>CM077014.1:99187269-100521474 GCA_039090855.1 Macrothele yani
TAAGATGTTGAAACGTTCTATTTATTATCCAGTTCAAGCAGTTTGCTGTCTACATTCCTTGAGAAAGCCATCTGGTTGATGTGCGAAAGCTTGGAAACCTTGATTTTATCTACGTTAATAAATTCCGATAACTAGTATAGTTGTACTATGTTATATATATACACTGGTGTGCAAAAATTAAGGACGAAGAGGGGAAATTAGCATAACAGCGGAACGAGCAGGCAGATAGGACCGAAAGACCACACAGGAGATAGACTAGTGTCCGGTGCGGTAGGGTATGCGCATATATGCAGCATGACGTAGGGGGGATAGGAAGGGTATAAAGCTCACGGGCGGTGTACTCTCAGCAATTCGGTTAAGGCTATTGCACGGTGTATATCGGTTTGAACGACGTCGAGTTGCTGCAACCGTGTGATATGACCAACAGGCAATACAGTAGACGACATCTGGATGACTTTACCCGAGGTCGCGTCATTGGGAAGTTAAAAGAAGGTCGAAGTGATACTAGTGCGGCCGAGGAGTTCGGGATCGCTCACAGCATCGTTTCACGAGCTTGGAGAGCATTTCAAACGACAGGAACAGCTGTCCGAGAGTTTAACAGTGGTCGTCCACGAGAAACCACGGCTGCGGACGACCGGTATATTGTCCTACAGGCGAGAAGAGACAGACGGCAGACAGCGGGAGAAATCGCAAGGCACATGCAACAGACAACTGGACGTCTGTTATCGCGTTTTACCGTGGCCAGGAAGCTGCACCAAGGTGATCTATTTGCACGACGACCAGTACGGTGTGTGCCATTAACGCCTGCTCATCGGAGACGGCGGTTTCTGTGGTGCCAGGAACACAAGAACTGGACACATCAGCAATGGGGTCGAGTTCTCTTTACGGATGAGAGCCGATTTAGTCTGACGAAAGATTCTGGACATATACACATCTGGAGAGAGCAGGGAACCCGCTATCACACCTCCAACATCATCGAAAGGGACCGGTTTGGAGGTGGCGGAGTTCTCGTTTGGGGTGGTATCATTGTTGGTAGCCGTACTGACCTCCACATCTTCCAAGGAGGTTAAGTCACTGGTGTCCGCTATTGTACCGAGGTTCTTCTGCCTCACGTGCGTCTGTTTAGAGATGCTGTGGATCCTTAGTTCCTCTTCATGGACGACAACGCTACACCTCATCGCACAGTGGCTGTCGCAGAGCTGTTGGAGAGTGAAGATATTCAACGCCTGGATTGACCCGCAAGGTCCCCGGACCTAAATCCAATCGAACACGTGTGGGATCTTCTCGGGAGGCGCTTGGCAGCACATTTCGGCAGCAACGATTCCGCAGCTGCGATTGGCGCTACAAGAGGAATGGGCCGCGATACCTCAACAGCGCCTTGACAACCTCGTCCTCAGCAGGGACAGACGTTGTAAATCCTGCAACGCAGTCAGGGGTGATCATATCCCCTACGAAAGACTGGATTTTTCTTGGCAGCCGCCTGTCACATGGACGTTTGTGTTTTCTGTCCAGTTGTGCTCGAAGCTACCTTTTCAGTAAAGTGTCTTTGTATCCTTTGGATTCCTTGTTTGGACGGTGTTGCTCACTTGTCCCATATTCTTACATCTTGGGGATCTTATGGTATGATTTGAGTCGACATGGAGCACTTCTGCACGACGTTACATTCGAAAAACCTTCTCGTCCCTAATTTTTGCACACCAGTTAGTTGGTGTACAGTTCCTTGCGTTATTATTTAAGTTGCAAGTAGTTCTAAACAGGCGAGAAGGAACAATTTCAGAAATTATGATGACACGTACTTGGATTTCGGTTTTACGTGCACTGTTGTTAAGAACGAAGAACGTCCTCAGTGCGTAATCTGTGTAACGAAGAATATCCTCAGTGTGTAATCTACCTGAATACAAGCTGGTAATGCAATATTTAAAAAAAATACAAACTCGAATTTGGGCAATTGTTTTTAATTTTTGGTGCAGGGACGTCGCACCGAAAATATGACATGTGAAGGGCGGCGCGATCTCAAAAGGTTTGGGTACCCCAGAGCTATAATGTTGAACAAAACACATTTCGAAGTCAAATCGTCTGTGTCACCTCCCCTAGAGACAAGATTATAACATCGGAAAAATACTAAGCGGTATCAAACTGCGTTTTCATTGTTCAAGCTTCTCTCTGACAGAGAAATTTTCAAATCGACTAATAGGTGGGGGTCCCACAGGCGGACGGGTGTACTACATTTCCAAAAATCAAAAAAAAAACAAAACAAAAAAAACATGCTTAATACGAAATAAATACGTATGGATGAGCATGGAGAGATGCATGCTTGGTGTAACCAGGAAACATAAGAAGATGAATTCGTAGATAAGGAAAACATCATGGGGGGACCGGAAAGTAATGTCGTTTTTAGGGGGTGAAGTTTGGGGAGCAGTTGTGAGGAGTTTATGTACGTTCAACGTGAAGCAAGTGTATGTACCAGCGAATGAACTATTCGCCTTGGTTTTTGTTTTCCAGATTTGCAGAACAAAATGAGTGACATAAAACCCGAGGAGAGCCATGTTCGTCATTGTATGCTGCATGAATTTCACAAGGAGAACAATGCAACCGTGACGACCAATAACATTTGCGCTGTTTATCAGAATGCGATAAATGTCTGCAAGTGCCAGCGTCGGCTCGCCCAATACCGGTCGGGCAATTTTGAACTCTCTGATGCCCCTCGTCCAGGAAGGCCCAATGAGCTGGATAATGACCTGCTGCGTGCAGCTGTTGAAGGAGATCCTCGTCAAACCAGTGATAAATTATCCCAACATCTTAATGCATCATTATCTACTGTTTAAGAGCACGTGCAACAGATAGGGTAAGGTCTATAGATAAGGAGTTTGGATCCCACACCAACTTTCACTTGACAACAAAGCCCAGCGTCCCACCATCTGCAACTCATTGCTCAGCCGACAGGAAGAGAATCCATTTCTTCATCGAATTGTTACTGGAGATGAAAAGTGGGTTCTTTACGTGAACAACAAATGTAAAAACTAGTGGCTTTCTCCAGGACAGACCCCAGTTCCTACGCCAAAACCAGGCCTACACCCTTAAAAGGTTTTGCTCTGTGTCTGGTGGACTACCGCTGGCACAACTCACTTTGAGCTCTTGGAACCCGAGCCAACCGTAACGGCAGCTCTCTATTGTTAACAACTGGACTGTTTGAAGCAAGCTCTTACTGTAAAACATCCAGCACTGTTCAACAGAAAAGGTGTCATCCTCCAGCATGACAACGCGAAACCTTACACGGCGAAACGGACTCAGCAGACGATTAAAGATTTTGGCAGTGAAGTTCTGCCCCATCCCTCTTATTCCCCTGACATTTGACCACCTGATTCCATTTGTTCAGATCTCCGCAGCACTTTCTTAATGGGAAAAGACTCCACAGTATTGTTGATTTCAAAACGGGGTTATCGGATTTCTCTGCTTCACAGCCAACGTCTTTTTATAAAGACGTCATTGAAAGTTTGTTTTCACGATGGGCAAGTGTGACCGATAATGACGACGATTATATAACTGATTAAGAAATAAATTTCTTTCGTTAGAAACAGTGTTTCTCTTCTTTTCCAAAAACGACATTACTTTCCGATCACTACAATAAAATCCCTGAAATGGCAATAGGCTGGGCGCATTGCCAAAAGAATGGACCACCGATGCACAACCGAAATTTTAGACTGGTTACCAAGGGACAGGAGAAGACCCACAAGACTACGTGGGAGATGGGTGGATGAAATTCGATAGCCTGTCGGAGTGATTTTTTTGTATTGGGGCTTTAACGACCACCGTGAGTAACTAAAACGGCTATAAGCAGTCGCTCGTCCCTAAGTTAGGGCCACTGGTTCCAGGGAAGGGAGAGAGCCATTGTCGTGAGAGAAAGACAACATCCATTCCTCACCGGGATTCGAACTCGGAGTCGACTTGGACGAATGATCAGAAGCCAGCGCTTAGACCACTGCGCCATTGGAGGCTGCCCGGTTTCGACATTGCTTTAATAGGTCTCATGGACTAATACAGGAAAGAGAACGGGGATCAGCATGGCATGATAAAACATGGCAGCATGCATAAAATACAGGGAAGAGAGATGGACACCATGACAAAAGATATATGAAGCAGAGCAACAGTCTGGAGGTAGAGCATCATGAAGTCAAGTCTTCAGGGAAACTAACCACAAAGAAGGTAGGAGAAAAGATGAGAAACACAGGTCGAATATTTGGGCACTGCAGCAGGTGCGTCTGTATCTGTTACAGAAGCAGACGAGGGGGCGGCCCGGAGTGACATGGAGGAGACTGACTCAAGAGAGACTGTTATGGAAGAAACTTTAGGAGACTTTCATCTAGCAGTGGGTTGATAATAATTGACAGTGATGATGATACAGTGAAGCAGCAGATTATTAAGAACACCTACCTAATAAGGCGTTGGGCCGCCTTTGGCCATCTATTCGATGTGGCATGGATTCGGCGAGGTGCTGATATCGTTTTTCAGGTATGTTCAGCCAACCCGATGTGATGGCGTCTGTCAACTGCAGAATGTTCGCTGGATCTCTGTTAAGAATGATTTCCTCAATCTCACCGCACAGATGTTTAATTGGGTTAAGGTCTGTGGACTGTGGAGGCCATTTTAGCACTTTGAAGACAGTTTCGGCTTATGGAATCTCTCTGGGGCGATCGGGCCTTGTGGCACACTGCATTATCCATATCCCTGTCCATCACGAAATACCATTTATATATGTACCGGTGTACCCAGTCGGCAGTGCTGTTAAAATACCTCGTGGCATCTAAACGCTGTTCCAGAGATGTTAAGCAACCTGATACCTACTAAGAAAACAGATGCCAGACCATTACAGTCCTCATCAGCTTGTACAATAACGCAAGGCAGCTGAGTTACATCGGTTCCTTCTGATGACGTCATGTTGTGGCCCATTCATCGACGCGTTCAAACTGAAAACGTGATTCATCGAATCAACCTTCTTCCAGTCCATAAACATGAAGTTTTGATGCTCCCATCTCCACTGCAGACGAATTTGTCAGTTTGGAGCAGAGACGAGACGTATACGATGGGAAGAACGTCTGGTGTTACAGCACATTCGCACTAATGTTCTGCGAGACGTATGCGATGGGGACCTCTGGTGTTATAGCCCATTCACGCTAATGTTCTGGACACGTATGGTGTTATAGCCCATTCGCGGTAATGTTCTGGAGACGTATGCGTCGGGGACGTCTGGTGTTACAGCCAATATTCGTGTCAATGAGACGTATGTGTTGGGAACGTCTGCTGTTGTAGCCCATTCGCACCAATGTTCTGCGAGATGTAAGCGCATCTTTTCTCCTTCCTTATTCACATCCACTTTTTTGAAAAATCTCAGCGCGAAAACACTTCTCAGGGGTTCACGAAATAACGGTTATGAAACTGTGCAGTACTGACGACGCATGCGTGACAAACAGGTGTGGCCGGTTGCTATAGTTACTACACCGGCGTGCAAAAATTAAGGACGAGACGGTTTTTTCAATGTAACGTCGTGCAGAAGTGCTCCACATCGACTCAAATCATACCATAAGATCCCCAAGATGTAAGAATATGGGACAAGTGAGCAAAACCGTCCAAACAAGGAATCCAAAGGATACAAAGACACTTTACTGAAAAGGTAGCTTCGAGCACAACTGGACAGAAGACAGAAACGTCCATGTAACAGGCGGCTACCAAGAAAAATCCAGTCTTTAGTAGGGGATATGATCACCCCTGACGGCGTTGCAGGATTTACAATGTCTGTCCATGCTGAGGACGAGGTTGTCAAGGAGCTGTTAAGGCATCGCGGCCCATTCCTCTTGTAGCGCCAATCGCAGCTGCGGAATTGTTGCTGGCGGCTGGTGACGTGCTGTCAAGCGTCTCCCGAGAAGGTCCCACACGTGTTCAATTGGATTCAGGTCCGGGGACCTTGCGGGCCAATCCATGCGTTGAATAGCTTCACTCTCCAACAGCGATAGCCACTGCACGATGAGGTGTAGCGTTGTCGTCCATGAAGAGTAACTCAGGACCCACAGCACCTCTAAACAGACGAACGTGAGGCAGGAGAACATCGGTACAATAGCGGACACCAGTGACTTAACCTCCTTGGAAGATGTCTGGTTCAGTACGGCTACCAAGCATAATACCGCCCCAAACGGAAACTCCGCCACCTCCAAACCGGTCCCTTTCGATGATGTTGGAGGTGTAATTGCGTGTTCCCTGCTCTCTCCAGATGTTTATACGTCCAGAATCGCTCGTCAGACTAAATCGGCTCTCATCCGTAAAGAGAACTCGACCCCATTGCTGATGTGTCCAGCTCTTGTGTTCCTGGCACCACAGAAACTGCAGTCTCCGATGACCAGGCGTTAATGACACACACCGTACTGGTCGTCGTGCAAATAGACCACCTTTGTCGTAGGCCGCCGTGGTTGCTCGTGGACGACCACTGCTAAACTCTCGGACAGCTGTTCCTGTCGTTTGAAATGCTCTCCAAGCTCGAGAAACGATGCTGCGAGCGTACCCGAACTCCTCGGCCACACTAGTCACACTTCGACCTTCTTCCAACTTCCCAATGACGCGACTTCAGGTAAAGTTATCCAGATGTCGTGTACTAGATTGCCTGTCGGCCATATCACACGGTGGCAACGACTCGACGTCGTTTAAACCGATGTACCCCGTGCAATAGCTTTCACCGAATTGCTGAGCGTACACCGCCCGTGTGCTTTATACCCTTCCGACACTTCCCCCCCCCACCTACGTCATGCTGCATATATGCGCATGCCCTACCGTACCGGACCCTAGTCTATCTCCTGAGTGGTCTTCCGGTCCGTTCTACCTGCTCATTCCGCTGTTATGCTAATTTATCTTCTTCGTCCTTAATTTTTGCACACCAGTGTACAACGGTTACAGTTTTTTCGTGACTCGTACCAAGGTCGAGCGCAGTATTGTACATTTTTTATAAAAACGTTCTGAGTTGTTTTGGGACAGGCTATGTATATTAAAAGTTAAACGATATGCTAATATGAGGTGGTTGGATGCAGAGTGCGAGCATAGAGTTTGTTTCCCTCTTAGGCTAATTTTATTAATAACGTGGCTGTGGGAGTGTCGACATTTTTAGAAAAAACAAGATTTGCTGTATGTCCTTAAGAGCCAATTGCGCATAAATTTACTCTATTAAATATAATTTATCTCGCATATCGAGGAATTCCCCCATTATAGTTTCGTTATCTTTACAATAGGATGCATTTTTGCGAATTGCTTTGAGTAGAGCAAAGCAATTTCCCTTTGTTTTCATAAAGTAGCGCTTTTGTTGCTGTCTCTATCGCATCAGTTAAGTGGTAAACAACACACATGGGAACTGCTTTGTAACTACGGAAGGGAGTCTCAAAGGAAAAAAAGAACATAAAAAAAAACAAAAAACATGGAGTGAGAAGTGTTGCAGTAAAATGCATAATGGCATGAAGAGAGAAATAAGAGATACAAGAGCCAGACCTCGACTAGCCTGATAACGGAAATTGATTTTTCACTACCTCACAGAAAAAAAAAAAAGAGATAAACGGAAATCTGAAAGGAATTTATATTTCAGGAAGTTCAAGAAAAACCAAAGACCCAGAAGAAAGTAACAGGAAACCTGATAGGTTTTGAAAGGATTGGGAAAAGAAATGCGTCACCTCCGACACATTCGAACGCCGCAAACAAAACGCAGTTCTAAGAATCGAAAATGGAGTGACTATAAAAGAACGTTTTTTTTATAGATAGAGTTTTACAAGGAAATGTAAGGACAATGCTCGATAGAAATCACAACAGGTGAAATTCAACAAAGCCCAGGATACATTGTGCGGTAAAACTTACGTAAATACTGTTTCTGATGCTGCTGCTCACACAATTTCTGGATTTCATCATCGTACTAAAGCAAGAAATGCGAAATATAATATCTGATGTTCATTTTTCTCCTTCACATCAGCAGTAAGCACTCAATCGCACTCAAGTGGTTGCCTATTTTATCTGCTACAGGAACTTTTTTACTTCCACGTTTGTTTACGATTTTCCCCACTTTTATCAGGCCTTTTGAAAAACAAAATAACGTAATGTACTGCCTGTAGGTTCAAATTTTGTTTAACACATTTTTTAAAACAAGTTTGTAAAATCATGCAATGCATTGATTATGATAAGATTTCCAACTTACCAGAAATCATTACTCAAGTTATGAAGATAATGACTGTGGAATAAATCTCGCTCCTGTGTCCTGACCTATGACCCCATTTCGATGAAATTCAACATAACCGGTTCAGTATACCTCCATAACAACATACTAAATTTTTGTCGCAATACAAAAATTTTTAGGTCAAGTTATGAGGGTAATGGCTTTGAAATAAATCTCGTTCCTGTGCACTGACCTTTGAACCCATTTCGATGATATTCAACACAACGGGTTCAGTGTACCTCCGAAACATCATGATAACGTTTTGTCGCAATCGAAGAATTTTTATATAACTTATGACGTATAAATGTGATGAAATGGATCTCGCTCTTATGTCCTCACCTTTTACACCATTTCGCCCATTTTCAGTAGGGTTCATCCCCAGGTTATCCCCTACCATATGCTAAAATTTCATTTAAATCGAACCATTTTAGGAGAGCTATCGTGCGGACACACAGACAGACAGACAGACAGACGGACAAGGCTGGAGCATATACGCTTCTTCAACCAACAGTTGGAAAACGTAAAACAATTTAGTAAAATCATGCAATGGATTGATTATGATACGTTTTCCAACATACCAGAAACCATTACTCAAGTTACTACTCAAGTTATGAGGATAATGGCTGTGGAAGAAATCTCGCACCTGTGTCCTGACCTTTAACCCCATTTCGATCATATTCAACATAACCGGCTCAGTATACATCAGGAATAACATACTGAAGTTTTGTCGCAATAGAAGCATTTTTACGCAAGTTATGAGAATAATGGCTGTGGAATAAATCTTGCTTTTGTGAAATGAACTTGGATCCCATTTCGTTGATATTCAACAGAACCGGTTCACTATACCTCCGAAACAACATCAGGTTTGTCGCAAACGAAGCAATTTTACGTACGTTATGATGCATAAGGGCAATGGAATGGATCCCACTCCTATCTCCTGACCTTTGATCCCATTCCTATCTCCTGACCTTTGATCCCATTTCGCCCATTTTTAACAGAGTTTGTCCTGAGTTGGTCCCCTACCACATACTAAAATTTTATCGAAATCTAACCATGTTTACGCGAGTTATGACGTACAAGGACAATGGAATGGATCCCGCTCCTGTGTCCTGACCTTTGACCCCATTACTCCCATTTTCAATTGGGTTCGTCCATGGTAGTCCCCTACCACATACTAAAATTTCATCGAAATCGAACCATTTTTACGTAAGTTATGACGCATAAGAGCAATGGTATAGATCCCGCTTATGTCCTGACTTTTGATCCCATTTCGGCCATTTTTAATAGGGTCCCCAGTAGTCACCTACCACATGCTAAAAGTTCATCGAAATCGAACCATTTTTACGCCAGTTATCCTGCGGACGGACAGATGGACAAAGCTGGAGCATATACGCTTCTTCAACCTACGGTTGGAAAGCGTAAAAAGGGTACGTGTTTATACACTGAGTTAGCTTTGCATTAGTAACACCTACCTAATAACGTGTTGGTCCACCTTTCTGTGCAATCACGGCCTAGGAACAGATTCTACAAGGTGTTGAACATCCTCCATGCGTAGCTTGACTCATACCAGCTGCAGCAGCTCCTTCAGTTCACGCTCACGCTGTGGACGAGGATCAGCAGTTCTTACATCCCTTCTAGCATATTCCATAGATGTTCAATTGGGTTACACTCAGGGAGTTTGCAGGCAAAGGAAATTTAGCGAATTCTTTGTGTTCCTCCAACCACTCAGTAGTTACACCAGCCCGATGACACGATGCGTTGTGGTGTTGAAAGATGGCACTGAAGATATGGATGGAGATGGTCGGCTAACAGGTCCCCATAGTGTCCACTATTCAGTGTTTGTAGGATGATAACCAAAGGACCTAGAGCTTACCAGAAAAAAAAACCTAGAATGGAAAACCACCTCCACTGGCCTATTGAATCCCAACTGTGGAACCAGAGGATAGGGCTTCATGCTATTTACACCAATATGCCAAACCAGCCATCAGCATTGTGCAACAGGAAACGGGACTCATCGCTCCAGACAATCTTCTTCCATCTATCGAGGGTCCATTGCCGAAGTTCCTTGGCCCATGAGAGGCGTTCGTTGCGATCACTGGGCGTCATAATGGGCACCCTCTTTGGTCTTTGGCTGTAGAGCCCCAGGCGAAGCAAAGTACGCATGTGCACTTGGAAACATACTATATTGGCAAAAGTCACCGGACACCTAGAAGAGAAACACAAGATAGCATTTATTGACATACATTAGTACGGTGTCGGTCCACCTTTGGCCTTCATGCATGCACTGACCCTTCGAGACATGCTTTCGACAAGGTTTTGGAACACAGCGATAGGTATGCGCTTCCATTCAGTACATAATGCTGCAGCTAACTGTTGCTTAGTAGTAGGCCTTGGTTCCAAACTTCTTATGCGGTGCTCTAATTCATCCCATATGTGCTCCATGGGATTAAGATCCAGGCTCTGTGCTGGCCAGCCCATACACGATACGGAATTATTGTCAAACCACGGCGTAACAGTTCTTCCTTTATGGATCGGTGCATTATCCTGCTGGTACCAACCAAGCTCGGTTCCATAGTATTGCCACAGAGTTGGTAGGGCATAGTTGTCCAGAATATCGAGGTAGACGTGCTGGTTAACAGGTTTGTCCACGATTACCAATGGGCCGGGACCATACCACGAAAAACACCCCCACACGAGTACACTGCCAGCTCGAAACCTGACCGTATAGACAGTACACTGTGATAAATAGCGTTCCCCCGACTGCCGCCATGCCTACACACGTCCATCAGACGGATGGATCGTGTATCTGGATTCATCAGTCCATAGGACCCGTTTTCATTGATCTACGCTCCACGATAAATGTTCTTTACACCATGCTAAACGACGAGTAGCACTCCGAGTGGAGATGAATGGCTTATGAGAGCCGCATGATCACGGTAACCCATGGAATGAAAGTTCTCTGCGAATGGTACGTTTACATATCGAAGTTCCAGCATTTTTACTCACCTGTACACTGAGGTCTTGTGCAGTACTTCGTCGATTAGCTGTAACCTCAGGTTTCGATGTTCTCTATCACTGATTTTCTTTGGTCTGCCGGTACGTTTGCTGCTTCAGGCACGCCTTCTGTCTTCCACGTATTCAGTACACCCAAGACAGTTGACTTGGGTATGTTTAACCGCCTTTCGGTTTCTCTTATGGAGAACCCACTAATATAACATCCAACAATCTTTGCTTTCTCAAAGTCAGTTCTCTCCCGCCGCGACATTTTTACTCAACCTCACAGTGCGATATGATCGTGGTCAGCTGCAGGTTTGCTTTCATACCGTTTGCTGCTGTACCGTGCATCTTAACAACGCAGAGAATCCGTTCATTTGCTTCTGAAGGGTGTCCGGTGACTTTTGTCAATATAGTATAGGTGGAACTGCCACAGCCACCCAGCTCACGACGTGCCACAGCCACCCAGCTCACCGACATGCCACAGCCACCCAGCTCACCCACTAGTACAACCGCTGTTGTACTAGTGGGTGAGCTGGGTGGCTGTGGCGCGTCGTTGCTGACATACCAGCATTAGACCCGTTGCTCATCTCTAGAATCAACTAGGCGTGACTGACCAATGTGAACCCTCCTGCTGGATATCTGTTCATGGCTAATCCCGTCCTGGTACACCCTTAATACAGTAGTACCGGAGCAGCCGAAAAGTGTGGCTGCTTCCGAAATACAGACACCTGTTCTCCGGGCTTGAACGATCAGGCCGAAGTCAAATTGGCAAACGTTTACTAATTACGTACAAAGGATAGATGTGTAGAATTTGTTGTAGCCGCACGTGACGTTGATATCACATGGTAGTTCGCTATCTGTCTGAATATATAAAGCGGGAGGTGTTCTTAATACAAAGCTAACTCAGTTTAGTAACTTATTACTATATCTGTCCTGTGGAAACAACATGTCGGCAACTATTAGTCCGATTTGAAAAATTCTTTTTGCGTTCGAAAGCAAGGACGATGATCGAAATATATCCCCCTCCCCTCCCGAAATAGAATCTCACCGTTATGGGGCATAAATGCATATGCTACTAAATTCTAAATGTATTTTACTCCATACAATTGCTTAAAAAAGCTTTTTAAAAGTTTTTTTTCTTCTGATACCTTTTACCAAGAAGATCATTTTACGTACAGTTTCAATTTGAAATAATGCATGGTGTAACCGCTATGGTCCATAAATACATACTTAACATTTTTTTCGAAATCTCTGCTTCGAAATTTTTTTTTGGCCTTAAAAAATTCTTTTTGATAGCATTTGGGGTTAGGAATGCTCTTCTTATATTTGCCGATTTTTACCCCACGCCGTTTTGTCACCAGAGGGAGTAAGTGTTAATTTCTATTCGTACCGTATTTGGAACTGTGTCTAAGAACCCGATCTGAAAAATTCCTTTTGCGATGGATGTCTTCCGTTATGAAAAGCACTTTTGGCACAATTTCTGGTTTTGCGTAGCACAGCTGTTGAAAATTTTTTTCGCAACTGATGCAATACATTATGAAGAAACCTGCTTACATTAAGCATTTTAAATTATGAGTAGATTTCCTCTAGGAGGTAAAAGTGCATTCACTTTTTCTCTGTATTTATACTTCTAAAAATCTGCTTTGAAATATTTTGTTTTGTGTGTCAGAAGGGATACAAAAGACGTGTTCACTACACTCCAGAATTTGGTGTCCCCTTTCTTATTCATTTTTGTTTTTAAGGAACACCATGAACAACTCTAAGGTTTACAAGCATTCTCCGGTCCCGAATTCGGTGCCACTGGTTCCAGAGAAGGGACAAGCGCACCACGCATGCCTGAACAGTACTTAAACCCGAGTCCAACTTACTTGGAAGGCCGCGCCTCAGACCATTCAGTCACCTGTAGGCCGAAAATTTATTAGAAGAAAACGTTTTTCAAAAGAGGCCGAGTCTGATGAAATACGATTCAGTTTAAAAACAAGCACTATTGATACCAGAAGAACGGCTTCATTTATTTTTCATGGAGTTTCCTAATCAAATACGTACTTTTAAGCACATCTTTTGTAAAAAAAAGATCGTGCTTCTGTTATTGGTTTGTCCGTCCGTCAGTCCGTTCGTCTGTACCCACGATATCTCTGCAACTATTAGTCCGATTTGAAAATTTCTTTTTGCATTCGGAAGCTTGAAATATGCAAATGATGATCCTTCATCGTTTTTTTCTACGATGTACAATTTCGCCGGTAGAGGGCGTAAATGCAGATGATGCCGTATTCGAAAATACATTTTATTCCACATATTTGCTTCTAAACATCAGATTGAAACTTTTTTTTTATCTTTCGATTCCATTTACGTCGAAGAGTATTTTAAATATAGTTACTTTTTCAAATTACGCATAGATTTTCTGCTAGGGGGAGTAAAAGTAAATTACATTTTTCCCGATAACTCTTCTTCTAAAACTCCGATTTGAAAATATTTTCTTCAGCGGATACATCTCCTGATGGAAAATCTTTTGCATAAAATTCCAAATTTTTGGTAAAGAATACTTTGGCCACCAGGGGGCGTAAGTGTTAATTTTTGCTTCTGATGTATTTGCCATAAAATCGGAGCTTCTAAAATATCGATTGAAAAAATTCTTTCGTGAACTGATGCCACTCACATCGATAAACCTTTTCGGACTATTTTCTTTTTAAAATATTGCACAGTTTCTCCGCCAAGGGGCGTAGATGTACATCTTATTTTTATCAATATCTCTACTTCTAGGAGTCCGATTTGAAAAATTCCTTCTTTGTTGGATAGTGTTTACCGTATGACCTGTTTTTCATAAAATTTCAAAATTTTCAATTAATTCATAGACTTTCCGCTAGGGGGCGTAGCGGTAAATTGCGTTTCCCCCTATATCTCTGCTTCTAAATCTCCGATTTGAAAAATTCTTTCTGCACCGGATACAGCTCCTGATGGTAAATTGTTTGCACATCATTTCTGATTTTTGTAAAAAAATTGTTTGGCCACCAGGGGGCGTAAACCTTAATTTCCGCTTCTGTTGTATTTGCAGCTAAATATGAGCTTCTAAATTCTCGATTGAAAAAACGTCGTTTGTTGACTGACACTAGTCATGTCGACAAACCTTTTAGAAACATTTTCTTTTAAAATAGTGCATGGTTTCTACGCCAGGGGGCGTAGATGTTGTTACACGGCACTAGCAGTGTTCCTGCCAAGTCGGCCGGTAACGGTGCTTGGGACCTGAAGTACAATTTAGTTGGCCGCGGCACCAGGTGAGAATCTCAGGTGCACTGCTGCACTCAAAGATTCACACCAGAACATAAAAAATGAAAAGTTGAAGAATGACCCGAAGCATAAGGCTTGGGTGAATCCACCGTGTGAACAAAATAACAACAACAAATAAAAAATAAAATAAACTAAAAAACGATACTTTGGGATCAGAGTTGTGATGAGGTTCACCCGCAATCACCAATTCGTGACTGAGTGTAGTGGTCCGGATCTTACTCCGGTACATTCAATCCCCAACCAGCCAGTACAACACTCACTTTCGCAAATAACACATGATTCTCAAATACATAACACAACATTTAATAACGTTCTGCGAGATTTAAACAGATACGGCGCTCTCTAGGCGCATAGACAATTGCCCCTCATATGTGGGCAGCATACGGTGTCACACATTACTGTCGGAAGACACAAGCCGACTGAGTCTCCACCGGACTATCTGAACAAGAGATACTACTCGTTTACACACTAAATAGAGCTGCAGGTGATATTCATATACAATTGCTTAGAGAATGAAAAAAAAAATTATATGCAAACGATCACATTAAAAATACTCGCGACACAAAATACACAAGCACGTTAATTTGCGGTATAAGATTATAGGTGCGAAATACTGCCAAAGTTAATTAACTAAATCTAATAAGCATGCACATGCAGAACCCTGCCCCGCTGACGTTGGTCCTGAACCAAAGTTAAAAGAAACTGTCCCGCCCAGCGGAATTTGTGGCCACACCCTCTCCCTTATTCATGTAAAAAATAATCAGGAAATGGGCCCTGTAAGAAATTGAAATCTGTATGTGCAGGCATTTCCTCTGAGGTTCAGTCACTCAGCATTACTGCATCTATGTCCATGCAGCTTTGATTGTCGGGATGGCACAAGTTCGCAGATGTGCGAAGAAAGAAAAAAGAAATATTCATCTACTTACAGTTTCGTGACTTTGCTGTGCAAATCCAGCGTGCATCACATAATATCACACAACAAAAAAAAAAAAAACGCGCACACACACACGGACACTTGCACCATGTGGCAGCACCGATGATTCAACACTTCATTTTGACGCTTGATGTAAATGAAGCACACAATTAAAATGGTAATATCACGCCGCACTTTGTTGCAATGATTAGAGTGCACACTGATCTATTCTCGTGACGATTTGAAGGTGGCAGTTAAGTAAAATAGGCCCTCTCACATCTGCTGTTGCGGTTTCCAAGATTGATTTTCTGTGTTCCTGGGAAATGATTTCTGTTGTCGTGAAGAAATAAATTTGACCATCAACTGCTTGGAGAGTGGAACCCCCTCACTTCCGCTGCGGCTACAGTAGATTCCGTCCGTCGCTACCTTCCGTCCTTTTTGACCGTTCATTCCCAATTCGGCCAGTTCCTTTCCGTTAGCATAACATCTACCCTGCCTGAGTACGCAGTTCAAATATGAACCTCGCAGGTTTTGTTTCCATTTTTTATCGAGTTGCGACCGCCAGCCCTGAGATTAATTTTCTCGGCCGAGCGAAATCAGACGTGCTTTTACCTTAAGCGTATATCGGCAACTCAACATTTCACCTGCGCCATGTTTTTATCCCGTCGCACTTACACGCAGTGGCTTCGCTGCTTACGTGACCACACACACGCACACATGGGGCCTCGCTTCGCCCCGTAAGACAAGCGCGTCTCTTCACTTCCTCCACAGTAGGGGATGAATGGGGGTGACGATTCCACACTGCAGTGGTTGGCATCCGAACCCGACTTTGCTTGGCTTCGCTTCTCATTGGAATGACCACTGTCCACTCGCAGACTTCTTAATTCCCCTGTAACTTGGCTTTCATTAGGCCAAACAGTCGCTGATTTCCATTACGCTCCAGCCTAGAAATTGCAGCTTTATCACGCGGATTTAGGCATTCCGCTGTCTTTATGGCAATCTGGCATCTCCATCAGCCGCCTCGAGTTGTCTCCATTTCTTACCAAATGCGGGGAGGTTTGCTGCTTCATTTTTCCCAATTCATTTTTGCAGATCCAAGGCATCCAGCCTTTCACATCGGAGAGCGTACAGACAACTAAACTTTCTTCCTTATTTTCACGCTAAGTGCGAAATCTTATTTTTCTGCACGGACCACACAGAGAGCAATTGTTCTCGAAAATGCCCCAAACAATCGACGAATTTACGATTATTCGCTAAACCTTTTGTCCCCATCTTCATTCATTTACTCAAGTGGACCCTTCTTCGAAAGGAACCACTTTCCCTTTCCGTGTTGCTTAGGCTCCCGTCAGCTGCGCCCTGATATTTATGACCTAACAGAGCTATTCTGAGACCACCCTGCCAGAGAGAGAATTCTTCGCCTCTTTTCTTTCCAAACCCCCAGATAAAACTTTATCTGCTGTTTACACTTTTAAACTCCAATCAAGCCTCGAACATAATTAATACTTAATTAATTTCACACATCAACCACGCCCATTAATTACTAAATTAATGGCGGGGGTGGGTCGTCACATCGGCCCCTCCTCAAGAAATCCAGAAGTCCTCTTCTGGGCCTATCGCTTTGCTCTTATCAATTTCCAGAGCAACCATTGAGTGCTACCTTTTCCCACAGGTAGAAACAATTCAAAATGGCTAAAATATTGCGTTTCTTGCCTTCAAGAGCATTGGAGCGACTTCCTAATTATCCCGCAATTTTGTTAATTAATTTTAGAGAACATCCGAAAGAAAAAAACAACGTAAATGAGAAATAAATAAAAAACCTGAACTGTAAAAGAACATGTGAGCCTGCCGAACTGTGATTCCTAGCTGCCTCATACAATACGCGACATGGCGGACAAATTTTAAAGTTTTCTTCAGGTTTTAGGATGGGAGGGGGTGTCCACTGTAACAATGTATATCATATTTTTGTCAATATATCTACTTCTAGGAGTCAGATTTGAAAAATTCCTTCTTTGTTGGATAGTGTTTCTAGTGTGACATGTGGTTTATATAATTTCAAAATTTTCAAGTAAATCGTAGACTTTCCGTTAGGGGGCGTAAATGTAAATTGCGTTTCCCCCCATATCTCTGCTTCTAAATCTCCGATTTGAAAAATTCTTTCTGCACCGCATACAGCTCCTGATGGGAAATCTTTTGCACATAGTTCTAATTTTTGTAAGAAATAGCTTGGCCACCAGGTGGCGTAAGTTTTAATGTCCGCTTCTGTTGTATTTGCAGCAAAATATGAGCTTCTAAAATCTCGATTGAAAAAAAACGTCGTTTGTTGACCGATACTACTCTTGTCGACAAACCTTTTAGGAAAATTTTCTTCTTGAAAAAATGCATGGTTTCTACACCAGAGGGCGTAGATGTATATCTTATTTTTGTCAATATCTCTACTTCTAAGAGTACGATTTGAAAAATTCCTTCTTTGTTCGATAGTGTTTCCGATGGGAAATGATTTTCTTATAAATTCAAAATTTTCAAGTAAATCATAGACTTTCGCTAGGGGGCACAAATGTAAATTGCCTTTTCTGCGTTATTTCTTCTCCTGAAGCTCTGATTTGAAAAATTCTTCCTGTATCGCATACAAGACCTGATGGAAAATATTTTTTACATAATTTCTAATGTTTGGTAAAGAATAATTTAGCCAACAGGGGTCATAAGTGTTAATTTCTGCTTCTGAAGTATTTGTTGCAAAATCTGGGCTCCTGAAAACTCGACTAATTTTTTTTTCTTGGACCGATACCGCTTATATGGATAAACCTTTTGAGAATACTTTCTTCCTAAAATAATGCATGATTTTCCCACCAGGGAACGTAAAGTCACATCTTATTTTTGTCGATATCTCTGTTTCTAAGAGTTCGTAAGCTCACGATTTCGTTTACAGCAATATCTGAGGGATTGAAAATCTTCTTTCTTTCGTCAGATCTATTGTTTTGCATACCGGTTCCATTGACTTTGAATATCTTTGATAAATTTAATTTGCGTCAGAACGGATTCAAAAGACGTGCTTATTACACCCGAAAATTCGGTGTCATCTTTCTTGTTTTTTATTCCTCACACTCCCTTGTTGTCATATCAGTCAACGAAGCAAGCATTTTCTTCCTGCTTTTTTCAAACGAAATTAAAGTAAGAAATCGACATTTTCCCTCTCCGTTTTTCCTGTTTCGTGTTCGTAAATCTGTTTTTACTGGAGAAATCCAATTTTGAGATTATACTTCGCGTAAAAAAAACAGTCAAAAAGAAAGTGCAAGAATGCTTGCTCTATTGGAAATTATTGCAAGAAGATGGCTTAGGGAACAGAAAAAAATGTATTTCAACTGAAAGTAGGTATTAATAATCTGTATTGTAAATACACCATAGAAACGGGCTCAAAACGGGTCCCCCTTGAGTATAGATTTCCCTTTAAGGAAGTAATGACGACAGCTGCCTTAAGGAAGTAAAATTATTCCAAGGAAGTAATAATGGTAATTGTCCTGAAGAAACTAGACCAGGGTTCCAATGCGAAATTATAGTAAAATGACAGTTGTCGTGACAGAGCTGGACCAGGGTTCCATGTAAAACTGCATTTGGCATTGAAGGTTTTTTGTTCTTATTAATACATTTGACATTGAAGTACATTCATGAACGTTGTTTGTTGTTAATAAAATGCACGCAAGATGACACCCAATTTTCGGGTGCAACGCTTTTGGAAACCTTTCCGACGCGAAAAAATATTTCAAATCAGGTTTTTGCAAAAGAAAGAATTTAGCGAAAAAGTTAAGAATGTTATGCCCCCTAGAAGGTACTGAGCAAGAGACTAAGAAGACCAAGAGAAAGATAGTGGGAAAAAATGTGGAAAACATGATCGAAGTCAAGACATAAATGCAGGATGAACAGAACAGGAGAAATGAGGATTTTTTCGAGAGGCAGAAGTTGCTAATGTCAGGGTCTAAATCTGCCGAAAAGAAGAGATGGACTTATGTGGTATGAAAATAACAGGTAAAATATCGATCACTGAAAAAGGCAGGTATTTCACGATCTCGTTAAAAATCTTCGTATTTTAACTCTCCTTAACGCTGTTTTTGATGCGTTGTTGAGAATAAATCTCTCTATATATACTCTACGTGAGGACTATGAGTATGTAGTGTGTTCGATGCACATAACTGCCAACCTGACAACTTTCGTAGACATGAATATGGCGATCTAGTATGAAATCATTTGAATCACGGTCTAGTATGAAATCATTTGAATCACGGTCTAGTATGAAATCATTTGAATCACGGTCTAGTATGAAATCATTTGAATCACGGTCTAGTATGAAATCATTTAAAGGGTTCATGCTTTCGCTTTTTCCCCAAAGGAAAAGAGAAGTGAAAATCCTTCAAATACGGGGCATTAGTGAATAAACAAAGACATCGCTCTTTGCACGTTTATCAACACATAGCAACCGAAAAATTGTTATCCGGCCACTGATGTGATCGTACCCCAGATCTTTCGATATCTAGCCGAGTGCGTTCGCCTTACGCTATAATGTCTAATAATCAACTGCGCTATGTGCGTTTATCTGTCAGCTTCTGACATCACATATCCGTAGGATGGGCTCAGCAACTGAGACGTATCCCTCTGGTGGGCATTAACGGCACAAGCTATATATTAACTATAACAAATAAACCCAAAGGGCGAGAACAATAATTAAAATCCTCTAAATACGTGGCGTCAGTGAATAAACAAAGACATTGCTGAATATCTTTCTTTATATATCCCGCATATCTTTATCAGATGCATATATTATATTTGCCGATAATTCTGCTTCTAAGAGTCCGGTTTGAAAAATTCTTTCTTTGTTGGAGAGCGTTTCCGCTGCAAAATGTTTTTCGTAAGTTTCAAATTTTTCTTAACGCACAAGTCTGCAACCTGAGAGCGAAAGTTCACGATGCCGTTTACAGCAATATCTGTGGGATTAAAACCCGATTGGAAAACTTATTTCTTCGGCCAGGTACTATTGTTTTCCATACCGATTCCACTAACTTTGAATAGCCTTGGTAAATTTAATTCGGGTCAGAACGGATTCAAAAGACGTGCTCGTTACAACCGAAAATTCGGTGTCATCTTTCTTGTTTTGAATAGTGGTTTAACGACCACCCTGAGCAACTCAATGGACTATAAGCACTCGCATTCCTAATTTAGGGTAGATGACTCCAGGGAAAGGGAGAGAGCCAGTGCTGTAAGACAAACTCAACATCCATGCCCCATCGGGATTCGAACCCGGACCCATCTTGAATGAATGGTCATAAGCTATCGCTTACACCACTGCGCCACAGGGGCGGCGGTTGTACAGACCTCACGTTTATATGCAAAGTGCCCGTTCTGAAGTGCTCTGCAATCCCACGTGTTACGTCTTTAAATTTATAATAGGTAAAATCCCATGTTCTTATCTGAATCGTTGAAGTCGTTACTGTCTTATAAATAAGTGCGTACTTTCAATTCTTACACGCTAAGTGGCACCGATTCTCTAGGAGGAGGAAGGGACCACGATGTATTAGGTAGATGGCCGCAATTCAATGAATTCTCAGTTTACACATTCAAGATCGACGTGTTCTGTTTTAGTCTTCACTTTCTCCCGGGCGTATACCATGTGAATCAAGGAAAATGTTTACAAAAAAGAATGTTAGTGGAAGACAGAAATATGTTCGAAGTTTCCATTATCAACCTGTACCACTCGTAGTCTTTTTTCACTTTCAATTTTCCCACCAGTTTGAATTAAAACGTCAGAGAAATAATCTCCATTTCCCTCCTACTGTGACTTTTCATTTCCTTTGAATACGACGCGTGTTACAGTAGAATCACTCCTTCCCTTGTTTCCAAATACTTCCTGAAAATTGCATCCCAAATATCAAATGTTCAAGTTAATGGAAATGTTCCCCTTTTTATATTTTTCGTAATCGTTTTGTAACGCTGAGAAAAGTGATCGCTATTACAACTGCGTTGGCTATGCTGTGAAGAGATTAATCTTTCGGAACAATTTCGGAAAAGTGCAATGAAGAAGGAACGTGACTGCATTTTGAAGGCACAAGGAGTATTGCCAAATGGAGACGAAAGACTTTGAAAACAGTCACGTGATACAGACGAAGAGGGGGAAACGCTATGCGTCCTACGTGCACTTCAGTTACGTTTAGTGTTCAGACGAGAAGGCAATTTATACCCTCCTCAATGGAGATCATGAAATTTCTAGAGACTTACAGATGGAACAAAATTCTGTTTAATGTCATGTTTGACCTTACCTTCGGCAACAACGTCAACATTACAATGAAGGCTTTCATCATTATTCGGTACGCGCAAATTCAATGACTAAAGAAAAATTAGTAAAAGGATATGCAAAGTGCCCCTTGTGAAGTGCTCTGCAATCCCACGTGTTACATCTTTAAATTTATGATAGGTAAAATCCCCTGTGCTTATCTAAATCGTTGAAGTAGTTGCTGTCTTATAAATAAGTGCGTACTTTCAATTCTTGCAGTCACTCTTAACATGCAGTAGAAACTCGGTTATAGGTTCTTTAGAAAATTTTCTTAAAAAAACGTGTAAGAGAAATTTCAAAATGTTAATTGTGAAATTTATGCTTTGAAGTAATATAAGATATTCCTTAATAACGATTTATTTAAATTCGAATTGTGGGCGAAAATTAAAAAGAATATTATAAGTTATATTATTATTATTTTTGGTTGGGGGTTTACGACCGTCGTGAGCAACTCAATGGACTCACTGTTAAAAAAATCTACTTAAAAATGAGAACCTGAACCTACTCGTTTTTTTTAAAGTACAATCGTATCGTAAACGAGTAAATGACATGCTTAAATATAAGTAACCATACGTAATTACAAATAACTGCGTCAATAAATATAAATATAACCTCGTATTACTTCATTTTAGATATTATAGATTTCAAGAGAAATTGTTTAATAAATGTGTAAAGTGACACACATAAATAATTAGCACAACAAAGTAACTGATCACAAGTAATTTAATTATGCATAAAGTATCTTTGTGAACGTTTTTACATTAACTATAGTGTCAATCTCGAAAATAATATATTGTCGCTTCTTCACTATATTTGTCATAAAATTGTGCGGTCCATTTGCCCAGCATGTGACAACGAGAATATCTATTATCCCAGATGTGCCATCGAATAATATACTTCAAGTTGATACTATGAAAATGAGTATGTATAGAGTACACGTATTTCAAATTTGAAATCGAGCCGCGGATGGCTTAGTGGTTAGAGATTCAAACTACTGATGGAGCGACCCCAGGTTCAAACGTAGCCTGGTAGTGTGAATTTCTAACAATTGCTGAATATCCGCCGTGCGTCGCACATTAAGTGACAGCCCCCGGGTAGGAATCCCTCGGTTAAATTTCCTAAGCCCCCACCCTAATTTCTCTCTGCCTTCTATGTGCAAAAATCACGCTTTCACGGTGGCGCCATCTAGTGTGCTCTCTCCCACTTACAAACTATCCTGTCAGATTCGCTCTAACTCCAATTAGTTTCTGTGCCCTGCCCAAAAGGGCACAGAAACTGAATGAATTTAGAGCACATACACTGACGGAAAAAAAATCCCAACACAAGAAGGGCTTGTGTTAGATAAACGACAGTTGGTAGGCGCTGAGAGTACATCTGTAAGATGACGTCTATGCAAATTTCGCGCTCGGCGCATACGTGTGGCGCTAGTAGCACCCCTCGGAACATGCAAAGCAGGTTTGCTGTAAATACGCGCTGTAACGTTCGTGAGCGTTAGTCATCGTTGAGATTCGACGTAGGGTGTTGATGTTAGTCAAGAATACCTTTAAGAAGATGAAGAAGCCATTATCAACAGCTCACGGAGTTTGAACGAGGTCGTGTAATAGGGCTACGAGAAGGTGGATTTTCTTTCCGCAATATTGCAGAACAACTTGGTAGGAATGTAGCCACTGTGCATGATTGTTGGCAGCGGTGGTCAAGAGAAGGTACTGCCTCAAGAAGACCGCGTTCCGGCAGGCCATGTGACACTACTGAGAGGGAAGACCGCCGTGTACGGCGTATGTCCGTGGCGCATCGTACCGCGTCTGCGGCAGCAATTCGAGCTGCAGTTGCCACCACAGTGACCCAACGAACTGTTACAAATCGGTTACTTGAAGGAAAGCTCCGAGCCAGACGCCCTGTATCGTGCATTCCACTTACTCCAAACCACAGCCGTTTGCGACGTCAGTGGTGTCAAGCTAGAGCTCATTGGAGGACGGAGTGGAGATGTGTTGTGTATTCTGATGAAAGCCGGTTCTGCCTGGGTGCCAGTGATGGCCGTGTGTTAGTTAGAAGGAGGCCAGGTGAGCGCTTGCAACCAACCTGTCTGCGGCCGAAACACACTGGACCTACACCTGGAGTTATGGTCTGGGGAGCAATTTCCTATGACAGCAGGAGCACTCTCGTGGTTATGCCACGCACCCTGACGGCACAGTTGTACGTCGGTTTGGTGATTCAACCTGTTGTGCTACCATTCATGAACAACATTCCAGGGGGTGTTTTCCAACAGGATAACGCTCGCCCGCATACCGCTGTTGTAACCCAACATGCTCTACAGAGTGTCGACATGTTGCCGTGGCCTGCTAGATCACAAGATCTTTCACCAATCGAGCACGTATGGGACATCATTGGACGACAACTCCAAGGTCACCCCAACCAGCATTAACCGTCCCTGTATTGACCGACCAAGTGCAACAGGCATAGAACTCCATCCCACAAACTGACATCCAGCACCTGTACGACAAAATGCATGAACGTTTGCGTGCTTGTATTCAACATTCTGGCGATTACACCGGTTATTAATGTATCAGCATTTCACATTTAAAATAGCTCTTCTTGCGCTTACAATAAGTTGTGATCTTGAAACCTTAATCGATTAAATATATTACCTATACGAATGTATTGCCGCCATTTCATTCCTCTACAACTATTTTTTCGTGGTGTTCGGATTTGTTTTTTCGTCAGTGTATATTTGAAATATATGGATTTCTTTGAGTACATGCATTTGAAATATATGTACTCAAAAAGGAGTACATATATTTCAAATTAGAAATACCAGATATACTCACAATTGATTCCCTGTATGTACTCAAAAATGAGACAGAAGTACTCGGAACTATTGTAAACCAAGAATGTACTAAAGAACGATTACATTTTGCTTATTTCTAAGTTCCAATTTTTAACAGTGCTATAAGCAGTCGCCCGACCCTAATTTAGGCTCATTAGTTCTAGGGAAGAGAAGGAGCCAGTGCCGTAAAACAAACACAACATCCATGCCTGATCGGGGTTTCGAACCCGTCTCCCATCACAGACGCATGGCATAAGCCAGTGCTTAGACCACTGCGTTACCGGGGCGGCCTAATTGTATTATATTTTATCGCATTGAAAAAATCATAAAGCTTATGAAAATCAAATTTCTGTTTCTACAGCTCTGTGTATAAAATTGTTTATTCTAGATTGAGCGAAATTCTTACAACTAAGATTCTGAGATCAGTGCTTCAATATGCAACACATGAATTAACAGCTCCCCCCTGATGTTCCTGGATGCATTCATTCGTAACCGTAATGTGGATGATACATCTTGCAATCTATTCTGCTACGCTACGAAATGGTGGAGCCTCAAAGTTACGTCCCAGAGATTTGTCAAGTTTTAAATAGTGTATATGTGTGTGAGTCATGAAACCAATTTTTATCCCAACCGAAAGTAAACAACATATCCTTCTCTGATGGGATGAATGTTCAACTTTGGTGCACCAAGAAGGAACACAACAATACTGTCTCAATTCTCTCAGAGTTGTAACACACCGGGTTACGTGTAAAAGAATACCGTGTAGTTTTGATCATATCAAATTCATATTTTAACGTATAATCGAAAAAAAGGTGTATAAATGAATTGCGTATAACCGAATTGATAAAGCATAAGTCTCATTAAAATCTCGTCTTCTGTCCCCTTCATGATGTTCGAATTTAATGAGACCTCTGCCTCCGAAACTGGGGCACTAACTAGGAAAAATAAACGAATGTTGGATATACAGGGTGTTCGAAAAGTTCCCGAACCCTAATTTGAACAATTGTTTTCGCATTATACATATACATAAAGTTTACTTACAGCTGTGATACCTCTTCGATCGACTTTTGAGCAACTAATATTGACCTAAAGAAGTGGCTGGAAATAACGTCCGCGTTGCTGGAGGCAAATATCCACGCGGCAGCACGTGTTTTATCGTAACGCGTTTCAGCATAAATGGCGTGATTTCCGCTATAGCCTGAATATTGTTTGTTTTCAAGGACTGCAGGTCATACGGGTTGTTTACATAAACACGATCCTTTAAATATCCCCACAGGAAAAAAACATTATTCCGAAAAGGAAACGTTGTTCAATAAGCCTTTGTTGTATCGAGTAAATTTACGAAACCGACGGCAATACAGCAGGCGCTTATGCGTATCAGGTGCCTTCAGTTCTTGGACAACTTTCACTTTGTATGCATGGAGCTGTAATCTTTTAATCGCATTCTGTACCGAGCCGTAAGAAAGTTTCCCTTGCTGAGATAAGCGACGAAGCGATTTTGTAGGTGACTGTTGCAAACGTTTTTCAACATCGTTTATCACTTCCGGAGTTAACACACTTGGCCGGCCATTTCTAGGCATTTCATCAATATTTCCAGTTTTCTGAAATCGTGCGAGTAAACTTTGTATAGTTGATTTACTTACCACACACAGTATGTTGCAGAAATCTTTTCCTGAACTCTTCTATACACTGTAAGACTGAGTTTGCAAATAAGCTTCAAGTAAAGAAATTCTCTGCTCCCTCGCCAAACCAATGCCTCTATGCAAATGGCGACGGTAAAGTGGACAAACTGATACACATGGTTATTCATTTCTAACACTCTGCCAATTTCCTTCAGGCATTCGACAAGCGCAGTATTTGATCTCGACGAGTTGTTGGCTCGTGTTGCCACATCAATTGGTTTAAATTTTGCTTACAGTATACGCAACAATGTTTTTAAATTCAGGGTTCGGGAACTTTACGATCACTCTTTATTTGAAAGAAAAATTATCAGAAAAATAATTGGCCCAGTATGTGACGGTGGATTCTAGCGGAAACGCTACAATAAAGAATTATACTTCATTTATAAAGATCCTATTGTTACTAATATGATTAGGTCATTAAGGTTGATGTTTGCTGGCCATGTAGTGAGAATGGAGGAAAATGAAGCTCCTAAGAACGTATTGTTTGAAAATCCTGAAGGGCACAGAAGACAAGGACGAACAAAGACCAGGTGGATAGATGGAATAGTGGAGGATAAAAAAGCCTGGGCTGCCAGAGCTGGAAAATAATGGCCAAAAATAGAGAACAATGGCAAAAAGTTTTTAAGGAAGCGAAGGTTCACACTGAATTGTAGAGCCAAAAGAAGGAGGAGAACTGAAAAAGCTGTAGAAACTACAGTAAAATAATGGGACTAACGCAGCATCTTATATATAAAACGCAAAACGTCTGTTTGTCTGAAGCAGCAAAAACTCTCGAACGCCGAACTGTGGCATCATGAAATTTGCATAGCTTATTAATACTGAAGTTTCTAGGTCAACGCTATTTTAAGATCTCTACGTTGTTCCATTCGCGTGCTATGAATTAATTAATAAGCTAATCAATAAAGTCAGCGTCGTTTGCTACGTCATCGTCATCCTGGTCCAAATCTGAAAGCACGTGACTGCATTCATCGCCGCGGCACATCCACAGGTGTTTCTATTCTCTGAGAACTGCATAAAAATGCAAAAACGAACTTTGCGAAATCTTAATGAAACGGGCTGAAATTTTTATCAACACCATGCATTGGTAATAAGAGGAGTCCCTCAAAATTTCCCCGGAATCCGGTCAAAACTTTTTAAAGTAGGCATGGAATTTTTAATTCATCGGTAAACAGAAATATATACGCAGAAACGGTTAATAAAATTTTGACGACAAATTAAAAAGTTATTTATTGATTCAGGCGAAATTTGGAAGTCATGTTCCTATTAACGATTTATGGTGTTCATTAAAATTTCAGCCAGTTTCATGATATATTCACAAAGATACGTTTGTAACTTTTTATCCCAGAGATTCGCCCCTCAAAGACGTCTGAAACCGAAGGCACGTGATGCATTTGATCGTCGATAACAAATTTCTAACGAATTTTGTTCAGTCAGTGTTCTAATGCTGTGTCTCCTGGACGGGTGTTAAATAATTCGTAACGCCTTTGGCCCGTTTGATTCTTCAGATTCCATACGTTCTGTACATTTCGTTGCTTTAATTCTCGACAAATATTTGGGACAGCAATGTACGGCCAAGTGCTGAAATAATCACACTATGAATAAATAATTTAAAATGACTGAATTCGCGAAATCAGCTTTTTTCTTTCTTGCAAGCATCAATTCTTCCCCCGATTATTTCAGTGACATATAAGGGAATGTGAAATTAATAAGCGTAAATCCCGGGCAAAACTGGGGAGGTAAAACTAGTTCCACATAAAAGTGAAAAACGTATAACTGAGAAACGTATAACTGAGGTTCCTTTGTACCCGTTTCCACGCGTTTCCTTTCCATCCTTCTGTGTTACGTAGTTTACACAAATTGGTTTCTTTTTCATAGGATTAACTAGCATACCCTCTTTCCCTTTTTTGTATAAATTTTTCAACATCCTACGGTTCATGACCGTAAGCTTAGGATGATACCCTGCCACTCGACAGTATCAGTTTTAACAGTGACGGCTTTGGTGAGGCGTGATATTACATACCAAAGTAGCAAATTATTCGGAACACCCGATAGTAATCAGATAAGTGCCATCCTCACTTAAGTACACAACTCTAACGCTGAGAGAACTTTATAAATACAGAGAATGTTAATACATTTTTAGAATGTTTTTGATAAGAAATTACAGAAAATGAAGGAATCGGACGCTACCAAATATTTGCATAAGTGCAAAGAACTGTTGCTTCGGAAGGTGAGCTGCGAGGGGGGGGGGGGGTACGCCGTTCTGCTTCCATCTCTTTATGTATATAAAGCTGAGATCGTGTTATCAGTAACTTTGAAGCGGATACGTCGCGTGGACATGAACTTTCCGATTTCCACCCTGGGCTGGTCATAAGATGCCATTTGAGTAACGTTTCCATACGGAGCATTTGCAACTTAACTAAACATACCAAAATAAACTGTAAGTGAAGTCGTAAAGAGATGGAAGCAGGACGGTGCAATTACAGCAAGAAAAATTTTTCGGGTGTAATAAGAACGTCTTTTGAATCCGTTCTGACGCAAATTACATTTATCAAAGCTATTCAAAGTCAATGAAACCGGTATGGAAAACAATAGTATCTGACGGTTAATATATATATATCAAATACGTGGAGATAATGTAAATGGACGATGTCATCGCTCTTTCCACGTTATTTTTTTAAACAACGCATAGCGACTGAAAAATTGTATTCCGGCACAGCTGGGATCGAACCCCAGAACTCTCGATAACTAGTCGAGTGCGTTCGAATTTACGCTACGGCACCAACCATTTTCAGCGGCATGCGTGGTTTATCAGTCAGCATTTTTACGTAAGTTATGATGCATAAGGGATGTGGAATAGATTCCGCTCCTGTGTTCTAACCTTTGACTCCATTTCGCCCATTTTCAATTGGATTCGTCCCCAGGCGGGCCCCTACAACATACTAACATTTCATCCAAATCAAAGAATTTTTACATAAGTTATGAAGCATTATGGCGATGGAAGTGATTCCGCTCCTATGTCTTGACCTTTGACCCCATTTCGCCAATTTTCACTAGGGTTCATCCCCAGGTGATGCCCTACAATATGCTAAAATTTCATCAACATCGAACCATATTTACGCAAGTAATGACGCATAAGGGCAATGGAATGGATCCCGCTCCTATGCCGTGATCTTTGACCCAATTTCGTCCATTTACAACAGGTTTCGTCCCCAGGTTGTCCCCTACCACATACTAAAATTTCATCGAAATCGAACCATTCTTACGCGAGTTATCGTGCCGACAGACGGACGGACGGACAAAGCTGGAGCATATACGCTTCTTCAAAGTACGGTTGGAAAGCGTAAAAAAGACGTGCTAAAAAGTTCAAGAAGGCCGCACAAATTAACGAAGCGTAACAAAAGAGGCATGTTTTTAAGAAATGTTAAGAAATTCTGTTCTTCTTCTGCCGTTTCCATCGCTGTGAAGTAAGAAATGCTGTAATGGCTCGATCAGTACCATAACAATCCGCGTAGAGTTGCACAGTGTGGGTTATTATGGTAGAGCAGTGGCACACAAACTACACATCACTACTGTGAATGCGATGCACCGTTTCTAGTGGTGTGTCTCCTGTCGTTCTTGGACTGTGGGCGACTGGACAGCTGTTCTGTGGTGCGATGAGTCACGCTTTTCACTCTTCCAGTATGATGGGTGTGTTAGGATTTACCGGAAGCCCGGTGAAAGATTTTCGTCGGACTGTGTTCTTCCAACTGTTAAGTTCGGCGAAGGCTCCATCATGCTCTACAGTTGTTTTTCATGAATGGGACTCGGCCATTGGTTATTATACCACAAACCCTGAACTCTGAAGTGTACCTCGACGTTCTGGATAATTCTGCCCTACCAAAAATGTGGTAGTATTATGGAAACGACCGTTGTCTCTTCCAACATAATGAAGCTGCGTGCCATACTGCATGACGTATGCAGAACTGGTTTCTTGGAAACGTGGAGGAATCGTTAGACAGGCCTGCTCAGAACCTTGATCTTAATCCCACAGAACAGCTGTGGAATGAACTGGAGCGACAGATGGGAAATAGATCAATACGCCCGTCTCCGCTTGCCACTCTGGCAGCAGTTTTGCAGGATGAATGGCGAGCCATAGTCTTGACACTACCGAAATCTGGTTCCACGACCGTCTTCGCTCTCCACTCTGGCAGCAGCTTTGCAGGATGAATGGCGAGACATAGTCTAGACACTACCGGAATTTTGTTCCACGATCGTCGTCGCTCTCTACTCTGGCAGCAGCTTTGCAGGACGAATGGCTATCCATAGTCCGGAATTAGGTCTAGACGCTGCCGGAATTTGGTTCCACGATCGTCTTCACTCTCCACCCTGGCAGCAGCTTTGTAGGACAAATGGCGAGACATAGTCTAGACACTACCGGAATTTGGTTCCATGACCGTCTTCACTCTCCACTCTGGCAGCAGCTTTGCAGGACGAATGACTACTCATAGTCTAGACACTACCGGAATTTGGTTCCACGACCGTCTTTGCTCTCCACTCTGGCAGCAGCTTTGCAGGACGAATGACTACTCATAGTCTAGACACTACCGGAATTTGGTTCCACGACCGTCTTTGCTCACCACTCTGATAGCAGCTTTGCAGGATGAATGGCGAGACATAGTCTAGACACTACCGGAATTTGGTTCCACGACTGTCTTTGCTCTCTACTCTGGCAGCAGCTTTGCAGGACGAATGGGGAGCCGTAGTCTAGACACTACCGGAATTTGTTTCCTCGACCGTCTTCGCTCTCCAATCTGGCAGCAGCTTTGCAGGACGAATGGCGAGCCATTCCTGTCGAGACCTACAAGAAATCGGTTTATGGTATGCCTCGACGTGTTGCCGCTGTCATACTAGCCAAAGGGGGAAGAGCTAACTAATTGCGATAAGCCATTCGTCCCAAAACACTGTGGTGTCTGAATACTTTTGTTAATACAGCGCATCTGTAGAACGATGTCAGCAATTCGTTGATTCCATGCCACCTCGAATCGAAGCCGTTCTGAAGGCCAAGGGGCTGCCGCACAGCACGTTTAGCAGTCGTTCAAATTGCTGCACAACTACTACCTAATACCATTTTTGCTGCTTTCTCTGCTTTTTTCTTTTTGAAAAAGAACCCAGAAATTGGGGACAAATGATGTCCCCAAATATTTCTACACTGCTGGAAAGGGAAGAAAGAACGCCAAGAAGGAATAAGCGGACGATCATGAAATTTACATATGTCAATGGGGTCGAGTTTACGTAGGTGTGATGTTAATTTCGGGACCAACCGGCGAGCGCTTACGCCACAGCACGGCATAATATGCAAATTATCGTCGGTGGTATTTAAGGAGTACGGCGAAGTGAATGTAATCAGTCGTCGATGTACGGACACATGTGAAGACCCCGAAGAAGCTGCAACCCCTGGAAATGGAAGACGTGTACGATTTCAGCAGTTATCGGACTTTGAGCGAGGTCGTCCAATCGGACTCCGCGAGGCCGGGTGGTCGTATCGTCGTATTGCGGAGCGAATTGGACAGGAAGTATCGGTGGTGGTACGATGGTGGCGTAGATGGTCCGAGGAACATTCCCACACGAGAAGACGTGGAACCGGGAGTCACAGACGGACTGATGAGCGGACCGATCGACGCATAAGAAGAGCTACGTTGTCAAGCAGAACATCCACTGCGACGCAAATCCGAGCTGCCGTTGCACCTAAGGTGACTGTGTGAACAATCCGCAACCGTCTGCTGGATGCAGAACTACAAGCACGTGTGCCCCTGGCATGTGTACCTCTGACTCCAGCCCACCGTCAGGAACGGCTGCAGTGGTGTCGCCATCGTCTGCACTGGAGAACGCAATGGCGATCTGTCGTGTTCAGCGATGAAAGCAGATTCTGCTTGGGAGCCTCCGATGGCCGTATGCGTGTTCGCAGACGCCAGGGGAGCGTCTCCACCCTTCTTGCATCCGCCAGCGACACACAGGGCCTACACCTGGTCTCCTGGTGTGGGGAGCGATCAGCTATCACTCCTGTACACAACTAGTGTTTCTACCGGGTACGTTAAACAGCATCTCCTACATCAACAACATCATTCAGCCCGTTGTTGTGCCATTTGTAAGGTCGGTCCATCGTGGCGTTTTCCATCAAGATAACGCACGCCCACACACGGCACGTGCAACGCAACATGCACTTCAGGGTGTGAGACAACTTCCATGGCCTTCACGTTTACCGGATTTGTCCCCCATTGAGCACGTGTGGGATTTTATGGGACAACGACTTATCCAGTCTCCACGGCCAGCCATGACCATCCCCGATTTACGCGTCCAGGTTGAGGATGCTTGAAACTCAATACCTCAAACTTACATTCAACATCTGTACGACAGACTCCATGCCAGAATTGCACAGTGTGACGCAGTTCATGACGGTTCAACCTCGTACTTCCCATGTTACATGGAAATGTTATTTTTCAGTTTACCAACAAATACAGCTGTATTTTGCCATAATGTGTTGATCACGTTATCCTCTGTATTCCGTTATTATGATGTATAAATTTCGTTGGTATTAGACGTCTCCTTCTTGTTCTTTTTAGCACATCTTTTGTAAAAAAAGATCGTGCTGATGTTATTGGTTTGTCCGTCCGTCCGTCTGTACCCACGGTATCTCTGCAACTATTAGTCCGATTTGAAAAATTCTTTTTGCATTCGAAAGCTAGAAATATGCGAATGATGAAATGCAGATGATGTCGAATTCAAAAATAAGTTTTATTCCACATATTTGCTTCTAAACATCCGATTGAAAAAACATTTTATCTTTCGATTCCATTTATGCGGAAGAGTATTTTGGATATAGTTCCTTTTTCAAATTACGCATAGATTTTTCGCTAGGGGGCGTAAAAATAAATTGCTTTTTTCCGATAACTCTTCTTCTAAAACTCCGATTTGAAATTTTTTTCAGCGGATACATCTCGTGATGCAAAATTATTTGCATATAGTTTCGAATTCTTGGTAAAGAATACTTTGGCCACCAGGGGGCGTAAGGGTTAATTTTCGCGTCTGATGTATTTGCCATAAAATCTGAGCTTCTAAAATATCGATTGAAAAAACTATTTCGTGGACTGATGCCACTCACATCGATAAACCTTCTCCGAATATTTTCTTCCTAAAATATTCCTCAGTTTCTCCGCTAGGGGGCGTAGATATATATCTTATTTTTGTCAATATCTCGACTTCTAAGAGTCTGATTTGAAAAATTCCTTCTTTGTTGGATAGTGTTTTCCGTGTGACATGTTTTTCATATAATTTCAAAATTTTCAAGTAATTCATAGACTTTCCGCTAGGGGGCGTAAAGGTAAATTGCGTTTTCCCCTATGTCTCTGCTTCTAAATCTCCGATCTGAAAAATTCTTTCTGCACCGGATACAGTTGCTGATGGGAAATTGTTTGCACAAAATTTCTAACTTTTGTAAAAAAATGGTTTGGCCACCAGGGTGCGTAAACCTTAATTTCCGCTTCTGATGTATTTGCAGCAAAATAGGAGCTTCTAAATTCTCGATTGAAAATAACATCATTTGTAGACCGATACTACTCATGTCGACAAACCTTTTAGAAACATTTTCTTCTTAAAATAGTGTACGGTTTCTACGCCAGGTGGCGTAGATGTATATCTTATTTTTGTCAATATCTCGACTTCTAAGAGTCCGATTTAAAAAATTCTTTCTTTGTTGGATAGTGTTTCTAGTGTGACATGTTGTTCCTATAAATTCAAAATTTTCAAGTAATTCATAGACTTTCCGCTAGGGGGCGTAAAGGTAAATTGCGTTCCCCCCTATATCTCTGCTTCTTAATCTCCGATCTGAAAAATTCTTTCTGCACCGGATACAGCTCCTGATGGGAAATCGTTTGCACGAATTTCAAATTTTTGAAAAATTGTTTGACCACCAGGCGGCGTAAGTTTTAATTTCCGCTTCTGATGTATTTGCAGCAAAATATGAGCTTCTAAAATCTCGACTGAAAAAAGTCTTTTGTGGACCGATACTACTCATGTCGACAAACATTTTAGGAACATCTTCTTCTTGAAATAATGCATGGTTTCTACGCCAGGGGCGTAGATGTATATCTTATTTGTGTCAATATCTCTACTTCTAAAAGTCCGATTTGAAAAATTCCTTCTTTGTTGGATAGTGTTTCCCATGCGAAATGTTTTTCTTATGAATTCCAAATTTTCAAGTAAATCATAGACTTTCCGCTAGGGCGCACAATGGTAAATTGCGTTTTCTGCTCCTAAAACTCCGATTTGAAAAATTCTTCCTGTATCGCATACAAGACCTGACGAAAAATATTTTTCACGTAATTTCTAATGTTTGGTAAAGAATGGTTTGGCCACCAGGGGTCATAAGTGTTAATTTCTAGTTCTGATGTATTTGTAGCAAATTCTGGGCTCCTGAAAACTCGACTAAATTTTTTTCGTGGACCGATACCGCTCATATGGATAAACCTTTTGTGAATACTTTCTTCTTAAAATAATACATGATTTTCCCACCAAGAGACGTAGTCACATCTTATTTTTGTCGATAACACTGTTTCTAAGAGTTCGTAAGCTCACGATTCCATTTACAGCAATATCTGAGGGATTAAAGACCCGATTGAAAAACTTCTTTCTTCCGTCAGATACTGTTGTTTTCCATACCGGTTCCATTGACTTTGAATAGCTTTGATAAATTTAATTTGCGTCAGAACGGATTCAAAAGACGTGCTTATTACACCCGAAAATTCGGTGTCATCTTTCTTGTTTCACTTTCCGCTAGTGTATTTTTAATTGATATATTTGGGGATTGCATTTCATTGAAAGCTATCCCCAAATATTTCTATTTGGGATAGCATTCATCCCTAATTTCTAATCTCATATTTATTGTCTTTTGTATGCTTCACCGTTTGATAACTTTTTCTGTCTACTTCATTTCTTCTTCACTATATTTCTTTTTATAGATAGCTCCTTTCAATGCTATGCATCTTTATCGACAGTTAAATCCAAGTCAAAAATTTCCATGTAACGAAAATGGGTAACGGTGTGTCATTCTGAAAGCCATTATCGAAATCTGATAATGCACATACTGTCTCATGAAGTGACGCAACCACAGTTGAGATCATTATTAACGAACAATATACACTACATTGGCAAAAGTAACCGAACACCCTTCAAAAGCAAATGAACGGATCCGCTGCGTTGTGAATATGCGCGGTATAGCTGCAAACGGTATAAAAACCAGCCTGCAGCTGATCGCGATCATATCGCACTGTGAGGTTGAGTGAAAATGTCCCGGCGGAATAGAACTGGCTTTGAGAAAGGAAAGATTGTTGGGTGTTATATTAGTGGGTTGTCCATAAAAGAAACTGAGAGTCGTTTAAACATACTCAAGTCAACTGTTTTGGATGTACTGAATAAGTGGAAGACACATGGCGTGCCTGAAGTAGCAAAACGTACCGGTAGACCAAAGGACATCAAAGCCTCAGAATCGTTACAGCTAATCGACGGAGTACTGCACAAGGTCTCAGTGTACAGGTGAGTAAAAATGCTGGAACCTCGCTATGTACACCTAACATTCGCAGAGAACTTCATTCCATGGTTACCGCGGTCATGCGGCTGCATTTTTTATCTCCACTTGGAATACTACTCGTCGTTTAGCATGGTGAAAAGAACATTTATCGTGGACCGTAGACCAATGGAAACTGGTCCTGTGGACTGATGAATCGAGATACATGATCCATCAGTCTGACGGCCGTGTGTGGGTATGGCGGCAGCCGGGGAAACGCTATTTACCATAGTGTACTGTTCCTACGTTCAAGGATGGAGCTGGCAATGTAATCGCGTGGGAGTGTTTTTCGTGGTATGGTCGAGGCCCAATGGTTATTGTGGACAAACCTGTTAAAATCACGTCTACATCGATATTCTGAACTATAAACTCTGTGGCAATACTATGAAACTGAGCCTTGTTGGTACCAATGCACCGAGCCATAAAGTAAGGACTGTTTCGGCGTGGTTTGACGGTAATTCCGTATCGTCTGTGGATCGGCCAGCACAGAGTCCTGATCGTAATCCCATAGAGCGCTTATGGGATGAATTCGAGCGCTGCATAAGAAGTTTGGAATCAAGGCCTACTGCTAAGCAGCAGTTAGCGGCAGAATTATGTACTGAATGGAATGTGATACCTATTGCTGTGTTCCAAAATCGTATCGAAAGTTTGTCTCGAAGGGTCAGTGCATGCATTAAGGCCAAAGGTGGACCGACACCGTACTAATGTATGTCAATAAATGCTATGTTGTGTTTCTCTTCGAGGTGTCCGGTGACTTTTGTCAATATAGTGTATTTTACTAAACTGTCGCCGAACGCTATTTCATTACGTTTTCATTTTCTCTGCGGTAAATATTGTGCTTATGCAAGTCCCTTCGCACAGTATGGGTCGACACTGGGTTTTGGAGCTCAGCAGTCACTTTCGTCACCGTGGTCTTCCTCCTTGTGGTCACAGTCCTCTTTGATGTCCTCCTGTCTCTCGCAGTGAGTTTGGTATTCCTTCCATAGTTGTGTCTCACAGATGATGATGTGCCATGATCATTGTATGCTGTCATGACCTTCGACACGGGACCTCTCCATACCCCCAATACCTGTGCCACTGTGGCTACCGACGCACCAACGAGACGGGCTCCTACAATCTGCCCTCTTTGGAACTCCGACAGGTCACTCATTGTGACTTCACCTGGAACGAAATTATGCAAACACCGACTTACAATGCAATTACACGAACCCTTGAGACTATAAGCAACCCCTTTTTCCAAAAAAAAAAAAAAAAAAAAAAAAATGCAGCTACATGTTCGTTTTACTCCAAATTACCACTACCCCGAAAAGTATTGGAGCTGGAGGACCTGCTGTTGACATTTTGATACCAGATACCACCGGATACCTATCGCCACCTCATCGAATCGATGCCTCGTCGAGTGGCCGCTGTTTTGGGGGCTAAAGGCGGTCCTACAGCTTATTAGGCAGGTGGTCATAATGCAATGGCTGATCGGTGTATAATTATACTGCGCATTACTTGCTTTACATCAGGTAACATATAACTTTGCATCATTTACACCTCAGCGTCAAGCTACAAAGTGAGAGAGAAATAACCAATGATGAAATAACTGACTGAACATTGGTTAATCATCTCTTTGCTTAGCGTCGCGCCACCTGACGCTGTAAATCGAGCCTAAAACTTCTCTGAAATTATTCCACACAGAATATACACTTTCTGCTCATCGGTATCCAACCGATTCGGAATGAAACCGCAAAAATTTCAGACTAAAGCACCTGAGACCATCCTCAATCATACATACATGCATGCACATAATACTGAATATTCCCACCCAAAAGCCTCTCGCTATTGGCCCCAAACTGTCTAAGTCGGTCTCCCGGCATTTACTATCTAATGATTTTCTTATTGAAAATGTTCGTAACTGCTGAACGAGAAAGGAAAAGCTTCATGCACAAAATATTGCAACATGCGAAGCATAATTGGCTAACCGACGTCCTAGCTGCAAGCAGTTTCACCCCTTTCGTCGAAAGTGCATATCTCACTTGCTAATACACACAGACAGAGTTTCTTTGCGCCAGTAGTTATCGAATGAGCATTTCCTCTAAAGAACACGTAAAAACTGCACGTATAAGTATCACGCAAGACACGGACATTCATATTAGATGTCTGCTTCTCTCATTGCCACCAGCGTATGAATCTATTAATCTTATTAACAACACGGAGTTTTGCAGGTATCTTGGATGAAACATGGAATGCCTCTTAAGTTTCGATCTTCAACGCATATTTTGTATGCAATGGAATATTTTAATAAAACATACCTTTCCTGTTAGCCATTGTGTTTCCACAATTTAGCTAATTTATTGTTTTGGAAATAAGCAAAATATATCTGCACTTTCTGCAATCCATTTATTGTCTTTTGCAGCGATGACACGAGATAACTGTTTTTCCACGACTGTACAATTGGAATAGTTTTTCGGTCCAGGGTACAAATAATCATTTACGTTTTAGCATAGAACAAAAAATAGAAACACCTCGTGAATTAAAAGGTCCAGTTTTTAAAACAGAAAGGTACAAAAAAAAAAACAAAAAAACAGACGAATACATGATTGCAATCGAAACACCCATGCCGCCTCGGTGGTCTAAGCGATGACTTCTGATCATTCGTCCGAGATGGGCCCGGGTTCGAATCCCGGTGAGGCATGGATGATGTGTTTGTCTTACGGCGCTGGGTCTTTCCCTTCCCTGGAAGCGGTGGCCTTAAATTAGGAACGGGAAATAAGTTGCTCAAGGCGGTCGATAAACCCCCAATCAAAAAAAAAAAAATCTAAACAGGCATACCTATCAGTTGAAAAACGTTATTCGTGCCAGTACAAATTCATAATAATATCACATTCCCTCTCATGCAGGATCAGAACCCGTTAAAAATAAAACTGCGATCAAAAAGTAACAAGTTAAAATTATTTAATTAAAACTATTTACAAATGGTTAGATCTTTCGGCTTTACTCTGAAGCCATCCTCAGACCAACAGTGCGCATTGAGTGCCAGTATGTAGATTAAGTACTTCCCAAAGGAAGTACGGTGACGGTTATCAGAACCATGTAAGGAGGTGTTGCCACCATTCGTGTTAAAAATACTTTCCCAAAAGTAAAATGTCGTCCCTCTGCCTACCTATTACGGTGCAACAAACCAAAAGGTCCGCGCCGGCGACGAGTGGGTTTCTGAGTAATCGTTCGAGTTGTAAGTCGCGGATGAAACATGGATGATGTGCGCGTCTACGGCGCAGCCTCTCTCCCTTCCCCAGAACCAGTGGCCGCCAACTGGGGACAAAGGACTGCTAAACAGCTCTCGGTGTTGCTCACGGTGGTCATTAGACCCAAAAAACAAATAAAGCGGAAAGTAAAAATATATATAGATCATAAGCTGAGTTTAGAACGATTTTATGGTTTTTAGGCTTTTTAACCAAATCAAGTGGTGTCCTCTAAAAAGGGAGTTGTGGGTTAACAACGCCCTCTGCAGCTGAAAACCAAATAACTTGTTTATGACGTCGTCACAGGTGGACCACGTTTTCGTTTCCCGTGTTCTTTTTTTTTTTTTTTGATTGGAGGTTTAACGACCACCGTGAGCAACTCAATGGGCTATAAGCAGTCGCCCGTCCCTAATTTAGGGTCACTGGTTCCAAGGAAGGGAGAGAGCCAGTGCCGTAAGACAAACACAACATCCATGCCCGACCGGGATTCGAACCCGGACCCCTTACGGACGAATGATCACAAGCCAGCGCCTTAGACCACTGCGCCACCAGGGCGGCGTTTCCCGTGTTCATCTACTGATGAGAATACGCAGAGCCCAAACGGACGGAACAGCAGATGTTTACATACAGTCGCTTTTTATGGTATTTCGCTTCACAAAGCTAACTGCGTAAGCAATAAAAACATAATTGTTTTGAGGACATAACTCACTTCCGCCACGGAGGATGTTCACGCATTTTTAGAATGATTTTCCAGCAATATTATTAATGTTTAAAATAAAATTATTTCTTTCTTTAATGTTCCATCTGAGTACCCTTTCTCTGGGCTATAAAACTACACCTTGATTTTCAGAGCATTTCTTAAAATTGGTAGTGGAATTTTATTCCACTCCCACTTTATTCCACTCCTATTCCACAGTACAATCATAGTTTTAGGTCTGCGTTTAGAAAGCGCTCTTTTTAGCAGTCCAAAGGCACATAATCATTGGTGACACATCAGGGGACTTTCAACGAATATGAGCAAAAGCTATAGACTTGATACCCGTCTCTCTCTCTCTTTTTTTAATTGGAGGTTTAACGACCACTGTGAGCAACTCAGTGGGCTATAAGCAGTCGCCCGTCCCTAATTTTTAGGGCAACTGGTTCCAGGGAAGGAAAAGAGCCATCGCCGTAAGAGAAACACAACATCCATGCCTCACTGGGATTCGAACCTGGACCCATCTCGGACGAATGATAGAAGCCACTGCTTAGACCACTGCGTCACCGGGGCGGCGTCTCTTTTTTAATTTTTTTCAAGAAATAAAGTAGAAGATTTGAATGTATGACTCGTAGCCTTATCCTAATAGAGTTATACTTAGAAATGGTATTTTCTCTTTAAATATTACAGTTATTTGGTAATACTGTATGTAGAAATGATTTTAACACTGTTTTCAACTTTTCTTAAATTTAATGTCAATTGTACGAAGAACCAGCAATAATCATGAATCCTTTACTGAAAGTTTCTTTGGATTCTTGGAACCAAGTGTGTAAATCTCTTTCTGGTAAAGTTTCTTTGGATTCTTGGAACCAAGTGTGTAAATCTCTTTCTGGTCTTTTGCGATAGTATATTGGCCTTCCTTATTACAGTCGCTTAGGTAGATCCATGCTTCATCAATAGTCACAATACATTTCCGCCTGCCTCCGGCTAAGTGATTTTTGTGAAAAAGTCTTCAACGTGTTCTGCTTTCAATCACGCGCCAAGGCAAAAGGCAGTGAACTTTATGTATTTCTCCTTCATATTCAAATCTTTGTTTATTAAATTGTTTACAGTTGATACAAGGATTTTTGACGACTTAGCGATTGCTTTTTGGGTCGGTGAATTTTCTTTTAAGGTCAAAAACCTTACTTTTTAAATAGTCGTAAAAGTACGTACCAGCTCTGAATATTTTCATGCTCGTTTTCCTATTAAAAACAACTAGAAGAAACCCGTCGGAATCGAAGGTAAGTTTTTTTTCGTTTGAAAATTATAAACTGATATGAAACAACAAATGTAAACTTTATTTGATTGAAAAATTCAGTCAACCACTTCAGTAAAGACAATAGTCCAGGTTCGTGATTTCCTTTTTTCTTTTTGTGATTGAAGATTTAACGACCACCGTGAGCAACTCAATGGGCTATAAGCTGTCGCCCGTACATAATTTAGGGTCAGTGGTTCCAGGAAAGGGAGAGGGCCAGGGGCGTAAGACAAACCCAACATCCATGCCTCACCGGGATTTGAACCCGGACCCTTCACGAACGAATGATCATAAGCCAACGCTTGGGCTATAAGCAGTCGCCCGTCCCTAATTTTGGGTCACTGGTTTCAGGAAGAAGAGAGAGAGAGAGAGAGCCAGTGCGTGTCGTGATACAAACACAACATCCATGCCTCAGCGGGATTCGAACCCGGTAGACGAAACCCGTTGGAATCGACGATACGTTTTTTGTTTGTTTGGCACAACGATTCGCTGAGAAGAGAGACAACGGACTTTGGACTATCTGAGTCCTTCCATTCCACCGCCTTCAACAGCGCGTGAGTCAACCGCAGGGGATCAGATGTCAACAGCACGCTTCTTCCATTGACTTTACATGGGAACTTTGCCACCCCACAACGCCCAAACCGTTACCCCAATCTTATTTTTCTCTTCGACTGGCACATTTACATGGTAAGACCTTTATTTTGATACCTCAATCATATATTTACGTTCAGCCGTTCTCTCACAACTGGTCTTACAGTAAAAAACCTTATAGAATTAATATATAGATGATTGACGATTTTACCCTGCATTATTAAAAAAATCGCTTATTTTACATTTAGAAATGCTAATTCTATGATTTTCTCTGCGTTTTTTAATTACAGAATGCGAGTATTTCTGTCCGTAAAGAGCAAAAACCTAACAAAATTTGAAGATGACAATCTGATTTCTGGTGTAAATGTGACTAGGATGGCAAGTCAGATAACATCCGAAAACTAGAAAATTGCATCGTCCTGAAGCGGGACTGGAATCCGCGTCTCCAAGATAGCGCCCGGGTAGGCTAACCACTACACCACCCAGAACGACCTAGTCTCAAGTTTCCGATTAATTTGAATATAACCGTCACAGGATTCGCTAGTCGAAGCAACCGGCATTCATGTTTAGCGAATCTGGAGGTTAAGAATCTACATTTGCATATTTTTCCGATTTCTGTGTAAATGTCACATTTACACCAGAAATCGGATTGTCATCTTCAAAATTTTTATTATATGGCGTAATCCGGTGTTTCTTTCACGAAAAACCTAACATTTTTTCCCCTCAGCTTGTTTGCTTGCGCCATTTTCCTAGCAAACGATATTTAACTACAGCAGATGTTTCTTTCGTGTTCATCTAACATACGTTGCCAGTTTAAATCTTTGAACTTCTTTTATTCTTTGTAATATCTTATTAAAACGTTCTAAAAAATGTGTGAACATCCTCTGTATATCATAAATTTAGTCGGTTTCGTTACACAAAATACTATAATACAAATAACGATTGCGTCTGAACATCTGCTGTTCTGACTGCACCAGAAACCTCGTATTCTCTTTGGCTGATGAGCACTGAAAACAAACATGCAGTCCACTGATAATGACGTCATAAGCAAGTTGTTAGGCTTTCAGTTACAGAGGGCGTTGATGTAAACAGAACTTTAAAGAAGGTGAGTGTTTCCATTCTTCTTTTGTAAGACGTAGTCTAGATCATTTAATTGTCGGTAATCTAGTTTTCAAGATTATCAGTTTCACGATTTTTATAAAAGTCTTTGTGACGGATTCTGTTAATCTTCACAAATCTTTGGATGCTAATTTTTCTAACAATCGCACAAGTTTTAGAAATATATGTTATCCAAAAACATGCTGTTGGATTATGTAAGTCAAATATGATGAGGAATCTGTGTGTCATAATATACTACATTTAGTACGTTTCTGTGATTTTGATGGGGTTTGGCATAAGGGAGCCATCGTCTGACAGAAACACGAAACAGTTAGATTCAGGAAGGACAGTTTGTTTAAGTACGATATCTCACATTATACCGCCCAATCCGCAATTTTCGGAACATACTGTATGGTTTAATCGGCACTGTTTATTTTCTCGGATGAGTATCTTTTAGTAAATGAAAATAAATTTAAGCTTAAGACCGCTCATTTTTTCTTGTTTTGGGGGTTAACGATGAGCATGCACTTTTCTGGAGCTATTGGCAGTTGTCTGTCCAAAACTAGAGAGGCCATTGGGTAGATGGAAGGTGTAGAAAACTGCCATAAGAAAAACACTGTACCCGTTTGCTTTGTCCGGATTCGAACCCGAGCCCATCTTAGACGAAGAGTCAGAAGCCAGCGCTTAGACCACTGCGCCAACAATGCGGACTCCGGATTTCAGTTACATTTAGTAACAAGTGCCACCAATAACATGTAGATTTTCGGTATTATACAGGATGTCTCCAAAAGGTCTGGGCAAACTTAGGGCACGTGTACTAATACTCGTAGTAAAAAAAAGAAATAATCTCAAAAACATTATGAGTTATTGCATATTTTAAGAGTGTTGTCTGTGAAAAGGTGTCTATAAGGTAAATTTGCATTATTTGTATGTCTGGTATGATAAGGCATAAATGAAGACATCGGACAAAATCTTCCCACTCCTGAAAGAAAAAATCCGTAATAATAAAATTAACGTTTCTGTCTGACTTTCTGTGTACAGCCAACAGAAGAAACTACTCACCATATAAGTTTGAAATTTGACAGAAACCTGCGAAACGCAAGGGTGTGTATGTGTTTAGATCGGAACCCAATTTAAGAAATTCGAGTTTGAAAATTTTTAATTAATTTTAAATTTTCAACCAATGCTGAAATTTGATCTTGACGTATACTGTGCTGTAAGCTTACTGAATTATCGAATTACACTTCAGTGCAACAATATTTCGTTACACTTTTGAGCAAACTGTGAGAATCTCAAGCCAAACGTGATACAAATGACAATATTAATAGATTGGGCCAAAAATTTGGGGCTGGACTTCAGAAGTGTTAGATGTATCCTTCAGCCGAAGTTGCTAGCTGGTTGGTTTACATTTTAGACCAAAGTTCTCGATGTGGTACTACGCGCTATAAATAGTTTAACTATTCAATAAATTGTTCCATGATACGGTTTAGAGGAAATGTATTTCAATGAAATGCAAATATAATATTAGAAATCAAATGTGAGAAAAATGAGAACATCCTCACATTTCATTTCTTCAAAGCTGAGCATTGCTATTCCTTTCCAAAACAATACTAATTTGTGGTGCAAAACATTTTGGGCTGGACTTCCAACGTGTTACGTCTATCCTTCCGCCGCAGTTACGAGCGTTATTATTTACGCTTTAGACCGCGGCTTCCCATGTGTTTTACTGCTCAATATAAATAATTCCCCGATATTTCTACCGGAGGATTTTGACTTGGTTTCTTCAATCACTGATTTCGAATTCGACATTACGCAGGCGATTTACGATTTGAAATTTGACCTTGGCTTGTTGCGGCAGACTTCCGAAGTGTTACCTGTGTCCTTTCACCGAATTTCATTCGAGAATAGGGCAATTATATTCCAGAACAGAAGACCTAAGGAATTAAGTCACTACATTTCACTGGCCCAAGAGCACAGAGAGACGGCAGGGGTTCTCGGTCTAACATACACTGAAATGCCAGAAAAACTGGAAAGTGCGCTGCCATTTCCATTACCTGCCACTATACCCATGCGGTAAATGGTATTGTCCGCAAATGACGTATATGTAGAGGTAGATATCTCCGCAAGCTCAAGTAATAGAATTTGCAGTTAAGATGGCAACTTATCAGGATTCAAGCGATTTCGAACGTGGTAAGATAGTCGGCGCCCAGGATATGGGTCACTCCATCTCGGAAATTAATATGAAATTTGGATATACACGGTCAATAATTTCAAACAGGAAGAAAATCCAGAATACGAGACCGGTGTGTGCGCACAAAAGCCGTGCACGATCGTGGACAGCGGCGTCTGGCACGCATCACAACATCCATTCGGCATACAAGATTGCATTAAATCACAGCGCAACTCAATGCTGGGACCAGTAGTAGCATCAGCGTTCAAACAGTGCAATGTTTCCTGTGTTCTATGAGGTACCACTGTTGATCCGACGACACATTCTTCTCGCCTGGGCTCGGGAACACCGCCATTAGACGTAAGATGAATAGAAACGTGAAGCCTGGTCCAACGAATCGCGGTACTAACTGTTTCGGGCAAATGGCTGACTCCGGGTGTGACGACAACTTCACTTGGCAATGGATCCCGCATGCCTACAAAGGTGAGTGCTGGACGGCGGTGGCTTTGTTATGGTGTGGGGTGTTTTCAGCTGGCACGCATTAGTACCCTTCATGCGTCTGCAGTTCTCTATGACCAATGGAGGCTGCATAACCATTCTTGGGATCATTTGCACCCGTTCATGTCATGAAACCACTCCGACGGTTCTTTCAACATGAAAATGAGGCACTCCACACGTCCACAGTCACCCGTTTATGGCAGGAAAAACATTCCACGGAGTTTGGCATCCGGACTTGGCCCCCTCGTTTACCGGATTTAAACGCCACCGAACACATTTGGGATGTTGTTCAACGTACCGTCAATGACAGGAATCCACCACCGGCGAATATTACGGAGTTGTGGGACGCTCTTCAGGAAGCATGGTGTGCACTCTCTCCACAGTACTACAGACAGCTCGTAGAGACCATGCCCTGATGTTCAACGTGTTGTCAATGCCAGGAATCCTCCAGCGGTGAATATTAGGGAATTGTGGGACACTCTTCAACGTACCGTCAATGACAGGAATCCACCACCGGCGAATATTACGGAGTTGTGGGACGCTCTGCAGGAAGCATGGTGTGCACTCTCTCCACAGTACTACAGACAGCTCGTAGAGACCATGCCCTGATGTTCAACGTGTTGTCAATGCCAGGAATCCTCCAGCGGCGAATATTAGGGAATTGTGGGACACTCTTCAGGAAGCATGGTGTGCACTCTCTCCACGGTACTACAGACAGCTCGTAGAGACCATGCCCTGTTGCTCAACGTATTGCCAATGCCAGGAATCCTTCAGCGGCGAATATTAGGGGCTTGTGGGACACTCTTCAGGAAGCATGGTGTGCACTCTCTCCACAGTACTACAGACAGCTCGTGGAGTTCATGCACTGTTGTTCAACGTGTTGTCAATGCCAGGAACCCTCCAGCTGCGAATATTAGGGAGTTGTGGGACGCTCTTCAGGAAGCATGGTGTGCACTCTCTCCACAGTACTACAGACAGCTCGTAGAGTCCATGCCTTGTTGTTCAACGTGTAGTCAATGCCAGGAATCCTCCAGCGGCGAATATTAGGGAATTGTGGGACATTCTTCAGGAAGCATGGTGTGCACCCTCTCCAGAGTACTACAGACAGCTCGTAGAGTCCATGCCCTGTTGTTCAACGTGTTGTCAATGACAGGAATCCTCCACCGCCGAATATTACGGAATTGTGGGACATTCTTCAGGAAGCATGGTGTGCACTGTCTCCACAGTACTACAGAGAGCTCGTGGAGTCCATGCCCTGTTGTTCACCGGATTTAAACACTATCGAAGACATTTGGGATGTTGTTCAACATGTAGTCAATGCCAGGAATCCTCCAGCGGCGAATATTAGGGAATTGTGAGACATTCTTCAGGAAGCATGGTGTGCACCCTCTCCAGAGTACTACAGACAGATCGTAGAGTCCATGCCCTGTTGTTCAACGTGTTGTCAATGCCAGGAATCCTCCACCACCGAATATTACGGAATTGTGGGACGCTCTTCAGGAAGAATGGTGTGCACTGTCTCCACAGTACTACAGAGAGCTCGTGGAGTCCATGCCCTGTTGTTCACCGAATTTAAACGCTATCGAAGACATTTGGGATGTTGTTCAACGTACCGTCCATGACAGGAATCCTCCACCGGTGAATATTGCGAAATTGTGGGACGCTCTTCAGGAAGCATGGTGTGCACTGTCTCCACAGTACTACAGAGAGCTCGTGGAGTCCATGCCCTGTTGTTCACCGGATTTAAACGCTATCGAAGACATTTGGGATGTTGTTCAACGTACCGTCCATGACAGGAATCCTCCACCGGTGAATATTGCGAAATTGTGGGACGCTCTTCAGGAAGCATGGTGTGCACTGTCTCCACAGTACTACAGAGAGCTCGTGGAGTCCCCGCCCTGTTGTTCACCGGATTATATCGCTATCGAAGACATTTGGGATGTTGTTCAACGTACCGTCAATGACAGGAATCCTCCACCGGCAAATATTGCGAAACTGTGGGACGCTCTTCAGGAAGCATGGTGTGCACTCTCTCCACAGCACTACAGAGAGATCGTGGAGCCTATGCCGCGTCGCGTTGCTACTGTTATCCGATTGCGTGGAGGACCAACGTGGTATTAGAGAGATAAACCAGTTTTTTGGCACTTCAGTATAATGCCCTGCTGCTGGGTTTTCGGGACCAAAAAAAAAAAACGAAATGGTCCTTTCATTGTGGCATATCAACCCATCATTATTTTTCCTTGATGAAAAATTAAGGATTTCTGATATAACCAGATGGTCTCGTAATCTGTCTATAGAGCATGATACGGGACACCGGCTGTACATTCTTGACGAATAATTACATTTTGTATTCTAATTATCATTTATTTCTGCTGTTAAACCACATGGCGTGATATCACTCGAGGCTTTAAGCCTGCTGCTATCCTTGTTACCAATTATAACATAATTTCTTTTCGTACCGATTCTTTGTCGCTCTTCTTACGTTATTTTAAAAACATCACCACACGATGAAAGAGTTCCTAAATTAAACTTTAACAGCCAGACGATATATTTAAAACATAAGTCAAACTTACGGAAATTGGCTTTATTTCTCCAGCACAGATTGTAGCATTTCAGGAGGATAGAAATCACATAACACATCTCTGACACAAATCAACACTCCACGCTCCACACGAGCAACTGTTGTCTCGTAGTTTATATCTCCGGTTCTTATCTCATAACAGGCACACGTTACGTGTATTCAAATACAATTGTTGCCAACAGTATTCGTTTGAGAGAGCAGATATCACGTTAAGTGTGAAGTATAACTGAGAACAAACTTAAGATATACATAGGGAAAGAAACTAAAAAGGAAAGTTAATTTAGAATATACGTCACATCATCTCCCTCGTAATTTTTTTTTTTTTGCCAAGAACCTATCAATTTTGCAGAGGTATCCTTTCAAAACAATCTGATCAGTCATTCATCTCTTTCAGATAAGAATTTACAAAATGGATGAAGAGATTTGTTGACCAGTTACTGCAGCTGACTTTCAATCAGTACACAGTCTCTAGACACCAATAGTTCAATATCACTAACATTCATCGAAAAAAGAAACTGTCCGTACGATTTCAAATCTCCATGTTAGAGGAACAAAATATTTTGTCACAATACGTGCGAAGAACTCATCAATATACATGTAAGAAGTGGCATAGTAGTAAAAAAAAAAACTGAGTAATGCAGGAAAAAAACTACAACATTTTTAACGTGGAGTTAATTTACACATTCGTCCACAAACCAACTTCTCAGGGAAGACAAAACATTCAAACTAAGTTAATTGAATAGTCGAACATTTTAATACAAAAAACATGGTTTAAATTTAGTTAGTTGAAAAAAAAACTGCACTTGCAGAAAAAAATTTCAACCACACACAACAAGTGTCAAGCACAAAAAAAGGTTAATCGTAGAACAACAACACAAAAACCTTTAACTGAATACTTGGCGGCCAGGGCCGACTTCTAACTACTCCGATGCATTCGCACATGGAGTTTTGGATGGGATAGGGAAAACCCTGGAAAACCCTACCCTGGGAGTGAAACATCTATAGATATCAACAAAGGCAAGGAGATAAGGTATTTGATATATTTTGTCCTCACAGTCTGTCATAAAAGTTCTGTGATATATTTTGAGGACAGAGAAAAGTTCAAATAAATAGTCTTTTTATAGAGCAAAGTTCTGTGCAGCAAAAGTTCCTTTGAGCTTGAAGGTCAATTTTAATAACAAAAAACAATTTTAACAGCACCTTTTACTGGCAAAGAAGACCCGTGTGCGGACACGTTTACTTTGTTCTCGAAGCTTCACGCTTCACAGGCTTAGGTCGAAAGTCACTAGATCGCCGGGATGACTCAGGATTTCCCTTTGAGAGAGCCAGTTGACCGGAAGAAGCGGGATCATCAGGCGGTCGCAAGGAATGTCCAGGCTGTCGCAAGGAAGGTCCAGGCTGTCGCAAGGAAGGTCCAGGCTGAAGCAAGGAGGGTCCAGGCTGTCGCAAGGAAAGTCCAGGCTGTCGCAAGGAGGTTCCAGACTAAAGCAACGAAGGTCCAGGCTGTCGCAAGGAAGGTCAAGGCTGTCGTAAGAAAGATCCAGGAAGACTTGGAGACAAACCCGGAATCTGAGAAGACTGTATATCCGGTCATTTCTTTGGCGGTCGAAGAAGCGGCATAAAAGTAGAAGGGCGCTTCCGTGGACGACGAAGAATAGTGGAGGAAGATATTGGCTCCGCCCGTCCTGAGAGCGAAGATTCCAAGGACGAAATTCAGGCGGATGCAAATGCTGGACTCGATGTCTGGATTGTAGCCCAACACTAGAAGTTGCACTAGAGGACTGTGGAATGGAGAGGAAAATTCAGGCGGCCGCTAGGTTTAGAGGACACAGATGGCGAAACAGGACGTTTTTGCCCTGCTGTAGATTGATTAAATGTTTCTAAAGTAGGCAACTGCTCAGTGGAAACAGAAGCAGGAATTTTCTCACTTGGAGACTGAAGAACTTCAACTATATTGTCCGATGATTCAGTATGAGCAAGAGGTACGGCTCTTTTGGCCACAGGAGAGATAGAACTACCTGAAGATTAAATGTAAGTTCTTGTCCTTTTTAACATTTTAGATTTAGGACCAAACGGAGGCACCATGCGTGAAGAAGTAAGTGGAGCGATTGAATTATCAGAAGCAGATAAAAATGATCCTCGTTGCACATTACGAGAATATCCAGAGGAACTGGAAGGACTTTAAGATGAACTCCCGTCTTTTGAGAAGGCAGGAGACAGAGGAGTCGAAATAATTGCAGCACCCCGAGTGAATAGGAGAATGTCAGAATGAGAATCGTGAAAAGTGGAAGCAAAGACCCGCTCAGACGGTTCTACGTCAATTCGTCGCGTGCGTCAATTCGTCGACTGCGACGATTCGTCGACTGCGTCAATTCGTCGCGCGTCAATTCGTCGGCCACGACGATTCGTCGCGCGACAAATTCGTCGACCACGACGATTCGTCGCGGACAAATTCGTCGACTACGTCAATTCGTCGCGTTTACAGATTTTGGTTACATACAAAACGAATGCAGGAAAACGTACGATTTCGAACGTCTTGCTCCCTGATCAAATTTATAGTTTTCAATTCAGAACCACCAAATCAGGTATCCTATCTCATAGTACTCTAACTTAGACGGTTTCGGTTTTTGGAACGGGTCAAGGCCCGGGAGTCAGACCCCCCCCCCATACATACAAATTTTTCGTAAAATCTAGTTTTCATTTCAGAACCATCAAATTTGGTATCATGAAACTCTAACTTTGACGCTAGACGGTTTTTGGAAGGGATTGGAGCCCGCGGGGTCGGAGCCCCCCCTCATAAAAAATTTCGTAAAATTCACAGTTTTCATCTTAGAACCACCAAATTTTGTATACTATCTTATGGTACTCTAACTTAGACGCTAGACGGTTTTTGGAAGGGGTTGGAGCCCGGGGGAGGGGGGGTGGTCAGACCCCCGAATCATCACTTTTTCGTAAAATCTACAGTTTTGAATTTAGAACCACCAAATTTGGTATACTATCTCATGATACTCTAACTTAGACGCTAGACGGTTTTTGGAAGGGGTTGGAGCCCGCATAGTTGGAGTCCCCCCTCATAAAAAAATTCGTTAAATCTACAGTTTTCATCTTAGAACCAATAAATTTGGTATACTATCTTATGGTACTCTAACTTAGACGGCAGACCGTTTTTGGAACGGGTCAAGGACCGGGGGGTCAGAGCCCCCACATACAAAATTCTCTTAAAAACTACAGTTTTCAATTCAGAACCACCAAATCTGGTATACTATCTCATGGTACTCTAACTTAGATGCTAGACGGTTTTTGGAAGGGGTTGGAGCCCGGGGTAAGAGTCCCCCCATAAAAATGCCGCGTAAAATCTACAGTTTTCAATTCAGAACCACCAAATTTGGTATACTATCTCATGGTACTTTAACTTAGAAGGTAGACCGTTTTTGGAACAGGTCAAGGTCCAGGGGTTAGAGCCCCCCCCTTAATGTTTTTTGCAAAATCTACAGTTTTCAATTAAGAACCATTAAGTATGGTATCATGAAACTCAAACTTAGACGCTAGACGGTTTTTGGGAGGGGTTGGAGCCCGGGGGTGAGAGCTACCCCCCGTCACAAAAATTTCGTAAAATCTACAGTTTTCAATTTAGAACTACCAGATTTGGTATACTATCTCATGGTATTCTAACTTCGACGGTAGACCGCTTTTGGAACGGGTCAAGGCCCGGGGGTCAGAGCCCCCTACATACAAAATTTTCTGAAAAACTACAGTTTTCAATTCAGAACCACCAGATCTGGTATACTATCTCATGGTACTCTAACTTAGACGCTAGACGATTTTGGAAGGGGTTGCAGATTTTTTTGTGAAGGGGGTAAGGACCCCTTTCATAAAAAAATCGCAAAATCTAGTTTTCAATTTAGAACCACCAAATTTGGTATACTATCTCATGGTACTTTAACTTAGACGGTCGACGGTTTTTGGGACGGGTCAAGGCACTGGGGGTCGGGGCCCTCCCCCGCCCCGCACACACACACAGACATACAACATTTTCTTAAAAACTACAGTTTTCAATTCAGAACCACCAAATTTGGTATCATGAAACTCTAACTTAGACGCTAGACGGTTTTTGGAAGGGGTTGGAACCCCGGGGTGAGAGCCCCTCCCCCTCCTAATAAAAATTTCGTAAAATCTACAGTTTTCAATTTAGGACAACCAGATTTGGTATACTACTTATGGTTATCTAATTTAGACGGTAGACGGTTTTTGGAAGGGGTCGGGGCCCGGGTCAAGGTAGCCCCATGCAAAAGTTTCGTAAAAAGTTCCGTTTTTTACTCTTAAGAATACCCTATCTACGTTCTAAGGCGCTCTTTGGCCCTTTGAGGGCCTTGCACCATAAACCATCAACCAACCAACTAACCACCTACGGTCTAAATTAGGGACTGTAGATAACAATAAAGTGCAAAAATATGCGTTTAATGGTGTATTAAAAACACAAATCTATATAGTTTAGCTTTCACTACCAACGAGCGGCTTATCAGAAAGAAATATAATGTAATGTAAACAGAGAGTTTCAGATATTCAAAATTCAAAACGGTAAGAAAAAGATGATCAATGCCAATGTGAAGTCGTATGCATGCGACATCACATAGGTACATTGCATTTCTGTGTCGCGGGATTCACAGAAGCACACGCCAGATGTACGGCAGTTCTATAGATGTCTCCTAGAAGGTAACTATTCCCATTCCTTTTTCTTTCTTTTTTTGTTTCGCAAAATTAAATTAACTGAATCAAAAAATTTAAAATAAGTTTACTGGAAAATTGCAGGAATATCTTTTTCATTCATTAACTTTCACCCGCTGAACTTGGTGATTCCACAAATAGTAATATGTACCTGGCAAATAACTGGTATCCCTGCTAGTACAAATTATAGTAATGATTTATTTGGGTCCAGTTCAATCTAGTATGTCCATAAGAGCGTTTGGGGCCGTATGAAAAATACATTTCAACGTGTGCCGCTACGGCGGCGGAGTGATCTAGGCGCTGGCTTCTGACCACTTGTCGAGAAGGATCCTGGTTCAAATCCCGGTGAATCATGGACGTTGTGCTTGACTTCTGGCACTGGCTGTCCCCCTTCCCAGGAACCAGTGGCCCAAAATTGAGAACGTCCGACTGCTCATAGCCCACTGAATTGATCACGGTGGTCGTTAAACCCCCCCCCCCCCAAAAAAGATTGCGACGTGTCCATTGCTATTGGTTGTGGACCGTACAAAAAGTATGTTTTTGATATCAACGTGTCCACTTCCATGTAGGCTGGCCATAAAATGTTAGGGGACCGTACAAAATTGCACTTTTGTTTTCACCTTGCCAGCGCTTCGGTATATGGTTGAAGTATACGTATATATAGTTGGGCCATTTCAGCACTTAGTTTGGTTTATATAGAAAATCAAGATAATGTTACATTTTTACTCAGCTACAACACATTAATCCCAAAGGCTATTTGTTGAAATCTTTAATCCGCCGTGCTCATATTCACAAACGTTAACATAACATGTCAAGTTATTAATGTTGCAGTTTTACCCTGTCACAAAACTTTAGTTACAATACCTTAGGCGTAAACTTTTTTTAGGAATTTTTAGTCCGACGTATTCATAAGGTTTCGATAACATGCCAAGGTTATGGTACTGCGTTTTGACTGAGGCACAAAAATTAATAAACAGGCCTTAAGCCTTTTTATCAATTTTCAATCAACCGTGCTCATATACATACAATTTTCAGAGAAAGTCAAGTTTACTGTGTTGCGCATTTACTCGAGTACAAAACTATAAACAGCCATTAACTTTCACCCGCTGAACTTGGTGATTCCTCAATTCATCCATTAACAAGTCTTTTAAGTGATTGTATGCTATGGTCACATTGATAATGTTTGATGACAAGTCAGGTTAATGATGTTGCACTTATTAAAGACTTAAAAAGGTGTAGAGGCTAGTAAATATTATTTGAAGTCTAAGTAAAAGCTCATTTTTAACTTGACTCGTCATGAAATCCTTATGAATATGACATTTATTTTATTTTGTACATTTTACAAAGCGTATGCATTTTTTTTGGCATTTGTTTTATTTTGTGTTGTACTTGTTACATAGCGTTTCGCATTTTTGTAATGCTTGTGACTTGTGATTGCATTTTGAATTTTTATTTGTTTCACATTTTGGATTACTTTTTGACATTTTATGTTTTTGACATGCTATTTTGAAAATTTTGTCTTTTTTAATTTTGCGTTGTGTTTTACATTCTTGCATCTTCGGCGGAATTACATTCTTGAAAAATTCAAATACAAGTTAGTAAAAGGTATAATTCAATTAGTGAGAAATACCAGCACATTTTAGTAAAGGGTAGAATTATATGAAATTCCTCTTAAAAAGTCCAGCATGTTAACATTGTCTCTGTGCACCAAGGAAGTTCGAATTCCTTTTTATCTTGCCAGCGTTTCTCTTCTGGGTGGATTTGTTGGAATCTGTGCTATCACTCTTTCGATTTTAGCCATAGTTGTTCTCTGCTCTTTCGCAATTTCACTGATTATTTCGTACAGTCACAGTTTTTTCTCTCCCAGAATTGTATTCCAGCGTCTGTCTAATCTTTCAAGTTCGTTTTGTGTTCTGGGAAAGCCAAATAAATTGTTTTCACTTACTGACCAAATTGTTGGCGGGAACAGCGGAGGGCTTCTGCTCGGATTGTTTCTTCTGCTTCCACGAAATTTTCCAAGAACATAATTTTCCTCAAACCACTGAACTACAGAATCTGCATATTCTAGTAAAATTGATTTCACTTCTTCAAAAGCAGCTGGAATTTCATCAGATGAAAAATATGCGAGTGCTTGCAAATGTCTGACTTTGAGAGCAAACTCACTGTTTTCCCTATATTCCAAGGCTATGCCAGAGGATGGATATTCCTTAACACATTTTTTTCCGAGATGAAACCAACAACATTTGTGTGTGCTGCTTCCAAATTCCTTTTTAGCAGCATTATAACGGTAGCTATTTCAAAATCTATTATTATGCGTATATTGTGATGCAAGCTGAATATCATAGTCTGATGCATAGTCTTGTAAATCCTACAAAAATACTGTATAATAGTATTATATTCTTTATACTTGCTGGAAAGTAACCCATAAACTAGTGGGACAAGTCTGTGCATCTCTGGATTCGTTTCAACCATAGCATGAATGGAACATAATTGCCTAAAAAGGTTTGGACAAGTTTCAAATGTCCCATCCATAATCCAGAGGGGTGCTTCTGTAAGCTTTCGTAAATTATTCTCTGTTAAAAATAAAATAATTCTTTGATGTCCAAATGCGCTATCTCTGCCAAGAAATTTTGCACCATCTTCTCCTGCAAATTTATTGGGGCATCGATCCGTTCTGAAGTCGTGGGCTCCGCAGGCATGTCTTCTCTTTTTTACAACTTGCCTTAGTGCATCCATATTAGGCATGTAAGCTGCATTTACTGTAGCCATTGACGTTGTCACGGTTTGAATAATTTGTGCAGGGGCTTCGTCCGTATTTCTCGCTCGTTCTTTTATTTGCGCTCTTGCAACAGCAACATCACTTTTCTCCGGTCTTGGAGCATGATTATGTGGTTTCTCACTGCGCATCCTGTGTTCATCTCCAATAAGAATAGTACTAGCAAAGCCAGTACAATTTCCATAATTTCTTTCAATACAGTGACAATACCGTAAATCACCTCGCACTCTGCTATGGCAAAATAAATGCCCTTTCCATTTCAGCAAATCATTTTCTTTTTGTGAGTTAACTATTTATGTTGCATTCTTCATCTGCATAGTGCCTTCGGAAAACAATGCACTTTCTCTTTCCAAAATATTTAGAATGATATATTTCCACTATTATCACTTGACAACGCACAACAAAGGTTTCAACAAGCACCTTCTCTGTTCTCCAGTCAACTACGAACTAATGAGCAACCATTCAATAAAACACTCAGAATACAGACAATCACGTGAAGCTTGTTCCTCCAGTTAGGGTTTAAGCGAAGTTCAAGATTTTCGTACCTGCGGTCACAAGAAGTGGTTAATTTTAAGGATCGGCATCTTATCTTTTGTTTTTCCAAAACGCAGAGGTACATGTATTTTACAGCTGGGACGCTCCAGGCTGGGGATCAACAGATGCGAAGAACCCGGGAGCCAGGTTCCGGAGTCGGCAGCAGGCGCGGACTGGGCAGCTGTACTCTGGGCCGGTAGGCGTCATGCTAATTCTCAAAAATAAATTCACATTTTTTGTGTTGCACCATGCGTATGAAAGAAAATTGTTATACTGAAAAGACAATTTGTTTACCCCGTAACATATTAAACGAAACCTACGTCCCTACGTGCCAAATGATCTGTAAGCCAAACACAGTTTTTCATGCAGCACCTTCCCCCGACTTTCTAAGTTCAGATCTGTCTCGTTCGACTTATTTCCTGTACCGCCCCTCTCTTTCGCTAATTGCAGTTAATTTCCGTGAAATTGGTGTTTTACGTTGGGGTGTATTGCCGTCAGTTCTGAAGACTATAGTGAAAGCGGTGAACCCCAGGGGAAAAGTATTCCATCAAAAGCAACAGAAATCCAATGCGAGAGCAAAACTTTGTTCGTTGGCATTACATTCAAGCAATTTAGGCGAAGTAGGAAGTGTGTTTTTCTACTACGATACCAGAAGATTGTCGCGAATGCTCAGGCAATTACGATACAGATGTGTCCTTAAGACTTCTCTTTCAAGACGTCCAAAGGCCGGCACTAGGGGATGGGGAGGGATACAGTGCGGATGTTCTTTTTGTTGCAGTTAGAAATTCTTAAGCTCATTCTTCCTTAAAACTTTGCCTGGTTACCAGTAAGTACTGTCTCATGCCTCAACCATTGCACAGATTTGTTGTTTTTGTTTTCATTCTTTGAGTTAACAGCGGGAAAATATCTGAACTGCGTTGTTTCAGTTGGAAAATTTTTTTTTACTTCAGCAACAGGGCTTCACGTATAATTGCAAAATACTTCGATAGAATAAACATACCTTACATAAAGAGTTTGCATGAGAAAATAGATTAATAATAAGGAAAATATTCTAAAACCAAAAACAGAAATTGCGGAGCCGAAAAAGCTAGGTAGAGGAAACAAAAGGCTCTAAGAAAAAGTTCATATTTAAAGAAACCTGCAGTCGCTTAATGAGTAAGTGGTATAACTCAATACAAAATCATGTGCTGTATTTGAAAAAAAAATTATAAGCAAGTAGGCATCGTGACTGTCAACAGTTTCCCCTTTTGATCCTGTCGACATTACAACCACCACAGAAAAGAAAATAACAAAACCATAACAAAAACACCCATACAAAGTAAAATGCCCAAAACATAAAAAGAAGTAACCACACAAAATGAAATGCCCAAAACATTAAAAAAACTGCAACCACACGAAACAAAATACCCAAAACATGGTACGAAATTCTGTTGAAAGCAAAATGAAAGTATACGATAGGAGAAATATATGTTTTTAAAACTTAATACAAGTGTCAAAACTGAAATAAAAAGAAAGAAAAAGAAATATTCCAAATTTCATTGTTACTTTAGATATTTTGACCTGTTGACATTTCGTAAATTGTACTTGCACTCGGTCAAAAATTATTACTTACAAGGACTCTTTAGTAACTTTTAATCGCTGTGGTCGTGTTTATAAGGTTTGCATAACAAATCAAGTTAATAATGTTGCGCTTTCACTTAGGCACCAAATGCTAATTATTGGCCGCTAGGCCTAGGCCTTGTAAATAATTTTTGATAAGCGTAACACTCTTAAATTGATTTGTCATGCAAACCTCATATAATCACAGCATTATAAAAATTACTATAAATGCATATGCCTAGGTCTCGGGCGTATCTATTAATGCTTTGTGCTCGAGTAACATTTAAACAGAATTCATTTTATTTTCTATGAAAACTACATAAATATCAGCTCGGAGGACTGAAAACTATCAAAAATATCTAGACCTATGGTCTGCTTAATAGTTCCAACCTCAGAAAAGCGCATTGCTGAAATCTTGGACTTCTATGAAAACATTATGAAAATTAGTACGGCACACTGAAAATTGCTAAACAGGCCCAGTCCTAGGGCTTTCTAATTATTGTTTTGTACCTGACTAAAAGTGTAACATTACCTTTAGTTCTTACTAGCAGGGGTACCCGGTATTTTCCAGGTAAATATTACTATTTCTAAAATCACCAAGTTCAGCGGGTGAAAGTTAAAGAATGAAAAAGCTATTTCTGTAAATTTCCAGGAAACTTATTTTAAATCTTTTGATTTAGTTAATTTAAGTATACGAAGCAAAAAAGAGTTTACATTATTTACTTTACATTGTATTTCTGCCTGATAAGGCAACCGCTGGTGGTGAAAGCTAACGTTTATTAATTTGTGTTTTTAATACACCATGAACCGAATATTTTTTCACTTTATTGTTATCTACGGCCTCTAACCTAGACCGTAGGTGGGGTAATGGAGTGCTGTATTGGGATGCAGTTCTTAAGAGTAAAAATTGTAATTTTTACGAAAATTTTGAATGTGCCCCCTTCACACCGGGCACCGACCCTTTCCGTCTGCGGTCTAAGTTACAATACAGTGAGGTAGTGTACTAAATTTGGTCGTTCTAAATTCGAAACTGTAGGTTTTACAAAAATTGGCATGGGAAGGGGGGGGGGGGCTCTGAACCCCTGGCTACAACCGTTTCCAAAAATCGCCTGCATTCTCAGTTAGAGCACCATGGCATAGTATACCAAATTTGGTGGTTTTAAATTGAAAACTGTAGATTTTACGAAAATTTTTTATGGGGAGGGCTCTGACCCCGTGCCTGACCCGTTCCCAAAACCGTCTACCATCTAAGTTAGAGTACCATGAGATAGTATACCAAATTTGGTTGTTCCAAATTGAAAACTGTAGATTTTACGAAAATTTTGTATGGGGGAAGGATCTAACCCCGGGCCCCGACCCGTTCCGAAAATCGTCTACGGTCTAAGTTAGAGTACCATGATATGGTATACCAAATTTGGTGGTTCTAAATTGAAAACTGTAAATTTCAAGAAATTCTTTATGGGGGGGGGGGGGGGGGTATCTGAACCCCGGGCTCCGACCCATTCCAAAACACCATTCCAAAACACCATATACCGTCTAAGTTAGAGTACCATGAGATAGTATACCAAATTTGGTGGTTCTAAATTGAAAACTCTAGTTTTTACAAAAAAAAAATTATGGGGGCTCTTACCCCGTGCCCGACCCGTTCCAAAAGCCGTCTACCGTCTAAGTTAGAGTACCATAAGATAGTATACAAAATTTGGTGGTTCTAAGTTAAAAAAGTATATTTTACGAAAATTCTTCAGGGGGAGGGGGTGCTCTTGCCACCCGGGCCCCGATCCGTTTCAAAAACCGTCTCCCGTCTAAGTTACAGTTTCATGATACCAAATTTGGTGGTTCTAATGTGAAAACTGATTTTACGAAAATTTTGTATGTGGGGGCTCTTACCCCCGCGCCTTGACTTATTCCAAAAACCGTCTACCGTCTAAGTTAGAGTACCATGAGATAGTATACCAAATTTGGTGGTTCTAAATCAAAAACGTAGATTTTACGAAAATTTTGTCGGGGAGGGCATTCTTACCCCGTGCCCCGACGTGTTCTTAAAACCGTCTACCGTCTAAGTTAGAGTACCATGTTATAGTATACCAAATTTGGTGGTTCTAAATTAAAAAACTGTAGATTTCACGAATTTTTTTAGGGGGGGTGCTCTGAACCCCGGGCTCCGACCCTTTACAAAAAACCGTCTAAGTTAGAACACCATGAGATAGTATACCAAATTTGGTGGTTCTAATGTGAAAACTGATTTTACGAAAATTTTGTATGTGGGGGCTCTTACCCCCGCGCCTTGACTTATTCCAAAAACCGTCTACCGTCTAAGTTAGAGTACCATGAGATAGTATACCAAATTTGGTGATTCTAAATCAAAAACGTAGATTTTACGAAAATTTTGTCGGGGAGGGCATTCTAACCCCCAGTGCCCCGACGTGTTCTTAAAACCGTCTACCGTCTAAGTTAGAGTACCATGTTATAGTATACCAAATTTGGTGGTTCTAAATTAAAAACTGTAGATTTCACGAATTTTTTTATGGGGGGGGGGGGGTGCTCTGAACCCCGGGCTCCGACCCTTTACAAAAAACCGTCTAAGTTAGAACACCATGAGATAGTATACCAAATTTGGTGGTTCTAAATGGAAAACGGTGTATTTTACGTAAATTTTGTACGGCGGCCGGCTCTAACCCCCGGGCCCCGACCCGTTCCCAAAACCGTCTACCGTCTAAGTTAGAGTGCCATGATATAGTATACCGAATTTGGTGGTTCTAAATTGAAAACTAGATTTTACGAAATTTCGTAAGAGGGGTGGGGGGCTCTGAACCAGGGCTCCGACCCTTTCCAAAAACCGTCTACAGTCTAAGTTAGAATACCTTGAGATAGTATTCCAAATTTGGTGGTTCTAAATTGAAAACTGCAGATTTTACGAAAATTTTAAATTTTGTCCGGGGGGGTAGGGTTGCTCCGACCCCCGAGCCCTGACCCGTTCCCAAAACCGTGTCCCGCTAAGTTAGAGTTTCATGACACAAAATTTGGTGGTTCTGAATTGAAAAATAAAGATTTTAAGAAATTTGTTTATGTGGGGGAGGGGGGGGGGCTCTGACCAACCGGGCCCCTGACGCGTTCCAAAAACCGTCTACCGTCTAAGTTAGAGTACCATGAGATAGTATGCAAAATTTGGTGCTTCTAAATTGAAAACTATAGATTTTACGAAAGTTTGTGTGTAGAGGGGGGATAACCACCCTTGCCCCGACCCGTTCTGAAAACCGTCTACCGTTTAATTTAGAACACCATTATATAGTATACCAAATTTGGCAGCCCTAAATTAAAAACTTTAGTTTTTACGAAAAAAAATTATGGGCGGGGGGGGGACTCTGACCCCGTGCCCGACCCGTTCCAAAAACCGTCTACCGTCTAAGTTAGAGTACCATGAGAGAATATGCCAAATTTGGTGGTTCTAAATTGAAAACTGTAGATTTTACGCGGCATTTTTATGATGGGGCCCTCACCCCCGGGCTCCAACCCCTTCCAAAAACGGTCTACTGTCTAAGTTAGAGTACCATGAGATAGTATACCAAATTTGGTGGTTCTAAATAGAAAACTGTAGATTTTACGAAAAAGTTTTTATTGGGGGGGGTCTGACCCCCCGGGCTCCAACCCCTTCCAAAACCCGTCTAGCGTCTAAGTTACGGTACCATGAGATAGTATACCAGATTTGGTGGTTCTGAATTGAAAACTGTAGTTCTTTCGGAGACATTTTGTATGTGCGGGGCTCTGACCACTCGCCTCCAAATGGAGCACTCTCGTGCTGCCTCAACAAACACCGATAGCGTTTTTCAATCCACTTGGGCCCAATCGGCTGGGTGGTTCCATATCCACAATTTGCAGTTACATCTCAACCTATAAGTGGGATTTTTGTTGTCGCCCACGTTCACTGTAACAAATCATGTTTTTACGTATTAATTTTGGTGCTTCGCTATTTGTGATTTTTCTGTTTTAATGTGCCATTGAAGATAGCTCAATATGTTTCCCATGTTCTCTTCGATAATGTTGGGTTTTATGTTGTTGTATATAATTCTTCCTTCTGCACAGTTTACTGCCCACGCAATGTCCCCTTCATTATGTTGAATATTTTTTAAAATATTAGTCACTGTGTGTATAATTTAATGCAACAAGATGCCCTTCTGAGTACATTTAGCGTTATTTCCCTTGTCACTGAATACTTCTGTACATATGTTGTAAATTTTGAATGTGAGCATCACTGTTGCATTTCTGTGAATTAGTACCTAATGTTTAATCTTTAGTATGGTAGTAATGCTTAATTGGAATTTGTGCATAGTATAGAATCATGTCTTGCCCTGGTTCTACAATACTGTAGGTAAACATTTTCGAATTTGTATCGCTCGTGCTTTATTGTCTGCCTCTCCTTCGCCCTACGTGGCGAAATATTTTTTTATGATTTTAACAATATTTTGTTTTACGTTTCACTGGAACTTTCCAGCTGATGTATATACCGCTGTATTTATTGGCAGAATTCCATTGTCATAGTACATAGAAATGTTATTTTACTGAAGAATAAAGGCAATTTTGAAAACTGTAGTTTTTAAGAGAATTTTGTATGTGCGGGGCTCTGACCCCCGGTCCTTGACCCGTTCCCAAAACGATCTGTCGTCTAAGTTAGAGTACCATGAGATAGTATACCAAATTTGGTGGTTCTAAATTGAAAACTGTAGATTTTACATAAAAAAAAATATTCGGAGGGGGGAGGGGGTCTGACCCCCCGGGCTGCAAACCCTTCAAAAAATCGTCTAGCGTCTAAGTTAGAGTACCATGCGATAGTATACCAGATTTGGATGTTCTGAATTGAAAACTGTAGTTTTGAAGGAAATTTTGTATGTGGGGGCTCTGACCTCCCCGGAACTTGATCCGTTCCAAAAACGGCCTACTGTCTAAGTTAGAGTACCATGAGATAGTATACCAAATTTGGTGGTTCTAAATTGAAAACTGTAGATTTTACATAAAAAAATATTCGGAGGGGGGGGGTCTGACCCCCGGGCTCCAACCCTTCCAAAAACCGTCTAGCGTCTAAGTTAGAGTACCATGAGATAGCATACCAGATTAGGTGGTTCTGAATTGAAAACTGTAGTTTTTGGGAAAATTTGGTATGTGGAGGGCTCTGACCCCCGGTCCTTGACCCGTTCCAAAAACGGTCTGCCGACTAAGTTAGAGTACCATAAGATAGAATACCAAACTTGGTGGTTCTAAGATGAAAACTTGTAGATTTTACGAAATTTTTTATGGGGGGGGCGACCCCGCGGGCTCCAACCCCTTCCAAAAACCGTCTAGCGTCTAAGTTAGAGTACCATGAGATAGTATACCAAATTTGGTGGTTCTAAATTGAAAACTGGTTCAAAGATGAAAACTGTAGATTTTACAAAAATTTTTATGGGGGAGGGGGGGGCTCCGACCCCGCAGTCCAACCCCTACCAAAAACCGTCTAGCGTCTAAGTTAGATGATTTGGTGGTTCTGAATAGAAAACTGTAGATCTTACGAATATTTTGTGTATGGGGGCTCTGACCAACCGAGCCCCTGACCCGTTCCAAAAACCGTCTACCGTCTAAGTTAGAGTACCATGAGATAATATACCAAATTTGGTAGTTCTGAATTGAAAACTATATTTTACGGCAATTCTATAGAGGGGAAGGGGGCTCTAACCCCCTCTCCAACCGCTTCCCAAAACCGTCTACAGTCTAAGTTAGAATACCACGTGATAGTATACCAGATCTGGTGGTTCTGAATTGAAAACTGTAGATTTTACGAAAATTTTGTGTATGGGGTGCTCTGACCAACCGGGCCCTGCCCCGTTCCAAAAACCGTTTACCGTCTAATATTTTTAGTGCCAAAGAAAAACGTAATATTCCTATCCTGTCTGCGTGTCCAAACTTTATAAATTTGATCAGGGAGCAAGACGTTCGAAATCGTACGTTTTCCTGCATTCGTTTTGTATGTAACCAAAATCTGTAAACGCGACGAATTGACGTAGTCGACGAATTTGTCCGCGACGAATTTGTCCGCGACGAATTGACGCGCGACAAATCGTCGTGGTCGACAAATTGACGCATGCGACGAATTGACGCGCGACGAATTGTCGTAGTCGACGAAATGACGCGCGACGAATTGACGTAGTCGACGAATTGACGCACGCGACGAATTGACGTGACACCCGCTCTCGGACTAAGGTAGAGAATCGGACACGACAGGGGTGGGGTCAATAATCTCATCATCACCAGTACAGACTTGTAAAGACGTCCCACCCTCTGCATGAGGATTCCTACGAGATGTAGGGTCAATAATTGCATCATTGTTTCTAACAACCCATTTCCTACATTGGTGCACATGGGCAGAATGTAGGGAGCCACCAGGCTTCTCTAAGACGACATTATTATTGTACAATTCCACCAATTCAAGTGGGCCTTCATATAAGGGAGAAAATTTGTTTACAAATGTATGTGCAACGGAGGACTGAAAATGAATTTCTAACAATACCAGATCTCCAACTGCTAGATCTGGTTCTCTCCTTTTTGCATTATAGTGCCTAGCTTGGCCTAACTGAGCTCGACTGATAGCAGCCCGTGCTTTTTGAGCAAGTTGTTTTACAGATTCAGGTGTTGGTCTTTGGTTGATTTCATCGACAATGCCAGTTAAATTCTAAAGGGGGTGCGGATTTTGCGCCCTAGAAAAGGTTCAGCGGGCGTAAGCCGCGTTGAGTCATGAAATGATGAGCGAAGGGCGAAGCAAAACATTTCAACTTGTTCGACTCAACGCTCATGATTATTGCCAATGAAAGTTGAGATCATCTTTAATAAGGTTCGATTGACATGCTCAGCCGGATTGGCTTGAGGATGATATGGACTGATAAATTTGTGTTTTATTTGAAGCCTCGCACTCATTCGCTCGAATAACTCCGAAATGAACTGAATCCCGTGGTCCAAGACTACGGTACAGGGATAGCCAAAACGAGTAAAAATATTATGTATTAGAGTATCACATTTGCTTTAATAGGGAATCTTCCACCCATTTAGAAAAGTTATCTGTAACAACTAAAATATAACGAGACTTAAGTTTAGTTGATAATGGATAAGGGCCAAATCTATAGATATGGTTTCAAACACATATTTATTTGAACTACAAATAACTACAAATAAGGTGACCGGCCGGTCGTTTATTATCATAATTGTACTTCTGACAGTACTCACAAGATCAAATGTATGCGAGTATACTATTGTACATGCCCGGCCAGTAGGCTACGTCTCGAAGCTTAGTACGAGTTTTTCGTATCCCTAAGTAGTCGGTAAGAGGAATATCATGAAACTTATGTAATAAGGCCATGCGGAGAGACTGAGGTATCGGAGGGCGGTACTCAGCTCTCGAATTCACAAATTTTTTGTAATACAAATAACCATCGATGATCGCATAATTTTGACTACGACCCGCTAAAAAAGGTTCACTAGGAGCAGAAGAACCAGCGAGTAAGAAATTATAGATTTCCCCAAAATCTGGATCATTCGGCAGCTCAGAAATTATCTGCTCGCTTCAAGTGATTTCCAAAATTAGAAATAGGGAGGGACGTTCAGTATCCGCCTGGCTACCAGAACTGACCGGAAAGCGAGACAGCGCGTCAGGCAGTTGGTTTGACTTACCAGGGCGATACTGAATTCGGACATTAAATTCCTGAAGTCTAAGTGTCCATTTTAACTGTCTTTGAGAAAGATTATTTGCAGTATTTAAATATTGTAATGCCGAATGATCCGTGAGGACATTGACAGTTAAGTGATTGAGATAGCATTTAAATTTGGTAACTGCAAACAAAATAGCTAAGCATTCACGCTCAGTAGCAGAGTAATTACGTTATGATTTGTTAAGAGTTCGAGAGGCATATGCAATAGGTTGCCCTCGTTAAGATAAAACAGCACCCAGACCAACACCTGATGCATCAGTCTAAATATTAAACATTTCTGCATGGTTAGGAAAGGCTAACACAGGTTGTGAAACCAAAGCACGTTTAAGAGCATTAAAAGCAGTTTCTGCCTCCGTGGACCAAACAAAGTGTTTACACTTTCGTTTTAATGCAAATAAAGGTTTGCATAGAGTAGCGTACCCCGGAACGAACTGTTGATACCACCCGGTCATGCCTAAAAATCTACATAACTCTTTTGCTGACTTAGGCCTAGGAAAGTCAGAAATTGGCTTGATCTTTGAGTCGTCAGTTAGAAGACCATTAGGGGTAATTTGTAATCCCAGATATACAAGTTCGTCCCGTCCAATTTGACATTTGGCAGGCTTTAATGTCCAACCCGCATTATGTAACAGTTTGAAAACTTGGTCCAACAGAGACAGATGCTCCTCAAAAGTCTCAGAAGAGACAATTATATCATCCAAATAGACAATTTCTGACTTTCCTAGGCCTAAGTCAGCAACGCTTCAGCGCCTAAGAATCGTTGCTGACTTAGGCCTAGGAAAGTCAGAATAGGCGCAACGCTTCAGCGCCTAATGGACTCAGTCTTACATCCGAGCACAGGACGTAATACTGAGTCCATTAGGCGCTGAAGCGTTGCGGAAGCATATGCCAATCCAAAGGGCATTTGCAGGAACTCATACGCTACAAACGGGGTAATGAATCCAGTTTTTTCTACTGAATTTGGGTGGACAGCAACCTGCCAATAGCTGCTAGCTAAATCCAAAGTTGACAGCCAGTTTGTTGACAATAAATCCTGGAGAATATCGCTAATTATAGGTAACGGGTAATTGATAGCTTTAGTCACCGCATTCAGTTTACGGTAGTCTATCACAAAACGATACTCTCCAGATTGTGTTTTTTGGGACAAGAAAAGCCGGTGCTGCCCAAGGACTAAGTGACTCCTTAATAATTCCCGAATGGAGTATGTCCTGAATTTGTTTTTGGAACTCAGCTTTTTTCTGGTTCGGACATGGATAAGGCTTATATGCTATGGGATTAGCCCCTCCATATCAATGGTGTTATACACCACGTGTGTAAACCCTGGCTTGTCAGAAAATAACCCTGGTCTGCTGTTTAAAACCTGACGAAGTTTGCTCTTGTACTCAGGCAACAATCTGTTACTCACAAGAACTGCAGAAAAATCATTAGGCTCTTCTGGGGTGGGAGGACTAACCTCAGGCATTAAGATTAGGCCATACTCCAAATCAAGTGTAAGCTTAAACATTTTAATGAAATCCACCCCCAGAAGGTAATCCACGGGTAACTTTTGGATCAAGAAAAAAGTGTATGAAACTTGAACTTTGCCAATCTTGACAGGTAAATGAACTGAACCAGAGATTGAAAAGGAATTATTGTCGTCACCTAGCAGACATTGCTGGGAGGGCTCGACAAAAGCATTTGGAAAGGTAGTAGCACAGAAATCAAAGTTTAAAGCAGAAATATCAGACCAGAATCAATTTCAGTCGACACCATTACTCACCCAGGGTTACAAGAATATCATGCAACTGCGGAGCTTGAATGGTTAAAAAAGATATTTGAGGTCTTCAGAAATACGAGGAGATAGACTCGACCCATCTACCTCCTGTGGAAATTTAAATTCGCGTGAAACTGATTAGTATGTCTTGATTGATTTTGGAAATTTCCCGAAGCACCAGAACGTGCTGAGTTGTAATAACGTGCAGGAGAGGCAGCATTAATATCATTAGGCCTGCCTTGCCCCCTAGCACGGTGTTTTGGATATGTCTTGTCAACCGGGTATTAATTATCTCGGGGACGAGGAACTTGGTTGTTATCCTGGTTCCCATAATAGTCAGGATGTCGCACCTCTGGTGTTCGTCGATGCGGTGGCACGTATCTAGACTGCTAATAGGCGTTCTTCACCCTTGACTGATAAGCAGCCTGTCTAGGCAGATTGAAAAATTGTCCTTGACGAAAGTTCTGTTTTGGCTACTGATACTTATTAGTTTGAAGAGGTTCTTGGTACTGCGTAGGTTGGCGGTACTCTTGGACCTGTGCAGATTGCCCTTTGCTGTGTCGTTCTTCAAAAACTCGGATGAGTTTCAAGCAATCGTGAACGGAGACAGGACGTCGAACTTCCAAAAAATCCTGCAGGAAAGGATCCAGCTGCTTGAGCAAAGTATCAATAACGCCAGACTCTACTACAGCGAGATCCCATAATTTGTAAACCCTAACAGTTTCCAGAGCAAACGAGATGGGACTATCTGACGCCCGCTGGAAAACAGTTGTTGGGCAAGGCCGGCTTTATTGGTGCCAAAGGGAAATACATCCAAAAATGTAGCTCGAAATTGCTGATAGGAGCCCTCTGGGCTCATCCGACGCCACTGTCTGTACGAAATCTTGGCAGTGTCTTGCAAACATGTGCCCGCAATAGGTATTTGACATTCTTCAGGAACATTGTACAAATCGAAATGATCGTCGAGATCCTCATGGAACCTAAGCGATCCGCCGTTTTCCCTGAATACAATGGAACCCCCACTGGGTACGTGATGAGCAAGGATTTTGCTCCTTCTCACGGGGGTGGTGGGGTAAATTTCTGTTGAGGAACTGCAGTTAAAGTGCGCGGTACATAAGTTTCGTGCCTCGCGTATTCACTGTCTGGTAGGTCTGAACCGCAGGCTTCGTACAGAGCACTAGGAGAATTATTTGGTACTCTAAACGCTGAGCCGGCGTTTGATAACAACTTACACGAGTGAGTTAGCGGTGTAAAGTGCAGTAACGGATATTTCGCCAAGGAAATGCGCTAGAGTTTTAGTGCTTAAAAAAATACTTCGATGACTATTCTTGAGATTTCTGCGGCCACAGACGTCAGTAAATCCAGTGTTTCAAAACTATTGAAAGACTCAAAGATCGTGGATGGATGTCACCAAAACGAAAAGGAATCTGTGGACGAAAACGTAAGACATCACCACGAACTGATAAATTGATAATACGGAAAAGTGCAATATGTCCATCAATAACATGTCAGGACTTGCAGAGAAAGTTAGCAGCAGGAGATGTAAAGATGCACTCAATTCACAGTGCGCCGCAGATTATTAGAAGCTGGACGACCAGCGAGGAGACCTGCAAAAAAGCAGCTCCTGACAGCTTCAATGAAGAAGAAACGCTTGCGATGGGCTAAAAATATAATCACTGGACTTCTGATGATTGGAAAAGAGTGATGTTTAGTGTTGAGGTCCATTTCTTTTTGTACAAGGACAGAGAAAATCTGTTGTACGGTGGAATAAAGTGAACCTGTCCGGGAAGCACATTTGCAACACGAGGTGAAACACCCAGTTAAAAAGATTTTTTGGGGATGTTTCACCTCTGAAGAACCTGGAAGCCTTCGTACTATTGTGGGAATGATGAATTCCGATAAATATTGTGAAATAATTCAACGGACGGTTGTTCCAGAGATGGAGAAGCGCTTTAATGGTGCACATGTGATTTTCAGCATAATCTTACCGCATGTCACACTTCCAAAAAAGTGCAGCCACTGATGAAAGAAAAGAAGATTGACATTCTAGAGTAGCCTGGAAATTCCCTGATCTCAGTCCCATTGAGAATATGTGGGCAATTGTGAAATCTAGGCTCAAAAAGACAAATTGTTCAACAGTGAAAGACCTTATTTCGAACATTATTCATGTGTGGTATCATGACCCGGAACTGAGAACGTTTGTCAGAAACTAATACATTCAATGCCAAAACGAGTTAAACAAGTTATTGCAGCCAAAGGTGGCCACATAAAATAGTCGAAGGCTTGTAATCTATTCATATATGGAAGGTATGCCAAAAATGATGAAATCTAACCTTGTCCCAATTAATTTGCGCACCACTGTAAACAGTGATTTTGTCACTGATACCAGTAAGACGGTGACTCGCCATCCCATTACACATGCGTCATCAGTGTCATAAACGGTGATTTTATTATTGTTTAAAGCCACCGTTATTTTCGTGGAATTGTCAGCGTTGTCGCTAATACAGGAGAATCGCTGTTAAGCCCACTTCTAATGAACACTAGAAGATTTCTAAAGGTGTTTTGGAGTAACAACACGCTTCCAGGAGATCCTGTAACTCTTATAAGTTACGTAATTGAGCCGCCGCAGATCGGATTTGCTATTTTCAAGCCGCGCAGATAGGATTTGTTTCCCAAAGACATTTCAAAATCAAGTGCAGTGTACAAAATATGGTACGCTATGTTCTTCAGCAGTACAGAGCTCGTAAAAGCATTTGATCTGAAATTGATCTGAAATCAAACCTCGTACGACATGATTGCTTATGAGACACCCTATTACCAATCCGCTGTGCAGGTCAGTTAAATCTGTCGATCAAGGGTACTTGCATTCACAGTAACGCTATTGTTTTTAGCCCTACGAGCATATTTATAGATGGGGTTGTGACATGGTGAGTGCATAGGTTCGAATTCACTATCATAGATAGGTGCCCTGATATAAATTGTAGGACAATATATTTCAGTATACGTGAGCAGAAGGACTGCGATGCATAGCTGAAAAGGAGAAAAAGTTCATGGGAATTCAGATGTAATGTTAGTATGGACAGCATAACCAAAGGCAACTAAAATTTACATCAAGTCAGCAAAACTGGAAAGTTAAAAATAGCGGTATACTTCCTAGTAGCTAAACCGTTTTCTTCCACCTCAATACTTCCAGAGAGTCTCACGTACTACATTAACGCAATATAAAACAGCATTCCTTTGTCTGAACGTCTGAACTTAACGTTTTTCCCAGCGTACGCGTGTACCACTTTGCTGTGTTGTCATAGCAACAAAAACCGAATTTTCACAACCACTGGTGTGACGTCATCTCATCCAAATCGTTTCGACATGATGTCAGAGATGCATTACGTCACACGATCAGCTCTTTAGATACAGGAGAACCTTACGTCAGGAATTGTGGTTCTGCTTTGTCGCTCATAAACGACATACAGAATTTTTCATTTAGAACCCTATCGTATGAAATTAACTTTTAAGGTTCCCCTTGCGAACCTAAAATGATTACTTTAGATTGTCAAACTAGTTTCTTTTTTCATTTGCGTCTAAAAATTGAGAGTTCCAATACAGTTGGTAACAGTACGTTATTGTTATTTTATGCGTATGCTGAATAAATATGATTTGAGAACTTTCTTTTTCTTTAAACAACGAAATTCTCAGAACATAACTAATTTTCTTTTGGCAGAATATAACCAGTATTCTTTTTTTGTATTTGTAGAAGAAATGAAAAAGAAAGGAGCAAAGAAAAGAAAAAATACGGTTTGTGCTTCTTCGCATGAACTAGCATAACATTTTAACATTTGCAACTGCGCAATTCTAGCTCTCCGAAAATGCTTCTACTATTTTCATACTTTTCATCTATCTGGCAACAGCATGAACAAGTGAAGGTAGTTTTTTGCCATCTGCGGGAAATTTATTTTAGTGTAAATGAAACAATGAGCGTTTTAGTGCCACCATGCATTTTTTGAGGTGTTTTGAGGGACGGGAAACACTGACAATGCTTGCTTTCTGAAGCTTTCATTATTAAAAACAATGTCGGAAATATTGCGTTGTCTGCTGTCATTCGTTTTCGATATTTCATTAGCTGCCTATAGAAATATCTGACGTGCGGCGAAAGAACACTGGGAAAATGCGAGCGCTTGCCTGTTTTAATTGTCGAATTCCTGTCTCTACCAACATACCTTTTTTTTTTGTTATTGTAATGTTCATTGCTCATACCTTCACATTTGGACATCTCAAACAAAAAGAAAATACCTGGTTTTCAAAATTTTACTCTACATATCTCATTTTTCAGCGTCGTTATCGACGGGTGTTCACCCAGTATACATATATATATTTGTGAAACTTAAAAACACCCTGAAAAAACAGAAAAATGCAGATACAGGGGTTGTCCAAAATAATGGAAACACCTTGAAACAATAGATGCAACGCACCTAATATGGTGTGGGAGCACCCTTGGCATTTAAAACTGCTCCAATCCTCTTTGGAATGGATGCATACAAGTCCTGGATGGTGGTAGCCGGAGGAGGATAATGGGATCTCACTCTTTTTTCCAACACAGACCACAGGGGCTCAATGATGTTTAAGTCCGGTGATTGTGCAGGCCATGGAAGGCGTGCAACTTCATCCTCATGTTCCTCAAACCGTGATTGAACAGTTCAACTTCTGTGAATTGGAGCATTATCATCTTGAAAGGTGCAATCCCTTGACTGAAACAATGTCTGCGCTATTAAATGAACATCGTCGGCCAAAGAGTGACATATTCACCGCTAGTAATCCGTCCGTGTAAGATGATAATGGGACCTGCTGCAAACCACGAGATCATGGCCCAAACCATTACGGAACCACCCCCATGCTTCAATTTAGGAAGCAGACAGTCTGGGTTGTATGCTTCTGCGGGGGTTCTTCACACTTAAACCCGTCCTATGGTGGGGAACAGTGCGAAACCTGATTCATCGGAAAACAAGACATGTTTCCATTGATCTGCCGTCTAAGTTTTATGTGCCAGGCACCACTGTAGTCTCAGTTTCATATTCACCTGTTACACCAGGGGTTTTTCAATCACAGCTCTGCCGTAAATATTGTGGTTTTGCAATTCCATTCGCACGGTTTGGTTTGACACTGGGTTTTGGAGATGTGCATTAAGCTCAGCAGTCACTTTTGTCACCGTGGTCTTCCTCCTGGCGGTCACAATCGTCTTTAATGTCCTCCTGTCTCTCGCAATGAGTTTGGGTTTCCTTCCACAGTTGTGTCTCACAGATGATGATGTGCCGTGAACATTGTATGCTGTCATGACCTTCGACACGGTACCTCTCCATACCCCCAACACCTGTACCACTGTGGTTACCGACGCACCAACCAGACGGGCTCCTACAATCTGCCCTCCTTAAAACTCCAGTAGGTCACTCATTGTGTCTTCACCTGGAACGAAATTATGCAAACACCGATTTACAATGCAATCACGCAGACCCTTGAGACTATAAGCAACACTGTTTTGCAAAAAACATTGTAGCTACATATTCGTTTTACTCAAAAAACAGCACATACCTAAATCACTGTTTTCAGAGAGGTGTTTCCATTATTTTGAATAACCTCTGTATTTCCTCAATTGCGAAGATTGAAGTACAAAGATTCTTTCACTCAAGAGAAGAAATGAAACAAAACCGGATGCATGCACCTGCGCTTGTTATCATTATCACTTAACAAAAAAAGTTAAAAATAAGTAATCCGGATATTGCGTCGTTTAAGTGGCTTGCAATTTTGTTTTGGGGTAATTAGAATTTCTTCTCTAGGAAATCAACTTACGGCACCATGTGGAAGTTCTCAGAAGATATGTGCTGTATAAGGTATCTGTTGATCCAATAACGTCGAATCTCTATTGATATAGAGAGAGAAATGTGACTGGAGACCTTAGAAGCAAGCGGTAGAGATTCTTGGACAGCAAGAGATGTGACCCCAATTGATTTTCTTTTGTCTTTAGGGATCCGATTGCTTAGGCATGTTCATTCTCCTTTAGCACTTTCTTCAGATTGCGGAAAGAAAAACACCCTTGCCCCACATTCCCTCCTTTGCTTTACTTTGTCACCAGGAGTTGTGATTTCTATTCTGTACTCCACTTCTTCTTTAAGAAAATAGGCACCTCAACCAGACAACGGCGTAAAAACAGAGTAATTCCGAAATGTATGCATTAGGTTGAGAGTTTTTTCCTTGTTACTAAACAAGAAACGTTCACAATTTCTAATATAAATGGAAGTATTGACTTAAAGGAAACAAAAGCTGCTGGTATAGATGCACGCATAATATTCACATTCCGCGTAGAAATTCTTAGAATTCCTTTTGTTCATGCAAGTGTAACACAAAATTGATGTGTTAGTGTTATCATTTTGTCCGTCCTTCTAGTCTGCCTGTCGGCGAGATATTTTCCGCCCCACGAATTGAAAAAATCTTCGGTGTAAGTAATATGTTAAAAAATATGCTTCATTCCAAAACAGGAGTTTCAAATTTTATCGTCTTCATTCATTTGAAATCCATTGTTGGATGACGGTCTTCCCAAGTTTCTTCCACAACTATCTGCCTTGAGCACTTACCTTCCATGTAACTACGACACGGTTTCGGATTTCATCCACCCATCTCTTACGTGGACTTCTTCTGAGTCTCTTCCTGGTCTTTGGTACATCGAAATATTAGGCTGGGTAGTCTAATATTTCAGTTGTACGATTATCAGTTCTTCTAGTTATATGTCCAAACCATTGCCACTGAGGAATATTTACTTTGATCGATTGCCCTGATGATTGCCACTGTGGATCATTTCATCATCATCATCATCATCATCATCATCATCATTGTCAACCATTATCAATCCACTGCTGTACGAAGGTCTCTCCGAGCCTCTTCCACAACGGTCTGTCTTGTGCCAGTCTCTTCCATGTTACTCCCGCATACTTTCGAATTTCATCCACTCATCTTCCACGTGGTCTTCTTTTGAGTCTTTTTCTGTCCCTTGGAATCCAATCTAAAATTTCGACTGTCCATCGATGGTCTGTCCTTTTGGCAGTATGCCCAGCCAATTGCCATTTCAGGGTTTTCCACTCTTGTCATTTTTCGGAACCACGAGTTCCTCTTCTTAACTCTCCTGGTTACACCAAGCATGCACCTCTCCATTCTTTTTTGATTTGTCTGCAGCCTTTGTATGTCTCTTTTAGCTAAGGTCCACGTCTCTGTGCCATACGTAAGCACTGGAAGGATGCATTTTTTAAACACTTTTCTTTTAAGACATAATGACATATTGCTCTTGAAAATTATACTGTTTCTTCCAAAAAGCTCTCCAGGCAAGTTTTATACGCCGACTAATTTCTTCATCAATGTGAACTTATCTGCTGTCCAAGATAAACGTACGCATCTGTTATCTCCAGTTTTTCTCCATCAGTCGATAAATCTTCATTTCATGTAAAAGCATTGTACATCACTTTTGTTTTCTGAAAGTTCATTTTTAATCCCACTTCTTTACTCTTGTCAGCAAGTTCCTGGATCATACTCTGCAGCTCTGATGGGGTAGTTGCAAAAATGACTACGTCATCAGCAAAACGAAGGTGAGTTAAATAATCTCCATTAATCTTTATCCCTTTGTTTTCCCAGTTCAGTGATTGAAAGACATTTTCCAATGTGGCATTAAAGAGCTTGGGAGATATGGTGTCACGTTGTCTCACTCCCTTTCCAATTTTTATGTGTGTTGTATTTTCAAACAGCCGAATCTTTGCACTTGCATTTTCATAGATGTTATTAATAATATTAATGTATGCATCTTCAATACAGCAGGATTTCAAAGCCATTGTAACTGCTGATGGTTTCAAGGAATCAAAGGACTTTTCATAATCGGTTAAAGCCATGCACAATGGAAGTTCATATTCCCTCGCTCTTTCAATGGATCATTTACTTGGTATTATATATACCATCATCATCTCATCATCAATGTCAACCATTATCAATCCCTACTGCTGGATGAATGTCTCCCCAAGTTTCTTCCACAACTGTCGGTCTTGAGCCTGCCTCATCCGTATTTCTCCCGTATGCTTTCGAATTTCATCCACATATTTCCCACGTGGTCTCCTTCTGGGTGTTTTCCTGTCTCTTAGAATCCAATTTAAAATTTCGGTTCTCCATTGGGGATCCGTTCTTCTGGCAACATGACCAGCCCATTGCCATTTCAAGGATTTTACTCTGATCATGATGTCGCCCACTCTTGTCATGTTCCTTATTTACGAGTTCCTTTTCGTAGATCATGATGTCGCCCACTATTGTCATCTTCCTCATTCACGAGTTCCTCTTCGTATTTTCCTGGTTACACCAAGCATGCATCTCTCCATGTTGCTTTCAAATGTCTTCAGCCTTTGCGTATCTCTTTTTGTTAAGATCCATGTCTCTGCTCCATATGGAAGAACTGGAAGGATGCATTGATTAAACATTTTTCTTTTAAAACATAATGGCATATTGCTTTTAAAAATTGTACTGTTTCTTCCAAAAGCTCTCCAACCAAGTTTTATAAGACGATTAATTTTCTCATCAGTGTGACCATTGCTTTATATTGGTGGTCCAAGGTAAATGTAGGTATCGGTTAAATCGAGTTTTTCCTCATCAATCGGAAAAACTTAATTTCTAGAAAAAGCATTGTACAAGAGTTTTGTCTTTTGAAAATTAATTTTTACTCCCACTCCTTTACTTCTGTCAGCAAGTTCCGGGATCATATTCTGTAGCTCTGAAGGAGTACTTGCAAAAATGATTACGTCATCAGCAAAAAAGAGGTGAGTTACATAATCGCCAATAATCTTTATTCCTTGTGACGCGCCTGCGCCGCAGGACGCACACGACACAAAGGCAGATATCAGCAAAAACAAACGTCTGCGTAGCTCAGTTGGTAGAGCGACTTGTTCCGGAATAAGTGGACTCGGGTTCGATCCCCGGAGTGGACCAAAAATGACGGAGAAATTTACTTCGTTGTACCCCTTGTTTTCCCAGTTCAGTGATTAAAAGACACTTTGAAATGCGGCATTCAAGAGTTTGGGAGATATGATATCTATTTGCATCACTCCCATTCCAATTTTTATTGGTGCTGTACCCTTAAATAGCCGAACGTTTGCACTTACATTTTGATAGATGTTATTAATAATGCTAATTGAAAAAACAAGGGGATAAAGTTCAATGGAGATATTTAACTCACCTTCGTTTTGCTGATGACATGCTCATTTTGTAATTACTCCTTCAGAGCTGCAATGTGCGATTCAGGAACTTGCTGACAAGAGTAAACAAGTCGGATTAAGAATGAATATTCAGAAAACAAAATTGGTTTACAATGCTTTTACAAAAAATGAAGATTTGTGGATTGATAGGAAAAAGCTGGAGATAACCAATACCTACATTTATCTTGGACAGCAGATATCAAGTAAGGCTCACATTGATGAAGAAATCAATCGGCGTATAAATCTTGGTTGCATAGCTTTTGAAAGAAACAGTACACTTTTCAAGACCTATATCAAATTATGTATTATAAGAAAAGTGTTTAGTCAATGCATCCTTCCAGTTCTTACGTACAGAGACTATAAAAAGACATACAAAGGCTGCCGACAACTGAAACAGCATGTAGAGATGCATGCTTGGTGTAGCCAGGAAAGATAAGAAGAGGAACTCGTGGATCAGGAAAATGACAAGAAATACATTATGACCAAAGTGAAATCCCTGAAATGGCAATGGGCTGGATATATTTTCAGAACAGATCACCTATGGACAACCAAAATTTTAGACTGCATTCCAAGGAACAGGAAAAGACCCAGAAGAAGACCACTAGGGAGATGGATGGATGAAATTCGAAGCATGCGGGAGTGACATAGAGGAGACTGGCTTAAGACAGACTGTTGTGAAAGAAAATTAGGGCCTTCGTCCAGCAGTGGATAACGGTTGACGATGATGATGACATATATACAGTGTTTATATACATTTTTCAGCATTAACCATTCTCAATGCAATGCTGGACGAAGGTCTCCCCAAATTTCTTTCACAACTTTCTGTCTAGAGCCAATCTCTACGCCATGCTTCCAAATTTCATCCATCTATCTACCACATGGTATTTATCCTGGGTTCTTTCCTGTCACTTGGAATCCAGTCTAGCATTTCGGCTATTCATCGGTGTTTTGTTCTCCAGTCCATTGACATTTCAGGGATTTTACTCTGGTCATTATGTTTTTCTTGTCATTTTCCTGATCCAGGATTTTCTCTTCTTACCTTTCCTGATTATACCAAGCATACATCTCTCCATGCTTCTGTCAGTTGTCTGTAGCCTTTGTATGTCCTTTTTACGTCCGTCTGCACGATAACTCGCGTAAAAATGGTTCTATACGAAATTTTAGTATGTGGTAGGAGACCACCTGGGTACGAACTCTATTGAAAATGTAAGAAATGGGTTCAAAAGGCAGAACATAGAAGCGGGATCGATTCCATTGCCCTTATGCGTCATAACTTGCGTAAAAATGGTTCGATTTCGATGAAAGTTTAGTATGTGGTAGGGGATCACCTGGAAACGAACCCTATGGAAAATGGGAGAAATGGGGTCAAAGGTCAGGATATAGGAGCGGGATCTATTCCATCGCTGTTATGCGTTATAACTTACGTAAAACTGCTTCGATTGCAACAAAACATTAGTATGTTGTTTCGAATGCATACTAAACCGGTTCTATTAAATATAATCGAAATGGGGTCACAGGTCAGGGAACAGGAGCGAGATTTGAATCACAGCCATTATTTTCATAACTTGACTGAAATGCTTCTATTGCGACAGAACTTTAGTATGTTGTTCCGGAGGTATACGGAACCAACTCTGTTGAATATAATCGAAATGGGGTCAAAGATCAGGGCACAGGAGCGAGATTTATTCCACAGCCATTATCCACATAACGTGAGTAATAACTTGAGTAATGATTTCTTGTATGTTGGAAAACGTATCATAACCAATGCATTGCATGATTTTACTAACTTGTTCAGTTAAGGTCCATGTCTCTGCTCCGTACGTAAGGACTGGAAGGATGCATTGATTAAACACTTTTCTTTTAAGACATAATGCTATATTGCTCTTGAAAAGTTTACTGTTTCTTCCCAAAGCTCTTCACTTAAGTTTTATATGCCTATTATTTTCTACTTTGGCGCTTCATCTCTGTTGTTCAAGGTAAATGTCGTCATCGTCTAATTCTAGAATTGCTCCACCAATCACTAAATTCTAAGTTCTTGAAAATGCATTGGACATCAATTTTGTTTTCTGTAAGTTCATTTTTAAGTCCAATTCTTTAGTCTTGTTAGCAAATTCGTGGATCGTACTCGTCATCTGTGACTGGGTTCTTGAAAAAATGACCATATGGTCAGCTAAGCGGAGATGAGTTAAAGAAATAATCTGATTAGTTTTTATCACTTGTCATTCTGGTTCAGAGATTGAAAAATATTCTACAAAGTGACTTGAAGAGCCTATATACAGGGTACATAGGAAAGTTCCTTTAGCCTGGAATAACTTGCGAACGGAGAGAGGTTCAGTTATGCAAGTGAGATAACGGTATAGTAAAGCAACTACGCCCGATCGAATGCAATCAATAGCAGCGCCCCTAGTGGCGAAATGAGGAAGCTAGCCATTGCAAATCGAAAACGAAAAGAGATAGAGCAAAATTTCCAATCACAAAGTTGTAGAGCATCAATTAATTAGTACAAAACACGACATTTGATTTACACGAATAAGATAAGTTGTCGCCTGAATACCCTACAAGTTTCGAAATCGATGCGCCACGATTCGAATCTGCATATTCACATTTCGCAAATGTAGCCGTATGCAAATGCAGATTGGGACGTTGTACCGTACCTACGATGTAAAAACCAATAGCAGGATGTACCCTGATCAGAAGTTTAGGTCTACGTACGCTGTGTGAGAATGGCGAGCTTGGATTTCTGCGGTTTCGTAAAAAATAAGGTGTATGCAACAGCGCGCCTACAAATCTGACGGATCTACGACGTCGTGTTACAGATGCTTGCAATAGTGTGACACCTTCCATGCTGAGGAATGTGCATGCAGAGTTACTTTCACGAATACAAATGTGTATCGTGGGCAATGGCAAACTCTTCGAACATACTCGACATTAACGTTTTTATAACTGTGCGCCAGTTTGCCTTTTTTGTTTTTGTTTTGCGTGGCGCCATCAAACTGTACTGACATAAGTACGCATTTATACAATAAATTGTGTGTATTTGCTCATACCTATGCCTGTCACCTTCAAACGTTCACACAAAAGGTCGCGCATCGATTTCGAACATTTTAGGGTATTTAGGCACCAATTTATCTTATCAGTGTGAAACAAATGTCGTTTTGCACTAATTAATTAATGCTCTACAACTTTGTAATTGGAAAGTTTGCTCTATCTCTTTTCGTTTTCGATTTGCAATGGCTAACTGTCGCATTTCGCCACTAGGGTCGCTGCTATCGGTTCATTCGATCGGGCGTAGTCGCTTCACTATACCGTTATCTCACTTACATTACTGCATCTCTCTCCGTTCGCAAGTTATTCCAGGCTAAAGGGACTTTCCCAATGCACCATGTATAACGAGATGCTATGTATTAGGTAACAGAGATGGAAACGGGTCAAAGGTCAGCGGACCGAAAATTTCTTGCGGGTCAAACAGGTCGTCGGGTCAAGGTGTTTCTGATCAGATTTCGACCCGGTTTTAATTTTTTTATTTCTGAAAAGTAAAGAAAAATATTTCAAGAAAAAAGGCGTACTGTGGAATTTTGTGCTCGATGCTGGTGCCTGCGGAGTGAAGAATGATTTGTCATAGAAAAATATTGCCGTCTCTTTCTTAAAGCAAAGAAGATTTACAGCGACAGAGGATTACATATTGTAAAACGATACTTTCTTCGCGAATGTTTCCGGTGATTATCTGGAGCAAGATACAGGCAAACGCACGGCGCCTGCTTCTCTAGTGATTCATTCTCTCACATTCCGCGTGTGTCATTGTAAGATTGATTGTTACTTTCCGCATCGCATTTTTTGCATTGAGCATTCAGAGGTTTTCGTTTGACGTGCTAACATCCCATTTCACTGCACGTAGTGTTGGAATTTAGTTTTAAGGAGATTGAAAAAAGCGTCGAGCATAACAAGTACGTTCTTGTCGAAAACAAAAAGGCGGAAGAATGGATGCTGGGAGTTGTTTCGTCTCATTAAGAAACCAGAATATGTTTCACAGCAACATGAATTTTCACAATCCTGTGATGAGTTGAAAGTTTCCAAAATGTGAATGTTGATTTCATGCGTGTTCCTTCCTTCTGTGGAGCAATGATGAAATCAACATCCACATTTTGGAAACTTTCAACTCATCAGAAGCTCGTGAAAATTCAGGCTGCTATGAAAGATATTCTGAAGCTTAATACACTGGTGTGCAAAAATTAAGGTCGAAGAGGAGAAATTAGCATAACAGCGGAACGAGTTGGCAGAACGGACCGAAAGACCACTCAAGAGATAGACTAGAGTCCGGTACGGTAGGGCATGCACATATATGCAGCAAGACGGGGGGGTCGGAAGCGTGTAAAGCACACGGGCGGTGTACGCTCAGCAATTCGGTGAAAGCTATTGCACGGTGTACATCATTTGAACGACGTCGAGTTGCTGCCACCGTGTGATATGGTCAACAGGCAATCCAGTAGACATCTGTATGACTTTACCCCGAGGTCGCGTCATTGGGAAGTTGGAAAAAGGTTGAAGTGTGATTAGTGTGGCCGAGGAGTGTTTGGGATCTCTCACAGCATTGTTTCACGAGCTTGGAGAGAATTTGAAACGACAGGAACAGCTGTCCGAAAGTTTAGCAGTGGTCATCCACAAGCAACCACGGTGGAGGACGACCGGTGCCTTGCAATTTATCCCGCTGGCAGGCAGCGGGGGAAATCGTAAGGCACATGTAACAGACAACTGGACGTCCGTTATCGAGTTTTACTGGGGCCATGAGGCTGCACTATGGTGGTCTATTTGCACGACGACCAGTACGGTGTGTGCCATTAACGCCTGCTCATCGGAGACGGCGGTTTCTGTGGTGCCAGGAACACAAGAACTGGACACATCAGCAATGGGGTAGAGTTCTCTTTACGGATGCGAGCCGATTTAGTCTGACGAGCGATTCTGGACGTATACACATCTGAAGAGAGCAGGGAACACGCAATCACACCTCCAACATCATCGAACGGCACCAGTTTGGAGGTGGCGGAGTTCTCGTTTGGGGCGGTATCATGCTTGGTAGCCGTACTGACCTCCACATCTTTCACGGAGGTTCAGTCACTGGTGTCCGCTATTGTACCCAGGTTCTCCGGCCTTACGTACATCTGGTTAGAGGTGCGGTGGCTCCTGAGTTCCTCTTCATGGACGACAACGCTACACCTCATCGTACAGTGGCTGTCGCAGAGCTGTTGGAGAGTGAATATATTCAACGCATGGATTGGCCCGCAATGTCCCGGGACCTAAATCCAATTGAACACATGTGGAAACTTCTCGGAAGATGCTTGGTAGCACGTCACCAGCCGCCAGCAACGATTCCACAGCTGCGATTGGCACTACAAGAGGAATGGGACGCGATGCCTCAACAGCTCCTTGACAACCTCGTCCTCAGCATGGACAGACGTTGTAAATCCTGCAGTGTAGTCAGGGGTGATCATATCCCCTACCAAAGACTGGATTTTTCTTGGAAGCCGCCTGTCACATGGACGTTTCTGTCTTCTGTCCAGTTGTGCTCGAAGCTACCTTTTCAATAAAATGCCTTTGTATCTTTTGGATTCCTTGTTTGGACGGGTTTGCTCACTTGTCCCATATTCTTACATCTTAGGGACTTTATGGTATGATTTGAGTCGATGTGGAGCACTTCTGCACGACGTTATACTCGAAAAAACGTCTCGTCCTTAATTTGTGCACGCCAGTGTATTTTCAGGAAACAGCAAAAACTGAAATTAAACATACAACAAGTTACTTAATTCAAACCTTTGCACCTTCAAAGTTAAGCAAAACAGCCTAAACATTATTGTGAACAGACTTTTTGTCACTCGCGGATGTGTTTGAAAACACAAGCAAAACACTGTTACGGAAGATACACAGTTTCAAAACTTTCTGTAAGTAAGTGAGTAAATTATATGTTTCCGTATACATTTATGTGATTTCTGTGTAACCTATGATACCTACTGTGGAGAGACTTTTTCAACGCCCTGTGTACATACACTGAAGTACTAGAAAAACTGGTACACCAGTCTAATACTTGGTAGGTCTCCCATGAGAGTGCAGTACTGCAGAAATGTGACTGGGCATGGACTCCACTAGCTTCTAGAAATATGCTGTATGCAATGCACACCATACTTCCTGCAGAGCGTTCCACAATTTGGGTGTATTCCGAGGTCTTGGATGCCTGTGTTCGATAGCTCGTTGCATGGCATCCCAAATGTTTTCTATCACGTTCAGATCTGGAGACTTGGGTGGGAATGGCAACACCCCGAACTCAGATGAATGCTCCTCTAACCATAATGTGGCGTCCCGACACTTGTGTGGAGGTGCATTGTCCTATTGGAGCAGGCCCAACCCATCAGCATGAATGCAGGACATGAACGGGTGTACCTCGTCAGAAAGGATGCGCACATAGCGTTGGCCGGGCACAGACGTTTGTAGACGTACCAGGGGTCCCTGTGAAGTTCAGCTAAACACACCCCATACCATTCCGGACCGCCCACCAGCCGGTACAGTTCCCCGTTGACATGCGGGATCCATGGCTTCATGGGGTTTGCTCCACACACGAATCCTTCCATCTGCCCGATACAGTTGGAAATGCAACTCGTCAGACCAGGCTACTTGTTTCCAGTCATCAAGTGTCCAGTGGCGGTGTTGCCGTGTCCAAGCGAGGCGCAAAGCTCTGTGTCCTTCACCCATCAAGAGGACTCGAGTTGGGCTTCGGCTCCAAAAGCACATATCGTGCAGGGTACGTTTCACAGTCCGGACGTTGATGCTTGTTGAGGCTCCAGCATTGAATTCTGATATCTGCGTGAGTGTCGCGTTAAACGATTCTTGACAGCCGACGATGGTCACGTTCACTTAATGTATTTTTACGGCCACACTGGTATCCTAGGTTGGAGGTTTTGCCGGAATTCTTGTAGTCACGGTACACCCTTGCAATGGTTGTCCGTGAAAATCCGAACTTCGTTTCTACCTCCGAAATACTATGGTCCATCTCACAAGCGCCAACTATGACACCGCGTTGAAAATCCTTTAAATCGTTATTACTTGTCATTCTCATGCCAAAAACAGCTCTGACAGCTGGAAAGGATGTCTATCGCTTTATATACGCACTGGCGGACGCAACCAAGTACGCGCATAGGTGACGTTGCTATGTATTTTACATAAGCTCGTCTGTACCAGTTTTTTTGGCACTTCAGTAAATATGAATGCATATCATTATGTATAACTATAAATTGAGTTTCGAATTTATAGTTGAAAGCAGATTTGTCCGGTCGAGTTGTGTCCAATTATATGACGTACGGGTCGTGTGCGTGTCCCAAAAGTTTTGACCCGTTTCCAACTCTGTAAGGTACACCTCCACTCGTCACTTAAGTGTTCTACTGCAGCACGTAAGACTGTACGTAGTCGAGGTGTCTGGTGTACATAATGCAGACCCGCTCGCTAAGCATCAGTTATCCTTCGACCGAGGGGCAGAGAGGGCAAAACGAATGATCTAAGCGACTTTGAAAAGAGTCATGATAGTTGGCGCTAGGTATACCCTTTCCAGCATCTCCTAAAATCCACAATTATGGTTTACCGTGAATGGAGTGACAGGCAAAATACTTTCAGTAATTCTTAGGACAAAAACAATCAAAAAGTAAACTTACCAGAATGGTGCAAGGGAGCAGCCGTTATTCAGCCCTGCAAATGACAAAAGAATTCGACATTGCTATGGTGAGGGTCCACGGACTGCGTATCTGACCATGTCACGAATGGCTTTCAACAGCTGATGACCATGTCTCCTGTCTTCCTTGATTCCTCTGATCCACCAACTGGTTTTGAATGTTGCTCAATTTACGTTAAACCCTTGCTACGAGGGTGCGTGAAAATCCCAGAAGTATGGACGCTTGGAAGATGCGTGAACAGGCATGCCTTGCGCTAACTATTACACCACTTTCAAAGTTACTCGGCCAACTCTTTGTGCCCATTTTATCCATAAATTGAACGCTAACTCCTACTCGACGAGTTGGTCTGCCTAATTTATATCGCCTACCGCACTCAAGTGCCAGCCAAGGTCAAGGGAGATATTAATGTGATGAAGGCAAGTTTACTTAGTAAACTGACATCTGAATATACGCTGGCGTATAAAAATGGACTGAGAGTTAAAATAACGACGTAAATAGCAGCAGCATCCCAACACAAATTAAACGTTTTTGGAAACAAGAGCAACAGCACATGCGTAATAATAGAGAATGCCGTATAGTTTGCGTGGAGTGAGAACACAGTGCCATCAAGCAGTCGAATAGTGTTAGTTAAACGGAAGTCAGTGGACAGTGCACAGACGTTCAATTGTGTTTGTTGTGTGACTGAGACGACAAAATGTCCCGTCGAGAACATCTTAATGACTTTTCTCTTGGTCGAATAATGGAGGCTCAAGGAGAGAAGAACTGTGATGAGTGTTACCCACGAGTTCAGTATCGCCCATAGCATCGTGTAGCGTGCGTGGTCGGCCTTTAGGAATACAGGTACAGCTGTGCGAAAGACTGGTGGCGGTCGTTCACCAAAAACCAACACCAGTGAGGATCGAAATCTGCTTCTACTAACCAAGAGGGATCGACACCAGACAGTAAGTAACTTTACAAAAGAAGTGAACATGAGCACATGACCCACAATTTCGCGGTTTACAGTGGCTAGGCAACTACACAAAGGTGGACTGTCTGCTCAAAGACCAGCACGCTGTGTTCCGTTAAAACTACTCACAAGAAACACCATTTACAATGATCCAGAACACATAAAGACTGGACAGCAGAACAGGGGGTACGGTACTCTTTACTGATGAGAGTAGATTTAATCGCTGTAGCGATTCTGTACGTCAGTTAATCTGGCGTGCAGGAGGCGCTAAGTAAGTATCACCAAGAAAACGCCAGTGAAAGGGATAGGCATAGTGACCGCGGTGTTCTCCTACGGGGTCGGTTTCTGATCACTGGACGTACGGAGCTCCAGATACTGGAAAGATGTACGGTAACTGGCGCGTGCTAATGTAATAAGGTAATCCTTCCCCATGTTCGTCTGTTCTGGGGCGCCATTGGCCCACAGTTTGTATTAATGGACATAACGCCACACTACATCATATGGTGGCTGTTGACGAGCTGTAGGAAGGTGAAGACATTTAACGGATGTATTGGCCAGCAGGTTTCCTCGATCTAAATACAAAAGAACACGAGGGGAGTGCTCTGAGGAGACGCGTCGCTGCACGCCAATACACACCCGAAACTTTCCAACAACTGAAGACGGTGCTGACGGAAGAATGAGAGATTTTACCGCAAGAACTCATCAACAGTCTGGGGCGAAATATGGACAGATGATGCAAACATGTCCTCTACGGAGAACCTTTTTATCTCTTCGTAGAGCCTTTGTCAGTGATGCATCGGTATCACGGCACCTAGCGCTACGTGGCCAATTCTAAAGAAAGTTTCACTATATCCTTTAGTGTCTGCAGTTGTGTCAGTGTTTTTTACATCATCATTTCGTAAGGAAAGAAGTATCTATGGTTTGAATTTCACATATCCAGCTCTCTCCGATGCGACGCTACAGGTCAAAATCTGGCTCTTTTTTAAGTTTTGCACACCAGTGTAGTTAATACTTAGTATCTTATTATTTTCTGGTTTCGCGGTGTAACAATCACCATAAGCATCTCTGAGATCTATAAGTAGTCGCTCTTATCTTTTTAGGGCCAAAAGTTCCGTGGAAGGGAGTGAACCAGTGTCATAAGATAAAACATACTGCCCATGACTTATCCAGAACTCTAGCGCTGTATATTCAGAGGCTGCAACGACTCAAAAAAGTAGGGTAAGATTCGTGCTAGGTACAATCATTAAAAACAGGAAGAGGACTACACGGATTAGGGAAATGACAAGAGTTGATGACTTCATGATCAAAGTGAAGAACCTCAAGTGGAAATAGGCTGGACATATTGCAACGTAGAAAAACTGCCCGCCGTTGAACAACTGAAATAGATACATGCTGGAGTGAGATGGAAGAGACTGGTTTAAGATACTGTAGAAAATCGCCGAAAAGACTTAGGGAGACCTAAATCCAGCAGTTGGTTGATAATTGTTGATGATGATAGTGATATACAAATTTTGTATATATGTATATAAACTCAGTAGACGAAACATTAGATATAGGGGTGATGGGTAGTTGACATGGGAATCCCCCCACGCAGAGTGAAACAGGCCCTAACCGCACGCAGGGCGAAAAATATGCGGACTGCATGAATTCCTGGTGCATCGCAATAAAAGAACATGAGTAAACGTAGAGATATGAGAGGCTTTGATCGTAGACGCATTATCGGAGCAAAACAGATGGGTCATTTTATCGTTCAAGTAGTAAGAATCCTAGAGATCTCGAGGGCAACCGTATCAAGGGCGTACTGCGAGCATATCATCGACAGACGTACCAGCGTATAGAGAGCAAGCGGTGGCCGACACTATAATACGTCTATAATGCTATTGACGACCGGGATAGACGTGGATTATTCGGATTAGCCCAGACCGACCGCTTGGCAACGGCGGGGTGAATCACATCCAGATTAAATGTCGGTAGCCCATACTGCGTCACGGAGCGAACGGTACTGCGCAGTCTGTATACCTGGACTACAGGAGCCGACACTCTAATGCACGCTGGATACCCTGGGCTACGGGAGCCGACACCCTACGGCACGCTGGATACCCTGGGCAACAGAAGCCGACACCGTACTGCACACTGCATACCCTGGGCTACGGGAGCCGACGCCCTACTGCACGCTGGATAACCTGGGCAACGGGAGCCGACACCCTACTACAAGCCGGTTACCCTGGGCTACAGGAGCCGACACCCTACTGCAAGCTGGTTACCCTGTGCTACAGGAGCCGACGCCCTACTGCACGCTGGATAACCTGGGCTACGGGAATCGACACCCTACTGCACACTAGATACATTGGGCTACGGGAGCCGACGCCCTACTGCACACTGCATACCCTGGGCTACGGGAGCCGACGCCCTTCTGCACGCTGGATAACCTAGGCTACAGGAGCCGACATCCTACTGCACGCTGGGTACCCTGGGCTACAGGAGCCGACGCCCTACTGCACGCTGGATACCCTGGGCTACAGGAGTCGACGCTCTACTGCACGCTAGATACCCTGGGCTACAGGAGTCGACGCTCTACTGCACGCTAAATACCCCGGGCTAAGGGAGCCGACTCCCTGCTGCACGCTGGATACCCTGGGCAACGGGAGCCGACGCCCTACTGCACGCTAGATACCCTGGGCTACAGGAGCCGACGCCCTACTGCACGCTGGATACCCTGGGCTACAGGAGTCGACGCTCTACTGCACGCTAGATACCCTGGGCTACAGGAGTCGACGCTCTACTGCACGCTAAATACCCCGGGCTAAGGGAGCCGACTCCCTGCTGCACGCTGGATACCCTGGGCAACGGGAGCCGACGCCCTACTGCACGCTAGATACCCTGGGCTACGGGAGCCGACGCCCTACTGCACGCTGGATAACCTGGGCTACGGGAGCCGGCACCCTACTGCAAGCCGGTTACCCTGGGCTACAGGAGCCGACGCCCTACTGCACGCTGGATACCCTGGGGTACAGAAGACGACGCCCTACTGCACAGTAGATACACTGGACTACGGGAGCCGACGCCTTACTGCACACTGCATACCCTGGGCAACGGGAGCCGACGCCCTACTGCAAGTTGGTTACCCTGGGCTACAGGAGCCGACGCCTTACTGCACGCTGGATACCCTGGGCAATGGGAGCTGACGCCCTACTGCACGCTGGATAACCTGGGCTACGGGAGCCGGCACCCTACTGCAAGCCGGTTACCCTGGGCTACAGGAGCCGACGCCCTACTGCACGCTGGATACCCTGGGGTACAGAAGACGACGCCCTACTGCACAGTAGATACACTGGACTACGGGAGCCGACGCCCTACTGCACACTGCATACCCTGGGCAACGGGAGCCGACGCCCTTCTGCACGCTGGATATCCAGGGCAACGGGAGCCGACTCCCTACTGCCCACAAGATACACTGGACTACGGGAGCCGACGCACTACTGCACACTGCATACCCTCGTCTACGGGAGCCGACGCCTTACTGCACGCTTGATAACCTGGGCTACGGGAGCCGACACCCTACTGCAAGCTGGTTACCCTGGGCTACAGGAGCCGACGCCCTACTGCAAGTTGGTTACCCTGGGCTACAGGAGCCGACACCTTACTGCACGCTGGATACCCTTGGCTACGGGAGCCGAAGCCTTACTGCACGCTGGATACCCTAGGCCACAGGCGCCGACGCATCACTGCACGCTGGATCATACCTATCGCTGTGTTCCTAAACCTTGTATGTCTCGAAGGTTCAGTTCATGCATTAAGGCCAAAGGTGGACCGACACCGTACTAATGTATGTCAATAAATACTATGTTGTGTTTCTCTTCCAGGTGTCCGGTGAGTTTTGTCAATATAGTGTATATATATATATACGGTTACGTTATATATACGCCAACGATGTTGGTAACTATGCTTAATCGATATCGCTGTTTTATTAAGTACACATTATACATGTGTTTGCATTCTACAAAAAATTACAATCTTATATTATTAAATTTAGTTGGTTCACATCATAAAAAAGTGTGCATTATATCATTATATTCCCGAAAATTTTGGGAGGGTCCTTAACATTTGGGATCTCCGACTACCGGCTGCACAGAGACCGCCGTGATAGCATTGGTGAGAGATAAATAGCCCTGCCGTGGTCTACAGGATTGGTGAGAGATAAATAGCCCTGCCGTGGTCTCTGAAAATCTGAGGGGTACCGACCCCTAGTGGTTTATCAGTCTCGAAGAACTTACGAATTTTCGGTACTACTATATAAGAATACTGAAGATATTGATCAAAAATATATCTGAAATTTCTTATTTGAGAGATAAATACGTGTTGTGCTAAGAGAGCGCAAGCATTTTCATTTAGTCATGTCGATGTGTATATACTGAGGACATGTGTCTTAAAAAATATGTTAGTTTTACTAACTAATCACGCACAGAAACTTTCTCAGAAGATAATTTGTCATTTTGCCAGTTAACCAACCGCCCAGAAAAACTTTACGTTTTAATAAAATGCTGAATCTAAATAACTGCGTCACAACAATGGTAGTGAGTTCTGCAGTTAGTTAATAATATAGAGTTACACTTTGTTTTTTTCTTTTCTTTTTTTTTTTACACTGGAGAAGGCAAGCAAGTTTGTTCAGAGATTGGGAAACTTCTCAGACTCGGTTATTACTTTTTTAATAATGAATTAGACGTGTCACTTTTCGTATGTTCTCTTTTCGTTTTCTCTGTCTCTCTCTCTCTCGCTTTCCATCTGCGTTCCTTTTCCCCGGTGTATTTATATTTCAGCAACTGTCTAACTTCTCTTTCCGTGTCTGGCGGCAATCCTCATAGGCAGCGCTATAACTGTGAATAATTTGTCATCTGAAGGAAATTATTAATATTTTTCATGTGTTATTAGTACATGTGCATCTTTTAAAACGCACAAAAATTTACATTTCCGTAGTTAACCTGATGAATTAACAAGAAAGATGACACTGAATTTTCGGGTGTAATAAGCACGTCTTTTGAATCCGTTCTGACGCAAATTAAATTTACCAAAGCTATTTAAAGTCAATGGAGCCGGTATGGAAAACAATAGTATCTGACGGAAGAAAAAAAATTTTCAATCGGGTTTTTAATCCCTCAGATATTGCTGTAAACGGAATCGTGAGCTTACGAACTCTTAGAAACAGAGATATCGACAAAAAATAAGATGTGACTTTACGTCCCCTGGTGGGAAAACCACGCATTATTTTAGGAAGAAAGTATTCTCAAAAGGTTTATCCATATAAGCGGTATCGGTCCAAGAAGAAAAAATTAGTCGAGTTTTCAGGAGCTCACATTTTGCAACAAACACTTCAGAAGCAGAAATTAACACTTATGATCCCTGGTGGCTAAACTATTGTTTACCAAACATTAGGCCGCCCCGATGGCGCAGTGGTCTAAGGCGCTGGCCTCTGATCATTCGTCCGTAAGGGGTCCGGGTTCGAATCCCGGTCAGGCATGGATGTTGTGTTTGTCTTACGGCACTGGCTCTCTCCCTTCCCTGGAACCAGTGACCCTAAATTAGGGACGGGCGACTGCTTATAGCCCATTGAGTTGCTCACGGTGGTCGTTAAACCTCCAATCAAAAAAAAAAAAAAAAAATACATTAGAAATTATGTGAAAAATATTTTTCATCAAGTCTTGTATGCGATACAGATAGAATTTTTCAAATCAGAGCTTTAGGAGCCGAAATAAGGCAGAAGACGCAATTTACCTTTGTGCCCCCAGCGGAAAGTCTATGATTTACTTGAAAATTTTGAATTTATCGGAAAAACATTTCGCATCGGAAACACTATCCAACAAAGAAGGAATTTTTCAAATCGTAATCTTAGAAGTAGAGATTTTGACAAAATCAAGATATATATCTACGCCCCCTGGCGTAGAAACCATGCAATTTTTCAAGGAGAAAACTTTCCTAAAAGGTTTGTCGACATGAGTAGTATCGGTCAACAAACGACGTTTTTTCAATCGAGATTTTAGAAGCTCGTATTTTGCTGCAAATACAACATAAGCGGAAATTAAGACTTACGCCACCTGGTGGCCAAACCATTTCTTACAAAAATTAGAAATTATGTGCAAACGATTTCCCACCAGGAGCTGTATGCGGTGCAGAAAGAATGTTTCAAATCGGAGATTTAGAAGCAGAGATATAGGGGGAAACGCAATTTACCGCTACGCCCCCTAGTGGAAAGGCTATGAATTACTTGAAAATTTTGAAATTATATAAATCACATGTCACACTGGAAACACTATCCAACAAAGAAGGAATTTTTCAAATCGGACTCCTAGAAGTAGAGATATTGACAAAAATAAGATGTACATCTACGCCCCCTGGCGGAGAAACTGTGCAATATTTTAAGAAGAAAATATTCCGAAAAGGTTTCTCAATGTGAGTGGCATCAGTCCTTGAAAGAATTTTTTCAATCGATATATTAGAAGCTCCGATTTTATGGCAAACACATCAGAAGGAAAAATTAACACTTACGCCCCCTGGTGGCCTAAGTATTATTTACCAAAAATTTGAAATTATATGTAAAAGATTTTCCATCAAGAGATGTATCCGCTGAATTTTGTTTTTTCAAATCGGAGTTTTAGAAGAAGAGTTATCGCTAAAAATGTAATTTACTTTTACGCCCCCTAGCGGAAAATCTATGTATAATTTGAAAAAGTAACTATATCTAAAATACTCTTCGACATAAATGGAATCGAAAGATAAAAAAAAATTCAATCGGATGTTTAGAAGCAAATATGTAGAATAAAACGTATTTTTGAATTCGACATCATCTGCATTTACGCCCTCTACCGGCTAAATTGTACTTCGTAAAACAGAACGAAATAAAGAATCATCATTTGCATATTCAAGCTTCCGATAGGAAAAATAATTTTTCAAATGGCACTAATACTTGCAGAGATATCGTGGGTACTGACGGACGGACGGACGGACAAACGGATAACATAAGCACCATCTTTTTTTACAAAAGACGTGCTAAAAATGACCTTCAATCTAAATTCCTTTCGGTATTTGATCAGATAAATCTGTGCAAAAAAACGTGTTTGTACAGGTACATCATATTAGCAACTCTTTACGCAGAAATTCTTTGTGCGTCATGCCATCTCTTGATGTTATGCTTCTTTCCCGACAGTAATAAACTAAATAAGCACACCGTACAAAAAATTAGTCAAACCCTGGCAGAACTTACCTAATAACGGGTGACGTCACCTTTTGCCTTGATAACAGCGTGAATCTGGTGTGGTAGACTCCTCGAGGTTGTGTATGTATTGAACAACGATTTGAAACCACTCGTGGATCAACTGGTCCCGAAGTTCCGCCAGAGTACATAGGTGTCTATTCCGGCGTTTCAACTTCTGTTCCAAATGGTCGCACAGGTTTTCAATAGGATTTAAATTTGGGGATTTGGCAGGCCAGTCGAGGTGAGACAGTGTTGATGATTGTTTGTTGTGCCACTCAGATACAGTTTTAGTCCTGTGCACACGGCAATTGTCGTCTTGGAAGACAAGAGTGGCAATGTGATGCTGCTCCTGGAGATGTAGGGTAAAGGGCAACACTTCGTCATTCAGAATGCGGAGGTACGCACGCTAGCTCAAATTCATCGTCACTGCAACGAGAGGGCCTATTTCGTGGTATGTAAAATATCCCCAAAACATCACAGAACCTCCTCTAGCTTGAAGAACACCTTCGACACGATCAGGACTAAAGGCTTCACTGAGCCTGCGATGCACACGTCACCTTCCATCATTGGAGTACAAACAAAAACGAGACTCATCAGATTAAATTACTCGTTTCCAATCCTCCACAGTAAAGTTTTGAAGCTTCCGAGTACACTGATCATGTACGACTTTGTGACTTGTTGTTAAAAGAGACCTCTTCCGTGGTACTATGCTCCAGATGTCCATCGCATGCAGTTCTCGTCGCAATGTCCTTTCGGAAATTGGTTGGAACGGACTTTCATTGACTGTTTGGAGCAATTGTTGCCTGGTTTGAAATTGACTTGTAGTTACTTGACGTGAAACATAGCTGCGAATCGTTTTCCGGCCACAGTCACGTCGCCAATTTTCAGTTGACTGCGAACTACACCACTGTTTGTAGACCCGCTGGACAGTACGCTTCGATGCACCAACAAATTGAACGACTTCGTTCACTCTGTGTGCGTGGACACTACCAAACACGATGGCTCCTTTTCGCCACTCGGTAACATCTGTCTTACGACCCATATTACAGACTAAATTCAGCACACACTTTGCTCTTCACCACTGCACGAGACAGGAATAATCCTGTAGACCACGGCAAGGCTATTTATCTCTCACCAATGCTATCACGGCGGTCTCTGTGCAGCCGGTAACTTCCCACTGTCATTTCTGTTAGGGGTGACTAATGTTTGGTCCGGTGTGCTTACCAAGTAAAAATTTTCGATGTAACGAAATTTGGTGATGGTGCGTCATTGTCAAAACCACTATTGAAATCTGATCGTGCAAAATGCTGTCCCATGAAATGACGCAACACTAGTTAATTTCATTGTTACTCCATAATATACACTGGCGGAAAGTGAAAAAAGAACACCAAGAAGGAATTGGCGGACGACCATGAAATATACATATGTTAAGGAGGTCCAGTTTACGTAGGTGTGATGTTAATTTCGGGACCAACCAGCGAGCGCTTACGCCACAGCGCGGCATAATATGCAAATCATCGTCGGTGGTATTTAAGGAGTACGGCGAAGTGAATGTAATCAGTCGTTGGCGTACGGACACGTGTGAAGACCCTGAAGAAGCTGCAATGCCTGGACATGGAAGACGTGTACAATTTCAGCAGTTATAGGACTTTGAGCGAGGTCGTCTAGTCAACCTCTGCGAGGCCAGGTGGTCGTATCGTCGTATTGCGGAGCGAATTGGACGGGAAGTATCGGTGGTGGTACGATGGTGGCGTAGATGGTCCGAGGAACATTCCCACACGAGAAGACGTGGAACCAGGAGTTACAGACGGACTGATGAGCGGACCGATCGACACATAAGAAGAGCGGCGTTGTCAAGCAGGACATCCATTGCGACGCAAATCCGAGCTGCCGTTGCATCTGAGGTGACGCTGCGAACAAACCGCAACCGACTACTGGATGCAGGACTACGTGCACGTGTGCCTCTGGCATGTGTACCTCTGACTTCAGCCCACCGTCAGGAACGGCTGCAGTGGTGTCGCCAACGTCTGCACTGGAGAACGCAATGGCGATCTGTCGTGTTCAGCGACGAAAGCAGATTCTGCTTGGGAGCCTCCGATGGCCGTATGCGTGTTCGCAGACGCACAGGGGAGCGTCTCCACCCTTCTTGCATCCGCCAGCGACACACAGGGCCTACACGTGGTCTCCTGGTGTGGGGAACGATCAGCTATCACTCCCGTACAAAACTAGTGTTTGTACCGGGTACGTTAAACAGCACCTCTTACATCAACAGCATCATTCAGCCCGTTGTTGTGCCATTTGTAAGATCGGTCCATCGTCGTGTTTTCTAGCAGGATAACGCACGCCCACACACGGCACGTGCAACGCAACATGCACTTCAGGGTGTGAGACAACTTTCATGGCCTGCACGTTCACAGGATTTGTCCCCCATTGAGCACGTGTGGGATTTTATGGCACAACGACTTATCCGGTCTCCACGGCCAGCCACGATCATCCCCGATTTACGCGTCCAGGTTGAGGATGCTTGGAACTCAATACCCCAAACTTTCATCCAACATCTGTACGACAGACTCCATGCCAGAATTGCGCTGTGTGACGCAGTTCATGGCGGTTCAACCTCGTACTAACCATGTTACATGGAAATGTTATTTTTCCGTTTACCAGCAAATACAGCTGTATTTTACCATAATGTTTTGATCACGTTATCCTCTGTATTCCGTTAGTATGCTGTATATATTTCGTTGGCATCAGACGTCTCCTTCTTTGTGTTCTTTTTTCACTTTCCACCAGCGTATTTTACTTAAGTATCGCTGAACATTATTTCGTCATATTTTACAGAAACGTAACAGTATCTCATTGAAGTCTGCGTAAATTACGAGATTCTCATGCTAAATGTGATAAAAGCCATTTCAAAAATGCATTTTGATGCTATGCATGTTTCCTGAGAGTAGGAAAGTATGCATGGTAGGGAAATTGGGTATTACCTGTGATTTGACGTATTACCTGTGACTTGCAATTGACGAGAGATGATGTACAGCACGTGGGGTAACCTGTAGGTATCCTAGACCAAAAGTTACCAATATCCCTTACTAACGCCTTTACGATTCAGCTTTTCTTCTATTGTTAGGTCAGATATTAGCTTGCGGATGCGCGAGTGAACTTTTGCAGCTATATCATATTTCATTGGTGTCGTTGGGCTTTTCTTACGTTCGTCTAAATCTGAATAATATACGGTAAAACCTCGATTTAACGAGCTTCAAGGTACCAACAGTCTTGTACGTATAATTGAGGAATTCGTAAGTGGAGGAAGCTTTTCGAATGAAACATTCAAATTAAGCTAGTGTTCTTAATAGAATACGTAAGCAGCTACGTTCTCTTTCTTTCAGTGACATTTAAATTATGTATAGTACTTTCAATTACGAAATTTATTATCAAAAATGTTCTAATTCGTACACATTTACTTTGCATACCAAATACAGAATTCGTAGGTATTAGACTTGAATATGTAGCATCAAAATTGAAGCGTACGTAAAAAAAGTATTATTTTTTTGAGTATTTACCTTCTTAAATAACGATTTCAGTATTATAAACTGCATGAAACAGAACATTAATTAGTACTAAACAGAATATGTGTTGATTATCTTTTTACACTGTAGAAAAGAAATGCTTTAGAGAACATTGCTTATTTTTTCTGAACGCTTAGCTTTATATTGCAGCTTCAATTTTACGAAGTGCACGAAAAACATCATCATTAACATCTAAGCGCATCAAGTGGTTTTTAACACATTCTATACTGTTAGCAGCATCACTAAAGTAGCTAGCTTTCAGTTCTGCTTTATCTTCATCACCAGAATCTGATGCATTTAGTGCGATCTGTTCATCCAAAACATCACCAAGGGATTGCATTTGGCAGGTATGCACATCTACATCACAGTTAACATAATCGGAAAACGTATCGTGATGAGCCAATTCATTCCATTCTGCAAGATTGTCATCCACAAAATTATCAGTAGGATGTTCGGCATTGGACACACCTTCTTGTTCACAACCTGAAAAGCCTGCTTTTGTTTAAGAAGCTTTTACTGGTATCTGTCGTAACTGTATTCCACGACTGTCACACGAAATGCATTTCATCGAGTATGTTAACTTTAGATGTATCATCATTTGCATCGATAACAGAACGTACTTTGGGCATGAGCAGCTTTCGATAATAGGCTTTAAAAGACCTAATAACACCCAGATCAAGCTGCTGCAATTCGTTAGCGCCCTTTCTGGGGGAAAAACAATAACTTGAACCTTTTTCAGACTTTTTAACGCATGATGCACAGCCCACTGATCAATGAATAAGAGGACTTTTTCTCTTTTTTGCCCGCATCTGAATATTCAAGGCTTCTACATAATTTTTTAATAATGCTGTGGTAGCCCACGACTTTTCATTTGCTCTATATTTGGTGGGCAAAGATTTCACATTTTTGAAGTAACGTAGTTTAGCAGATTTGTCTATAATTAAAGGCTGCAATTTTTTTTACTCTTCTGCATTGGCAGCTAGAAGAACAGTGATTCTGTTCTTCTAGCTGCCAAATTTGGCTTCTTTAATACATGGCAGGTGTCATTTCGAAAAAACAGTGTTTTATCTCGCAGCAGGTTTTAAAACAGTCCAGTTTCATCAGCATTAACATTTTAACGACCATAACGCCCAAGACTTCCGTACCTACTACTGTCATAGCCGCCCGAAAACGCCTGTCTAGAATGAGTGTCTTAAAATGTTCTCGATCTATAAGGGATCGGCAGGAGTCACCGTCAGTCATTATTGTTGTTATTAAATAAAGAAGTGAAACAAGAGACAGTTTCGGGCGTTATGGTATTTAGAGTGATACAAGATTTTGGGGTCATGGTCGTTAAAGGGTTAAAATGTCGCACAGAATGAACCCTTCAATAATTTGTGGCAGCTCTTCATTTTTCCACGCTTGTGCTGTCACGGGATCAACACCTTTGCTTTCGCCGGATGGAGTTCTATGCATTATGTTATATCTTTGATTAAAACGATCATCCATCCACTTGATGCGGGGAATTCCTTTACTTCAAGTCGATGGACAAGATGAACTGTTTTTTCCTTCAGAAGGGATCCACTAATATTCAAATTACTTGCCCGTGTTTGTTGGAACCAATTGACAAGAGCGTTTCCCAACTCACTTCGGGGCGATGCTTTCATAGATTTCTTCTTACCTGAAAATTGTCCACACTTTGATGCAGAGCTTTCAATTTCCTTTCTATTTTTTGCTATGGTATACAACGTTGACTTGGAAATTCCGAGTTTGTCTGCTACAGCAGTTTGTGATCCTGGGTTCGTATCAAGTTGCAACAAAATGTCCATTTTTTCACTGATTAAAATTCTTTTCCACTTTTTTTGCTGTAGTTTTTTTTTTAATGCTCTCATAAAAGGCACTTATGCAAACTACAGTGACCAGTAAATTTCCCTTCTAACTTTTCTAGTGCTATCTGTGTTCATCAAAACTTTATCCGTAAATGAGCTGTGTTGTTTAATTTGACTTGTAGATTTAACACTGAGAAGAAAAGAAGAAGTGCAATTTGGGAAAGAGTTCCAGAGGTTCAGGAATAGGTACGTACAATGTGTGTCCCCTGACTTCACAGAAAGCTATGTTATGTCAGTAGCTGAAAACAAGAATTCCCATGGTACTCTAGATTTGCGGACACCCACACCGCCTTTCTTTTTCCTGCTTCTCACCAATGCAAGAAAACGTTGCTCTCCTTTGGAACTTGTTGGACATTTACTTCCCACTGTAAGAAGCTTATGCATGATGGTCGAAGGAAGGGTGAAATGATTTTTGATTCCGTCAAGCTGTGTTGCAGATGGTGTTTTTTGAAACGCTGGTTACTTGCATGCGTAAAAATTTCCTGTTACGCGAGGCTCTTTTTCTAACGAACTTTTAACGTCAAAATGCTGGCTAACATAGTTTGGTGGTTTAAAAAATAAGAAAAATATTCACTAAATTGTGGAAATGTGTTCGTTAAATCGAACATATTTCCGGTAAATTTTGGATCCCACACTTTCTCTGATGTAAAATCTCGTATCTTATCAATATAGATCTCTTCAAACACTTTCCCTGATGTAAAACCTCCTATCTTATCAATATAGATCTTTCCAAACACTTTCCATGATGTAAAACCTCGTATCTTATCAATATAGATCTTTCCAAACACTTTCCCTGATGTAAAACCTCGTATCTTATCACAATAGATATTTCCAAACACTTTCCCTGGCACACTCAGCAAGCTGATTCCACGATAGCTCTTGCATTCAGTCTGATAATCTTTTCCCTTGCATAAGGGAACAATGATAGCACCCTTCCAATCCTAAAGGACCATTCCTAATTCCGTGCTAAACTTGCAAGCTTCAGTTAATCAGTCAATTACAGAGTAGCCACCATATTTTAACATCTCAGCAGTTATGCCATCAACTCCAGGAGTCTTACCATACTGAAGAGATTTCAGAGATTTTTTTTTCGATCGGAGTTTTAACGACCACCGTGAGCAACTCAATGGGCTATAAGCAGTCGCCCGTCCCTAATTTAGGGTCACTGGTTCCAGAGAAGGGAGAGAGCCAGTGCCGTTAGACAAACACAACATCCATGCCTCACCGAGATTCGAAGTCGGAACCCCTTTCCCGACGAATGATCAGAAGCCATCAGTTAGGCGCCGCCGGGGCGACGATTTTAGAGCTTTACACACCTCTTCTCTTCAGATCCCTATTGTGCTTCCATCTCTCACTGTAGCATCATCTGCTTCAGACTCAGAATCGCCTTCGCTTTCATCATCTAATAACTCACAGAAATATTCACAACGTTTTTCACTTAACTCATTAGGCTCGCATATAATGTCTCCGATCCTATTCTTCGCACAACTCAGAATTTTATTTCCCTTATTTTGCTATGTATTATGTACTTCCAAAAAGTTTTTCTTTCCAAAAAACTAATTCATGCCTTTTCACCTTTTCTTTCCTATCTTTTGCCTTTTCCTGGCGAACCAGCTTAGCTGCCTGAAGCCTCTTACAGTGATACTCATTCTCAGAAATTCTATCTTGCAACATCCCTAAATGTGCTTTTTATTCTTTCTCTTTACTGCTTCTTTAATCTCACTGTTACACTAAGCATTACCTCTAATGCTACCCACTATTGCGACACCACAGACCATTTTAGCGGCAGTTGCAACACAGTTCTTAAAAACATGCCCACTTCTTTTTTACATACCTATCACACGACTTCAACTCATTCAATCATTCTCTGAATAAATTAGGGTAATGCTGATGTTCTTCAGGGAGTCTTTCAACTTTTGTTTATTTCATCACAGGTCTCTTCCTATCCCTCTTTCAATAACAACCTTCAGTTCCACTTGTGACACTAACAACTAATGATCAGAGCCACCATCCGCACCTCTCATCACACGACTTTCAACAACAAAGTGTTTCAGACGTTGATCGTAAAAAAACAAAATCTATTACACTCTTTTGTCCTTGCGTACGATTTTCTCAAGTGTATATGCGGATATACTTGTGGTTGAAAAATGTATTAGATACACCCAACCCATTCTCAATGCAGAGTTCAATTAACCTTTCACCATTATCATTCCTACAAGGACCATTAAACTTACCAGAACATTATCAGAAATCCCATTCTGGACATCTACCCTAGCATTGGAATCACCTGCTATGATAACTTTTTCTTTAGCACCAAAATGAATCAAATTGGCCTTTAGCTCATTCCAGAAATCTTCCTTCCTATCAGAAAATTTCGAGTCACAAGGAGCATACACTACAACAATTAGTGTTCTCTGAAGTTTTACTTTCAAACGAATCCAAAGATTTTCTCACTTATGCAGCTACAGTGAATTAAGTTGTGTGACGTACCTGCCAGCAGGACGCACACGTCATAAAGGAAGATAGGAGTCAGAATGAACGTCTGCGTAGCTCAGTTGGTAGAGTGACTTGTTCCGGAATAAGCTGACTCGGGTTCGATTCCCGGCGTAGACCAAAAATGACGGATAAATTTACTTCGTTATAGTTGTTCTTCATCTTTTCACTTGAAATCACACCTACCCCAGCCGGTCCTATCCCATTATCCAACACACCAGACCACACACTCAAGGTTCCATTCACTTCTTCAATCCCAATTTGTTTCTTTTTAAAAAGTTTCATTTACACACAGCAAATCCAATCTATGCTTATTAATTTCTTCAATAACTTCATTCATCTTTCCATTTATTTTTCTGGTATTCCATACACCAATTTTACATGCACTCAACCGAGATCTCTTTCCATAAGCTGTTTAGAAATTTCAAGTTGATTCCGTCGTGGACCATCCTTCTCAAGTGTGGTAGTTCCACAGTATCACATATTAGTACTTTAAAGTATTTCTTTGTGTCGTTTGAATTATAAAAGTACACCAGTGCGGGGGATAAGCCCACAACTGACGGTTGCAGTTGATCATATCAAATAATGATTCTGGAACAAATCCCAGTGAGTTGGAGTCTTTTGGCTAATGTCACACAAAACTATCTGGTACCAAAACAATATTTATACTGGAACTTAAATTTTTGTAAGCTTCCAAGTTTCATTGAGGCTCTTGTTGCTATCGTGTGGGCCATTTTTGCCCAGCGGAGGTCCCCTTGGCGGCAAACCCATCGCTCACTAAGATCGCTAGTCGAATGCTTTATTGTTTCAATAAAACTGCACTTCGATTGCTCGTGCTCATATTTGGGCAAAAGTTTGTGTGACTTTTTCTTACTGTGCTAAAGATTCTCTTTTTAGGTGCTGTGACGTACAACAGAGGTGAAAACATGTGTCAAGACGACAAATCTGCAGCGACAGCACATGTCCGCGTAGCTCAGTTGGGAGAGCGACTTACAATAAAATGAGGGGACCCAGAGTCGATGCCCGGCGCGAACAATGTTGTACGTTATGTTGGCGCCCGAACTTCCACGATGATCCGGCTGTTACGTTTCTCGCAATGAGGTGATGTTCTTTCCACACGGCGAGACAGGGAAAATGAGAATCCCTTCTTCAGTGCTTCGAAAAAATAAATCAGTGTGATGTTACGTTCCACACACCAAATCGTCTGGGATTTCTCAAATCCACGTTCTTCATAGGATGACTGCCAACAGCGATACATGGTCCCGGCTGACCCATGGGCCATTATCCCGGCCCTCTTTCAGGGGGGAGGGGAGATGTGACGTGTCTTCTCCGCAGAAAGCACATGAGTGAGAGTACATGTCCGTGTGTAGCTCAGATGGGAGAGCAACTTACTCCGGAGTGAGGGAACCCGGATTCGAACAAACTTGTGTTTTCACTGTGCATTGTGCTGTGGAATGATTAACACAACAAGCATTATTTTGGAAACGCAGAAGAGTTGTCAGTTTTTGAGCTGTCTATCTGCAATCATCATCGATAACGAAGATAATTATGCATGAAGTGTTTGATATAACGCAGCTACCGGCGCAATATCAAACTCTTTTCTTCGCAATTCTGCTTCCAGAAGGCATATTTGAAAATTCTTTTCCTTAACATAACTTTTGCTGTAAAAAATACTTCTCGCATATTTTCTACTTTTCCACTATTCAAAACATTTTTTCCAGGGGAAATCAGCGTACATTTTTCAATTTGGGTGAAACAGCTTATTCGATAATAAAATTCCTTAAAAGCCACCCCCCTCTTTTTTGGCAGAATTTCTTTCAGTTGCACGATTTGTTGATTTCATAATATACTTTTCAACCGTTAGTGGGAATAAGTAGCAATTTCTATTCATGGATGCTTTATCGATTGTAAAAATCCGATTGATTTATTTTGTAACCGGTTGTATTCACTATTAATAAATCCGCCACATTGCGTATTTTAGTATTATGCGCAGATTTTCCCTGGGTGGTGTAAATGTAGGCTGAATTTGTAGGTTTCTTGTAGGCTGAATTTGTTTTTACTTGTAGGCTGAATTTGTAGATTTCCAAAATATCTGCTTTGATGTAAATTTTTCTTGTCGGAAAAGATTTAAAAAACGTGCTCACTACAACCGTAAATTCGGTGTCATTTTTCTTGTAATTCCTTTCCCCATCTGGTCCACTTCAGCACCTTGTAGAAGCCCTTTGTAATATCCCTAAGTAGCTCTCCCAACTGAGCTACAGCGACAGAATGTCTTGCTGCAGATTTGTCGTCTTGACACATGCTTTCATCTCTGTAGTACTTCACATCATTTCCATCTTATTTTTTTTTGTCTTCGAAGCGAAGTACAAATTTTTCATTAGTTCTAAACATTGTGTGGAACAAACATCACACATGTTTCGAAAAACCCAACAACCAGTGGATCCATTTTCCACAATCGGGCGCTAATGTGAAAACGCCAGTTTGTTCGCGACGAGCATCGAACCCGAGTCTCCTCCAGAGTTGGAAACGGGTCAAAAATTTCGGGCCCGTTAAATTTTTGACCCGTTTTTGACCCGGACAAATCTGCTTTGAACTGTAAATTAGAAACTCAATTTATATATGCACTATCTACTAACAAGTAATTGAACACCCCTGCAATCGACGATATCTGCGGTCCTGATACACGTCACGGCCGCCGCCGTTAAATATCGTGTGGGAAACAACAACGCAACCAGTCGCATGCAAGATGCCACGCAGTTTGGAGCTCTCTGATTTCGAGAAAGGTGTAATCGTCGGGTATCACAGAAATGACCGATCCTTACGTGACATATTTTTTTTTTTTTTTTTTTTGTGTGGAGGTTTAACGACCACCGTGAGTAACTCAATGGGCTATAAGCAGTCGCCCGTCCCTAATTTAGGGTCACTGGTTCCGGGGCAGGAAGAGATCCAGTGCCGTAAGACAAACACAACATCCATGCCTCACCGGGATTCGAACCCGGACCCCTTTCGGACGAATGATCAGAGGCCATCACTTAGACCACTACGCCACCGGGGCGGCACGTGACATATCCAGCGAGTTGAAGTACCCAAAATCGACAGTGGCCTCCGTGATTGGCAAGTGGAAGATGAGAGGTGACCGTCGGAATGTGCCCCGACCCGGCAGACCCACAAAACTTGGAGTTAGAGACCGACGGGTGCTGGTCAGAGAAATTCGGAAGAACCGCACCAAATTGATGGGCCACATCCGCGAGAAGTTTCAACAGGCATCCGGGAGTGTTCTTTCGATAAATACCATCCGTAAGGAAGCCCATCTGCTCGGTAATCATGGACGTGTTGCCGCCCACAAGCCTTTGATCACCAAGTCCAATAGCGCTGCTCGGCTAACGTGGTGCAAAGAACGTCGACAGTGGACCGTTGAACAGTGGAAACCTGGTATCTGAAGCGACGAATCAAGGTTCACCTTCTACCGTTCGGATAGCAGGGTCTGGGTTTGGCGTCTTCCTGGGGAACGCCTTCTGCCGGAATATATTGTGCCAACTGTGAAGTTCGGCGGCGGTGGAATTATGCTATGAGGGTTTTCTCCTGGTATGGCACGGGACCCTTGGTCGCAATTCCTGGTAGACTCAACGCCGGGACCTACTGCACCATTTTGGATGACCATGCGCTTCCTACGTTGTGGCAGTTTTACGGGGTGGACCCATGTTATTTTGAGGATGACAATGCCTCCTGTCATATTGCGAGGTCCGCCAAGGCTTGGTATGGTGACAATGGGGTTAATCGAATGGACTGGCCTGCGCAGACCCCGGACCTTAACCCTATCGAGCACCTTTGGGACGAGTTGAAGCGTCGACTTAAGGGGTGCCCCCACCGTCCGAAATCGGCGAAGGAACTGACCTGTCTTCTCCAAGCCGAGTGGAAGAAAATACCGCTTGCAGTCGTACAACGCCTGGATGAAAGTATGCCCCGGAGGGTCGCATCTGTTATCGCCGCTCGTGGAGGCTCCACCAACTATTGAAGGTGAATATACTTCGTTTTCCTTTGCTATCACAGGTGTCCAATTACTTGTTGGTAGATAGTGTATATTATATACATAAAAACGTAATACATATATTCATCCCAATAACTGCTAAAATTTTAATAACTGAAATCCTTTTTTAATAATAAAATCTTGTTACTTGCAAAATTTTAGTGCCATTTTTAGTGCCACTATTTTGCGTAATCCAGAAGTAATGGCTGACTATGACCGTGACCATGGAGTATATTACAAATGGGAATCATTTATTATTTACGATTACACAAATGTATTTAGATTGTTCACTCTTTCCACGCTTTGATCGAGGTGCGTATACTTTCATATGGTCCGTTAGATTTTTGGTTCCATGATCTTTTATTACACCGTCGACATCTTTCTTTGTAATTATACACTTTCCGCATTATTAACAACAAGCAAGACCAAACAACACAGAATTATTCACCGATTCCTTAATGAGACGAAACAATTTCCAGCATTCACTCTTTCCCTTATGGTTTTCAACAAGCACGTATTTGTTGGCCTCGACGCCTTTCTTAACCTCCTTAATATTAAAGTCATCCATATTAATTTTGACATGCCATGTCATGGGAACGGGATGTTAGCACATCAACCGAAAACCTCTGAATGCGCAATGTAAAAGATGCGATGCGAAAAGTAACTCTTAGTCATACAGAGAACTTCGTACGGAGAGAGTGAATCAGCTGAGAAGCAGGAGAATGGCGTTTGCCTGTACCTTGCCCTGTAAAAGAACGCAAAGAATTTTTTTTTTTTTTACGATATGATGTCGGTCGGTGGAAATCTTCGTTGCTTTAAGAAAGAGAGGACAATATTTTGCATGGCAAATCATTATTCACTACGTGGGCACCAGTATCGACAACAGAATTCCACAACGCGCATTTTTCTTTGGAATATATTTTTCTCTTTTCAAAAATAAAACCGGGTCAGGAGCACCTTGATCCGACCCGTTGGACCAGCAATAAATTGTCGACCCGTTGACCCGTGACCGTTTCTGGTTCCCTCACACCGGAGTAAGTCGCTCTCCCAACTGAGCTACGCGGACAGAATGATGTCTCACTGCAGATTTGTCGTCTTGACACATGTTTTCACCTCTGTAGTACATCACATCACTTCATTTATCTTCAGCAGCCTTGCCCCACTGATATATTTACTTTTATTTTCCTTTCCCATTTTTCAAGTAACTGTTTTTCATTAGTTGGAAATTTCGTCACCTATTTTATATTTTCAGTTTCCATGTAACTGTTTTTCATAAGTTGGAAATCAATCAAAAGATGTGAACTATTCGAGACCTCCCCGGTGGCGCAATGGTCTAAGCGCTGGCTTATGATCATTCGCCCTAGTTGGGTCCGGGTTCGAATCCCGGTGATGCGTAGATGCTTGTCTTTCGGCACTGGCTCTCAGTGTGTTACTTGTCCAACACTGGCTGTCTGTGTACATTGGTCATTTAGCATATGTAAAATCCATGTTTCATGTGTCCTTGTTCACAATGTGTTACTTGATCAACACTGGCTATCTCTGTGTAAATTGATTATTTGGCATGCTGTAAACCTACAGTATATCTATGTCAATCAAGTCCCTTATATGTTCAATATATATGTCAATGTATCTGTCACTCAAGTCCAATAAACTATTATTTTTATAGCCCATTGAGTTGCTCACGGTGGTCGTAAACCTCCAATAAAAACAAAACAAAACTGTTCGAGACCAGACTAAACAATGCCTCACATTACAAGCTCGCTAAAAATGCCGTTAATCACGTGACACTTCATTAGGTCTCTGAAGAATACCTGCGCTTTTATGTGTTACACGTGGGAAACAGAGCATGTAACTCCAAAAATGTTGCTAAAAACATTCATTGCCGCCGTTTTACAAGGTGGTGTTTCCTCCCCCGCCCCACTGATGGGAAGAGGAGGATACAGGAAATGTACATTGGCCGTGAAGGGTGACGCAGTTCTGGGGCTGCAAATGAAAAAAATGCTGAATTCAAAATGAAGAAAGCTCTGGGGCGTCAGATGCGGGGAAACGTTAACATCAAAATGTATCACGCGGTTTTTTAACATCTTGTATAAAGAAATAAAATGAGGATTTTTTCATTGGAGGTTTAACGACCACCGTGAGAAACTCGATGGGCTATAAGAAGTAGGCCGTCCCTAATTTAGGGCCACTGGCTCCAGGGAAGAGAAATAACCAGTGTCCTAAGGTAAACACAACATCGGTGCCTCAATGAAATTCGAATCCGGACCCATACCTGCCGAATGGTCGGAAGCCAGCGCTGAGATCACGCGCCACTGGGGCGGTTTTTGGAGATTTTATAAGGTAGCATTTAATGCAAGAAATCGTTACATCCGAAAACAGTTAAATCTCGACTCGACTGTATATATCGCAGTTTTTTTATTACTAAATTCAGGTGTGTTATTCGATTATCCATTTAAAGATTCAGTTTAATGATAAATTTCTTTACGTAAGTTTTCACATCCTTAGAGTTTGATAATTCATGTGAGAATAAATGTTAATGCTTTATTAAATAAATTCTAGTGTGTTGCAAATTTTGAAGATGTGAATCCGGTTTTTGGTGTAAATATGACATGGATGGTAAGTCAGATAAAATATCCGAAAAGCTGAAAATTTCGACGTCCTGGAGCGGAAATCGAACCCGCGTTACCCGGATAGCACTCGAGTATGCTAACCACTACACCACCTAGAACGATCACAATCCCGTGAACACAATCAGAACGATCACAATCCCGTGAACACAATCAGAACAACCTCAATCCGGTTGCTTCGAGTAGCGACTCCAGTGATTGTTACAGTAGCGAACAAAAGTATTTGGCGAAATACTTTTTCGACCATAATGTTTTTTCTGCTGGACCAAATCGGGTCATTTTGGGATATCATACACTGCCGGACAATTGCTAAGGACGATGAGAGTAGATACAGTCTATCGTCTGATTGTCGACGACAACTGATCTGGCGTGATAGTGGTACTGCATATTGTCCAGCAAACATACAGGAAAGGGACCGATATCCGACATGTAGTGTCATGGTATGGGTTGGCATCATGATCAATGGCCGTACGTCCCTCTATGTGCTTCCAACCGTGACTATGACTGGTCAACGATACATTAATGATGTTCTGCTACCTCATGTTCGCATGTTCCGTGGTGCTGTCGGTGATAGATTCATTTTCATGGACGACAACGCAACATGTTATCGAACAGTCGCTGTCCAGGAGTGTCTTGAGAGCGAGGATATTCAACGCCTCGTATGGCCAGTACGTTCACCAGATCTGAATCTCATTGAAAATGTGTGGGATGCTATGGGGAGGAGTCTTGCTGGTCGCCAATGCCCTCTAATAAACAAGGACACCCTCATCCGTGGACTGACAGAGGAATGGGATAAATTACCCCAACAGCTGCTTGATAATGTTGTGCAAAGCATGACACGACGTGTGGAATCTTGCATCGCCCTCCATGGTGGCCATATCCCGTATTGACATCTTACGCCGGAACGCTTGCGGACGGTAATTGCTTTTTTCACGTTTACGTATTCTGCACAAAATGGCCTGTTTGTCCCTTGAAATCGTTCCAAAGCCTTCTAGATTTCAGAGCACAATAAATTGTCTTGTAATGTCCTGGCATTCTGACATTATTTTATTTCACTTGGCATCCAACCACACTTACTATTTTATGAGCTATATAGCCGTTTATGATCCGTCCTTAGCAATTGTCCAGCAATGTATGTGTTGATTCGTGGGTCACAATGCCGCGTAGTTTGTATTTCGCTCAGAGCGAATTTGTCGTTCGAAATGGGCGATATTCAAGAGTCGCCAATTATTACCCATTTGTTTGCTGCATGTATTAATGTTTTTCTTATGATTTTTGTGGGTTTTGTGATGTGTAGTGCGTACACCCACTCATATATTGCCGAATCTTAGGTTTTCAGAAATGGGTGAAAAAGCGGAGATCCCTGTTGGAGCTCGCCAAGCGGCCGTGAACATGATGAATTCTGGAATGCGCATCACCGACATTGCGAGGGCCCTGAAGATCCGACACCAGTCCATTTCAACTATCCTGCAACATTATAAGAAGACTGGGACCGTCGAGAACAGTCCGCGATGTGGTAGGCCTCGTTCCACTACGTTGCGTCAGGATAGACGCATCCTCCGTCGATCTCGTGCTGATCTCACTTTGACTGCTGTGGACATCGCCACCGGATTCCGCGACAGCGACGACCTGAATGGCAGCCGAATGACCATCTCCCGTCGTCTCATTGCTGTTGGATTGAATGGAAGACGCCCTGCCAAGAAACCACTCATCGGAGTCAAGAATCGGCGAGCCAGAGTCGCGTTCGCCCGCCGTCATCGACACTGGGCCGCGGCGGACTGGAGTAATGTGCTTTTCACCGACGAGAGCAAGTTCAACTTGTTCGGAAGTGATGGCATCCGATACGTACGACGTCCGTGTGGCCAGAGATTCAAGCCCCAGTTCATTCAGCCGACTGTCAAGCACGGAGGAGGATCGCTCATGGTTTACGGCGCCTTCTCTCGCAATGGAATGGGCTGCATTATCAAGACTGACGGAATAATGACCAGCCAGAGCTATACGAACATGCTCATCAACGATGTCTTCCCATGGGCAAACCAGAACATGCCACCCGGATGGATCATGTAGCAAGACAACGACCCGAAGCACACCTCCACAGTAGTGAAGGCAGACTTCCAGCAGCAACAGGTCACACTTCTAGACTGGCCAAGTGAATCCCCAGACCGCAACCCCATCGAGCACACGTGGGAGGAGCTGGAGAGACGATGAGCGAAGAAAACCTGCCGGAATAGGGCCCAGAAGTTCGACCAGCGGTCTGCAGAATGGGCGTGAATTCCGCAGGCCACCGTCGAGAAGTTAGTGGACTCGATGTCGGCCCGTGGTGCAGCTGTTATTAAGTCTCGTGGTTATCCCACTAAGTATTAGTTATTGTTTTGTCGTTTTCTCGTACTTGTTTTCTGTTATCGTTGCATTAAATGAATGTGATACACACCTACTTTGTAGGTCAATTTGTAAGATCTTTGCGATTAAGCTCGGTACCTGATCTGTGTTAAGGTTTCCGATCCATCTGCATATGGGTCATGTTTACAACTGAATAACACATATCACATCACAAAATGACCCGATTTGGTCCAGCAGAAAAAATATAATTGTCGAAAAAGTGTTTCGCCAAATACTTTTGTTCGCTACTGTATATTTAAATTTACGCCAAAAAAAGGGATTCACATCTTCAAAATTTGTATTGTATGGTGTAATCCCGTTTTCCATCCATGAACATCTTTCATTCATGTTTCTAGTATTTTGTTTAATGATGCACGTATATCATTTCGCGATAAGTTTGAGAGCTTTTTTTTTCTGATTCAATATTTCGTAAGAGCATGACTCAAACGTAATTGCCGCTTCAAAACTTGAACCTCCTGTGGATCATCCTTTCATTGACGCAACACTAGGTTGTACTTAAAAAATTGGACTCATTGTATGAGTTACTGAAAATCTATAGAAGTAACTGATACCTGAAACTGCCTCTTCTCCACTCCGTCTTTTCTCCGTTATCGTGTCTGGACTTGATTCGATTTTCTTTTCTCCGTTCCTGACGGAAATGATTATCTGCTATTGATCCAGACGACAGAATTGTTTTGATCAAGGGAAATAATATTTTTCTTCGAAGCTGTTTTCACAGTTTAATTTTATCAAAATGTTTTTAAGATCGACGGAAATCGCCTGGGAGGATAACAGGACTCAAATTGCGTTCTAGGCCTTACGTAACTATGTACAGACACGAATGGGGCTTATAGGAACAATTTTTCAGACTCACAGTAGATGATTACATTGCTAAATAAAGGATTTGTCACCCACACAAGCTTGTAGGAGTTATAACTGTCGCCACGTATTAGGAGTATTTTCACTTGTAGGAATTGTTAGCGTATTTTTCCGAAGAAAATGAAAGCAAAATTTGTCTACTACTCAATGAAAAAAAAAAAAAAAAAAAATCCGAGTTTTTGTTTTATTTTACGGACGACGCGACGACTGGTAATTAGAGACGTAACAATTCGAGATAATTTATGGATTACTATTTATTCATGGTAGCATTGACCGTTAATGATCGCTGAGCGAATTGTTTTCATTACTGATGGCCGCAAAAGAAAAATTCCGCTAGACACGTGTACATAACGCGACACGTGTATACATATGCGACACGTGTACATATGTATGTGACACGTGTATATATATGTGCGACACGTGCATATATATACGACACGTGTGTATAATACGGTCATTTCCCTGAAATGGTGAAATGTGCTTCGATCGTAATAATAATACAATATTGGGTTTATTTCACGGAAATTTCTAACAGTGCTCACAGTTTTGTAGTGACCCACTGATTTTTTATAACTCTTTTACTAGTAGCTCTTCCTCCGAAATCAATCAAAACACAAATGAAACATCTTGTTTTGTTGATTAGGAACAAAGGAATGAAGACAGGAACAAAGGAATTGTTTTCAGTTCCTACGAATCTCTTTGTAACAGTGAAAGCAGTTTTTTTCCACACAAAGATGTCTCTTTGGGTCCCTATTACAGATCACTGTTATTTTCAAACTATGCCATCGAAACTAGAATTTGAGAGAAACAGCCTGATGAATGTTAAAATAAAATACATGACCGAAATTATTTTCTGATTCCTTTAAAATGTGGTAGTAATTAAATAGGCAATTTTTCTTTCGAACACGGCTACGGGATTTTATAATCCACTACAATAAATTTTGTTTCCAACTTTTAAATCACAATAAACTTCCCAGAAACAATGGACGTCGAAAATGAACTTCAAAATTTTAGAATTCTTGAAGAATTCGCTGAAGTTGAGGCATGAAAGAGATGGGAAAAAACATTAGATCCTCCTTAAAGGCTAAGATTATAATGTAGCTCTGTACTGCGCGTTAGTGGAACCTGTGCAAAGGAATGAAGACAGCGAGATTTTCGTCAAGAATTCGTACCTGAGTGTATCACCTTGAATTTCGAAATTTGTTTCTTACGATACGTACACCCACTCATATATTGCCGAACAACTTCTGCGTTGACAAAACTCAAATGCAAAACTTTTATTGACTGCCTTTTAGACGATTGCATTTCTGAGCGTTGATATTGTTACGATAGGCATTTTCTATAAAAGACAAAAATGCGGAGTTAAGATTAGCAACAGCCGAGGACAATGTTAATTTCCTGTGAACAAAAATTCAGGTATCTTTGCTACCATACGCCAAAGGGAAATAAACTCGAAAAAAGTTTGTTGCTAGGTTTAGGTGGAACGTGTGGGCGAAACACCACGGTTCAGAAGCCCTAGGTGACTCCCAGCTAATGGTGAGCATAATACTTTCGCACATGTGGGGTAGGTCGTTAAAATTATCAAACGAAAAGGTCAGGAGGATAGTTTACAGCGATTTCGCAGGCTGCGCAAACAAAGTGAAGACTAAGATTCAAATAGGGGTCACTAAGAGTGTCACCGCAACATTTCTAACTAAGTGTGTTCCATTCCCACCTCGCGTTTCAGAGCTTTCTACTTCTCAAACGACAATTGATAGGAAACAGAGCCCTCCCAGCAAAAGTCCGGAGCCAAATAACGAAGAAGGTGAAGGAATTCTGTTCCGGACGCCGAGCAAGAAGTTTGGGTGGATTGAAGTCATGTTTCTCAGGACTCACTGTGGGCTGGATAAAGAGCCAACAGACTGCACAAATGGACTTATCTGTGGATTTTGTACTTTTTATGAGTGAGACGTCCAGAAAGTGGTTTCAAAGGACTCTTTCTGAGGATAGGCCTGCGTCTATTAAAGATAAACGGAATTATCTCGTGTACAGAGGGGCAGCGGGTCTGACTGATGGTACAAAGAGCCGAACCGGAATCGGTGATAATCGTGCTGATTGACCACGGTGGTCATGCTAACGACGAAATGGGAGCAGAGGATAGCAACTTACGTGGTCACATAGCCAGCGAAGCGGAGTCCATCCTTTGAAGAGCAGTGCTGAGCAGCCTACCCGGGTCCACCATTTGAAGAGCAGAACTGAGCAGCCCAACCGGAGTCCACCCTTTAAAGGGCAGAGCTGAGCAGCTCACCCGGAGTCCACCCTTTGAAGAGCACAGCTGAGCAGTCCACCCGGAGTCCACCCTTTGAAGAACAGAGCTGAGCAGCCCACTCGGAGTCCACCCTTTGAACAGCAGAGCTGATCAGCCCACCCGGAGTACACCCTTTGAAGACCAGAGCTGAGCAGACCACCCGGAGTCTACCCTTTGAAGAGCAGAGCGTTGCCTGCTCATACCCACTTCTGTTCGTTTAGAGGTGGGTATGAGCGTAACGGTTATCTGATATCCTGACAGGAGAGACAGATATGGCAAAGTGACCTATGGTAGTAGTGGTTCTTTCTCTACCTGCCAGCAGCAGCAAGAATCCCCAGAGGAGACGAGGAAGTGAGAAATACGGCGAGTTAAAACCTTTGCAGCGCATCGGAAAGTTTGTGTCGCATGTACGTCTACACACGGTCGCATCATAATAATATGACCACCCCCGTAATCGCAGCCTAACCGGCCAGGCGCGTCACAGAGTGCAAGTGAAAAGATCGACCACAAGGAGATATAAGCGGCCGGCCAGGACAGATGAGTCACAGTGCGTGACGTGAGCACAATGGGCCGAGGTAGTGATTTGATGGACGTCAGAAAGGAATGATCATCGGATACCACGCCAAGGATGGAAGCATCTCAGAAACAGCAGACTTCGTGAGCTGTTCGCGAGGTTCTGTAGTAAGGGTGTACAAAGAATGGACCGCTGGCACACCGAGTACCTCCTGACGTCATAACTGGTGAGCCCCAAAGGCCATCGACCGCAGAGGAGAACGTCGACTGGTAAAGGGCAATCGACACGCAACGGTGCAGCAACTTACCACGCAAATGAAAGTTGAGGCACCCAGGTACGTGTCCCCGATAATAGTAGATCGAACCCTGTTACGCATGCGTCTCCAGAGTCGAAGCTGTGTCAAGGCGCCCATGTTAACCCAGGTTCATCGGCAACGACGCCTGCAGTTCGCATGGGACTACCGTCACTGGACAGGGATAGAGGGCAAAAAGGTTGCCTTCTCCGACGAATCGAGGTTTCTACTCCGCAGAAGTGACGGGCGGTGGCAGATACGGGGTCAGATACAGGAGGACCAACACCCGGACACTCTAGTCGGTCAAGTATAGTCCGTCGATGGCAGTGTGCATGTTTCGGGGATGTTTTCCTGGTATGACCTGGGACCGCTGGTGCCACTGGATGGGTCCCTGAACGCCAATGGCTATCTATCCATCCTCGCTGACCACATGCATCCCGTCATGTTGGACTTTTACTGTGGTCGTGATGATGTCTATCAACAGGACAGTGCGCCATATCACGTCACAAAGGGAGTTAGCGACTGGTTTTAGGAACATGACAGCGATGTCTCCGTTCTCCCGTGGCCGGCGAAATCGCTAGACCTCAATCCCATACAGCTTTGTGGGACTATTGGATCGAGAAGCTTCGACGTGCCGATCACAACCACGTCATCTCTGCTGCAGTTCGAATGGGCACATGTGCCTCTGATAATCTTCCATGGCTCCATTGCGTCCATGCCACGCCGTCTCGCCGCTGTCATCCGGGCCAAGGGTGGTTATTCCCATTATGTGGTAGGTGGTCATATTATTCTGCTACGATTGCGTGTATCGTCAACTAGTCTGCCGATCCATTCACCACAGAGACAGTGAGGGCATTTTGAGCCTGATTTTAAATAGGCAAGGAATCATTCATGTTTTAAAAGCACGTGATCAAAAGGGGTGCTCCAACAACAACGTGATGTGTGTATGTGAATTAGTGAAAACCTGCTCGTACCTGTGTCAATGACGTTTGCGGATTACCTGGCCGAAGATAAACTGTTAGGATGCACTGTTTTTCTGATTGGCATGCCTACTGCGTTGTCTGTGCAATAACCACAGAACTCATTAAGATTCAGACCTGTGTGAAACTGAACTTAATAAAAGCTAAATTTGTCAAACGATGTAGGACTGAACACTTAAAAAATCATATCGCAGTAAATTGAGCCTACATGGACGAATGCTAATTAATTTTCTGTATGTGTATCCAGAAAATTACAGCTTCTTGCGCTCCGTAGGTTGAAGATGTGTCCAGCTTTGTCCGTCTATCTGTCTGCTTGTTCACACGATAACTCGCTTAAAAATAGTTCGATTTCGATGAAATTTTCGTATGTGGTATGAGACAACCTGAGGACGAACCCCATTGAAAATGGGTGGAATGGGAGTCAAAGGTCAGGACATAGGAGCGGGATCAATTCCATTGCCCTTATGCGTCATAAGTTATGTAAAAATGCTTCGATTGCGAGAAAACTTTATCATGCTGTTTCGGAGGTATACTGAACCAATTCTGTTGAATATCATCGAAATGGGATCAAAGGTCAGGACACAGGAGCGAGATTTATTCCACAGCCATTATCCTCATAACTTGAGTAATGATTTCTGGTATGTTGGAAAGCGCATCATAATCAATGCATTGCAAGATTTTACTAACCTGTTTCAAATAATTTCGAATTATTGCTTTACTGTGTGTGCTCTGAGACTTGTCTCATTTGCTGGCTAATAAATGAAAGAACCGCTAATGTTCAGATGCGATAACCTCCAAAGCTGGCGCAAAAATATTATGTGTAGGTAGGAAAATCAGGTAATGACGTAGTTCTTTACTTAGCAGCGATATTCCATTAGTAGTTAATAGAGTAAGCAAATGTGATTCACACTGAGCATGCACCTGATGTTTCTTCTACGGCCACACAGGTGGAAATACTGTCAATTCGTGACGTCACAGATTTCCGCATTTATTTTAACTGTCACATCCGCCTGATATACAGTGAGTGGAGTTACGACCATCTTTATTTGATGTGAATTGAACCTGATAGTGACGTAACGAGGAGGAAGGCGTGGTTTGTAGGTTAAAAAGTTGCATATAAGAGGTTGGAGAGTCAGCTGAGGGAGAAGTTTCCGAAGTGGTGAGTAAACCCAAGGACGTATCGGATTTACGAAAGCTCAAATTGTGGAAGCACGAGGGTATGGCGCATTTCATTTCAAAAACGGCGAAACTTGAGAGTTGTTTGATGTGGTTAAAGTGCACCAGGAGCGGTTGAAAAATTACGAAACCACCAACCAACCAGCGACACATCTATAAAGGAGAATGAAAGGTGCATTCCAGAGAAGAACGACGGGTGCGTCGTCTGGTACAGGGAAATCTGCGCAGGGCAATTTCGCAGTTGACGGCCCAATACAATATGGATCAACCAAAAAAAAAAGAATTCCCGAGCGAAAGCTCAAATTGTGGAAACACGAGTTACACGCTGGAAAGAATGGGCTACAAAAGAAATGCCCTATACACCTCCTATCCTAAGAACAGTCTATTGCTGTAAACGAATCTTTTGGTTCAAGCAACATGCGAATTGGGCCGCAGAAGATTGGGAGAAAGTGTGCTGGTTCGATTAATCAGGGTATGTACTCCATTTTCACGATGGTCGAACCGGTATCTGTAGTCAGCAGAATTAGAGTAGGAATCCCTAATGCATGGCATCGAATATACCAGCCAGTGGGGGCAGATGTATGATTAGAGCATGAACTGTGACCCCTAGTGCTTGTGGACTAACGTATTTGTGCCAGATAGTACCAGGGACTGGTTGGAGACCATGTGAGCCTCGCAATGTTGTGCTACCACCCAGAGAGTGAAGGTTTCTTTCAGGACAATATTGCACCATGGTATTGAGAGCGCCTAGTACAGGAATGCTTCGATGAACACAGTACTGGCATGATATATCTCAAATGGCCTCCAAATTTTCCTGATCTCAACCCAAGTGAGCATTTTTGTGTTTTGTCTGGGGGTTTAATGACAACCCAGAGCAGCTCGATGAGCTATAAGCAGTCGTCCCACACTAAATTAGGACCACATGTTCTAGGAAAGGTAGAGAGAGCCGGTATCCTAAGACAAATATAACACCCATGCCTCACCGGGATTCGAACCGGGTCCCATGTTGGACGATTGGTCAGAAGACCATTCGTCCAACTCCACCGGGCCAGACGGATCGAACATCTGTGGTATGCTATGTGAACCTCGATACAAACAAGCTGAGTAATTTTATCCGGTTTTTATCCTCAACTATCACGTGAATTACTCTGGGGGATCATTTACATTACCCAACTGTCGACACATACCAACCATTTCGTGTGGCGCTCCGACAACTGCTTCTTGGTGTGGCATTTTCCATGTCAAGCCGTATAATATGTTACTTTAGTGTATTCATATATTCATGTCCGCATTGCAATATTGGTACGAAGGCCATAGCGAAAGTTCTGCCTACGTTAATCTAAAACGGAAGCTCATGATGCAACCTGCAAAATTTTATTTTTTATTTATATTGAAGGTTTAACGACCACCGTGAGTAACTCAATTGGCTATAAGCAGTCGCCCGTCCCTAATTTAGGGTCACTGGTTCCAGGGAAGGGAGAGAGCCAGTGCCGTAAACAAACACAACATCCATGCCTCACCGGGATTCGAACCCGAACCCCTTTTGGATGAATGATCAGAGGCCATGGCTTAGACCACTGCCCCACCGGGGCGGCAACCTGCAAAATGACTGCGTCATGCCATTGTCATACTCTCAGCAACACAGTGGTGTCAGAACGACGCGCTATCATTTGCTATGTGGATGTGGGAGGGTTTGGAAATGGAAGCGTACAGCTCTTTCGGACCATTCTCACGTTACACCAGCACTCGTACGTTAAAACTAGAAGTTCTGCGAAAAAAACTCCAACACAGATCCACACTGTTTTGCAAGAAGTCTGCACAGAAGGAACTCTTGATAGAAGTACAATTTCTCGCTGGGCATCGCGCATTCGGGAGGGCCGAAGTAGCATCGAAGATGACCACCGCTCATGGCGACCGGCAAAACATCTGTTAGCATTGTTACAATGCTTCTGGAAGAGAATCGCCATTTGACAGTCGAAAAAATTCCTCACCAAGCAAATTTTTCCAACATGTCTGTTCACCGGATTTTGACCGACTCACTAGGAAATAGAGAAAATCGCCGCAAGCTGGGTGCCCCATCAACTCACGCCCGATCAGAAGGCAGTCAGAATGAGCATCGCACAGGATCATCTCCATAGTTTCGAAAGGGAGAGCGACACCTTCCTAAGCAGAATTATTGCAATTTATGAAACTTGGACCCGTGATTATGAGCCGGAACAGAAGTCACAATCAGTGGAATGGAAGCATCCAAGTTCCCCACGCTCCTCAAAGTGTCGTCGGCAACAATCCAAAGTGAAGCAAATTATAATTTTTGCGTACGATGCACACGGTGTTGTGGTCTTTGATCGAGTACCGGTAGGGCAAAATATCAACGCACAAATACACTGGTGTACAAAAATTAAGGACGAAGAGGAGAAATTAGCATATCAGCGGAACGAGCAGGCAGAAAGGACCGAAAGACCACTCAGGAAATAGACTAGGTTCCGGTATGGTAAGGCATGCGCATATATGCAGCATGACGTAGGGGGGGTCGGAAGGGTATAAAGCTCACGGGCGGTGTACTCTCAGCAATTCGGTGAAAGCTATTGCACGGTGTACATCGGTTTGAACGCCATCGAGTTGCTGCCACAGGGTGATATGGTCAACAGGTAATCCAGTAGACGACACCTGGATGACTTTACCCGAAGTCGCGTCATTGGGAAGTTAGAAGAAGGCCGAAGACTAATATGGCCGAGGGGTTCAGGATCGCTCACAGCATCGTTTCACGAGCTTAAAGTGCGTTTCAAACGACAGGAACAGCTGTCCGAGAGTTTAGCAGTGGTCGTCCACGAGCAACCACGGCGACGGACGACCGGTATATTGTCCTGCAGGCGAGACGAGACAAACGGCAGACAGCGGGAAAAAACGCAAGGCACATGCAACAGACAACTGGACGTCCATTATCGCGCTTTTACGTGGCCTGGAGGCTTCACAAATGTGGTCTATTTGCACGGCGGCCAGTACGGTGTGTGCCATTAACGCCTGCTAGTCGGAGATGGCGTTTTCTGTGGTGCCAGGAACACCAGAACTGGACACATCAGCAATCGGGTCGTGTTCTCTTTACGGATGCGAGCCGATATAGTCTCACGAGCGATTCTGGACGTATACACATCTGGAGAGAGCAGGGAACACGCAATCACACCTCCAACATCATCAAAAGGGACCGGTTTGGAGGTGGCGGAGTTCTCGTTTGTAGCGGTATCATGATTGGTAGCCATACTAACCTCCACATCTTCCAAGGAGGTTCAGTCACTGGTGTCCGCTATTGTACCGAGGTTCTCCTGCATCACATGTGTCTGTTTAGAGGTGCTGTGGGTCCTGAGTTCCTCTTCATGGACGACAACGCTACACCTCATCGTACAATGGCTGTCGGAGAGTGAAGATATTCAGCGCATGGATTGGCCCGCAAGGTCTCCGGACCTAAACCCAATCGAGCACGTGTGGGACCTTCTCGGGAGACGCTTGGCAGCACGTCACGAGCCGCCAGAAACGATTCCTCAGCTGCGATTCGCGCTACAAGAGGAATGGGCCGCGATGCCTCAACAGCTCCTTGACAACCTCGTCCTCAGCATGGACAGACGTTGTAAATCCTGCAACGCCGTCAAGGGTGATCATATCCCCTACTAAAGACTGGATTTGTCTTGGCAGCCGCCTGTCACATGGGCGTTTCTGTCTTCTGTCCAGTAGTGCTCGAAGCTACCTTTTCAATAAAGTGCCTTTGTATCCTTTGGATTCTTTTGTTGGACGGTTTTGCTCACTTGTTCCATATTCTTATATCTTGGGGATCTTATGGTATGATTTGAGTCGATGTGGAGCACTTCTTCACGACGTTACATTCGAAAAACCGTCTCGTCCTTAATTTTTGCACGCCAGTGTATTATCGTGACTTTCTGAGGACAAAGTTGAGACCGAAAGTTCGTCAAAGTCGCCCCGACGTGTTGGAAGCGGGAGCGATCTTACTGCATGACAACGCATCGTGTCATGGTGCAACGTCGGTACGGGAATATTTGTCGAAATATGGAGGGGGGGGGGACTTTATCCTACCCACCATACAACCCTGATCTCAGTTCACCTGACCTTGATCTTTCGCCAAAGTTAAAAAATCGACTCCGTGGCATCCGCTACGAATCGCTGGACGAACTGTCATTGGACGTGACCCGAATAATACGACAGCTGAACAAAGATGGCGTACTACGGGGCATCCAGGACCTACCTCACCGCTGACAAGGTGTCATTAGCAGCATAGGGGAGTACATTGAACGGCAAAAAGGTAAGTTTTCTCCGTTACTTTCACTTTTCCTAAAAAAGGACAATGTGCTGAACTTTTGTTAGGAACCTCGTAGGTGGTAAGGAATCATTACTAACCAGTGTTCGTTCCAAAGGTCAAATAATGTTGCTGATAATTCAGTTCTCAGATGGTAAATCGTAATACAGGGCGCAATCGTAATACAGGGCGCAATCGTAATACAGGGCGCAATGTTTTTCTAGTATGCGTTCAGATTTCGAGCATGTTTGTAGGGTGTGTTGCGTCCTAAAAACACGCCATACTCAAAGGGTGGATGTGGATGAACCGCTGTCATGTCGCGACTGCTCTAAAAATTCTGGCGACCTTCAGAAGGGGTTAAAAGTGTACCAGAAGAAGAATCCCCACCACAATAAATTTCCAAGTGCTCAAAATGTTCGACCTTGGAACGCAGAATGTATAGCTTCGTCGTGTTTTCTCCAAATGTAGAGTGGCGTCATGCAGCAAAGATATATGGGCTTCTGGTCTCGGTAGATCTTTTACTAGTAACAAGCGTTCTAGTATATGTTAAGATAATACAACGTAGTTTGTCAAAAATATTTATTTTTTCAAGCCCACCATGGTTTCGCTGGGTATTGACCTAGTATAACGAAGTAAATTTCTCCGTCACTTTTGGTCCATGCCGGGGATCGAACCCGAGTCCACTCATTCCGGAACAAGTCGCTCTACCAACTAAGCTACGCAGACGTTCGTTCTCGCTTCTATCTGCCTTTATGTCGTGTGCGTCCTGCGGGACAGGCACGTCACGCTAGCTTCGTCAGGGCGAATGGAACGTAAATATTCAAATTGTATATGACATCATAAATGGTGTCTACAGTCACGTGTTTAGGTTAGATGCTTCCACGCGCTTGATAGAAATGGTGTGGATGCCATGTCATTAACAAGTTGCGAAGACTTCTGATATACGTATATGGAAAGCTTCCAAAACATCATGTTTGGTTGTTGAATCTGGCTTGTCAATTAGTTTTGCTTCTTCAAAGAGAAATTTATGATCCTTTTCGTAAGAGTGTTTAGCCATCGATGACTTCTTTAGGTCACAATTCCGAATGTAGGTCTTGTGCTTATTTAATCGAGAACGCAAGGCTCTACAGGTCTGTCTTATATAGGAAGCGCCACATTCACATGAAATTTGAAAAATTTCCCACGAGTTTTTGTCTTCAACATAGTCCTTTGATCCTAAAAGGCTAATTTTGTTTATGGATTTAAAAATCACCTTCAAATTAAAGGTTTTGAGAATTTTTGAATATAGTTAAGGCTCTAACAAAATTCCGGAAACCGAAGCCTATCTCCATGTAAAGTCCTGTGATACGCCCATTGCGAGAGAATTTTGCCATTCTTCCAGTTTCCCGTGACAATGCCTTCAAAATCTCAAAAGTTCTCAAAACCTTTAAATAAAATGAACTTTTTAGGATCAAAGGACTATGGTGAAGACAGAAACTCGTGAGAAATGTATCAAATTCCATGTGAATGTGACACTTCGTACATAGGACAGACCCGTAAAGCCTTGCGTTTTCGATTGAAGGAGCACAAGACCTACAATAGGAATTGTGACCTAAAGAAGTCATCGGGGACTTAATACTGTTACGAACTGGACAATAAATTTCTCTTTAAAGAATCAAAACGAATTGACAAGCCAGATTCAATCACCAAACTTGATACTTTGGAAGCTTTCCATATTATATCAGTAGTCTTTGCAACTTGTTAATGACATGGCATCCACACCATTTTTATCAAGCGCGTGTAAGCATCTAACCAAAACACGTGACTGTAAACACCATTTATGATGTCATATACAATTTGAATATTAACGTGCCATTCCTCCTGACGAAGCTAGGTCAATACCGAGCAAAACCATGGTGGGCTTGAAAAAATAAATATTTGTGACAAACTACCTTCTGTTATCTTAATATACGTATAATCGTCACAAGACAGTAGTCATTGAGATCAAGAAACCTTCTAGTGTTGGTTTTCTAGTTTGTTCCTCAGCAAGGAAGAAGCGAACAGCAGAAGGGTTTCCATTCCTGTACCCCCAACTGTGCAGAGTACAATGCAGGGTCTGCATGGAAACCGATACGTTGGAGAACACAGTGAACGGCGTGATCATGACATTCACTTTGGTATATACAATGTACGACACCAGAGTTCTTTGAAAACAGCTGTGGCAGAATTCTGTCTCGCGTTTGAAAAATTTATGGTGTGTCTAAAGCCGCTGCGCCGGTATTGTATAGGAATAAGAAAATGATTTAATTTCAAAAGTTACGTCTAAACGAATCCTATGTTTCACTTTCACAATGAGACGTCGTGTGCCTTTTAATTACGCGTGCAATAGGAAGGTTCATTTTGATGTGAACCTCATAAGGCCATGAGTTTTGAGCCACTGACTATTCAAAAAATGTTTCGCGGGTTTCAAGGATCAATACAGAGATGTTAATACCTGCTGTTAGGAGCGTCGATTGAACAACAGAGACGGGATAAAACGACCTAACGCGATATTAGGGAGATGGCATAGGGTGTTTGATAACACCCCAGTGATAATCCCCTCAAATAGGAAGTAGGAATAGGAAGATAGGAAGATTATTTTCGTGCAGTATATAGATGAATGTAGACTTTAGCCGTAGTTGCACGATGACACAATAAAACCTAGTGATGAGTTAAATATATAAAGTGTATTTCACGACGTAGTTTCTTCCATCTGACGATGAGGCTGATGCAGCCTTGAAAAGATCTAATGGTATTTTAACTTATGTGTACGTGTTTTTATTTCATTAAAGATTTTAACTCATCACTAGGTTTTATTGTGTCATCACGCAACTGAGGCTAAAGTCTGCATTCATCGATAATCCTCTTACCTTAGTTCCCGTTTGCCGAGACCTACCAACTACCACAAAAGATGTGAACCACGGCAGTTCGTTGTGGAGATACGACATGTCGGCAAGAAGAAATTTTTTGCCTGCTTTACCAACACGCGTACCCGATACACACGAATTTTGCATTTAATATTGTACTATGGGTCTGACAGTACAGATGACTGATGTCAGCATATACGCAACATAACTGTTTACTGTCAACCCTATGCAATAAGGAAAAATGCCAACATTTAAAGATTTGCTTTGCGCAATTCAAACTGTAATGACATTTGTTAAGACATTGGATTGAATGCTTGCTTAATAAATTTCCAAAATTATATGAATTTAACAAAAATATTGAAGGAATAATTTGCTGATTACTTTCGTAAAGCAATACTTAATGTTTCAGGAAATAATTCTTTTCCGTTTTTCTTTATAAAATAATGAGTGATTAATCGCTCATCACGGCAGTTTGGTAGTAATAGGCATGGTCAACTTTAGAAAATTTTGGCAATGTAAAATCGAATCTTTGGCGTCATCTGGACTTTATGTAATCGATTTACCAGCGGCTGCAGATGTCTTGACCTCATATAATACAGTTTTTACTAGCGGTGGGTATGCAGAAAAAGTATAAGATATCACAGGGCAGAACTCTTGTGCCCCACAGCTTTGTTTCTCGTGCTTTCTTATCCACCTCACATTTGTGGATCAGGCAGGTTTTTTCCTTACAGAACCCTAACCTCAAAATTAGTGTGCTGATCTGATTGTCGGAGTTGGCCATTACTGTTAGCGTAAGACCACCATTTATACTCTGACAGACGTCCAAAAGGAAAAGAAAAACTCAAATGTAAACATTATTTATTTTTGTATGTCGAGAGAGATCGCTCCGAGGCAACCAGATCTCTCGCACTCGGACAGAAACATCAAAACAACACTCTCTACAAAGGAGAAACTACGCAGTAGTGAGTGATGCTCCTGGCCTGAACAGTCGTGTGATTATGTATCTTTTTAGAAGTGTTTGTGTTTATTCTTTATCTTCTCAATAGACGACGGAACTTTCGAATTTACAGAGGTTATGTTCTTGGTGTAAATATTCCCTTCCTGTTAACAAACCTTTTTTGGTGATTCTTTTAAGGGACTGAGAGAGAAGGTTATAAGTTCGCTTTTCACCCGAAGAACCATATGATATGTGGAATGCATCTTTTGTTCACAAAGCGAACTGCACTGCTGGCCACCCAAAATGCAACACCAAGAAGGACACGAGATAGTAAAGCGAAGCTAGATTTACTGGACACATAACAACAGATACAAAGATGAAACGATTGAGCTTACAGGCCCATGCGACTTGCGGAACACGCAGACATCAATAGTTCGTGTGGCCCCCATGGCTGGCAATAACGTCCGCTACACGCCGCGGCATCGAACGAAAGAGGCTTTGGATGTGGGCTTGGGGTATGTCGGTCCAGGCTGCCTACACACGTTGCCACAGTTTATCAGGCGTAGCAGCGGGTGGTGCTGGGCGGGCCACTCGGTTGCCGATCAGCGACCAGACGTGTTCGATTGGCGACATATTGTGAGAACAGGCGGGCCACTGCAGCAGTGACACCTGGTGGGCCGTGAAGAATTGTTGCACGATGCGTGCCACGTGCGGGCGAGCATTGTCCTGTTGAAACGTGGCCGCTGGCAGGTCCTGCAAGTAAGGGAGGGCTACAGGCTCCAAAACGTCGAGATGTAGTGGTGGCTGTTGAGTGTACCGATGATGCGTACCAGAGGGGTGGGGGTGTTACATCCAATTGTGCCCCAAACCATAACGCCAGGTGACGGACCGGTAGGGCGATGAATAATGCAAGCGCCATACAGTCTGTCGCCGCGGTACCGCCACACGCGGATCCGACCGTCGTGGTGTTGCAGGCAGAAGCGGGTCGTCGGAGAAGACAATGTCGTGCCATTCCGTAGTCCAGGTCCGGCGTTCAATGGCCCACTGTCGCCGCTCTCGCCGGTGGTGTAACGTCAATGGTAATCTGAGCAATTGGCACCGTGCGACAAGTCCCCGCTCCTGCAGACGACGTTGAATAGTACGTGCTGACACAGGTTGTTGCGCAACACATCCTAATTCCTGCGCTAACGTTCGTAATGTGGCGGTGCGAGCCATCAATGCCCGCCGCACAACATGTCGGTCTTCTCGTTCGGTGGTGTGCCACGGCTGCGGAAATCGCTCACGACTGTCCGTCCGTCCCTCCTGCACCCACCGAATCCATACTCGCATCACTGTGGCTGGATGTCGTCCCACACGGGCGCCGATGTCTCGGTACGATAAACCGCTGTCGCGATAAGCCACTATTCGTCCTCTTTCGAACTCCGAAACGTGCTGGAATGACTGCCGTATTCTGCGACGAGGCATCAGGAAGCTACCCACGCACAGGTCTGGCAGCACAACACACTTCCACTACTTACACCCAGCCTTTTGTGCACCCTTCTTATAGTGCTTCTCGGTGGCGTGGCGGGCGCACATGATTTGTATATGCCCTGCAACGCTAATCGTCTGCATGTCCTCTCGCGGGCGACGCATGCTGCGAATTTCAGGCCAATCGGATGCTTCCTTCTTGGTGTTGCATTTTGGGTGGCCAGCAGTGTATTATTCTTCATATTACCTTTCAATCATTCTTCACATATTCAGCAATTAAGTTCTTTGAAGTATTTTGTTTATGTCCGTTAAAAAGAAGAAATCTTTTTTGCAAAGGTATGTTTTATTCTTTTAGCGCTCTTCTATTTATTTGAATCAACACATGAGATATCTAAACAACATGAATACAATATTGAATGTGCTAGGCAACAGTTATCCCAGTGGTTGATGCTCACTTTCCTGAAATCGAAGGAAGAGACGATTTAGCAGAGGTTCGGTTTGCGATCATACTTCCTTACTTGACTTGATTTACCAGCTGAAATTTAAGTCGCAAAGAAAAATTAATGTTCTCATAATTAGTACTGATGTACAAAATGATTAAAAGTAAAATTACAAATATGGGAAACTGCTTAAAAATCACAATTCATTTCATTCCTTCTCTTCGAGGAAATCATGCTAGATATTATTTAGACGATTCTGAAGGGCACCAACCAATTATATCAAATTAAATAATAGATTTGGAAATTTTAGATTGTGAGGACTTGTGACGTATTTCTGTATTGTAACCTTCCATTTTGAGTTTCTGTTTCTTATGTAAATCTTTTTACCCATCAAACAGAATTTAATTCTGAACGCCATATCGGAACTTTCACGCTTGTTAATACGTTTTTGCAAATACTGACAGCAAGTCACAATGTAGAAAACAAAACATGCTATGTGAAAAGTGTATATAAGTGAGAAGAGATTTGCTTCGAGTTAAATTTCAGGCGATTTGTGTTTTTTTCGTAAACGTTTTAATGTATTGTAAATAATACTACTTGCATTCCGCATTTTAAACTATGCAATGATTTTCTGTATGAGGATTTTCATTTTCACTGAAACTTTTCTGGAGAGAATCTGCTTTGCAATATTTTTTTCGTATCGAAAAGGATTCAAAAGATGTGCTCATTATACTCCAGAATTCGGTGTCATCTTTCTTGTTTTCACTTCCTATGAATCTCTTTGTAACACTGAAAGTAGTTTTTTTTTCAATACAAAGATGTCTCATTGGGTCCCTTTTACAGGTGACTGATAAGTCTACAGTTTTCAAATAATGCCATCGAAACTGGAATTTGAGAGAGACAGCCTAACGAATGCTTTAGAATAAAATATGTGACTGACATCATTTAAGTGCAATTTCTGACCTCTTTGAAATATGGTAGTAATAAAATGGGCGTCTTTTTTCGAACATGTCTACGTGATATTATAATCTACTGCAAGAATTTCATTTCCAACTCTTAAATCGTATAAACTGGCCATAAACAACAAACTTCGAAAACAAGCTTCAAAATTTCGGAATTCTTGAAGAACTCACTGGAGTTGAGGCATGAAAGAGATATGAAAAATATTAGATCCTCCTTAAGGGCTAAGATTATAACGTAGCACTTTATTGCACTTTTGTGGAACCTGTGCTAGTTTCTGGTTTGAAGGCAGGAGCGTGTTTTCTCTTCTTGCCTGTCATCCGAAGATACCTTGCAATTTAAAATTCTTTTTCTCTGATCTTTCCCGTCTGAGCTGCCCAACCCATTACCTCCCTTTCCCTGATTTATTCTTAGATGGATATGTTTTTATCTCAAAGGTATCTTATACCCACGATGATCAATGATACGAAAAGCCATGTTCTTTCAAGATACACGAACAACTGCAATAATTAAAACTGCTCGCCAAAGTACAAAAAATAACGGCGCATTAAAAAAAAATAACACCTGCAATGCCTCAACGGTACATATTAAATGAATCCCTTTCATTTGCCAATTATATTGTGGATATAGGAAATATCGGAATGCTCAAACATGAACTTATTTATACGAGTACATCAGAGTTCAAAAATCACTTTATTGACGAAAAGAAAGATAGATTGAGGTTAGCAGGGACCAGTAATGACGTGTTATGTACAAAATGAGTTATGGTGTATTCAAGAAAACGCCAAAGATGATGGCGAGAAACGTGATCCCCGGATCGCTGCTCAGCGACACGAGGTGAAAGCGCAGTGAAGAAAGCCGAGCACAAAAAAAAGTGACAATACATGGAGAGAGTGAGCACCAGAGAAGCAAAAAAAAAAAAAAAAAAAAAAAAACCACTCATGACAGTGAGCAAAGGGTCCGCATGAATACAGTCCTGCCGCCGTGGTGGTGCAGTGGTCTAAGAGCCGGCTTCTGATCATTCGTCCGAGTTGGGTTCGGCCTCGAGTCCCATAAGGCATGAATGTTGTGTTGGTCTTCCAGCACTGGCTCTCTCCCCTTCCCTGGAACCAGTGACCCTAAATTAGGAGGGCGACTGCGTATAGCCCATTTAGCTGTTCACAGTGGTCGTTAAACCCCCAATAAGAAGAAAAACAAGTTAGTAAAATCATGCAATGCGTTGATTATGATACGGTTTCCAACATACCCGAAATCGTTACTCAAGTTATTACTCAAGTAATAACTTGAGTAACGATTTCGGGTATGTTGGAAAGGAAAAACTGGCTCTTGTGCTTTGACCTTTGGCCCCATTTCGATGATATTAAACAGAATTGGTTCAGTATACCACTGGAATAACATGATAAAGTTTTGTTGCAATCGAAGCATTTTTACGTAAGTTATGACGCATAAGGGAGATGGAATAGATCTCGCTTCACACTGAAGAGCAGTTGAATTAGGTACAGCTGGCGTTATGCAAATGTGGCGCTGTGGGCGGCTCTGTAAACGGAAACGACATGACGTATGCAGCGATCCGACAATATAAGGAGTGATGCGACGGGACTCAGTACGAGTCGGACGCAGTATGGGTAAGACGAAGGATCTAAGCGCATTTGATCGTGGGTAAATTGTCGGGGCCCGACGAATGGGTCACTCCATCTCGGAAGTCGTGCAGGCACTAGGATTTTTACGAGCCACTGTGTCACGGGTGCACCGTGAGTACATCGGATGCGGTAAAGGCATCCGTGCCAGGGCCAACAGCGGTGGACAACAGCGTGTGGATGAGCGGGGTCATCGTCGGTTAGCTCACATTGCAACAGCGGATAGACGGGCCACAGTGCAAGAAATCAGTCGAGAATTTAACGCTGGTGCACAAAAATGTGTAAGCAGCTACACCATCTAGAACCATTTCCTCGCTATGGGATACAGAAGCCATCGTCCCACGAGGGTATACCGCTGCTCACCGCACATCACAGGGTGCAAAGATTAATCAGCATGGGCGCGGGAACATCGCCACTGGACCCTAGACATGTGGAAAAATGTTGCCTGGACTGATGAGTTAAGATTCACGTTGGTACATGCGGATGGCAGGATACGAGTACGGTGTAAACCACATGAAGCGATGGATCCTTCTTGCCAGCCGGATACTCTTCAAGCTGGTGGGGGTGGCATTCTCGTCTGGGGACTGTTTACGTGGACTGAAATGGGACCCCTGGTACGTGTGACATCGTCCCTCACAGGTCAGCGTTACCGGGATATCCTGAACGACGATTTGCTCCCGTTTGTGCGTCTTCAACATCCCACTGGGGACCTCATCCTGCAACAAGACAATACAGCTCCCGAATTGTATCGGAATAGTTGGATGAACACTCCACCGACGTGACCTCGCTTCCTTGGCCAGCTAGATCACCTGACCTCAATCCCATCGAGCACATCTGGGATGCCATCGAGAGAAATGACCCCCTCCATAAAATATTCGTGAACTATGGGAGCTTGCTCAGGGATCGTGGATCCGTATGGCTTCCTAACGCTTCCGGTGTCTTGTCGAGTCCATGTCGAGACGAATCGCCGCCGTCATCAGGGCGAAAGATGGTGATACACGTTACTAGACAGGTATCTCTAATTCAATTGCGCTTCAGTGTATGTCCTGATCTTTGACCCCATTTCGTCCATTTTTAATAGGGTTATTTTTCAGGTTGACCCCTACCACATACTAAAATTTCATCGAAATCGAACCATTTTTACGCGAGTTATCGTGCGGACAGACAGACGGACAAAGCTGGAGCATATACGCTTCTTTAACCTAAGGTTGGAAAGCGTAAAAAATAACACACTCCAGCAATACTAGGCATAGGCAGTGGTGGTGCAGTCACAGTCAGTGCGGAAGGTGGATAACTTTCAGTCGAAGAGACGTGTGACGTAGTACACGACGACACCTGGTCATAGGTGGCCATGTGGAGTTGAAAGTCCGGAGGATGGAGGTGCAAAGGGCTTTCGTGAAGTCCACGGTGAGGGGGGGAGTAGATGAGCGTGGGAACGGCTGTGGAGAGTTGTCCCGTCCTCAAAGATAGTGGGCATCGAGACAACAGGAGCCAGACGTAGCTCGAACGAATGAATGATGAAATTCGCTAGGATAAGCAAGTTCGTGCAAACATGTGGGAGTCACGGAAAAGGATCAAGGAGATACCCCCAAAGAGTGAAATGGTGAACATGGCATTAAAGATTAGTAGAAGGATAGGACAGTGGAGACAGACGTAAGAAACATCCGCAGTGGAGGAGCAGAAAGAATAGAAAGGGAAGAACAGAGTGTGAAGAAGCACAGTAAAAAATAAGTGGTGTGAAACCACGGAAAATTTCTGAAAATAACGTGCAACAAAGTTGCCGGTAGGTGTCCGATATTTTCAGAAATTTCAGTTTTTAAAAGCGCCCGTTTATTTTAACTTCCGTATTTGCACAGATTTTGCGTAGTCAGAAATACCGTTTATTTCAGAAAAATAGATTTCACGTTTTTAAACAGAAATTCCGCAAAGCTTGAATTTTTTCAGGCCTTACCACAGATAATCCTTCAGCTGCAGTCAGGATCGAACCTCCGTCGTTTGGGTTGGTAACGCACACCTTTAACCACTGAGCCACAAACGCTCAGAAACAGGAATAACGTGCATCGTAAAACAAATTGCGCGACGACGACATTTTTTTTGGCCATTAATGCGAGTGATTTAGTGATTTTTTTCTATTGGAGCTTATTATTTTTCTGAATAGGTTTGTAATATTTTTTTTACTGTAGGAGGACTTTTCACAAAATCAGTACTTTTCATTGTTCTCGAAGCAACAAAATGCTTTACAAGTTGATGTTTTTAAATTGACAATGACATTCAGTTATCTTTAAAAAAGCTGAAATATACTTTTTTATAGTATTATCCCCCGCCCCAGAAAAAACTAATAAAAATTTACTCCTGATAGCTATAATAGTTTTTGTCGTAAGTTGTCCAAAGACTAATACATATAGACATCGTGTAATCATCTGTACACTAAGTTAAGTACCCGATTTCTTGCACTAACACAATATACACGGCCGGCCACCCAAAACGCAACACCAAGAAGTAAGCATCCGATTGGCCTGAAATTCGCAGTATGCGTCACCCGCGAGAGGACATGCAGACGATTAGCATTGCAGGGCATATGCAAATCATGTGCGCCCGGCACGCCACCGAGAAGCACTATAAGAAGGGTGCACAAAAGGCGGGGTGTAAGTAGTGGAATTCTGTTGTGCTGCTGGACCTGTGCGTGGGAAGCTTCCTGATGCCTCGTCGCAGAATACGGCAGTCATTCCAGCACGTTTCGGAGTTCAACGGAGGACGAATAGTGGCTTAACACGACAGCGGTTTATCGTACAGAGACATCGGCGCCCGTGTGGACCGACATTCAGCCACAGTGAGGTGAGTATGGATTCGGGGGTGCAGGAGGGACGGACAAACCGACGTGAGCGATTGCCGCCACCGCCGCACACCACCGAAAGAGAGGACCGGCATGGCTCGCACAGCTACATCACGAACGTTAGCGCAGGAATTAGGGTGTGTTGCGCAAAAACCTGTGTCAGCACGTACCGTTCGACGTCGTCTGCAGGAGCGAGGACTTGTCGCAGGGCGCCCATTGCTCCAATTACCATCGTCGTTACCCCACCGGCGAGTGCGGCGGCAGTGGGCCGTTGAACACCGCACCTGGACTACGGAATGGCACGACATTGTCTTCTCCGACGAATCCCGCTTCTGCTTGCAACACCACGATGGTCTGATCCGCGTATGGTGGCACCGCGGCGAGAGACTGTATGACATCTGCACTATGCATCACCATAACGGTCCGTCGCCTGGCGTTATGGTTTGGGACGCATTTGGATATGACACCCGCACCCCTCTCGTACGCATTGCCGGTACACTCAACAGCCACCGCACCATCACCGACCTTTTGGAGCATTTAGTCCTCCCTTACCTGCAGGACGTGCTAGCGGCCACGTTTCAACAGAACAATGCGCGCCCGCACTTGGCACGCATCGTGCAACAATTTGTCACGGCCCACTAGGTGTCACTGCTGCCGTGGCCCGCCTGTTATCCCGATATGTCGCCCATCGAACACGTCTGGTCGCTGATTGGCAACCGAGTGGCCCGACAAGCACCACCCGCGGCTACGCCTGATGACGTGTGGACGCAGCGTGGACTTACATACCCCAAGCCCACATCCAAAGCCTCTTTCGTTCGACGTCGCGGCGTGTAGCGGCCGTTATTGCCAGCCATGGGGGCCACACGAACTATTGATGTCTGTATGTTCTGCCAGTCGCACTGGCCTGTAAGCTCAATCACGTCATCTTTGTATCTCTTGTTATGTGTGCAGTAAATCTGGCTCTGCTATCTCGTGTCCTTCTTGGTGTTGCATTTTGGGTGGCCAGCAGTGTATAATAAATAGCTGGTAACAAAATTAATGCGATGTGCTATCCACAATGTCCGATCTCGCTACGGAACTTCAAAGGTAGAGACTATTTAATTTTAAAAGTTCATCAAACCTCAAGCATTCTCACCAATCTCTCGTATTACCGGTAATTTCTCGTCATAATGATACGAAAAAAGTGAGAACAGAGTTTTTCCGTTAATATAAAAAAGGAATTTGCGGACAGGTTTCTGAAAATTCAGAATTTTCTGCTAACACATCTATAAAACGGTTATCTATCGTAAATATAAGAAAGAAACTGCGGAAAGATATCTCTGAAAATTCAGAATTTTCCCGTGGTACGAAAATCCGTAAACTTCAGGTTTCTTTCCGTCATTTGACGGAAAAGGTTGTATCAGAAATATGCTTCGTTAATTCACGAAATAAATGACGGAAAGTGGCTCGTGAATTTCAGAAAACGTTTTTACGGTGTGTGATTAACTTGCGGTAGAGGGTTTTGGGAATGGTGAGGCGGCGGTGGAGAGACCCCACATGGAACTTGGTGGAAAAAAGTCATGGGACATTATTTTAAGATAAAAGTATAATTGAGGGTGCTTGCTTCATTGTCAAAATATTGGGTTGGTGCGAATGAAATGCCCGACAAAAGGCCAACACACGTTGACGTCGATAACGGAAAAGTAGGACAACTTACCCAGGCAAAACAGTTCCCCTCTGCATGGACACATATTTGCCATCTGTCCGGCAAGGCCATGATCCCGGAACGAAAAAAGTCTTTGGGCTGGGACCCGAAGAAGTCATCAACTGCACGTTGAACTTCGTTGTCTGTCGTGAACTGTTTCCCGGACAGGAAGTGATCCAGGCGACATAACATATGATTGTCTGTCGGAGACAAGCCCGGGGAATATGAAGGATGAATCAGTGCTTCACAGCCCAAGGCACTAAGTGTCAGCATCGTTCATTGTGCGACATGAGGGCGGCTGTTGTCCCGGAGCAAAACACCATGTCTGTTGACCAAAGCGGGTTGTTTCTGCAGAAATTTCGGGTGCATCTAGTGTAATTCAGCACAATAACGTTCTACAGTGATGTTTAGGCCTTTTGCTAAGAACTCGGATGGATTATCCCGGCTGTGGACCACCAGACAAAGAGCATCATCTCCTTAGTGTGTAGGGGTGTCTTAGGCTGCCGTCCAGCAGGCTGTACCTTTCTTAACCATTTTTGTGCGGATAGTTTCCGATCATAATAAAGGACCGACTTCTCGTCGGAGGTGACGATTCGATGCAGTATAGGTCCCTGTTTATTCCTTCGGAAGCAGCGACGTGCAGACTTCCAAACGCCAAGTCTTGTTGGCAGTTGCCAACTAATGCGGTAGCCACATGTCCAGCTTTTTGACCTTACCCAGCGCAGCCAGACGCTGAACACCTGTCGTGTGATGGACACCTACCTCTGCCGCTATCTTACGACACGGTTTTCGGGAGTCCGCTTCAACCAAACATAACATAATATTGTCAGAAACAGCAATAAGTCGGTGACCATGTGTTTAGTTTTGCATATCTCCGCTTCGAAACTTCACAAACCATCGCCAAATGGTTCGATCGTTCACTGTGCTTTCCCCAAACGCTTTGTTAACGTTTCGAGCGGCAATTCCTGCAGAATGGCCCAGTTTTAATTCATACAGGAAGATGATTCTCAAATTCGATGTCTGCGTGTTTATTTTACATGCCACGTTACGTCCAAACAAATCACGCCTAAACCCTGTTCTTCACACATGCTAGCTATTTATTGTAACAGTGACGTAATACCCGCAACACCTGCGGGTGGTTCTATTCCGCTGTGTTAGGGCCTGTCTCCACTGCTCGTTTGCGCTGGACATTTCATTCGCACTAACGTAGAAAGACAGCGTTTAGGATAATGACGTGCAAGAAATTTCACGGAGATTTGAGTTTTCTCTAGTAACTGATAGCATGTTCTAACAGAAATCAACAGATGTATGTTCGATTCCCGCTGCAAGCCAATATGATTTTCAACTTTTCTGATAAAATGTTATATTTCGAACAGTGAACTAGGCACTTCAGACTATTCTGTTACCGTGTTAATAATCCAGTCTGTTTTTTTTTTTTTTTTTTTTTTATTGGAGGTTTAACGACCACCGTGAGCAACTCAATGGGCTATAAGCAGTCGCCCGTCCCTAATTTAGGGTCACTGGTTCCAGGGAAGGGAGAGAGCCAGTGCCGTAAGACAAACACAACATCCATGCCTGACCGGGATTCGAACCCGGACCCCTTACGGACGAATGATCAGAGGCCGACGCCTTAGACCACTGCGCCACCGGGGCGGCCCAGTCTGTTTGAGCAAAACCTCATAATATTCCGAGTGAGCGTTTTTGATGTGGTCAGGCCTTTCAAAGACTCAATTGACAATCGGCCTTTTAGAACAACAGTTGGTGTTGCCCTTGCTTCGACCAAATGTTGGTAACGTTCCAGTGCAACACCCGCTCACGCAGCACTAAAAGAATGCTCCGTCACGGTGGGTAGTGGTCTAAGCTCTGACTTATGAATATTCATCCGAGTAGGGCCCACAGGTTTGAATCCCAGTTAGCCATGGATGTTGTGTTTGTCTTACGGAACTGGGCTCTCTTCCTTCCCTGGAACCGGTGGCCTTAAATTGAGGACTGGCGACTGATTATTGCCCACTGAGTTGCTCATGGTGGTCGTTAAACCTTCCATCAAAAACAAAATAAAACAAACAAAAACAAAACTGGTTGCCAAACGGTCTGGTTTTCAATGTTGCGCGACTCAATGGCACTAAATACAGATGTCTCACTTTACGTTCGGCTTCATCACAGAAATGTGCTGTGAAATTGATATGTGGGGACTGAAGGGGTCACCCAAGAAATGGAAAGTCTCATCCTTACCGCGAAACCACTCCTAGATAATGTAGGTATTATGTTATGGTACACTGTCTCGTTGGTCTGCTGGAGGTATCCATCACTAAGGGGATTGACAGTCATCATGTTTGTTTGAATGTGATCACCAATGATATTTAAATATGATTCAGAATTCATACACTTGAAACCTTTCTAATCATGTGGCCTAAAGACACCCCCAAGAAGACATGCCCCACACCATCGCACTGTCGCCACCAGGTTGGAGATTATCGTGACCATCCGAGATGGATCAATGCTGTTCTCTTCAAACTGTAACCCTCCTATTTTTTGCTTAGTTACTGAGTTTAACGACCACCATGAATAACGCCAAGAGCTACATAGCACTCTCCCATCCTAAATGTAGGACCACCGGTTCCAGTGAAGTCAAACAGCCCGTGGTGTAAGAAAATCAATCCTTCCATGCCTCATTCAGGACTTGAGCCCGGTCCACTAGAACGAATAGTTAGAAGTCAGTACCTTAGACTACTGCGCCGTCGTGGCGTCTGATCGTTTTATCTGCACGGTGCAGTTGAAAATCCAAAGCGTCAGAACATGTGATTATTTTGCAAGCAAATTTTGAAGATGACAATCCGTTTTGTGTTATAAATACGACAAGGTCGGTAAGTCAGATAATATCCGAAAACTTGAAAATCTCGTTGTCCTTAAGCGGGAATCGAACCAGCGTCTCTCAGATAGCGCCCGCGTATGCTAACCACTACAATACTCAGAAAGACCAAGTTTCAAGTTTCCGATTAATTTTAATAAAACCATCACGGGATTCGCTAGTCGAAGCAACCGGCATTTATGTTTAGCTAATCTGACGGTGAATAATTCAATTGTGTGACTTGCCCGGAAGAGCACATAAATAATGAATGATATACTGGATTACACCAAATAATACAAATTTTGAAGGTGACAATCCGTTTTTTTGGTGTAAATATGACAAGGACGGTAAGTCAGATAACATCCGAAAACTTGAAAATCTCGTTGTCCTGGAGCGGGAATCGAATCCGCGTCTCCCAGATAGCGCCTTACCACTACGCAACCCAGAACGACCAAGTCTCGAGTTTCCGATTAATTTGAATATAACCATCACAAGATTCGCTAGTAGAAGCAACCGGCATTCATGTTTAGCGAATCTGGAGGTGAAGAATTCAAACTTTCAAGATCCACCTTCTGTGCTTCGCCGTCCACTTGATACGTTTTGCTTTGATCGTTGTAAACATCAATCATGTATCAACAGGTCCTCTGCTATTGTAACGAGGACGGTGCACGGAATGTATGCACACCGTTTGCTGAGATGATGTTTGGAAATTCTAGACAGCCAACCATGAAACTGAAGTGGCGGAAAGAAGAATTCTAAATTCTTATACAGGGTAATTCACACGGTACTAAACATTTGTTTTTTTAATTAACTCACGATTGCAAAGACACATTTGAATGAAATTAATGTAAAACATAACTTGATTCATGACAAAAACGAATGTCTCATAGAAGATGCTGGAAGTGCCCACCAGTAGCGTCCAGTCACGTCTTCACCCGACGCTCAATATTGGCGAATGTGCGATGTACGTTGATGGCAGCAATTTCGTGTGTGATGCTGTCTTTCAGTTCCTCAATCGACCTTGGCTTGTTGGCATAAACGTTACCTTTTAAATGTCCCCAGGAAAAGAAATCCAGGGGTGTCAGATCGGGAGACCTAGGCGGTCACAGGTCTTTGGAGACAATCCTGTCCTCGAAAGAGCTGCTATTCCCCTACCAATACTAGATAGATGGCGCGTCAATGCAGCGCCACCCAGCTGCCGGGGAGACATTTTATTCACAAGTAATGCATGTCGATTGCTTCATCAGGGAATAAAGGACCGCTCCGTTCGGGTTTCACTCTCATCGTATATTCCCCATCTCATATATTCCACATAATAAGCGTTCGCTCCTCAGTGAATCACACTGGACTTTAGCTATTATAAAATATTACCGCATATGCTCTAATCTAGAATCGTCAAGCTTTTTCGTAATACGAGAAGAACAGATTAAGATCATGAAAATACGAGACATATTCGGAAAGTACCGTTTGCGAATATTTTTGCTGCAGCGCTGTGGTCGTGATATAGCGCATGCGCGCTGACTTCCCTCACTTATGAGCAAGCTACAGATGCCATTACGGGGATTTTTTTGTTTGAAGGTTTAATGACCATCGTGAGCAACTCGATGGGCTATAAACAGTCGCCCGTCCCGAATTTAGAGCCACGGATTCCAGGAAAGGGAGAGGACTAATGCCGTAAGACAAACACAACATCCATGCCTCACCGGGATTCGAACCCGGACCCAACTCGGATGAATGGTCAGCGCTTGGACCACTGCACCACTGGAGCGGTTCATTACGAGAAAATCAGGTTGTGTTTGCGTGTTTTTCTGTGCATTTAACGTGTTTAAGAAGATCGAGCGGCCCGCCGACTATGAGGTATGGTTTGTAATTCGATTTCTGAATGCAAGAAATGTGAAACCCACTGACATTCATAGGCAGATCTGTCAGCTCTATGGTAAAAATATTTTCATATTTCATTAATTTCCTTCATCACAGACTGAAGAACTCAGGCTGGAAACAAATGGATCGGCCCCCCTCTATATTGTCCAGACCTAGCCCCAAGTGACAATAATCTGTTTTTATATTTCCTTGCTGGTAGGAGTTCCTTAGACGATGATAAAAATCAAAGGACCAGTGCAGAAGTGGCTGTCTTCACAAGTGGCGTCGTTCTATGGCAAGGGTATACAAAAGCTGGTACTCCGTTACGGTAAATGCCTCAATAATGGCGGAAGCTAACTAGAAAAGGAGTTTAAGAAAAGGATAATCTGATAAAAATGACATTTCCTGCAAATACATTCTCATTTAATTTTAATGACCTAACGGTACTCGCTTTCCGAATATGCATCGCACATTAATACAAAGGCCGTTCCATAAAAACTGAGAGTAATTGTGTTTTGAGTTGGCAACAGTGCAAATGTGGAAAATAACCACGAAGACGACTAACTGAATTAAGGAAGTACCCATGGCAACAATTATTAGTTGTGGCAGATGATTCTGGTTTTGTTATTGCGCAGTTGTTTAAGGTACGTCTGCATTTCGCCATACAGCTATGGAGGTGAGTGATCCAGAGGTAAGAAGTGAAATGCGTTGTCCGATAAAATTTTGCTATCGTTTGGGAAAAACGGCTCCAGAAACAGATGATTTAACAAAAAAGCTTAAAACGATAAACGTTTGGGTGAGTAAACGAATTTTAGGTGGCATCATGATTTCAAACAAGTTAGTAAAATCTTGCAATGCATTGATTATGATACGCTTTCCAACATACCAGAGATCATTACTCAAGTTATAAGGATAATGGCTGTATAATAAATCTCGCTCTTATGACCTGATCTTTGACCCCATTTCGATGATATTCAACAAAACCGGTAAAGTATACTTCCGGAACAGCCTAATAAAGTTTTGTCTCAATCGAAGCATTTTTACGCAAGTTATGACGCATGAGGGTAATGGAATGCACCCAGGTCCTATGTTGCGACCTTTAACCCCATGTCGCCCATTTTCAACAGGGTGCGTCTTCAGGTGGTCCACTACCACATACTAAAATTTCATTGAAATCTAATCATTTTTACGCGAGTTATGACGCATAAGGGCAATGGAATGGACCCCGCTCCTATGTCGTGACCTTTGACCCCATTTCGCCCATTTTCAATAGGGTTCGCCCCCAGGGGATCCCCTATCATATACTAAATTCATCGAAATCGAACCATTTGTCCGCTAGTTATCGTGCGGATGGACGGCAGACGGACGGACAGACAGACGGACAAAGCTGGAACATATACGTTCCTTTAGCCTACGGTTGGTAAGCGTAGAAAAGAGCGTTTGTCGGCAGAACTCGCTCCTAGGCCTGGTCGAACTGAAAGTGTTGTTACGGTACGTACTGTTAACACTGTTTGGACAATCCTGAAAGAAGAACGGCGTATGACGTGTGAAGACATAGCGGTGTCAGCTAATATTTCAAAAACGTCCGCATTCCGCATTCTACGCGAGAAATTACTGCTGCATCGTGTGTGTTCCAGATGGGTACCTCATCACCTGACCAGAGAACAATTGTTAGCCAGAGTTCAGGTGTGTCATGAGTGGAAACAAATGATTGAAAATGATTCCAACTTTTTAAACACAGTAATAACTGCCGATGAAACATGGGTCCACTATTTCGACCCCCTCACGAAACGCGCAACCTGTGTCTGAAAACACACAGGCTTACGTCTTTCGAAAAAGTCAGCCAAACCAAATCAGTTGGGATGGTGATGATGGTAATTTTCTTTGTTCATAAAGGTATAGTCGACCAGCATGTCGTTCCTCCACAAATTACTGTCAATGCTGAGTATTAGATTTCAGTCTTGTAGCGTCTGCGAAGACACATATCGATTAAGCGACCAGAACTGGTGGGCAAGTGGACCTTACACCATGATAAATCCCGCCCACATGTGGCTGCTTGTGTTCAACAGTTTCTTACGAAATGCAATATTGGAATCATGCCACAGCCTACAGTCCGACACCGCCCCGTGTGATTTCTGGTTGTTTCCAACAACGAAGGAGAAGTTCCGTGGCCCAACATTCAACAAAGATGCTGACGTTATTCAAGCTATACAGGAGTCGTTAAAGTAGCTTCAACAAAATCCCTTCGCCACATGCTTTGAAAAGTGAGCTGAACGATGGGTGATATGGACCGCTGCATATTATCCGAGGGAAGATACTTTGAGAAAGAATAACATATACACTGGCGTGCAAAAATTAAGGACAAGACGGTTTTTCGAATGCAACATCGTCCAGAAGTGCTCCAAATGGACTTAAATCATACCATAAGATCCCCAAAATGTAAGAATATGGGACAAGTGAGCAAAACCGTCCAAACAAGGAATCCAAAGGATACAAAGGCACTTTATTGAAAAGGTATCTTCGAGCACAACTGGCCAGAAGACAGAAACGTCCATGTGACATGGGGCTGCCAAGAAAAATCCAGTCTTTAGTAGGGGATATGATCACCCCTGACTGCGTTGCAGGATTTACAACACCTGAGGACGAGGTTGTCAAGGAGCTGTTGAGGCATCGTGGCTAATTCCTCTTGTAGCGCCAATCGCAGCTGCGGAATCGCTGTTGTCGGCTGGTGACGTGCTGCCAAGTGTCTCCCGAGAAGGTCCTACACGTGTTCGAATGGATTTAGGTCCGGTAACCTTGCGGGACAATCCATGCGTTAAATATCTTCACTCTCCAACAGCTCGGCGACAGCCACTGTACGATGAGGTGTAGCGTTGTCATCCATGAAGAGGAACTCAGGACCCACAGCACCTATAAACATACGCACGTGAGGCAGGAGAACCTCGGTACAATAGCGGACACCAATGATTGAACCTCCTTGGAAGATGTGGAGGTCAGTACGACTACCAAGCATGATACCGCCCCAAACGAGAACTCCGCCACCTCCAAACCGGTCTCTTTGTAGGATGTTGGAGGTGTGATTGCGTGTTCCCTGCATTATCCAAATGTGTATACGTCCAGAATCGCTCGTCAGACTGAATCGGCTCTCATCCGTAAAGAGAACTCGACCCCATTGCTGATGGGTCCAGTTCTTGTGTTCCTGGCATTACAGAAATCGCATCTCCGATGAGCAGGCGTTAATGGCACACACCGTAATGGTCGTCGTGCAAATAGACCACCTTTGTGCAGCCTCCTGGCCACGGTAAAACGCGATAACGGACGTCCAGTTGTCTGTTGCATGTGTCTTGCGATTTCTCCCGCTGTCTGCCGTTTGTCTCGTCTCGCCTGTAGGACAATATACCATTCGTCCGCAGCCGTGGTTGCTCGTAGACGACTACTTCTAAACTCTCGGACAGCTGCTGTTGTGGTTTGAAATGCTTTCCAAGCCCGTGAAACGATGCTGTGAGCGATTCCGAATTCCTCGGCCACACTAGTCACACTTCGACCTTCTTCCAACTTCCCAATGACGCGTTCTCGGGTAAAGTCATCCAGATGTCGTATACTGTATTGCCTGTTGGTCATATCACACGGTGGCAGCAACCCGACGTCGTTCAAACCGATTTCTTTCACCGAATTGCTGAGCGTATACCGCCCGTGTGATTTATACCCTTCCGGCACTCCCCCTTCCCCACGTCATGCTGCATATATGTGCATGCCCTACCGTACCGGACCCTAGTCTATCTCCTGAGTGGTCTTTCGGTCCGTTCGTTGTTATGCTAATTTCTCCTCTTCGTCCTTAATTTTTGCAAACCAGTGTATTTTGCTGTATCTATAGTTCTGCATTTTGTGCGATTTTACTCTCAATTTTTATGGAAGGGCCGTTGTTGTTTCAAGAAATGTATACTTTGCCATTAATTTTAGTTTCAGCCCACCTGCAAATTTCAGAAAGTTAGTGATAGAACGATAATAGATGACGCATCAGCCTATCTGCGCAAACGTAAATAAGCCGCTGCAACAAGTTGACTACTAGTCCCTCCCAAAAATTTGGTGGTGGCCGACTGGTGCGAAACGTTGGGTTCTAACCAGTCCCCCGAGATGGGTCCGGGTTCGAATGACGAGTGAGGTATGGACAGTGCGCTTGTCTTACGACACTGGCTCTCTCCCTTCCCTGGGACCATTGTCCTAAATTGGGAACGGGAGACTGCTCATATACAGTGGTCAAAAAAAGTTAGGGATATTGCATGAAATGAAGGGTGTATGTATCTGACTCAGGTAACACATCGGTGAAGCTACGTAACACAAATGATAAACAGTTCATTTACAGAAACAATTTGTTGTGCAATTTCTACGCACAACAAGGTGGCACTGTACTTTAGAAAAAATGGTAAATTCGGAGAATGCCCATACCTCTGGATCTCAGTACGGGTAACACTACCTCTGTGTCGAAGAATGTTTTGACACCTACGACGCGTACTTGCAACGACATTATTGATGAGTGGCTGAGGCAGCTTGTCTCATATTACAGACAACACGTTACGGAGGTCTGTTATCGTACTGGAGTATGAAACATGGTTATCCAGACTTTGCCCGTGCAGCGTTCCAAATGTTTTCAATGGGATTAAGATCAGGAGACCTCGATGGCAGATGAAACGATTCAATCCCATGATTTTCAGCTCCTGAAGCACGCGCCAGGCACGGTGGATGGTTGCATTGGCATCGAGAAAACGTAATGCATGTCCGATAGCAGCTTGAAACAGTGTCACAATGAGCACATTGACCTTGTTTCGATACACTGAGGCATTGATGTTGCCTTGACAAACATACAAGGAAGTTCGGTTATTGAAACATTTACCTGTCCAGACCATAACTGACCTCCGCTGGTAAGGGTGGATGGACTGCACATAGTGTGGTTGCATTTGTGTGTCGTATCTCCTCCACACGTGTCTTCGTCGAGTATCAGGATAAAGAGCGAAACGGGGTTCACACGTGAAAAGCACATGGGGCTACTCTGTATTCCATGACATGTATTGTTAGAATTAGGTACATCTCTGAAGACGCTGAACTGGTGTTAATGCGATACATCTCAGCGACCTCCTGGCCTTCAGTACGTATTCCTGAAGACGATTTCGTGCTGTTCGAGTAGATATTGTGACATCAGAAGGAGCTCAAAGTGATTCCTAGAGTTGGCTGCTGGCAATAGAAGCCCTACTCCGAGCACTTACTGTCAGGTAGCGGTCTTACCTTCTGGTTGTTGTCCTCCGGAGAGTTCACCCCTTGATAGATCTGCAACAGTTCCATGGCCTAGAAATCTTGTGTGTAGCCGACGTACTACATTTTGCGAAACTCCTAAAGCAGCAACCACATCTATCTGCCTCACACCTGCATTTAATATGCCAACAGCCCTATTTCTGTTGCCAATGCTTAAACGTCGCCTGAATATCATTTCAGGTTAATCCCACACGGAAGACAACACATTCAGCAAACTTTTAGACGAAGCGGTGAAACAACCCTTTCTCCACTTCTCCCAGGGTGCTTTTATCGGAGCTCGCACGCCACGTGCTATGATGCTAATTTATATATGAAGTACCTACCCACACTGCTATCCGATCTCCAGCAGTCGTTAAATTTGCATAACACCACACTTTCCCTTCGAAAACCACAATATCTCTAACTTTTTGCGACCAATGTATACACTGATGAACCATTACATTATGACCACCTACTTAATAAGAAATAAGACCCCCTTTAGCCCGAAAACAGTGGCCACTCGGCGAGGCATGGATTCGATGAGGTGGCGATAGGTATCCTGGGGTATCTGGTACCATAACGTCAACAGCAGGTCCTCCAGTTCTCGTACATTTCGGGGTGGTGGTGATTTAGCGCTAATTCGCTTTTCCAAGTCCAACCACAAATCTTCAATTGGGTTCATGTCAGGAGAATTTGGAGGCCAGAGCATCAACGGAAAGTCACCAGCATGTTCTTTGAACCACTCCTTGACGATTCTGGCAGTGTGGCATGGCGCATTATCCTGTTGGTAATGGCCATCACCAGCAGGGAACACAGTTGCCATGAATGGGTGAACTTGGTCCACAACGATGTCCAGATACCTGACAGCTGTCAGGGATTGTGCTATTAGGATAATGGGGCATAAAGTGTCCCAAGAAAACATAGCCACAGCGTAACACCGCACCCACGGTCCTATTTCCGCCCAAAAGTGCAACCAGGTGCCATAGCCTCCGTTGGTAATTGGAGTATCCGCGCTCGGCCATCTATGTGATACCACAGTAATCTCGATTTGGCATACCAGGCTACTTTCTTCCAATCATCCGTGGTCTAATCTCGATTATCTTGGGCCCATTTCATGCGATGTTGGCGATTACGTGTAGGGAGCATGAGGACCCGGCTGGGTCTTCGGCTAAGAAGGCCCATGCGCAGAAGGCTGCGATGAACGTTGCACTGTGACACATTGCCCTGATCACCACTGTTGTAGCTTCGGATGATTTGTCGCAGAGTGGCACTGCGGTCGCTGTGAACAATGCACGACAGTCTCCGCACCCCTCTGGCATCAATGAGCTGAGGACCACACACGCCTGGACGACGGTTCCTCGTTTGGCCATCTGTGCACCACTTTCGATGCGTACTGACTACAGCGGCACGTGAACAACCCAGTAGCCACGCCGTTTCCGAGATCATAGCTCCGAGGCGCCGTGGCATTGCAATTTGTCCTTTAGAAAACTCCGATGAATCCTCAGCTTTTCCCATTGTGTCTCCGAACACTCTATACCAACCAAAAGCCGATCCTTGTGTTGTATATATACTTCTCTGTGAACTTCACCTGCGCCACCGTTTGGTATCCAGGCGCACTCATTTCTCTAGGGTTGTCATAATGTAATAGTTCATTGCTGTATAACCCATCAAGTTGCTCACGGTGGTCGTTAAAAGGCTAAACAAACCACCAAAAAAGTCACTTCATGTCTACCAGAAGCAATCGATATTTTCCATAGTATTTGTTTTGCATCTCTTTTCTTAGAATAAAGTTCAATATATTTTATCCCCCCCTCAAATCGGATTTATTAACGATGGCACCATTCAGTGTCGCGTTTTGATCATTTTCTCCTGTCATCAGTGTCAAGTTATATTTGCAGAGTTACAAGTAGATACAAGTTTCGAAGAGTTAGACTTTGCAAATATACTGCTCGTCGTACATTTGATTTTTCTCTCTCATCTCAAAATAAAAAAGAAGACATGGTGCAACGTTTAGAGTTAGCACGCGATACTTCGTATAAGCATTCATCGAATGTCAGTTATTTTTCTCCTACCCTCTTTGTCATTTCTAATTGCGACGTCACAGGTGAAAATCGACATGTTTATCTTTATATCAAGAGACTTGCGACACGGTAGCGAGTGCACTGACCTCTTGCGTTTATCGTGGGGCACACTGAGTCTTTACGAAGCATTAATTCTTTTTGGAAGTATCATTTTCTGTCTGCGTCATGTCAGCGACTTTTTCCCGAGGCACACATGATTTCCTACTTTAAGATAAATCCAAGCAGAAAAATTTTGCTTTTTATTATTTTTGTGAGAGTATTTCTATCTCCGTGTATTTTTTTCAGAGATCAAAATCAGATTTTCAAGTCGCTATTATGCTGTAATACTCGGTTTTTCATTCGTGATGTCATACGTTTTATTACCAAATGAAATTCCTCCGACGATTCGTGATGTGTTATATACGAGAATAAATTGAAAAGCTGTCTCTGATTTTTTTTTCTTTTTTTTTGAATGACTTGTTTCGGTACAGTGACATTCAACTTGTCATTTGTAGGTATGAATCTGTCCAGTTTGCTGCTTCACTAAAAATAAAATAAAAAAAAATAAAATAAAAAAAAATAAAATTAAAATCAGCGGCAGTGTTGCAGTACTTCTGCAAATTCTAGGAACAGTATCTATCTGTCTTTCTGTTTCTTTCTACACTATCTACCAACAAGTAATTGGACACCTGTGATAGCAAAGAAAAACGAAGTTTATTCACCTTCAATAGTTGGTGGAGCCTCCAGGAACAGCGATTACATCTGCGACCCTCCGGGGCATACTCTCAACCAGGCGTTGTACGACGGCTAGCGGTATTTTCTTCCACTCGGCTTAGAGAAGACAGGTCAGTTCGTTCACCGATTTCGGACGGTTAGGGCACCCCATAAGTCGACGCTCCAACTCGTCCCAGAGGTGCTTGATAGAGTTAAGGTCCGGGCTCTGCGCAGGCCAGTCCATTCGATTAACCCCATTGTCACCATAATAAGCCGTGGTGGACCTCGCAACATGACAGGTGGCATTGTCATCCTGAAAGTAACATGGTTCTACCCGTAAAACTGCCACAACGTAGGAAGCGCATGGTCATCCAAAATGGTGCAGTAGGTCTCGGCGTTGAGTCTACCAGGAATTGCGACCAAGGGTCCCGTGCCATACCAGGAGAAACACCCCCATAGCATAATTCCACCGCCGCCGAACTTCACAGTTGGCACAATACATTCCGGCAGGAGGCGTTCTCCAGGCAGACGCCAAACCCAGACCCTGCCGGTAGAGAGTGAACCTTGATTCGTCGCTCTAGAGAACCTGTTTCCACTGTTCAACGGTCTAATGTCGATGTTCTTTGCACCACATTAGCCGAGCAGCGCTATTGGAGTTGGTGATCAAAGGCTTGTGGGCGGCAGCACGCCCATCCATGATAACAGAGCAGATGGGCTTCCTTACGGATGGTATTCATCGAAAGAACACTCCCGGATGCCTGTTGAAACTCCTGGCGGATGTGGCCCATCGATTTCGTGCGGTTCTTCCGAATTTCTCTGGACAGCACCCCTCGGTCTCTAACTCCCAGTTTTGTGGGTTTGCTGGGTCGGGGCACATTCCGACAGTCACCTCTCATCTTCCACTTGCCAATCACGTAGGCCACTGTCAATTTTGGGTACTTCAACTAGCTGGATTTGTCACGTATGGATCGGCCATTTCTGTGATACTCGACGATTACAACTTTCTCGAAATCAGAGAGCTCCGAACTGTGTGGCATCTTGCACGCGACTGGTTGCGTTGTTGTTTCCCACACGATATTTAACGGCGGCGGCCGTGACGTGTATCAGGACCGCAGATGTCGTCGATTGCAGGGGTGTCCAATTACTTGTTGGTAGATAGTGTATATAAATATGAAACTTTTCTTTTTTTTTTTTGCGTTTCCGGGTTCAACTCAAAGGTTTAGAAGCAGTAGCCCTTCCCTGATTTAGGGTTACTGCTTCCCGGGAAGGGAAAGACATAGCGACGTAACGCGGACGTACCAGTGATGCCTCATCTGGATTCGAATCCGGCTTGGACGACTATACAGCAAAAACAACCTCGCTAGGCCAGCACTCAATCCAGCGTTGGCAGCCAGAAGCGGCCCAGCAGTAGGTGGCGATACCCAAAAGTCAACGAAATATCCCGGCGGCCAACACGTGGGCCAGCAGCTGAACCCCCATCAGTTGTCATATGCCACAACAGGGCCATCAGTTATCCATTACAGGCAATGGCTGCCACAAACTGCAATAAGCGCTCTTGAAAGCAGGTGCCATATATGATGGCTAGCCTAATGTGGTCCGCCAATTGCTTTCTACTGGCGAAAGAGACGACATCAAAACTTCTCGAAGTTTCCTCGTCAGCGCCATTTCTCCCCACGTGGTCGAGTGAGCCAGCCTTGTTGAATGACGTCACGACTCGATCAACGCTATTTTTCCACACAGGAAATTTTACTGCTTGACGTCACTGCGCTTGGGAAATTTCTCAACCGGTCTGACATTTCAAAACAGTTTCGCAAATTGAGAAAATTCTGTATTCACTTCCAATAGAAGATCGGAACTTCGCAAGAATGAAAATCGCAAGGTCTCTTCACAAACACAATCAAAGACGGTGTAAACCACCGAAGAATGAGGAAATGCAGCAGCTGATTGAACTGAAAAAGGACCCAGATATTGCCATTCTTTTAGCTGATAAAACTAGTCAAGTTGTGCTTTTAAATCAAAGTGATTATATTAAAAAAATGCTCAATGCCATTTCTAGTGTCCCTCATGCAATAGTGGAACGAGACCCCACCAGGGCTACTGCTAGTGCTTTAAGCCGCCTTAAAAACTCTTCAGCTCCTCCGGATTCCTTTTCAAAAGTCTTCAATCCACCCGCCGGCTGCCATATGCCTGATTTATTTGGTAGATTAAAACTACACAAGGAAGGGTACCCTATTCGCCCTCTTGTATCAGGTTACATTGCCCCCCACCCGACCTTTGGAAAAAGCTTTGGCAAGTTATCTCACCAAATTTACTGTGAATTCTTCCTACTCAATGAAGAGCACCACACAAGCTATTGATAGGTTAAAGTTAATTCAGCCATTACCAAATTTCTATTTTTTGACGTCCCTAGATGTAGTTTCGTTATACACGAATGTACCTATGGAAGCTACATTTCAGTTGATTCAGGCTTTACTCATTGATTCTGACATTCCTGCTAATGACATTGCTTTCATAATGAATGCTCTTCATCTCATTAAAAAGCGTTCATTTTTCAAATTTCAGAACATTTTTTACCAACAAACCGACGGGACAGCCATGGGTTCACCTTTATCCGCAGTCTTAGCAGAAATTCTTCTACAGCATATTGAAAATAAAGTCATACAAGAATTCCCACAAAAACCTAGTCTCTATATCCGTTCCGTTGATGACATCTTGGTAATTTGGCCATATACCATAAATCAGTTACATCAGTTTGTCAACGCTATGTCTGCTCAATACCCCTCCATCAAACTCACGATAGAACTTGAAAATAATTTCGTCTTACCTTATCTTGATTTTCAAATTACTCGTAACCCTTCTGACAATTCCCTGTCTTTTGCCGTTTATCGAAAACCTACTTCCACACCCACTCTAATTCCGTACAATTCTGCTCACATTTTTCAGCATAAAATTTCTGCTCTGCACTTCCTATTTAGAAGAGCATATTCACATTCATCTAGCCATTTCACCAGAGCTCAAGAACTACAATGGATATCATCCCTCGCTAAAAACCATGGTTATCCGGACAACGTTGTTAAGGGGGTGCCCAATAAAGTACGTTTTTCTTTGTCAACTGCTTTAATTAGTGAACAAGTGCCTAAAAAGTATGTTGGATCTGTTGATTTTAATCCACATATTGTAAACCTCCTTACCAACATATGTTCTCGTCATAAAATACAATTTGGAATAAGATCATGCAATCTATATACCATTATCCGCAACGATCGTGACAAAATTGACAAAGGGAAAAAATGGGGTGTGTATGTTATTCCTATGCTAGACACTATCTCTGGTTAACTAAATAATCATTATGTGGGTTCTACCAAAAGAAATTTGGATTTGAGATTAAATGAACACAGATATGATCTAAAAATGAATCACATAAACACCTCTTTTGCAAGAACCATAAGTGCTGGAAATTCCATCCCAGACTGGGACAACGCTAAGATCATAAACACACCTAACTCTGTTTATTCCTTGTTATTTACAGAAAGCCTCTATATTTCGGCTTATAATACACGTTGCTGTAATGACTGTTATCCTTATGTTTTACCTGAACCTTGGAGCAATCTTGTTGGGAAGGACAGCACAATAGCAATTGTTTCTGTTAAGTGATCTTCATTGGCTAATTATGCCTTTTTTTTTCTGGTATATCATGTGACATTGACATTACCTTTCCCATGATGCATCTACTCCACGTACTTAAGACCAGCATGTAACCACATGGTGAAATCACATCTGATGAAGATGTCAATGTGACACCGAAAGTGCTCATGTGTTTTTAAACTGTATATAGATTTTGTTTTTTAGCTGAATAAATATCATCGTGCAACAAGACGGATTTCTTTTAATACTAATATTCATGCACGGATTATAGTGTCTACCGTTAATACTAGGTCTGAAAAAACGCTCAGAAGATCAGTGTAGTATCAAATCTACGACAGTTTTATTGCAAAGCAGATGATTTAACTACAAAACCGCATTACCAATTCGGGGAGCTTGCTTGAAGGTGTTCCTCTTTGAAAAACGAAGGATTCACTTTTTAATTTTACAATATAGCGTGTTATTTTTCCTAAATGTTCGTTTTATGTAATTCATAAATTTGTATTTTAACGAAACGATTTGTTTTATTTACATTGCGGAAACTTTGCTCATTTTCAACGTGTACACCAACTTAGAGACTTTTTCCAAAGTTTTGTGCTGTCCTTGTGGCCTTGAAAAGGCGATGGTTTAAATAATATATTTACGTGTTCCTATCACATTCTGCTGCATTTTTAACATTCTATCTTTTTTCCCACAGACCGAAGCTACCTTTGTTCTAAATAGCAAAGATATTTTCTTTTATTTCTGGTTATTTATTTGGCAGCGAATTTCTACAATCTTGCGCATTCGCCGCAGGGATGAATGCATTCACATAGCGTTGCTTAATTTTTTACAAACACTTGATCATTTTGTAATGAATTCATACCCTTTTCTTTTCTTTTTTAGAAATACCAATTTTATATATTTCACATATTTTTTTTCAACATAACGATTTTTTAAGTCCTTGAGGGACTTTTGTTTGAAGCGGTTTAGTGATTGTTAACGAAGGATTATTCGATACATTTACAAAGGATTTCGGAATCAACTTCTTGTTATTCATGAAAATGGGTGGGTGCGTTTCATCATGGCTGTTTGTATTTTCGATTCTTCGTGCTTTAGTGATGGAAGTTTACTGTGAAATGAGTTTCTATAAATACAAGAGAGTAATGGATTATTTCTCACAGTTCATTAATTATTTACAATATAATTTTTATCTGACCTTAATCTTCGTACGCGACATTTCATAGGGAAATTAATTCGTCTCTCTATGGCTTTTTTCCCGCTTTAACATACAATAAAATTATATTGATATAGATTATTGATTTTAAGCATGCGTCTGAAAATAAAACAATTTTCTCTTCGGTGCTTTCCTTACCGCGCGGACAATTTTAGGTACAGTTACTGCTTGAAGTTACGCATAAAAGTTTTGCTAGAGGACGCAAAGGTACATTATAGTTTTCTTGACCACCGCTTTTTAAGTTCAATTTGGAAAACTCTTTTTGGTTGGTTGAGATGGCGTTCACGTTAAATAATATTTAAGCATAATTTACAGATTTGCATTGCACGACTTTAGGGTATTGAGTTACAATATCAATTTCACGCTATCTGTGAGTCTAACTTTTCGATTTAAAAAATTCCTTGTGCTTCAGATATAATCCACTTGGGAAATTTTTGCGTACAAGTTGGGATTCTTATATCCTACATTTCTGCCTGTAGTGGATGTAATTTGCCCTTTCTTCTTGGAAATGTCTTTCTAATTGTACAAATCTTTTTTAAAGTATTCTTTTCGCAACAGATTCTATTCACTTTGAAGAACACTACGCATATCCAGGGCTGGACTGGCCATATTAGTCACCGGGCAAATGCACGGTGGGATATCGCAAAACTGCCCCCCTTGTGCCGTCGGTGTCAGGTTACTCCTGTTCAACAAGGCCAACGAAATTACGAGGAACTAACAAATACTGCATGATCTGAGAGATAGGCCGCATAAGCAATAAGCGAGCACGAAAGCTGAAGATTAACAGATAATTGGATCACTGTCAAATTGCTCCAAGATCCCTCAATTGCGTGCTCTAGTTATTCAGAAATGAAGTCAAAGTGATCTTCCGCGGTGTAGTTATCCTATATGAAAATGTCAAAGTGGGATACCGTGGTTTGGTTATCCTATATGAAGAAGTCAAAGTGATCTTCCGCGGTGTAGTTAGCCTATGTGAAAATGTCAAAGTAGGATACCGTGGTTTGTTTATCCTATATGATAAAGTAAAAGTGGGCTGCCGTGGTCTAGTTATCCTATATGAAGTGAAAGTGGGCTGACTTGGTCTAGTTGTCCTATATGAATAAGTCAAAGAGGGTTGCTGTTGTCTAGTTATCCTATATGAAGAAGTCAAAGTGGGCTGCCGTGGTCTAGTTATCCTATATGAAGAAATCAAAGGGAGCTGCAGTTGTATAGTTATCCTATATGATGAAATCAAAGTGAGCAGCCGTTGTCTAGTTATCCTATATGAAGTGAAAGTGGGCTGATGTTGTCTAGTTATCCTATATGAAGAAGTCAAATTGGTCTGCCGTGGTCTAGTTATCCTATATGAAGAAGTCAAAGTGGGCTGCCGTGGTCTAGTTCTCCTATATGAAGAAGTCAAAGTGGGTTGCCCTGGTCTAGTTATCTTACATGAAGTCAAAGCGGGCTGCCGTGGTCTAGTTATCATATATGAAGAAATCAAAGTGAGCTGCCGTTGTCTAGTTATCCTATATAAAGTCAAAGGGGGCTGCTGTTGTCTAGTTATCCTATATGAAGAAGTCAGATTGGTCTGCCGTGGTCTAGTTCTCCTATATGAAGAAGTCAAAGTGGGCTGCCGTGGTCTAGTTATCCTATATGAAGTGGAAGTGGGCTGACTTGGTCTAGTTGTCCTGTATCAATAAGTCAAAGGGAGCTGCTGTTGTCTAGTTATCCTATATGAAGAAGTCAAATTGGTGTGCCGTGGTCTAGTTCTTTTATATGAAGAAGTCAAAGTGGGCTGCCGTGGTCTAGTTATCCGATATGAAGTCAAAGCGCGCTGCCGTGGCCTAGTTATCCTATATGAAGAAATCAAAGTGAGCTGCCGTTGTCTAGTTATCCTATATGAAGAAGTCAAATTGGTCTGCAGTGGTGTAGTTCTCCTATATGAAGAAGTCAAACTGGGCTGCCGTGGTTTACTTATCCTATATGAAGAAATCAAAGTGAGCTGCCGTTGTCTAGTTATCCTATATGAAAAAATTAAAGTGAGCTGCCGTTGTCTAGTTATCCTATATGAAGTCAAAGTGGGCTGCCGTGGTCTAGTTATCCTATATGAATAAGTCAGATTGGTCTGCCGTAATCTAGTTCTCCTATATGAAGAAGCCAAAGTGGGCTGCTGTGGTCTAGTTATCCTATATGAAGTCAAAGCGGGCTGCCGTGGTCTACTTATCCTGTATGAAGTAGACAAAGTGGACTGCGGTAATTAAAAATGCCAAGCCTGAGTTTGGTCCCCCAGTCCGGCCCTGCGTACATCGCATATTGTAAATAATTATTTCTGACGGCGTAAATTCGATCTTTTTACGTTTTTACCCCGCATTATCCGCTCTGAAAAATTCCTCTTGTGTCGGGAAACATTTAAAACACGTGCTGGTTTCAATCTATAATTCTGTGTCATATTTTCTGGTTTTCGTTTTTTTTTGTTTTTTTTTGTTTTGGAAACTTTGTGCTCTGCTCCTCTTGTAATTATACGGGGAATCTTTTATCAGACCTACGAATTCTGGCTTCAGGTGAAATAGTGATCTATTAGTCTGTGGGAGAGGAGACCGAACCTTATATTCTGACATATAAAAAGTATTTCAACTATTTTTATATAACTCTGAGGCGCTGATTTCAAATCTGGTGAGTACCACTCTCTAAACCCTGGAGAAAATTCACAATCCATCATTAGTACCCGCACAGCCATGGCGTGCTGCCGCTTCTCGTGAATTCACATGTGAGGCCATTTAATGGTAAAGCCGTTACTCCCACAGAAATGCGCATTCTAAGCAAAAGTAAAAGGAATTAAATTCCCCAAAAATATGTTGTCTAAGAAATTTCTGCTAGGTGTAGCGATTTTCGTACAAAACACGGGCATTTTATTTCAGCAGTACAGAATAAACTGATATAGTGGACCTGTTTTACATTAACACAACTCAGCACGGGAAATAACAAATCACTATAATTTAACACTAATATTAAAGATAAAATCACAAAATGCAATTACTGTTATTGAATTTAAGATTCAGAAACAAAGTCTTCAGCACTGTCGTCTAATTCTTCACGCACAATTCCGTTACTACATTCACCTTGACAAGTACAGAATGTTATACACTTTAATATGACTTTGGTGCAACCACATTTATGATTACATCCTGTGGTGCATGGAAAACTGATGAAGTTCAGTACCGTGTCAGGTGCAAGAGATGTACCTTGTGGCAGCATGGCAGGTGTGTACTCTTTAGTGGCCAACGAAATGTAAACAGATTGGTCCATATCCAATTCCACTAGTCTAACTATGTGCTCGCCCTCCATGAACTTTACGAATAGATCTCGATCAAGTCTTTGCATTGTCTTCAAGTAATAAAAACCATAGCGTGCATAGTTAACATGCCCTGCAGCGAAGAAGTAGAGGAGCATTGACTTTTTTTTTTTTTTTGATTGGAGGTTTAACGACCACCGTGAGCATTGACTTTACAGACCATAAATGCAGCAACAAATCCCCTTCTTTCTCAGCACGAATGAGCGTCATTATTATGAAAATAGGCTTCAAAACACAATCAATCCATAGCTTGGATGTCTGAGTACTTTCTGAAGGGTTCTTACGTTCAGTGGAAACTTATGCCCTGAAAGCATCTTTGTAACCCTAGCAAATGCACACTTTTGAATCTGTTCTAGTCCACTACCACTTATTAGTGTCTCAACGCAACCGATAAGAACATCAGCATGTGCATGCCCCCCAGCCTTAGTAGGACATTATGGAGTAACGGACGGTGGACTGTAAGCTGAACAGCTGCTTTATGAAGTTGTTGATCATTTGTAAACACAGTCCATTTCTGACTTGCTGTTTCAGTTGCTCTCATTGCCTCAATTAAAGCTGTCTTCATTGCGTCTCGTTTACATGGCACTATCTCGATTAATGGAACCAATGCAACCTGCGTCTTTGCTTCCGGATCCACTACTCTTTCACGCGAACATTTTATGTTCCAGCAACAGTATTCAAGTCCTCTGTCAAGAACTTGCTTCAGGAAAGTAAAATCCAATGCTGCTGCTCTTTTACATTTCAGTTTAGTAACCACTGTCATGGCCAGGTCCTTAAGCGGAGGAAAGTCATCCTCATTCAACATGTCCGTAACTTCCATTAGTATGTCGACAATCTTTTGTTCTCTAAAACGATGTACTTCAATATCTGGCAGTTTAACACGTGGCACATCATCCGATTTAAGACGTCGAATTTTGCTGTGCTGCTGTATTCTTTCGCAACTAACACTGACGTCCTTTTGTGTCACTATCATGTTTAGTCCATGTGTTGACATGATGCCATTCTGAGTGGAAAAAATTGCATCAAAGTTGTCGGCTGAAACGTGAATGAGCCTGTTTGTTGCTAGACCAACCATTCCATTTTTTTGATGAATGCTTGCAGTTGTAACAGCTGCGGGAGCGTCATAGCTCAGAGTACGCTCATGTCACACCGAAATCACGAAATAGGCTAATTAAAGTTTTTGCTGATTCAGTGCAACAGAAAGGACAACCTGCAATGTAGTTGGTTGATTTTTCACTATGCTGGTTAGTATTGAACCTATCATTGCTACAGGCATTATTGAATCAAGCTTTGGCGATACTATCTGAAGTAGACTACACAGATTCGGACTAACGTATTATATAACAGAGTCCATGGACACTCTAATTGTACAAGGCCCTAGATCGAGGTTTACGGATTTCAACTCATTCCGGATTAAGAATGCTACTCTGGCGACTGCTGCCAAATCATTGTCAGTATTGTCATCATCGTCAATTGTCAGAGTTCGTGCAGCTGTTTAACGGAAAATCAGGATTGATGCAACTGCAGCAGATGAAAGAATGAGGTCAGTCAATTTGTTAGACAAGGCTTGCATCAATTGCCGTCGTATTAACGTCCTTCCCAACTCCATGTACAGTTTATGACACGTGATTGTCCTTTTCCATTTCATGTACTACATCTTGTAAAGCATTGTCGTCTTCGCCTGAATTAATTGACAGATTGTTGGTGAAAATGTTTGAATAGCAGTCTTTATGGTAACAACCGTCCGCTGCGTGGAGGTCAATGATAACACTGCTTACACGCAACATGACGTCTCTGCCCCACTGATCATTTCGTTGTACAGCATGGTAAAGTATGATTGTTTCAAATATAACATTCCCAACACCATCAGCGATACGACAAAGATAAGCTTCTCTCCACCTAGATGGGTGTCTATCATCACGCTGTGTAGAACACAGCACGCTACGGATGATGCAATGCTCTTTAAATGTGAACGTGGCAGTACTTTTTCTTAATCTTATCTTTGGCTGTTGGCTTCCGGAGTCTCCTAATGGCTGCTGCTGCTTAAGATGGCGATAAACGTGATGTTTGCTGCAGTACATTGACATGCAGTTTTGGTGACACGAAATAGAATTCAGTCCTCCTAGTTGCAGATGTAGATTATCGCACCGTCATAAACTTGCTTAAGCTATACTTTGTACCCTTTCAGACTGCTTCACGTTTCTTCCGCCACCACCGAATATACAGGTCTTTGTATAATCCATTTTTAATAAGATTCACTCATTAACAACCTGCAAATAAAGAAATAAGATGGATTAACAACTGACGGAAATTTTGTTTTGCAGAAAATAACAATGTGGCATCACTAATTAATGTTTTGTACGAAAACCGCTGCACCAAGCTGAAATTTCTTAGACAACCTATTTTTCGGGAACTGAGTTCCTTTTACTTTTGTTTAAAATAAATATTTTCGTGGGAGTTACGGGTTTACCATTAAATAGCATCAAACGTGAATTCACGAGAAGTGGCAGCGCCCCATGGCCATGTGGGTACTAATGATGGATTGTGACATTTCCCCAAGGTTTAGAGAGTGGCACTAACCAGATTTGGGATCAACACCCCAAAATTATGTAAAAACAGTTGAAAAACTTTATATATGTCGAAATTCAAGGATCGGCTAAAAAAAAGGCCTGTTCTTCCCCGGACTATAATGTGTGTTAAGGGTTTGAAAACGAGTACCTCAGGTTTGGCATTTATCATACGAGGGTCTACAAGGTGTCGATGCCGCCCAGGTGGCGCAGTGGTCTAAGCGATGGCCTCTGATCATTCGTCCTAAAGGGGTCAGTGTTAGAATCACGGTGAGGCATGGATGCTGTGTTTGCCTTCTGACACTAGCTCTCACATTTCCCTGGAACTAGTGACAATAAATTAGGGACGGGCGACTGCTTATAGCCCATTGAGTTGCTCACAGTGGTCGTTAAACCTCCAATAAAAAACAAAAACAAGAAAGGTAACACCGAATTTTCGGGTGTAATAAGCACGTCTTTTGAATCCGTGCTGACGCAAATTAAATTTATCAAAGCTAATCAAAGTCAATGGAGCCGGTATGGAAAACAATAGATCTGACGAAAGAAAGAAGTTTTTCAATCGGGTTTCTAATCCCTCAGATATTGCTGTAAACGGAATCGTGAGCTTACGCCCTCTGGTTGCAGACTTGTGCGTTAAGAAAAACATGAATTTATATGAGAAGCATTTCGCACCGGAAACGCTCAACAACACAAAGAATTTTACAAATCGGACTCTAAGAAACAGAGATATCGACAAAAATGAGATGCGACTTTACTTCCTCTGGTGGGAAAACCATGCATTATTTTAGGAAGAAAGTATTCTCAAAAGGTTTTTCCATATGAGCGGTATCGGTCCAAGAAAATAAATTTAGTGCAGTTTTCAGGAGCTCAGATTTTGCTACAAATACATCAGAAGCATAAATTAACACTTCTGCCCTCAGGTGGCCAAACCATTCTTTACCAAACATTAGAAGTTATGTGGAAAATATTTTCCATCAGGTCTTGTTTGCGATAAAGGAAGGATTTTTCAAATCGTAGTTTTAGAAGCAGAAATAACGCAGAAAAAGCAATTTACCTATGTGCCCTCTAGCGGAAAGTCTATGGTTTACTTGAAAATTTTGGATTTATAGGAAAAACATTTCGCATCGGAAGGAATTTTTCAAATCGGACTCCTAGAAGTAGAGATATTGACAAAAATAAGATATACATCTACGCCCCCTTGAGTAGAAACCATGCATTATTTCAAGAACAAATGTTCCTAAAAGCTTTGTCGACATGAGTAGTATCGGTCAACAAATGACTTTTTTTGCAATCGAGATTTTAGAAGCTCATATTTTGCTGAAAATACATCAGAAGCGGAAATGTAGGCTTACGCCACCTGGTGGCCAAACCATTTTTAAAAAAGAATTAGGAGTTACTTGCAAAGGATGTCCCACCAAGAGCTGTATCCGGTGCAGAAAGAATTTTTCAAATCGGAGATTTAGAAGCAGAGATATAGGGAAAAAATCAATTTACCTTTACGCCCCCTAGCGTACAGTCTATGAATTACTTGAAAATTTTGAATTTATAAGGAAAGCATGTCACACTGGAAACACTCTGCAAAAAAGAAGGAATTTTCAAATCGGACTCCTAGAAGTAGAGATATTGACAAAAATAAGATATGCATCTACGGCCCCTGGCTTAGAAACCATGCATTATGTTAAGAACAAAATGTTTCTAAAAGGTTTGTCGACATGAGTAGTATCGGTCTACAAACGATGTTTTTTTCAATCAAGAATTTAGAAGCTCATATTTTGCGGCAAATAAATCAGAAGCGGAAATTAAGATTTCGCCCCCTGGTGGCCAAACCATTTTTTTACAGGAATTAGAAATTATGTGGAAACGATTTCCCATCAGGAGCTGTGTCCGGTGCAGAAAGAATTTTTCAAATCTTAGCTTTAGAAGCAGAGATGTAGGGGGGGGGGAGCAAATTACCTATACGTCCCCTAGCGAAAAGTCTATGAATTACTTGAAAATTTCGAAATTATGTGAAAAACATGTCACACTGAAAACACTATCCAACAAAAAAGGAATTTTTCAAATCGGACTCCTAGAAGTCCAGATATTGACAAAAATAAGATATATATCTACGTCCCCTGGTGGAGAAACTGCGAAATATTTTAAGAAGAAAATATTGCGAAAAGGTTTGTCGATATGAGTGGCATCAGTCCAGGAAGGAATTTTTTCAATCTATATTTGAGAAGCTCAGATTTTATGACAAATACATCAGAAGCAAAAATGAACACTTGCGCCCCTGGTGGCCAAATATTCCGTACCAAAAATTTGAAATTATATGCAAAAGATTTTCTATCAGGAGTTCTTTCCGCTGAAGAAAAAAGTTTCAAATCGGAGTTTTAGAAGAAGTGTTATCAGGAAAAATGAATGTAACTTACTTTTACGCCCCCTAGCGGAAAATCTATGCGTAATTTGAAAAAGTAACTATATCTAAAATACTCTTCGACATAAATGGAATCGAAAGATAAAAGATTTTCTTCAATCGGATGTTTAGAAGCAAGTATGTGGAATAAAACGCATTTTTGAATTTGACATCTTCTGCATTTACGCCCTCTAGCGGCGAAATTGTACATCGTAAAAAACAAAACAAAATGAAAGATCACCATTCGCATATTTCAAGCTTCCCAATGCAGAAAGAATTTTTCAAATCGGACTAACAGTTGCAGAGATATCGTGGGTACAGACGAACGGACGGACAAACCGGTAACATAAGCACGATCTTCTTTTACAAAAGACGTGCAAGAAAGGTGCCGATTAGTAAATTTTTAGAGGATAAAGAGTGGGCCTCACATTTATGTAGGTAAATCAAAAAGTAAGTTACGCTTAGCGCCATCTGGAGTGAGATTGCAGTCAGACCGTGTGTGCTAGGGATACAAGTAGACAATACGTCAGAGCTGCCGACGAGAAGTGCCGACGAGAAGTGTTCACTAACTGCGTAAGGTGAGTGCAAGAGGAAGTTAGTAATGGCGCGTCAACTGGATTCTTACTCCAAATTAGAAGCGAGAGGAACCATTCAATGTTTGTGGGCTAAAAGCCTAAATTGCACTGACATCCATCATGAAATCTGTGCTGTATACGGGGAAAACGTCATGACTCGCCCGGCAATTGTAAAGTGATGCCAACAATTTGAAAAGGGTCTCACAAATTTGACGGGCGAATACCGCGAAGGCAGACCATCAACATGAAGGACTCCGGAGCATGTTGACGACATGACATGGGATTTTTTTTTTTTTTGATTGGAGGTTTAACGACCACCGTGAGCAACTCAATGGGCTATAAGCAGTCGCCCGTCCCTAATTTAGGGCCACTGGTTCCAGGGAAGGGACAGAGCCAGTGCCGTAAGACAAACACAACATCCATGCCTCACCGGGATACGAAACCGGACCCCGTTCGGACGAATGATCAGAGGCCATCGCTTAGACCACTGCGCCACCGGGGCCGGCTGATACGGGATCATAGGGGTATTAAAGTTAAAGAAATTGTCAGTACGTTAGACATTTCGTACGGGATCTGTGCATTCCATCATTCACGAGCACCTGGGATTTCGTAAATGGTGTGAGAGGTCCTAAACTGGTTGCATTAAACTGGAGGAGATCCTTTCTGTACAGGTATGGAAAAGTTAATCACACGTTCCGATAAATGCTTACAGTACTTAGGCGACTATGTCAAAAAATGAATAAATGTCGTACCTTTAAACCAATGTACACTATATTGACAAAAGTCACCGGACACCCAGAAGAGAAACACAACATAACATTCATTGACATACATCAGTACGGTGTCGGTCCACTTTGGCCATAATGCATGCACTGACCCTTCAAGACATGCTTTCGACAAGGTTTTGGAACACAGCGATAGGTATGCGCTTCCATTCAGTACATAATGCTGCCGCTAACTGTTGCTTAGTAGTAGGCCTTGCTTCCAAACTTCTTATGCGGCGCTCTAATTCAACCCATAAGTGCTCTGTGGGATTAAGATCAGGGTTCTGTGCTGGCGAGTCCACACACGATACGGAATTATCGTCAAACCACGCCGTAACAGTCCTTGCTTTATGGCTCGGTGCATTGTCCTGCTGGTACCAACAATGCTCGATTCCATAGTATTGCCACAGGGTTGGAAGGGCATAATTGTCCAGAATATCAAGGTAGACGTTCTGGTTAACCGGTTTGTCCACGATAACCAATGGGCCAGGACCATACCACGAAAAACACATCCACACGAGTACACTGCCAGCTCCAAACTTGACCGTAGGAACAGTTCACTGTGGTAAATAGCGTTCCCCCGGGTGCCGCCAAACCCACACACGGCCATCAGACTGATAGATCGTGTAACTGGATTCAATAGTCCATAGGATCCGTTTCCATTGATCTACGGTCCACGATAAACGTTCTTTACACTATCCTAAACGATGAATAGCATTCCGAGTTGAGATGAAAGGCTTATGAGCAGCCGCACGACCGCGGTAACCCATAGAATGAAGTTCTCTGCGAATGGTACGTGTACATACCGAGGTTCCAGCATTTTTACTCACCTGTACACTGAGGTCTTGTGGAGTACTCCGTCGATTAGCTGTAACGACTGTGCTGAGGCTTCGACATCCTCTATCACTGATTTTCTTTGGTCTTCCGGTACGTTTTTCTGCTTGAGGCACGCCATGTGTCTTCCACTTATTCAGTACATCCAAAACAGTTGACCTGGGCACGTTTAAACGCCTCTCGGTTTCTCTTATGGACAACCCTCTAATATAACACCCAACAATTTTTGCTTTCTGAAAATCAGTTCTATCCCGCCGCGAAATTGTCACTCAACCTCACGGTACGTTATGATCGCGGTCAGATGCAGGCATGTTTTTATACCGTTTGCAGATGTACCGCGCATCTTAACAACGCAGCGGATTTGTTCATTTGTTTTTGAAGGGGTGTCCGGTGAGTTTTGTCAATATAGTGTGTATATCTATACACACACACATACATAAATATATACATACATGCATAATACATAAATATGTATACAAGTTGTCCATAAATGAAATATACAACTTCAGTATGCTATTGGAAAATAACTATAATAAATAACCACTTACGTTTAATGTCAAAACCCATGGAAAATGTGTTTTAATGCCAGAACCCATGGTAACTGTGTTTTAATGCCAAAACACATGGTACATGGTAACTCTAACTAAGTTTTTTTTTTAAATGTCAGTAGGTCTCCACGTATGCTCCGTTGGTTGCTCGCATGATGTTTAAAAGTTAGTCCAGTTTCACCCACGTACGCTCCAGAATATCTAGTGTAACAAGGAGGAAGGCTGTAGTAATGCGTTCTTTGAGCTCAGTGATAGATGTAACCTTTTTCTGGTACGCAGTCTCTTTAATAAAGAGCCAAAGAAAAAAATCGCATGGGGTAATATCAGGAGATCGGGGTAGTCATGGCGTCGGACCATTACGTCCAATACTACGCCCTGGAAATGAAGGGGGGGGGGTGTCTAAAGATCTGCGTACATTCAAAGATCAGTGCGGAGGCACTCCACCTTACTGAAAATGATGTCTTGGATATCTTGGAGTTGTGAAATTGCGAATTGTTCCAAATTGTCCTGGTTCGTTATGCCAGAAACGATTGGTTCAGCTAACCGTTACTTACATAAAGGTCTCCCAGTGCTTTTGCCTTTCAAGACACTTCCTGTTGCTTTGAATTTATTTACCCATTATTCGATGCTCCTTTGTGTGGGCGTCTGTCTCGTGTACTTTGTTCTGTACTTAGGCTGAGCTGTTGTTAGAGATTTTGACTCCGCAAAACAAAACATGCACGCTGCTTTCTCCACTGGTAAAGCCATGTCTGTTGTATTCCGTGTTTGACGAGATGTTTGATTACATGAGACACCTGGTGCCATCTATCATCTGACTTAAGAAACTTTAACACTTGCAACATATCTTGACGTTTAAAGTAAGTTTTTTTACGATGGTATTCTTTTTAATAGCATACTGAAGTTAAGCACTTCATTTATAGACATCCTACATATATATATATACACTGCTCGATAAGAAAAACTTGTCATCCCGGTGGCGCAGAAGTGTAACACTGGCTTCTTACCATTCGTCCGAAATGGATTTAGGTTCGAATCCTGTGAAGGCATGGATATTCTCTCTGTTCCCTGGAACCTGTGGTCCTAAATTAAAGATAGGTGATTGTTTATATCTCACCAAGTTACTCACGTTGGTCGTTAACCCCCCCAACGAAAAATTAGCGTCACATCCCAATGTTATCTCTATGTGTGAGGAACAATCATAATTGTGCAATCTGCGACTGTTTGTACAGCTTTTCTCAACTGCTTCGGAGTTTTGACATTCCGTATCACATCAAATGGATCGAATGCAGCTGGCAGTCGTAACTCGCAGTCGTAGTAATGACAGAATCGCCCTCAGAGAATCTTCAACAATGTGAATGACATCCTTATCTTGCAACGTACTTATAATTACGCCTTCGCTTCTGAATGTGAGTAGTTAACATCCCCAGGACATTTTGAGAAAGGGATGCGAACTTTAAGCTGCCTAGGTTACCGAAGCTTGAGAATTATGAGCAAAGTCTGTTAGTGGTGGAATAGCAAAGTAGGTATGGCGGGACAAACCAACTCTATCAGAAACTGGACCAAAAGTTTCATTTCAGTTTTAATCAGATTGTAAGCACTGATTTTTGCGCCTTTTGTTGAGCTGCGTCCGGGGCAGACCGCCCCGAATTGGTCACGACTCTAATTTTAGCTGTCTTTGTTAAATGTGTTCTGTTTGTCGCAATGCATACCTTCTTAAATCACTGTTATGTGTTCTTTGAATGATATGCACTTCACATATACAGGGTGATTCATAAGTCCGGAGCCACCCAAATAATTTCTAGACATTTAACAGCACATGAAAGTAACTATGTGCAATATACTGTACATTGGACCAAGTATTGCCCTTCTGACACATGTTTTCCCACCCATCCGCCATATTGGATTCAACTTCAATTTTTCAAATGGTAATAGGGCCATGTGACCACTCACATTTATGTTAAATTTTCTCAGAAAAACAGTGGTACCGTTATCGTTTACATATCTTTATTAGTTTTCAAGTTATTGCACGTTATTAATCGATGTTGGTGTTTTTCTTGCACGTTACGCATGAATGTTTCAACTTTATACATATATGCAGTGAAACGTGATGGAATTGACCAAAGAGGAGCGCATTGATATAATCCTGCATTGTAGTGGACGGCGTTCAAGGGAGGTTGCAGCTGAAGTCAGCCGCAGACACCCAGAAAGACGGCCAAATCACGCATAGCGCAGTGCTGAAGCTAATCCAGAAACTTAGGAAACAAGGCAGTGTGTGTGTGAGAAGCCAAAAAGCGGTTAACCCAAAACAAAAACAAATGAGATGAGGAGTCAACAAACATGATTTTGGCGGCGCTTGCCAAAAGGCCACAGAAGAGCACGCGATGTTTAGCAGACAAATGTGGAACCAGTCAATGCTCAATTGTGCGTGTCCTTTCTAAAAACAAATGGCGTCCTTATAAACTGCAACTGAGTGAGGATGATCCTGATCTTCGTCTTCAGTTTTGCGAGTGAGCCGTGCAGCAACTTCAGTCTGACGCAATATTTGAATCAAAGATTCTTTTCAGTGATGAGGCCAATTTCTACCTCAATGGAGACGTTAATTGGCATAATTCCCGGTACTGGTAGGACACCAATCTACATTAGATGAACCCATCTAAGATGCAAGGTACATACAAAGTTATGGTGTGGTGTGGAATATGGAAGACACGCATTGTGGGTCCAATGTTCTTTCACGGCAATTTGACTGGCGACAAGTACCTCCACATTCTGCAAGGGTCCATCCTACCAATGTTATCAAGATGGTGATTTCCCATGCTTCTTCCAACAATATGGTGCTCCTCCTAATTACGCTGCAGCTGTTCGTGCGTATCTAGATGAGCAATGTTCTAATTATTGGATTGGGCGGCCTGGACTAGTCCTGTCGAGCGGCAGCACACTCCCCCGATTTAAATCCGTTGAACGTCTTTCTGTGGGTGTATGTGAAAGATGTGGTGTATGCGCCCAAAGTCAGAGATCTGCAATATTTACAACAGTTGAAGGTGCGCATTACTGATGCGTGTGACAGCATCACACCAGACATGCTGAACCGTGTTCGTATGGAATGCAAACGACGTTTGCACGTGTGCATAGCTGGACAAGGACATCCTATTGAGAACCTGTTGTGAGGTTTGCACTTGTGGGTAGCTAGACAAGGACAGCATATTGAGCACCTGTTGTGAGGTTTGCATTTGTGTGTAGCTGGACAAGGACAGCCTATTGAGCACCTATTTTGAGGTTTGCACGTGTGTGTAACTGGACAAGGACAGCATATTGAGCCCCCTGCTGTGAGGTTTGCACATGTGTGTAGCTGGACAAGGACATAATTTTTTGAGATTCGGTACGTACTTCAAGTGAACATTTAACATGCAGTAACTTGAATACTAATAAAGATACGTAAAAAATATTTGGTTGCACAGTTTTTCTGAGAAAATTTTATATAAATTTCAGTAGTTACATGACCCTATTGCCATTTGAAAAATTGAAGTTGAATCCCACATGGCGGATTCCGAGATGGTGGATGGGTGGGGTGGCATGTGTCAGAGGTGCAATAATTGGTCCAATGCATATTGTACATGGTTACTTTCATGTGCTGTTAAATGTCTAGAAAATATTTTGGGTAGTTCTGAACTTATGAATCACCCTGCATATGGGATACTGCCTCCTTTTTCCGACATCTGGGTAGTGCAAAACATTTTGTTTTTGGTGTGTGTACTTTTGCCTCTCTCTGGATACCAACAGCTCATGAATTTTTTCAGTCCCTAATAAATTTCTAAAAATGATTCTGCTATGTTTTGCAGTATTAGAGGGTAGTGATTACTTAACTCAAAGGTGGTTAAGTATTACATAACGTTGGGATAAATTAGATGTAATGCGAATTTAATTCAAAAGTTTGGAGAGCTGTTTTGTTTTCCACTATTTATTATTTCAGCCTTCTAGCAGACCATTATGCACGTCCTCTAATGAATTTTGTAAAGGAGATTTTCAGATTCCTTTGTCTTTTACTTTGTAAAAGGGTCATCATCACTCACCAGGCGAAGAGCTTGGAAGCTCATTTAACCTCCTCAAAGCGCTGGTATTATGGGATGAACATTGATGCTGAATGGCTTCCCTGACGTTAGCGGTGAAGATGATCTTCAACGAACATAATCCCTCACACAGGAGCGTAATATCCTGGATTCTTCGCTGTGAGACGAGTCTTTCTCCACCTAAACGCAAGAAAAATATTTGAAAAGATAATACTCGACGTTAGCTCAATGCCGAAAACTCATATTAATCATATGAAATATGTACAACGGAGGAACGGTGCTTTAACTTTCAAAAACGGATTTTAACGCATCGATGTTTAATAAACATAATTTGTTGCAAAATATTTTTGCGCGTTGTTGTTCTGAAATATTTTGCGGCAAATAAGAGTGAAAAAAATTATTGCTTGCAGAAGTAAGAGATCTAGGTAGCTTAGAGAAACCCCGAGAAAGAAAATGCATTTATTTTAAAGGCTGTAACAGGATTAACAGACTTCAACAAAGCACTTTTCATTCAAAAATATTATGCACAACTTTTTTTAATAAATACTGTATAACTGAAATCTTTATAAAGGGCTGGACGAGATATTTTTTATTTTAAGGTGGTTCCACCTAAAATCTCTGCCTTATGTTTCCAGTGGTAAAACTTTTGTACATATTTTCTTCGCAATTATTGTATTCCCAAGGATGAAAATTTACATATCGATAAGATGAACTTTAAGTTATAGCATGGGATACTTAATACTTGCTAAAACATAACCATAATTAAGCTTTAAACATTTGTTTGTCTACTGAGGTCATCAATGCAGTGGCGCCCGTATAAGTACTTTTAGGAAGGGGGGGGCTAAGAAAAATCCTTACCACCTTCAAGGCTGTCAAACATTTTAGTAAATGTACAATATACTAAAATACAACAAAAATAATTGATACAATCAATCATTAATATCTTATTATTTTAAAAAATACTTTAAAAAAAGGATTCGTCTATTCTAGTGTTTTAAATTTATCAAAAATGTGGCTATACCAACTGCTAAGGGGCTCGAGCCCCCTCCCTCTGCCCCCACCCGTTATGGGCGCTCTTGCATCAATGTACAGACCTTAGCCGTTCCTTTGGTTACTCTACCCACTATATTCAAAGTTTGGTACAAAAAGTCCGGAAGCTAAGATTCACGACATTAATACCTGAATCCAGTCAAGTTAAATTTGTTGGTAAACTAGATTACCACCCCATGATTTCCCCCTTTGTAGAAAGGGTATGTCACAAACATAACTTTGATTTTGGTATAAGCACCACAAATATTTTCTCTTTAGTATGTAACGACAGGGATGCAGTACCTACCTTGCAGAAACCTGGTGTTTACTGTATCCCCCTCATTAATGGGGACCCGAATGGTGCCTTAAACTACTGTATTGGCTCTACACTTAGGACATTGAAGATCCGTTTGTCTGAGCATCAATATGCTCTACGTTCGGGCAACACCTATACTGCCTTTACAGTTGCTGTCAACCACGGAGGATATATTCTGAACTGGTCCGAAGTGAAGATACTCAACTCCAATGTCACTAAACGAACTGTATTTTTCACAGAGAGCCTGTTTATTCTAAAGTAGGGTGAAACGTGCTGTAATTAGGAACTTCCGTCATTTGTGCCCCGACAGTGAAGACGTTTGATTGAACCATTGGAGCGACAGTCTGAAGGTGAGGAATTATTTTGATTTCCATCGATTTTTGAACTTTAATATTATCAAACTGGCATCACCGAAAGGTGAGGCCGGCAACCAGATGTATTGTGGGTCTACCGCAGGAGCTTATAATGTAAGCTCCCCAGGTGTCTTGTCGGCGCTTGACCTGATGATGGAGCCTAGTGAGTTCCAAAAGATCTTGTCTTTTTTAACTGACTTTTAGACTTGTAAATAATTATGGTTTTAATTTGCAATTTTGAAAGCTGGGTTTTTCATATCGTGCGAAGACAGCGTGATACTAAAATGACTATGTCGTACGAATAATTTTTAATTATTATGAATGTACAGGTCGCGCAATCTATAAACAGGTCTGAACATCACTCAAAGAAAAATGATTGATTTTTAATATAATTATGGTTATGTTTTAGCAAGTATTAAGTATCCCATGCCAGAGCCGTAACTAGAGCTGAGGAGGCGGAGCAGCTACATCGGGCGCTGCTCACGAGAGGGCGCAAAAATCGCTGCTTGCAGTCTTATTGAAATGGAAACTTTTAGACCAGTTTCTGGCACACTTAATGCTGAAATTTCTACCTCAAGATGCTCAGGGGACGCTGGCTGCTTACATTCAGAATTGAAGGTGCAGTTGTATAGTCCGTCCAACTAAAGAAGATCCGCAGCCTTTGTAGACAACAATGGAGCACGCAGGTTTTCTTTAGTTGGATGGATAACATAAGGATGTTGTTTTTCTTTAGTTGGATAGGTAAAAAAGGATGTCGCTCACTTTGTTGAAGATTCTCTGGGGCTATTCTATTTATCATTCATTACTGTGGATGCCAGTCACGACTGCCATCTGCATTTGACCTGTTTGATGTGATACTGCAGGTCCGAAATCTCCGGACACACACACACACAAATGTGTGTGTGTGTGTGTGTGTGTGTGTGTGTGTGTGTGTGTGTGTATGTGTGTGTGTGTGTGTGTGTAAAAAAAACACACACACATGGGGGCGCAGCATCTTGTGCTTTGTCCCGGGCGCAGAAATGCCTAGTTACGCTTGTGCGCATGCTATAACTTAAAGTTACCAATGTGCAAATTTTCATCCTTGGGAATACATTAATCGCGAAGAAAATATGTAAATAAGTTTTACCATTGAAAACATAAGGTAGAGATTTTAGGTGGAATCACATTAAATGTGACATGAAAATAAAAACGCGAAAGGTAAAAGCGATGCAGCTAGGTGATTTCAATGCAACTCATACTTTAAAATTTTGTAAATCGAGGTTTTTTTGTTTTTTTTTTTTGCTTTCGTGTAAACTTAATTTGTGTTTCAGTTCTCAATCAGTTATGGTACATCTAAGAACGTGGTAAAGAAATCGAGAGGGGAGAAGTTAAATGATGAAGGGATTTATATCTAGTAAAGATAGTCTGGATGGTATAGTGTTTGTTTTTGTGCGAGGGTAAAAAGTTAGTAAAATCATGCAAAGCATTGATTATAATACACTTTCCAACATACCAGAAATCATTACTCAAGTTATCACTCAAGTCATGAGGATAATGGCTGTGGAATAAAGCTCGGTCCTGTGCCCTGACCTTTGATCCCATTTCGATGATATTCAAGAGAACCGGCTCAGTATACCTCCGAAATAACATGAAAAAGGTTTGTCGCAATCGAAGCATTTTTACGTAGTTATGATACATAAGTGCTATGGAATAGATCCAGCTCCTGTGTCCAAATCGTTGACCCAATTTCGCCCATTTTCAATATGATTCGTCCCCAGGTAGTTCCCTACAACATATTAACATTTCATCCAAATCCAAGATTTTTTACGTAAGTTATGACGCATAATGGCGATGAAAGTGATTGCGCTCCTATGTCCTGACCTTTGATCCCATGTCGCCCATTTTCAATAGGGTTTGTTCCCAGGTGGTCCTCTACCACATATTAAAATTTAATCGAAATCGAACCTTTTTTACGTTAGTTATTATGCATAAGAGCAGTGGAATGGATCCCGCTCCTATGTCCTGACCTTTGACCCAATTTCATTCACTTTCAATAGAGTTCCTTCCCAGGTGTTTCCCTTCCACATACTAAAATTTCATCGAAATCGAAAGATGTTTACGCGAGTTATCGTGCGGACGGACATATGCACACAACGCGTGACGTAATGAGGCAGATGGGAATCGCGAACATCTGCTCGAAAGAGTGTGACGTCATAAAACTTTAATAAGATCCACACACAACGCGTGACGTAATGAGACAGACGGCGTGACTGCGCGCCAACATCTCAAACTCGAGATTGTGATGTCATAAGATTTTTCTAAGCATGGGCAACATTAATGGAACGACTCCATGACACTAAAAACGTGGTGATTTGGCGTGGTTTTTTAACGCACTAAACGAATTTTCCTAAAGTCGAGATCAAGCTAAATCGATTTCTAGTTCCAGAAAATGGTAGGTTAACGACTTTCATCAAAATCCTTAGAGCCGTTTTCAAAATGAAATTTACATACATACAGGAATCGCTCCTTTAATAGTATGGGATAAGGGCGATGGAATGGATCTCGATCCTATGTCCTGACCTTTGACCCTATTTCGTCCATTTTCAATAGGGTTCGTCCCCAGGTGGTCCGGTACCACATACTAAAAGTTCATCAAAATCGAACAATTTTTACGCACGTTATGACGCATTAGGGCAATGGAATGCATCCCGCTCATATGTCCTGACCTTTGACCCCACTTTACCCATTTTTAATAGGGTTCTTTCCCAGGTGGTCCCTACAATATACTAAAATTTCATCGACGTCGAACCATATTTACGTAAGTTATGACGCATAAGGGCAATGGAATGGATCCCGCTTCTATGCCGTGACCTTTGACCCCATTTCGTCCATTTTCAATAGTGCTCGTCCCCAGGTGGTCCCCTACCGCATACTAAAATTTCATCGAAATCTAACCGTTTTTACGCTAGTTATCGTGCCGACAGACGGACGGATGGACAAAGCTGGAGCATATACGCTTCTTCAACCTACGGTTGGAAAGCGTAAACAAAAGAGGAAAGGAATTTGTGAAATAGACTGATACCGCAGCTGACCAAAGAACACGTCATTACTGCCAAAAGAAAAGGTGATATCTGCATCTGGTAACGTTACACGTCATTCTAGCTCCGGAGGAGAGCGTGTGGACATAAAAGCTACTCTCTTCGATTGTAACACTGTCGAACAGCTTGCTGTAATAAGGCCTTTTCTTTTCTGGAAGAAGGAGTCAAGCCCGCTTAATTTAGGGAAGACTGATAGCACAGCCCAGTATGATAGCAAACGTATAAGCCAGATAAAAGTTTTCGAATGCGTAGAAAATTTTAAATCTGACTGAACAAGTATGACTAAAGAAACTCGATCAGGCAGAAAAAGTCTGATTGACAAAATGCGATCAGATCGAACAAGTGTTACTGACAAAACTAGAGGAGGCAGAATAAGTATAATCGACGAAACTCGATCAGGGAGAACAAGTGTGACTGACGGAAGTCGATCAGGCAGAGCAAGTGTGGCTGAGAAACTCGATCAGGCAGAACAAATGAGACTGACAAAACTTGATAAGATAGAACAAGTGTTACTGAAGAAACTGGATCAAGTTGAACAGGTGCAACTGAAGAAACTGGATCAGACAGAACAGGTTTGACTGACGAAACTCCATCGGACAGAACAAGTGAAGCTGACCTAACTCTCTCAGACAGAACGAGTGTGATTGACGAAACAGAACAAGTGTGACTGACGGAACTCCAACAGGCAGAACAAGTATTACCGACGAAACTCGATGAGGCAGAACAAGTATTACTGACAGAACTCGATAATGCAGAACAGCCCAGATTTTGCTACAAATACATCAGAAGCAGAAATTAACACATGCCCCCTGGTGGCCAAACCATTCTTTACCAAACATTAGAACTTATGTGAAAAATATTTTCCATCAGGTCTACTTCCTGTATCTCATGATGGAAAAATATTTTCCATCATGCGATACAGGAAAAATTCTTCAAATCGGAGTTTTAGGAGCAGAAAACGCAATTTACCTTTGCGCCCCCTAACGGAAAGTCTATGATTTACTTGAAAATTTTGAATTTATAGGAAAAAACATTTCGAATCGGAAACACTATCAAACAAAGAATGAATTTTTCAAATCGGACTCCTAGAAGTAGAGATATTGACAAAAATAAGATATACATCTACGCCCCCTTGAGTAGAAACCATGCATTATTTCAAGAAGAAAATGTTCCTAAAAGGTTTGTCGAAATGAGTAGTATTGGTCAACAAACATCTTTTTTAGCAATCGAGATTTTAGAAGCTCATATTTTGCAGCAAATACATCAGAAGCGGAAATAAAGACTTACGCCATCTGGTGGCGAAACCATTTTTTACAAAAATTAGAAATTATGTGCAAACGATTTCCCATCGGGAGCTGTATCCGGTGCAGAAAGAAATTTTCAAATCGGAGATTTAGAAGCACAGATATAGGGGGAAACGCAATTTACCTCTTAGCACCCTAGCGGAAAGTCTATGAATTACTTAAAATTTTTGAAATTATATGAAAAACATGTCACACGGAAAACTCTATCCAACAAAGAAGGATTTTTTCAAGTCGGACTCCTAGAAATAGAGATATTGACCAAAATAAGATATACATCTAGGCTTCCTGGCGTAGAAACTGTGGGATATTTTAAGAAGAAAATATTCCAAAAACGTTTATCGATGTGAGTGGCATCAGTCCACGAATTTTTTTTTTCGATCGATATTTTAGAAGCTCAGATTTTATGGCAAATATATCATAAGCAAAAATTAACACTTACGCCTCCTGGTGGCCAAAGTATTCTTTACCAAAAATTTGGAATTATATGCAAAAGATTTTCCATCAAGAGGTGTATCAGCAGAAGAAAAAATTTTTCAAATCGGAGTCTTAGAAGAAGAGTTAACGGGAAAAATGTAATTTATTTTTACGCCCCCTAGCGGAAAATCTATGCGTAATTTGAAAAAGTAACTGTATGTAAAATACTCTTCGACATAAACGGAATCGAAAGGTAAAATAATTTTTTCAATCGAATGTTTAGAAGCAAATATGTGGAATAAAACCACATATTTGCTTCTAAACATTCGAAAAAACGTATTTTTGAATTCGACATCATTTGGATTTACGACCTCTAGTGGCGAAATTGTACATCGTAATAAAAAAAAAAAACGAAATTAAGGATCATCATTCGCACATTTGAAGCTTCCCAATGCAAAAATAATTTTTCAAATCGGACTAATAGTTGCAGAGATATCGTGGGTATAGACGGACGGACGGACGAGCAAACCGGTAACATAAGCACGATCTTTTTTTACAAAAGACGTGCTAACAAGCTGATTCACGTGCGATATGTCCGGTGTCGAATCTATTACAATGAAAAAAGTATGTGGAGTATTTCACTTCTTTTACAATTTGATGACAGTTTGTCTCCCATTAAGTGAATAAACTCGTCACAGATATGATGCGACCAATAATTAGTTTTTTCTCGCCCATAGTTTCTGTGCGTTTGTAAATGACGCTTCAAAACATCATCAAATTCGCTCAGATGGTTAAGAAGTTTCCCTTTCTTTGAGATTGAATATTATCTTTGCTTCGCCTAAATGCCAATCCTAATTTATTCAATAATTTCACGGTTACCATGATCCTTTTCAAAACTTATTTTCAATAGATTAGTTTTGCGCATGTTTTCTTTGTCAGTTTGGTTTCGATGCGTCCCATTATTTAACACCTCTTTTTGTATGAACACATGGCTTCAATATGGTCGCGACTACAGTCATGCTAAGTTGTTTTAAAAATATTTCTCCAGTTACTACATCCCGTTTTCATTTTATTGCATACTATAGCTTTCGTGAAAAGTTTTCAAACAAAGCAATATACTGATTTGCTTGTATCTGAGAAAATCAATCTGTCCCGTTTCTCTTTGGTTCCATTACCTATGATGCGATTGTAGTGCGATTCATTAGAGCTTCTTCAATGTTCCCGATCAAGATCTTTATACACGATTTTCAAACATTAAATATTATCGACACTTTGCAGTTTATTAATCAAATAATACACAAATGGTATTGCCATAATGCAATACCATTTGTGTATGCCCCCGTACTTGCAGTATCAGATTCGATGCTTAGGTTAGTACTTCGATTTCCATTTCCTTTAGATTTGCAGATGCAGTTGAGGCAAAAATTGTTTGTACATTTTCTCTTTCGTAATCCAATTTGCTTTCTTCACTGCCTTCCACAAGTTGTTCCCCATGCACTTGTAATAAGCTCCCCACCGTCGCTGTTTTGTTTTATTGGGGGTTTAACGACCATCATGAGCAACTCAGTGGGCTACAAGCAGTCGCTCGTACCTAATTCAGGACCACTGGTTGCAGGGAAGGGAGCGAACTAGTGCCGTAAGGCAAACAGAACATCGATACCTCAACGGGATTCGAACCCGGACCCATCGCAGACGATTGATCAGAAGCCAGGGCTTAGATCACTGCACCGGGTCGTCCCGTTGCTGTTGGCTCCGCTTCTTTCTTTCTTTCTTTTTTTTTTTTTTTTTTAATTGGAGGTTTAACGACCACCGTGAGCAACTCAATGGGCTATAAGCAGTCGCCCGTCCCTAATTTAGGGTCACTGGTTCCAGGGAAGGGAGAGAGCCAGTGCCGTAAGACAAACACAACAACCATGCCTGACCGGGATTCGAACCCGGACCCCTTACGGACGAATGATCAGAGGCCAGCGCCTTAGACCACTGCGCCACCGGGGCGGCACTCCGCTTCTTTCTCTTCCTGATGTAGATGCATATATCGTCACATAAACGACTCAATAGAATTTGCTTAGTTGTTACTTTTCATTGTTTACATTTTGACGCACCGGATTCATATTTTCTTTTCAACATTTTGGTTGTAAAATATCAACGTTATCAAGCGAAGACACAATGCAAATTACATATGAAACAAACACACACTGAGATGATGGGATCGCATAGTTGAGACGGCGTGAGAAAGAAATGCAGTTGACAGCGTGACATTTCTCCTATGCTAACAGTGCGGTATAGAATGCTGTAATTCGGAAGTAATCTTTCCTTCGCGAGCCCGGAGCCCACTGCCGGAATTCTGAGAGGGGGACTCGCGAAGTAGACATTTGAACTTAAACTTGAGGCTCCTGACAGCTTCAGGCTCCCCAGCTAGCGCTTATTGCGCCTAATGGAAACTCCGGCCTTGCGATCGGGCAAAACCAGTGCTACTGACGAAATTCGACCAGACAGAACAAGTGTTACTGACGAAATTCGACCAGACAGAACAAGTGTTACTGACGAATCTCGGTCGGGGCAGAACAAGTGTTACTGACGAATCTCGATTGGGGCAGAACAAGTGTTACTGACGAATCTCGATCGGGGCAGAACAAGTATTACTGACGAATCTCGATCGGGGCAGAACAAGTGTTACTGACGAATCTCGATCGGGGCAGAACAAGTGTTACTGACGAATCTCGATCGGGGCAGAACAAGTGTGAGACTCGAAACTGGGTCAGGCAGGACAAGTGAGATTGACAAAGCTTGAGCAGTCCGCTCCTCAACATCGCGAACTCAAGACCTTCTCGATCGTGTAAACTCGCTCATTCAAGAAAACTGCAGGATTGCTGCCTACTGTTGCTGATATGTTAAACATAATGTATGATTCTTCCGATACAATGGTAGATGTCGATATAATGTTCTGGAAAGTGAGCGCCAGGAAAATCCGTTAAGAGATGACGGTTCAACACAAATACCCGCGTATGGGGATTTCCAGCCTGTTTTTGCATTGTTAAGAAGAAAAGTTCGCCGGAAATGATTGCCCGTATATGGAGAAGACCTGGGTCCATGGACGTAGCCAAAGGGGGAGGGGATTTTAGGGACCGGCCCCCCGAAGTCCCAATCAATTTTTCGCAATTGAACTTCAACAAATAATGTTTTTGTTTCTTATTTGACCTTATACGTTCATTGTGGAGAACATTCTCTACATTTGGCACTAGGGGATTCTCGTACAATTTCATGCATATGAAACTGTATAGGCACAATTCAGTCTGTTGGAATTGTTTTTAGCTAATCTGCGAAAAATAATGAAGTTCTCAAAGGTTTCATCAAGCAAGTATTACCAGCTTCCAGGCACACAACGTTAATATCAATGTGCGAAACATGGGATTACAAGCATGAAGCTTTATTGAGATTCCGAGAAATCTACGTTGCAATAGTTCTATCGTTACAAAATTTGCAAGATATAAAAAATCGCAAATCCTCCCAAAAAGCTGATCAGCTATTCAGTGCTATTACCCAAGGCCAGTTTGTAGTCACACTTTGTACACTTGACCTTGCATTTTTGTGGACATTACCGCTGTCATATTCCAAACTGGTGAATTCCCAGATCTAATTAAAATTTCAAAAATTATTCCAAAATACAAATCCGGATCGATAAATGTTGCAAATAACTACCGCCCTATAGCCAATTTATCTATTTTTCCTAAACGTTTGGAGAGATTAATTTACAATAGATTAATCTCGTACATTTATAAACTAAAAATCATCCATCCAAATCAACATGGTTTCCAATCTGGAAAATCAATAGAATCAGCTTTACTATACCTACAACAAACTATCCAACATAATTTTGAACACAACTTACATACCATTGTATTATTTTTAGACCTACCAAAAGCTTTTGATACCATAAATAATAATATTCTACTTTATAAGTTACACACGATTGGAATTAGGAACACTGAACATTCTCTTTTTAAAAATTATTTATCAAATAGACAACAATACACACAAATTAACCAACATCAATCCATGCTTCAACTTACACCAACTGATGTCTCACAGGGTTTAATGGTACTGATATTGAAGTGGTTAACTTCGTACTTTATTTGGGTATTACCTTACATAGGGACATTAAATGGAACCATCATGTTGACTCTCTTCTTCTCAAACTGTCTAAAAACCTTGGAGTTATTAGCCTGATATTTACAAACCTTAACTACAAAACATTAATTCATTTATATTATACCATGTTCCAGACTAATATTAATTATGCTATCTTATCATGGGGACAGACAACTAAATATAATTAAAAAAACCTTCAAATTCTACAAAACAAATACATAAGATTAATTGACTTAAAATTTGATAGAAATTCACAACTAACGCTATATAATACTACAAGAGTTTTCCCAAATAAATATAATATTCTAACGATTAACCAATTATATTACTACAATATTGGGAAAATTATGTAAAAGCGCATTAAGAATAATTTACATTTCGATATTATACATATTACACCCCAGATTCACACGCCTTACACACGCACTAAATCAAATATTAGGCCTATTCTTCCGAAAACGGAAGCCATGAAGCAAAGTTTAAACTACATTGGCCCACATTATTGGAACTCATTACCCACGGAGCTAACTTCCTTAAACAAAAATTAAAAAACTTTATAATGAATTGCGGCACCTCCACTTGGTGATCACAGTGGATGGGAACTATATTTAACATAATTATAATGAATTAGCTTTGTTTATCTTTTTGCTAAGCTAATTATTATGAATGAATAATGCTCTAAGCTTCAAAATAATGAATTCCCAAAAGGGTGTTGTTACTCGTTAATTATGAACTTAAACAAAGTCTCAACGCTGGTTATTTATATTAAGTAATCAAAGTCATAAACCTAACAGCCAGACAGAGGTCTGACAACTACTAAGAATTGAGAAAGACTGAACTTACTGAACAACTGTTTATTTCCGAGACTCTTGGTCAACTAAGGCACTCATATATCTTGTACATAATAATGAATAAACTTTCCTCTTATAGTACGCACACAACCAACACAACTCCAACACAACCTCAACCTCCAACAACACACGCAACTTTCGTCTCGATGAACGCGCCTATATACGAGCTACCACCACGTCATGACTTACACTCATTGCCAGATCTCATTCAGCGGGTGAAACAATATTTCGTCCAGTAGGAAGATAATTTACATAGTAAAATAAAATAACCAGAGATAGTAAAATCAAAAGGAAAGTGAATATAGAGTATACGTTACATAATGACTTGGTATATCGAGATGTGATCTGTTTTTTTTTCTGTTGTTTGATTCTCCTAATGATACCTTTATTGTTTGTAATTTAAAACTACGGCCCTCATTGTAAAACTGATCTAGGGAGCATGGGACCTTTTCAGACCTGGCTGGCCTTTTCCCGCTACTTCCTGGCTGGGCATCGTTTCAACTGATTATCTGTAATACTGTTCTTTTGTTTTTTGCTCTGCAAAATAAATGAATTGAATTGAAAAAAAATTGAATTAAAAAAAAAACGTTGACTGCGATTTGACGACATCACTGGAACATATTGATCTCGTGGTAACTTCGCTCGACCATCTAAGAAGTAACACCATCGATAAATTCAGTGTTATTTTTAATGCAGAATCAAAATTGATTACATAAGTTGATAGTTATCACAATGCCAAGAGTTACATCCAGGCTGATTCAAAGAGGGAATATTTCATCAGAAACTCCAGAAGAATATTTCCGGAAGAATCTTTTCTGGCCATTTGTTGACCACGTGCGAACACAAATTAACGATCGATTCGGGACTCACAAGACTTTAGTCATAGCGCTTCAAACATTTCTACCTCCTCATGTTACGTTTAAATGCAAAAAAGAGCTAACGACTTGCAAAGGATTTTATGAAACCATGCTTCCAGAGAGCAGTACTCTCGTAGTCCGTTTAGCGAAACAAATGGATAAACATAGGCGTTAATTCAAGACCTGGTAATGCAATGGCCACTTTACAATGCGACTCAAATCTTTTCCTCAACTCATACACGTTGTTACAGATTCTTGCTATAATTCCGATTTCCACAGCTAAGCCAGAAACGACATTTTCAACATTTAGACGATTGAAGACATATTTAAGAAACTCAACGGGAGAAAACAGACTGAGTAGATTAGCACTTTTAGCAACCCATTGCAACACTGAGGTGCAACCGGACGAAATTTTAAATCTGTTTGTTGAATCTTCAAGGCGCGCTAATTTTTTATAAGGTGAGTGAAAGTGTAAACGTTATTTGTTCTTCTTAATGTAAAAAGTTCTTGAATTTCTGATTTGTACAAATTGTATTATACATATGTTAAATGTTTTAATGTTCGCATTAAAATTTAAAACTTTCTATCGATACATACTGTAATTGTTGTTGTCTGTATCAAAACATTGGTTCAAAATTTTTAAGTCATTAAAAACAGTTATCTAAAGGAATTACCTCCCGTTGTGTTTGATCTATGTTTATTGCAAATTCATAGGTGGAAAGTTTACAAGTAACGCAAATTTATGATGAAAATTTTACAATTACTAATCCCAAAAATGGGTGGGGGAGGGAAGGGTTGGTATGGTTTTTTGAATTGTAAACTAAAAAAATTTAGTTTCCATTCAATCATCAAAAGAAATGAATACCTTACCGATAAAAAATTTTTAGTCCCCTTCAGAAAAAAATTCCTGGCTACGGCCTTGCCTGGGTCCACCACTTTGTCGCTTATAGCAAAAGATAAAGCATGGAGCTGAAACACCTTACATTCCTAGTAGAAAGGAAATCCTAAAATGACCGCGGACTTTTACATTCTGTTCCATACCGTGTTACCAATTGTATTAGCCCAGTACGACAGTTATGCGATCTTCTGACTCAAGTCACACATTGTGCTGTCTCTTCGGCCACCACATTTATGTAATCTGTCAGAAATTAAATCTCTTCTTTCATAGCTCATTTTCTCTATTTCGTGCGTTCCTTCATGCTGTGGAATTTTCTATATGGAGCAGTGTATTTACTTTTACCACTATCAGTTAGTGAGAATGGGCAGTGTATTATTTGACCACTATCAATGTATTTATTTTTACCATTATCAGTTGGTGAGATACGATACGGTCAGAATGGGCAGTACAACAGTACAATTGCGAGTACTTAAGGTTACATGGAACCCAGTTCTAACCAGGACTTTGTAAATTGATTGGTAAAAGTTTATCAAATCCGAAGAGCTCATTAATACAGAACAAAAAAAATACAGGCTTGAAGTAAAACCCATAATAAACTGTGAAATACAATAAGAATTCATTCAAGAATTGTGATGGGATTTATAAGAAATTCGTTCAAGAATTGTGATGGAATTTATAAGAATTTAAATTCCATCACAATGGAGCGGGATATGCAATATTTTGATGTTCTCAATTAAGACAAGGTACAATCCCAGTCCTAATATATTTTGCTACCGCATTTACAGAAGCAAAATCACAACCTCAGCAAATTAAATTTTTTGAAACATTCTTCTAACGAATTTTGCATTGATAAAGTGACGTTAAATTAGACTAGTTCTTAAATTTTCAGAAATTTTGCGCTTTAAATATTCGCATTAAATACTTTTGCCTCAGAACCATAATTAAACGAAAAGTAGTCGGTTATAGTCCTTTCCCATCTGTTTTCACTTTTAACCTTCTAGGCAAGTTTTTTTTTTCAACAAACTGAGAAGTTTTTTACTTAATGGAATACCAAGTTTTGAGAAAGAACTTTTGCAGGTTCTTCAAACTACTCGCAAGATAAGGTGATTTTTTTTAGCATCAAGAAGTCTTCTGAAATATTTTAAAAAGAAGAAATGCGAACGGACATTTCACTTTTGAGCACGACGTGGAAGAAAAGGAAAGGAAAAGAAAAAGTGCTCTTCTCCCTGACTTTCTCAGTGTTTCAGAAAGCACCAGCGCAATGCTTAGGTTTTTCTTTATCACCATGCAGCTCATTTCTTTCACGGAAGTGTGCCTGACACATAATTGGCGCAGAAACTCCGACCGAAGACATCTCCATTTGTATCGCAGCAGATGCTTCAGCATCTTCTTCATTTCGTAAACTGATAGCTGTGAAAGGTCTCCTAATATCCGAACGGTATTCGTGGAAAACATTAAAGAAAAGGTTTCAGCAAAATTTCGGGAAACATATTGCTTTGCATGCTTTCGGAAACATAAGGTAAATGTAAAACACTGTTTCCTCTGGCAAAAATATCGCAGTTTTCTCATATGCAAGCATACGAAGTCTAGTTTTCTTTTCATGGGGAAGAAAGGAAAGGGGATGTTTTTAGATATTTTAATGTAGCTGAATCAAAGTAAGTTTGGATAACAGGATTTATTTTGAGAACGAAGATCTAATCGAATTAGTTCTTTAAATAACGCTTGCATGGAAAGAAATCTGAATATAGCAAGAAAAGAGAGCTTACAACGTAAACAGATGACGCTGTTAAAAACGATGGTTTCAAGTTCGCAAATCTCACCATAAATTTTCTGGAACTTTTTTTAGCACGTCTTTTGTAAGGAAAGATCGTGCTTATGTTATCGGTTTGTCCACCCGTCCGTCTGTAGACACCATATCTCTACAAATATTAGTCCGATTTGAAAAATTCTTTTTGCATTGGGAAAGCTTGAAATGTGCGAATAATGATCCTTTATTTCGTTTTTTTTTACCATGTACAATTTCACCGCTAGAGAGCGTAAATGCAGACGATGTCGCATTCAAAATACATTTTATTCCATATTTGCTTCTAAACATCCCATTGAAAAAATTATTTTATCTTTCGATTCCCTTTATGTTGAAGAGTACTTTAGATGTAGTTACTTTTTAAATTACGCATAGATTTTCCGCTAAGGGGAGTAACAGTAAATTACGTTTTCCCCGATATCTGTTGTTCTAAACCAGCGATTTGAAAATGTTTTTCTTCAGTGAATTATATGCATAAGATTTTCCTGATGAAAAATCTTTTGCATATGATTTCTGATTTTTTGGTAAAATAATACTTTGGCCATTAGGGGCATAAGTGTTAATTTCTGCTTCTGACGCATATGCAGTGAAACCTGAGCTCCTTAAAACTCAACTAAAATTTTTTTTCTTGGACCGATACCGCTAACATCGAAAATTCTTTTGAGAATACTTTCTTCCTAAAATATTGCATGGTTTTCCCGCCACGGGGAGTAGATGCATATCGCATTTTTTTGTTCATATCTATGCTTCAAAGAGTCCGATTTGAAATTGTTTTTTTTTGTTGGAGAGCGTTTCCGCTGAGAAATGTTTCTCACCTAATTTCAAACATTTCTTAATGCACAAGTCTACAACCACAGGGCGTAAGCTCACGACTCCCTATACAGCAATATTTGCGGGATTAAAAACCAGATTCAAAAACTTCTTTTTTCCGTCAGATACTATTGTTTTCCATACCGGTTCCATTGAATAGCTTTGATAAATTTAATTTGCGTCAGAACGGATTCCAAAGACGTGCTTATTACAACCCAAAATTCGGTGTCATCTTTTTTTTTTTTTTTTTTTGGTTGGAGGTTTAACGACCACCGTGAGCAACTCAATGGGCTATAAGTAGTCGTCCGTACCTAATTTAGGGCCAGTGGTTCCAGGGAAGGGAGAGAGCCAGTGCCGTAAGACAAACACAACATCCATGCCTCACCGGGATTCGAACCCGGACCCACCTCGGACGAATGATCAGAAGCCATCGCTTAGACCACTGCATCACCGATCTTTAGGGCCAATTAGGTTACGTACTGCGTATTATATTCATATTCATAAAAAACAAAGCCCTTGAAAGGAGTCGAACTAGGACTTTGGTTTGCTTCTAAACATCCCATTGAAAAAATTATTTTATTTTTCGATTCCCTTTATGTCGTTTGATATGTTCATTAAGCAATACAGAACAAATGATTACCATCTTGGTGTCATACGTACCAGGTATGACACCGAGATGAAAATCATCGATGTAGCTAATAATTAATCAGTGTGGCTACCTCTGGCTTGTACCACTGTACGAGCCGTGGCATCGAATCAAATAATGTGTGAATGGTGTCCAGCCATCCAGGCTGTACTGAACCGCCTCCAAAGTTCATTAAGAGCTGTAGGCGGACGGTCGTACCCACTGCACCTGCAATTTGAGCATGTCCCAGAGTTTTTCTATGGGTGATAAATTTGAATTTGAATTTTATTTCGCCATGTTACACCATCTAGCATTCAACCAAATCGTAGATGCAATTTCTGTACAAAAAAAGATTAACCAAATACTAATCGCACCATATGCAAACACAAGAGAAATATACACTCAAGAGCAATTGAATTAGAGATACCTGCCTAGTAACATGTAGCACCACCTTTCGCCCTGATGACGGCGGTGATTCGTCTCGGCATGGACTCGACAAGACACCGGAAGCGTTGGGAAGCCATACGGATCCACGACCACTGAACAAGCTCCCACAGTTCACGAAGATTTGATGGAGGGGGTCAGAGTCTCGAACATCTCTCTCGATGGCATCTCAGATGTGCTCGATGGGATTGAGGTCAGGTGACTTAGCTGGCCAAGGAAACGAGGTCACGTCGGTGGACAGTTCATCCAACCATTCGGATACAATTCGGGAGCTGCATTATCTTGTTGCAGGATGAAGTCTCCAGTGGGATCTTGAAGACGCACAAACGGGAGCAAATCGTCGTCCAGGATATCCCGGTAACGTTGACCTGTGAGGGACGATGTCACACGTACCAGGGGTCCCATTTCAGTCCACGTAAACAGTCCCCAGACGAGAATGCCACCCTCACCAGCTTAAAGAGTACCCTGCTGGCAAGAAAAACCCATCGCTTCATGTGGTTTGCGCCGTACTCGTATCCTGCCATCCGCACGAACCAACCTGAATCTCGACTCATGAGTCCAGCCAACATTTTCCCACATGTCTAGGGTCCAGTGGCGATGTTCACGTGCCCATGCTAACCTTTTCACCCTGTGATGTGCGGTCAGCAGCGGTACCCTCGTGGGACGATGGCTTCTGTACCCCATAGCGAGGAGATGGTTCTGGATGGTGTGGCTACTTACACGTTTTTGTGCACCAGCGTTAAATTGCTGAGTGATTTATCGCACTGTGGCCCGTCTATCCGCTGTTACAATGCAAGCTAGCCGACGATGACCTCGCTCATTCACACACTGTTGTCCACGGAAGTTGGCACTTGCAGGGATGGTTTCACCGAATTCGATGTACTCATGGTGCACCCGTGACACAGTGGCTCGTGAAAATTCCAGTGCCTGCATGACTTCCGAGATAGAGTGACCCATTCGTCAGGCCCCGACAATTTGCCCACGATCAAATGCACTTTGATCCTTCGTCTTACCCATACTGCGTTTGACTCTTACTGATTCTCATCGCATCACTCCTTATATTGTCGGGTCGCTGCATACGTCATGTCGTTGCCGTTTAGAGGGCCGCCCACAGTGCCACATTTGCATAACGCCAGCTGTCTCTAATTCAGTTGCTCTTCAGTGTATTACAAGCACTTATTCAATCAACTCTAGTGCAATATAGCAGGGAGCCAGGGAAAAAAAGCTAGTGTAGGCCTGACGAGCCCTTGGTCTCCTAAGTAAAAAACAAAAGTGCCAAGTCAAGAGATTATCGTCCTATAGAACTGCCATTAATTATAATCGGAATTGCAAATAATGAAACCAGAAACATATTTACTGTATGTCAAGTATTCCCTTAACTCCCTTTTAAATGAAGCATAGTTAACAATTAATGTAATATAAATCGGCAACTCGTTCCGGAGTCGAGGGCAAGTGGCATTTATATTATAATATAAAACATTTGTCTGAGGAGCTCTGGGGATCATCAAATCGGTATATCTACGAGTGTGATACGCATGCGCAAGACGACACACAGTAATTAGATTTAATTTTTTTATTATTATAAGCATAGACACGCTCATGCATTAACAACACAAGTCTGAATATGCATAGTTTCTCAGAAATCAGTAACTTATATTGGTAGAACAAACTATCCACGTTTTTCGATTGATTAAACAATCAAACAAATTTTTTTTGCAAAGTGAAAATTCTATTAATATTTCTTCCTAGTTGTTATTTATTCCCCAAGCTAAAAGACAGTAAATCATAAGTGGGTAAATAAAAGAATAATAAAGTAGTAACTTTATTTTAATCGGCAAGCAACTCGAAATCCTGGACAAAACTCCAATACGAGATCTCAACCTAACTGACAAGGCATGTGCAACAGTAATTAATTTCGTGCATCAGAGATCCTAGTTATATTTATTTTACCGTCTATACACGATGAAGATTTTGAATCTAAATATTCAAATCCGAAAAAGATCTTAAAACCACCTGCAACCAGATAAAGATCTTTATTTGATCATTCACACACTACTAGATCTTTCAAAGCGCCAAGCGTTTCATCTTCAGGTATTAGCTGATGAACAAAAACTAGAAACTTTATGTTTATATTACAGCAGTTCAAAAAATGGGTAACGTATTTTATAAACATTCGCGTGATGTCAATAGCGCATGAGTTGTTACTGAGTATCATACAACTGCAAGTGTTATTGGCTCGTACATTAACGGTAAAATAAATATAACTAGGAAGACATGTGCATCCCAACGTAAATTTTCATTCAGATGAACTCCCAGAAATTTAACATTTGTCTGAAAACCCAAACGAATATCATTCAAACAGATCGGGGAAGTAGTTTCTGTAACAACCCTTCGAATAGAGAAAAGAACACAATTTGTTTTAGGAACATTGAGAGTTAAAAAATTGCAACAGAACCGAGTGAAATACTCTCGCAAATCATGGTTGACACGTGGTATCAACTCAGATATCGCATGGCCAGAAAAAAAAATAAACTTGTGTCGTCAGCAAATACAATCGCTTTTGCACTGGAAGAAACATTGAAGATATCATTGACGTAAATCAAAACAAGAAAGATGACACCGACTTTTCGGATGTAATAAGCACGTCTTTCGAATCCGTTCTGACGCAAATTAAATTTATAAAAGCAATTCAAAGTCAATGGAACCGGTACGGAAAACATTAGTATCTGACGGAAGAAAGAAGTTTTTCAATCGGGTTTCTAATCCCTCAGATATTGCTGTAAACGGAATCGTGAGCTTACGCCCAACGGTTTCAGACTTGTGCGTTAAGAAAAACATGAATTTATATGAGAAACATTTTGCACCGGAAATGCTCTCCAACACAGAAAGAATTTTTCAAATCGAACTCTTAGAAACAGAGATATCGACAAAAATAAGATGTGACTTTACGTCCCCTGGTAGGAAAACCATACATTATTTTAGGAAGAAAGTATTCTCAAATATGTATTTCCATATGAGCGGTATAGGTCTAAGAAAAAGAAATTGAGTAGAGATTTTAGGAGCCCAGATTTTGCTGCAAATACATCAAAAGCAGAAATTAACACTTATGCACCTGGTGGCCAAACCATTCTTTACCAAACATTAGAAATTATGTGAAAAATATTTTCCATCAGGTCTTGCATGCGATACAGGAAAAATTTTTCAAATCGGAGTTTTAGAAGCAGAAATAACGCAGAAAACGCAAATTACCTTTGTGCCTTCTAGCGGAGAGTCTATGATTTACTTGAAAATTTTGAATTTATAGGAAAAACGTTTTGCATCGGAAACACTATCCAACAAAGAATGAATTTTTCAGATCGGACTCCTAGAATTAGAGATATTGGCACAAATAAGATATGCATCTACGCCCCTGGCGTAGAAACCACGCATTATTTTAAGAAGAAAATGTTCCTAAAAGGTTTGTCGACATGAGTAGTATGGGTCAACAAACGACTTTTTTTTCAGTCGAGATTTTAGAAGCTTATATTTTGCTGCAAATACTTCAGAAGCGGAAATTAAGATTTACGCCACCTGGTGGCCAACCCATTTTTTACAAAAATTAGAAATTATGTGCAAAGGATTTCCAATTAGAAGCTGTATCCGGTGCAGAAAGAATTTTTTAAATCGGAGATTCAGAAGCAGAGATATAGGGTGGAAAGCAATTTACTTTTACGCACCCTAACGGAAGTCTATGAATTACTTGAAAATTTTGAAATTATATGAAAAATATGTCACACTGGAAACAGTATCCAACAAAGAAGGAATTTTTCAAGTCGAACTTCTAGAAGTAGAGATATTGAGCGAAATAAGATATACATCTACGGCCCCTGGCGGAGAAACTGTGGAATATTTTAAGAAGAAAATATTCCGAAAACGTTTATCGATGTGAGTGGCATTAGTCCACGAAAGAATTGTTTAAATTGATATTTTAGAAGCTCGGATTTTATGGCAAATACATCAGAAGCAAAAATTAACACTTACGTTCCCTGGTGGCCAAAGTATTCTTTACCAAAAATTTGAAATTATATGCAAAATAATTTTCATCAGTAGGTGTATCCGCTGAATAAAATAACTTTCAAATCGTAGTTTTAGAAGAAGAGTTATAGGGGAAATTGTAATTTACTTTTACGCTCCCTAGCGGAAAATCTATGCGTAATTTGAAAAAGTAACTATATCTGAAATACTCTTCGACTTAAATGCAATCGAAAGATAAAAGAATTTTTTCAATCTGATGTTGAGAAGAAAATATGTGGAATAAAACGTATTTTTGAATTCGACATCATCTGCATTTACGCCCTCTAGCGGCGAAATTGTACATCGTAAAAAAAAACAAAAAACGAAATGAAGGATCATCGTTCGCATATATCAAGTTTCCCAATGCAAAAAGAATTTTGCATTATTTTAGGAAGAAAGTATTCCCAAACGTTTTTTTCCATATGAGTGGTATAGGTCTAAGAAAAAAAAATTGAGTCGAGTTTTCCGGAGCCAAGATTTTACTACAAATGCATCAAAAGCAGAAATTGACACATATGCCCCTGGTGGCCAAACCATTCTTTACCAAACATTAGAAATTATGTGAAAAATATTTTCCATCAGGTCTTGTATGCGATACAGGAAGTATTTTTCAAATCGGAGTTTTAGAAGCAGAAATAACGCAGAAAACGCAATTTACCTTTGTGCCATCTAGCGGAAAGTCTATGATTTACTTGAAAATTTTGAATTTATAGGAAAAATGTTTTGCATCGGAAACACTATCCAACAAAGAACGAATTTTTCAGATCGGACTCCTAGAATTAGACATATTGACACAAATAAGATATACATCTACACCCTCTGCCGTAGAAACCATGCATTATTTTAAGAAGAAAGTGTTCCTAAAAGTTTTGTCGACATGAGTAGTATCAGTCAACAAACGACATTTTTTGCAATCGAGATTTTAGAAGCTCATATTTTGCTGCAAATACATGAGAAGCGGAAATTCAGACTCACGCCACCTGGTGGCCAACCCATTTTTTACAAAAATTAGAAATTATGTGCAAAGGATTTCCCATTAGGAGCTGTATCCGGTGCAGAAATAATTTTTCAAATCGGAGATTAAGAAGCAGAGATATACGGGGGAAAGCAATTTACTTTTACGCACCTTAGCGGAAGTCTATGAATTACTTGAAAATTTCTAAATTATATGAAAAACATGTCACACTGGAAACACTATCCACCAAAAAAGGAATTTTTCTGGTCGGACTGCTAGAAATAGAGATATTGACCAAAATAAGATATACATCTACGGCCCCTGGAGGAGGAACTGTGGAATATTTTAAGAAGAAAATATTCCGAAAACATTTATCGATGTGAGTGGCATCAGTCCTCCGAAGAATTTTTTCAATCGATATTTTAGAAGCTCGGATTTTATGGCAAATACATCAGAAGCCCCGGAGGACCGGACTAGGCTGCCATCTGATGCTGACCTTGGCAACGTACAATGGACGCTCCCTATCTTCTGATTCAAGGCTTCTTGAATTGGAAGAGGAACTACAAAGGATCAAGTGGGACATCGTGGGGCTAAGTGAGGTAAGGAGAAAAGGAGAAGATCTCATCGAACTGAAAAGTGGACATCTCTTCTACTATCGTGGGACAGATACTGGCAGAACTAGTGGTGTTGGATTTATAATAAACAAGAAACTGAAGGATAAAGTGGTAGAAGTTGAAAATTCCTCTGACAGAGCTGCACGACTCGTTATCCAACTATCAAAAAGATACCAGGCTCAGATTATTCAAACTTATGCACCCACCACAAGTCATCCTGAAGAAGAAATTGAAGAATTTTATGAGGAAATTTGTCATCTAAATAATAAAGGTAAGCAGCACTTGAAAATAATTATGGGAGATTTCAATGCAAAAATAGGGCAGCGGCAACAGAATGAAACTTTAGTAGGTAAATTCAGTCACGGCAACAGAAACCAGCGTGGAAATACTCTCGTTGAGTTTGCAGAGGCAGAAGGGTTTTTCATCTTGAACTCCTTCTTCAAGAAAAAGCCACACAGGAAATGGACATGGAGACATCCAAATGGGACGACAAGTGAAATTGATTTTATTATGTGTAACAAAAAATTTGTCATAGAAGACTGCAGTGTGCTAAACAAGTTCAACACAGGTAGTGACCATAGATTGGTGAGATGTAAGATGCACCTCAACACTAAACTTGAACGTGGCAAGCTCATAAGACAAACAAAATCTATTGACATAACCAACCTTAAAAAACACCATAATACCTTCAAGTTGGAACTGAAGAACAGGTTCTCTGCTTTAGAAGGCCTAACATCGGAAGAAGTGGACATCTCTGAAGTTAACAGAAAAGTAACCAAAGCTCTTATGGAAACAGCAACAAAATTAGCTGGGTCTAAGAACAAGTTGCATGTAAATAAATTATCAGGAAAAACGAAAATGTTGATGCAAAAAAGAAGAGAGATGAGGACAACTAAAGAAGATACGAAAAAGTATCACTGAAGACGTAAGAAAATTCAACTGTGAACTAGTGAGGAAAGCAATTGAAAACAACCAAAGCCTAAAGATAGCAAAGGGACATCTCAGTAAGGGAAGAAAACAGATTATGGCACTGAGAAAAGAAGATGGTTCTGTAACAAGAAATAGAGGCGAAATTTTGACAAGAGTGAAAGATTTCTACTCCAAATTATATGAAAGGGATGATACATGCACTCCAGACATCATGAAAGATACCAGTACCAGAGTTCCTCCAGTCCTTCCAGCAGAAGTTGCACATGCAATCAAGAACATGAAGCGGGGAAAAGCTCCAGGAGAAGACGGAATTACTGTAGACATCATACAAGAAGCAAGTGGAGAAATCGAAGCAGTACTCACCCAAATTTTCACTCGATGCCTTAATGAAGGAAAGATTCCTGAGGATTGGAACACCGCTACAATGATCCTGCTACATAAGAAAGGTGACATTGAGGATCTCGGAAACTACAGACCTATCAGCCTCCTATCAGTAGTTTATAAAATCTTCACTAAAGTTCTTTCACACCGCTTGAAGGTAACACTGGACATGGCTCAACCGAGAGAACAAGCTGGATTCAGGAGTGGCTACAGCACAATAGATCATATCCATGTGCTGAGAGAACTAATTGAAAGAGCGAGGGAATATGAACTTCCATTGTGCATGGCTTTTATCGATTATGAAAAAGCCTTTGATTCGGTGAAACCATCAGCAGTTACAATGGCTCTGAAAACCTGCGGTATTGAAGATGCATAGATTAATATTATTAATAACATCTATGAAAATGCAAGTGCAAAGATTAGGCTGTTTGAAAATACAACACACATAAAAATTGGAAAGGGAGTGAGACAAGGTGACACCATATCTCCGAAGCTCTTTAATGCCACATTGGAGGGTGTTTTTCAGTCACTGAGCTGGGAAAACAAGGGGATAAAGATTAATGGAGATTATCTAACCCACCTTCGTTTTGCTGATGACGTAGTCATTTTTGCAACTACCCCATCAGAGCTGCAGAGTATGATCCAGGAACTTGCTGACAAGAGTAAAGAAGTGGGATTAAAAATGAACTTTCAGAAGACAAAAGTGATGTTCAATGCTTTTACAAGAAATGAAGATTTATCGATTGATGGAGAAAAGCTGGAGATAACAGATACGTACGTTTATCTTGGACAGCAGATATCAAGTGAGGGTCACATTGATGAAGAAATTAATCGGCGTACAAAACTTGCCTGGAGAGCTTTTGGAAGAAACAGCATAATTTTCAAGAGCAATATGCCATTATGTCTTAAAAGAAAAGTGTTTGATCAATGCATCCTTCCAGTGCTTACGTATGGTGCAGAGACGTGGACCTTAACTAAAAGAGACATACAAAGGCTGCAGACAACTCAAAGTAGCATGGAGAGGTGCATACTTGGTGTAACCAGGAGAGATAAGAGGAGGAACTCGTGGATCCGAAAAATGACAAGAGTGGAAGACATCATGATCAGAGTTAAATCCCTGAAATGGCAATGGGCTGGACATACTGCCAGAAGGACAGATCATCGATGGACAGCCGAAATTTTAGATTGGATTCCAAGGGACAGGAAAAGACCCAGAAGAAGACCACATGGGAGATGGGTACATGAAATTCGAAAGTATGCAGGGGTGACATGGAGGAGACTGGCACAAGACAGACCGTTGTGGAGGAAACTTGGGGAGACCTTCGTCCAGCAGTGGATTGATAATGGTTGACAATGATGATGATGATGACATCAGAAGCAAAAATTAACACTTAAGTATCCTGGTGGCCAAAGTATTCTTTACCAAAAATTTGAAATTATATGCAAAAGATTTTTCATCAGGAGGTGTATCCGCTGAAGAAAATAAATTTCAAATCGTAGTTTTAGAAGAAGAGTTATAGGGAAAAATGTAATTTACTTTTACGCTCCCTAGCGGAAAATCTATGCGTAATTTGAAAAAGTAACTATATCTAAAATACTCTTCGACATAAATGGAACGAAAGCTGAAATAATTTTTTCAATCGGATGTTGAGAAGCAAATATGTGGAATAAAATAGTATTTTGAATTCTACATCATCTGCATTTACGCCCTCTAGCGGCGAAATTGTACATCGTAGAAAAAAACCGAAATGAAGGATCATTGTTCGCATATTTCAAGCTTCCCAATGCAAAAATAATTTTTCAAATCGGACTAATATTTGCAGAGATATTGTGGGTACAGGCGGACGGACGGACGGACGGACAAACCGGGAACATAAGCACGATTTTTTTTTTACAAAAGACATGAGAAAAAGTAGGGTACCAAGTACTGATCCCTATGGAAACCCCATAGTGAACAGATTTTACACTGGAACGAACACCCTGTAACTGAACATACTGCCTCCTCCCAGTTAGATAACTCTCAAAAAAGTTTTTGCAACTCTCCTGATACCAATGTGTTCAAGCTTCGATACTAAAATATCATGTCTATCTGTATCAAATGCGCGAGACAAATCACAAAAAAATCCTAACTACACAGAGACCCTGATGTATATTATGCTGCAAAAAATTTAATGCATCAAGAACTGCAGTCTCCGTTGAACCACCCCTACGAAAACCATATTGCTTTTTATTAGCACGTCTTTTGTAAAAAAAGATCGAGCTTATGTTACTGGGTTGTCTGTCCGTCCGTCCTCATGTACCCACGATATCTCTGCAACTATTAGTCCGATTTGAAAAATTCTTTTTGCATTGGGAAGCTTTAAATATGTGAATGATGATCCTTTATTTCGTTTTTTTTACGATGTACAATTTCGCCGCTAGACGGCGTAAATGCAGATTATGTCGAATTCAAAAATACCTTTTATTCCACATATTTGCTTCTAAACATTCAATTGAAAAAATTCTTCTAACTTTCGATTCCATTTATGTCGAAGATTATTTTAGATATAGTTACTTTTTCAAATTACGCATAGATTTTCCGCTAGGGAACGTAAAAGTAAATTACATTTTCTCCGATTCTTCTTCTTCAAAAACTCCGATTTGAAAAACTTTTTCTTCAGCGGAAAATCTTTAGCATATAATTTCAAATTTTTGGTAAAGAATACTTTGACCACCAGGGGGTAAGTGTTAATTTTTGCTTTTATGTATTTCCCATAAAATCCGAGCTTCTGAACTATCGATTGAAAAAATTCTTTCGTGGACTGATGCCACTCACATCGAGAAACCTTTTCGGAATATTTTCTTCTTAAAATATTCCACAGCTTCTCCGCCAGGAGGCGTAGACGTATATCTTATTTTCGTCAATATCTCTACATCTAGGAGTTAGATTTGAAAAATTTCTTCTTTGTTGGATAGTGCTTTCAGTGTGACTTGTTCTTCATATATAATTTCAAAATTTTCAAGTAATTCAGAGAACTTCCGGTAAGGGGCGTAGTGTTAAATTTCGTTTCCCCCTATATCTCTGCTTCTAAATCTCCGATTTGAAAAATTATTTCTGCAGAGGATACAACTGCTGATGGGAAATCGTTTGCACATAATTTCCAATGTTTGTAAAAAAAATGGTTTGGCCACCAGTGGGAGTAAGTCTTAATATCTGCTTCTGATGTATTTGCAGTAAAATATCAACTTCTAAAACCTCGATTGAAAAAAGTCGTTTGTTGATCGATACTACTCTTGTCGACAAACCTTTTAGGAACATTTTCTTTTTAAAATAATGCATGGTTTCTACGTCAGGGGGCGTAGATGTATATCTTATTTTTGTCAGTATCTGTACTTCTAGGAGTCCGATTTGAAAAATTTCTTCTTTGTTGGATAGTGTTTTCGATGCGAAATATTTCCCCTATATATTCAAAATTTTCAAGTAAATCATAGACTTTCCGCTAGGGGGCACAAAGGTAAATTGCGTTTTCTGCGTTATTTCTGCTTCTAAAACTCCGATTTGAAAAATACTTCCTGTATCGCATACAAGACCTGATGGAAAATATTTTTCACATAATTTCTAATGTTTGGTAAAAAATGGTTTGGCCACTAGGGAGCGGAAGTGTTAATTTCTGCTTCTGATGTATTTGAAGGAAAATCTGGGCTCCTGAAAACTCGACTAATTTTTTTCTTTTCTTGGACCGATACCGCTCATATTTTTTCTTTTCTTGAACCGATACCGCTCTTTCTGTGTTGGAGAGCGTTTCCGGTGCGAAATGTTTCTCATATCAATTCATGGTTTTCTTAACGCCCAAGTCTGCAACTGGAGGGAGTATGCTCACGATTCCGTTTACAGCAATATCTGAGGGATTAAAAACCCGATTGAAATACTTCTTTCTTGCGTGAGATACTATTGTTTTCCATACCGGTTCCATTGACTTTGAATAGCTTTGATAAATTTAATTTGCGTCAGAACGGATTCAAAAGACGTGCTTATTTTATTACACTCGAAAATTCGGTGTCATCTTTCTTGTTAAGTATATTGTTAGTATCAATAAAAGATAACAACCATTTGAGTATTAGCCTTTGTAATATTTTTGCAAATGCAGAAATAAGAGATACAGAAATGATTAATGTGACAAATGGAATAACTGATTAATTATTAATGGGCAGCACTGCTCCGCGTAGGTAATTTTGGTCGTACAACCAACCGTACGTATACCTGTGATGAAGCTTCGGATTTCTGCATTGGAGTGATCTCAGTGGCGAAAGCTCGTTTAAAGAGTGAGAATGCCTGAACGGCGTCATAGGGAATCCTACTATGACTCGGACACCTTTATCAGAGGCCTCATCACAGGTTTACGAACGGTTGATTGGTTCCTGTGTCGCATCGGGATGAAACAACTGTCAGCCGAATGTGTTGACAGCGGTTGGAAGAAGATAACATGCTTCGCCACAGTGGGACTGATGCACGAAGGCTGACGTTGAAACGCTTCTATGTTCACATTCGATAGCAGCCCCACTATAGACAACGGGCGACATTCAACGAGGTGTACACTGTACAGGCAGATATGTTCATCCCCGTACAGACAAGGACTGTGAATCGCAGATTGACTGAGCCACATTGGCGTTCTCGCCAGCTCTTGAGACAATTGCCACTCACCCCTGCACATCGTCTCGCAAAGTTTCAGAGGTGCCCTACCAGACATGCCTGGAGGGACGAATAGAACCATATGGTGTTCACTGACGAGTTTCGCTTCTGTCTCCGCGCCGACGGTTGTTGATTGGCAGCCTGGAAACGGGATGGTCACCGGGTTGATCTTGCTACCATCTTTGAGTCAGGTATGGCTCCTCAGCCTGGTGTCATTGTTTGGGAAGCTATCAGCTTCAACAGCCGTTTTCTACTCATACGCCTAGAGGATACAATGACAGCAAGAAAATACGCCTCTGAGGTGTTGCAGCCCATTTGGTTGCCGTATCTCCAACGTATTCCTGATGACCACTTTCAACATCATAATGCCATCCAGCACACAGAAGGCGGTGCCTCCAAGATGTACAGGTGCTGTTCTGGCCAGCGCGATCCCCCAGACCTCGCTCCTATAGAAAACGTGTGCGACATCATTGAAAGGCGACGTAACTCCTGTGTACGACCCCCTCGCAATGTCGGATAGCTACGGACACAGATCAAGACGCATGGTTAGCGATATCTCAGACATCATCCGGAGACTTTTCCACTCCATGCCATGAAGTGTTCCTGAATGTATAGCCCAGCATGGCAGTCATACGACCTACGGACTTAGGTCAGATTGAACGGTTTCCCCGTCCATCGCATTCATATTATCACTCAGAAATCAAATCCCATCTTCCCCACCTCACTGTCTATACGTGTGAAAAGTTTCGTCTCATTTCGTGCATTTCTTCATTTTGTGGCATTTTCTAGTACACTGGTTTCCATAAACAAAGCAAGAAATAAAAAAATCGAGCTAATTGGGCGAAATGTAGTTCAAATTGCCCGAAATTTGCATTTGCTACGGGCGAATGCATACAGCAACGATGTAGGGAAGGCAAAATGAGTTGCGCTGGCAGAGCTTTATGCAAATGCACAAGAGCTTAAAACCAGCTGTTTCGGAGGGAGTCGCCAATTCATGTGCGGTGGTAAATGACAAGATTCCGAGATAGCGATTTTGTTAACATGGCTTCCAGACGTCACCAGCGGAGTTACGCTACACAAAGCGATAGGCCGACTCGAAGCAGAGAAACGGCAGGCGGACGTCGCAAGTTGGCTCATCGTCGATCGTTCTGCGGTCAGCAGGATGTGGCAGCAGTTCCAAGCCACGGGTGCAGCTTCCCGAAAGTACAGCGAAGGTTGGCGTACCGCGGATGACCAGTATTTGCTGCTTTCGGCACGGCGGAATAGGACGACTACACCGATTCATCTCATATCTATTTTTGCGGCAGCCACCGGACGAACGGTAGCAGCTTCGACGGCACGCGGAAGGTTACATGAAGGAAGACTGTATGCTCAGCGACCGGTATTATGCGTACCCCTTGTATCCCGCTAACGGAGGGAACTTTTTGGGGCTCGAATGCATGCAAACTGGATTCAAAATCAGTGGAGGTCCGTTCTACTCACTGATGAGTCGCGATACTGTTTACAGAGTGGTTCTGACCGAGTTTACATCTGGAGAGAGGCCGGTACTCGCTATCTTTCCTCTAGTATCCAGGAAAAGGATACCTATGGTGGTGGTAGTATTCTGGTGAGAGCACGCATATCGTTAGGTGGCCGTACCGACCTTTATATGTTGGCACTTGGGAACCTCAATGCTCAGAGGTATAGAGACGACATCCTGGACCCTATTGTTTGTCCGTACGAGGCTGCAGATGCCGATACATTTGTACTGCAGACGGATAACTCCTGCCCTCACACAGTTCACCTCGTGCACCAGTACCTGGGACAGGAGACTATCGTCTGCATGGAGTGGCCAGCACGCTCTCCCGATCTGAATCTCATTGAACATGTCTGGGTCGTTCTCGGGAGACGTGCTGCTGGCCTCCAGCCCCCCTCCCTGAACCCTGCAGGGGCTCCGCACTCTTTTGCTCAATCAATGGACGCAGCTACCCAAGGAAGTGCTCGACACCATAATTAACATAAGAGATAAATGTCTTCGTGCTGAGAATAACTAAAGGTCGAGTGTAATTTGCTGTCTGAAGCACGATAGTTAAAATCTTTAATGAATAAAATATTTACAAGTTAAAAAATACAAACACGAGATCTTTCACAAGGGCAACCCTTGCATCATCAGGTGAAGACTACATTTGAATATGCTTAGTGCGAAGTTATAAAGTGTCAGTGTCTTGACGTCATCATGTACAATGATGTTCATTAGTTGATGACGATTGGTCACTCCTATCTAACTTCTGATGCTACGCAGTTTCGTCTTTGAAAGGTGGTATTAGATTAAGTTAACTGATGGTGTAGTGGGGGTTATAAATCTTGAATTTTTTCTTTAATATATATAAACTGTATTAAACAGTTGTTTCCAAACATACGGCAAAGTAGTGGGAATATCATCGTTACTGCAGTTTTTAAGTAGTGGTAATGTCATAGTTATGTTCATTTGGCGAGTCCTCCAGTAATCGTTTCCAGCTGATGTACAAAGATCGATACGTCAAGCCTGAGAATGAAAAATATGGTGTGTATTGCATACCATTAAAGAGTCTGAGCTCAGAGTTCAACGATAGCTGGTATATAGGCTCGACCCTTCGGAGCCTAGGAATTCGTACAGCCGAACACCGATATTCAACCCGAACAGGTGCCTCTAACACTGCTTTGGCCCGCACAGTCCAGGAAGGAACCCACACCCTCATGGAATGATGCATATATTCTTCTATGCACCAAAGAAAAAAGATCTACATTGTCTGCGGAAGCATTGTTCATCCATCACTATGGTGAAAGTGCTGTAACGATCACATTCCCACTACTTTGCCATATGTTTGGAAACAACTGTTTAATTCAGTTTATATTAAAGAAAATATTCAAGATTTAAAACCCCCACTACACAATCTGTTAACTTATTCTAATACCACCTTTCAAAGAGGGAACTACGTAGCATCAGAAGTTAGGGACCAATCGTCATCAACTAATGAACATCATTGTACATCATGACTTCAAGACACTGACACTTTATAATTTTGCACTAAGTATGCTCAAATGTAATCTTCACCTGTTGATGCAAAGTTCGCCCTTGTGAAAGATCTCGTGTTTGTATTTTTTAACTTGTAAATATTTTATTCATTAAAGATTTTAATTATAGTGCTTTAGACAGCAAATTACACTCGACATTTACCATAATTAACATCATGGAACATCGCTGTCGGACCTGTATTGCTGTGCGGGGTGATCACACTTCGTGTTGAAGTACCTTTTCTTATTTCATCTCGATAATTATATTTCTGTATTTTCATATTTGCATCACCCATGCAAAATATAAATGCCTTGTATCACATGTTCTTACGTTTTTTTGTTGAGTTTGGTCGGATAAAGCTTAGCACCAATTTCATCCGAATTGGTTGCGTAATTTTTGAGTTAACGCGATTCTTCCATTTGTTGCTTAATGTATGGAAACCAGTGTATGTATGTATAGACGTGTATTATCAATTTAATGGACTACTCAGAATTCGGAAAATACAGAATATATAAACATGATACCGTTTTCGCGTAAAGTGTTATCGCGAAAAGTAATTTTCGATTTGATGTTCGCTGCAGATCGACTCGATTCGATCTTGGACGTTCAACGTGGCAGTACGTTCGTAAGAACTCTCACAAAAGACTGAGCACACATTTATTTGAAATACTCTTCGAAATAAACGCTGAATATTTATGTAACAGAGGCTCATGCCGGAAAGTAAGAAGCACAGAGACAGAGAGAGAGAATGAGTGATTAATGAATTTCCAATTTAAAACATTTCCCTCGAACCGTTTCTTTATGAAAACGGTATCGAAATACGTAGTAAAAATACAGAAAATTGATTTGCTGTTTTTCACGTAAAAATATCGCTTCTAAAAAAAGTAAGGGCATACTGAATGTTGGCAGGAACATTGATTGAATCTCCAAGGGGCCTTTTTTAATATTTTGAAAAGCAGAGGGGGGAAAATGGATGTGACATGTTTTCTGCACGAAAATGTCGGAAAATGCTGAAGTAAAAAAAGGGGGGATTTATCTATTTTAAACAACCTATCATTAAAATTTGCTGATGATACGAAGCGTATGCGAAATCTAAACTTTCCATTCGGGTTTGACGTGGGCTTGTTATTTTGCCGACAAACTGAGTGAAATGCCATACTGTGTTTTAAGACGCAAATAGGGAAACCATTAAGGATTAAAATACTTTCTGAAACACTAGAAAATGTCATAATGGTTTCCAAATAGCTGTCTACGTACGAGAAGTTAAAACCACATTTTCAAATTGCAAATTAAAATCACTTTATTTACAAATTAAAAACTAGTTAAAAGTGCGAGATCTTTCGAGGCTTCATGGCCCCATCATCAAGCAAAGTGCCAATAGACACAGAGATGCAACCATTACATAACACATACGATAACCCACAATGCACTTAGTCCCCATCACAAGTGATGCCATTTACAATGAATTAAAGTTCAAAAGAAAACAGTAAAAAATATTATGCAAATTTCTGGTCTTCGAGCTGCTTTGTAGAAGGGGCAAGAAGCCGTCTCCACTCCCCAGGAACGAAAGCCTGGAGCTCAGTGTTACAACAGGTCACTCCATATTTTATAATGAAGAGGCTTTCTGACAGAAAAATGTACATTGATGAAACGTTCGTGCTGAGTTAGTCATAAAATAAGGTTGCCGTCTTATGCACGATTAGAATAACTAAAAGTTAGAAGAACTGATGCTCCTGTACACACCAAATGTGGTGAAGGTGATGTGAATGACAGGTTAAAACAAACATGAGATCCTTCAATCCATTTTGGGATCATCCTCAGATGTGCTCTCAAATTAGTGATTCCGACCCTTAAATAACAGAAGGGGAAGTGTCATGAATCAAACTGTGCGTTCATCGCGCATGTCTGGGATTGTTCACGGGAAATTCCGAATCGCTGAATGGGTGATTGTGTCATCTGGTGTTAAGGCATTCAAGGTGTTGTCACTTTGAACATTATTTGAGTCCCTTGGCAAGAAATTTGTCCAAGAATTGGGGATGTACATGTATATATTTTTTCCAAGAATTGTACATCCCCAATTCTAAGTCCCTTGGCAAGAAATTTTTCCAAGAATTGGGGATGTACATGTATATTTTTTTCCAAGAATTGTACATCCCCAATTCTAAGTCCCTTGGCAAGAAATTTTTCCAAGAATTGGGGATGTACATGTATATTTTTTCCAAGAATTTTACATCCCCAATTCTTGGAAAAATTTCTTGTCAAGGGACTCAAATAATGTTCAAAGTGACAACGCCTTGAATGCCTTAACACCAGATGACACAATCACCCATTCAGCGATTCGGAATTTCCCGTGAACAATCCCAGACATGCGCGATGAACGCACAGTTTGATTCATGACACTTCCCCCTTCTGTTATTTAAGGGTCGGAATCACTAATTTGAGAGCACATCTGAGGATGATCCCAAAATGGATTGAAGGATCTCATGTTTGTTTTAAACCTGTCATTCACATCACCTTCACCACATTTGGTGTGTACAGGAGCATCAGTTCTTTTAACTTTTAGTTATTCTAATCGTGCATAAGACGGCAACCTTATTTTATGACTAACTCAGCACGAACGTTTCATCTATGTACATTTTTTCTGTCAGAAAGCCTCTTCATTATAAAATATGGAGTAACCTGTTGTAACACTGAGCTCCAGGCTTTCGTTCCTGGGGAGTGGAGACGGCTTCTTGCCCCTTCTACAAAGCAGCTCGAAGACGAGAAATTTCCAAAATAGTTTTTACTGTTTTCTTTTGAACTTTAATTCATTGTAAATGACATCACTTGTGATGGAGACTAAGTGCATTGTGGGTTATCGTATGTGTTATGTAATGGTTGCATCTCTGTGTCTATTGGCAGTTTGCTTGATGATGGGGCCATGAAGCCTCGAAAGATCTCGCATTTTAACTAGTTTTTAATTTGTAAAAAAAGTGATTTTGTTTTACAATTTGAAAATGTGGTTTTAAATTATCGTACGTAGACAGCTATTTGGAAACCATTATGGCCATTCCGTATGAAAACCTCTATATTATCACTAGAAAAGGTAATAAGATACGAGCTTAAAAACCACCGAAACGCAAAACTGAATTTGTGTAAAAATGTACATGAAAACGATCATGACATTGCTTTAAAAAAATTAATATTGATCATTGCATATTATTTAAAAACACAATTTTCGAACCATAGCTTATAAAATATAAAGAAAAAAATGATCATGTCACTTAAAAGCAGCCAACACAAATAGTTATCAGTTACAGGAATTGTGAAGTACAGGTAAAACACGTGTCAAGACGACAAATCTGCATCGATACGTTCCGTCTGTGTAGCTTAGTTGGGAGAGCAACGTACTCCGGCGCGAGTAAGCTCGGGTTCGATCTCCGTCACGGACAAATTTGTGTTTTCACTGAATAGTTTACGCTTACTCTCTTATCATCTGCAAAAATGGTCCACTGAAAATCCCTCATCACTTACAAAAACTGCATACGGATCGTCGCCTTGCACTTACAAGAATTTGTCAGCATCTTTTGTTACTTATAAAAATAATTGACGGATTATCGTTATCGATTGGAAACAAAAAAGGATGACACCGGATTCTCAGGTGCAATGAGCACGTCCTTTAAATTCTTTCCGACACTAAAAAAGCTATTTCACAGCAGATTTTCAGAAAAAGAAAAAAAAATCTGCGATAAAGAGGATGTATTTATGCCTCCTAGAGAAGTACTGCGTATAATTCAAAGTACGTAAAATGAGTAGAGTATGTTTTAGTAAATGGAACCGGTTACATAAAAAATCAACCAGATTTCTATAAAGGGGAAAATATTAACAATTAGAAGTATACTACTGATTGTGTAAATTGCAACACCATGAAGTTGACATTAGCTTGAAACTTACTGGATATGTACAACATATGTGAAAACACAAGTTTGTGAGTGTCCCCTCACTCCGGAGTAAGTCGCTCTCCCAACTAAGCTACACGGACAGAATGCTTCGTTTCAGATTTGTCGTCTTGACACATGTTTTCACCTCTCTAATACGTCATATCATCTCCCTCTCAATTTTTTTTCTTTGAAGTGAAGTAGCAGTTTTTCATTAATTCCAAACAATGTGTGGAACAAACATCCCACATTTTTCGAGGAACCCAGCTGGCACTGGATCCATTTTCCACAATCGGGCGCCAATGTGAAAACACAAGTTTGTCCGCGACGGACATCAAAACCGTGTCCCGTCACTCCGGAGTAAGTCGCTCTCCCAACTGAGCTACGCGGACAAAATGTATCGCTGCAGATTTGTCGTCTTGACGCATTTTTTCACCTCTGTAATACGTAACAGATGTTGGGACATGCAAATAATTAAAATGTCAGTGCGAATGAGCATGCGGTTTTAAAACAGTGCCTTCTGAACTGTCCGGTCCTGGATATTAACACTTTAACAACCATAACACCCAAAACGCCGTGCATACAAACTGCCATAGCCGCCCGAAACGCCTGTCTAGAGTAAGTCAGATTTCCTACCCTTGGCTGTTTTTCAAATTTTCTTGACTTATGAAGGATAAGCAGGAGTCACCCTCAGTCGATATTGTTATAATTAAACAAAGGAGTGAACCAACAGACAGTTTCGGGCGTTATGGTATTTAGAGTGATAAAATATTTTTTGGGTAATGGTCGTTAAAGGGTTAACAGCTGGCTCAAACGAGATGTTGCAATCACTGCGAGCCAACATTGAGTCGAAAGGGTGTTTCTTGTGTCTCACCATGCCCGTCAGCGAAGAAGGTCGCTTTATGACCACGTGATGGATTTTCAGCGAGGAAGGATTGTGGGAATGAGAGAAGTTGGATCGTCATTCGTAGGGGACGAAACGTCAGTGCAATGATGCGGACGTGACGTCATTGGGCAGCTGAGGCTCGGACGCACAAAAATCCGGCACATGGGCAGCAAAGTCGCAACGATTGCACGGGATGGAAGACACCTCTACGGCATAGCAGTGACCGATCGCACAGTGATATCCACGGTGTTAGTGGAGCACTGTCACAGGTCAGGCTTTGACCTACAGCACAGTTCGACGTCGTCTGCTGAACCGCGGACTCGTCGCTAGCTGCCCATTACTGCGCATCCCTTTGACCCTTCAGCCACAGACGCCTCAGGCTGCAGTGGAGTCTCGAACACAGATATTGGAGTGCTGATTGGCAACAGGTAGTGTTTTCTGACGAGTCACGATTCATCTCGATGAACTGGGCGCATACATGTTCAAAGACATCGTGGTGACAGGCACCTTGCGATGTCATACCGGCCTAACGCCAAGTGTTATGGTATGGGGCGCTATTGGGTTCAACTGGTGATCTCTCCTGATAAGAACTGCGCGAACACTCAATGCGGGGCGTCATTGGGTTCAATTGGCGATCTCGCCTGATAAGAACTGCGGGAACACTCAATGTGGGGCGTGATTGGGTTCAATTGGCGATCTCGCCTGATAAGAACTGCACATGAATGCGGGACGCTATTGGGTTCAATTGGGGATCTCGCCTGATAAGAACTGCGGGAACACTCAATGCGGGACGTTATTGGGTTTAATTGGATATCTCGCCTGATAAGAACTGCACACTGAATGCAGGGCGCTATTCGGTTCAATTGGGGATCTCGCCTGATAAGAACTGCACGAACACTCAATGCGGGCGTCATTGGGTTCAATTGGCGATCTCACCTGATAAGAACAGCGGGAAAATTCAATGTGGGGCGTGATTGGGTTCAGTTGGGGATCTCGCCTGGTAAGAACTGCACACTGAAAGTGGGACGCTATTGCGTTCAATTGGTTATCTCGCCTGATAAGAACTGCGCGAACACTCAATGCGGGGCTTCATTGGGTTCAATTGGCGATCTCGCCTGATAAGAACTGCGGGAAAACTATATGTGGGGCGTAATTGGGTTCAATTGGGATCTCTCCTGATAAGAACTGCACATGAATGCGGGGTGCTATTGTGTTCAATTCGGGATCTCTCCTCATAAGAACTGCACATGAATGCGGGGCGCTATTGTGTTCAATTCGGGATCTCGCCTGATAAGAACTGCGGTAACACTCAATGCGGGACGTTATTGGGTTTAATTGACGATCTCGCCTGATAAGAACTGCGGAAACACTCAATGTGGGGCGTGATTGGGTTCAATTGGCGATCTCGCCTGATAAGAACTGCGGAAACACTCAATGTGGGGCGTGATTGGGTTCAATTGGCGATCTCGCCTGATAAGAACTGCACACTGAATGAGGGGCGCTATGGGGTTCAGTTGGGGATCTCGCCTGATAAGAACTGCGGAAACACTCAATGTGGGGCGTGATTGGGTTCAATTGGCGATCTGGCCTGATAAGAACTGCACACTGAATGAGGGGCGCTATGGGGTTCAATTGGGGATCTCGCCTGATAAGAACTGCGGGAACATTCACTCAGTACATCAGGAATTCAGAGTTGAAGAAATATTCTTTTCATAATACGTGGTAAATACGTCATGGTAATTACCACAGCAATCGGTTATCGCCGAATTGACTGTCATTACTGTTTCTCACGTGAATTAAATCTCATCAGAAAACTTGAAAATTTTATTTCTTTTTTTACGCTTTCCAACCGTAGGTTGAAGAAGCATCCGTCTGTCCGCACGATAATTTGCGTAAAAATGGTTCGATTTCGATGAAATTTTAGTATATAGTAGGGGACCACTGGGGACGAACTTTATTGAAAATGGGACAAATGGGGTCAAAGGTCACGACGTAGGAGCGGAATCCATTCCGCTCCTAAGTCGTGACCTTTTTCGCCCTAACTTGCGAAATCGAACCATATTTTCGCCCTAACTTGCGAAAATATGGTTCGATTTCAATGAAATTTTACTATGTGGTAGGGTACCGCCTGGGGACGAACCCTATTCACAATGGGTGATGTGGGTTTAAAAGTCAGGACATAAGAGCGGAATGCATTCCATTACCCTTATGCGTCATAATGTGCGTAAAAATGGTTCGATTTCGATGAAATTTTAGTATGTGGTAGGGGACCACCTGGAGACGAACACTACTGAAAATGCACGAAATGGGGTCTAAGGTCAGGACACAGGATTGGGATCCATTCCAACTCCCTTATCCCATACTATTAAGGTGGACGTCAAGTAATTTTGCTTCCTATACTTAAAATGGAAAAAACTTTTGTACATATTTCTTTCACAATTAATGTGTTCCCACGGATGAAAATTTGAACGTCGATTAAAAGAACTTCATATTATAAAGTGGAATACTTAATATTTTCTAAAACATAACCATAATTATATTAAAAATCAATAACTTTTCCTTTGGTGGTGTTGAAACCAGAAAAAGGATGGCGCGACTTGTACTTTGAGGACGTCAATAGACAAACAAATGTTGGATTGCATAATTATGGTTATGTTTTAGAAAATATTAAGTATTCCAAGTTATAAAATGAAGCTATTTTAATCGATGTTCAAATTTTCATCCTTGGGAACGCATTAATTGGGAAGAAAATGTGTACAGAAATGTTTCCATTCGAACTACAGGAAGCAAAATTACTTGACGTTCACCTCAAAGGAGCAATTCTTGTATGTATGTAAATTTTATTTTGAAAACGGCGCTAAGGATTTTGATGAAAGTCGTTAACCTATCGTTTTTTGGTACTATAAATCGATTTAGCTAGATCTCGACTTTAGGAAAATCCGTTTAGTGCGTTAAATAACCACCCTGAATTACCACGTTTTTAGTGTCACGGCGTCGTCCCATTAATGTTATCCATGCTTAGAAATCTTATGACGTCACACTCTCGCAATTCAGATGTTGGCGCGCGGTCACGCCATCTGTCTCATTACGTCACGCGTTGTGTGTGTATCATATTAAAATTTTATGACGTCACACTCTTGCGAGCAGATGTTCGCGATTCCCATCTGCCTCATTACGTCACGCGTTGTGTGCGTATGTCCGACCGCACGATAACTCGCGTAACAATCCTTTGATTTCGATGAAATTTTAGTATGTGGTAGGGGAACACCTGGGAAGGAACCCTATTGAAAGTAAGCGAAATGGGGTGAAAGGTCAGGACATAGGAGCGGGATCCATTCCACTGTCTCTTATGGGTCATAACTACCGTAAAAAAGGTTCGATGTCGATGAAAGTTTAGTGTGTCGTAGGGGACTACCTGGGGACAAACCTTATTGAAAATGGGCGAAATAGGGTCAAATGTCAGGACATAGGAGCGGAATCACTTCCATCGCCATTATGCGTCATAACTTACGTACAAATATTTCGATTTGGATGAAATGCTAGTATGTTGTAGGGGCCTACCTGGGGACAAATTCTATTGAAAATGGGCGAACTGAGGTCAAAGGTTAGGACACAGGAGCGGGATCTATTCCATAGCCGTTATGCATCATAACTTACGTAAAATTACTTCCATTCCGACAAAACTTTATCATGTTATTTCGGAGGTATACTGAACCAGTTCTGTTGAATATCATTGAAATGGGACCAAAGGTCAGGGCACACGAGCGAGATTTATCCACAGCCATTATCCTCATAACTTGAGTTATGATTTCTGGTATGTTGGAAAGCGTATCATAATCAATGCATTGCATGATTTTACTAACTTGTTTCATTTCTTCCCGCTCCACAGCGATGAAATTTTCTAGTTTTCTGATGTGATTTAATTCACGTGCGAAACAGTAATTACTGTCAATTCGGCGATGACCGATTGCTGTGTTAATCATCATGACATCAGGAATGTTTTAAATGCAGATGTGGTACCTTTCCTTCAGAGTTGTCCTGACCTTCTATTCCAGCAGGAAAACGCTGGGCCACAAGTGGTACGGAGTGTCCAACAGAGCTGAGACCGAGTACGAAAGCCCGAAGCAGAGCCCAGGCCCGAATCGGGCTCGGGCCGTAGAATATTGACTTCGGTCCGGGCTTGGGCGGGCCGAGGCTCTTAGAGCGAGGGAGAACGAGATAATTTTTTTTATATGTAAATGTGATTTTGTATGATTTAGCAAATGAGACACATTATAGTTGGTAAAGGGAATTCTTCGGCAACTGGTTGGGGTTGGGAAGCGGGCATTCGAGATGGCTATTTATTCCAGGCTTCGGTAGAAAATGCCCATTAGTGTGTTTCTGCAGAAAAGAAAAAGCTTTTTCAAGAACTATAGATATTGGATAGTTGATAGCTTACCGACGATAATTTACCCCCTATCTCCACGCAGTAGCTCCCTGTTAATTCTATTTATGAGATGTTTTTTTATTAATGTTTGAACAGGTTAGCCAGTTTTCGAGGTCGTTTGGGCCCAGGCTATATTTTGCAATATAAAACTCGGGCTTTGATGGGCCCGTGCTGATATACCATGTGCTCCGAAATGAGCCAGAACTCAGCTCTGGTGTCCAAGACCTCTTTCATGCACGACAAATGTCGCTTCTTGTATAGCCCTAGAAATGTAATAATTTGTGATCTACGACATGAGGAATCTACAATATAAATCCCATTTCAATAGCTTAATTCTTTCTTTGTGTGGCAATTTTTACAAACAGCAGTGTAACTACTTTTGATCACTAGCGGCTGATATGTGTGCGGCGAAAAATTACAAACTGTGCTCAAAACCCTAACCATAATAGAAAATATCTGAGGCAAAGGGAGTTTTCAAATCGAACAATAAAAGAAGAGATACGGAGGCAAATGTGATAATTTAACTTTACCCTTCCTAGAGGGAAAGCCGTGAGTTATTTAAAATAGAAAACCAATGCAAAAGTTTTTCCATAATGAAAAGTATCCCACGAAAAGAGGATTTTCTCAAGGACTTTTTTATAATCGGAGATACCCTTTCACACACAAATAGCTATATATGCTAACACCCCCTGTGCGGCGAAATTGTTGGTAACGAAAAAGCAGAAAACGTACACAAAGTATTCTTTAAATAGATGGATCCATGCGAGAAAGAGGAAAGAGGATATCATCAACTTTTATGCTGAACATGGTAGGAAGTATTGAATTGAAGTTGTTCTTATTTATTTTCAGTACCCTGAAGCTTCCACCACGAGAGCGGCAACGCAAGGGGGCTCCTCCAATCTTTCTATTATGGATACGCAAAAGTTTCCGCCGCCCCCGCTAGCGGGCGCTGTGAAGGTCTAACCAGACGGCGACCCATGCTGTCAGTTCGTACATGAAACCAAGCATGACGGTCGATAAAGTTCATTTGCGGCACTGTTTGTTATTCATGTTTAATTTAAGGAAAAGTGCGAGTGAAGCATACGGTTCAATATGTCAGGTGAATGGCGAAACGGTTATAGGTAAGCGGACTTGTCGAGAATGGTTTGCCATGGTTTAAGAAAGGTGATCTAAGCTTGGAAGACAAGCCACGTGCAGGTAGACCACAGGAACTCGCAGAGGAGTAGCTGGAACCGCTGTCGCAAGAGGATGGAACGCAATCGACCACGCAACTGGCGAAACGTTTGAAAGTGGCTCAAATGACGGTGGTATGGTGTCTACAGGTCTTGGAGAAGATCCAGAAGATTGGTAAGTGGGTTCCGCAAACTTTAAAGGAGCGTAATATTGGTCAACGATTGGGCATCTGCCTGTCGTTGCTGAAAAGGTTTCAGGGGAAGAATGTCTTTTGGAAGGTTGTCACCTGGGATAAAACATGGGTGTATTGCGACAACCCCGTAAGCAAGCAATTCCGGTTCAGCCCAGGCGAGCCATCAACATCCACTACAAAACAGGATATCCAGAAGGGGAAAAGTGCTGTTGTGTGTGTGTTGGGATATGCATGGAGTGCTGTACTTCAAACTGTTGAAACCGGGAGAAACAATCACTGCACAACGATGTAGTGATCAGTTGATGAAACCGAACGCCGCAATCGAGCAAAAACGTCCATGGACAGGTAAAGGACGCTGCCCAGTCATCCTGTCACACGATAATGCCAGACCACATATTGATGCCAACACGAAATCAACCCTTGAACAGTTACACTGGCAGGTTTTACCGCACCCGGCTTGCTTCCCAGACAATGCACCCTCAGACTTTCATCTGTTTTGCTCTATGCAACATTCCCTAGCCCAACAGCGGTTCAGCACAATTCCAGAGGTGGAAAATTTCGGCTGTGCGTTCTTCAGGTCAAAACCTGAGTTCTTTTGTCACAGGGGCATCCATTTGCTGCCTGAAAAATGGCAAAAGGTCATTGATGCCAAGGGCCAACATTTCGTTGAATAAATGTGCACTGGTTTCCTGATTGTTCCAGCCTACTTTCTGCTTAACACGGCGGAAACTTTTGCATACACCTAACATATAATTTGTTTTGAAGCCTGAATTTGGTATTGTTACGAGGATTAAATGAAAAGTAATGAACATTACTCGAAGCTGAATTGGAAAATTTTAATAAATCAAACACAAAAATAATCCTTATAATATGCCATTTACTACATATTAAGAAAGCACAACGTTTGTCACAAGTACTTTATTTTTTCAAGTCGACCAAGGTTTCGCTGGGCTCTCTAGCTTCATCAGGACAAATGGCACGTGGATATTCAAATTGTACATGCCACCTAATGGAGGAGCACAAGACCTATTTTCCGAACTGTGACCTAAAGAAGTCATTAATGGCTAACACTGTTATGAAAAGGACCAAAGGTTTCTCTTTGAGTAAGCAAAACTAATCAACAACCCAGATTCAATCACCAAACTTGATATTTTGGAAGCTTTCCATATACACTGCCGGACAATTGCTAAGGACGGATGACAATAGCAACGATAGCAACGATAAAATGGAAGGCAGGAAAATGTGGAAATTAGCATAAGTGCGGGATACAGTAAGACGTGTTGTGCGTATGCAAATTTTGGATTGCCGAACTTGTTCGTGACGTCATAGCGCTGATAAGAGATATAAAGGATTTGACGCGTATTGACCGTTGTTGTTAAAACGCAAAGTTGAAAGGGAAAGAATCAATTGACGAACTTACAATTTTCAGTATGTCTTCCGGACATCACCTAGATGATTTTACGCGTGGCCGTATTATTGGCAAGATTGAGGAAGGGCGAAAAATAACAGATGTTGCCAGGGAGTTCGACGTCAGCCACAGTGTTGTTTCAAGGCTTTGGAAATCATTTCAAACAAATGGAGAGTGTAGCAAACGTCACGGGGAGGTCGTGTTCGCAGTACGACACCTGCAGAAGATCGGTACATAGTGCTATCGACAAAAAGACACCAGCGCAGCACAGCTAGTGAGGTAGCAAATCAGTTTATGGCTGCTACTGGCAAGCGGATCTCCCGAAAAACTGTCACCAGACGTTTGCATGAAAGAGGACTATACACCCGCCGTCCTGTTGTGTGCATCCCATTGTCCAGACGTCACCGTACCGCCCGTTTGCAATGGTGCCATCGACATCGCAATTGGACTGATAACGACTGGTCTGCTGTCCTCTTTTCAGATGAGAGTATATACAGTCTATCGTCTGATTGTCGACGACAACTGATCTGGCGTGATAGTGGTACTGCATATTGTCCAGCAAACATACAGGAAAGGGACCGATATCCGACATGTAGTGTCATGGTATGGGCTGGCATCATGATCAATGGCCGTACATCCCTCTATGTGCTTCCAACTGGGACTATGACTGGCCAACGATACATTAATGATGTTCTGCTACCTCATGTTTGCATGTTCCGTGGTGCTGTCGGTGATAGATTCATTTTCATGGACGACAACGCAACATGTCATCGAACAGTCGCTGTCCAGGAGTGTCTTGAGAGCAAGGATATTCAATGCCTCGCATGGCCAGCACGTTCTCTAGATCTGAATCCCATTGAAAATGTGTGGGATGCTTTGGGGAGCAGTCTTGCTGGTCGCCAATGCCTTCCAATAAACAAGGACACCCTCATCCGTGCACTGACAGAGGAATGGGATAAATTACCCCAACAGCTGCTTGATAATGTTGTGCAAAGCATGACACGACGTGTGGAATCTTGCATCGCCCTCCATGGTGGCCATATCCCGTATTGACATCTTACGCCGGAACGCCTGCGGACGGCAATTGCATTTTTTTCACGTTTACGTATTCTGCACAAAATGGCCTGTTTGTCCTTTGAACACGTTCCAAAGCCTTCTGGATTTCAGAGCACAATAAATTGTCTTTCTTGTAATGTCCTGGCATTCTGACATTATTTTATTTCACTTGGCATCCAACCACACTTACTTTTTATGCGCTATATAGCCGTTTATGATCCGTCCTTAGCAATTGTCCAGCAGTGTATATCAGAATTCTTTGCTACTTGTTAATGGCATGGCATCCACACTATTTCTATCAAGCGCGTGGAGGCAACTAATCAAAACCCCGTGACTTTAAACACCATTTATGATATTTTGTACAATCTGAATATTTATATCCATTCGTCCTGATGAAGATGAAACAGAGCCCAGCGAAACCCTGGTAGATTTGAAAAAAAAAATATTTGTAACGAACGTTTTATTTTTTAATATACACTCACTGCCATAAAAATCTGTGCACAAAGAAAAACCACGCGATTAACGCGAAACTTGACGAATAGCTACGAGGAGGGCAGACATGCAAATGATTAAAGTTTCGTGCGATTGAGCATGCCCGCGCGTCCGAGACAGGCGCTGCAATCGCAATCCTTGGGGCATATAAGGCGCCACGCCGGAGACTCCACATTCATGCCGAAGTGCACGGTAAGAGTAAGGTGAGATCCCTGAGCGATACAAATGCCGAGAAGCCGCCGTAAATGTGCGTAGGGCAACTGACGGAGATTGAACGAGGTCGTATCGTCGGGATGAGAGAAGCAGGGTGGCCGGAGCGCCGAATCGACCGTCATTTCGGCATGTCCGACAGAACGGTGTGATTGTGTTGGGAGCAATGGACACTGGAAGGCATCCAGACACGACTGATTGGCTCTGAACGACCCAGACACACTAACAGCAGAGAGGAAAGTGGGATCGTGAGAAAGGCACGTACAGAGGCAACGACTCCCTTGTCCAATATCCAAAGACATGTGGCGGCTGTGCAAGGGACTCCTGTGTCCGCCCGAACTATTTGCAGGCGCATGGCAGAGGCGAATATGCCCTCTCGATGGCCCTTACGGTTTCTGCCATTAACACCGGACCATTGTCGGCTTCTATCGCAGTGTTGTTAGCAGCGAGCAACGTGGAATGCTACGAACTGGCGACATATAGTGTTCAGCGACGAATCCCGCTTCTGTATGAGAACAGATGGCCACCGTGTCAGAATATGGAGGACCGCAGGTGAGCGCTACAATACCAACCTCACTGTACAGCGACAAACATCCCGAATTGTAGGCGTGAAAGGTCTGGGAAGACATCGCGTATGACAGCCGGACTTCCCTCGTAGTGATCCGAAGGACGTTGACTGGCCAGCACCAAGCGCAGGAGATCCGGCGGCCCCATGTGCTGCCTTTCCTGGCAGGGAGGCTCGAAGACATCCCCAACAAGATAACGCCCGTCCGCACATGGCTCGGGTTTCACAGAACTTTATAGCACGTGTAGGGCCAGATGGGACGCGAGCTTCCTCCATGTCCCTGCGTTCGTGATTTAGAGCGTCGGTTGCAAGAAGTGTGGGCTAATCTGTCCCAGGATAACATATGGCGTCTCTTTCACTCCATGCCGGACCGTATTACCGCATGCCCCCGCGTACGAGGCCGTGCGACGCGGTACTAACGGTGACCAGTATGTCTGCGGAAAATCGTCCTGCTTCCGTGATATTGTAATCTCTTCTGTCCTTGGTATGTACCATGACACTACTAAAATCCCATTTCAATGCAAGGACTCCTTCTTAGTGCGCGGATTTGTATGACTATGAGTGCATATAATCATCAGAAGACTGTAGTCTCTGATTTCAAGAATGCCATTTACTAATCTGTAGTCATTTCTCAACGTAGTCACCAGATAACTGAATACATTTTTGCCAATGATGAGCAAGTTTCATGAAGCCGTCACGGAAGAAGTCCACCCATTGTTTCCAAGCCCAGGCCCCTTCTCAACATTTTCATTGGATGAGTAACGATGTCCTCGAAGTTCTTCTTTCGATTTCGGGAAGAGGTGGATGTCGCAGGGCGAGAAATCTAGATTGTACGATGGACGCTGTAGTGTAATGAGATTCAGCCTCTTTTGACGGCTCTCGCAGAGTGTGGCCCAAAGTTATCGATATCGATATCCAAGGAAAGCAATAATGTGACCCATACGTTCTTGTGAAATGCCAATTCTGTCAGTAATTTCTCGCTGAGTGATCAGCCTATTGTCCTTTATTAGTTCGTTAACCTATTTCCTGTGAAACTCATCGGTTGCTGACACAGGTCACCTGATTCTTTGTTTGTCACACAAGTGTTCTCGTCTCGGTACGTTTACATTTGTTGGACGATACTGATTTCAAATGTCATCACTGTAAAAGGCTTGCGTTCGTTTGGGGACTTACACCTACAGCTATCAAGGATTCGATCGCGACCACGATACTATTTGGTTGTCGGAAAATTCATGACGTAGTTTGGCACCCGATGGCGGTCGGGCGGTTTAAGTACTAGAGGCATGCGCAGCTCTGTTATCGCTATGGCATTCGACAGGTGCTAGTTCTAGTTGCAGTCTAAAAGGAATAAAGACCGATTTGGTTGATTTGCGGAGATTTGACATGAAGTTGAAGATGGAAGACCAAACTGTGCATTTTCGCCATATTTTACTGTTTTACTTCAGTAAAGGGAAGTACGTGCGTCAAGCTTGTGAAAAGTTGTGTAAAGTGTACGGTGATAATGCTCTACAAGAACGTCAGTACTAGCGGTTGTTCGCAAAATTCCGTGCTAGTGATTTTGACCTCAACGATGCTCCTCGGTCCTGGAGGCCAACCAAAGTTGATGACGACCAAATCAAGGCATTAATCGTGTCAAACCCACGTTACACGACACAAAAGATTGCAGACGCATTGCACATCCATCATTCAAGCGTTCACGACCACCTGAAGAAGCTGGGATACGTAAGCAAGTTCGATGTGTGGGTTCCTCGTGAACTCAAAGAAGCTCAATTGACGGCGCGTATAAACATCTGCGATATGCTCATTAAACGTGAGGAAAACGATCCTTTTTTGAAGCGACTGATAACTGGTGACGAAAAGTGGATTGCGTACAACAATGTGCTGCGCAAACGGTCTTGGTTCCCAGGTGCTGCTTCGCCTCAACCGACGACATTCATCAGTGGAAGGTTCCGGGCTCAGTGTGGTGGGTGGGCTTTTAAAGGTGTGTTTTTTCGAGCTCCTACCACGGAACCAAACAATCAATTCGAATGTGTACTGTCGGCAATTGGACAGTTTGAACGAATCTATCATCCAGAAACAGCCAGAGCTCGTTTATCGTAAAGGTGTTGTGTGCCATCACGACAACGCGAGACCACACACAAGTTTGATCACCCGTCAAAAATTATTGGAGCTTGGGTGGGATGTGTTGCCCCACCCAGCATACTCGCCTGACCTTGCGCCGTCTGACTTCGACTTGTTTCCGCTCTCTTCGACAGTCCTTGCGTGGTATAATGTTCAATTCAGATGAGGCTGTAAATCAGAACCCTGTACAGTTTTTCTCCCCGAAAGACAGGTCCTTCTCTGAACGAGACATTCTGCAGCTAACTGAAAGATGGCAAAAAGTTATCGAACAAAATGAGCATTATATCATTGATTGATCTTTGTTCTTTCTATCAATAAATGACCTTTGCAAAACATGGCTAAAATACGTCATGACTTTTCTGACAACCCAATATAATATTTTGTCACTCAGAATACCACAGCGCCCGAAAAAGGCTGCTGCTCGTTTTCGTATTTCATTCCCTCTCCCTTTGCCAAGTTAACAAAAGAAGGATTAGTGCTGGGTCACCACTCGAAACTTCTGATCTCTAGTCTTGCTGTGGGTTGGCATTTGGACGTTACCCTTCGGTAAACTATGCAATCTTCTACTGAGACCCTAAGACAGATAGGAGTGGTAACAGCAAGAAAATCTTCTTCACTTTCCCATTTTCTCTAGTTCTTTCTTGTGAAAAATATAATCTCAATGTGTTAATTTCGATTGAGGAAATATGAAAGAATTTTTACGGCACATTTTCTCTCATAAACTCTGCTTTTAAGACAAAAGAAGATATTGCATTTTATTTGAAATTAAATATTAGTATTTTATGCTGACTTTGAGGCCGAAAATCACTATTTTTCTGCTAAATGAGCTTTTTATTTTCTCGTAGTACAAAACCATTTTATGACGCCCGATTTATTTTTCTTTTTGTGTAATATCTACAGAATATATGTGCGCATATTTCGTGTGTAGTAGTTTAGAATCAGGCAATCCAGGCAATTTAACGTAGGCCCAACACTGTACCAACGGCATCTGTTACTAAAAGACGGTGGCTCAGTGTAGAGCCTACGTTAGATTACAAGGCTGTGTGCGAACAGGGCGGTATTTACGACTTCAAACTTAGGTGTCCAGAAAAATGTAATTTGTAAATTTATTTGTTCCACGAACCCTTTGGTGTCCACAAAAATGTAATTTGTAAATTTATTTGTTCCACGAACCTTTTGGTGTCCACAAAAATGTAATTTGTAAATTTATTTGTTCCACGAACCATTTGGTGTCCACAAAAATGTAATTTGTAAATTTATTTGTTCCACGAACCTTTTGGTGTCCACAAAAATGTAATTTGTAAATTTATTTGTTCCACGAACCCTTTGGTGTCCACAAAAATGTAATTTGTAAATTTATTTGTTCCACGAACCTTTTGGTGTCCACAAAAATGTAATTTGTAAATTTATTTGTTACACAAACTTTTAAGTGTCCAGAAATATGTTCCAAATAATTTTTCAAGTGCATGCAGTCCTACAATGTTTTTATATAAATTATTTTTATTAAGCACGTGTCAACAGAATAACAGTTTTACCGAGCGATGTCAGAAGGCTGAATGACATTTCCTCGGGACAAACAAACTCCTGGTTCACTTCTTTGTTTAACGACAACAAATACGACTGAGGGGACTTCTACTAATCCGCTAGACACCGTGCAAATTAAAAAAAACACGGAGGGGGGCGAAATCCTAGGCGAGATATCGGGCGACCTGGGCGCTTGTGGTCGTGTGAATGGCCGGGCGTGCCGGGCGTTGTGGCAACGAAAGGGTTAAATCGCACTGACGAGAGCATTCAACATTTTATTGAAATCTATAAGATTACAAAGCAAGCAATATGGGTGATTTCTGCTTTAGATCACATTGAAGATATATACATGGGTCACATTATCAACAAATTATAAATACCCATCTTAAAATCAATGACACCGGAACGCGTATGATATGAAGAATGAGCTTGCAGCATCTTCGTAACACACAACCACAGACGATGTAGAAACTTGATGATAGTATCTCTAGAGCTGAATCTTGGAGAAGCCCCCACCCTGGTGGCTGAGTGGTCTAAGAGATGGCTTCTGATCATTCGTCAGTAAAGGGTCCGTATTCGAATCCCGGCGAGGCATGGATGTTGTGTTTGTCTTACGGCACTGGCTCTCTCCCTTTCCGGAAATCAGTGGCCCTAAATTAGGGAAGGGCGACTGCTTGTAGTTCATTGAGTTGCTCACGGTGTTCGTTAAACCTTCAATCAAAAAAATCTTGGAGAAACAAGAACAGAAGTCAGAGAAGACGAATGCGGTTATTGTCGGAAAGAACTGAAGAAGGCATAATGTGATGAGAGACTCAGGAATGAGGCAGACGTCAGATCGGAAGGCGCATTCGGTTGTTATGGACTGAGACCCACCCGGCTGCTCTGTACCAAGTGAAGTGGGAGTCGGTAATACGAGACGCTTTTCTGGCAGCAGACAATTATAGATGGAGCCGGGAAAGCAGAACGAAACGAAAGCGAGAAACAAGGATTCGGCGTGCTCGGCGAGATGAGGAAGTCTGTGGATCAGTAGCGAAATCAACAAAAAGATGGTATATGACTGATTTAATTAAGATGGAGATAAAGGAAGACAAGCGGGAACGGCATGTATTTGCTGGATCATGGGATGGCAAAAACATGTAGCCACGTAGAGAATGATTGCATGCACAGAAATGTGAAGTAATTCGGATCATGTATCGTAATAATGGCTGAATACTAGGAGGTAGGATCCAAAAGTTCGGGGACTTGGCGTATAGTTCTTTTTCTTGAATACTTTAAAACACCTATGCACAACCACCTTCAAAATAATCCCCTTGGGCGACGATGCACTTTTGCCAGCGCTCGTAAAGCTTCTGGAAGCATTGCTTAAAACTATGCTTTGCAACCTCTCGTAATAGCTCCTGCGTTGCTGTTTTTACCTCATTTGTTGACACAAAACGGCTTTCCCTGCAGATTTTGTATCATCAGTGGAAAGAGGTAAAAATTTTAGGGGCTAAGTCGGGTGAATAGGCGGAATGTCGAAGTACATTAGTACGATTTCTTGCGAGAAACTCCGTGACCAGTAGGAACCGATGTGCAGGCGCGTTGTCATGGAGAAAGAGCCATTTTCCACTTCGCCACATCTCCAGCCGTTCACGACGGATTGACTCCTGTAAGCGACGTAAAATATCCAGATAAGGTTCCTTTTTAACTGTTGTGCTCTCAGGAATAAATTCGGAATGGACAATGCCGTGAGAATAACAAAACACCTCCAGCATGACTTCCCTTTGCTGCGATCCTGCCTGAATTTCTTTGATCGCGGTGGAGACGGTGATTTCCATGTCGAAGAAGCACGCTTTGGCTGAATATCAAACAAATAGCACCACGTTTCATCACCTGTGATGATGTTATCCAGAAACGTAGGATCTCTATCGGCTATATCGATTAATTCGCCCGATATCCGCACCCGTTCATCCTTTTGTTTGGCGTTCAAAAAGTGAAGGGCAATGTGCTGACACACGCGGTGCATGTTAATATCCTATATCAAAATGCGCTGGCATGTGGTTTCCGATAACGTAGTTGCGTTAGGGATTGCCTCAAAGGTTCGGCAACGATCCTGACGAACACACTGCGCCACCATCGTAATGATTTCCACACTCCGGGCAGTCACAGGTCGACCAATGAGCTCATTATCAGCGATGGATTCTTGGCCCTCTTTGAAACGTCGATACCACTCGTACATCTTCGATTTCGTCATTGTAAAGTGACCATCGTAAAGTGACTTTCGAAAGCATTTCTTAAGTCTCTGCAGCTATTTTACCCAAACGCTGACAAAATTTAATGCCTAAAAAAACCATGTTTCACACATCGCGGAAGACAGACGACTAATTACAGCAGCAAACGTCTGCGCGCGCATTCCAATCACTTTCCATGGGCCAAACCATTCTGACTACGGAGGGGAGGAATGTATTTCAGACGCCGTAACTTTAACTACATGCTTGCGTAGTCACGGGTAGGCTTTGTCCCCGAACGTTTGGATCCTACTCCGTAGAACAAATGGAGTACACATGCTGAGCAGAATCTCACATGACAGAAGGAGCAAATGGGAGTTGAAAGGATTTGGAAACGATGTAGGCTGACCGGAGAGAATAGAGGTTGATCCAAAACAGCCACTGTAGATATCTGTCTGTGGGAGAGGACACTGGATCAGCCACCACGGTTCAACTGTCAAGGATCTTGAACTGTGTTCCATTTCTCACGGAATATCTGGGCAACCGTTCACCTTCCGCCAATTGAGGAGGCAGACGAATACGTACCCAACATGCCAGTAATCATTGCATGTCTGTGCTGCCATCTGTTGCTGCATTATGAAGGTGGAGACATTGCTTTTTTACGCTTTCCAACCATAGGTTGAACAACTTAGTAAAATCATGCAATGCATTGATTATGATACTCTCTCCAACATACCAGTTATTACTCAAGTTATGAGGATAATGACTGTAGAATAAATCTCGCTCCTATGACGTGACCTTTGATCCCATTTCAATGACATTCAACAGAACGGGTAAAGTATACTTCCGAAACAACATGACAAACTTTTGTCCCAATCGAAGCATTTTTACGTAAGTTAGAGCGCATAAGGACGATGGAATGGATCCCGATCATATGTCTTGCCCTTTGACCCCATCTCACCCATTTTCAAGAGGGTTTGTCCCAGGTAGTCCCCTACAATATACTAAAATTTCATCGAAATCGAACCATTGTTACGCAAGTTATGACGCATAAGAGCAATGGAATGCATCCCGCTCTTATGTCCTAACCTTTGACCCCACTACACCTATTTTCACTGGATTTCATCCCTATGGGATCCCCTATGACATACTAAAATTTCATCGAAATCGAACCATATTTACCCAAGTTATGACTCATAAGGAAAATGGAATGCATCCCGCTCCTATGTCCTGACCTTTGACTCCACCCATTTTCAACAGGATTCGTCCCAAGGTGTTCCCCTACCACATACCAAAATTTTATTGAAATCGAACAATATTTACGCAAGTTATGACGCATAAGGGCAATGGAATGGATCCCGCTCCTATGTCGTGACCTTTGACCTTATTAACCCCATTTTCAATAGGGTTCGTCCTCAGGTGGCTCCCTACCACATACTGAAATTTTATTGAAATCGAACTATATGTACGCAAGTTATGACGCATAAGGGCAATGGAATGGATCCCGCTCCTATGTCGTGACCTTTGACCTTATTAACTCCATTTTCAATAGGGTTTGTCCTCAGGTGCTTCCCTACCACATACTGAAATTTCATCGAAATCGAACCATTTTTACGCGAGTTATCATGCGGACAGACGGACAAAGCTGGAGCATATACGCCTTTTTCTTTTTTTTTTTTTTTTTGATTGGAGGTTTAACGACCACCGTGAGCAACTCAATGGGCTATACGCAGTCGCCCGTCCCTAATTTAGGGTCACTGGTTTCAAGGAAGGGAGAGAGCCAGTGCCGTAAGACAAACACAAATCCATGCCTCACCGGGATTCGTACTCGGACCCCGTTCGGACGAATGATCAGATGCCATCGCTTAGACCACTGCGACACCGGGGCGCAGTGGTATAAGCGATGGCATCTGATCAACCTACCGTTGGAAAGCGTAAAAAAGCGTATATGCTCCAGCTTTGTCCGTCTGTCTGTTTGTCCGCACGCGATAACTCGCGTAAAAATGCTTGGATTTCGATGAAATTTTAGTATGTGGTAGGGGACGACCTGGGGACGAATCCTTTTGAAAATGGACGAAATAGGGTTAGAGGTCAGGACATAGGAGCCAGATCCATTCCATCGTCCTTATGCGTCATAACTTATGTAAAACTTCTTCGATTGCGACAAAACTTTATCATGTTGTTCCGGAGGTATACTCAACTGGTTCTGTTGAATATCATTAAAATGGGGTCAAAGGTCAGGACACAGGAGCGAGATTAATTCCACACCCATTATCCTCATAACTTGAGTAATGATTTCTGGTATGTTGGAAAGCGTATCATAATCAATGCATTGCATGATTTTACTAACTTGTCATTCAACACAACAGCTCCTTTGGTCGAGGTATTAGGATATCAGGATATCAAGAAACTGCTTCTAAAGGAGCTATAATTACGCATATTTTCACACTTTATTCATTCATTCGATTTGTATTTGAATGAGACTTTTGGTATCCGGATTTAGAACAAAAAAAAAAAAAAAAAAAAACGCAGAATTTAAAAAATCTCCCAAGAAACAGCAAAAAGTCAAACATACAGAATCAAAGCGAATAGAAAGCTCTGAGGTTCACAGAAAACGATTCTTAAAAGTATCTTTTATTTTATTTTGGGAAATAAAACTTTCTCTTCTTTTAAATGACGACTGACGGATTTTTCGTGTTGAGCAATTGCTAACAAATTTTACTCAGCTAAGAAATCTAGAATTGTTAAAATTTCTCGTGCGCGATATTTTGAAAATGCCGTACTTTTCTCCGATTACGATGTTGTATTTTCAAACAATATGGAGCTGCCAAATTTGAGATTGGTGTCTTTTCTATCGGGTTGGCCAAAAAAGTCATTGCATTTTTTACACGTAGATGCGAAACATGTCTTGAAATGTTACTAACGTCATTTGAAACCGCAAGTTTATTATATAACATGACAGCTGACAGTTCAAGCTTGTTTTAGGAACAGAAAGTGCACGATTTCATTAACAAGCGTTTGTTTGGCGTCGATTTCAAACTGGGACAATCAGAAGGAACATTTTCGTAATGTTTTGCTGTGTTACTACCCAAAAGGAAAAAACACAGTGCAAGCTCATAAAAAGTTATGTGATGCGTATGGTGAAGATGCCTTAAAACTACGGCAGTGTCAGAATTTGTTTGCGAAATTTTGGTCTGGATATTTTGATGTGAAAATGCACCATGCTCAGGAAGTCCAATCCAAGTTGATGGCGACAAAACAAAGACATTGATCAAATCCAATCGGCGTTTAACGACACGAGAGATTGCTGTAAATCTGAACATATCGATATCGAGCGTTGAAAACCATTTAAAGCAACTGGGATATGTTGGTAAGCTCGAGATGTGGGTACCACATGTGCTCAAAGAAATTCATCTCACTAAGCGCGTTGACATCTGCGATTCGCACTTGAAACGTGAAGAAAACGATCCAGTTTTGAAATGTATGATAACAGGTGATGAAAAATGGATAGTCTACAACAACGTCGAACAAAAAAGATGGTGGAGCAAGCGAGATGAACCTGCTCAAAGCACTTCAAAAGCAGATAAGCACCAAAGGAAGGTTATGCTGTCAGTCAGGTGGGATGTCAAAGGTACTGTGTATTTTGAATTGTTTCCAAGGAACCAAACCATTATTTTGAACGTATACGGTCGTCAGCTGGAAAAATTAAGTGCTGCAGCCAAACAGAAGTGTCCAGAATTGGTGAATCGCAAAAGTCTTGTGCTTCACCATGATAACGCAAAACCACACACAAGTTTGCTCACTCGTCAAATATCGTTGCAGCTTGGATGGGATGTGTTATCACATCCACCATATTTACCAGGCCTGGCACCACCAGACTGCCATTTGTTTTGTTCGTTGAAAAACGCCTTGAATGATAAAATATTCACTGCTGATGAGGCTATCAAATCGTTCTTGGAACTGTCTTCTGCCGAAAAAAAAAGAAAAAGGTTTTTGAGCTCGGAATGATGAACTATCCTGCAATATGCTAAAAGGTCATCGGGCAAAATGTACAATATGTTGTTGACTAAAGTTTTTGTTTCCCATTCAAAATTCGTTTTTCGTTTACACAGGGGAAAAAACGCAGTTACTTTTCGGCCAACCCAATGTACACTATATTGACAAAATCAACGGACACCTAGAAGAGAAACACAACATAGCATTTATTGACATACATAAGGACGGTGTTGGTCCATCTTGACCTTAATGCACGCACTGACCCTTCCAGACATGCTTTTGACAACGCTTTGGAACACAGCGGTAGGTATGCGCTTCCATTCAGTACATAATGCTGCCGCTAACTATTGCTTAGTAGTAGGCCTTGGTTCCAAACTTCTTTTGGGACTCTCTAATTCATCCCACAGGTGTCCTATGGGATTAAAATTAAGTCTCTGTGATGGCCAGTCCGCAAACTATACGGGATTATCGTCAAACCACGCCGTAACAGTCCTTGCTTTATGTGTGGGTGCATTATCCTTATGGTATCAACAAGGCTCGGTTCCATAGTATTGCTACAGAGTTGGTAGGGCATAATTGTCCAGAAAATCGAGATAGACGTGCTGGTAAACAGACGTGTCCACGATAAACAATGGGCCGGGACCATACCACGAAAAAGTACCTTGCCATCTCCAAACTTGACCGTAGGAACAGTACACTGTGGTAAATAGTGTATTCCCGGATGCCGCCATACCCATACACGAACATCAGACTAATGGATCGTGTATTTGGATTCATCAGTCCATAGGACCCATTTCCATTAATCTACGGTCCACGATAAATGTTCTTTACACCATGCTAAACGACGAGTAGCATTCCGAGTGGAGATGAAAGGCTTATGAGCAGGCACGCCGCCACGAAATCCATGGAATGAAGTTCTCTGCGAATGCTACGTGTGCATACTGAGGTTCCAGCATTTTTACTCACCTGTACACTGAGATCTTGTGCAGTACTCCGTCTATTAGCTGTACCGATTCTCCTGAGGCTTCGACGTCCTCTATCACTGATTTTCTTTGGTCTGTCGGTACGTTTTGCTGCTTCAGGCACGCCATGTGTCTTCCACTTATTCAGTACATCCAAAACAGTTGACTTGGGTATGTTTAGACGCCTGTCGATTTTTCTTATGGACAACCCACTAATATAACATCCAACAATCTTTCCTTTCTCAAAGTCAGTTCTCTCCCGCCCCGATATTTTCACTTAACCTCACAGTGCGATATGATTGAGGTCAGGCGCAGGCTTGCTTTTATACCGTTCTCAGCTGTGCCGCGAATCTTAATAACGCAGCGGATACGTTCATTTGCTTTTGAAGGGATGTCCGGTGGATTTTGTCAATATAGTGTATGGTTTATAGCCTTCATGGCAACATAATATGCTTTTCATAAAACGACATTCGTTATAAGAATAATGTTACACTTTCCCTGAGAAACCGCTTCAATGTTATTCCAACCGTTTTTTTTACCTTCAATCTTGATTTAAAAAAAAGAAAGAAAAGGAAAGAAACTTGAAGTTTGAACATAATAGGGAAACGATGAGCTGCTTTCGACGGTTTTCAAACATGTACGAAAACTTCAATCCCATCCTCCAACATTTTTTTAAAAGGAAGAGTACTTGGTACATAATTGGAATGGAAACCCTGAACGACTGTGTATCCATTTTATCAAGAAAACACTTTCAGATATATTTTTTTTGTTCAACATTTCTGTCGGCTCCTTTAATGCATTAATGATATTTGTGAGAGGCATTACGTAGTGCCTTCAAGAAATGCTTGAAGAGATGCTGCATTGTATGCAATTGTGAAACTCATGTTTTCCCTCTCTACTTATGAATTTATTTTTGGTTGCCTGGATTTGCCGTAAACATTGTTGTTATGTAGTTTGAAAAGAAAAGCATAAATACGGTATATGCAATAACTTACTGGCATGCACGACGTAGCAGGATTGTTTTAAAATGCAGGGTTATTGCAAATGAAACAGACAGTTTCAACATTTTGTAAAACCAAAACTATGTAAGATATTGACACTCCTGATGCACCGTTCTATACACGGAGTGGCCACTTTATTAAGACCACCCCTCAGTACTTTGTTGGGCCACCTTTTGCCTTTAATACTGTGCCGATTCTTCATAGTATGGACTCCACGTGAGGTTGATAGGTGGTTTGTGGAATCTGTGACCATGCTTGATGAATAGCACTTTCCAGGAGTGTGAGATTGCAGGGTTGTGTATCCAGCTGTCTGATGGCTCATTCAACTTCATCCCACAAATTCTCAATGGGGTTGAGATCTCGATATTGTGGGGCCACCTAAGCAAAGTCAACTCACTGGCATGTTCCTGAAACCAATCCTGTACAATACGAGCACTATGGCAGGACGCATTATCTTGTTGAAAGTAGCCATCGCCATTGGGATAAACCATCCACATGACAGGATGCACTTGGTCCGCAACGGTGTTTAGATATAATGTGCCAGTCAGAAGTTGATGAACACGAATTAAAGGGCCCAAAGCATGCCAGGAAAACATTCCCCAAAGCATAACGTTGCCTCCACCAGCTTGAACGGTTGTAGCAATGAATTTGTGGTCCATGCTTTCGTGCCGTTTCCACCAAATTCTTACTCGGCCATCGGCATGGTGTAACTAAAAATGTGATTCATCGGACCACATAATTTGTTTTCAATTATCGACTGTCCAATCCTTGTGCTCCTGTGCGAACTGGTGATTTTTTCTCTTGTTAACTGCAGACAGCAAAGGCGTTCGAACAGGCCTCCGTCTGCCATATCCCATCCGATGCAGTATACGGCGAAAATTGCATGCAGAGATCATTTGAGGGTATTCTTGATTAAGATGATCTGTAATTTGCTGCACTGTTGTCCTTCTGTTGTCTGGTACCAGTCTGGACACTCTCCGGTCCGCCTGAGTAGTCAGTAGTCGATGACGACCACACGTTGCACGTAGAGACCCACTTTGTTGGCTGACAGTCCAGTCTTTAAACATTTTAACAACAGCTGTTCTGGAAGATTTCACGAATGCGGCGGTTTCGGTGATACTCGCTCCATGGCTCCGAGCTCCTACAATCATCCCACGTTGAAAGTCCGTCAAATTGCATTTTTTATCCATCTCGTCACCCAAAAATCACTTCTACTACTGTCGCAAGCACTAAACTTTCCCTTTTTATACTAGCCTCGCCTTCTGGCGGCAACAGCTTGCAGCCATAGCTCATTTGCTTGAAACTCTCAGGTGGTCATAATAAAGTGGCCACTCAGTGTATATCACCAATAGTAACGAGTTTGTTACATGGATGGGGCCACAAAATGATGTAGAGAAGGAGTTCTGTTTGCTTGAATTTAACAAAACGAATTCTGTAACTGTCGTGTAACGGCGTTTTCGAACACGTTTCAAGAAATGACAGCCGAATAGACAATCCATCTACGACTGGCACAAGAAATTTGGAACAACTGGATGGTTGTGTAAAGGGAAAGGTTCAGTAAGACCACATGTATCTAATGAACAAATGGAGCGTGTTCGTGCCATTTACAAATGCACTCCGAGGAAATCCAAAACGATGGCGAGTCGGGAGTTACAAATTCTACAACCGACTTTTGGGAAAATTTTGAGGAAGCGGCTGAAAATGACCCTCACAAACTGCAGTTTATTGCAAAGTCTAAGTGGCAATGACAGATCCGTACCTCGTGATTTCTGTACACAAACGCAGAGGCGTTCTACAGAAGGATTTAGTGAGCATCTAATTTTCACCGACGAATCGACATACCACGTAATTTAGAAAGTTAGCAAACAAATTATATTCGCATATGGGGGACTGAAAATAATCTTACTGCAGCAGTGGAGCATGTGTCGGATTTCCCAAAGGTTAACGTGCTCCTGTCAAAAATGTATGGCCTCTAAACTGTAACGGGAAGTTTTTATCTCAATATGCTAATTATTAGGTTGATGAGTCAACTGCTCGAAGACAGTGACCACTTCATTTTCCAACAGGATGGAGCACCATCCCACGAGCATCGGAAAGTTGGAAATGATCTTGATGAAAATCTTCAACAACGCCGGATTGGCCGCGCAGGAGACGACAACATACCACTCACATGTAGGCAACCACGAATTCCGGATTTAGCACCCCGTGACACCTTTTTTGGAAGGGGAGGTGGGGCTATGTCAAAGATAAGGTCTTCGTCTTTCCTCTACCTGTTAATTTAGCTGATCTGAAACAATGTATCACAATAGCTATTGCTGGAGTTGATAAAGGTACACTGTATTGACAAATATCACCGGACCCCCCTTCAAAAGTAAATGAACGAATCCGCCGCATTGTTAAGATGCGCGGTACAGCTGCAAACGGTATAAAAACAAGCCTGCAGCTGACCGCGATCATAGCGCACTGTGATTTTGAGTGAAAGTGTCGCGGCGGGAGAGAACTGACTTTGAGAAAGGAAAGATTTTTGGGTGTTATATTAGTGGGGTTTCCATAAGAGAAACCGAGAGCCGTTTAAACATACCCAAGTTAACTGTTTTGGATGTACTGAATAAGTGGAAGACACATGGCGTGCCTGAAGCAGAAAATCGTACTACCGACAGAATAAAGAAAATCAGTGATAGAGAACGTCGAAGCCTCAGGAATGTCGTTACAGCTAATCGACGGGTACTGCACAAGACCTCAGTGTACAGGTGAGTAACAATGCTGGAACCTCGGTATGTACACGTACCATTTGCAGAGAACTTCATTCCATGGGTTACCGTGGTCGTGCGGCTGCTCACAAGCCTTTCAGCTCCACTCGGAATGCTGTTCGTCGTTTAGCATGGTGTAAAGAACATTTATCGTGGACCGTAGATAAAGTGTAACGGGTTCTATGGATTGATTAATCCAGATGCACGATCCATCAGTCTGATGGCCATGTGTTGGTATGGCGGGCTGCCGAGAGAACGCTGTTTACCACAGTGTGCTGTTTCTTTGGTGAAGTTTGGAGCTGGCTGTGTACTCGTGTGGAGGTGTTTTGTGTGGTGTGGTCCGGGCCCATTGTTTATCGTGGACAAACCTGTTAATTAGCACTTCTACCTCGATATTCTGTACAATTATGCCCTATCAACTCTGTGGCAATACTATGGAACCGAGCCTTCTTGGTACCAGCAAGATAATGCACCGAGCCTTCTTGGTACTAGCAAGATAATGCACCGAGCCATAAAGCAAGGACTGTTACGGCGTGGTTTCACGATAATTCAGTATAGTGTGTGGACTGGCCAGCACAGAGACCTGATCTTAATCCCATAGAGATGAATTAGAGCGCCGCATAAAAAATCTTGGAACCAAGGCCTACTACTAAGCAATAGTTACTGGCAGCATTATGTACTGAATGGAAACGCATACCTATCCCTGTGTCCCAAAATCTTGTCGAAAGCATGTCTCGAAGGGTCAGTGCATGCATTAAGGTCAAAGGTGCAGCGATACCGTACTAATATATGTCAATAAATGCTATGTTGTGTTTCTCTTCTAGGTGTCCGGTGACTTTTGCCAATGTAGTGTATGTTAACGTGTGTTTGTCAGGAATTCGTCTACCGTGTTGATATATGCAGTGTGACTAAGGATGCATGCATCGAACATCTTTAAATTGCTGTAGAAAAGTTCTAGAATTTCCCTACAAGATGGTGCAACGTGAGTGTCAATATCTTTAATGGTTTTGGTTTTATAAAATGTTGAAAATGTCTGTTTCACTTGTAGTAACCTTGTACACTTACAACATTCTCTGAAGAGTCATCACACATAACTTGCAAAAGAGAAAATCAAATCCGATTACTATCCGTTGTCCGAGCAAGACTTCTTAGGGAGCTGCTGTGATTAATTTAAAACAGTCTGCTACGGCATACTTTCGTTACTGTATCTAAACAACTTGCCTCCTGTTCTGTTGAATCATCATGGAGGTCGCTAGTGGTGTGAGCTTTCTTTTAGGCTCTCCTATTTCCCACGCTTAAGACATGTTTTGTTTTGGTGTTCGCAGGGCGTTCACTCATAAACAAAGAATTGAATGTGAGTAGATTGTAACAGTGATTTTGTCACTGTTACAGGTAGGGCCTGATTTCTGCACCTTCACAGGGTCTCAGAATTTGGGGGGCCTCCAAACTACCTCTAAAAGCAAATATATTTTTAAGTCTATTCATGCCAAATTAATAAAAAAAGAGACTGCTTCGTTAATGATTATTTTACACAATATTGCAACGAATCAACAAAGTAAGCACTTTCCTTTCAATCTTCCATGGGCAATGTGTCTTTAGTTTTACCATTATATGAGTCAATTATAGACTTCATCCTGAATTTCGTGAGAAAAAATTTCGAACTGTTCGAGAAAGAATCCAAACAGTTGTTAGGGAGAGAAATGGATTATGAATCCTCAAGAAGGAAGAAAATACCCAAGAACCGACTTCTAGATGATTCATCAGATCCAGACGTTGTTTTTAATAGTCGAGATTCCTTCATCACTCAAACGTTTTAGATAATATGTGACAACCTTGTTTCATATGTGACAACCTTGTTTCACAGTTGCAAACCAGAAAGAAGTCATATGAGGAATAGGACTCTAGATTTGGATTTGTCTACAAGAATGACCAAACTGATGTGATGGAAGCAGCTGAATTATTGCAAAAGCAGTATTCAAATGAACTTGAAGAAAGACTTTGCCGAAGAGTTCCTTCAGTTGCAAATCCTGATGAAACAATTCATTCACTGAGAGCACAGATCCCCTCACTTGCCTTGAGAAGTTAAGGGACTTGAATTTAGTTCATATTTTCCGCATTGCTGACATATGCCTTAGGATGTTTTTACCAATACCAATTTCCAACTGTTCAAATGAACGCTCGTTTGCGGTTCTGAAAGAACAAAGCATAAAGTTTAAAATAAGAGTCAATTGATGCTCTTCATATCATCATCATCATCATTGTCAACCATTATCAATCCACTGCTGGACGAAGGTCTCCCCAAGTTTCCTCCACAACGGTCTGTCTTGTGCCAGTCTCCTCCATGTCACTCCCGCATATTTACGAATTTCATCCACCCATCTCCCATGTGGTCTTTTTCTGGGTCTTTTCCTGTCCCTTGGAATCCAATCTAAAATTTCGGCTGTCCATCTATGGTCTGTCCTTCTGGCAGTATGTCCAGCCCATTGCCATTTCAGGGATTTAACTCTGATCATGATGTCTTCCACTCTCGTCATTTTTCGGATCCACGAGTTCCTCTTCTTATCTCTCCTGGTTATACCAAGCATGCACCTCTCCATGCAGCTTTGAGTTGTCTGCAGCCTTTGTATGTCTCTTTTAGTTAAGGTCCACGTCTCTGCACCATACGTAAGCACTGGAAGGATGCATTGATCAAACACTTTTCTTTTAAGACATAATGGCATATTGCTCTTGAAAATTATGCTGTTTCTTCCAAAAGCTCTCCAGGCAAGTTTTGTACGCCGATTAATTTCTTCATCAATGTGACCCTCACTTGATATCTGCTGTCCAAGATAAACATACGTATCTGTTATCTCCAGTTTTTCTCCATCAATCGATAAATCTTCATTTCTTGTAAAAGCATTGAACTCTTCATATACTGTCCATTAAAGTGATGTAACAGCAGATTTAAGTTTTAACGACATAATTGATGATTTTGTAGCCACAAAAGGTAGAAAAAAGCCATTTTTTAATATCCTGCTGCCACTTCAACAGTTCAAAATCATCATGTATTTTTAAAATATTTTATTCATACATTTTTAATGGTTAGTTTAAAAATGGGGTGTGACTTATAATCACGCTCCTGTAATAACATGTAGGTATGGTTTGTTTTTCCTTGTGGTCTCATATCACGGGTGAAGCGTATATTCGGAGCAATACGGTATATTATACATGAAAAGCATTTTAGCAAAACATGTAGAATTTACTAAAAATATTTTTATTAATATTAGTTTTGTGAGAACAAAAATTGTGAATCAATATTCATAATTATGTAGGGTTTATTTTCCCATAAATGAAAATACGGAAAAAATTCAAATGACACAACTTTATTTAAAGACTGTTGTAATAATTTACATGGACTGTTGCAGTAATTTATCCCACAATGTGTGTTGTCACTTGCAACATTTTGTGAGGGATTACTTTTTACAACTTAAACTACCATCGGTTCATCATTTCCATTAAATTTATGGTAGACTAGAGGTTTTTTCTTTTTTTTTTTTTTGATTGGAGGTTTAACGACCACCGTGAGCAACTCAATGGGCTATAAGCAGTCGCCCGTCCCTAATTTAGGGTCACTGATTCCAGGGAAGGGAGAGAGCCAGTGCCGTAAGACAAACACAACATCCATGCCTCACCGGGATTCGAACCCGGACCCCGTTCGGACGAATGATCAGAGGCCATCGCTTAGACCACTGCGCCACCGGGGCGGCACTAGAGGTTTTAAATTATATCTCTGGGAAGATAGTTATTTGTTTTGTAAATGATACCATGACGCAAAAAAAGAATTCCAGATAAATTAATGATACAGCTGTAAGCTCTGCGGATGCGGGGAAGTACAAGTGATGTGAATACTCGTCCACATTGGCTGTAAAGATGACTAGCATCTGAGATGTATTTTAATATTTTACTACTAGAAAAATTGCTTGCAAAAAAAAAAAAATTTACCAGAAAATATTCTTTTCAACTGTTGGCTGATAATTTTAATCGAGGGGGCCCCAGACGTAAAATGTGCACAGCGCCTACGCTGACCTAAATCGGGCCTTGGTTACAGGTAAGATGATAACTCGCAGTTCCGTCTTCTCTACCGCTCTGTCACAACTAAATCAGGCCTTGGTTACAGGTAAGATGATAACTCGCAGTTCCGTCTTCTTTACTAGTCTGTCACAACTAAATCGGGCCTTGGTTACAGGTAAGATGATAACTCGCAGTTCCGTCTTCTTTACTAGCTCTGTCACAACTAAATCGGGCCCTTGGTTACAGGTAAGATGATAACTCGCCGTTCCGTCTTCTTTACCGCTCTGTCACAACTAAATCGGGCCCTGGTTACAGGTAAGATGATAACTCGCAGTTCCGTCTTCTTTACCGCTCTGTCACAACTAAATCGGGCCCTGGTTACAGGTAAGATGATAACTCGCAGTTCCGTCTTCTTTACCGCTCTGTCACAACTAAATCGGGCCCTGGTTACAGGTAAGATGATAACTCGCAGTTCCGTCTTCTTTACCGCTCTGTCACAACTAAATCGGGCCCTGGTTACAGGTAAGATGATAACTCGCAGTTCCGTCTTCTTTACCGCTCCTGTCACAACTAAATCGGGCCCTGGTTACAGGTAAGATGATAACTCGCAGTTCCGTCTTCTTTACCGCTCTGTCACAACTAAATCGGGCCCTGGTTACAGGTAAGATGATAACTCGCAGTTCCGTCTTCTTTACCGCTCTGTCACAACTAAATCGGGCCCTGGTTACAGGTAAGATGATAACTCGCAGTTCCGTCTTCTTTACCGCTCTGTCACAACTAAATCGGGCCCTGGTTACAGGTAAGATGATAACTCGCAGTTCCGTCTTCTTTACCGCTCTGTCACAACTAAATCGGGCCCTGGTTACAGGTAAGATGATAACTCGCAGTTCCGTCTTCTTTACCGCTCTGTCACAACTAAATCGGGCCCTGGTTACACGTAAGATGATAACTCGCAGTTCCGTCTTCTTTACCGCTCTGTCACAACTAAATCGGGCCCTGGTTACAGGTAAGATGATAACTCGCAGTTCCGTCTTCTTTACCGCTCTGTCACAACTAAATCGGGCCCTGGTTACACGTAAGATGATAACTCGCAGTTCCGTCTTCTTTACCGCTCTGTCACAACTAAATCGGGCCCTGGTTACAGGTAAGATGATAACTCGCAGTTCCGTCTTCTTTACCGCTCTGTCACAACTAAATCGGGCCCTGGTTACAGGTAAGATGATAACTCGCAGTTCCGTCTTCTTTACCGCTCTGTCACAACTAAATCGGGCTCTGGTTACAGGTAAGATGATAACTCGCAGTTCCGTCTTCTTTACCGCTCTGTCACAACTAAATCGGGCCCTGGTTACAGGTAAGATGATAACTCGCAGTTCCGTCTTCTTTACCGCTCTGTCACAACTAAATCGGGCTCTGGTCACAGGTAAGATGATAACTCGCAGTTCCGTATTCTTTACCGCTCTGTCACAACTAAATCGGGCCCTGGTTACAGGTAAGATGATAACTCGCAGTTCCGTCTTCTTTACCGCTCTGTCACAACTAAATCGGGCCCTGGTTACAGGTAAGATGATAACTCGCAGTTCCGTCTTCTTTACCGCTCTGTCACAACAAAATCGGGCCCTGGTTACAGGTAAGATGATAACTCGCAGTTCCGTCTTCTTTACCGCTCTGTCACAACTAAATCGGGCCCTGGTTACAGGTAAGATGATAACTCGCAGTTCCGTATTCTTTACCGCTCTGTCACAACTGTCGGAAACGTTGATTTTGTCACCGTTCAAAGTCACCGTTACTTCCGTTGAACTGTCACTGTTGTCACTGTATCAGAAAATCACTGTTAAGTCTACCACTACTTTGTGTACTCGTTTGTAGACTTTATTATTTTGTTATCGTCGAACGCTGGTCATTATTTTGAAGTGATATATGTATACTGTATATACACTGAACGGAGAAAACATTAGAGATACCTGCCTATTAGCGTGTTGGTTCTCCTCTAGTGCGAGTAATAGCCTGCATACGCCGAGGGGTTGACTCCACGAGATATCGGAGAGTTTCAGGAGGTAATGCCAGCCACGCCATTTGCAGCATTGTATCCAACTCGGCTCTAGACGTAGTTCCAGGAATTTTGGATCTGACGTCCTGCTCCACGGCACCCTAGAGAGTTTCCAGAGGGGTTCAAATCCGAGAAACTTGGAGGAACTGGATGGTTTCAAACTCAGATGAGTGTTCCTCGAGCCATGCCTGGGTGGTGGCAGCCCGGTGGGGCGGCGCATTGTCCTTCTGAAACAGATCATCGGCCGCAGGATGCCCGAAGGCCATGAAAGCGTGTAGGCACTCAGCCAACATACGCTGATAGCTGGAAGAGGTTGAGGGCCTCTCCAGACACACTTAAGGACCTAATGCGTCTCACGAGAAGGCTCTCTAATGACAGAGCCAGCACCTCATTAAACACAGCCGACCTGGCACGATGGTGCCATGGCAATACTGTCGATGGCCCACTCGCATCCTCCCGTCAGCTCGGGACGGACGTAAAAGGGATTCATCTGATCACCCGACGGGGTCCACTCTGAGGAGGTTCAGTTTGGATATTCTCGGCACCAGGTGAGGCGTAATTTCCAATGACGACAGTCAACAGCGGCACACAACTAAGGCGACTGTTCCTGTGCGCAGTACCATTTGCTTGCTGCTGCTACTTTGGTCTGCGACATTTTACCTGGATATGATTTGAGCCGCCGTTGCGAAGCGGTCTGCCTGAACGAGCCAGGATAGTCTACGTCGACTTTGGTCAAAAATGGAGTCTGGTATGCCACCGTTTGCTCTCTTGGCGCTGGTGCGTCCGTTTATGGTATACTCACTGTTGACCGTTAACATGGTTGACCTCCGGAACCCTTTATTTCTTACTACTTGGGTGATAGAATGACTCATCTGTCTTGCGCCGATATTGCATCCACGATCAAAGTCGCTCAGATCAACACGTTTAACCATGTTAGTCGATTGCGATACACTCTAGGGAAGCCCTGCTCTTCTACTTATCACCTGCGTACAGTTTGTGTCTGTTCCACTTTGCGAGGGGCATTTTTTTTGAGGTTTAACGACCACCGTGAGCAACTCAATGGGCTATAAGCAGTCGCCCGTCCCTAATTTAGGGTCACTGGTTCCAGGGAAGGGAGAGAGCCAGTGCCGTAAGACAAACACAACATCCATGCCTGAACGGGATTCGAACCCGGACCCCTTACGGACGAATAATCAGACGCCAGCGCCTTAGACCACTGCGCCACCGGGGCGGCTGCGAGGGGCATGCCCATGCCAACTGCCCAACATACTTATCTCTACTGTTTTGTCTACTGAGTGTGTACACATGTACACTGGTGTGCAAAAATTAAGGACGAAGAGGAGAAATTAGCATAACAGCGGAACGAGCAGGCAGAACGGACCGAAAGACCACTCAGAAGATAGACTAGGGTCCGGTACGGTAGGGCATGCACATATATGCAGCATAACGTTGGGGGGTATCGGGAGGGTATAAAACACACTGCCGGTGCACGCTCAGCAATTCGGTGAAAGTTATTGCACGGTGAACATCGGTTTAAACGATGTCGAGTTGCTGTCACCGTGTGATATGGCCAACAAGCAATTCAGTAGACGACATGTGGATGACTTTACCCGAGGTCGCGTCATTGGGAAGTTGGAAGAAGGTTGAAGTGTGACTAGTGTGGCTGAGGAGTCCGGGATCACTCACAGCATCGTTTCACGAGCGTGGAGAGCATTTCAAACGACAGGAATAGCTGTCCGAGAGTTTAGCAGTGGTCGTACACGAGCAACCACGGCGGCGGACGACTGGTATATTGTCCTACAGGCGAGAAGAGACAGACGGCAGACAGCGGAAGAAATCGTAAGGCACATGCAACAGATAACTGGACGTCCATTAACGCGTTTTACCGTGGCCAGGAGGCTGCACAAAGGTGGTTCATTTGCACGACGACCAGTACGGTGTGTGCCATTAACGCCTGCTCATCGGAGACGGCGGCTTCTGTGATGCCAGGAACAGAAGAACTGGACACATCAGCAATGGGGTCGAGTTCTCTTGATGGATGAGAGCCGATTTAGCCTGACGAGCGATTCTGGACGTATACACATATGGAGAGAGCAGGGAACACGTAGTCACACCTAGAACATCTTCGAAAGGGACCGGTTTGGAGGTGGCGGAGTTCTCGTTTGGGGCGGTATCATGCTTGGTAGCCGTACTGACCTCCACACCTTCCAAGGAGATTCAGTCACTGGTGTCCGTTATTGTACGCACCGAGGTTCTCCTGCTTCACGTGCGTCTGTTTAGAGGTGCTGTGGGTCCTGAGTTCCTCTTCATGGACGACAACGCTGCACCTCATCGTACAGTGGCTGTCGCAGAGCTGTTGGAGAGTGAAGATATTCAACGCTTTTATTTTCCCCCAAGGTTCCCGGACCTACATCCAATCGAGCACGTGTGGCACCTTCTCGTGAGACGCTTGGCAGTACGTCGCCAGCCGCCAGCAACGATTCCGCAGCTGCGATTGGCGCTACAAGAGGAATGGGCAGCGATGCCTCAACAGCTCCTTGACAACCTCGTCCTCAGCATGGACAGACGTTGTAAATCCTGCAACGCAGTCAGGGGTGATCATATCCCCTACTAAAGACTGGATGTTTCTTGGCAGCCGCCTGTCACATGGACGTTTCTGTTTTCTGTCCAGTTGTGCTCGAAGTTACCTTTTCAGTAAAGTGTCTTTGTATCCTTTGGATTTCTTGTTTGGACGGTTTTGCTAACTTGTCCCATATTCTTACATCTTGGGGATCTTATGGTATGATTTGAGTCGATGTGGAGCACTTCTGCACGACGTTACATTCGAAAAACCGTATCGTCCTTAATTTTTGCACGCCAGTGTTCACGCAAGGTCGAGTCACATTATTGTGACCACCAGCTAATATCCAGAGTAACCGCCGCTTGCAGCGAGGACAGCAGCTACACGAGCTGGGAGTGACTCAGTAAGGTACTGGAAGGTGTTCACAGATATGTGGAGCCATGCTGACTGCAGTGCATCTGACAGCTGCTGGAGGGTGCGTGGTCGAAGATCCATAAAGAGACTAACACGATCGAGGTGGTCCCACGCATTCTCAATTGGCTTTAAGCCTGCAGAATTAGGGATTCAGGGAAGTACTTTGAAGTCTTCATCGTGCTCTTCCAAGCACTCTTATACATTTCTAGCTGTGTGACACGTCGCATTGTCCTTCTGGAAGATCACATCCGCCACAAGAGAGACAAATAGCATGTATGAGTTTACGTGGTCTGACACAGGAAAAACAATTCGCAATGGTGGCATTTCTCCATTCACGATATACTTTAACCACACGAGCACGCTAACAGTTCAGAAACTGACCTATTTCAGAAATACTGCCACCCTTGTCCCGAAAGCCGATAATCATCCCTTTTTTCAAATCTGATAAATCACTCCATTTATCCATAACAACAACGAGTGATATGTTTTCAGAATGAGTACAGCACACCCTATATACCATCCAAGCCATCTAACAACACGTGCCTTATTTCATTGGCTATGCGCTATTGATGACAAAAGTAGGAGATGGTCACAATAATGTGACTCGACTGTATATATATATCATCATCATCATCATCATTGTCAACCATTATCAATCCACTGCTGGACGAAGGTCTCCCCAAGTTTCCTCCACAACGGTCTGTCTTGTGCCAGTCTCCTCCATGTCACTCCCGCATATTTACGAATTTCATCCACCCATCTCCCATGTGGTCTTTTTATATATATATATATATATATATATATATATATATACACACTGGGATGTAAGGTCAGGTGATGCGTAACATCACAGCCTCTCCTTGACAAATGTCAACCACGCCTTCTCGTGGTGCATCCTGTTCCTACTAAAGGGGCTCTGACGACCGCCAATAGCGGTATAACTATACCATCGGGATTAGAGGAAATTCTATCCCACACTCACCAACCCGCTTGGCCAGCGTGGTGAGTTATGGCCAAACCCCTCCAAAATGACTCCACAACTTAAATCTTGGCCCTCAGTCTCCGGCAGCTGGAATGTACCTGGCCAAGGCAGCGGCCAGTGCGACATGAAGGCAGAGGGTGCTAAGAATCCCCGGAGGACCGGACTAGGCTGCCATCTGATGCTGACCTTGGCAACGTACAATGGACGCTCCCTATCTTCTGATTCAAGGCTTCTTGAATTGGAAGAGGAACTACAAAGGATCAAGTGGGACATCGTGGGGCTAAGTGAGGTAAGGAGAAAAGGAGAAGATCTCATCGAACTGAAAAGTGGACATCTCTTCTACTATCGTGGGACAGATACTGGCAGAACTAGTGGTGTTGGATTTATAATAAACAAGAAACTGAAGGATAAAGTTGTAGAAGTTGAAAGTTACTCTGACAGAGCTGCACGGCTTGTTATCCAACTCTCGAAAAGATACCAGGCTCAGATTATTCAAACTTATGCACCCACCACAAGTCATCCTGAAGAAGAAATTGAAGAATTTTATGAGGAAATTTGTCATCTAAATAATAAAGGTAAGCAGCACTTGAAAATAATTATGGGAGATTTCAATGCAAAAATAGGGCAACAGCAACAGAATGAAACTTCAGTAGGTAAATTCGGTCACGGCAACAGAAACCAGCGTGGAAATACTCTCGTTGAGTTTGCAGAGGCAGAAGGGTTTTTCATCTTGAACTCCTTCTTCAAGAAAAAGCCACACAGGAAATGGACATGGAGACATCCAAATGGGACGACAAGTGAAATTGATTTTATTATGTGTAACAAAAAATTCGTCATAGAAGACTGCAGTGTCCTAAACAAGTTCAACACAGGTAGTGACCATAGATTGGTGAGATGTAAGATGCACCTCAACACTAAACTTGAACGTGGCAAGCTCATAAGACAAACAAAATCTATTGACATAACCAACCTTAAAAAACACCATAATACCTTCAAGTTGGAACTGAAGAACAGGTTCTCTGCTTTAGAAGGCCTAACATCGGAAGAAGTGGACATCTCTGAAGTTAACAGAAAAGTAACCAAAGCTCTTATGGAAACAGCAACAAAATTAGCTGGGTCTAAGAACAAGTTGCATGTAAATAAATTATCAGGAAAAACCAAAATGTTGATGCAAAAAAGAAGAGAGATGAGGACAACTAAAGAAGATGTGACTTCCAAAGTGGAATATATAGAGCTATGCAAGACAGTACGAAAAAGTATCACTGAAGACGTAAGAAAATTCAACTGTGAACTAGTGAGGAAAGCAATTGAAAACAACCAAAGCCTAAAGATAGCAAAGGGACATCTCAGTAAGGGAAGAAAACAGATTATGGCACTGAGAAAAGAAGATGGTTCTGTAACAAGAAATAGAGGCAGAAATTTTGACAAGAGTGAAAGATTTCTACTCCAAATTATATGAAAGGGATGATACATGCACTCCAGACATCATGAAAGATACCAGTACCAGAGTTCCTCCAGTCCTTCCAGCAGAAGTTGCACATGCAATCAAGAACATGAAGCGGGTAAAAGCTCCAGGAGAAGATGGAATTACTGTAGACATCATACAAGAAGCAAGTGGAGAAATCGAAACAGTACTTGCCCAAATTTTCACTCGATGCCTTAATGAAGGAAAGATTCCTGAGGATTGGAACACCGCTACAATGATCCTGCTACATAAGAAAGGTGACATTGAGGATCTTGGAAACTACAGACCTATCAGCCTCCTATCAGTAGTTTATAAAATCTTCACTAAAGTTCTTTCACACCGCTTGAAGGTAACACTGGACATGGCTCAACCGAGAGAACAAGCTGGATTCAGGAGTGGCTACAGCACAATAGATCATATCCATGTGCTGAGAGAACTAATTGAAAGAGCGAGGGAATATGAACTTCCATTGTGCATGGCTTTTATCGATTATGAAAAAGCCTTTGATTCGGTGAAACCATCAGCAGTTACAATGGCTCTGAAAACCTGCGGTATTGAAGATGCATACATTGATATTATTAATAACATCTATGAAAATGCAAGTGCAAAGATTAGGCTGTTTGAAAATACAACACACATAAAAATTGGAAAGGGAGTGAGACAAGGTGACACCATATCTCCGAAGCTCTTTAATGCCACATTGGAAAATGTTTTTCAATCACTGAACTGGGAAAACAAAGGGATAAAGATTAATGGAGATTATCTAACCCACCTTCGTTTTGCTGATGACGTAGTCATTTTTGCAACTACCCCATCAGAGCTGCAGAGTATGATCCAGGAACTTGCTGACAAGAGTAAAGAAGTGGGATTAAAAATGAACTTTCAGAAGACAAAAGTGATGTTCAATGCTTTTACAAGAAATGAAGATTTATCGATTGATGGAGAAAAGCTGGAGATAACAGACACGTACGTTTATCTTGGACAGCAGATATCAAGTGAGGGTCACATTGGATGAAGAAATTAATCGGCGTACAAAACTTGCCTGGAGAGCTTTTGGAAGAAACAGCATAATTTTCAAGAGCAATATGCCATTATGTCTTAAAAGAAAAGTGTTTGATCAATGCATCCTTCCAGTGCTTACGTATGGTGCAGAGACGTGGACCTTAACTAAAAGAGACATACAAAGGCTGCAGACAACTCAAAGCAGCATGGAGAGGTGCATATTTGGTGTAACCAGGAGAGATAAGAAGAGGAACTCGTGGATCCGAAAAATGACAAGAGTGGAAGACATCATGATCAGAGTTAAATCCCTGAAATGGCAATGGGCTGGACATACTGCCAGAAGGACAGATCATCGATGGACAGCCGAAATTTTAGATTGGATTCCAAGGGACAGGAAAAGAACCAGAAGAAGACCACATGGGAGATGGGTGGATGAAATTCGAAAGTATGCAGGGGTGACATGGAGGAGACTGGCACAAGACAGACCATTGTGGATAAAACTTGGGGAGACCTTCGTCCAGCAGTGGATTGATAATGGTTGACAATGATGATGATGATGATATATATACACACTGCTGGCCACCCAAAATGCAACACCAAGAAGGAAACGAGATAGCAAATCCAGATTTACTGGACACATAACAACATATGCAAAGATGAAACGATTGAGCTTACAGGCCCGTGCGACTTGCGGAACACGCAGACATCAATAGTTTGCGTGGCCCCCATAGCTGGCAATAACGACCGCTACACGCAGCGTCATAGAACGAAAGAGGCTTTAGATGTGAGCTTGGGGTATGTGGGTCCAGGCTGCTTCCACACGTTGCCACAGTTTATCAGGCGTAGCCGCGGGTGGTGCTTGCCGGTCCACTCGGTTTCCAATCAGCGACCAGACGTGTTCGATGGGCAACATATCGGGAGAACAGGCGGGCCACGGCAGCAGGGACACCTGGTGGGCCGTGAAGAATTGTTGCACGATGCGTGCCACGTGCTAGCGCGCATTGTCCTGTTGAAGCGTGGCCGCTGGCAGGTCCAGCAGGTAAGGGAGGACTACAGGCTCTAAAACGTCGGAGATGTAGCGGTGGCTGTTGAGTGTACCGGCGATGCGTACCAGAGGGGTGCGAGTGTCATATCCAATTGCGCCCCAAACCATAACGCCAGGCGACGGATCGGTATGGCGATGCATAATGCAGGCGTCATACAGTCTCTCGCCGCGGTGCCGCCACACGCGGATCCGACCACCGTGGTGTTGCAGGCAGAAGCGGGATTCGTCGGAGAAGACAATGTCGTGCTATTCCGTAGACCAGGTGCGGCGTTCAACGGCCCACTGCCGCCGCACTCGCCGGTGGTGTAACGTCAATGGTAATTGGAACAATGGGCGCCATGCGACAAGTCCTCGCTCCTGCAGACGACGTCGACGGTACGTGCTGACAAAGGTTGTTGCGCAACACACACTAATTCCTGCGCTAACGTTCGTGATGTGGCGGTGTGAGCTGTCAGTGCCCGCCGCACAACATGCCGGTTCTCTCGTTCGGTGGTGTGCCTCAGCTGCGGCAATCGCTCACGTCGGTCCGTCCGTCCCTCCTGCACCCACCGAATCCATACTCGCCTCACTGTGGCTGGATGTCGTCCCACACGGGCGCCGATGTCTCGGTACGATAAACCGCTGTCGCGATGAGCCACTATTCGTCGGCTGTCGAACGCCGAAACGTGCTGGAATGACTGCCGTATTCTGCGAAGAGGCATGAGGAAGTTTCCCACGCACAGTTCCGTCAGCACAACACACTTCCACTACTTACACCCCGTTTTCTGTGCACGCTTCTTATAGTGCTTCTCGCTGGCGTGCCGGGCACACATGATTTGCATATGCTCTGCAATGCTAATCGTTTGCATGTCCTCTCGCGGTCGACGCATGCTGCGAATTTCAGGCAAATCGGATGCTTCTTTCTTGGTGTTGCATTTTGGGTGGCCAGCAGTGTATATATGCACGAACGACTGATAATTTATCCAAGTGAAGTTGATTCACTAAGACTTCAGTCTTTAAACTGAAGCATTAAGGAATAAATGTAGCTTGTAGTTAAACCTGACGTTAAAGTAGAATTCAACACACCCACCGCATAAATTACTTATTTTCTCCGGTGGAAGAGCTCGAAGAAGCTTTGAATGAATAGTGGAACATAATAATAGCATTCCATAATGAATGGTGGATATAACTGAGGCTAAAGCTTGGTGACATAGTATTTATATTTTTAAATAATGAAATGTTTTTTTCTATTGAAAGTGTCACATGATTTTTGGTAGATTAGTGGATGCAATGACATTTCTTTCATCACATAAGAACAGGCAGAGTTACGTCTGACCCCCAGTTGCCCGTGTTACGATCTTGACTGCTGGGTGGCTTTCCTCTTATAACGAAGTAAATATCTCCGTAATTTTTGTCCATGCCGGGGCTCGAACCCGGATCCCCTCATTCCGGAATAAGTCACTGCCAATTGAGCTACGAGGACGTTCGTTCTGACTGCTATCTGCCTTTATGTTGTGTGCGTCCTGCTGGCAGGTACGTCACATTTTCCCCGCCCCCGAAAGAGGGCCGGAGGTATGGCCCACGGGTCAGCCGTGACAATGAGTCGTTGCAGGCAGCCATCCGCTGTAGAACGTGCACCTGAGAACTCACAGTCAATCTGGTGTGAGTGGAATGCAACGTCACACACATTTATTTTTCGAAGCGCTGGAGAAGGGATTCTCTTATTTTTCCTATTTCGCGGTGTGGAAAGAACATCACACCATTGCAAGATTTTGAACGGCCGGGTCATCCGGAAAGTTCGGGCGCCATTATAACGAAGTAAATATCTCCGTCATTTTTGTCCACGCCGGGGCTCGAACCCGGATCTTCTCATTCCGGAATAAGTCACTTTACCAATTGATCTGCGTTCGTTCTGACTGCTATCTGCCTTTATGTCGTGTGCGTCCTGCTGGCAGGTACGTCACACTCTCAAAATTCAGAAGTTGTTTTCATAGGCTCTCTCATTTTATCAGGTGTCATTGTCTCCAAGGAAATGTCTTTTGCCTTGGATAATTAAAACTATGAAATAATTACACCACCAAACTATTAAAGGGGATAACGAGAGATAAAGAGTAATGGAAATTATTTTTTTTTTTTTTTTTTTTTTTGATTGGAGGTTTAACGACCACCGTGAGCAACTCAATGGGCTATAAGCAGTCGCCCGTCCCTAATTTAGGGTCACTGGTTCCAGGGAAGGGAGAGAACCAGTGCCGTAAGACAAACACAACATCTATGCCTCACCGGGATTCGAACCCGGACCCCTTACGGACGAATGATCAGAGGCCATCGCTTAGACCACTGCGCCACCGGGGCGGCGGAAATTATTTAAACCACCTTAGTTTCATTTCACATTGTCATTTTTGTAAGTAAATTCTCGGAGTTGCAGAGTGTGATCCTGCATCTTGCTGACAAGTGGGATTAAACATGAACTTACACAAAGCGTAAAATTGATATACAGCGTTTTTACGAGAACTGAAAATTTAGAGTTTGATGGGGCAAAGTTAAAAACCGGCACCAGGGGCGCAATGTTCTACGCGCTGGCTTCCGACCATTCGTGCGAGATGGGTCTGGGTTCGAATCCCGGTGAGGCATGGATGCTGGGTTTGTCTCACGGCAGAGGCTCTCTCTGTTCCGTGGATACAGTGGACTTAAATTACGGACGGGTGACAGCTTATAGCCTGTTAGTCACGTATGTTATGGTTATCTTACGACGCTGGCACTTTCCCTTCCCTGGAGCCAGTGGTCCAAAATTAAGGACGAGTGACTGCTTATAACCCACCGAGTTGCTCAATGTGTTCTGTAAACCCCAAAACAAAGCAAAAATAAATCTGAAATCGAAGCTCTCATTACCGTGGCAAACTTGCCGAGCTCAAACCATAAGACAAATCTCTAGAAAATCACACTTTACCGTTAGCACTGTGCATTCAGGTGCAAAATTTCAATCTGGCGTCTTGCTCATTCAAATTCAGCCGCCCGATCTGAAGGACGTGTATCACGCAATGTTCCTCCGAAGAATCTGCTTCCAAACGTCGAGAATCCGAAAACACGAATATCACTCCACTCGGCGTGTGCTTGTAACTTTGGAAAACACAAATTTTTCAGCGTTGCAGCTCGAGCCGCGTCCTTCTGCCAAATGCTTTTCTAATTAAACTACACCGAAGGAATTTCTTGCTGGAACTTCGCCGTCTTGGCATGTACTTCACCTCTTTAGTACGCCACATACACAATATTGACAAATGTCACTGGAAACCTAGAAGAGAAACACAACATAGCATTTATTGACATACATTAGTACGGTGTCAGTCCACTTTTGATCTTGTTGCGTGCACTGACCCTTCGAGACAGGCTTTCGACAAAGTTTTAGACAAAGCGATAGGTAGTAGTAGGCCTTGGTTCCAAACGTCTTATGTGGCGCTCTAATTCATCCATAGGTGCTCTATGGGATTACGATCAGGTCTCTGTGCTGGCCAGTCCACACACGACACGGAAGTATCGTGAAACCACGCCGTAACAGTCCTTGCTTTATGGCTCGGGCATTATCCTGCTGGTACAAACAAGGCGCGGTTCCATAGTATTGCCCCAGAGTAGGTAGGGCATAATTGTACAGAATATCGAGGTAGACGTGCTGGTTAACAGGTTTGTCCACAATAGCCAAATGGCCGGGACCATACACGAAAAACATCCCCACACGAGTACAATGCCAAGTCCAAACTTGACCGTAGGAACAGTACACTGTGGTAAATAGCGTTCACCCGGCTGCCGCCATACCCACACACGGCCATCAGACTGATGGATCGTGTATCAGGGTTCATCAGTCCATAGCACTCGTTTCCATTGATCTACGGTCCACAATAAATGTTCTTTACACTATACTAAAAGACGAGCAGCAATCCGATTTGAGATGAAAGACTTATGAGCAGCCGCACGACCACGATAACCCATGGAATGAAGTTCTCTGCGAATGGTACCTTTACATATCGGGGTTCCAGCATTTTTACTCACCTGTACACTGAGGTCTTGTGCAGTACTCCGTTGATTAGCTGTAACGACTCTCCTGAGGCTTCGACGTCCTCTATCACTGATTTTCTTTGATCTGTCAGTGCGTTTTGCTGCTTCAGGCACGCCATGTGTCTTCCACTTATTCAGTACATCCAAAACAGTTGACTTGGGTATGTTTAAATGCCTCTCGGTTTCTCTTATGGACAACCCACTAATATAACATCCAACAATCTTTCCTTTCTCAAAGTCAGTTCTCTTCCGCCGCGACATTTTTACTCAACCTCACAGTGCGCTATGATCGCGGTCAGCTGCAAGCTTGTTTTTATACCGTTTGCATCTGTGTCGCGCATCTTAACAACACAGCGGATCCGTTCATTTGCTTTTGAAGGGGTGTCCGGTGACTTACGTCAATATAGTGTATATTCACTCTTTCTCCTTGAGAAAGGTGGGACACGAAATCGCAGGTTTCCGGGTCAGCTGGCAAACCAAATTTGAAGGAGGTCACTGTAGAAGAAGGATTTCTTATTAATTCCAGATGATGTGTGAAATGAACATCACACACACTTCAAAGAAACCATCGGCCAGGAGATTCATTCTACGTTCGGGTGCCGATATAGTGAAACACACATCTGCCGATGGCGGGCTCGAAACCGCATCTATCTGCTCCTGAGGCGAATGCTTTCCCAATTAAGCCACACCGAGGGAATTTATCGCTAAAGCTTTGCCTCTTGATACGTGCGTCAAATCTATAGTACATCACACACTGTGAGATGCAAGAATTCCGTGAAAACTGCAGTTATAAATCTCCTGGAGTAGGCAGGAGATGATTATCAAAAACTTTATTAACATCTACACTGCAGTGCCAAAAGTAATGGGATAGCAGTATGCACATTTTTATTTGGCACTGCCGTCATATAAAGGCTTCAATGCACGGCACGTTTTTTATCAGTTGCGAGGTGTAATCTCGTGAGTCAGGTTGAACAACCGCCAGTAGGATTATGGCAAGCCGACGTAAATTATCGGAATATGAACGAGGTGTGGTAGTGGGAACCAGACGGATGGGATATCCATTTTCTGAAGTTGTGCAAACATTCAACATTCCTTAATCCACGGTGTCACGTGTGTACCGAGAATACCTCATGGAAGGCATTAGCCCCCACCGTGGACAGCGCAGTGGCCGATCATATGTGCTGAATGACCGTGACCAGAGACGTCTGACCAGGATTGTCCATGCTAACAGACAAGCGATACTAGCTCAAATAACATCCACATTCAATGCAGGAAGTACCAGAGACGTATCCATCAGGTCAGTGCAGCGTGATTTAGCGTCCATGGGGTGTGGGAGCACCAGAGTGCCTTTATTGACACCACGACATCGGAAACAGCGTCTTACCTGGGATCGTGAACACGGTAATTGGACCCTGGAAGACTGGCAACATGTGGCGTTGTGCGATGAGTCATGTTACCAGTTGTTACGAGCTCATGGTAGGGTTCGGGTTTAGCGCTGACTCCATGAGGTCATTGACCCAAGCTGTCAACAAGGCACTGTGCAAGCTGGCGGTGGTTCTGTACATGTGTGGGGTGTCTTTACGGGGCTCGGTTTGGGTCCTCTGGTCCTCATAAGCACGTCATCTTGCGGTAATAGCTTTGTTGCTCTACTGGGTAACCATTTGTTGCCCTTAATGGACTTCATGTACCACAACAACGATGGGATTTTCCAGTCGGGCAATGCACACTGTCATCGGCCCAAGTTGTCCAAAATTGATTCGAAGAGCATCTTGGACAGTTCCAACAGATGGTGTGACCACCACGTTCGCCCTACATGAACCCAATGGCGCACTTATGGGACGTGGTGGAAAGGTCCATTCGCACCCATGATCCTGCACCTACAAATAACAGGGAACTGTAAGAGGGTGCTCAGACGTCATGTCTTAACATCTCTCCAGAAGTTTCTCAGCCACTTGTGGAATCGATGCCACGTAGAGTAGCTGAACTTCCCCGGACTAAAGGAGGTCCTGCACGACACTAAGTCAGTACGAATCCCATGACGTTTGGCACTTCAGTGTAGAGTTCTAATGTGATGGTTTTAACTAATTTTACTAGTGTTACTCATACAATTCCTTTTAAGCTTAACCAGTCTGTTTCAGACATTTCGCTAGACATTGATATCTGTTTTTAATTAATATCTTCATTCTTCTGCCTTTAGATCCCCGAGAGCTAACGTTTGATTTAGAATGACCAGGAGTTCTGATGAACAGATCAAACGCAGTGGAAAGTTGTTGAAAGGAAATAGAAAAAAAGTATAAGTAAACTTTTTGGGACAAATCCTTCAGTAATGGTACTTATAAATGCTTTTATATGTAGCTTTTCCTCGAATATAACCTATAAAAAGAAAGGTGGTTGTTCCTTACTTAGAGAAAGGTTCTTGAAAGCTTTTGGTCCGCAGTGCATAAGTTTTATAACACCAGATTCTGTGTAACTAAAAGCCAGCTACAGTATTCCACTTCAAAGCTTAATGTAAAGTAAGTGATAACTTCACAGCTCGTGGACAATGCGGCTGGAAGGCAAATACACGGCAGCTGCTAATTTAAATATTAGAAATCTCTTCGCCAGTCAGTTTCGTTGTTCCATTGTTCCTTCCTTTGTGATCTTGATGTCATTCCCAAAAGCAATCAGTTAAACATCATCTGACGGCACCAAAATTTAAATTTCATTATAAAAGGGGAGAGATTGCTTTACATCGCTGGATGCGCAGCCGGTCACGGTAAACACCTAAAATTGTCCATGTGGGACTAATTGTAGTGGATAATCTGCTCCACGCGTACCAAATCCATTCACAGTGTCAAAGGAGCGTTTCAAACATCAATCTCTCGATACCGACGCAGCTAGCTAGTATTAAGATCTCGCTTCCAATCATTTTGAGAAACAAACTCATTCATCCATTTTTAACAGAATCCATTCCCTTACTTTATGTCAATCAGAGATGCAAGATGAAAATATTTAGAGGCTGTTAAGTAATCAAAATGTACCTAAAAATGCTATTTTTTTCGGAGGGAAGGTGCACTGTAAATATTTTTCTGAAATTGATGACCTGCTTTCCGTGATTCCTTTCGTGAATTAACGAAGCATATTTCTGATACAACCTTTCCCGTGAAATGACTAAATTTCATTGATATTTCGTACTTTAGGAAAATTCTGAATTTTCAGAAACCTTTCCGGAATTTCTTTCTTATATTGACGATAAATTGCCGTTTTTAAGATGGGTAACGGGAAATTCTGAATTTTTAGAAATCTTTTCGCAATTTTTTCTTATATTGACGGTAAATTGCCATTTTTAAGCTGGGTAACGGAAAATTCTGAATTTTCAGAAACCTTTCGGAAATTTCTTTCTTGGATTGACGGTAAATTGCCGTTTTTAAGATGGGTAACGGAAAACTCTGAATTTTCAGAAACCTTTCGGAAATTTCTTTCTTATATTGACGGTAAATTGCCGTTTTTAAGATGAGTAACGGAAAATTCTGAATTTTCAGAAACCTTTCGGAAATTTCTTTCTTGGATTGACGGTAAATTGCCGTTTTTAAGATGGGTAACGGAAAATTCTGAATTTTCAGAAACCTTTCGGAAATTTCTTTCTTGGATTGACGGTAAATTGCCGTTTTTAAGATGGGCAACGGAAAATTCTGAATTTTCAGAAACCTTTCGGAAATTTCTTTCTTATATTGACGGTAAATTGCCGTTTTTAAGATGGGTAACGGAAAACTCTGAATTTTCAGAAACCTTTCGGAAATTTCTTTCTTGGATTGACGGTAAATTGCCGTTTTTAAGATGAGTAACGGAAAATTCTGAATTTTCAGAAACCTTTCGGAAATTTCTTTCTTGGATTGACGGTAAATTGCCGTTTTTAAGATGGGTAACGGAAAATTCTGAATTTTCAGAAACCTTTCTGCAATTTCTTTTGCATATTAACGGAAAAGGTCTGTTCTCACCTTTTCGGTTTCATTATGACAAAAAATTACCGTAACAGGAGCCATTCGCGAGAATACTTGACGTTTTATTTACTGTAAAACTGACCGGCCGTTGTCAGAGGCTGGTTGAGTGAGTACCGTGTGATTGATTGCGAATCAAATCGACTGCTGTTCCAATAGACTCTGCTAGCAGAGCGAGGGGAGTGAATTGCTCCCCTCAAAAATCTTTTTTTTAATTCGATCCCTGAATATACAATAGGGTTTCGAGGCAGTGGGTTTGGACTTAGTTAAAACTGCCCTTGTAAGGGCAAAGTCCAAACCTCGGTCAAAGCAAGGTGCGCAACTCTGACAAACGCGCGGGTACGTCGTCGCCGTGCTGGTCCCACTGATCTACGGATCAGTCCAAATCCCGCACTCAACCAGGGTCAGGTGCAGGTTACAGCGGAAAGAACCCCAGGGTACCGCGGAGCACCTGACTTTCGAACGTACTAAGTCTGACCGACCAGGGACACAGGTCCCAGGGCTTACACTCGGTTAGCAACCCGAGTAGAGAGATGGCAGAGGACGCGGGGGCTTCAACCCCCGGTCCAAGTGAGCCCGTTGAGGCAGACTGCGGCTTAGAAATTCCGTCGGAATTCGCAAGCGCAGTCAACTCCTTCTTCCAAGAGTTGGAGAGGATTCTAGAGAATCCTTCAAACAAGGTTCTGGTTAACACCAGAACCAAGATAAGGAAAGTAGCGAACTCGCTACAAGCAGCTTGCACCAAGCAAGTGATAGAGATGAGTCTCATCCAAGGGAGACTCCAGGAAAGAAGTGAGCACGCTAGCGCGGCTCCAAAAACATATGCCGAAGCGGCTTGAGCGAAGCCCGGCAAGGGGAATACGGCCCCTAAGCAAAAAACGGCTAAGAAGGAGGTAGCCAAGAAGGTGGCACCCAAGAGGGTCGAGAAGAGGCACGTGCTTCTCGTTTACCCCGCAACAGACAAGGGTTCTCCCTCGTCAGAAGACGTTAAGGCGGTTCTGCAAACACAGATTTGCCCCGCCAAACTCCAGATTGGGGTTAAGGGAGTTAGAAAGGTCAATGGGGGAGGAGTAATGGTGGAATGCTCCTCCGCCAAAGAAATAGAGAAACTGGATTCGGAGCTAAAGAGCAATGCAGTGACGAAGGAGAACCTTCGGTCCAGATTGCCAGCTAAGAGGAATCCAAGGTTTATCGTCTACGGGATAGACGGAAACCTGTCAAGGGAAGAGGTCGAGCAATGTCTCGCGGAACAGAACCCAGAGTTGGAGGAGAGCAGCCTCCAGCTCAAGTTCTCATTGAAGGTGAAGGGTGGGAAACGCCACTGGGTAGCAGAGGCGGACCCACTGACCTTCAAAAGAGTAATGAAGCGAGGCAAACTCGGAGTGGGATGGACCGTCCACTCAGTAAGGGAATATCTGAGGGAGGTCCGTTGCTACAGGTGTAACGGGTTCGGGCACTTTAGGTCAAGGTGCACCGAAGAGCAGGATAGATGTGCCCGGTGTGGGGAAACCGGGCACAAGCGCCAAGAGTGCAGCAATAGCCCGGTCTGCACTAACTGCTTGGCAAACAACAAGAGATTCAGGCGTCGAGTGGATGTAGGCCACTCGAGTCTAGACAAGGAATGCCCAAGCCTTGTCAGAGAACTGGCTCTGCTAAAAGAACGCACTCATTATGGATAATAAACCAAAGAGAGGCGTTAAGGTGCTTCAAATCAATCTGCACCACGCACGGGCAGCAACAACACAGGCCCTGGTGACAGCCATTGAGCAAAAAGCTCATATTCTGCTATTGCAGGAACCATTCGAACAGGGGGGAAGAGTGGTGGGCTTCCCTAACTCCTACCGGATCTACCACCCTAGGGTGGCAAAGCCCAGGGTGGCCACGGTCGTGAAAGACCCGTCCCTAGCGGTTCTCGAGATAAAATGCTCTGAGAACGTGGTCGCCTTGGGCGTGGAATGTGGTGATGCAAAATTTTTAATGGTGAACGTATACAGTTCTCCAGCAGGCAATTTGAGAGAAACGCTGAATGAGCTAATGGCTCTATTAGGGGAGTTCCCCAGTCATGAGATAATAATAGCAGGCGACTTCAACGCGAAGAGTCCTCTCTGGGGCAATCAGAACGAGGACGAACGCGGCCAGCTACTAGTGGACTTTGCCAACGCGGCAGACCTGAGTTTCTTGAACGATCCAGAGAGCACCCCGACCTTCCAAGGGGCGAGGGGCTCCTCTTGGATCGACGTGACTCTCGTCAGAGTCTCAAAGCGCAGCCTTGTCCAGGATTGGCAAGTACTGGACGACGAGAGCTGCAGTGACCACCTAGCGCTATCTTTCGTTTTGGGATCGGAAAAGCCCATCCGACCCAAGCGCAAAAGATTCTTAATGAAGAATCTAGACTGGTGGGCTTTTAAAGCCAAGTTAACTACCTTGTTGGGGGGTAGGAGGGAAGAAGAGGCCGCAGAAGTGTCGGACCTCAACTCCCTCTTTGAAGAACTTACCAGTCAAATAACAACGCTATGCGAGAGTAGTAGGGGAAATAAAAGGGGAGCCAAGGACCCCCACCCCTGGTGGTCGGAGAAACTAAAAGCTCTAAGGGCGAGAGCTAGGCGGAGTAGGAAAGCTCTGCAAAGAGCAAAAGCTACTCCGCAAGACAGGGAGTGCACAGAAGTGCATAAAAAGGCTCGTTCAGCATACAGGAGAGAACTGAATCTCTCGAAAATCTCCTACTGGAGAAAACTGTGTGAGTTTCAAACTCCGGCTGACCCTTTCGGGATCCCCTATAAGATCTCGAGGGGATCCATAACCGAACCGCTAAAACTAGCAGCGGTAGAAAGGGCAGACGGTAGCCTATCAAAGACTCTAGATAGTACCGTAGAAAGTCTCTTGGATTACCACTTCCAAGGAGACGAGGGAGAAGGGGACTCCCCTCAACAAAAAGAAATAAGGGAAGAAAGTCGGATCCCGCCGGACACTGGTGAGGACCCCCCTTCACGAGAGACGAAGTGGAGAATGCCCTCTCCAGTCTAAATACGGGCAAAGCACCAGGCAAGGATGGGTTCGACCTCAGCATAGTCAGAGAAATCTACTATGCAAATCCCGGGTATTTTGTGGCGCTCCTAAACGAATGCCTCGGGAGGGGAATCTTCCCAGACTTGTGGAAAACAGCGGTGCTAGTTCTTTTCAACAAGACCGGAAAGAACAAAAATGACCCCGCAGCCTATAGGCCCATCTGCCTCCTCTCGGCGTGGAGCAAGGTGCTGGACAAGCTCATAACGAACAGAGCGCTTGGCTTCCTCATGGAGCAGGGAAAGCTAAACAGGAACCAATTTGGTTTCCTTCCGGGGCGTTGCGCAACGCAGGCAATTCGCAGCCTCCGAGAGAGGGCAGAGAGGAACAAAGCGGAGGGGCTCCATACCTGCTTCATCTCACTAGACGTGAGGGGGGGGGCATTCAACAGTGTCTGGTGGCCAATGGTTTTAACTAGACTTAAAGAACTTGGCTGTCCAAGGAACCTGTTCAAACTGATCAGCAGCTACCTGTCTGATAGAAGAGTCGAGTTCGAAGAGGGAATGGGCAATCCTCGCGTTCGTACCATAGAGGGTGTCCGCAAGGATCCAACTCCGGGCCGCTCTGGTGGAATATAGTTGCTGATTCAGCACTGAACCTAGACCTGGGGCCCGCAGTGGAGATTCAAGCCTATGCGGACGATTTCGTTCTCGTGGTCTCCGCCTCAGGGAGACACGTGATCGAAAGAGAAGCACATAGGGCCTTGGATGTGCTAGAAAATTGGAGCAGAGAAAGCAAACTGTGCTTCGCTCCTGAGAAGACCACTCTGCTAGCAATAGCTAAGAGAGGAGTAATGAAAACACCACCCCAGTGCAGATTCCAAGGGTGCACTATCAAGGCGGTGCGTGAAATGAAATACTTGGGTGTGGTCCTGGATCAGAGTCTATCAGGGCTGCCACACCTGAGGCACCTTAGAGCAAGGTGCACGATGATTCTCAATAGATTGAATGGCATGAGGTTAACGGGCAAAACCAAGAAGGCCATCTATCAGAGAGGAATTGAAAGAATTCTGACGTATGCAAGTGGGGCATGGTGGAATCCCACAGTCAGAATGAAGAAGGGGATAAACCAAATCCAAAGGTTGGCCCTACTAGGGATAACCGGTTGTTTTCGCACAACGTCAACCCTAGCACTCCAAGTGCTGGCGGGGTGCGAGCCGGCAGACCTAGTAGCGGAAAGGGAGGCAGCAATGCACTGCCTAAGGTCAGGCGAGGACGCCTACCTTCTCGGTGCGCCGCATCGAGCCTCCGACATGGAGATGGAAAGTGTGGACTGGCAGATCCACCCTGCCGAGGAATTTTGCCCACCGTGGGACAAGGAGAAACCCACGGGAGTTGGGCATGAGCTGTTCACGGACGGCTCAAAGTTGAAGGGACAAGTGGGGGCAGGCTTCTGTGCGTTCTCAGACGGGAACGAAGCCACTGCAGGAAGCGTGAAATTATCGCAGAACGCTTCTGTCTTCCAGGCAGAACTGCTGGCGATAGAGATGGCACTCACCTGGGCACTCCCCAGGCGTAGTGAAGAAAGAATAAAACTCTACTCGGACAGTGAGGCAGCACTGCAGGCTCTGAGTAGATTCAGGGGAAGAAACCCCATCGTCCAGAGGATCAAAACCCTCTTGAGGGCAGAGGGAGATGGGGCAGTTAGTTTCCACTGGGTACGAAGCCATGTCGGAATCCTAGGAAACGAAAGGGCAGATCAGCTGGCGAAGGCAGCCACGCTGAAAGAGACGGTCGACGTGCAATGCAGAACGCCGCGAAGGTGTACTCGCGCAGCATTAGCACGTCGGACCATGACCGAATGGCAGGTCAGATGGGACACGGGAGGGACAGGGCGGAAGACACACAGAGTGTTTCCGAAGGTCTCGACCAAACGAGCACAGACAAATAAGTTCCTGAATCAAGTACTCAGTGGCCATGGCATCAGCCCTGAATACCTAGGCAGATTTGCCATCAGGAACTGCACTTGTCCCTGTGGAAAGAGAACGGCAAGCATAGAACACTGCGTACTTGAATGCAGTGGATTCGCCGAATGGAGAAACACACTGATCCCAGGTGTGCAAAGAACGCGAAGATTGGATCTGCTCATCCAATCGTCCGTTAACAGGAGGGGGATAATAGCCTTTGTAGAAAGGCTAACCCTCCAGCAACATACCATCTTCCCCAATCAAACGGGGACCGAAACGCAGGAGGTGAACGTGCACACCGAAAGCGAATCGGAAGATGAATGAGGGTAGAAGTCTGTGGGAAAGCAGACGAAGAGACCACCAATGTAAATATTCTGTAAATAAATTTTGCTATCTCTTGATGTTGTAAGTCCTAAGCATGAGGACAGTGTATACATGTGTGTAGGTGTTTGAAAAAGAAAATAAAGGGAAATTATTCCCCCCAAAAAAGTTCGAGGGCAAGGAATCTTCCAGTCAGCGAAAAAGTAAGAAACCACCTATCCCGCCAGACAGAGCGGGAACCCAGACAAGGTATTCTAGGTCGCCTGCCAGCACGTCACCACGGGCTGGTCTCTGGGCCATTGGGGTGGCCAGGGTCCGAACCGCGTCTCAAGGCAGGATAATTGTCGCAACATTTCAAAATAACATCCAAGGTGCTCAACAAGTCCCCGTGGAGCCAAGACAGATTGGCGGAACGGGACAATGAAATCAGTATATTACTGTAAAACTTCAATAGTCAAGCGGCGGATAGTAGATAATAAAGGCGTCTTCTGGACCAATGGAGTGCGTAAGAGATGCGTAAGGATGCGCTCCATTGGTACAGAAGACGCCTTTATTATCATATGAGGATCTGATTTTAAAGTTCTTTAGCGAGATCGGATATTGTGGATAACATACATTGCATGAAATTTTGGTAATTGTGGCACCAGATCTCATTTTGTACTCCAGCTATTATATATTGTGTTACTGTTTGGAAGGAACCGAATACTTAAATCATTGTACAGATGATTATACGATGTGCATGTATCAGTCTGTGGAATCATTAAGACAAAAGCTATTACAGTTATAGTAAATTTTATATTTAGGAGTTTGTGAAACAATACTATAAAACAATGCATCACCTTTTCTTAAAGGCAATTGAAAGTCATTGTCAGTTTAAAAACATCTCAAGTTCAAAAGCATTCCGTTTCTTCGAAAAATCACGATGAAAACATACTTAATTTGTGACAAGTTTTCCTACGTAAAAAATGAAATTATTACAAGTCTATTTAAAAATAATAAGCTTCAATAAAAAATAAAATAACTGATTCACTCACATTAACGGCAAAAAAATTTCATCATAGCCCAATTAGAGTTTTACGTTGAACGTGACTGTGACTTCTGAGTCTTTTTGTTTCAGAGGTTAAGACGTGCGGTTTCTGTAGAGCCAACCCAAACTACCTCGGATCGAACCCCACCTATGCGAAATGATTCTCTTGTGTAAGGGGGTGAGAAATTCGGGTTCTCCGATTTTGCGAAATGTTTGTATAAACACTGAAAAACTCGAAACATACTTTTCCGAAATAAACGGAACTACTAACAACGAAAAATGTATGAAAATACGAAAGTTGGAAAAAAAAATGGGGGAAGGGGGAGGTTTTAAAAACGAAAATTTTGTTAAAAGACGGACACCTATCGGAAACTTTGCTGCACGTTATTTTTAGAAATTTTCCGTGAATTCACACCACTTATTTTTTACAGTGTGGAGTTTGCCGACCACTGTGAGCAACTCAGTGGGCCCCCGTCCCTAATTTGGGACCAGTGCTTCTAAGGGGGTCGAACAGATAGCCAAGGCCGTATGGCAAACACACCATCCATACCTCACCCCCAAGGGTTAGAGCCAGGTCCTATCTCACACGAATAATTAGAGCACAGTTTCTCGTCCCACTCGTCCACCTGGCCGGCCGAAATAATACACTCATTGTCATAAAAATCCGCGTACCAAGAAAAAACCGTGCGATTAACGCGAAACTCGGCGAATAGGTACGGAAAGGGCAGACATGCAAATTATTAAAGTTTCGTGCGATTTCGCATGCCTGCTCGTCCGAGACTGGCGCTGCAATCGCAATTCTTGGGGCTTATAAAGCGCATCGCAGGGGACTCCACATTCGTGCCGAAGTGCACGGTAAGATTCAGGTGAGGTCCCTGAGCGATAGACATGCCGAAGAGTCGCCGTAGGTGTATGTACGGGCAATTGACGCAGTTTGAACGAGGTCGTATCGTCGGGATGAGAGAGACAGAGTGGCCGGCGTGCCGAATCTGCCGCCATTTGGGCCGGTCGGACAGTAAGGTGCGTTCGTGTTGGGAGCAATCAACACTGGAAGGCACCCACATACATCGGACTGGCTCTGCACGACCCAGACACACCCCCGGCAGAGAGGACTGTGGGATCGTGACAGGGGCACGCCCAGATGCAACGATGTCCTCGTCCAATATCCAGAGATATGTGGCGGCTGTACAAGGAACTCCTGTGTCTGCCAGAGTTACTTCCAGACAACTGACAGAGGCAAATCTGCACTCTCGACCGCCCTGACGGTTTCTGCGATGAACACCTGACAATCGTCGACGTCGATTGCAGTGGCGTTAGCAGCGAGCAACGTGGAATTCTACGGACTGGCAACGTATAATGTTCAGCGACGAATCCTGTTTCTGTATGGGAACGAACGTCCACCGTGTCAGAGTGTGGAGGACCGCAGCTAATGGAAAACTGCACTTTGGACTGGCAAGTCCCGGTACGCAGTCTAGCAGTCTGAAGGTCGTTCCCGGGTGTGGTGACGGGATTTTAGGAAGAAAGTATCGGACGCCAGGTCTTAAACAACCCTTAGAAAATAGGAAGCTCGGAGATTTGGGATAGAGTGTCTGATAGGAAAGTAACACGGAAGTGAGGTAGAAGACGCCCTTATTTACTACCGGGGGTGGGCAGTACCCGGGGTCTGACGGCTTAACGTGCCCATCCGAAGCACGGCGGATATTTAGTGGTTCGAGCGTTCGTACCTGCCTGGGATAGAACCTGAGGTTTCTCCGTGGCAGTCATGACCGTTGACCACTAGACACATCCGCGGCCCCGCGAATGCCTGGAGAAAGGTACCTTTCGAAGAGTATCAGTCCGTTAATACGTTTGGAGAAGATAGCTTGATGGTATAGAGTTGTATTTCGTGGTTTAGCGTTGGCCCATTAGTAGTTTAGGACAAAACTATGAATTCTGAGCTCGGCATGAACTCCCTGGGCAATTTTGCACTACCAACATTGTAGCAGTACATTGGGGAAGTCCCATACTTTTGTTAGAAGGACAACGTACCGTACTATGCTTCTAGCGTTGTTAAAAATTGGTTTTTGAACTGAGACATATGCATTCTCTTATTTAACCTTCCTTTTTAGTTCCTGTCTTATGTAAATTATTTTGTTTTATTCTCAGTAAACGTTTTACAGTCTGAATGCTACTTTCTCTCTCTCTCTCTTTCCATGGATTTGTGTTTGATAACCCTGACAATAGGCCAAAATGCAATTACGCAGTCGAAAGCGAGATACAAGAACGAATGTGTTGAGAATTCGAAATATATTGTGCTCATAATGTTTTGGCTTTTCGGTGTAGGCCTAATTAAGAACATTTCAGCTACCAAGTTTTAAAGCTGCTCTGGTCAACGAAAGTTATAACGGCCGTTCCATAAAACCTGAGAGTAAAATCACACAAAATGAAGAAACATAGGTACGGCAAAATATATGTTATCTTTTTTCAAAGTATCTTTCCTCGAGTGATATGCAACGCTCCCACCGTTTAGTTCACTTTTCAAAGCATGTGGCGAAGACATTTTGTGAAAGCTGCTTTAGCGACCCCTATACAGCCTGAATAACGTACGTATCTGTGTTGAGTGTTCCGCCACGGAACTTCTCCTTCATTGTTGGAAACAACCAGAAATCGCACGGGGTGAGGTCAGGACTGTAAGCAGGCTGTGGCCTGATTTCAGTACTGCATTTCATAAGAAACTGTTGAACACAAGCAGACACATGTGGGCGGGCGTCATCATGGTATAGGGTCCACTTGCCCACCGGTTCCAGTCGCTTAATCGATATGTGTCGTCGCAGACGCTCCAAGACTGAAATGTAATATTCAGCATTGACAGAAATGTGTGGAGGAACGGCATACTGGTAGACTGCACATTTATAATCAAAGAAAATTATCGTCATCACCTTCCCAGCTGATTTGGTTTGGCGGACTTTTTTCGGAGGAGGCGAGCCTGTGCGTTTCCAGACACTTGTGCGTGCTACGTGAGGATGCCGAAACAGTGGACCTATATTTTATCGGCAGTTATTACTGTGTTTAGAAAGTTTGGATCTTTTGCAATCAATTGTTTCCACTCATGACACACCTGAACTCTGGGTAACAATTCTTCTTTCGTCTGGTGATGAGGTACCATCTGGAACACACACGATGCAGCAGTAATTTGCCGCGCAGAATGCGTAATGCCTACGTTTTTGAAATATTAGTTGACGCAGCTATGTCTTCACACATCATTCGTCGATCTTCTTGCAGGATTGCCCAAACAGTGTTAACAACGCGCTCCGTAACAACACTTTCAGGTCGACCAGGCCTAGGAACCAGTTCTGCCTACAAACGCCCTTTTTGAAATCGTGGTCCCATCTAAAAATCGTTGACTCACCCAAACATTTATCTTTGTAAGCTTTTTTCATTAAACCCACTGCTACTGGAGCCGTTTAACCCAAACGATAGCAAAATTTTATCGCACAACGATTTACACTTCTTAACTCTGAATTACCCACCTCCGTAGCTGTATGACGAAATGCAGACGTACCTTAAACAACTGCGCAATAACAAAACCAGAATTGTCTGCCACGACTAATAACTGTTGCCATAGATACTTCCTTGATTAAGTTAGTCGTCTGTGTGGTTATCCCTTCCCCCTTATTGTTGCCATCTCAAAGAAATTACTCTCAGTTTTTATGGAATGGCCTTTGCACAATATCATAAACCTAACGAACTACAGTCGTGATGTGTTCTTTAGTCAAGTTCTGCTTATTACAGATGCTCCTATTGAATGTTCTGCTTATTACAGATGCTCCTATTGAATGTTCTGCTTATTACAGATCTCACTCATATAATTTTGTGAGCCATATTTCCAATTAACAAATACTAGTTACCTTCGATTAATTGATAAAAAGTTTATGATTGATTTGTTTCTATTCTGACAGAATGTTGTATGCCAAAAATAACCCCTTTCGTATTTGTCCGGTTTTGCATGTATCGAAAGTTTTTGTTCTCCCTTCAACTTCGTTATATACAGGTTCGATTGTATTTGTAAACATGCAAGTGCCCGGATATACATACACGTCCGTGATATTAATAATAGGGTAGCGTGTTTAGAAAATACATAGAAACACTTTCTCCTCATTTCTAGTATGTATTTTAAGTCTGAATGAAATTAGTGCATGACTTTAAATCTCAAAATTTGAATAAGTAGTGAAGTGCGAAATTTAAAGCAAAATAGGGATAAGCTGATTGCATTTAAAGTTTTGCTTCGTTCTACTTTTCGGGAGTGCAAGTTTCAGACATCCTAAGAACAGCAATTTTCATTTCCCGAAGTCAGCAGCTGCAGCTGAGTGAATTCTTAAATTACTTCACCCCCGTATATTCAGCCTCTTTTTGCTTTAATGGTTCCTTAAAGTGCTCCTTTTCTAGCTTGCGTTGCATTAATATAGCTGGCATTTATACAACTAGGACTTTGAAGCAAAACGTTATCTCATTTACTTGCAGCCCCCTCAAGCAGCTGCACAGTGTTTGTGATTTTTCGCTTGTTTTTGTAGAAATACTTTACTAAGCGAAATTTCGCACTTTCAGACTTCTTGCACAAAATAAATAAATAAATAAATAAATAGAAATATTGAAAACGGTCCAGAGTTGAAAATGGGAATTAGTGAAATAATAAACCGTGGTATTTTGTACTTCACACTAGAGGAAGATGTTTAAGGCACCCAGTTACTATTAGCTCTATAGTCTCTCTTGCTGTTAGAATACACTAACCGAGTAAGATTGAATTTGCAACACAAAGTGGTAAATGCGACTGAGGCCCTTTAAAAAGAAAAAAATAGCTTTATCTACAGCGATGAGCCATTTTATTATGACCACCGACCTAATAAAGAGTAAGACCCCTTTTAGATCGCAAAACAGCGACAACTCGGCGAGGCATCGATTCGATGAGGTGGCGATCGGTATCCTAGGGTAGATGATACCATAATGCCAGCAGCACGTACTCCAGATCCCGTACATTTCGGGGTGGTGGTGATTTAGCGCGAACTCGCTTTTCCAAGTCGAACCACAAATGTTCGATTGGGTTCATATCAGGTGAATTTGGAGGCCAGGGCATTAACTGGAAGTCCCCAGCATGTTCCTCGAACACCTCCTTGACGATTCTGGCAGTGTGGCATGGCGCAGTTTCCTGTTGGTAATGGCCATCATCAGCAGGGAACACAGTTGCCATGAATGGGTGAACCTGGTCCGCAACGATGTTCAGATACCTGACAGCTGTCAGGGGTTGTGCTGCTATTGTGATAATGGGGCCTAAAGTGTCCCAAGAAAACATCCCTCACAGCATAACACGGTCTGTTTCAGCATAACAGTACTCCGTTGGTAATTGGCGTATCCGCACTCGGCTATCTACGTGACGTACCAGGAATCTAGATTCGTCAGACCAAGCCACTTTCTTCCAATGATTCACGATCCAATCTCGATGATCTTCGGCCCATTTCATGTATTCGTGGCGATGACTTGCAGTGAGCATGGGAATCGGACTGGGTCTTCGGCTACGCATTGCCATGCGCAGAAGGCTGCGATGAATTGTGTGCTGTGACACATTGCTCTGATCACCACTGTTGTAGCTGCGAGTGATTTGTCGCACTGCGGCCCTGCGATCGCTGTGAAGAATGCGCGACAGTCTCTGATCCCCTCTGGCATCAATGAGCTGCGGTCGACACGTGGCTGGTCTACGATTCGTCGTTTGGCCATCTGTGCACCACTTTTGATACGTACTTACTACAGCGGCACTTGAACAACCTATAAGACGCGCCGTTTCCGAGATCGTAGTTCTGAAGCGCCGTACAATAACGATTTGTCCTTTTCCAAACTCCGATAAATCGGTCGCTTTTCCCATTCTGACTCCCTACTAACCGAAAGCCTGTCCTAGGGTTGCATCAATGTATATATTGTGAATCTCACCTGTGCCACCGTTCGGTCTCCAGGCGCTCCCATTTCTCTAGACTGGGGGTGGTCATAATGGAATGGCTAATCGGTGTATAGCTTCACATGTTTACAGTTCATGAAATTAAATGTTCGTAGCGCTGTGCCTGGAAGGCTATATAAGGTTGTCCATTTGCGTGTGCTTGCCATTCTGACCCGTGTTGTTCTGTTGGTTGAATCTTTTGCAAGTGAACTATGTCTCGGAGAAAAGTTCGGAAACAATTTGAGCAGTTGGAGGAGTTCGAGAGGGGTTCCATCGTCGGACTCCGGAGGATGGTCTTATCGCCATACTGCGCGCCATCCTGTCTTGCGAATTTCACCATGACACTCTGTTGGCGGCAGTGGATAGAACAAGGCACGCAGCAGCGACAAGAAGGGTCTGGGAGACCTAGATGAACCACGGAGAGAGAGGACCGACTGGTTGTCTGACATGCGCGGAGTGATCCAACAGCCACGATTGCATATATTCAGAGAGCATTGGTGCCCTCCATACATCGTCCGGATACTGCCAGAATCATTGGAAGACGGCTACACGACGTAGGACTACACGCACGCAGACCGTGACGACTGCCCTTGGCACCATTGCATCGTCACCAAAGACTGCAATGGTGTCGTGCCAGACTGTCAAGGAGCCACTCAGAATGGCAGCAGGTGATCTTCAGTGACGAGTCTCGGTTTTGTCTTGAAGAACACTACCAAAGAATCCGTGTGTGGAGGTGCCATGGTCAGCGCTAAGATGAACGGTTTGTTGTCGAGGGTCATCCGTCCAGATGGCCTGGTGTTATGTTGTTTGGTGAAATTGACTATGATGCCACATCCCCTTTGGTGTTCATTACAGGCACTTTGACTGTCCAACGTTACGTTAATGAGGTCCTGCAATAAGTAGCCCTACCTTTTCTGAACAATCACTCTGGTACAATTTTCCAACAGTACAACGCTCCTCCGCATACTGCTGCTGTCTAAATAGCTTGCTTTCAAAGCTCTGACTCTTTGCCATGGTCAGCCATATCGCCGATTTAAAATGTGTGGGATGCTATTATACATCGACTATAGTTTCACAGATCAGATCAGATGTAGAGGATTTTATGCTGGCTGAAAGTGAAAAAAGAACACCAAGAAGGAGACGTCTCATACCAACGAAATTTATACTGCATAATAACGGAATACATAGGATAACGTGATCAAAACATTATGGCAAAATACAGCTGTATTTGCTGGTAAACTGAAAAATAACATTTCCATATAGCATGGTTAGTACGAGGTTGAACCGCCATGAACTGCGTCACACAGTGCAATTCTGGCATGGAGTCTGTCGTACAGACGCTGGATGTAAGTTTGGGGTATTGTGTTCCAAGCATCCTCAACCTGGACGCGTAAATCGGGGATGGTCGGGGCTGGCCGTGGAGACCGGATAAGTCGTTGTCCCATAAAATCCCACAAGTACTCAATGGGGAACAAATCCGGTGAACGTGCAGGCCATGGAAGTTATCTCACACCCTGAAGTGCATGTTGCGTTGCACGGGCCGTGTATGGGCGAGCGTTATCTTTCTGGAAAACACCAAGATGGACAGATATTACAAATGGCACAACAACGGGCTGAATGATGTTGTTGATGTAGGAGGTGCTGTTTAACGTACCCGGTACAAACACTAGTTGTGTACGGGAGTGATAGCTGATCGCTCCGCACACCAGGAGACCAGGTGTAGGCCCTGTGTGTTGCTGGCGGATGCAAGAAGGGTGGAGACGCTCCCATGTGCGTCTGCGAACACGCATACGGCCATCGGATGCTCCCAAGCAGAATCTGCTTTCATCGCTGAACACAACACATCGCCTTTGCGTTCTCCAGTGCAGACGTTGGCGACACCACTGCAGCCATTCCTGACGGTGGACTGGAGTCAGAGGTACACATGCCAGAGGCACATGTGCACGTAGTCCTGCTTCCTGTAGACGGTTGCGGATTGTTCGCACAGTCACCTCAGGTTCAACGGCAGCTTGGACTTGCGTCGAAGTGGATGTTCTGCTTGACAATGCCGCTCTTCTTATACGTTGATCGGTCCGCTCACCAGTCCGTCTGTGACTCCCGGTTCCACGTCTTCTCGTGTGGGAATGTTCCTCGGACCATCTACGTCACCATCGTACCACCACCGATACTTCCCGCCCAATTCTCTCTGCAATACGACGATACGACCACCCGGCCTCGCGGAGTCCGACTAGACGACTTCGCTCAAAGTTCGATAACTGCTGAAATCGTACACGTCTTCCATGTCCAGGCATTGCAGCTTCTTCAGGGTCTTCGCACGTGTCCGTACGCCGACGACTGGTTACATTCACTTCGCCGTAGTCCTTAAATGCCACCGACGATAATTTGCATATTATGCCATCCTGTGACGTAAGCGTTCACCGGTTGGCCCCGAAATTAACATCACACCTACGTAAACTCGACCCCATTAACATATGTAAATTTCATGATCGTCCCCCAATTCCTTCTTGGTGTTCTTTTTTCACTTTCCGACAGTGTAGTAAGGAAGTGTCTGACCCCAGGTCTTAAACAACCCTTAGAAATAGGAAGCTAAGGGATTTGGGCTAGAGTGCCCGATAGAAAAGTGACACGGAAGCGAGGTCAGAAAGGAAACAGAGATATCGACAAAAATAAGATGTAAATCTACGCTCCCTGGTGTGAAAAACATGCATTACTTTAAGAAGAACGTATTCTCAAACGGTTTCTCGATTTCTGCAGTATAAGTCCACGAAAGAATGTTTTCAGTCAAGTTTTCAGTAGCTAAGATTTTGCTGCAAATATATAAGTAGCAGAAATTAAGACTTATGCCCCTGGTGGCTAAACCATTCTTTACTAAACATTAGGAATTATATGAAAAATATTTTCCATCAGGTGTGGTATGCGATACAGGAAGAATTTTTCAAATTGAAGTTTTAGAAGCAGAAATAACGCAGAAAACGCAATTTGCCTTTGTGCCCCCAGAGGAAAGTCTATGATTTACTTGAAAATTTTGAATTTATATGAAAAACATGTCACCCTGAAAACACAATCCAACAAAGAAGGAATTTTTCAAATTGGACTCCTAGAAGTAGAAATATTGACAAAAATAAGATTACATTTACGCCCTCTGGCGGAGAAACCATGCAATATTTCAAGAAGAAAATATTCCGAAAAGGTTTATTGACGGGAGTGGCATCGATCCACGAAAAAAATTTTTCAATCGAGAATTTAGAAGCTCAGATTTCATGGCTAATACATGAGAAGTAAAAATTAACACTTACGACACCTGGTGGCCAAATTATTCTTTGCCAAAATTTAGAAATTATATGCAGAAGAGTTCCCATTAGGAGCTGTATCCGCCAAAGAAAACATTTTTTAAATCGAAGTTTCAGAAGAAGAGATATCGGGGAAAACGTAGTTTACTTTTACGCCCCCAAGCGCAATTTGAAAAGTTAAGTCTATGCGCAATTTGAAAAAGTTACTATACCTAAAATACTCTTCGACATAAATGAAATCGAAAGATAAAAGAGTTTTTTCAATCGGATGTTTAGAATTTTTAAATTCGACATCATCTGCATTTACGCCCTCTAGCGGCAAAATGTTACGTCGTTAAAAAAATGAAATGGAGGATTATCATCTGCATATTTCAAGCTTCCCAATGCAAAAAGAATTTTTTAAATCGGACTAATAGTTGCAGAGATATTGTGTCTAAAACGGACGGACAAACCGATAACATAAACACGACCTTTTTTTACAAAAGAGGTGCTAACAAGAAAGATGACACCGAATTTTCGGGTGTAATAAACACGTCTTTTGAATCCGTTTTGACGCAAACTAAATTTATCAAAGCTATTCAAAGTCAATGGAACCGGTATGGAAAACAATAGTATCTTACGGAAGAAAGAAGTTTTTCAATAGGGTTTTTAATCCCTCAGATATTGCTGTAAACGGAATCGGGGGCTTACGCCCTCTGGTTGCAGACTTGTGCGTTTAGAAAAATATGAATTTATATGAGAAACATTTCGCACCGGAAAGGCTCTCCAACATCGAAAGAATTTTACAAATCGGACTCTTAGAAACAGAGATATCGACAAAAATAAAATGTGACTTTACGTCCCCTGGTGGGAAAACCATGTATTGTTTTAGAAAGAAAGTATTCTCAAAAGGCTTTTCCATATGAGAACTACCGGCCCAAGAAAAAAAAGTTTTGTCGATCTTTCAGGAGCCCAGACTTTGCTACAAATACATCAGAACCAGAAATTAACACTTACGCCCCTTGGTGGCCAAACCATTCTTTACCAAACATTAGAAATTATGTGAAAAATATTTTCCATCAGGTCTTGTATGTGATACAGGAAGAATTTTTCAAATCGGAGTTTTAGAAGCAGAAATAACGCAGAAAACACAATTTACCTTTGTGCCCCCTAGCGGAAAGTCTATGATTTACTTGAAAATTTGGAATTTATAGGAAAAACATTTCGCATCGGAAACACTGTCGTACAAAGGGGTAATTTTTCAAATTGGACTCCTAGAAGTAGAGATATTGACAAATATAAGATATGCATATACGCCCTGTAGCGTAGAAACCATGCATTATTTCAAGAAGAAAATGTTCCTAAAGGTTTGTTGGTCAACAAATCACTTTTTTTTCAATTGAGATTTTAGAAGTTTATATTTTGCTGCAAATACATCAGAAGCGGAAATTAAGACTTACGCCACCTGGTGGCCAAACCATTTTTTACAGAAATTAGAAATTATGTGCAAACGATTTCCCATCAGGAGCTGTGTACGGTGCAGAAAGAATTTTTCAAATCGGAGATTTAGAAGCAGAGATATAGGAGGAAACGCAATTTACCTCCTCGCCCCTAGCGGAAAGTCTATGAATTACTTGAACATTTTGAAATTATATGAAAAACATGTCACACTGGAAACACTATCCAACAACATAGCAGGAATTTTCCAAATCGGACTCCTAGAAGTAGAGATATTGACAAATATAAGATAGACATCTACGCCCCCTGGCGGAGAAACTGTGGAATATTTTAAAAAGAAAATATTCCAAAAAGGTTTATCTATGTGAGTGGCATCAGTCCACGAAATAATTTTTTCAGTCGATAATTTAGAAGCTCAGATTTTATGGCAAATACACGAGAAGCAAAAATTAACACTTACGACCCCTGGTGGCTAAAGTATTCTTTACCAAAAATTTGAAATTATATGCAAAAGATTTTCCATCAGGAGGTGTATCCGCTGAAGAAAATATTTTCGAATCGGAGTTTTAGAAGAAGAAGAATCGTGAAAAAAGTAATTTACTTTTCGCCCCCTAACGAAAAATCTATGCGTAATTTGAAAAAGTAACTATATCTAAAATACTCTTCGAGATAAATGGAATCGAAAGATAGAATAATTTTTTCAATCGGATGCTTAGAAGCAAATATGTGGAATAAAACGTATTTTTGAATTCGAAATCATCTGCACTTACATAGGTACCAGATGTCAAAGATAGCGTCGAAATTGTACATCGTAAAAAAACACGAAATAAAGATTCATGCTTCGCATATTTCAAGCTTCCCAATGCAAAAAGAATTTTTCAAATCGGACTAATAGTTGCAGAGATATCGTGGGTACAGGCGGACGGACGGACGGACGGACAAACAAACCGATAACATAAGGACGATCTTTTTAAACAAAAGACGTGCTAAAAAGTTGCGCTTTACAGAAATACCAAGTCTCACTGCAGTTTTGTTCAGGCCTATTCGATACTTGTAATTTCTGAAAGTTCAGAAGTTTTGACTCCGCTGGCAATAAATCTGAATTTAACAGGTGATTTGTGAAATTTTGGTGTTGCAAAAAGAAAAGGGAGTTCAGCATTAAGGTTTACAAGGACAGTAATTTTAAGCAGCTTATGTTAGGCATGAATTTTATTCGCAATTTGCTTTTCACTGGCTTTAATTTGTTTCTAAGTATCTTTATTATTTAGCTGATTGTCAATAATACCTACGTAATATTGTCTTCAAATAATTTCAAAGTTATTTTCAGCTTTATGTATAGAAATAAAAACATTATATTTTAAGATCCGTAAGACTAGAATTTATATAGCTTGCCTCAAAACAACTGAGAATTTTTTTAAATGTACAATATTGCGTTCGACATTGGCACGAGTCGCGAAAAAATGCTAGTCGTTGTAGTAACCATAGAAACCGGGCACACTTGTTTATCACGCATGCGCATTCGGTAGTACCCAGTTTAATACGAATCGTTTCGTAAACCTCTAACAAGTGTTTTCGCGCTGTGACTTTTCGAAAAAAAAATGGATGTGAAAGCGAAACAAAGATGCACCATTAAATATTGCTGTCGACTGAAGAAGCCTGTCGGAAAGAACTTCTGTCTTACGGAAGAGGCATATAAAGATGAATGTCTGGAGAAATCAACAATTTATAGATGGGCTAAAGAATTTATGGTTGATAGTGAGTCAGCGGCTTTGATCGTGCATTGAGGAAGACCTTTAATGAGTGTTACATTGGTAAACATTACTACAATAGGTGCTATTGAGCGAAGCGAGGCCGAAGGCCGTGCGGAGCTCTCTTTACGAGACTCGAGACAATCAGTTGTTCGGACATAGGTACCAGTTGACACATCCGATTACCGTGATTTTTTGCATGCGACTGGACATCGTCCATGGTCAGGTTTTGAGGCCTTCCGATTCTCAAAATTCCACGTCATTGAGGAATAATCGTCCAAAAACTTGCAGTTTTAGGGGTTTTTCCGGGTTTTGAGAAGGGGTCGTTTGTTACCTATCTCCACCAAAGATCTTCAGCCGATCGCGGTGACACTTGCTACAGAGAAAAGGAAGGCCATGGTGAGTGACATGGGGTTGGTATCATGGTGATTGGTCGTGTCGTATATAAATAATGACCATTAAAAAACTGACCAATTTTAATAATTGAAAAATCCGCTCTCTATACGAGACTCGGGACAATTAGTTGTTCGGGCATAGCTACGACATGATACATCCGATCACCGTGATTTTTGGCATGCGACTGGACATTAGGGTGGGCCGAAATTTTTTTTCGAAATCGTTAACGCAATAGTGACCAAAAGACCTGATCCTTAGTTAGTGTATAAAACTTTTAAAAGAATATTCCATTACCTTCAGGACTCTACCTGTGTATTAAAGTTTCAAAATTTAACGTTTCAACACTGCAAGCGGATGTAATTTTAATTTGATAATTAAACTTCAGAAATTTGAAATGAAAATACTTTTCCCAAAAAATAGTTTATAGATTGATGTTTCATGTCCGAATTTGTCCAACAGATGGCACTGCAAGCTCCCTCCTAGAAGCTGTGAATTTCGCACTACGGAAGTCAGCAGTCGAAATTTAGCTCTCTCGGAGGAAAGACAGGTTTTCAAACGACGTTGTTTTTACAGCACAGTGTTTGTTGGATGCGCTAAAAGTCTTCTCAAATTGTGCGACAGCAATGAGCTTAAGTAAAGTAAGTACTGGAAGTGTAAATTCATGTCCTATTTTTGTGCACCATCGGATTTTCGTCATTGTGTGCTACCCATGTACGAAGACGTTATAAAGTGTTATTTATTTGTTCAACATGACCTAAAACATACATCATCTGGTAAAGATCAGAGTGTTTTTGACATCAGTCAGATAGTTGCCAAAAAAATCCAAAACATCTGGATGCGAACATCAATTCCAACTGTTTCTCATGATCGTGTTTTACAACTAATTCGAGCATACCGCGACAAGTGCTTAAAGTTAGTTCGTTATCCCAAAACCAAAAGAAACAATAGTTATGAACTCAAACTCCATGACTTTGAAGAAGATCCACACACACACACACAAAAGTTATTTGATATTGGATCTTGCAAATGTCTGGATTTCCATATATGCAAATGTGAAAAGGCGCGAAAAGTTCCCGTTAAAGAGAGAAGTTTCTTGATGGATCAGAGGACATCATCATCATCATCATCATTGTCAACCATTATCAATCCACTGCTGGACGAAGGTCTCCCCAAGTTTCCTCCACAACGGTCTGTCTTGTGCCAGTCTCCTCCATGTCACTCCCGCATATTTACGAATTTCATCCACCCATCTCCCATGTGGTCTTTTTCTGGGTCTTTTCCTGTCCCTTGGAATCCAATCTAAAATTTCGGCTGTCCATCTATGGTCTGTCCTTCTGGCAGTATGTCCAGCCCATTGCCATTTCAGGGATTTAACTCTGATCATGATGTCTTCCACTCTCGTCATTTTTCGGATCCACGTGTTCCTCTTCTTATCTCTCCTGGTTATACCAAGCATGCACCTCTCCATGCTGCTTTGAGTTGTCTGCAGCCTTTGTATGTCTCTTTTAGTTAAGGTCCACGTCTCTGCACCATACGTAAGCACTGGAAGGATGCATTGATCAAACACTTTTCTTTTAAGACATAATGGCATATTGCTCTTGAAAATTATGCTGTTTCTTCCAAAAGCTCTCCAGGCAAGTTTTGTACGCCGATTAATTTCTTCATCAATGTGACCCTCACTTGATATCTGCTGTCCAAGATAAACATACGTATCTGTTATCTCCAGTTTTTTTCCATCAATCGATAAATCTTCATTTCTTGTAAAAGCATTGAACATCACTTTTGTCTTCTGAAAGTTCATTTTTAATCCCACTTCTTTACTCTTGTCAGCAAGTTCCTGGATCATACTCTGCAGCTCTGATGGGGTAGTTGCAAAAATGACTACGTCATCAGCAAAACGAAGGTGGGTTAGATAATCTCCATTAATCTTTATCCCTTTGTTTTCCCAGTTCAGTGATTGAAAGACATTTTCCAATGTGGTATTAAAGAGCTTCGGAGATATGGTGTCACCTTGTCTCACTCCCTTTCCAATTTTTATGTGTGTTGTATTTTCAAACAGGCGAATCTTTGCACTTGCATTTTCATAGATGTTATTAATAATATTAATGTATGCATCTTCAATACCGCAGGATTTCAGAGCCGTGGTAACTGCTGATGGTTTCACCGAATCAAAGGCTTTTTCATAATCGATAAAAGCCATGCACAATGGAAGTTCATATTCCCTCGCTCTTTCAATTAGTTCTCTCAGTACGTGGATATGATCTATTGTGCTGTAGCCACTCCTGAATCCAGCTTGTTCTCTCGGTTGAGCCATGTCCAGTGTTACCTTCAAGCGGTGTGAAAGAACTTTAGTGAATATTTTATAAACCACTGATAGAAGGCTGATAGGTCTGTAGTTCCTGAGATCCTCAATGTCACCTTTTTTATGTAGCAGGATCATTGTAGCATTGTTCCAATCCTCAGGAATCTTCCCTTCATTAAGGCATCGAGTGAAAATTTGGGCGAGTACTGTTTCAATTTCTCCACTTGCTTCTTGTATGATGTCTATAGTAATTCCATCTTCTCCTGGAGCTTTTCCCCCGCTTCATGTTCTTGATTGCATGAGCAACTTCTGCTGGAAGGACTGGAAGAACTCTGGTACTGGTATCTTTCATGATGTCTGGAGTACATGTATCATCCCTTTCATATAATTTGGAGTAGAAATCTTTCACTCTTGTCAAAATTTCGCCTCTATTTCTTGTTATAGAACCATCTTCTTTTCTCAGAGCCATAATCTGTTTTCTTCCCTTACTGAGATGTCCCTTTGCTATCTTTAGGCTTTGGTTGTTTTCAATTGCTTTCCTTACTAGCTCACAGTTGAATTTCCTTACGTCTTCAGTGATACTTTTTCGTGCTGTCTTGCATAGCTCTATATATTCCACTTTGGAAGTCACATCTTCTTTAGTTGTCCTCATCTCTCTTCTTTTTTGCATCAACATTTTGGTTTTTCCTGATAATTTGTTCACATGCAACTTGTTCTTAGACCCAGCTAATTTTGTTGCTGTTTCCATAAGAGCTTTGGTTACTTTTTTGTTAACTTCCGAAATATCCACTTCTTCCGATGTTAGGCCTTCTAAAGCAGAGAATCTGTTCTTCAGTTCCAACTTGAAAGTATTATGGTGTTTTTTAAGGTTGGTTATGTCAATACATTTTGTTTGTCTTATGAGCTTGCCACGTTCCAGTTTAGTGTTGAGGTGCATCTTACATCTTACCAATCTATGGTCACTACCTGTGTTGAACTTGTTCAGCACACTGCAGTCTTCGATGACGAATTTTTTGTTACACATAATAAAATCAATTTCACTTGTTGTCCCAATTGGATGTCTCCATGTCCATTTCCTGTGTGGCTTTTTCTTGAAAAAGGAATTCAAGATGAAAAATCCTTCTGCCTCTGCAAACTCAACGAGAGTATTTCCACGCTGGTTTCTGTTGCCGTGACCGAATTTACCTACTGAAGTTTCATTCTGTTGCCGGTGTCCTATTTTTGCATTGAAATCTCCCATAATTATCTTCAAGTGCTGCTTACCTTTATTATTTAGATGACGAATTTCCTCATAAAATTCTTCAATTTCTTCTTCAGGATGACTTGTGGTGGGTGCATAAGTTTGAATAATCTGAGCCTGGTATCTTCTCGATAGTTGGATAACGAGTCGTGCAGCTCTGTCAGAGGAACTTTCAACTTCTACCACTTTATCCTTCAGTTTCTTGTTTATTATAAATCCAACACCACTAGTTCTGCCAGTATCTGTCCCACGATAATAGAAGAGATGTCCACTTTTCAGTTCAATGAGATCTCCTTTTCTCCTTACCTCACTTAGCCCGACGATGTCCCACTTGATCCTTTGTAGTTCCTCTTCCAATTCAAGAAGCCTTGAATCAGAAGATAGGGAGCGTCCGTTGTAGGTAGCCAAGGTCAGCATCAAATGGCAGCCTAGTCCGGTCCTCCGGGGATTCTTAGCACCCTCTGCCTTCATGTCGCACTGGCCGCTGCCTTGGCCAGGTACATTCCAGCTGCCGGAGACTGAGGGCCAAGATTTAAGTTGTGGAATCATTTTGGAGGGGTTTGGCCATAACTCACCACGCTGGCCAAGCGGGTTGGTGAGTGTGGGACAGCATTTCCTCTGATCCCGATGGTATAGTTATACCGCTATTGGCGGTCGTCAGAGCCCCTTTAGTGGGAACAGGATGCACCACGAGAAGGCGGGGTTGACATTTGTCAAGGAGAGGCTGTGATGTTACGCATCACCTGACCTTACATCCCTGACCTTACATCCCATCAGAGGACATACAGGAAGATAATTACAGGAAATATTAATATAGTAGAAACAGAAAGAATAGCAAAGAAATATGCAAGAATAGGAAAACTTACATTGTGGGAGGAAAAATGGCCTCAGCTAATGATATTTGAAGGAGGAAAAATGGCCTCAGCTAATAAGATTTCAAAAGAAGAATGCGATATTCCTACAACGTTAAAAATACGCACAATCTGTGAAGAAAGCCAGAATTTTGGTGCACATGAGCCATCCTGTACATCTTGTAAAAGAAATGAAGTGACAATTCCCACAGTAGCAGGTATTTGTGACCAATATCAAATAACGCACAGAGCAGCAGCGGCAGTGGTGGCATCGGCGGTTTTAGAGGACGTTGGTATTATTACTGCGACGAACAAAACGCTGGTAGTTGACAAAAATAAAGTACGAAGAGCTCGGCAACGTAACCGCAAGGCACCCAATGATAATTTTAAAGCTAGTGATCCTGGTCAAGATCATGTTGTAAGTGGACTGTACTTCAATGTTAGGAAGGACAAAACTCTTTATCAATAAAAGCTTGCGGGAAAATATCATAGGAGAAGCAAAAATGAAGAACATTATACTTTATATTAGCCGAATCTGGGTCTTCATATTTAGGTCATACAGCACCATCTTCTGGTACCGGTAAAAGTATAGCGACGTCTATAATTGATTACTTTGCGTCTACAAACCTCAACCTAAATGACGTAAAAGCTATTGGCTGTGATGAAACTAACATCAACACAGGACATACGAATGGTGTGATCATATATATTAATGAAAATGAGTTAAATCGTCCCCTACAATGGTTTGTGTGTCAATTACACAGCAACGAACTGCCTCTTCGACACCTATTTTGAAATTTTGATGGAGCAACATCCGGGCCTCGAGAACATAGTGGTCCAATTGGGAAGCAGTTAGTGAATTGCGAAAACAAATCCGTTGCAAACTTTATGGCTATACCGTGCATTTTGCCTGACGTTGATGTTATTCTGAGTACAGATCAAAAATATCTGTATTAAATTTGCCAAGCAATTTCATCGGGTTCTTGCTCAGAGGCACTTGCTAACAGACATCCAGGAAATTTGTCCGATTCAAGGTGGCTAACAACAGCCAACGCAACAGTAAGAGTTTAGGTAGGAAGTCAGGATCCATCCCCTGAATTAAAGCTTATAACAGAATTTATTGTCAGATGTTATGCACCATCATGGTTCTATATAAAAAAATATCCAACTTGTAAATATGGGGCTTGTCATGTTCATAGGTTCGTAAAATCTTCAAGATACTTCAGTTCTAGTCTCAAGGCAATAGTTGACCCAGTAAAACAAAGAAATGCTTACTTTTGTCATCCATAAAATTTACTGCTTACGGTGATAGCAGACGATCGCCCTCACATCAGAGAATTGCGATTGAGACGCATTTCGAAAGCTAGGGCGAAAAAGAGTAAAAGCAGTTAGAATTTTCAAAATTCCTACTATAAATTTTGAAGCCCAAGATTATACCGATCTCCTATTTTGGCCCGGTTGTGACATCACTTGTCCGCCTATTCTTGATGCAATCTCGGATACTGAGTTAGCAGAGTTCATTGAAATGAAGGAAATTCCTGCTATTGATTTCCCTTTATACCCAAGTCACACGCAGACTGTTGAACGATATCTAAAACTGATGTTTTTTTTTTTTGATTGGAGGTTTAACGACCACCGTGAGCAACTCAATGGGCTATAAGCAGTCGCCCGTCCCTAATTTAGGGTCACTGGTTCCAGGGAAGGGAGAGAGCGAGTGCTGTAAGACAAACACAACATCCATGCCTCACCGGGATTCGAACCCGGACCCCTTTCGGACGAATGATCAGAAGCCATCGCTTAGACCACTGCGCCACCGGGGCGGCAAAAACTGATGTTTGAAGCCTCCGTTTGTGTAATAGAGCCTGAAGCCAGAGATGGATTCGTCAGAGCAACATCAAAATCATAGCAAATTCTGCCAAAGTTTGACACCAAAAAACAATATAATACACAAAGAAATTCGGTATTACAACTATGATTCTAATTTTTCTTTTCCGTTATTGAATTTTTAGTGTTTTGCAGTAAGTTACATGTTATATTTCACTATATTTACATATTACATTTCATTATATTTATATATTATAGTACAATAATGTAAAATATTGTACTGTAATATATAAATATTAAAGTATACACTGAAGAGCAATTGAATTAGAGACAGCTGGCGTTATGCAAATGCGGCGCTGTGGGTGGCCCTGTAAACGGAAACGACATGACGTATGCAGCGATCCGATAACACAGTATAAGGAGTGATGCGACGGGAATCAGTAAGAGTCGGGCGCAGTATGGGTAAGACAAAGGATCTACGAGCATTTGATCGTGGGCAAATTGTCGTTGCCCGACGAATGGGTCACTTCATCTCGGAAGTCGTGCAGGCACTGGGAGTTTCACGAGCCACTGTGTCACGGGTGCACCGTGAGTACATCGAATCCGGTAAAACCATCCCTGCAAAGGCCAACTACCGTGGACAACAGCGTGTGGATGAGAGGGGTCATCGTCGGCTAGCTCGCATTGTAACAGCGGATAGACGGGCCACAGTGTAATAAATCACTCTGCAATTTAACGCTGGTGCACAAAAACGTATAAGCAGCCACACCATCCAGAACCATCTCCTCGCTATGGGGTGCAGAAGCCATTGTCCCACGACGGTATCACTGCTGACCGCACATCACAGGGTGCAAATTATAGCATGGGAGCGGGAACATCGCCACTGGACCCTAGACATGTGGAAAAATGTTGCCTGGACTGATGAGTCGAGATTTACATTGTTACATGCGGATGGAAGGATACGAGTACGGCGCAAACCACATGAATCGATGTATCCTTCTTGCCAGCAGGGTACTCTTCAAGCTCGCTGGGGTGGCATTCTCTTTTGGTGACTGTTTACGTGGACTGAAATGGGACTCCTGGTACGTGTGATATCGTCCCTCACAGGTCAACGTTACCGGGATATCCTGGACGACCATTTGTTCTCGTTTGTGCGTCTTCAACATCCCACTGGGGACCTCATCCTGCAACAAGACAATGCACCGTGCCATCGCTCCCGAATTGTATCCGAATGGTTGGGGAACACTCCACCGACATGACCTAGCTTCCTTGGCCAGATAGGTTACTTGGCCTCAATCCCATCGAACACATCTGGGATGCCATCGAGAAGGATGTTCGAGGCTCTGACCCCTTCCATCAAATCTTCGTGAACTATGAGACCTCGCGAACAGCACCTCGCGGACAGCCCGCGAAGTCTGCTTTTTCTGAGATGCTAAACCCATGGAGGGTTAGCCGATGATAAAAAAACCACCACCAGTGAGGACCACTATCTTCTCCTGCTGGCCAAGATGGATCGATACCAGAAAGTAAGTAACTTTGTTTGAAAACACAAGTTTGTCCGCGACGGGCATCAGACCTAGTCCTCTCACTCCGGAGTAAGTCACTCTCCCAACTGAGTTACGCCAGCAGAATGTCTCGCTGCAGATTTGAAGTCTTGACACATTTTCCTCTGTAATACGTCCCATCATCTCACTCTTAATTTTTTCTTTTGTCTTTGAAACAAAATAGGATTTTTTAAATTAATTCCAAACAATGTGTGAAAAAAACTCCACACATTTTTCGAAGAACCCAACAGCTAGAGGATCCATTTTCCACAATCGGGCGCCAATGTGAAAACACAAGATTGTCTCCTCACTCCGGAGTAAGTCGATCTCCCAATTGAACTACGCGGGCAGAATGTCTCCCTGCAAATTTGTCGTCTTGACACATTGTTTCGCAAGTCTGACGTACCTTTGTACTATATCACACTTGCGAAACAACTGAACATGAGCAGAAGACGCACAATATCGCGGTTTTATGTTATACATAAGGAAATTGTAATTTCTACTCGCTGTGCATGTCCCAGCTTCTGTATACACTGGTGTGCAAAAATTTAGGACGAAGAGGAGAAATTAGCATAACAGCGGAACTAGCAGGCAGAACGGACCGAAAGACCACATAGGAGATAGAATAGGGTCCGGTACGGTAGGGCACGCTCATATATGCAGCATGACGTAGGAGGGGGAGTGTCGGAAGGGTAAAAAGCACACCGACGGTGTACGCTCAGCAATTCGGTGAAAGCTATTGCACGGTGTACATTAATGTGAACGACGTCGAGTTGCTGCCACAGTGTGATATGGCCAACAGGCAATGCAGTAGACGACATCTGGATGACTTTACCCGAAGTCGCGTCATTGGGAAGTTGGAAGAAGGTCGAAGTGCGACTAGTGTGGCCGAGGAGTTCGGGATCGCTCACAGCATCGTTTCATGAGCTTGGAGAGCATTTCAAACGACAGGAACAGCTGTCCGAGAGTTTAACAGTGGTCGCCCACGAGCAACCACGGCGACGGACGACTGGTATATTGTCCTACAGGAGAGAAGAGACAGACGACAGACAGCGGGAGAAATCGCAAGGCACATGCAACAGACAACTGGACGTCCGTTATCGCGTTTTACCGTGGCCAGGAGGCTGCACAAAGATGGTCTATTTGCACGACGACCAGTACGGTGTGTGCCATTAGCACCTGCTCATTGGAGACCGTGGTTTCTGTGGTGCCAGGAACACAAGAACTGGACACATCAGCAATGGGGTCGAGTTCTCTTTACGGATGAGAGCCGATTCAGTCTGACGAGAGATACTGGACGTATACACATATGGAGAGAGCAAGGAACGCGCAATCACACCTTCAACATCATCGAAAGGGACCGGTTTGGAGGTGGCGGAGTTCTCGTTTGGGGCGGTGTCATGCTTGGTAGCCGTACTGACCTCCATACCTTCCAAGAAGATTCAGTCACTGGTGTCCGCTATTGTACGTACCGAGTTTCTCCAGCTTCACGTCCGTCTGTTTAGAGGTGCTGTGGGTCCTGAGTTCCTCTTCATGGACGACAACGCTGCACCTCATCGTACAGTGGCGGTCGCAGAGCTGTTGGAGAGTGAAGATATTCAACGCATGGATTGGCCCGCAAGGTTCCCGGACCTACATTCAATCGAGCACGTGTGGGACTTTCTCGGGAGACGCTTGGCAGCACGTCACCAGCCGCCAGCAACGATTCCGCAGCTGCGATTGTCGCTACAGGGGAATGGGCCGCGATGCCTCAACAGCTCCTTGACAACCTCGTCTTCAGAATGGACAGACGTTGTGAATCCTGCAACGCAGTCAGGGGTGATCATATCCCCTACTAAAGATTGGAATTTTCTTGGCAGCCGCCTGCCACATGGACGTTCCTGTCTTCTGTCCATTTGTGCTCGAAGCTACCTTTTCAATAAAGTGCCTTTGTATCCCTTGGATTCCTTATTTGGACGGTTTTGCTCACTTGTCCCATATTCTTACATCTTGGGGATCTTATGGTAAGATTTGAGTCGATGTGGAGCACTTCTGCACAACGCTACATTCGAAAAACCGTCTCGTCCTTAATTTTTGCACGCCAGTGTATCGTATTGAAAAACATTCTTGAGTTAAGCAGCTTTCTTTGTAATTTCTTTCAATTTTCCAGTGAAATTTCTACTCGGGACGGTATCCCAGCTATGATATATCTCTCTGAAGAAATTTTTATTGAGTTGAACAGTTTTCTTTGTAATTTATCACGATATTTCAATGTAATTTCTATCAGAGTTCCTATCCCAGTATCTAAGTATCCTATTGAAGAAATTCTTTTTGAGCTGAACAGCTTTCTTTGTGAGAAACATTTTGCTAGTTATCCAAATACTTAGCTATGGTGCTTGTGCCAGGATATATTGGATAATTGCTTAGCTGTGAAATTCCATAAGGTCATAAATACTAGTTCAATACAACGTTCGCCATTATTCCACTTTCAGGGGGGCGGGGTGATTCAAGGGTGATGCACAGTACACTTGGAAATTCGGTCACGTGCCTCTTGCTTGGATTTCACTTTTAGGTACCGAAGCTTACCAATAAGGCTATGTGCATTCCCCACCTGGGGAAACAGTTAGTTACACATGAGGAAAATTGAAACAGTAAGAAAAATATTGGATTGGTTGCAGCTACCCGATTATCCAAAATAAAAAATAAATAAAAAATATTCCGCTTCTTCATTAAACGCATGTGTTGTGCCCCGTGGTGTGCATTGAGCGTGGTCATGTACCAGTGCATATTTCGTTTATATTAGGCATCAGAATCACAAAATCATAAATATTCATCTGTAGGCCTATACCAGTATACATCGGGTCCATTTTGTACTGCTGTTTTTCTTTTCGCCGCTAGATGGCGTAAATGCAGACGATGTCGAATTCAAAAATACGTTTTATTCCACATACACTGACGGAAAAAAAAATCCCAACACCAAGAATGGGTTGTGTTAGATAAACGACAGTTGGTAGGCGGTGAGAGTACATCTGTAAGATGACGTCTATGCCAATTTCGCGCTCGGCGCATACGCATGGCGCTAGTAGCGCCCCTCGGAACATGCAAAGCAGGTTTGCTGTAAATACGCGCTGTAACGTTCGTGAGCGTTATTTATCGTTGAGATTCGACGTAGTGTGTTGATGTTAGTCAAGAATGCCTTTAAGAAGACGAAGAAGCCATTATCAACAGCTCACGGAGTTTGAATGAGGTCGTGTAATAGGGCTACGGGAAGGTGGATTTTCTTTCCGCAATATTGCAGAACGACTACGCAGGAATGTAGCCACTGTGCATGATTGTTGGCAGCGGTGGTCAAGGGAAGGTACTGCCTCAAGAAGACCGGGTTCCGGCAGGCCACGTGGCACTACTGAGAGGGAAGACCGCCGTGTACTGCGTATGGCCGTGGCGCATCGTACCGCGTCTGCGGCAGCAATTCGAGCTGCAGTTGCCACCAGAGTGACACAACGAACTGTTACAAATCGGTTACTTGAAGGACAACCCCGAGCCAGACGCCCTGTAGCGTGCAATCCACTTACTCCAAACCACTGCCGTTTGCGACGTCAGTGGTGTCAAGCTAGAGCTCATTGGACGACGGAGTGGAGATCTGTTGTGTTTTCTGATGAATGCCGGTTCTTCCTGGTTGCCAGTGATGGCCGTGTGTTGGTTAGGAGGAGGCCAGGTGAGCGCCTGCAACCAACCTGTATGCGGCCGAGACACACTGGACCTACACCTGGAGTGATGGCCGTGTGTTGGTTAGAAGGAGGCCAGGTGAGCGCCTGCAACCAACCTGTCTGCGGCCGAGACACACTGGACCTACACCTGGAGTTATGGTCTGGGGAGCAATTTCCTATGACAGCAGGAGCACTCTCGTGGTTATCCCACGCACCCTGACGGCACAGTTGTACGTCTGTCTGGTGATTAGACCTGTTGTGCTGCCATTCATGAACAGCATTCCAGGGGGTGTTTTCCAACAGGATAACGCTCGCCCGCATACCGCTGTTGTAACCCAACATGCTCTACAGAGTGTCGACATGTTGCCGTGGCCTGCTAGATCACCAAATCTTTCACCAATCGAGCACGTATGGGACCTCATTGGACGACAACTCCAGCGTCACCCCCAACTAGCATTAACCGTCCCAGTATTGACCGACCAAGTGCAACAGGCATGGAACTCCATCTCACAAACTGACATCCAGCACCTGTACGACACAATGCACGAACGTTTGCGTGCTTGCATTCAACATTCTGGCGGTTACACCGGTTATTAATGTACCAGCATTTCACATTTAAAATGGCTCTTCTCGCGCTTACAGTAAGCTGTGATTTTGAAACCTTAATCGATTAAATATGTTACCTATACAAATGTATTGCCGCCGCCATTTCATTCCTCTACAACTATTTTTTCGTGGTGTTGGGATTGCTTTTTCCGTCAGTGTATTTGCTTCTAAACATCCGATTGAAAGCATTCTTTTATCTTTCGATTCCATTTATGTCGAAGAGTATTTTAGATATAGTTACTTTTTCAAATTACGCATATAATTTCCGCTAGGGGGCGTAAAAGCAAATTACATTTTTCCTGATAACTGTTCTTTGAAAACTCCGATTTTGAAATTTTTTTCTTCAGCGGACACACCTTCTAATGGAAAATATTTTGCATATAATTTCAAATTTTTGGTAAATAATACTTTGGCCACCAGAGGGCGTAAGTGTTAATTTTTCCTTCTGACATATTTGTCGTAAAATATGAGTTCCAAAAAAAATCGATTGAAGAAATTCTTTCGTGGACTGATGCCACTCACATTGATAAACATTTTTGGAATATTTTCTTCTTAAAATATTCCACAGTTTCTCCGCCAGGGGCGTAGATGTATATCTTATTTTTGTCAATGACTCTACTTCTAGCAGTCCGATTTGAAAAATTTCTTCTTTGTTGGATAGTGTTTCCAGTGTGACATGTTTTTCACATAATTTCAAAAATTTCAAGTAATTCATAGACTTTCAGCTAGGGGACGTAGAGGTAAATAGCGTTTCCCCTTATATCTCTGCTTTTATATCTCCTATTTGAAAAAAATATTTCTGCACCGGATACAGCTCCTGATGGGAAACCGTTTGCTCATAATTTCCAATTTTTGAAAAAAAAAATGGTTTGGCTACCAGGGGCAATAAATTTTAATTTCCGCTGGTGATGTATTTGCAGCAAAATATGAGCTTCTAAATTCTCGATTGAAAAAAATGTCGTTTGCAGACCGTAATACTTATGTCGACAAACCTTTTCGAAACATTTTCTTCTTAAAATAATGCATGGTTTCTACGCCAGGGGGCGTGGACGTATATCTTATTTTTGTCAATATCTCCACTTCTAAGAGTCCGGTTTGAAAACAAATCTTCTTTGTTGGATAGTGTTTCCAGTGTGACATAGTTTTCACATATTTCAAAAATTTTCATGTAATTCATAGACTTTCCGCTAGGGGGCGTAAAGGTAAATTGCTCCCCCTGTATCTCTGCTTCTAAATCTTCGATTTAAAAAAATCTTTCTGCACCGGTTACAGCTCCTGATGGGAAATCCTATGCACATAATTTCTAATTTTTGTAAGAAATGGTGTGGCCACCAGGTGGCGTAAGTCTTAATTTCTGCTTCTGATGTATTTGCAGCAAAATATGAGATTCTAAAATCTCGATTGAAAAAAGTCGTTTGTTGACCGATACTGCTCATGTCAACAAACCTTTTAGGATTATTTTTTTTTTAAATAATGCATGGTTTCTACGCCGTTGGCGTAGATGTATTCCTGATTTTTGTCAATATCTCTACTTCTAGGAGTCGGATTTGAAAAATTCCTTCTTTGTTGCTCAGTGTTTCCTATGCGAAATGCTTTTCCTATAAATTTAAAATTTTCAAGTAAATCATAGACTCTCCGCTAGGGGGCGCAAAGGTACAGTGCGTTTTCTACGTTATTTCTGCTTCTAAAACTCCGACTTGAAAAATTCTTCCTGTATCGCATACAAGACCTGATGGAAAATATTTTTCACATAATTTGTAATGTTTGGTAAAGAATGGTTTGGCCACCAGGGAGCATAAGTGTTAATTTCTGCTTCTGATGTATTTGTAGCAAATCTGGGCTCCTGAAAACTCGACATTTTTTTTTTTTCTTGGATCGATACATGTCATATGGAAAAACCTTTTGAGAATACTTTCTTCCTAAAAGAATGCATGGTTTTCCCACCAGGGGACGTAAAGTCACATGTTATTTTTGTCGATATCTCTGTTTCATTTTTTTTTTTTTTTTTGAGTGGAGGTTTAACGACCACCGTGAGCAACTCAATGGGCTATAAGCAGTCACCCGTCCCTAATTTAGGGTCACTGGTTCCAGGGAAGGGAGAGAGCCAGTGCCGTAAGACAAACACAACATCCATGCCAGACCGGGATTCGAACCCGGACCCCTTACGGACGAATGATCATAGGCCAGCGCCTTAGACCACTGCGCCACCGGGGCGGCTCTCTGTTTCTAAGAGCCCGATTTGAAAAATTCTTTCTGTGTTGGAAAGCGTTTCCGGTGCGAATTTTTTCTAATATAAATTCATGTATTTCTTAACGCACAAGTCTGCAACTAGAGGGCGTAAGCTCACGATTCCGTTTACAGCAATATCTGAGAGATTAAAAACTCGATTGTAAAACTTCTTTCTTCCGTCAGATACTATTGTTTTCCATACCGGTTTCATTGACTTTTAATAGCTTTGATAAATTTATTTTGCGTTAGAACGGATTCAAAAGACGTGCTTATTACACCCAATAATTCGGTGTCATTTTTCTTGCTCTTCTTCTCGTGCATCTGATCACTCACCTGACTGATCGTCAACGACTCGTGTTGCCAAGGTAAGCAAGAGGAAGCCGCATTTCCTAAACACATCTGCATACGTACGACGAATGCGCATCTTTCTTATACTTTCGTTCATCTTCGGCCTATCTAATAAGCATACATATATCATATTTAACTTGACACTGCCAAAGAGTGGAATGGTGACTACTGGCGAATGCGCATCGACTACGTACACTGCTTAAGATCCAGTGAACTGCTAAGCAGAAAGCCGTTGCTTATCTTAGCTTCTTTTTTTACGCTTTCCAACCGTAGGTTGAAGAAGCGTATATTCTCCAGCTTTTTCCGTCCGTACGTCTGTCAGCACGATAACTCGCGTAAAAATGGTTCGATTTCGATGAAATTTTAGTACGTGGAAGGGGAACACCTGGGAAGGAACACTATTGAAAGTGAACGAAATGGGGTCAAAGGTCAGGACATTGGAACGGAATCACGAATCATAATACGTCATAACGTACGTAAAAATTCTTCGATTTGGATAAAATATTAGTATGTCGTAGGGGAAAAATGTGCACAATGGGGTCAAAGGTTAGGACACAGGAGCGGGATCTATTCCATAGTCCTTATGCATCATAACTTACGTAAAAATGCCTCCATTGAGACAAAACGTTACCATGTTATTTCGAAGGTATACTGAATCCGTTCTGTTGAATATCATCGAAATGGGATCAAAGGTCAGGGCACAGGACCGAGCTTTATTCCACAGCCATTATCCTCATGACTTGAGTAATGCTTTCTGGTATGTTGGAAAGCGTATTATAATCAATGCATTGCATGATTTTACTAACTTGTTTGTTAAATGGAGATGTTTTGTTTCTTGATTATTTTTGACAAAGAGATCTGACAAAAATAAGGTGCCAACTGACTTAATGTTATCGAATTTTTAGTGTTCTCTGCAACGTATAGCGCTTATACACGTACACAGTCGTATCAGAATAATATGACCACCTACCTAATAATGGGAATATCCACCCTTGGACCGGATGACAGCGGTGAGACGGCGTGACATGGAAGCAATGAGGCCCTGGAAGGTTGCCCGAGGCACACGTGTCCATTCGGACAGCAGCAGAGCTCGGAGGTCCCGGAGATGACGTGATTGAGGGTCGTCACGTCGAACCTGTCGATTCAAATAGTCCCACAAGTGCCCTATGGGATTGAGGTAGGGCAGTTTCGCCGGCCAAGGCAGCACGGAGACATCGCTGTCGTGTTCCTGCAACCAGTCACTCACCCCCTTAGTGACGTGGCACGGTGTATTGTGCTGTTGGTAGATACCATCACCACCAGGGTAAACGTCCAACATGAAGGCATGGATTTGATGAGCAAGGATGTACAGATAGCCATTGGTGTTCAGGGACCCATTCAGTGGTACCAGCGGTCCCAACTCATAGAAGAAAACATCCCCCAGACATGCGCACTGCCACCGGCAGCCTGTACTTGACCTACAAGCTTATCCGGATGTTAGTTCTCGTGTGTCTGACGCCGTATCCGCCACCACCCGTAACTTCTGTGGAGTAGGAACCTCGATTCGTCGGAGAACGCAAGATTTTTCCATTCTTCCACTGTCCAATGACGGTAGTTCCATGCGTACTGGAGGCGTCGTTGCCGATAGACATAATTTAACACGAGCGGCTTAACGCAGCGTCAACTCTGGAGATCCGTGCGTACCAGGGTTCGCCCTACTGTTATCGGGAACACGTACCTGGGTGCCCCAGAGTTCATTTGCGTGGTCAATTGCTGCACTGTTGCGCGTCGATTGCCATTTACCAGTCGACGTTCTCCTATGTAATCGAAGGCCTTAGGAGCTCAACAGGTATGACGTCGGGAGGTACTCGGTGTGCCAACGGTCCATTCTTGGTACACCCTTACTACAGCACCTCGCGAACAGTCCACGAAGTCTGCTGTTTCTGAGATGCTTCCACCCATGGCGGGGTAGCCGATGACCATTCCTCTTTGAACGTCAGTCAAATCACTACCTCTGCTCATTGTGTTCACGTAACGCACTACGGCTCATCTGTCCTGGCCGGGCGCTTGTATTTCCGCGTGGTCAACCTTGTGACGTACACTCTGTGACGTGCCTGGGCGGGTACACTGTGATTCCTGGGGTGGTCATATTATTCATATCAGAATAATACGACTGTGTATATACTTTTCGAGATTAGTTGTCTTTTACTAGCACTTAAATTTTTGTTGCTTCTTATGTTTTCGTTCTGAACACCTCACCTGAACCTCTACAATATTGTTTTTGTTTTTCAGGAGGTTTAGCCTTTGGCAAAGTCACGACCAGATTCAGTACAAAACAGAACCGTGTCATTTCGAGATATTGTTACGGAGATGTTAGAAATCAGAAAATACGGTGATTTTAAGAAATTACAGGCTTCCAGGAATAGTACAAAAATTCAGCAATAGGTCTCTTTCTCAGTCAGCATGAAAAAACGTCGCCCCGGTCTTTAAGATGCTATCGGTCAGACTGGTAATAAGAATTAGTAGTGTTGTAAAAACTCACAATGTGGACTCTAAGTGCCATTATAGGTTTCCAAGAATAATAAGAAAATTCAGCAATAGATCTATTTCTTAGTTAGCATGAAAAATATCCGTCGGGGCCTTTAAGATACTGTCTGTCTGAACGGCAATAAGAATTAGCAGTAAATAAATCCATCGCTCCTTCCACGTTAAGAAACGCACAGCAACCGAAAAATTATCATTCGACCGCCGTCGAGGAATCCAATCCCGAATCTCTCGATATCTAGCCGAGCGCGTTAGCCTTACACCACAGCGGCCAACAATTCACGGTGCTATGTGTGTTTTTCTTTTTCAGTCAGCATCTGGCATCATAAATCCGTAAGATGGGCTCAGCTACTGAGATGTCTCCATCTGGTGGGCATTAACGGCACTGGCTATATATAACGCGCTCGGCTAGTTACCAAGAGATTCGGGATTCGATTCCCCGCCGGCGGCCGAATGACAATTTTTCAGATGCTGTGCGTTTCTTCACATGGAAGGAGCGTAGGATTTATTTACTCAACTGACGCCACGTATTTCGATGATTTTCAAGAATTAGTAGTGTTGTGAAAACTCAAAACGTGGAATCTAAGTGCTATTATATGATTTTATTATCCCACTCAGCGATTAGTGCATTGTAATATATTAGCGCTTTCAGATGACATAATGGGTTTATTGCTCAAAATTGTATAACTATACTAAAAATCCGAAAATTCTTGGCGTAGAATAGAAATAAAAGTTTCAAAGCTTTCGCACATCAATCAGATGGCTTTCTCAAGGAATGTAGACAGGGAAACGCAGAAAAAAGAGGAGCTGAGGAGAACAATTGGAGCAGTTGGACAAGGAGGACAGAGGTTTGGATTACAGAGAGGGACGATTTCGCAAGCTGGGAACGAGGTTAGAGAGGATGGCTTTCGAGTTTGTTTTGACGTATAAGAGGAGACATTTTTCTTCAAAAGCCCTGAAATCATCTTATACGCCACACTGACTTATTTATCTATTGATTTGTTATTAAAATTTCTAAATGAAGGGAAAAAGCTGTTCCTTAGATTCGGTCGTGATCTGAGCACCTGAAACGCAATATTACATCCATGAGAAACCATTTAGAAAGCATACGAAATGTAATATTCCGTACACTAAGAACTTGTTTGAAAGCTGCTGAAACGGATATTCCGGTTTGGCGGAAACATAATTATAATCGCCGGATCCGATTTGGAGTGGCATTTGTCGTATGTTAATTGCATCTCCCTCGCGATCTCTCCTAGAGTCAGTTGGTGACATCCACCCCTGGTTTTGCAAAGCCGCCAGAACAATAATGGGTATAGCTGGCAACGATTAAATCTCGAAATTGAATTTCGTAAGCTTATATTTTCTTACTAACTGAAGTTATAGCAATATTGTAGCTTCAGTTAGTAAGAAAATATAAGCTTACGAAATTCAATTTCTCGCTGAAAAAAATTGCGGTTGTTACCTCACGTTCTCTTCCTTTTCACACTTACTGACACATTAAAAATATAATTACAGAATGTTGAAGCACTAACTGTGTTTGTTCTAGCCTCGTCTTATATTAAAAATCCACTTATCTGTGAATGAAGACAAGGAAACTGGGAGATTTATCGCATTCGAGTCATACTCCATATCGACTTGTAAGCCGAAAAATACGGTAATCAGTGTCATGAAAAAACTTCAGATGCGTTTCTTCCAAACGCAGCATATTTTACGCCTGTCAGTTGTGTACTTATTTTTTTATAATCTCCTAAAAACAGGGCAAGGCTTTTGGATCACCCTGTACACTGAAGTGCCAAAAATCATGGGATAGCAGAATGCAAATTTTTAACTGGGGCTGCCATCGTATAAATGCTTCGACGAACACCACGATTTTTATCAGTTGCCTAGGTGTAATCTCGTGAGTCAGGTTAAACAACCGCCAGTAGGATACTGGCAAGACGTCCTTTATTATCGGAGTTTGAACGAGCCATGGTAGTGGTAGCCAGACGGATGGAACATTGAATTTTCGAAGTTGTCCGAACGTTCAGTGTTTCTCGATCCACAGTGTCACGTGTGTACCGAGAATTTATCATGGAAGGTATTACCATACACTGTGGATAGCACAGTGGCCGAAAAGGTGTGCCGAATGACTGTGGCCAACGGCGTTTGACCAGGATTGTCCATGCTAACAGACAAGCAACACTGGCTTAAATATCATCCACATTCAATGCAGAAGGTACCAGAGACATATCCATCAGGTCAGTGCAGCGTAACGTAGCGTCCAAGGGGTATGGGAGCAAAAGACCCACCAGAGTGCCTTTGTTAACACCACGACATCGGACACAGCACCTCACTTGGGCTCGTGAACACGGTAATTAGACCCTCGAAGACTGGCGACAGGTGGCATGGTCCGATGAGTCACGCAACCAGTTGTTACGAGCTGATGGTAGAGTTGAGTTGTGGCGATGACCCCATGAGGCCATGGACTCAAGCTGTCAACAAAGCACTGTGCAAGCTGGTGGTGGTTCCATACATGTGTGTGGTTTCTTTACGTGGCACGGTTTGAATCATCTGGTCCTCGTAAGCACACCACTAACCGGTAATCGCTTTGTTGCTCTGCTGGGTGACCATTTGCAACCCTTCATGGACTTCATGTATCCCATCAACGATGGGATTTTCCAGGCGGACAATGCACCATGCCATCGAGCCCAAGTTGTCCAAAATTGGTTCGAAAAGCACTCTGGGCAGTTCCGACGGATGGTGTGGCCACCGCGTTCGCCCGACACGAACCCAATAGAGCACTTATGGGACGCGGTGCAAAAGGCCCATTAGCTCCTAAGATCCTGCTTCTACAAATATCAGGGAACTGTGGGTGGCTGTTCAGATGCCATGGTTCAACATCTCTGCAGAATTCATCCGGCCACTTGTGGAATCGATGCCACGTCGAGTTGCTGCACTTCGCCGTTCTAGAGGAGGTCCTACACGGTACTAGGTACGTATTCCATGACGTTTGGCACTTCAGTGTACATTAGGAATATTATTATTTGACTTCTGCGGAAAATAATATCTTCATGTTGCATTTAAGTATTTTCGCTCCGTTCTGATGTACTACAGAGGTGAAGCACATGTCAAGACGGCAAAGTTGCAGCGATAAATTCCGCCGGTGTAACTTAATTGGGAAAGCATTCGGCTCCAAGGCAGAAGGATGCTGGTTCGGTCTCCGTTACTGGGAAATTTGTGTTTCACTACATTAGTTCCCGAACGTAATGATGGATCTACCGTCCGTTTGGTTCTTCGAAAGACGTGTGATACTCTTTCGACACATCGTCTCAAATGAAAGAGAATTCCTTCTTCGTTTGAAAAATCAAAAAGAAAAAAACCAAAACAAAACCTCATAAAATAAAAAAAAAAAAAATGTGATGTTCATTCTACACATTGTTCGGAATTAACCGTTTAACGACCATGACCCAAAAATCTTGTATCCCTCTAAATACCATAACACCCGAAACTGTCAGTTGTTTCACTAATTTTGTTTAATAACAACAATAATGACTGAGGGTGACTCATAGATCGAGAAAATTTGAAGAACAAGCAAGAGCAGGAAATCTGACTTACTCCAGACAGGCGTTTCAGGAGGCTGTGGTCGTTTGTACGTACGGGCGTTTTGGGCGTTGTAGTCGTTAAAGGGTTAAAAGTTCTTCGGCGAGGTACATGGTTTGCCAGTTGACCCGAAACTAAGGACTCCGACCCAGTCCTTTCTCAATGGGGATATATGCTATATTATCAAAAGTATTCGGATACTACAGTATTTTGGTACAAATGGTTTTATCATCGCAATTGGTAGTTAGTCTGTCTACCTTTTGCTTTTATGACAGCGGCAACACATCAATGCATACTGTCAACCATTTTCCGGTAGGTCTCGACAGGAATGACTCGCCATTCGACCAGCAAGGCTGCAGTCAGAGTTGAGAGCGAAGACAGTCGTTGTGGTCGATTTCGTATCCATCTCTGCAGTTCATCCCAGAATTGTCCAATCGGTTTAAGATCAGGACTCTGAGCAGGCCAGTTTAACAATTCCACCTCATTTTGAAGACATCAGTCCTGGACACACGACGTGCAGTGTGACAGGGAGCTCGATCACTTGGAAGTGATAACGGTCATTTCCATAACACTGACACATAGTTGGTAGGGCAGAATTATGTAGAACGTCGAGATACACTTCAGAGTTAAGGGTTTGTTGTATAATAGCCAACGGCTCGAGTTCGGTCCACGAAAAACAACTCCATACCATGACGCAGCCTCCACGGAACCCAGTTGGGAGAACACAGTCAGACAAAACTTGTTCGCCCGACTGTCGCCAAATCCAAACACTCCCCCAAGTTTGGGAAAGTGAAAAGCTTGACTCATCATTCCAAAGAACAGCTTTCCAGTCTCCCACAGTCCAGGAAAAATGAGAGACACGCCACTGTAAACGGGGCTTCGCATTCACAGTAGTGATGTGTGGGCTTGTGTGCCTCTGCTCTACCACAATAACCCACACTGTGAAACTCTCTGCGGATAGTTATGGTACTAACCGAGCCATTACAGCATTTCCTACTTCAGCAGAGATGGAAACGGCAGAGAAAGAATGGTATTTCTTAACATTTCCTACCATGGCTCTTCTGCACTTTCCGTCAGTTTGTGCGGTCTTCCTGAACGTTTTCATGCTGCTGTCGCACCGTTATGCTTTCATCTCTTCACAACATCACTCTTAGTCGATTTTTAGTGTGTTTAGGCTATCTGCAATGATCCTAGGAAAACGTTATCAAATGACATCCTATGACCAGCCCATGCTGGAGCTCGGAAAGTTCACGTCCACGCGACAAACCCGCTTCAAATTTCCAGAAAATACTGAAAATACGACAAATCATCTTAGCTTTATGTACATACCTCTCGCCTCATAGCGCACCTATCTGCGCAAACCATTCTTTGCACTTCTACGAATATTTGGTAGTGTCCGAATGCTTTTGATAATATGGTATATGTGATATACTACAAAGATGACGCACATGTCAAGACGGCAAAGTTGCAGTGATAAATTCCTCCGGTGTATCTTAATTGGGAAAGCATTCAGATCCGGAGTAGAAGTATGCTGGCTCGATAGCGGTACCGGCAAATTTGTTTTTTCACATTGTGTTGAATCAGCAATAGTGCTGTTGTGCTGTTCGATGATGCGCTTTTATTTTAAGCAAAGAAGTGTATTGTTTTTAAATTGATATTTAAGCATTTTTAAGGTTTTTCAATTGTATCACATTATGATGTTTTATTTCGGGAATTTTTCAAATTTATGCTAGCTCATTTTGTTTTAATTGCCGAATAATGACCGAATAAAATTGTGTGATACATTAATTGTTGCAAACGCTGTTTTGAGACAACCATTTCAGGATCAAAATGGTTGTGAAACTTCAGAAGCAGAAATTTCACCCACCGCTGATTGTGCTATTCATAGCCAGCCGATCATGTGCAATAGATATCGTAGTCTGAGGGAGCATCTTGAGTTCCTCAAATTCTAGACGGAAAATATTCTGCTCCTACGTTTATGGACGAACCTTCTGCAAGCAAAGATGAATGCGTCAAAGCACGCAACGTGTGGCTTCTTTTAAAATTTCAACAGAACAGAAAAGTTTTTCGCTCCAAAAATACTCCTTTTATCATACCCCTTCTTTACTGTCGTTGTTTTCAATCTGCTCTTTTGTATTTTTTCTATCACTGTGCGAATAAATATAAGGTCTCTCTCTCTCTCTCTCTCTCTCTCTCTGCTACAAAAGATGTTTGACGAAGACATTTCCTCACAGTGTTTGCTGAATGGCTGGGAAGTTTACCCATTCACTCCTCTACGGTTCAAGGTGTTAAGGTAAAACCGTTTGAAAATGAAATCAAACAAAGATGTTTTTTCCCCCTTTCTTGTTCTTTTAGTTTTCCTTTAAACGGAGAAAAAAATTCTGGGAGAAAAAGGATTCTGAACTTTCTTTTAGCACATGTGTTTCACCAAGGTCTGACGAAACTTAACATTTATTTCTTAAAGAAAGGTTTCTGCGTTTTTGATGATTGCAATGATTAAACCGTTAACCACGTCAAACGATATAAAAAATAAATGCTTTTTGCTGAAGAATAGCTCATGCTGTAATCAGAAAATTTCGTTAGACAATAGGAGCGAAAAAAACAGGTGCTATGGGACAACTACAAAGTTAAAAGGCGATAGTAGAAAATCGCAGGAAAAATAATTTCTTACCAATAGAACATTTCAAATGGTCAAACAATTGAGGGAAAGTATAACGAACTAAATTTCTCCGTCATTTTTGGCCCACGCCGGGAATCGAACCCGAGTCCACTTATTCTGGAACAAGTCGCTCTCCCAACTGAGCTACGCAGACGTTCGTTCTTGCTGCTATCTGTCTTTATGTCTTGTGCGTCCTGCGGGGCAGGCAAGTCTTAACTCCCCCCCCCTCCCCGAAAGAGGGCCGGGGGCATGTCCCAAGGGTCAGCCGTGACCATGAATCGTCGTAGGCAGCATCCGCTGAAGAACGTGCACTTGAGAACTCCCAGACAATCTGGTGTGTGGAATGAAACATCACACACATTTATTTTTCGAAGCGCCGAAGAAGGGATTCTCTTATTTTTCCTATCTCGCGGTGTGGAAAAAACATCACACCATTGCGAGATCTTTATCGGCCCGGTCATCCGGGAAGTTCGGGCGCCATTATAACGAAGTAAATTTCTTCGTCATTTTTGGGTTCAAGCCGAGGATCGAACCCGAGTCCACTTATTCCGGAACAAGTCGCTCTACCAACTGAGCTACGCAGATGTTCGTTCTCGCTGCTATCTGCCTTTCTGTCGTGTGCGTCCTGCGGGGCAGGCACGTCACAGAAGTTACACTCAACAAACCGAGGATTATATTTTGTTTCGAAATCATACGTAGGTCCTACTGAAAGTAATGAGGAATGCTGTATTACACAAGGAGCTTGGGCGTTGGGAAAGTATAGATCGTAGACAGGTAGTGTCATCTGTGTCATTAATGCCCAGTGACGTCACCAGCGTCAGTCATGTGACTAAACAGAAGCAAGAAAAGATGGTCAACAGATACACATCGTTTCTTCAGGGTGCTGTGATTCAGTTCCTTGTGAAAGAGATAATTCCGGCTGCCGATATCCACCGTTGGCTTCAGCGTGCATACCGAGATGCATGTATGGGTGTCAGCAGTGTCAGCAGGTGGATAATTCCTAATCGTGTGTGTGCTAGCCAGTCCACAAACGATTAGGAATTATTGTTAAATCACGCCGTAACAGTCCTTACTTTATGGCTCGGTGCATTATCCTGTGGCACCAACAAGACTCGGTTACATAGTATTACCACAGGGTTGGTAGGGCATAATTGTCCAGAATATCGAGGTAGACTTGTTGGTTAACAGGTTTGTTCACGATAACCAATGGGCCAGGACTATACCACGAAAAACACCCCACACGAGTACACTGCGAGCTCCAAACGTGACCGTAGGAACAGTACACTGTGGTAAATAGCGTTCTTCCGGCTGCCACTATACCCCACACACGGCCATCAGACTGATGGATAGTGTATCTGGATTCATGGATCCATAGGACCCGTTTCCATTGAACTACGGTCCACGATAAATGTTTTTTACATCGTGGTGAATGAGGAGTAGCATTCCGATTGGAGATGAAAAACTTATAAGCAGCCGAACGACCACGGTAACCCATGGAATGAAGTTCTATTAGAATGGTACGTGTACGTACCGAGTTTCCATCATTTTTATTCACCTGTACACTGAGGTCTCGTGCAGTACTCCGTCGATTAGCTGTAACGACTATCTGAGGCTTCGACGTCATCTATCACTGATTTTTTTGGTGAGCCGGTACGTTTTGCTGCTTCAGGTACGCCATGTTTCTTCCACTTATTCAGCATATCCAAAACAGTTGACTTGGCTATGTTTAAACACCTTTTGGTTTTTCTTATGGACAACGCACTAATATAACACCCAACAATCTTTCCTTTCTCAAAGACAGTTCTCACCCGCCGCGACATTTTCACCCAGTGCGATATGATCGCGGTCAGCTGCAGGTTTGTTTTTATTCCGTTTGCAGAAGTTCAGCACGCATCTTAACAACGCAGCGGATCCGTTCATTTTATTTTCAAGGGATGTTCGGTGACTTTTGTCAGTATAGTGTATTTGATTTTCCGAGGTTAACGACCACACGGAAAAAGGAGAAAGAATAGAGTTAAAATTTGTTTTCACAATAAGCGTGTTGGAAAATTAATACAACGAAAACTATTTTTAAAGACATTTTTCATTAGAAATCCTAATGCTAATGAGGAAGTGTAAATTTGAGAACGTTTAAGGACAACATCAAATTCCGAGGACAATTAGCGTTCTCAAAGGCATCAGACGTTTTTGGGGACGGTAAACTAAATTCGAGGACTGTCCTCAAGAATTTGGGACTTCTAGTCAGCCTAACATAGAACACAGTGCAGTTCAGGAAATAATTAGAAGCTTGGGATATCGGAAAATTTGTGCTAACTGGGTCCCCGTTTACTAACAGAAGACCCTAAAGGACAGCGCAAAAAAACACCTCGCCACAACTGTTCGAGAGGTATCAAAATGAACGGGCCGAGTTTTTCCATAGTATTGTGACAGGTGACGAGAGTTAGTTCCACCATTTCGAACCCCAAACAAAACGACAGAGCATGAATGGCATCATCTACATTCACCAAGCGGTAAAAAGCCTAAGATAGTTCCGTCAGCTGCAAAGGTTATGGGATCTGTTTTGTGGGACGCAGATTGCTGCATTCTGGTTGACTTTTTAGACCCTCGACAAAACCTAAATGCAGCTCATTATGTCCATACATTAGAAAAGCTCCGCCGTGCGTTGCATGATAAACGGCCGGGAAAGAAAGTCACTCTCCAGCACGACAAAGTTAGATCCCACTCTGCTCATTTGACCTCGGGAAAAATCCAGACATTCGGGGGAACTTTCACCTCATCCTCTTTACAGTCCTGATCTGGCACCCTTCGACTATCATTTTATTTTTAAATTCCTAAAAGACTAGATGAGCGGTAACACTACCAGAGCACGAAAGCAATAGAACAAACGGGAATTTCGTAGAAAAATAGATTAGGTTAGGTAGATTAAGGTGTCGTACTTATTTCTTCAATCATTACAACTCGCATTTGTTAAAATATTGTTGCTCATTTATTTCAATATAGCCATTTTATTCGATTAGCTCGCAGAGTATACTGGGTTTTCAAAATATTTACCTTTTATGGTAAAAAACACTCCGCTACTATTTACCATAAAAATATCAATTACTTTTGTTGAAACTAAAGAAAGGATGACTTACGTTATATTTCAAAAATTCATTTTGATAACAGGAGCCAAAAAACGTTGTTACAGAAAAACTTCAAAATTGGTGGAACAATTTTTCCCGGTACGACATTTCAATTAGTTAAACAGTTCAGGGGGAGATGTACTAAAGTAAACTAGGATTGAATAACAGGAAAATATTTTATTTCGAGATCACAATACGATTAGTTCCCGAGGTACACTTAATTTTATTATCCGTGGGGAAGCAATCAAAGTGACTGCACAATTGATTAGGAGATACAAGAAAAACATTTTCTGGATTTAAACAGCAGGATAAGACATCTTTTTGCCAGACTATAATACTGATATATACGAATTTTGCCGCATTATTTTGGCTATAATGGTCGTGGTTAATCAGGACGATTAATTATTTCATTAGGTGGGCTCTGGTTGGGCTTTGGGGCGAAGAAAACATGTCTTTAAAGCGTAACAGGAATCATCCAGAAAGGCTTTGTCGTCGCGCGTGGAATCTGAAGGCAACAAAACTGTCGTCAGTCAGTCTGAGTGAGACAGGATATGGGCTCCACGGCACATCGCTGGAAGATAGATGCATGGCAAAGGTTGCAGTTTGGGACAAGGGATTCTCGCATATTCGTAATACTTAAGTGCCGACTGATGCATTTTGAAGTGTCCTTGAATTCTTGTGTCCTAGTGTGCAGGAGGGGAGTAGGGGCATTACAAGATCTGGTCAACGGAAGGAAGAAAGAATCCGTTGTTTCCCGGTACGGCTAGTGGAAGAAGAGAATGCTCGGTATGCAGTAATAATTCCTCGATCAAAGAAAAGTTGGTGACGACTGTGTTTGATCTTCCACCGCAAGACAATCTGAGGCCTTGGTGATTTAACTAGCAGCTAAAAGGGTTTTCTAGCTTGGCTCGCGCTCTCTTCTGACCAGGTGAGAACACCATTCGAGGATCATAGTGCCACTAAGCGTTTTATTTCGTACCATCTGCGTAGAGGAACAGAGTGTGTTCGTTTGAGTTCGAGCGTAATGGAAGCGTAGCCCGTGTAAAACACGACGAATGCTTGTAATAGACTTGTTCTGCATTTGTAAGTGATTTTATCAGAACATAACAGGGGGACGGGCTAGGTAAACTCATTCTTGAAATATGTGTGCACAAAAAATATTAGCATTGGAACACTTAACCAGGACATAATCGTAAGTAAACTTTAAAGTATCTGATGTTTATTGCGCGGAGCTGTGGTACATTCATTGTCAGAGAAATCCACGCACCTAGGACAAAGCCGTGCAATTAACGCGAAACTCGGCGAATAGCTACGGGGAGGGCAGACAGGCGAATGATTAAAAGTTCGTGCGATTCCGCATGCCCGCGCATCCAAGACTGGCGCCGCAATCACAATCTTTGGGGCTTATAAGTCTCACGCAGAGGACTTTGCATGCGTGCGGAAGTGCACGGTAAGAGTCAGGTGAGAGATCACTGAGCGCTAGACATGCCGAGGAGCCGCCGCCGTAGATTTGCGTACGGTCAACTGATGGGGTTTTTAACGAGGCCGTGTCGTCGTAATGAGAGAGGCAGGGTGACCGGAGCGCCAAATCGGCCACCGTTTGGGCCGGTCGGACGTGATCATGTTCGGCGCAACTGAAACGAGAAGACACCCGGAAACGGCGGACTGGTTCCGGATGACCCAGACACACCACCAGCAGAAAAGACCATGGGATCATGAGAGCGGAACTCAGAGAAGCAACGACGTCCTTGCCCAATATTCCAGAGACATGTGGTGGCCGTTCAAGGGACTCCTGTGCCCGACAGAACCATTTCCAGACGCCTGGTAAATGCGAATCGGCACTATCGCTGAACCTTACGTTTTCTGCCATTAACACCTCACCATCGTTGGCGTCGATTGCAGTGGTGTTAGCAGCGAGCAACGTTGAATGCTACGGACTGGAGACATATAGAATTCAGCGACGAATCCCACTTCAGTGTGGGAACGGACGACTACCGTGTCAGAGTGTGGAGGACCGCTGGTGAGCGCAACAATCTCAACCTCACTGTACAGCGGCACACGTCCAAACTGCAGGCGTGATGGTCTAGGAAGCCATCGCGTACGACAGCTGGACTTCCCTTGCAGTGATCCGAGGGACGTTGACAACCCAGCGCTACGTACAGGAGATCCTGCTGCCCCATGTGCTGTCTTTCCTGGCGGGCCAATTTCCAACAAGGTAACGCCCGTCCGCACACGGCTCGAGTTTCCCAGGACTATCATGCTTCGACGCTTCCGTGGCTAGCCAGATCGCCTGATCTCTCGCTCATCGAGTACGTGTGGAACCAGATGGTACGCCAGCTTTCTCCATGTCCCAGTGTTCGGAATTTAGAGCGTCAGTTGCAAGAACTGTGGGCCAATCTGTCCCAGGATAACTTACGGCGTCTCTTTGACTCCATGCCGGGCCGTATCACCGCATGTATCCGAGCACGAGGCGATCCGACGCGGTATTAACGCTGACCCGAATGTGTACCGTTTGCCCGCGGGAAATCGTCCTACTGTTGTGAAACTGTGATCACTTCTGTTCCTTAGTATCAACCATCTCACTACTAAAATCTCATTTCAATCCGACGCCTCCTTCTTGGTGCGCGGTTTTTTTATGACAGTGAGTGTATATTGGACAACAAGTGCTAATCAACTTACCTGTGACAAAACAATTTGGTTAACTGTCTTAACACTTACAATTGAGCATTGCGATCCTGTAGAAATTATAATTTTAATCGTGTGACCTGTCTATATCCATGATTCGACTTAATTCTTCATCATAAGTTATGTAAATATGAGATTCTAAATTAAAGAGTATTTATGAGCCGGCAATCCTCGAAATCAATTGGTGATGTTCTAGTTATACTCAAATTAAATTTTAAGTGCACATCCATTACAGCAGTATTCAGGAGAGAACCTACTCAATCCTTTTTTAAAAATCGCGCTTGGTTCATATGACATTGATCGCGGGCGTTGAAATTGTCGTTAATATAGGTACATTACAATAATGATAGATTTTTGAGATTCTGAATATATTAAAGTAGCAAGAGCCTGAGGAAGCATTAATTGTGTAAGCAATTACAGCCTCCCCAAGCAAAGCAAATAAGCTCAACAGTAACTTACTATTGGGTTGTCGGAAAAAGTCATGACGTATTTTAGCCATATTTTACAGAGGTCATTTATTGATAGAAAGAACAAAGATCAATCAATGATATAATGCCCCTTTTTGTTCGATAACCTTTTGCCATTTTTCAGTGAGCTGCAGAATGCCTCGTTCATAGAAGGACTTATAATTCGTGGCGAAAAACTGTACAAGGTGATGATTTACAGCCTCATCTGAATTTAAAGTTATACCACGCAAGGACTGTTGAAGAGAGCGAAACAAGTGGAAGTATGACGGCGCGAGGTCAGGCGAGTATGCTGTGTGTGGCAACACATCCCACCCAAGCTCCGATAATTTTTGGCGGGTGATCAAACTTGTGTGTGGTCTTGCGTTGTCGTGATGGAACACAACACCTTCACGATGAACTAGTTCCGGACGTTTCTGGATGATGGATTCGTTCAAACTGTCCAACTGCCGACAGTACACATTCGAATTGGTTGTTTGGTTCCGTGGTAGGAGCTCGAAAAACACGACACCTTTAAAATCCTACCACAATGAGACCAGAACCTTCCGCTGATGAATGTCTGCTTTGGATGTCGTTTGAGGCGAAGCAGCAAGTCGGGACCAAGACCGTTTGCGCAGCACATTGCGTACACAATCCACTTTTCGTCACCAGTTATCAGTCGTTTCAAAAACGGATCGTTTTCCTCACGTTTAATTAACATATCGCAGATGTTTATACGCGCCGTCAATTGAGCTTCTTTGAGTTAATCAGGAACCCACACATCGAGCTTGCTTACGTATCTCGGCTTCTTCAGGTGGTCGTGAACGCTTGAATGATGGATGTGCAATGTGTCTGCAATCTCTCGTGTCGTGTAACGTACGTTTGACTCGATCAATGCCTTGATTTGGTCATCATCAACCTCGGTGGCCTTCCGGAAACGAAGAGCATCGTTGAGGTCAAAATCACCAGCACGGAATTTTGCGAACTGGTACTGACGTTGTTGTAGAGCATTATCACCGTACATTTTACGCAACTTTTCACAAGCCTGACGCGCGTTCTTCCTTTTATGGAAGTAAAATAGTAAAACATGGCGAAAAGGCACAGTTTGGTCTTCCATCTTCTACTTGATGTCAAATCTCCGCAAATCAACCAAATATCTCACTATTCCGTTTAAACTACATCTAGAAATGGCACCTGTCGAATGCCATAGCGATAACAGAACCGCGCATGCCTCTAGTACTTCAAAAACCGCCTAACCGCCATCGGATTCCAAAATACGTCATGACTTTTCCGACAACCCAATAGTATGTGGTGTGAAAACACAAGTTTGTCCGCGACGGACATCGAAGCGGGTTCCCTCACTCCGGAGTAAGTCACTCTCCCAATTGAGCTATGCGGACAGAATATCTCGCTGCAGATTTGTCACCTTGACACATGTTTTCACCTCTGCAGTACATCACAGTGAGTTTAATTACTGATTTTCATGGTCTAGGTAAAGACCGTGCGGTTTGGTGCGACAAGCATATAGGTTGACCCACCAGCTTCGTCTTGATTCTTGCTTTCTCAGCACAATGTATAAGAAGCTAATGAAATTGTCAAGCGTAAGGGGCCTGAAAGTAGGTTTATGGAGATTTTGAAAGCACTGTGTGACAGCGCGAAGGAAAGGAAGCTAAAGCCAAGGTCACTGAAAGGTGCCATAGGCATGGCTTTCTGATATAGCGTATGGCATTCTCGTCATGCGCACCTAGAAAAGTGACAAATGAGAATAGACAAACCCATATCAACGGAAAAGCTGGAAGACAGGTAGGCAAGAAAAGAGGCCAGTTCATCTGGGGTTACGACAGTACGAAACTCTGCTGAAAGAGAGAGAGCTCTGATAATTTTTTTTTTTGGCAGCATAGTACAGTGCGGTTAGTTAGTTAGGCAGCGAGGTAGTTGTCTAAATAACACTCTCTAAGACGAAGACAAACAAAGGGCCTGTATCTAAAGAAATAAACAAACTTAATCTTGCTGTGAGTAAAACAGTTTTCTCTTCTACTGTAGATCACGTAATGTAAAGCTTGATGAAAACTGAGTTCTGCAGACATGGCTAATCTCTTGGTATATACCTAGGTTTGATTTAAAGTGGCAAGTAACCTTTCGTGAACCCCGTAGGAGTGGCTAATCTCCTGGTATCGAGATTAGCCCTAATCGCTAAGTAACCTTTATCTCCAAGTAACTATTCGTCTCCAACTAATCTTTCGCACCCGAGCCCCTTAGACGTGGCTAATCTCTAAATAACATTTGCACGGTGTTATCAGAATAATATGACCACCCACGGAATAGTAGTATACCCGTCCAGAAGCGTCACAGAGTGCACATGACAAGGTCGACCACATGGTGATATAAGCTGCCGGCTAGGAAAGATGAGCCATAGTGCGTAACGTGAGCACTGTGATCAGAGGTAATGATTTAACGGACGTTCAAAAAGAAATGATCATCGTCTACAGCGCCAAGGGTGGAAGCATCTCAGAACCAGCAGACTTGGTGGGCTGTTCGCGAGGTGCTGTTAAGGGTGTACCTAGAATGGACCGCTGGCACACCGAGTACCTCATGACGTCATAACTGTGAATCCCCAAAGGCCAGAGGCTCCAGAAGTGAACGTCGCCTTCGTCGACTGTGAAAAGGCAATCGACGCGCAACAGTGCAGCAATTGATCACGCAAATGAATGCTGGGTCATGCAGGTACGTGTCTTTGATAACAGTAGAGCGAACCCTGTTGCTCGTGGGTCTCCGGAGTCGACACTGCGTCAAGGCGCCCATGTTAACCCAGGTACATCGACAACTACGCCTGCAGTTCGCATGGGACTACCATTATTGGGGAGTAGAAAAAGGTTGCCTTCTACAAAAAATAGAGGTTTCTACTCCCCAGAAGTGACGGGTAGTGGCAGATATGGCGCCTGACACATGAGAACCAACACCCAGACACGCTTGTAGATCAAGTACAGGCTGGCGGTGGAAGTGTGCATGTCTGGGGGATGTTTTCCAGGTATGACATGGGACCACTAGATGGGTCCCTGAACGCCAATGGCTACCTGTCCATCCTCGCTCGCTGACCACAAACATCCCTTCATGTTGGACGTTTACCCTGGTGGTGATGGTGTCTACTAACAGGAAAATGCGCCGCACGACGTCGCTAAGCGGGTGCGTGACTGGTTCCAAGAACACGACAGCGATGTCTCCGTTCTCCCTTGGCCGGCGAAATCGCCCGACCTCAATTCCATAGAACACTTGTGGGGCTATTTGGATCGATAGGTTCGACGATCCCCAATCACGTAACCTCCGGGACCTCCGTGCTCTTCTGCAGTGTGCCTCGGGCAACCTTCCAAGGCCTCATTGAGTCCATGCCACGCCGTCTCGCCACTTTCGTTCGGGACAAGGTTGGTTATTCCCATTATTAGGTAAGTGGTCATGTTATCCTAATTCGACTGTGCATCTCCAAGTAACCTTTCGCTCATGAGCTCCGGTAGATGTGGCTAATCTTCTGGTATGTACCTAGGTTTGATCAAACGTCAAGCAACCTTTCGTAGAAGGTTCCGTGTGCGAGTCTGTAAAAAGTGTGACTCGCCCCGAGCAAAGCTTGAAACTGAGCTTTAAAGAGCGTAGTATCCAGAAGGATCTGAACTGGTGACAAATTACCGAGGCAGTCAACAACTTCGGCAAGCTAGCGCAGCATTTCATCTCTGTGTGACCAAGCGCAATGGACAAAAGAAGTATTTAGTTGTTTGGATGCAACCGAAATCGCGAACACATTTGATCCACTCAGTGCGTCGTGTTGAAACCAGGGTGTCAAATATGCAACATAGAGGTAAAGGCCCTGAATGGTGCAGAAAAACTGTATCGCGTAAGGATTACGTATAAGGAGCCGGGCAGAAATTTTAATTTCTGTATTTTCCCTCGTATAATTCACACAGACCGTGAGATTAAAAACATTTTGCATACTCAGTAGGCCAAGAAAATCAGGAAAAAACTCATCGCCGTGTACTATACACTGAAGAGCAATTGAATTAGAGATACCTGTCTAGTAACGTGTAGCACCACCTTTCGCCCTGATGACGGCGGCGATTCGTCTCGGCATGGACTCGACAAGACACCGGAAGCGTTGGGAAGCCATACGGATCCACGACCCCTGAAAAAGCTCCCACAGTTCACGAAGATTTGATGGAGAGGGGTCATCTCTCTCAATGGCATCCCAGATGTGCCCCATGGGGTGGAGGTATGGTGACCTAGCTGGCCAAGAGAGCGACGTTACGTCGGTGGAGTGTTCATCCAACCATTCGGATACAATTTGGGAGCAATGGCACGGTGCATTGTCTTGTTGCACGATGAGGTTCCCATTGGGATGTTGAAGACGCACAAACGGGAGCAAATGGTCGTCCAGGATATCCCGGTAACATTGACCTGTGAGGGACGATGTCACACGTACCAGGGGTCCCATTTCAGTCCACGTAAACAATCCCCAGACGAGAATGTCACCCCCACCAGCTTGAAGAGTACCCTGCTGGCAAGAAGGATCCATCGCTTCATGTGATTTGCGCCGTACTCGTATCCTGCCATCCGCATGTACCAACGTGAATCTCGACTCACCAGTCCAGGCAACATTTTTCCAGATGACTAGGGTCCAGTGGCGATGTTCCCGCGCCCATGCTAATCTTTGCACCCTGTGATGTGCGGTCAGCTTCTGTACCCCATAGCGAGGAGATGGTTCTGGATGTAGTGGCTGCTTACACGTTTTTGTGCACCAGCATTAAATTGCCGAGTGATTTCTTGCACTGTGGCCCGTCTATCCGCTGTTACAATGCGAGCTAGCCGACGATGACCCCGCTCATCCACACTCTGTTGTCCACGGCAGTTGGCCCTTGCAGGGATGGTTTTACCGGATTCGATGTACTCACGGTGCACCCGTGAAACAGTGTCTCGTGAAAATCCCAGTGCGTGTACGACTTTCGAGATGGAGTGACCCATTCGTCGGCCTCCGACAGTTTGCCCACGATCAAAAGCGCTTAGATCCTTCGTCTTACCCATACTGCGTCCGACTCTTACTGATTCCCGTCGCATTAATCCTTATATTGTCGGATCGCTGGATACGTCATGTCGTTTCCGTTTACAAGGCCGCCCACAGCGCCACATTTACATAACGCCAGCTGTCTCTAATTCAATTGCTCTTCAGTGTATACCACGATGTTTATCCCGAGCCATTATTTCGCACAGAAAGTCGCAATTCATGGGATGACCCAGCAGTCCAAAGACATAGGGGAGAAAAACGACCTGCTTATTAAAAAAAAGCAAGCCTTATTTTTAAATACTTTTCTGTTACTCTCAACTGAATAAAGAGCAAAGATCATGAGGCTTATTCTAGTTCGTTAAACGTGCTGTAATTTCGTAATAAAGGTATACATCAAAATCTCAAGTTTTTCATTTTAACTCTATTCAATGCTATATTTTGTGCCGACTTTTTATTTGACAACACGAGAAAGTAATATTGCGCTTGCGCAATTTTGATTTTAATTGGTAAGGAAGACATCTCTGAAGGTCTCGCTATAATTTACATTTTAGCGAGTACTCGTGTTTGCCATCATCGATGGCAAAAAAAAATAAAAAATAAAAATAAAACACTTTTCTTTTCAAAAATTATCCATTATTACTGTGTTACACAGCTTCATCTCCCTAAGCTCCATCACGACGGATTACATAAAACAGCGAAGTGTGAAAAGCATTTTTTCTGGTACGTTTTGTTACGTCTTAATATAGGAAGAGGATGTTTTTATCACAGACAGTTTTCTATGGAATGTTTCAACGAGATGTATTTTTCTTTCTTTCTTTCTTTTCTCTTTTGCTTTAGAGTTTCCGACAACACAGTTACATGAAAAAAATTTTTCACTCACAGAATGTAATTACACCAGAAAAATAAAAGAACAGCGCTTGTTCTTCATGTTTCATTATAACTGCAACTTTTTTGCGCGAAGCGTTTCATCAGCGAATTAAGCACGTTTAAAAGAAATAAAAGCTCCCAAAGGCAATTTGTTAATTAGTGCTTACATTTTTACTCAAGAGGTGAAGACATACTATTAAAAATGTCTGTTTTGGATTGGAAAACTTGAGTTACCTCGTAGTAAAATTTCGTAAATAGTTTTCACTGCTGCGGGTTTAGTTTTGAATATCCACCCGGCATCTGTGAGAGAAACAGACAGGAGTACGTCGAAAGTTTAATGGCCGCCCTGGTGGCGATGTAGTCTAAGCGAAGGACTCTGATCATTCGTTCGAAAGGGGTCCGAGTTCGAATCTCGGTGAGGCATGGATGTTGTGCTCTCAAATTGGTAGTAAAGATTAACCAATACTTGAGCTCGAAATTCAAAATTTGGCTAAACGTATTAAATTAACTTAGTAAAAAGTTTAATTTATTGAAACAGACCTACAGGTGTAATGAGACTAATACACTGATGTCCGTAAATTAAGATGCAGATGCAATATGCAAGTTTACGGACGTTGAAGTAGGTGTTTATTTTCGGAAAGTCGCGAACAGCAGCAACCGACGTAAGAGGTAGATACGAATGTATGGCTGCCCATAATGTACAGACATCAAAAACAAAAAACGAGCCACCCCTTTAACTTTCGAGCCGTTTGTCGCATCCAAACAAGAAAAGTACCGTTGGAAAGCCCTTGAAGGGAACTATCGTGTGATGTGAAGAAACACGCTAATTAAGCTAATTAACATGCTAATTAGCTGTCTATCTCCGAATTTTTCCATATAAGAAGTATGTCATTTTTCGCGCATTCTATTCGGCACATAATAAATCTCTTAAATTCCAAATTTCATACGAATCGACCCATCAATACGTGTACAGTGACCTACGGAAAAAAGATGACGCTAATGTTAAACTGCGAAAATCGTTTTTGGATTTTATCATTTAATCGAGAACAGAAATAGTAATTCGGTGTTGCAACAGTAAAATACAAAGAGACCCAGATACTATGAGCCGCTATACAAGAACAGAACTGGTATATTAAGGGAATTATAAATTATGAAACATGATCATGAAAAAAATGAATTACAACCGTATCAGATAAATAGGTCATGTGATTTGAAAAAGTTTGAGACCCTTAAATCCAAATTTACAGCGTGATTGCATAAAACCTTGCTGAGATATAAGCGAAAACTCAATCATACGTCCACTAAAGGGCCGTGCATTAAAAAAAAAACATATATTCCTTTACTTACTGTAAAACGGTTTACCCCGTAAACTGACAGATGCTTAGGAGAAAGTATTTCTACGTGAAGTTGATTGAAGGAAGCAGTAATAATGTTATACCCCAAATTCAGAATTGCAACTTTTAATGATGAACATCATAAGTTATTAATTTTGCACAATAATAACTTAACTTACGATATAGTTCGTGCAATTACATATTTCATTTTTTTCTATTGGTTACATAGCTGACTTTTGTATATTGTTTAATTCAAAAATGCCAAAAAAAAAAAAAAAAAAAAAAAGAAAAAAAAACCCGACAGTACGTCCCACAAAACGAAAGCTTCGTATGTATTTTCTGTATATTTTTTGCACAAATACCGTTACAGCTTCGTTAAATTATGAAACTGTGGTCACGGAGATGAAAACTGCAAATTGTTTCCTGCGCCAGTGAACCGGTGTGTCTGATTTTTTTGCTCGTCTTTTCTGAAAAACGATCGTGCTTATGATATCGATTTGTCCGTCCGTCCGCCTGTGGACACCATATCTCTGCAACTATTAATCCGATTTGAAAAATTCTTTTTGCATTCGGAAGCTTGAAATGTGCCAATGATGATGCTTTATTTAGTTTTTTATTACGATATACAATATTGCCGCTAGGGTGCGTAAACGCAGATGATGTCGAATTCAAAACATATATTGTTACATATATTTGCTTCTAAGCATCTGATTGAAAAATTTCTTTTATCTTTCAATTCCATTTATGTCAAAGAGTATTTTAGGTTTACTTACTTTCTCAAATTACGCATAGATTTTCCGCTTGGGGGCGTAAAAGTAAATTACGTTTTCCCCGATATCTCTTCTTCTAAAACTCCGATTTGAGAAAAACTTTCTTCAGCGCAACAGCTCCTGATGGAAAATCTTTTGCGCATAATTTCTAATTTTTGGTACACAATACTTTGGCCACCAAGGTATGTAAGTGTTAATTTTTTCTTCTGATGTATTTGCCCAAATATCTGAGTTTCTAAAAGCTCGATTGAAAAAAAATCGTTTGTAGACCGATACTACTCACGTCGACAAACCTTTCCGGAACATTTTCTTCTTAAAATATTGCATGGTTTCGCCGCCAGGGGCATAGAGGTACATCTGTTTTTTTTTTCATATCTCTGCTTCTAATGGTCTGATTTGAAAAATTCTTTCTTTATTGGATAGAGTTACCGCTGTGATATGTGTTCCATGTAATTTCAAAATTTTGAAGTAATTCACAGACTTTCCACTAGGGGGCGTAAAGGTAAATTGCGTTTCCCCCGATATCTCTGCTTCTAAAACGGCGATTTGAAAAATTCTTTCTGCACCGGATACAGCTCCTCATAGAAAATACAATGCATATAATTTCTAATTGTTGGTAAAAAAATGGTTTGGCCACCAGAGGGCATAAATCAGAATTTCCGCTTCTGATGTATTTACAACAAAACCTGAGCTTCTAAAATCTCGATTGAAAAAACATCGGTTGTGGGCTGATACTACTCACGCCGACAGACCTTTTAGGAATATTTTCTTCTTAAAATAATGCATGGTTTCTACGCCATGGGGCGTAGATGTATATCGTATTTTTGTCAATATCCCTACTTCTAGGAGTCCGATTTGAAAAATTACTTCTTTGTTGGATAGTGTTTCTGATGCGAAATGGTTTCATATGAATTTAAAATGTTCACGTATATCATAGACTTTTCGCTAGGGAGCGCAAGTGTAAATTGTGTTTTCCCCGATATTTCTGCTTCTAAAACTCCGATTTGAAAAATTCTTCCTGTATCGCATACAGCTCGTGATGGAAAATGCTTTTTTTATATAATTTATAATAGTTGGGAAAGCATGGTTTGGCCACCACGGAGCATAAGTGTTCAATTCTGCTTCTGGTGTGTTTGCTGCAAAATCTGAGCTCATGAAAACTCGACTTAAAATTGTTTTTTCTTGAATCGATACCGCTCACATTGAAAAATCTTTTGAGAAAACTTTCTTGCTAAAATAATGCATGGCTTTCCTGCTATGGATCGTGGATGCGTATCTTATATTTATCTATATCTCTGTTTCCAAAATCCCGATTTGAAAGATTCCTTCTTCGTTGGAGAGCGCTTCCACTCCCAAATGTTTCTCACATTAATTAAATTTTTCTTAACTCATAAGTCTGCAACCAGAGGGGGCGTAAATTCACCATTCCGTTTATAGCAGCATCTGCGGGTTTAAAAACCTATTGAAAAACTTCTTTCTACGGTCAGATACTACTTTTTGCTAGGGTTGCTTTTGGGTCAATTCCGTCTCGAATTATGGCATACTACGCATGTAATTGCATATTGTTTCGATTCATTGATATATTCCATTGTAGTTATACTGCTTAAACTGTAATATACAAAACGAAACTGCCTTTCGCTGCAATACAGAAGCCGAATCTGTGTGTGTAGCTTTGATATGCACGCAAATTGCCTCTTCGGCGTTAGTCGTTTTCGACTACCATTTAAGAAAATAACCGTAACCAGTAGCGTTTGGACCATTAAGCTTACTTAGTGTAATTTAATACGGATCTAATTGCATTTTTCTTTTCGTTTTCTTTTCTGTTTCATTTCTTCTACAAATATAAATAAAATAATAACTGGTTATACTCTGCGAAACAAAAAAAAAATGGTTATATTCTGAGAATTTCGTAGTTTAAGGAAAAAGGTAAAAGAAAGTACCCAAATCATGTTTCTTCAGCATGCGCATGAAATAATAAAAACACACGGTTACCTACTGTATTGGAACTCTCAATTTTTTGACTTAAATGAGAAAAGAAACTGGTGTGACAATCTAAAATAAATATCGTAGGTTCGCAAGGGAAATCTTAAAATTAAATTTCATACGACAGAATTCTTGTCGGTGGATCAAATCTCGGACCTGCCGGCCTAAGTATGCGGCTTTTCCGGGAGTTTCCACTGCCTCCCTGTGCTTGGGGACGCCAATGCGTAGATGGTTCCCTGTCAAGTCGTTCCCGGATGCACTTTGTCTGTTTCTCCTCATGCTGTCAGTAGCAGAAAAATGCATTTCCCAAGCCGTCTAGTCAACGTGGGAAATTAGACAATTACCTTTCCGAATAAAGAATTGGGAGATCCCTACAGCCAGAAGTGGCTATAAAAAGGGTTAACAGACAGAGAGACAGACCATAGGATTCTAAGTAAAAAATTCTATATGTCGTTTATGAATGATTAAGTAGAACTAAAATTCCTGACGTAACGCTTTCCTGTTTCAAAAGAGTTGATCGTGTGACGTAAATCGTGTGATGTAATGCATCTCTGACGTCATGTTAGAATGATTTAGATGAGATAGCGTCACACCAGCAGCTATTGTAAATTGGTCCTTTTGGCTATAAAAAGAAAGCAAAGTGTTATACGCGTCCGCTGTGGGCGACAAAATGCGACAAACATTCATACTTTCGAACAAAGAAAATGTTATTCTTTTAAATTGACACGTAGAATTAATACATGAGAGGGGTAAATTTAAATTACAAGACAGCTGATCCCATTAATTCGTATGTTTAGAACGATATCTATGAAAGAAAAGTGAGTTTTTGAGGTGGAAAATAACAAATCATTTGGAATAGGTCGCACAATTTCGTAGCATTTTGCGAAAGTCATTTCCAAAAAATGGGTGATCATTGCGTTCCTCATATGTTGCCAAATTGTTCCGAATGTGTGTCAACCTGTTCCGCGTGTGTTTTCAAAGCTCTTTCCAGCAGAAAATGTTTTATGATGTAAGGTGCTAGTATTTTTACATAACACATTCTGGACACTTCGTGGCAAAAGCATGGAACACTCTCGTAGCACATTGCGAATACATTTTCAGCAGATACTTTCTCGATGTGTTCCGAATGAGTTGTCAACATTTTCTCAATGTGTTCAGTTAAGATCACATTGTTGTGCTATATATTCCGAAATGCCACGAGGCTAGAAAAGAAATTTTCGAAATAGGGCATGGGTCAAGTATCTGCATCATTTTAACTGTACTAATGCCCTAATTTACTTAAATAGTGGATTTTGGGTAAGTGAAACTTGATTTTTAATATGTCATGTCTTTTGTAACACATTGATATTAATTTGTAACCATTCAGTAGGTTAACAGCAACGCCATTCCTTATATATTCCATGGTATATTGGGTTGGTGGGAATGAAATGTCCGGCGCGAACGAGCAGTGGAGACAGGCCCACACCACAGAGGAATGGAACCGCCCACAGGTGTTACGGTTATTACGTCACAGAGTTACTATAAATAGCAAGCATGTGTGTGAAGAACAAGGTTCATACTTGGTTTGTTTGAACGTAACGTGACTTGCAAAGGAAACATTCGGACGCCGGATATGAGAGTCATCTTCCTGTATGAATTTAATCTGGGCCATTCTGCAGGAATTGCCGTTCGAAACGTTAACAAAGCGTTTGGGCAGACCAATGACAAGCAGCATAGAGTTTTATACGTATTTCCAGTTGTATATGATATTTACATCCTCGTTCTCTATATTTGTGCGTTCAAAATATTTGAAATAAAAAGAATAATGACAACGAATTTTCTGTTGTAATTAGCACATCGTCTGAACCGTTTTTGACACGAATTATATTTTCCAAAGTTATTCAAAGTCAATGTAAGCATTTAGAAAACATCAGCCGGATTTTTGCAATCAATAAAACATACAGAAAGAGAAACAGCTGCATTTCTTCTAACACCATCTAAAACGTACATAACAAAAATTAATTAACAAATAGCGCACAAAACTTTTCTCATAGCTGCAGGATATCGGAAACAGATTTTCAAATCGAACAGCTAAAAGAACAAATATAGAAAGAAACATGATATAACTCTACGCCTTCTAGCTCAAGAATTTTGCATAATAGGAGAGTTGAAAGTAGGCTTGTAATGTTCTTCGCGGAAAAAGCTATGCTAAGGAAAAATAAATTTTCAAATTTTCAAATACGTCTCCCGCAAAGGTAGCGAAAAAAAAAAAAAAGCATTGGCTCTTACACCACCTGGCGGGAAATTTCTGCATTATTTAAAGAGGATAATGTTCCACTTCTCTATTGTCGCGAATAGTATACAGTAAAAAAAAACAATTTCTCATTGGGGTTTTTAGAAGTAATGATAGAGCTGCAAACAGAAGTACACAAGCACCACCTAGCGACATAACTGCGAACTATAAAACTCTTCAAATACTAACCTAAAGTGTTCCTCAAGATAAATGGAATCCGATGTTGAACGAATTTCTTAAATCGCATATTTAAAAGCAAAGATATTAATAAAAATGTTGGCGTCCACAAGCGGCGAAATTTTGCATTGTTTTGGTAAGAAAATACGCTCACAGAGTTTGCACATTTAGTAGTATCTGACCAAAAAAGGAAGTTTTTCAATCGGGGTTTTAGTCCCTCAGATATTGCAGTAAACGGATAAGTGAACTTACGCCCTCTCGTGGACGACTTCTGTGTTAAGAAAAATTTGAAATTACATCATTTCGCAGCGGATATGCTCTCGAACAAAGGAATAATTTTTAAGATCGAACTCTTAGGAGCAGAGCTATTGACAAAAATAAGATATGCATCTACGCTTCCTTGCAGAAAAACTATACAATATTGTAAGAAAAGAGTATTTTGAAAATTTTTCCCAAAGAGAGCGAAATGGGTCCACAAAATAATTTTTCCATTCGAGTTTTCATCTCAGATTTAAATGCAAATGCATCAGAAGCAGAAATAAACCCTTACGCCGGCTGGTGGTCCAACTATTATTTACCAGATATAAGAAATTATATATAAAACATTTCCTATCAGTAGCTGTATGTGACACCGGTAGAATTTTTCAAATCGGAGTTTTAGAAGTAGAGACATCTGCGAAAACGCATTTTACCTTTACGCCCCCTAGCTGAAAGTCTATGAATTACTTGAAAATTTTGGAACTATATGAAAAACATTTCACATCACAAACTACACTGACGGAAAGTGAAAAAAAGAACACCAAGAAGGAGACGTCTGATACAAAGAAATTTATACAGCATAATAACGGAATACAGATGATAACGTGATCAAAACATTATGGCAAAATACAGCTCTATTTGCTGGTAAACTGAAAAATAACATTTCCATGTAACATGGTTAGTACGAGGTTGAACCGCCATGAACTGCGTCACACTGTGCGATTCTGGCATGGAGTCTGTCGTACAGATGTTGGATGTAAGTTTGGGGTATTGAGTTCCAAGCATCCTCAACCTGGACGCGTAAATCGGGTATGGTCGTGGCTGGCCGTGGAGACCGGATAAGTCGTTGTCCCATAAAATCCCACACGTGCTCAATGGGGGACAAATCCGGGGAACGTGCAGGCCATGGAAGTTGTCTCACACCCTGAAGTGCATGTTGCGTTGCACGTGCCGTGTGTGGGCGTGCGTTATCTTGCTGGAAAACACCACGATGGACCGACCTTACAAACGGCACAACAACGGGCTGAATGATGTTATTGATGTAGAAGGTGCTGTTTAACGTACCCGGTACAAACACTAGTTGTCTACGGGAGTGATAGCTGATCGCTCCCCACACCAGGAAACCAGGTGTAGGCCCTGTGTGTCGCTGGCGGATGCAAGAAGGGTGGAGAAGCTCCCCTGTGCGTCTGCGAACACGCATACGGCCATCGGAGGCTCTCAAGCAGAATCTGCTTTCATCGCTGAACACGACAGATCGCCATTGCGTTCTCCAGTGCAGCCGTTGGCGACACCACTGCAGCCGTTCCTGACGGTGGGCTGGAGTCAGAGGTACACATGTCAGAGGCATACGTGCACGTAGTCCTGCATCCAGTAGACGGTTGCGGATTGTTCGCACAGTCACCTCAGGTGCAACGGCAGCTCGGATTTGCGTCGCAGTGGATGTTCTGCTTGACAACGCCGCTCTTCTTATGCGTCTATCGGTCCGACCGTCTGTGACTCCAGGTTCCACGTCTTCTCGTGTGGGAATGCTCCTCGGACCATCTACGCCACCACCGTACCACCACCGATACTTTCAGTCCAATTCGCTCCGCAATGCGACGATACGACCACCCGGCCTCGGGGAGTACGACTAGACGACCTCGCTGAAAGTCCGATAACTACTGAAATTGTACACGTCTTCCATGTCCAGGGATTGCAGCTTCTTCAGGGTCTTCGAACGTGTCCGTACGCCAACGGCTGATTACATTCACTTCGCCGTACTCCTTAAATACCACCTACGATAATTTGCATATTATGCCGTGCTGTGGCGTTAGCGCTCACCGGTTGATCCCGAAATTAACATCACACATACGTAAACTCGACCCCATTAACATATGTAAATTTCATGATCGTCCGCCAATTCCTTCTTGGTGTTCGTTTTTTCACTTTCCGCCAGTGTGTATATGCAACAAAAAACAAATTTGTCAACTCGGACTCTTAGAAGCAGAGATATTAACAAAAATATGATATACATCTACGCTCCCTAGCGGAGATACCATACCTTATTTTAAGAAGAAAAATTCGAAAAAAAAAAAAAACCAATTATCGACGTGAGTGGTATTGGTCAAAGAAACTGTTTCAATCCAAATTTTAAAAGCTCAGATTTTGCTGCAAATACATCGGAAGCAGAAATTAACACTTACGCCCCGTGGTGGTCAAACCGTTCTTTAACAGAAATTAGAAATTACATGCAAAATATTTCCCATCAGGGGCCGTATCTACCGAAGAAAGAATTTCTAAAATCGGAGTTTTAGAAGTACAGATATCGGAGAAAACGCAATTTGCTTTAACGTTCCTTAGCGCAAAATCTACGTATAACTTGAGAAAGTGGCTATACGTGAAATGCTTTTTGACATAAATGGAATTGAAAAGTAAAATAATTTTTGCAATCTGATGTTTAGAAGCAAATGTATGTAATAAAATGTGTTTTGAATTCGATATCATCTGCGTTTATGCCCCCTAGTGGCAAAATTGCACATCGTAAAATAATAAAAAATAAGAAACGCAATGAATGATTATCATTGGCACATTTCAAGCTTCCCAATGCAAAAATAATTTCTGAAATCGGAGTAATAGTTGCAGAGATATAGTGTCCACAGACGGACGCACGGACAAACCGATAACACAGATACGATCTTTTTTAACAAAAGACGTTCTAAAATATCGGATTTCGTGATTCTGCTTCAATTTTCTATTGTGAAACAACCAGTTAATGATACGCGAATACTCACTGCCCTGAGAAAGTGTAATGATCGGAAACAAGAATATTCAAAACAAATTTCAGCTTGCACAGATTCGGGTTTTCCATTATTAGAAAAATACACACTGTTTATTCTAACACTAATTCAAGTCTTTAGCACGAATAAACGGAGTTGTTATAAAGGAAACAGCACGAGTAAATGAACTCCGTTCCTGGATGGCTGAGGTTATCGTAGATGATCGTGGTCCTCTGCTTTCAATCTGTCGGAGGTTCCGTTCAAGATGCAGATTTTCCTGCATTATCACTCTTCCTGCAGGGAAGGAAACATTCAAGCTGGGTTTCCCAGATGTAGATATATGGATGCCCCCTCTAACTTTATTTGCAAATATCTTCGCTATTAATCATCCGATTTGGATGGTATTTAAGATTTTGGGGTTTTTCCATGTGCTAAATAGAATTCGCTTAAAATAACATACCCCTTATATGGAAAAATTCGGAGATAGTGAGCTAATTAACATGTCATCATCATCATCATTGTCAACCATTATCAATCCACTGCTGGACGAAGGTCTCCCCAAGTTTCCTCCACAACGGTCTGTCTTGTGCCAGTCTCCTCCATGTCACCCCTGCATACTTTCGAATTTCATCCACCCATCTCCCATGTGGTCTTCTTCTGGGTCTTTTCCTGTCCCTTGGAATCCAATCTAAAATTTCGGCTGTCCATCGATGATCTGTCCTTCTGGAAGTATGTCCAGCCCATTGCCATTTCAGGGATTTAACTCTGATCATGATGTCTTCCACTCTTGTCATTTTTCGGATCCACGAGTTCCTCTTCTTATCTCTCCTGGTTACACCAAGCATGCACCTCTCCATGCTGCTTTGAGTTGTCTGCAGCCTTTGTATGTCTCTTTTAGTTAAGGTCCACGTCTCTGCACCATACGTAAGCACTGGAAGGATGCATTGATCAAACACTTTTCTTTTAAGGCATAATGGCATATTGCTCTTGAAAATTATGCTGTTTCTTCCAAAAGCTCTCCAGGCAAGTTTTGTACGCCGATTAATTTCTTCATCAATGTGACCCTCACTTGATATCTGCTGTCCAAGATAAACGTACGTGTCTGTTATCTCCAGCTTTTCTCCATCAATCGATAAATCTTCATTTCTTGTAAAAGCATTGAACATCACTTTTGTCTTCCGAAAGTTCATTTTTAATCCCACTTCTTTACTCTTGTCAGCAAGTTCCTGGATCATACTCTGCAGCTCTGATGGGCTAGTTGCAAAAATGACTACGTCATCAGCAAAACGAAGGTGGGTTAGATAATCTCCATTAATCTTTATCCCCTTGTTTTCCCAGCTCAGTGACTGAAAAACACCCTCCAATGTGGCATTAAAGAGCTTCGGAGATATGGTGTCACCTTGTCTCACTCCCTTTCCAATTTTTATGTGTGTTGTATTTTCAAACAGCCTAATCTTTGCATTTGCATTTTCATAGATGTTATTAATAATATTAATGTATGCATCTTCAATACCGCAGGTTTTCAGAGCTATTGTAACTGCTGATGGTTTCACCGAATCAAAGGCTTTTTCATAATCGATAAAAGCCATGCACAGTGGAAGTTCATATTCCCTCGCTCTTTCAATTAGTTCTCTCAGCACATGGATATGATCTATTGTGCTGTAGCCACTCCTGAATCCAGCTTGTTCTCTCGGTTGAACCATGTCCAGTATTACCTTCAAGCGGTGTGAAAGAACTTTAGTGAAGATTTTATAAACTACTGATAGGAGGCTGATAGGTCTGTAGTTTCCGAGATCCTCAATGTCACCTTTCTTATGTAGCAGGATCATTGTAGCGGTGTTCCAATCCTCAGGAATCTTTCCTTCATTAAGGCATCGAGTGAAAATTTGGGCGAGTACTGTTTCGATTTCTCCACTTGCTTCTTGTATGATGTCTACAGTAATTCCATCTTCTCCTGGAGCTTTTCCCCGCTTCATGTTCTTGATTGCATGTGCAACTTCTGCTGGAAGGACTGGAGGAACTCTGGTACTGGTATCTTTCATGATGTCTGGAGTGCATGTATCTTTTTAACATGTAAATTAGCTTAATTAGCATTTTTCTTCACATCATATGATAGTTCCCTTTGAGTGCTTTCCAACGGTACCTTACTTGTTTATCTGCGGCAAATGGTTCGAAAGTTAAGGGGGGGGGGCTCCTTTTTTTTTTGATGTCTGTACATATGAGGAAACGTGAGAGTATATGATTGCTAAACAGCAATAAACGCTGAAGTGTTCAGCGATAGAGTCCCAAGTAGCAGTGAATATCGGCTAGATATCGGGCCGATATCGGTTATGTCGGCTGAATGTCGTTAATATCAGTCGACATTGAGCCGATATCGGACCGATATCGGCTACAGATATCGGACCCATATCGGCTACAGATATGGGACCGATATCGGCTACAGATATTGGACCGATATCGGCTACAGATATTGGAACGATATTGCAAAAAGTTATCCTCCCTGATATTTAGCCGATATCGGTTACATCGGCTACCGACATGGAGCCGATATCGGACCGACATTAATTGCTACTTGGGGTTATCTTTACGTTTGTTAACCTGCTGGTTACTGGTTGTTGTTGTTGGTTATTTGTTGTTATGACGAGTAGCACAAGATCACGAAGAACACATATGGATCATTTTATCCGTGGAAGAATTGTGCGGAAATTTGAAGCTGGGCGTTCAACGGGCAACTGACGGCTACCAGACGATAAGGCGCAGTGGTCGACCACGCAAAACAAAGCCCGGATGATGATCGTTACACACTCATCGTTAAAAATATAGTTGCACCCAGAAGGACGAGTCGGATTGCAATGCTGTTCGGGAGGAAGGTAAAGGTTACCAGGAACAATAAATAATTAAACTTTGAGACTGATATGGGCCATATTTATGGAGCTACACGCCAATAATTAGTGTATAATATGGCGTCGGGCTGCCATGTTTGCTCACACAGCATGCCATAATTTTCGGCATGGAGTTGTGCAAGTTCGTAAGGGTGTTCTGCGATAAGCCATCCCATGCAGTTTGAATCTTCTCATGCAGTTCCTGCAGATTGTGCGGTGGGGGTGGAGTGTGGATACCGCGTCCAATGGCATCTACCACACATTTTCAATCGGCGATATGTCTGGCGATGGCAGAGTGTCAGTGCCTTGAAGACAAGCTCTCGAGACAGCAGCAGTAAGCTGACGAGCGTTGTCCTGTTGGAAAATCGCACCGAAATGAGCGTTTAGAAAAGGTAGGGCCACTGGTTGCAGGACCTGATTAACGTAACGTTGGGCTGTCAAAGTGCCTGTTGACGTGTGACGCTCGACAACAAACCGTTCATCTTGGCGCTGACCACGGTGCCTGCACACACGAACTCAGTGGTCGTCTCCTTCAAGACAAAAGCGGGACTCATCACTGAAGATTACCCGCTGCCATTCTGAGTGGCTCCATGACAGTCTGGCACGACACCGTTGCAGTGTTTGGTTATATGCAGTGGTGTTAAAGGCAGTCGTCGTAACGGTCTGCGTGCGTGTAGTCCTACGTCGTGCAGCCGTCTGCCAACGGTGCTGGCACTAATTATACCATGCATGGAGGGCACCACTGCTCGCTAAATATCCAGAGTTGTGGCTGTTGTGTCACCACGCGCCAGTCGGACAACCAGTCGGTCCTCTCTCTCCGTGGTTCGTCTAATTCTCCCAGACCCTTTCTGTTGCTGCTGCGTGACAGAAAGGGTCTGGGACATAGGACCGACGGGGGATGTACAACACGCGAGGAGTGACACAACAGAACGACCGGGGATATTCAGCGAATATCACCATAGCACACTGCTGCCAACAGCGTGCTATGGTGATATTCGCACTACCGGTATGGCGCCCAGTACGGCGATGAGACAATCCCGCTTCCCGGAGCCCGACGATGCGGACCCTCTCAAACTCGTCCAACTACTCGAGATGCTTCTAAACGTTTTTCTGAGGCATACGTCACTTGAAAAGGATGCAACCAACACAACAACACGAGTCTGAATGGTAAGCACGCGCAACGGGACGACCTTATATAGCTGGCCAGACACAAAGCTACGACACTTCCTTGCTTGCGTCACTCGCGCGGCCGAGCGTGATACTTAAATCATTTGCATGGCTCACGATGTCAAATTTACCCACCAAGTTTCATTCCTGTCGGTTGCTTTCTTCTGGGTGCAACTATTTTCTTGACGATGAGTGTATAATTGCAACGGGGAAAAGATGTCGCCGCATAACTGCTGGCAAGTTGGCACGAGAGCTTCAGGCAAGCACGGAGACCACAATATCGCACCAGACTGTACCAAGGCGATTGAATAGTGTTGGTTTGTATGACCGCAAACAGGTACGATGTGTACCTTTGACCATATCACACAAAGCACAGAGGTATCGATGTTGTCGTGAACACGCGAACTGGACTGACAAGCAATGGGTCAATGTTGTGTTCTCGGACGAAAGTAGATATTGCTTGTCGTCTGATTCGAGGCGCCAATATATCTGGCGTGAACCAGGCACTGCCTATTCTTCCACCAACATCGTGGAAGTTGACGATTACAGAGGTATTAGGGGGATGGTCTGGACCGGTATCATTACGAATGGACGTACCGAACTTTACGTGTTGTATAGTGGAGCCATTATCAGGATGTTATTGTTCCTCATGTACGCAATTTTTGAGGTGTTGTTGGAAATTCCTTCATCTTTGTGGATGACAATGCACGTTGTCATCGTTCGGCCTGTGTTAGTGACCTGCGCAACAGCGAAGGAATATACCTCATGAAGTGGTCTGCGTACTCCCTTGACCTTAATATCATAGAGCGTGTATGGGATGCTCTTGGGAGGTGCATGGAGGAAAGCAATCCCCCACTGGGTACCAAAATTAACCTGGTTATGGCGCTGAAACAGGAGAGGCTTAACCTGCCTCAAGATCTGCTGGGCAGTCTTGTCAAGAACATGCGTAACCAATGTCACGCGTGCATTGCAGTGAGGGGTGGACATATCCCCTTTTAAACTTTAAGAGGAGACAGTATTCTAAGTGTTTTTTGCTTCTGCTTTGGCAAGGACCAAAAATAGTGCATTTTGTTCATTTACCATATATTACATGTACATTCACAAATGTCTGCTTCTTGATGCCTATAAATTTCTGTTAAGCCTGTCTGTATGTCATATTAACAAATTTATCATTATCATCATCATCATGTGTCAAATATTTTTCTCTCTAAAGATATAACCTCCCCTTAATTTATGGACATCAGTTTATTTGACAATTAGATCTTTAAAAGGCAAGATAAGTTTGCAGTTAATCACAAAATGCAGTTAAACTAAGATATTGTGGCCTTCAAGAGGGCGCAATACGAGAAGTGTTCAACAAACAATGCTTTCGCGCACGGGTCTCGCGCATGACTGGTTGCTTAGCAACCAGTCAGACTGCAAACTATTCTTTGTGCCATTAGCTTCATTTGACTGCGTAATAGAACTTCCTACATGTATTTGTTCGTATTTATTTGCGTTTTAAATGGATGAGCCGCCCCGGTGCAGCAGTGGTCTTAGCGCTGGCTTATGTTCATTCATCTGAGAAGGGTACGGGTTCGAATCCTCAGAGCTAAATTAGGGACGGGCAATTCTTTATAGCCCATTGAGTTGCTCACGGTGGTCGCTAAACCTTCAAAAAAAAATTAAAAGTAAAATGGATGACTTTCAACTGCGCAAACGGGAGTCAAACAACGATCAGTTATAGAGTTTTAACTCAAGAAAATGTACCTCCCAAAGAAATTCGCGGAAGATCAGTGACTTTATGATTCTGGAACTTCTGGCATAAGCTCTGTTCGTCATTGGGTAAGAAAATCAAAGGACAGTGGAGGAATGTTGGCCGTAAAGGATCAACTGCAGAGTGGGAGGCCAGTAATAGTGACAGTTTATGGTTCTGGAACTTCTGGCATAAGCTCTGTTCGTCATTGGGTAAGAAAATCAGAAGACAGTAGAGGAATGTTGGCCGTAAAGGATCAACCGCAGACTGGGAGGCCAGTAATAGTGACAGTTTATGGTTCTGGAACTTCTGGCATAAGCTCTGTTCGTCGTTGGGTAAGAAAATCAGAAGACAGTAGAGGAATGTTGGCCGTAAAGGATCAACCGCAGAGTGGGAGGCCAGTAATAGTGACAGTTTATGGTTCTGGAACTTCTGGCATAAGCTCTGTTCGTCGTTGGGTAAGAAAATCAGAAGACAGTAGAGGAATGTTGGCCGTAAAGGATCAACCGCAGAGTGGGAGGCCAGTAATAGTGACAGTTTATGGTTCTGGAACTTCTGGCATAAGCTCTGTTCGTCGTTGGGTAAGAAAATCAGAAGACAGTAGAGGAATGTTGGCCGTAAAGGATCAACCGCAGAGTGGGAGGCCAGTAATAGTGACAGTTTATGGTTCCGGAACTTCTGGAATAAGCGCTGTTCGTCGTTGGGTAAGGAAATCAAAGGATCGAGCGTGAGGAAGACTATGTAGTAACATAAAATATGTGAACGGAAGTAAAATTCTGAGCTTTGTTCTTGTTTAGGCTTTCCAACCGTAGGTTGAAGAAGCGTATATGCCCCAGCTTTGTCCATCTGTCTGTCCGTCCGTCCGCACGATAACTCACATAAAAATGGTTCGATTTCGATGAAATTTTAGTATGCGGTAGGGGACCACCTGGGGACGCACCCTATCCAGAATGGGTGAAATGGGGTCAAAGGACAGGACATAAGAGCGGGATCCCTTCAATTGCACTTATGCGTCATAACTTGCGTAAACATGGTTCGATTTCGATGACAGTTTAGTATGTGGTATGTCCCCTAGCACCTGAGGACGAACCCTATTGGAAATGGGCGAAATGGGGTCAAAGGTCAGGACATAGGAGCGGATTCATTCCATTGCCCTTATGCGTCATAACTTACGTAAAAATGCTTCGATTGCGATAAAACTTTATCATGTTATTCCGGAGGTATACTGAACCGGTTCTGTTGAATATCATCGAAATGGGGTCAAAGGTCAGGGCACAGCAGCGAGATTTATTCCACAGCCATTATCCTCATAACTTGAGTAATGATTTCTGTTATGTTGGAAAGCGTATCATAATCAGTGCATTACATGATTTTACCAACTTGTGTTCTTTAAATTTGATACCTTACCACTGGGCTTACAGAGGAATTACTTTCTGAACACCCACTACGTTTATAACGTTAAGTCAAAATGACATTTTAACAACGGCCGATTTTATTCTAATCCACTGCAGATGCTTAAGTGCGCAAAATGCTACGTGTATCAAAAATAATGCTTCATGTGCTCGGAATTTCAACAAAAAAAAAAGGATTGAAATTACACTGCTGGCCACCCAAAACGCAACACCAAGAAGGACACGAGATAGCAAAGCCAGATTTACTGGACACATAACAACAGATACCAAGATGAAACGATTGAGCTTACAGGCGCGTGAGACTTGCAAAACACGCAGACATCAATAGTTAGTGTGGCCCCCATGGATGGCAATAACGGCCGCTGCACGCCGCGGCATCGAACGAAAAAGGCTTTGGATGTGGGCTTGGGGTATGTCGGTCCAGGCTGCTTCCGCAAGTTGCCACAGTTCATCAGGCGTATCCACGGGTGGTGCTTGCCGGGCCATTCGGTTGCCGATCAGCGACCAGACGTGTTCCACAGCAGCAGTGATACCTGGTGGGCCGTGAAGAATTGTTGCACGATGCGTGCCACGTGCGGGCGCGCATTGTCCTGTTGAAACGTGGCCGCTGGTAGGTTCCGCAGGTAAGGGAGGACTACAGGCTCCAAAACGTCGGAGATGTAGCGGTAGCTGTTGAGTGTACCGGCGACGCGTACCAGAGGGGTGTGGGTGTCATATCCAACTGCGCCCCAAACCATAACGCCAGGCGACGGACCCGTATGACGATGCATAATGCAGGCGTCATACAGTCTCGCCGCGGTGCCGCCACACGCGGATCCGACCATCGTGGTGTTGCAGGCAGAAGCGGGATTCATTTGAGAAGAAAATGTCGTGCCATTCCGTAGTCCAGGGGCGGCGTTCAATGGCCCACTGCCACCGCACTCGCCGGTGGGGTAACGTCAATGGCAATCAATGGGCGCCATGTGACAAGTCCCCGCTCCTGCAGACGACGTCGAACGGTACGTGCTGACACAGGTTGTTGCGCAACACATCCTAATTACTGCGCTAACGTTCGCGATGTGGCGGTGCGACCCGTCAATACCCACCGCAAAACATGCCGGTCCTCTCGTTTGGTGGTGTGCCGCGGCTACGGCAATCGCTCACGTCGGTCCGTCCGTCTCTCCTTCACCCGCCGAATCCATACTCGCCTCATGTGGCTGGATGTCGTCCCTCACGGGCACCGATGTCTCGGTACGATAAACCGCTGTCGCGATAAGCAACTATTCGTCCTCTGTCGAACTCCGAAACGTGCTGCGACTAGGCAGCAGGAAGCTTCCCACGCACAGGTCAGGCAGCACAACACACTTCTACTACTTACATCCCGCCTTTTGTGCATCCTTCTTATAATGCTTCTCGGTGGCGTGCCGGGCGCACATGATTTGCATATGCCCTGCAATGCTAATCGTTTGCATGTCCTCTCGCGGGCAACGCATGCTGCGAATTTCAGGCTAATCGGATGCTTCCTTCTTGGTGTTGCATTTTGGGTGGCCAGCAGTGTAGAAACAACAAACAAACAAAGAGTTTGCTTTTCTACATAAGGGTAGTGAGACTTTCTATCTGAAAGAGTCAAAACGTGATGTACCTAAAAATAATCGCCGCCAGCCTTTAGACAGCGGTCTCATCGTTGCGCAAGTACTTCTATTCCTGAGGAATAGAAGGAGGCAAGCTGCTGCGGCAACCAATTATGCACAGCTTCATTCATCTGATCATCCGAAGTGAAATGTTTGCATTTGATAAATTTTTTCTTTGGTCCAAAGATGTGAAAATCGCAGAGCCATACGTCAGGACTATACTCCGGATGTTGATGGACTTTCCAGCGAAAGCACCGCAATGTCCTTTGCGTGGTAAGCGCCTTATACTGCGGGGTGTTTTCACGCAGAAGCACAATGCCCTGAGTGAGGTTACCAGGTCTCTTGGTTTTGATGACATGTCGAAGTTTCATTGAACTTTGACAAAATCGTTCGGCATTGATGGCTGATCCTTTTGGTAGCCACTCAAGAAGCAATGGTGCTCGATGGTCAAAGAACAGGGTTAACATCACCTTTTCTGAGGAAACGGTGGAATGGGATTTCATTTGTGATTGCGATGATGTATGTTTTCCCTGCATGCTTTGGCGTTTCGAATCTGGTGACACCTGCTTTCATCTCGAGCAATAATGCATAAGAGGAAATCTTCACCTTTTTCATGGTAGCGGAACAGATGCTGTAACGATAGTCCCATTTGTTGCCTCAACTGCTCATCGAACAGATGTTTCGGTAGCCATGTGGCGCAGACCTTACGATATTAAGTGTACGAATGCATGATTCACAGTCCCAATACTCACAGCCGCTCTGTTCGCCAGTTCTCGGATAGTGATTCTTTGATTGGCCTTTACCACAGCATCCACACGTGCTATTGTCGTCACTGAAACAGCACGACGTGGTGCTTCTGATCTTGGCTGGTCTGCAGGGCTTGTTCGTCCATCACTAAAGGGCTGGCACCACCGCATTAGAATTCTGCGTGTAAGACAAGCAGGTCCATACGCCGCCTTTATTCATCTGTGAATTTCGTTTAGCGGCGTTTTCTCCACTTTCAAAAACTGAATGACAGGACGTTGAGCAACTTTGGAGGTATCTATCTCCGACGAGAGGACAATAAGATTAGTCCAGCATATTACACTGCTTCCGTAATAAACGAACTGCAGTGCAGCTGCGTAGCCTTTAAATCACCTGTACACTAGCGCCACCCATTGACAAAATTAGGAAGCGCAAACGCACTCTTGCCCAAGAGTCTCACTATTTATTGAACAAATGTTATATACATCGTTGCTCCATTCTATTCCGTGAACACAACAGTAATTATAAAATCCTGGCAATCCTGCGGTATTGAGGATGCATACATAACAGCCATTTGCAAAAGTTTAAGACCACCTGCCAATTTACTGAAATTTAAGATTTTCAAAGATATAACTAATTACTAGCCAGAGATACTTGAAAAATGACACCACAGAGGAATACTTACATTCTTCAGAACACAAAAAGACCGAAATCAGTACTTTGTGTGGCCATCTTTGTTTCTTATAACGGACAGAATACGTTGTGGCATACTCTCAATGAGGGATTTGCAGTAGTCACTTGAAATGTCTTTGCACCACACGTACTTTATCGCGTCAATCAAAGCTTAGGAATTTAATGTCTGTTTTTCTGCTATTTTGTCTTTTAAAATGTTCCACAAATTTTATCGTGTTAAGGTCGGGACTATTACCGGGGCGGTCAAGCATAGTTATGTTTTTTCCTCTGCAGGTAGTCTTTTATTGTCTTTGATCTGTGGCATGGAGCACCATAATGCGTAAAGATTGTGCGTTTGGGAAGTTGCATATGAGTTAACAGCTTCTCAAGTAACATTCCCACATAAAAATGACCAGTCATGTTTGTTCCTGTTGGTAAAAGGGATAACGAAGCAGTACTGGATGCTGACATAGCACCCCATATCATCTGACTAGGCGGATGTCTCACGATTCTAACGGTGTATTTTTCATCAAACCTTTTGCCTTTTTTGTCGTCGAACATGTGCTTCACGTTATTCAAATTGACGCAGAGTCGATTCATCGGAAAAAAGAACTTGGCCTCCAATTTTTAGCAGTCCACGATTGGTGACGCTTCACAAAGTGGAGTATTTTCTTCTTCATGACAGAGGTTAGTCTAGGTTTATGTGCAGGTTTATAAAACTTTAATCCAAAATCTTTGTTAAGACGCCTGGAAACAGTGATGATACTAATATTAGACCCTTTTGAATGTAGGAAGGCCTTGATTCTCTTACACGAACTCCTCGAAGAACGCGTAACTATTCGCCTTATGGCACTCTCATCACGTGGGGTTGTTTTCCTTGGACTTCCATTTCTCTTTCGGTAGCTTAATTTACCTGTTTCTCGATATTTCATGATAGTATTATGAATAGCAGTCTTGATCACATTTCCATTTCAGCTTACTTCACGTCCGGAGTACTTCATGATATAAAGTCACTATTTGAACTCTCTGAATAACACCGAATGACGATTTTTTGCCAATTTTTCGCTATGTAGAAAATACGCACAAAACCTCTCAGCATGAAAACCAAAAGCAAACTGACGCTCGCATGCTTCCCTAAACTGTATCAATAGCTGCCGCTGTAGAATGATACAACACCGACAGAAAGTTGAGTAATACAGACAGTAGCTGATGCAACCAGCAGAAACCTCCTAATACCAACAAGTGGTCTTAAACATTTGCAAATGACTGTATACCATTCGAAAGCTGAACAATTCGCAATTTAGACATTTTTTGGAGAAACACACTAGATACGCTCTACCGGACGAATTTATATTTCCAAAAAAAATCTATTTGCAGGAGTGGTACGGTGAAACAACGGACAAAATAAGGAACGGTGTAAAAGAAAAGATATTGTTTGTGCTAACTGACGAAACACATGATGTTGACAGACATCCTGTTGCCAACGTCGTGATAGGGACACTTGGGCCGGATTGTTCTGGCAAAATACTTTAATTGACCTTGGAGGTACTCTTGAGAAGTTGACCATTCAACGATGTATCAGCTATTTAAGAAATCTCAAATTTTTTTCACGGCCAAACGGAGTGGTACACAACAACGTTCTTCTTTTTTTTAACGGTTGCTATATCTAGTAAAAGACGAAAAAGCAATAAATTATGGAACATCGTTAATGGAAATGGGCAAGGCAAGTGACGTAGGTTTGCTGAGGAAATTCAGGTACGTTATCCAGATATAGACAGATTTGTTTCAAATGTCAAAAAGATTTTCTTAAAATCCTTTTATATTGTTTAAATCTGCCAGCAAAGCCTGTGATAACACGTTGGGGAACATGGCTGAATGCTTGCAATTATTACAGTGATGATTTTGAGCCTGTGAAGTCTACAGTAAATGACTTGAAACTAGAGAATGCAGCATCTATTCAAATTGCACAAGGTGTGTTCTCTAAAGAGAAAATAGATGGAAATTTGGCATGCATAAAGTCAAACTTCAGCATTTTATCTTTCACTATAAGTGTATTGAAAAACAAAGTATGGAACTCGTTGATGCAAATGGTTACATCGATGAACTCAGCGAAGTACTAGAAAAGGCCAAAGGTAAGAATGGACGAAATTAAACCATTATTGCCAAATTAAATTAAATTCTAAAAAAGTTGGTTTCCAGACTTCGAAAAAAATTCTGATATCGTAACTGGAGAAGCAGAAAAATTTAAAATCGACGAAGAATTATCCATAAGTGAATCTGTTTTTTTTTCAAGTATGTCCCAGTAACATCTGTAGATGTTGAGAGAAGCTTCTCAAGGTATAAGACCTTGTTATCAGACAACGGAAGGTCCTTCAATTTTGACAATGTTCAGAAAAATCCAATTATTTAGTGTAATTCTAATGTACTTGCAAGTGATTATATTACTCATAATTGCAATTCATATTTAACAGGCATTTACTTGCTTTTTTCTTTTCTTCTAAGGTTTTATAGTGCATTTTGTAAAGAAAAGACAAAAAAATCTAGTTTATCAATTTTACAAAATTGCACTTATTTAATTTATAATTTTGAAAAAAAAATAATGCAAACTGTTTTAGGGGAAATGTAAATAGACGATGTCATCGCTCTGTCCACATTACTTAAAAACAACGCTTAGTAACTGTAAAATTGTTATTCCGACACCGCTGGGATCGAACCACTGATCTCTCGATAATTATCCGAGTGAGTTCGCTTTACGCAACGGTACCAAAAATTCACAGTGCTATGCGAGGTTTATCGCAGTTTGTAAACCACGCATAGCGCTGTGAATTGTTGGCACCGTAGCGTTAAGAGAACGCACTCGGCTAGTTATCGAGAGATTTGAGGTTCGATCCCAGCGGTGTCGGAAGAACAATTCTTCAGTTGCTATTCGTTGTTTATAAAAATAACATGGATGACATCGTCTATTTACATTATCTCCACGTATTTGAAATATTTTCACGTTTGAGGGGAATTTTCTTTTAACTTTTAAGGGCATTTTTTAGGAATTTTTAGGTTATCAACATCGGGACCCTGCTGATGAATAAGAAGCCGCACCAGTGCCCGTGTGGTCGGAGTCGCTGGCCATTGACTATTCGCTCCAGGTTATGTCGGGTGCGAGACCTGAGTGAGACATGAATGCTGTGGTTGTCTGATGGCTCTGGCTCCGTCCTTACCTCCTGGAGACAGTGACCCCAAATCAAGGACGGACGATTTTTCATAGTACTTAGAGTTTCTCACAGTGGGAGTTTAACCCCTGGCTTTCAGGGAAAAAATCAATACAAGTTTGCCTTCAACATCTGGATATTTTCAAAATATTCAACAATCACTTATTAGCTCTGAAATGAGCAGTTGTTTCTTTTTTGTCAACACTGCTCGCCTTACTTGAAAATGCATTTGTGATCGTCATGGAACAGAAAGTTTCTACGTTTTATGGACTTAAAAAAACATTTTTTTGCAATCCTATTATTGGCACATTTTCACTGTATTATATGTAACCACTTTCTTCAGAAAACTTTAATTTTTTAAATTTTTTTTTGCGGTTTTCACACATTTTGAAAACCCACCTTTAATTCATCTGCTTATTATTTTTGTCAGCACAAGAGTGTTAGCAAGCGACATTTTCTGTGAAAGCATTTTTTTTTCTAAGCGTAAGAAAAAAAAAAAAAAAAGCTTCAAGCCCCAATTTGCTATTGGGTTATTTAATAGAATACAACAGTGTTTTACAACTAGTGGTACGCGCGGGCGCGAGAATAGGAGAGTGAGTAATACACTGAAGAGCAATTGAATTAGAGATACCTGTCTAGTAACGTGTAGCACCATATTTCATCCTCATGACGGCGGCGATTCGTCTCGACATGGACTCGACAAGACACCGGAAGCGTTTGGAAGCCATACGGATCCACGACCCCTAAACAAGCTCCCACAGTTCACAAAGATTTGATGGAGGTGGGTCAGAGCCTCGAACATCTCTCTCGATGGCATTCCAGATGTGCTCGATGGGATTGAGGTCAGGTGACCTAGCTGGCCAAGGAAGCGAGGTCACGTCGGCGGAGTGTTCATCCAACAATTCGGATACAATTCGGGAGCTGCATTGTCTTGTTGCCGGATGAAGTCCTCAATGGGTAGTTGAAGACTCACAAACGGGAGCAAATGGTCGTCCAGGATATCCCGGTAACGTTGACCTGTGAGGGACGATATCACACGTACCAGTGGTCCTATTTCAGTCCACGTAAACAGCCCCCAGACGAGAATGCAACCCCCACCAGCTTGAAGAGTACCCTGCTGGCAAGAAGGATCGATCGCTTCATGTGGTTTGCGCCTTACTCGTATCATGCCATCCGCATACACCAACGTGAATCTCGGCTCATCAGTACAGTCAACATTTTTTCACATGTTTAGGGTTCAGTGGCGATGTTGCCACGCTCATACTAATCTTTGCACCCTGAGATGTGCGGTCAGCAGCGGTACCCTCGTGGGATGATTGCTTCTGTACCCCATAGCGAGGAGATTTTTCTGGATCGTGTGGCTGCTTACACGTTTTTGTGCACCAGCGTTAAATTGTCGAGTGATTTCTTACACTGTGGCACGTCTATACGCTGTTACAATGCAAGCAAGCCGACGATGATCCCGCACATCCACACACTCTTGTCCACGGAAGTTGGCACTTGCAGGGATGGTTTTGCCGAATTCGATGTACTCACGGTGCACCCGTGACACAGTGGCTCGTGAAATGCCTTAACGACTTCCGAGATGGAGTGACTCATTTGTCGGACCCCGACAATTTGTCCACGATCAAATGCGTTTAGATCCTTCGTCTTACCCATACTGCGTCCGACTCTTACTGATTCCCGTCGCATCACTCCTTATATTGTCGGATCGCTGCATACGTCATATCGTTTCCGTTTACAGGGCCGCACACAGCGCCACATTTGCATAACGCCAGCTGTCAGTAATACAATTGCTCTTCAGTGTATTTTAAGGTGAACGTCTAGTGATTTTGCTTCCTATACTTCCAATGGGCAAACTTCTGTACACAGTTTCTTCACAACTAATGAGTTCCCAAGGAAGAAAATTTGAACATCGATTAAAATAACTTCATACTATAATTTGGAATACTTAATAATTTCTAAAACATAACAATAATTAAGCAATCCAACATTTGTTTTTCTACTGACGTCATCAATGTGCGGGTCGCGCCTTCTTTTTCTGGTCTCAACACCACCAAAGGAAAAATTATTGATTTTTAATATAATTATCGTTATGTTTCAGAAAATATTAGTATTCCAAGTTATAACATGAAGTTTCCTTAATCGATGTTCAAATTTTCCTCCTTGGGAATGCATTAATTGTGAAGAACATGTGTACAGAAGTTTGCCAATTGGAAGTATAGGAAGCAAAATCACTAGACGTCCACTTTAAAGCATTTATAGTGTTTAAAAATTATATTCCCTTGATAGCTTTTGTAATTTTAGGTACTGGTGTTACTTAAGATAATTAGAACAGGAGAAGTGGTACAACAGGAGAAAAAGGTTGAGAAATACTGGTATAGAAAAATAGCAAAAGTATTGATACTATTATTTTATTTACTTTGAAGAAGAAATTCCTTTAATTTATTCTTACCCCCTTTTTTTACGTATTTTTTTAACAATTTTTTACCTCAATTTAAACATTATTACTCTATGCGATTCCAGTATTTCCCGGGATAAAATAACAAAATTACGTAAATCTTATTTGCACAACTTGTCCTAGCCCTTAAAAGGGCCTTTTTTTAAACTGTTGTTCACTACAGAATATTTACTATTTCAGATTTAACAGGAAATAGTGTAACGTACTAGAGAGATGAAGCACGTGCCAAGACGACAAATATTCAGCGATACATTCCGTAGGTGTAGTTTTGTCGGTTTGAACAACTGGCTACGGTGCGGGTTTCTATCCTCGTCGTCGAGAAATTTGTTTTTTCACAAGAGGCGAGAGCCGCATCCTCTTTTTGTCATCAAATGTCACGGTTTCAATAGGTGCCGAGATGTTGGACATAAAATGCTGATGCACACTTAGCGAGGACCGTTTGAGCAAAAGTTAAAAGAACGAAACAGGAGATACAAAAACACTAACTATACTACATCCAGAACCCAAGCAAAGCACATGTCGGATATTGGACAGAAGCCAACGTCCCGGCTAACAGTATTATAATAAAAGCAACCTCTTGAAGTCGCTTCGTGAGTGATAGATTATTGCCAGTTGCATCTGTTGCCTCATGTTCAGAAAGAATCAATCCCTGGGTTACGGAAACACTTACTGCTACGTTTTCTGTCACCTGTCCTTGTACTTTTCTAGTAAAAGGAATAGCATCTGGAAAACAACGCAATCTTTCTTCAATTTCCGTTTTTTCGAAGCATTCTACAATTTTTATTCAAAAGTACCTTACAGTATTACAGTTCTAAACTGCAGATGACAACACTGATCAAGAGGATGTTCCTCCCTTTCACAGTTTCAACTCAGAAAAACTTTTTTGTTGATTGAGTGCTGAGTAAGCAGCATTCCCACTAGAACAAAGGGCGATTTCCGGTAGAATTAAGAAACGCTTTTCTTCAGATCGAACGTATAGCAAATATAATACTTACCGGACGTAACTGCCCAGATTATTCACTTGTTTTATAGTATCCTAAATGCGCAGGATTGACAGCAATTAAAAGCTTTTCTTAAAATAATCGTCACAAATGATAAAAACAGAAAATATATGATATGGACGCAATTTCGAGATACAACGAAGAGACAAAATGCATATTATGACCACCAGCCTAATATGAAATTGGTCCTATACGGGCCACCAAAACAGCTTTTACCCGAGAAGGCATCGACGCTACGAGATTTCTAAAAGTATCTTGCAGTATCTGGTACCAACACTTTACCAGCAGAGCCTTTGACTCTTGTAAGTTGCGTGGCTCAGTGGGGACAGATCGATTTTTTGTTTAAACATAAACCATAGATGCTGGACTGGATTGAACCTGAGCAATCTGGAGTACCTACAAATGTTCCTCATATTTCGCGAACCATATTTGAACAATCTGGGCAATATGGCATCCTACTGAAATAAGGCACTACTAGAAGGGAATTTGAAAGTTGCCATGAAAGGACGTACCTGGTGTGCAATTATAGTTAGGTAGGTGTTAGACGTCATACACTATATATTGACGACAGTCACCTCACACCTAGAAAAGAAATACAACACAGCATTTATTGACATACACTACAACGGTGTCGGTTCACCTTTGAGCTTAATGCATGCACTAACCCTCCGAGACATGCTTTCGACAAGGTTTTGGAACACATTGATAGGTATGCGCTTCCATTCAGTACATAATGCTACTGCTAACTGTTGCTTAGTAGTAAGCCTTAGTTGCAAACTTCTGATGCGGCGCTCTAATTCATCCCATAGGTGCTCTATGGGATTAAGATCGCGGCTCTGTGCTGGCCAGTCCACACACGATAAGGAATTATCGTCAAACCACGCCGTAACAGTCCTTGCTTTACGCTGGGTACATTGTCCTGCTGGTACCAAGACTCGGTTCCATAGTATTACCACAGAGTTGGTATGGCATAACAGTCCAATATCGAGTTACACGTGCTGGTTAGCAGGTTTGTTCACGATAACCAATGGGCCGGGACCATATTACGAACCCCTCCCCCCCACGAGTACACTGTGGTAAATACCGTTCCCGCGGCTGTCGTCATACCCGCACACGGCCATCAGACTGATGGATAGTGTATCTGGATTCATCAGTCCATAGGACCCATTTCCATTGATCTACGGTCCACGAAAAATGTTCTTTACACCATGCTAAACGACGAGTAGCACTCCGAGTGGAGACTAAAGGCTTATGAGCAGTCGCACGACCACGGTAACTCATGGAATAAAGTTTTCTGCGAATGGTACGTGTATGTACATACCGAAGTTCCAGCATTTTTACTCATCGGTATACTGAAGTCTTGTGCAGTACTCCGTCGATTAGCTGTAACGACTCTCCTGAGGCTTCGACGTCCTCTGTCACTGATTTTCTTTGGTCTGCCGGTACGTTTTGCTGCTTTAGGCTCGCCATGTGTCCTCCACTTATTCAGTACATCCACAACATTTGATTTGGGTATATTTAAACACCTCTCGGTTTCTCTTATGAAGTACCCTCTAATACGACACCCAACAATCTTCCCTTCTCAAAGTCAGTTCCCTCCCGCCGCGGCATTTTCACACAATATCACCGTGCGATATGATCGCCGTCAGCTGCGGGCTTGTATTTATACCGTTCACAGATGTACCGTGCATTTTAACAAACCAACGGATCCGTTAATTTTGCTTACGAAGGGGTGTCCGGTGACTTTTGTCTATATAGTCTATTTTCCTGCACATTACTGACTAGATTCAGGGTTTCCAAGAAGAACATTGCCCAAATCATTACGATTCTTCCACAGGCTTGTATTAGACGCACGGTACATCCAACACTTCTATAGGTAAACGCCGCATACATACCCGGCCGTCTAAATGGTGCAGCAGGAAACGAAATTCTTTGGACCAGACGACCTTTTTCCAAACATTCAAGGTCCAGGTTTGATGTTCGCGTGCCTACAATGGGTTTGCGAGCATCAAACCTGGATGTTGTTCGCCATGGTTCTTTCGATGGCGAACCGATATTAGGTTGAGCACCCGGAGCACCTGGAGCACCCTACGGCAGCGCAACCGCATTTTCAGGCATAGTTCGATGTACTGCGTTTTGTGACACATTACTCTCGTCACCAGCATTCAAATTACTGGATAGTTGCGCCGTTGTATCTCTTCTGTTGGCTCATACTATACGGAATAGCCTCACTCACCTCAAGCATCGATGAACCGTGGTTGGCCCACATCTCGCCGAGGGTTTGTGGTTCTTCCATCCTCGGGCCACTTTTCGAAGGTATTAACCACGGCTAACCTTAAGCACCAAACAAGCCTTGTTGTCTCACTCCGACAAGAACAACACTGATAAGAAGAATATCATTGATTAACAAGAATAACCCTGATCAACAGAGCTCAGTAAGATGTTATTAACACAGTTTCATGAACTTCACACGCGCCATTGGTTACCTGCAGTTATTTTAATTTGCATAAAGATGCGCCGGTCGTAATATTTTGGCTTTTAGCAGTATAAGCAATGCTGTTGAATACACTATTTAACGGAATTCCCCCATGGACCGAACTATGTATTGACTTCTTGACCGTACTGTCCAGGTGCCTTTTTAATCCAGAATGTTGCACCCAGCTTCTGCTGCTATTAGGAACATGGGATTTGTTGCACAACAGTTTCCAGTATCTCACATGCATGGACAAATCCCAACCGCTTGTTGAATTTTGCAATGACCATACAAACTCCGGAAAACGTCAGGTGTTCGAAAAACGAAGTTTGCTTTACATACCTACAGGATGTACCATATAAAAGATGCCCGGTGACCAGATGTTGTTAGGCGGGTTTCCAGTTAAAACCGCTTTGTTCCATTTCTAACCTATTTCTGTGTGTTTAGCTGCAAAGGAATTCTCCGGAGAAGTTAGTCACAGCCAAAGCAGTGTGGTACGCGGTCATAAGTGTAAGTGAAGAGAGAACACAAAGGCAACGGAAATGGTTTTAAGTACGGAACAGCGGATTTTTATTGTGGAACAGTATTTTAGAAATAACTCATACAAGATTTTAAATGAGTTCTTTAGAGAAACATTTCCACATTGTGCTGCACCGGCGAAATCAGTGGTGCAGAAGTTAGTACGGAAATTTCCTGAAACCTGCACGGTGTGCAACAGGAAAAGAAACAAACCCAAGACAATTCGTACTGAAGACAATATCAAGGATGTTCGCACAATGATGATGTTACTCCAGTTTTCTGTCATTTCACCTGTTCTTTTCCATGTATAGTAAGTATAGTAATGCGACATTTTCTTGTAGGACCTCCGTTCACAGTGGGTAGATTTTTAGGTCCCAGCCACCTACAGCGAGTTCGCCTTTTGGGCAGGACACAGAAACGGAAGGAATGAGAGCAAGTCTAGCGACTTTGACAGAATAGTTTGTAGTGAGATTAGAGTACAGTAGATGGCGCCACCGGATAAGTACGCTGGTGCACAAAGAGGGGTGAGAGAATTTCAGGGGGGGCATAGGAAAGGATACCCATTTAACCAGTGGGCCCAGCCTGGGGGCCGTCACTCGTCCGATGCACGGCGAATATTCAGTGATTGTTAGCAAATCACACCACCTCCGCAAGATCAGCCCAGGATCGAACCTGAGGACCTCGCATTGGTAGTCTGAATTGCTAATCACTCAGCCATTCACGGCACCTGTTGTCGTTCGTTATACTCGGGCCTCTTTTATATGGCACACCCTGTACTATGCCGTCCAAGTGTCGGAGTGGTCTAAGCATTGGCTTCAGACCCATTCGTCCGAGAAGCGTACGGGTTCGAATCCCGGTGAAGCATGGTGGTTGTGTTTGTCTAACGGCACTGAGCGTCTTCCTTTCCTGAAACCAGTGATCCTAAATTAACGACAGGCCACTGCTTATAGCCTATCGAGTTGCTCACGGTGGTCGTTCAATCTCGAAACAAAAAACAAACAAATAAGCAAATACATACACAGCTATTCGCCGTCTTCTTCCTAGAAGATTCCACGGATATCGACATTACGAATGAGTTGATTCTTCTATTTTGGGAAGCTAGCAATCATGCAGAGTCAACCCCATTCGTTTTTTGTTGGGACTCCAGAATTTTAATTTTATTCTAGAGAGAAAGTTAGGTTTCTCTGAAATACACTGACGGAAAAAAAATCCCAACACCACGAAAAAATAGTTGTAGAGGAATGAAATGGCGGCAATACATTTGTATAGGTAACATAGTTAATCGATTAAGGTTTCAAGATCACAGCTTATTGTAAGCGCGAGAAGAGCCATTTTAAATGTAAAATGCTGGTACATTAATAACCGGTGTAACCGCCAGAATGTTGAATGCAAGCATGCAAACGTTCATGCATTGTGTCGTACAGGTGCTGGATGGCAGTTTGTGGGATGGAGTTCCATGCCTGTTGCACTTGGTCGGTCAATACAGGGACGGTTAATGCTGGTTGGGGGTGACGCTGGAGTTGTCGTCCAATGATGTCCCATACGTGCTCGATTGGAGAAAGATCTGGTGATCTAGCATACCACGGCAACATGTCGACACTCTGTAGAGCATGTTGGGTTACAGCAGCTGTATGTGGGCGAGCGTTATCCTGTTGGAAAACACCTCCTGGAATGCTGTTCATGAATGGCAGCACAACAGGTTGAATCACCAAACCGACGTATAACTGTGCCGTCAGGGTGCGAGGGATAACCACGAAAGTGCTCCTGCTGTAATAGGAAATTGCTCCCCAGACCATAACTCCAGGTGTAGGTCCAGTGTGTCTCGGCCGCAGACAGGTTGGTTGCAGGCGCTCACCTGGCCTCCTTCTAACCAACACACGGCCATCACTGGCACCCAGGCAGAACCGGCTTTCATCAGAAAACACAACAGATCTTCACTCCGGCCTCTAATGAGCTCTAGTTTGACACCACTGACGTCGCAAACGGCAGTGGTTTGGAGTAAGTGGAATGCACGCTACAGGGCGTCTGGCTCGGAGCTGTCCTTCAAGTAACCGATTTGTAACAGTTCGTTGTGTCACTGTGGTGGCAACTGCAGCTCAAATTGCTGCCGCAGACGCAGTACGATGCGCCACGGCCATACGCAGTACACGGCGGTCTTCCCTCTTAGTAGTGCCACGTGACCGGCCGGAACCCGGTCTTCATGAGGCAGTACCTTCCCTTTACCACCGCTTCCAACAATCATGCACAGTGGCTACATTCCTGCCAAGTCGTTCTGCAATATTGCGGAAAGAAAATCCACCTTCTCGTAGCCCTATTACACGACCTCGTTTAAACTCCGTGAGCTGTTGATAATGGCTTCTTCGTCTTCTTAAAGGCATTCTTGACTAACATCAACACACTACGTCGAATCTCAACGATAAATAACGCTCACGAACGTTACGGCGCGTATTTACAGCAAACCTGCTTTGCATGTTCCGAGGGGAGCTACTAGCGCTACACGTATGCGCCGAGCGCGAAATTTGCATAGACGTCATCTTACAGATGTACTCTCACCGCCTACCAACTGTCGTTTATCTAACACAACTCCTTCTTGGTGTTGGGATTTTTTCCGTCAGTGTATTAAAAACACTGCACTTCATCGGGAAAATTCGTTACAGGAAAGCCAAATTGAAGGAACTGTGTCTCCTAGACTACTCTTTTTTTTTTTTTTTTTTTTTTTTGCAGTGAGGCTTTTCGGGTATTGCAGTGAAATTAAATTTCCCGAATTCTTCCTTTCAAAAAATTTTTTTTATATTCACGGTACTTGGGCCACCTTTAAATGATGTGAAATTTTCATTATATACTACTGTTTGTAAAAACTGCTACACCATGAGCGAATGATGGTGATCACGCGAAACTTACAGGATATGCAGAGTTAGAAATGTAGAGTCACTGTGCATGTCTGGGCCCGGCACCGCCCTCTGAGCAGTCGAGTGAGGGGTATCTGTTTAGGATACACATCAGTAGTGCATCGCGGACAGCGAGTTGTAAAAGGGTCTCCAGGATTCAATAATGACTCGGCGACTACGAAGGGCGCAATATCACCATACGACGGAGTTTGAACGGGGACGAATGATTGGTCTGCATGAAGGTGCATTTTCGTACCGCGACATTACGGCTCGATCGGGACGTAATCCCCACGACAGTAACGCGTGTGTGACGGCAGTGGACAGAGGAGAACCAGATGCACCGACAATCCGGCAGTGGACCATGAAATGTGACGACACCCTTGGATGACCGACAGCTCATCCGCATGGCAGTGACGAATCGTTCCGCATCTTCGTAAGTGTTAGCACAACAGTGGAGCATCGAAACAGGTGTGGCATTGTCTGTCTCCGCAGTTCGACGCCGTCTCATGCACAGAGGACTGGTTGCGTGTTTCCCTTTGCGGCGGATTCCTTTGACCCTGAGCAATGGAGGTCTCAGACTGAAACGGAGTTTTCAATAAAGACAATGGCGTGCTGATTGGCAACAAGTCGTGTTTCCGGACGAGTCTCGATTCAACTTGGATTACCATGATGGCAGCATACGCATTAGACGGTATTGTGATGAGCGCCTTCTTACAGCTTGCATTGTTGAACGTCATACGGGCCGAACGCCAAGTGTGATGGTGTGCGGTGCCATTGGGTACCATTCACAATCTCGGCTACTACGACTTGAGGGCAATCTCAACAGCGACCGCTGCACCAGGGAAGTTGTACAGGCAGAAGTCATACCCTCCTTTCAAAGCACTCCTAGCGCTATATTCCAGCAGGACAATGCCTGACCACATGTTGCCAGGAATGTTCAAGCCCTCTTCGCAGCATAGCAGATACCGCTTCTTCTCTGGCTTGCACGTTCGCCAGACATGTCACCTATTGAACATGTCTAGGATATGGTCACTCGGCAACTGGCCCATCAAATTCCTGTAGCGGTCAGTACCAATGATCGGTGGACTCGCATACATGCCTCCTGGCAAGCAATTACTCAGGACACCATCCTACGCATTTTCGATTCAATGCCACGCTATCTAGAAGCTCTTATTGCAGCTCGCGGAGACTTCACAAGATACGGATTTTTGCAGATAAAAATCATTGCATTGTTCTGAAAATTAAATCACTTATGTGCAGTCATATCAGTAATGTTTAGTATAAATTTCATTTGAATCGCATTGTTCCTTCTTGATGTTGCAATTATTACAGCAGTAGTGTTTTACATAGTAAGCATATTTTTTCTATTATATTTTTATATAACTTCATTTTTTCATTGATGGTGAAAACCGCCTTATACACTGAAAAGCAACTGAATTAGAGACAGCTGGCGATATGCAAATGTGAAGCTGTGGGCGGCCCTGTAAACTGAAAAGACATGACGCATGCAGCAATCCGACAATATAAGGAGTGATGCGACGGGAATCCGTAAGAGTCAGACGCAGTATGGGTAAGACGAAGGATCTAAGCGCATTTAATCGTGGAAAAATTGTCGGGGCCCGACAAATGGGTCACTCCATCTCGGAAGTCGTGCAGGCATTTGGGTTTTCACGAGCCACTGTGTCACGGGTGCGCCGTGAGTACATCGAATCTGGTAAAACCATCCCTGCAAAGGTCAACTGCCGTGGACAACAGCGTGTGGATGAGTGGGGTCATCGTCGACTAGCTCGCATTGTAACAGCGGATAGACGGCCCACAGCGCAAGAAATCACTCGGCAATTTAACGCTGGTGCACAAAAACGTATAAACAGCCTTACTATGCAGAACCATCTCCTCGCTATGGGGTACAGAAGCCATCGTCACACGAGGGTACCGCTGCTGATCGCACATCACAGGATGCAAAGAGTAGCATGGGCGGGGGAACATCGCCACTAGACCCTAGGCATGTGGAAAAATGTTGCCTGGACTGATGAGTCGAGATTCACGTTGGTACATGCGGATGGCAGGATACGAGTACGGCAGAAACCACATGAAACGATTGATCCTTCTTGCCAGCAGGGAACTCTTCAAGCTATTGGGGGTGGCATTCTCGTCTGCGGACTGTTTACGTGGACTGAAATGGGACTCCTGGTACGTGTGACATCGTCTCTCACAGGTCAACGTTACCGGGATATCCTGGACGACCATTTGCTCCCGTTTGTGAGTCTTCAACATCCTACTGGGGACCTCATGCTGCAACACGACAATGCACCCTGCCATCGCTCCCGAATTGTATCCGAATGGTTGGATTAACACTCCACCGACGTATCCTCGCTTCCTTGTCCTGCTAGGTCACCTAACCTCAATCCCATCGAGCAAATCTGGGATGCCATCGAGAGAGATGTTCGAGGCTCTGACCCCCCTCCATCAAATCTTCGTGAACTGTATGAGCTTGTTCAGGGGTTGTGGATCCGTATGGCTTCCCAACGCGTCCGGTGTCTTGTCGAGTCCATGTCGAGACGAATCGCCGCCGTCATCAGGACGAAAGGTGGTGCTACACGTTACTAGACAGGTATCTCTAATTCAATCGCTCTTCAGTGTAGTTTACACTGTTTTAAATCTCTTTCGCTAAATGTAATTTATAATATGCGACAATATTTTGAAGCCCTCGTGCAACTTGAAGTGAGCGTTTTTTGACTTTGGAATCTCTCCCAAAATTATTAATCTCCTGGAATACGTGATCTGCTGGTGCAAAATGAATCACGCAGCACAAGATGGCGGGCGATATACGCAGCACAAAATGGCGGGCGATATACGCAGCATGTGGCTCATAAAACTTGTACTTTTCTCTCATCTCGACGAAGAAAGTCCTCCCCGTAACAGTATTACATAAGACTCCTGAATCTTTTTAATTACATAATACATAAGACATCCACTCTTTTGCAAATTTAACCATAGAGTGCAAAGTAAATACTTCAGATTTAGTTTTATCTTGCAAAGAACAATTTTAATCGCCGCTATATTATGCGAGGTTGATAGTAATACCTGAAGACGTTTGCTTCAACTTATATTTTTGTTTTAGTAATTAATTATTTTGTTTTGCTTTTAAAACATAAATAAGAGCTCGTACAATAAGCGCTCCCGACCTAATTATCATTAGCATTCCCTAATTTCAAGTAGCGATATAATGGTTTCCTTCACATTGGGAAATAATTCGACAAAGTTGAGACTCGGAGATTTTATTTCTGATTACATTAAAAAAAATTACAAGAGCTTTCTGCGATGGTGAGCTCTTCTCATAACTGCCTGGAAAATAATCAGTACATAAATTAATTAAGTGGATTTAAACAAAGCGTGCATTTCCAAACACGCAAGCAAATGTTTTATTACCCAGTACAAATATATTCAGACGAAAGCATTTGAAGCTATTAAAGTAATTTCCCTTTGGTCGAAAGATTTCCACGCATTTTACTGAATATTAAATTTGCACTTGATCAGCCTTATTTTTTTCACTTCACTCTCTCCTTTTTATCTCTTTACGTGTATCATTATCATGGACTAATCTACTGCTGACGAAGGTCTCTGGAAAATCCCCTTAAGTCCCTTCTACACTTCTATACCATGAGCAGTTCTCTCATGTTACGCCAGGATGCTGACAAATTTCATTCATTCATTGCTCACATAGTCTTCTTCTGGGTCATTGGTATCCGTTACAGCATCTTAGTTGTTCATCATATACACTACCTAAGTAAAAATCCTCCAAATACGTGGCGTCAGTGAATAAACAAAGACATCGCTCTTTCCACGTTTTAGCAACACACAGCAACCGAAAAATTGTTATTCGGCCACTGCTGGGGAATCGAATCCCAGATCTCTCGATATGTAGCCGACCGCGTTAGCCTTACACCTGTTTTTCGGTCAGCTTCTGACATCAAAAATCCGTAAGATGGGCTCGGCTACTGAGACGTCTCCATCTTGTGGACATTAACGGCACTGGCTATATATTAATTATAGCAGTTAAACACAAAGGGCAAGATCCAAAGTGAAAATCCTCCAAATACGTGGCATCAGTGAATAAGCAAACAAAAAAAATGCCCCAAAATACGCGGCGTCAATGAATAACAGAAAAACACACATAGCGCCGTGGATTGTTGGCCACCGTGTGTTGGCAAAACGTGGAATGAGCGATGTCTTTGTTTATTCACTGACGTATTTGGAGGATTTTCACTTTAGATTAAATCTTGAAAAATAAAAGAAACATGCCATGTTTAGAAATAATCTGATTGAGATGCCTTTCTGTCATACAATGAGCAGCTGAAATTTTAGCTAGACAATGCCCTGTCCATCTGCCTGCATCACGATGTCACAACGGGACTGCCATGCTTCGGTCGACTGCGACGTTGGGTAGTGTAACTATAGTATACTCGAACGTAAATCGGGAGATGCGGGTTCGATTTTCGCTCTAAGATGATGTAATTTTCAAGTTTTCTGAGATATATCTGCTTGCATAATTAATTTGGAATCCATCTGCCCGTAACATCTATTTTACCATCACTGGAAGGTTTACTAAACCCAGAAACCAAAAGAAGCTAGCAAAAATATCAATAAAATATTACCACCCCATGTGTACTTCGTCCATGAGTTCTGTCTCAATGACATCTCGCACCATCGTTTCCCATAGCATTTCAGATAAGCCGATTTAAATGAAATATCTCCCTGTAACAGCAGTGGCAAAAGTTTTTGAATATGTGATCAAATTGGTGATAATCTTCTAAAAAATTATCTGGCATGCTCATGAGAATTTCGACCAGCGGATTATCATTTATTAACTACTGTTCACACACAAACAACATAAATGAAATGCAAGCACCACAAATCCACCCTAATACGGATGTATACAGTGTGTCTGCAAGTATTTCAAAACCTGTCGAACGACGTCATACATTCTCGTCACCCCTCTGCTCGCTCCAAGCAGACGTAAGACGTCTCCTGTTAATAATTTTCAATGATCTCGCCGGCACTCGCACTGGAGTAAAACAGCAGGTTCCTCTACCTCCTGGTTCGGAGAGAGAGGTGATCAGGTGTGCTACAGTGATCGTCGAACCCTTCGCTTGTCAACTATTGTCCTTTCGAGTCACGGACAGGGAGAATCATGACGCGCTCACTCTAACGAAACCAGGGAACTGTCAGATTCTGATTACCTGATTGGAGGACCTCTTTTGGGGCACTTCCTTCCGAAGGTGCATTAAGCTGAAAGAAATCTCCTTACTGAAATTCTATTAGTTATCTTCAACATTCAAAAGTCGAAAATATTCTTCAGTAACAGATGCTTCTTTTGACAGTAAGGTAAATTGTATCATCATCAACCATTTTGAATCCACTGCTGGATAGGCACAAGACAGACCTCTTTTCCATGCTACTCCCGCATAAATTTCATCCACACGTCTCCCATGTAGTCTTCTTCTGGGTCTTTTCATGTCCCTTGGATTCCAGTAAAAAAATTCGGTTGTCCGTGGATGGTCTGTCTTTCTGGCAATAGGTCTGACCCATTGACATTTCGGGGATTTTACTCTGTTCATAATGTCTTCCACCCTTGTCATTTTTCTGATCCATGAGTTCCTCTACTTATCTCTCCTGGTTACACCAAGCATGAACCTCTCCGTGCTTCTAGCCTTTGTATGTCTTTTTTTAGTTAAGGTCCACGTCTCTGAACCATACGTAAGCACTGGGAGGATGCATTGATCAAAAACTTTTCTTTTAAGGCATAATGGCATATTGCTCTTAAAAATTGTACTATTGGGTTGTCGGAAAAGTCATGACGTATTTTAGCCATGTTCTGCGAAGGTCATTTATTGATAGAAAGAACAAAGATCAATCAATGATATAATGCCCGTTTTGTTCGATAACCTTTTGCCATCTTTCTGTGAGCTGCAGAATGCCTCGTTCATAGAAGGACCTGTCTTTCGTGGCGAAAAACTGTACAAGGTGCTGATTTACAGCCTCATCTGAATTAAACGTTATACCACGCAAGGACTGTTGAAGAGAGTGAAACAAGTGGAAGTCTGACGGCGCAAGGTCAGGCTAGTATGCTGGGTATGGCAGCACATCCCACCCAAGTTCCAATAATTTTTAGCGGGTGATCGAGCTTGTGTGTGGTCTCGTTTTGTTTTGGAGGAACACAACATCTTTACGATGAACGAGCTCTGGACGTTTCTGGATGATGGAGTCGTTCAAACTGTCAAATTACCGACAGTACACACTCGAATTGATTGTTTAGTTCCGTGGTCGGAGCTCGAAAAACAAGACACTTTTAAAATCCCACCACACTGAGACCAGAACCTTCCGCTGATGAATGTCTGCTTTGGATGTCGTCGGTTGAGGCGAAGCAGCACGTCGGGACCAATACCGTTTGCGCAGCACATTGTTGTACACAATCCACTTTTCGTCACCAGTTATCAGTCGCTTCAAAAAAGGATCGTTTTCCTCACGTTTAAGGAGCATATCGCAGATGTTTATACGCGCCGTCAATTGAGCTTCTTTGAGTTCATGAGGAACCCACACATCGAGCTTGCTTAAGTATCCCAGCTTCTTCAGGTGGTCGTGAACACTTGAATGATGGATGTGCAATGTGTCTGCAATCTCCTGTGTCGTGTAGCGTGGGTTTGACAAGATCAATGCCTTGATTTGGTCGTCATCAACTTTGGTTGGCCTCCAGGACCGAGGAGCATCGTTGAGGTCAAAATCACTAGCACGGAATTTTGCAAACCACCGCTGGTACTGACGTTCTTGTAGAGCATTATCACCGTACACTTTCTGCAACTTTTCACAAGTTTGACGTGCGTTATTCCCTTTACGGAAGTAAAACAGTAAAATATGGCAAAAATGCAGTTTGGTGTTCCATCTTCAACTTGATATCAAATCTCCGCAAATCAACCAAATCGCTCACTATTCCTTTTAGACTGCAGCTAGGTGTTCCATCTTCAACTTGATATCAAATCTCCGCAAATCAGCCAAATCGCTCACTATTCCTTTTAGGCTGCAGCTAGAACTGGCACCTGTCGAATGCCATAGCGATAACAGAGCTGCGCATGCCTCTAGTACTTCCAAAACCGCCCAACCACCATCGGGTGCCAAAATACGTCATGACTTTACCGGCAACCCAATATTTCTTCCAACAGCTCTCCATCCAAGTTTTATACGCCGATTAATTTCTTCATGAATGCGACCCTCACTTTATATCTGTTATGTTTGTATCGGTTATCTCCAGTTTTTCCCCATCGATCGACAAATATTAATTTATTGTAAAACCATTGTACATTAGTTTTGTCTTCTGAAAGTTTATTTCTAATCCCAATTCTTTATCCTTGTCAGCAAGTTCTTTGATCATATTCTGTAGCTCTGATGGGGTATTTACAAGAATGTCTACGTCATCAGCTAAACGAAGGGGAGTTAAATAATATCCATTAATCTTTTCCTTTTTGTTTTCCCAATTCAGTGATTGAAAGACATTTTGCAATGTGGCGTCAAAGAGTTTGGGAGATATGGTGTCACCTTGTCTCACCCCCTTTCCAATTTTTATTGGTGCTGTGTTCTCAAATAGCCGAACATTTGCACTTGCATTTTCATGCACTGCTGGCCTCCCAAAATGCAACACCAAGAAGGACTCGAGATAGCAAAACCAGATTTACTGGACACATAACAACAGATACAAAGATGAAACGATTGAGCTTACAGGCCCGTGCGACTTGCGGAACACGCAGACATCAATAGTTCGTGTGGCCCCCATGGCTAACAATAACGGCCGATACACGCCGTGGCATGGAACGAAAGAGACTTTGGATGTGGGCTTGGGGTATGTCGGTTCAGGCTGCTTCCACACGTTGCCACAGTTCATCAGGCGTAGCCGCGGGTGATGCTTGCCGGGCCACTCGGTTGCCGATCAGCGACCAGATGTGTTCGATGGGCGACATATCGGGAGAACAGTTGGGCCACGGCAGCAGTGACACCTGATGGGCCGTGAAGAATTGTTGCACGATGCGTGCCACGTGTGGGCGCGCATTGTCCTGTTGAAACGTGGCCGTTGGCAGGTCCTGCAGGTAAGGGAGGACTACAGGCTTCCAAGCGTCGAAGATGTTGTGGTGGCTGTTGAGTGTACCGGCGATGCGTACCATATCCAATTTCATATCCTATTGCGCCTCAAATCATAACGGCAGGCGACGGACCGGTATGGCGATGCATAATGCTGGCGTCATACAGTCTCTCGCCGCGGTGCCGCCACACGCGGATCCGACCATCGTGGTGTTGCAGGCAGAAGCGGGACTCGTCGGGGAAGACAATGTCGTGCCATTCCGTAGTCCAGGTGCGGCGTTCAACGGCCCACTGCCACCGCAGTCGCCGGTTGTGTAACGTCAATGGTAATCGGAGCAGTGGGCGCCATGCGACAAGTCCTCGCTTTTGCAGACGACGTTGAACGGTACGTGCTGACACAGGCTGTTGCGCAACACACCCTAATTCCTGCGCTAACTTTCGTGATGTGGCGGTGCGAGCCATCAATGCCCGCCGCACAACATGCCGGTCCTCTCGCTTGGTGGTGTGCCGCGGCTGCGGCAATCGCTCAAGTCTGTCCGTCCGTCCCTCCTGCACCCACCGAATCCATACTCGCCTCACTGTGGCTGGATGTCGTCCCACACGGGCACCGATGTCTCGGTACGACAAACCGCTGTCGCGATAAGCCACTATTCTTCCTCTGTCGAACTCCAAAACGTTCTATAATGACTGCCGTATTCTGCGACGAGGCATCAGGAAGCTTCCCACGCACAGGTCCGGCAGCGCAACACACTTCCACTACTGACACCGCGCCCTCTGCGCACCCTTCTTATAGTGCTTCTCGGTGGCGTGCCGGGCGCACACGATTTGCATATGCCCTGTAATGCTAATCGTTTGCATGTCCTCTTGCGGGCGACGCATGCTGCGAATTTCGGGCCAACCAGATTCTTCCTTCTTGGTGTTGAATTTTGGGTGGCCAGCAGTGTAAATGTTATTAATATTACTAATGTATGCATCAGATGGCCACCTAGTCCGTCAGATGACAGCCAATTATATATATATGCATTTAGTAATCATGGGTGATTTACAGAATGAATGGGCGGCACTGCATACCATATGTCAAAAAATTATTTTTGCCGACCACCTTGGACACGCGTGCCCCATGGCGCTCTTTCGGAATTTCATTGGTATAACTGAAAATAATTTGTTTGCAACATCTTTAAGCTTTAATTTTGTCCCTCTTATGAGCTCATCGCATTCGAATTTCGAGAAGCATTTTCATGTGAAGGTTAAGTGAATGATTAGAAGACTACAGTTTCACCTTATGTCTGCATAGACATTTACAAGAGAGGAAATTTTGGCATCCCGCCGGACCCAGAAAGCTATTGTATTTATTAAAATTAAGCTACTTTTCGTTCAAGCAAAATTCTAAAGTTGTTCAAGTCCTTTCCGAAACAAAAGTAATCTAAAAAGCATATTAAAAATTCCCTCTTCCTCTTAGATGCGCCACAATACCTTGAGCTGCTTTTCCGTAGCTCCAAATCTGTGTGGAATATTTCCTCGCCCTAAGCACTGATTTGAATTAAGGCTTTTGTCATTTTATAGCCCGTTTATTTCTTAAGATCTCCTTCGTTGTACTTCTGACAGACGTCAGTTGAAAGTTCATGAAAATGCAAATTTAAATTGACTGGAAGAATTATGTTTTGAAAGATGGCAAATCTCTCCACAATCTTCATCAGACAAAAAGAAAAAGAAGTTTCAAAAGTGGTCAGTTTTCCCCTTAGTATTTTGGGTACGGTCGTGTAGCTTCTAACAAAAATGGGAAATGCCAATGCACATTCTCAATTGATTTGTTTCGTTTCTTAGTGGCTCCGTTTCTTGCTGATTTTCTGGCAAACATCCCAACTTTGGAATATCTGTGGAGCCTCTTATTCGTTTTTAGAGCTAAGACTTTTCATTAATGGAAAAGTGAATGCTTCCAGTGAAGAACATATTTAACTAGAATTTGATTCACGAAGATTCTTAAAATTTTTGAACACAGGACGTATTTCAGTATAAACGAATCCTATTTTGGATTTCCTGTTTGAGATGTAATTAAAACAAGACTAACTTCACAGAAGAGAAGATGTATTTTACTCTGTAGCACAGACAAGTCATAATAAGGCTTAATACTGAAGGGAGGCAATGAAAGAAAATAATTTACAGAGATTTCCCTGCGTTGTTCTGTAACAAAAAAAAAATGCACAGGTACGTTTATTCAAAACAGTTGGCTAATTTTACCCTCTGTTTTTAGGGCAGTGTTCCTTGTTTTGCGATGCATTGTACAAGCCTCGATTCGCATGTATTTTAAGCTTATTTGTGCAATGTTAACATGCCTTTTTTTCCATCCTAAGGTTAATTTTCTCGTTTGACAGTTTTTTTTAAATAAGCAACTAAATTTAAGTCTTCAGCCACCTTTAGCTTTCGTAAATATTCTTGTATATAATATTAGTTCGAGTTTGGTTGTAGCATTTTATTTCTTTTGTTATCGGCATCATTTGCTCCTCAGTGAGTTTCTGGTTCAATAATTTGTTCAGTCGGATGTGAGGTAGGTCCTCGGATAATTTAGTCTGCTGTAGGTTGGGTAAGATTTTTTAAATTGCTTTATTTATAAGGAGCCATTTAAAAAAAATATTATTTTATTTTTCATTTCCGGGGTTGTTTTTGGATGTTCAAGGGATCAGGGCGTTTCTTGGATCGTGTCCTGGGTGGGTAAGTTCTTAATTATTGCTTGTATGTTTTATTATTATAATTATTTTATTTTTATTTTATTTCTTTTATTTTTTTCTTTGCTTTGCTGTTGCTGCTTTTTGCTGTTTCGGGTAGGTTGGTTGCCGATACGTTGCAGACTAAATTCGCGCAGAAATCCACACTTTCAGGTCTCTATAGGAGTTGGGGAGTGTTCTTTCATCCAGGAGTGTTCTTTCGATGAATACCATCCTTAAGGAAGCCCATCTGCTCGGTTATCATGGACGTGCTACCGCCCACAAGCCTTTGATCACCAAGTCCAATAGCGCTGCTCGGCTAACGTGGTGCAAAGAACGTCGACAGTGGACCGTTGCATCAAATTTATTGGCAATTATTACTACGCTACAGGGACAGCGACTTTACTCTGATCATGATGTGTTCCATTATTGTCATTTTCGTTATCCACGAGTTCCTCATCTTATCTTTCGTGGTTATCCCAAGAGTGCATCTCTTCATGCCTCCTTTCAGTTGTCTGACCTCTGTATGTCTTTTTCAGCTAAAACCCATGTCTCTGATCCAAACGCAAGAACTGCAAGTTTCCATTGGTTAAACACTTCTTTTAAGATACAGTGCTCAATTTTATCTTGGAAATTGTACTATTTCTGCCGAATGCTCTCCAATCAAGTTTTATTCGCCAATTAATTTCTTCTTTAATATGGCCCACGCTTGATATTTGTCAACCAAGGTAAATTTAGGTATATGTAATTTCTAGAATTTCCCCATCAAGGTCTAAGTTCTCTATGCAAAATACACGATATTGACAAAAGTCACGGGACACCTGCTTTTTCGTGACTTGCCTGTCCCTTGAATACGTTTTGAATTTGAATTTGGTCTCCCTGATACATCTCATTTGCTGGTATTCGGATATATCTTATATACACAATATTGACAAAAGACACAGGACACCTAGAAGAGAAACACAACATAGCATTTATTGGCATACATTAGTCCGGTGTCGGTACACCTTTGGCCTTAATGCATGCACTGATCCTTCGAGACATGCTTTCGACAAAGTTTTGGAGCACAGCGATAGGTATGCGCTTCCATTCAGTACATAATGCTGCCTCTAACTGTTGCTTAGTAGTAGGCCTTGGTTTCAAACTTCTAATGCGGCGTTCATAATTTTGCTTTCAAAATTATTTGTACATTAATTTTGCTTTCAAAATTCAGTTTTAATCCACATCATTAATCTTGTCAGTGCCGCCCCGGTGGCGCAGTGGTCTAAGCGATGGCCTCTGATCATTCGTCCGAACGGGGTCCGGGTTCGAATCCCGGTGAGGCATGGATGTTGTGTTTGTCTTACGGCACTGGCTCTCTCCCTTCCCTGGAACCAGTGACCCTAAATTAGGGGACGGGCGACTGCTTATAGCCCATTGAGTTGCTCACGGTGGTCGTTAAACCTCCAATCAAAAAAAAAAATAAAAAATAAAAAATCTTGTCAGCAAGTTCCTTGATCATATTCTGCAGCTCTGAGGCGGTAATTGTAAAAATAACTTACATCAGCAAAGCGAAAAGTGGTTTAATATTCTCTATTAATATTTATCATCTTGTCTTCCCAGTTCAGTGACCGAGAAAGACATTCTGCAGTGTGGCATTGAAGAATGTGCTTATATACAGGGTGATTCATAAAGAAGTATACAGTTTCCAGATGCTGTAAAACAGTAACTGTTGAAGACATGGACCACAACTGCAAACCTTTAGGTAGATGTGCTCATAAAGTTTATGTCACGCTGCTGAGGAAAGTGACGTAGGCGATAGCGCGCGTGTCACGTGACTAGTCAGTCAAATTGGCAGCATCTGCAGTGGAGAAGGCGTTTTGGGTTTTTGAATTGAGAAAAACGGAATCTGTAACTCTTGTGCAACGGCATTTTGACCACGATTCGGAAAAGAACCTCAAACCAGAAAATCTTTCTACGATTGGCATAGAAAAATTCGAAACTACGGGCTGCTTGTGCAAACTTAAAAGTCCTGGACGACCGCGCTTATCGGAAGAAGTCGTCGATAGTGTTTGTACCGCCATTCAACGGAGCCCGGGAAAATCAAGGCGTAGGGAGAGTCGTGAAGTGTAGATTTCACAGCCCACTGTCTGGAGAATTTTGAGAAAGAAGCTGAAAATGATTCCACACAAAGTGCAGATGTTGACAAATCTCACTGCACTTGATTCAGGTATCTTACCTCGCGTTTGGGTGGAAAATGGATTACCGGCTCGATGTGTGTCGTGTGACTAAGGAGGCACACGTAGAACATCTGTGACTATCTCTAAAAAAACAAATTTCCCCTACAAATCTGTTACAGGTAACATAAAATATCTTACATTTTTCTTGTCTTATAGTGTGTTGAAACTGTATACTTTTTTATGAATCACCCTGTATTGAAGTGTAAACTTTAAAATTTTGAATAAACAAGCGCTGAGATTTTTAAAACATTTTTACTTTCTTAGCATTCACATACAAGGGAAGTTCATCGCTGTCCACAAGCTGTAATGGAATTTTTACAGCTGTGTTGCTCGAAATGCGGTGACTATCCTAGGGCTGAAGATCACGGACGGCATTTATCCGGAAACACTTTCATGTGGGTGTCACCCACATATTGGCATCCCCACGCCCGGGGAGTAGGTGAGAAGCCCCGGAAAAACCGCAGCAGTCTGGGTGGTTGGCGGACTGGGGTTGGAGCCTCTGTCAGGAATATCTTATTTTTATTGAAAGTTTAACGACTACCGTGAGCAACTCAATGGACTATAAGGAATCACCCGTCCTTAATTTGGGGCCAATGGTTCCAGGGAAGTGAAAGCGCCAGTGCCGCAAGACAAACACAACATCCGTGCCTCACTGGGATTCGAGCCCGGACTCTTCCCGGACGAATGGTCGTGAGCCATCGCTTAGACCACTGCGTCACCTGGGCGGCCTCAGAAAAACCATCTTGTCACCCTGCCGTAGCCAGGGTGACAAAATGATTCCAAGAAGCATATTAAATGAAAGTTTACATACATGTAAGCTACATTACAGTTGTAGTGCTGAATCCGATTGTAGGATGAATTATTATATTATAATATTCATTTTGTTACATTCAATAAAAAAGAGAGTTCAAGTAGGTAATTGGGACTACATTAACCTCTTACCACATCAACCCCATGCCATTTGTAATTCTCGTAAGCCCTCCTGGTGGCTCAGGGTTTTAAGCAATAGCTTCCGATCATTCTCCCGGGAAGCCCAGTGGTTAAAGCGTTGTCCTCTGGCCATTCTCCTGTGGGAGCTCCGGGCCCTAGCCCCGGATTAGGCATGGACTATTCTCCCGCCCTATGGCATTGGTCCTCCACCCCCAGGAACGAGGAGCTTCAAAATATGAGCGAGGGACTACCTATGTCCCCTGGAGCAGCTTACGGAAAACGTAAAATTCCCCTTAAACAAATTGCGTAGACTGTGAGTAAGCATGACACCAAATTAAAATCAGTTATCTTGTAGATGTAGCTAGGCATCATATTTTCCTAGCATGTTATTCCTGCAATAAAATTCAGTTAAAAAATTCCTACCAATGAAAAGTCACAACTGCGATCATCTCTAACAGCAACGCAAAGCTAATAAGAAACACGGAGTTGGATAGCAGTACATTGACCGATCAGATTTGTGGAAAACATTTATACTGGCTGACAAGATGTATAGAGCACAGGTGTTCCTAAATTCTGAAGTTCTTAAATGCACCCTTGCTTCGTCCTAGAGCTCGTTCCACGTTGCACTTACTACAGGAGGTCAAGGTTCAAAATCACTGAGAGACATTGAGAATTCAACCATCCATGTGTTTGCTCCGGTTGTCCCTGTGTTTAACAGTCCCATAGTTGCTAGAAGAAAAAGTGTTTGTGTGTGCATAAGTGAGCTATACTTGAAGTGAGTTAAATTCTATGATCATTTAAGGATTTGGAGAAGAGGTGAGATTTTAGTTTCTTTTCTATTACCCCTCTCAATTGAAATGCTCTTTTTGTTTTTTGATTGGGAGTTTAACGATCTCCTTGAGCAACTTAATGGGCTATAAGCACTCACCCTTTCCCAATTTAGGGCCACTTGTTCCAGGTAAGGAAGAGAGCCAGTGTCGTAAGACAAACACAACATTCATACCTCACAGGATTCGAACCCGGACTCATCTCGGTAGAATGGTCATAAGATAGCCCTTAGACCACTGAGCCACTGTGGCGGAGTAATGTTCTTTAGTGTTTGGTTGAATACATTAGTTAAAAGGTTGTTTCACCAAACCACTAGCATTACCTAAATATCAATACTCTTGTACTGAATCCTTCCGTAAAGTTATGTCGTACTCCGGAGGGCTTAATTAATTAATATAGGAGTTATATCCGTAATTAAACTCTTAACACCTTTAACGGCCAAGAAAATAACGAGTCTTGTACATGCAATTCCAATATCTTTATTAGTTCATTCTAGGCACTATATATATATCAGCACGTCCCATAATTCCAATTTGGTACTCGATTAAAGGTTGAATAATATCTGAATACAGCAAACTACTTGTAGTGAATACACTTCCCAAGTCTTACTACTACTCCTATCCATGCCTACTGGCACATAAAGCTGCAACGCTGGCTTTCCATCTGCCCGTGTCCCTCGCAGCCTCTCTTGCTTCTTCTCAGCTTGCACATCCTGTCTCATTAATTTCGAATTCCATCATTCTTCTCCATGTTCATTTTGGGCAAAGAGCGTCTCCTTTTGGTGCCCAAGTCAATGCTGCTTGGGAAATACAATTTGTCTCCATGCACAAAAGATGACCAGTCCGTTTCCATTTTCTTAGGCGGATCTCATGATCTATTGGTTCAGAGAAAGTTTTTTGTCCTAACTTGATAACAATTTAATGTTTCAATCTCAAAGAAGTCCAACATTCAACGTGAAAGAATGAGATGTTAACAAATAGGTTAAATTCTCCTAACTTTTATTTCTAAAGCAATATAACACTCTAGCCGACTTCAAACAAGCCCAGACCTCTTAACGGGAGACGCAGTACATCTAACGTGACACGCAGTACATCCAACGTGAGACTCAGTATACACTGAAGTGCCACTGAATTAGAGATACCTACCTAGTCACGCGTTGCGCCATCCCTTTTCCTAATGATAGAAGCCACACGACGAGGCATGGACTCCACGAGCTTACGGAAATGACTCCTTCAAAGCTGTTCATAATTCGATAAGGTTCTAGCTGATGGGACACGTGCCCGAACAGCCTGTTCGACAGTATCCCAAAGATGTTCGACTGGATTTAAATTCAGGCTTCAAGGTGGACAGTGAAGCATTTCAAACTCACCGCAATTATCTTGTAACCATGTAGTAGCCAGGTAAGATCTGTGGGATGGGCAATTATCCTGCTGAAATACGCCATTACAACTAGGATGCGTGCTGGACATCAATGGGTGTAAATATTCGGCAAGAATGTCCACATATGTGGGAGGCTTTAAAAGCTGATTGTACACCTACCAAACATTCCATATTATTCCTGCTGAGGACAACCTAGTCTGATGAGTTTATTACATTGTCCATAGCACTTGGGCGGGTACTCTGAGCCGGAGTCATCGTCCTCCACTTCTTGTCCTTCGTCATGCCTCGTGACGAAGAGTTTGACCACTTTGATGAGTCCCTGCCTCTCTCCAGGGAGACTGAGCAGGATCGAGAGGTCGCTCGTCTTTTCCAGTTCTGCAGCGAGGACTTTCCTGCTACCTGAAAGTGAAACACAGTCAAGAATCATGTGGGAGACGTCTGAAGACCGGGCACAGCATCCACATCCCCATTCCTTCACCTCTAAACGACGGAAATACTCCGGTGATACGCCATGGCTGGTAAGTATTTGGTTCAGGAACCCATCTGATTCTACTCAGCTGGTGGAGACTCTGGGAAAGATACGGTTCATTTCCATTCCCGTATCCCCCTCGTCCCACCTTTTTTCACTCCACCAGCTTGGCTTTTTTCACCCGAGTTCGTACGCTTTGAAGCTGCGTTCTCAAATAGAAATGAATGTCCTGTTAGCCAGCGGCTTATATCGCCAGGTGGTCTGCACGTTCGTTTCCACCGGTTACGACATGGCTTCGAACCCAGTGGAAATAAATCACTGTATCAACTGCTGTCTCACCCAGAGACTTCATCTCCCTAATCAGGAGAGTTTTGCTCATGAACTGGGCAAGCGCTTTTAAGGACACCTGGCTATCAGAAAAAATCTTAATTTCGTTCGTGTTATTGCTGGAAAGAGCCCACGGCAACGCCTCTCCAATGGCCAACAACTCTGCTTGGAAGACAGAGGAGTTAGGCGAGAGATGAATCTGGCATGCGAAGGTCTCTTTGCCATCAGAAAGTTTTCAGAACCCTGCACCTACGCATCCTCCTACTTTAGAGCCGTCTGTGAACAGCTCTTCCCAACCCCGAGGGGAGATTCCCGTCCCATGTGGGACAAATTTATTTCGCTATATGGCAAGACTAGACAATTCTAGGCAATTCTACTTCGGAGGACCAAAAGTGGTCTCCTAGTAGATCAACATCCTTACCGAACCTGAAGGACTGCCCTGCTGCTTCTCTCACTACCACTAGGTCTGCCGGTTCACACCCAGCTAGGCACTTGCAGTGCAACTGTGGAGGTCGTCCGGAAACATCTAGTTATGCCTAGCAACGCTCTTCTCAAAATCTGGTTTAGACCATTGTTCATCCTAATAGAGTCCGACCACCATGCCGAGCAGGCATAGGGTGGGATTCTCTCAACCCCTCGCTTATGTACCACCTTTTTGGTTGGCCTAGATCATCACTGTTCAACTTGACATAAAGGGTCCATGGCGTCATGAGGTGAACGCCAGATCCGCACTCATCCATCGGCTCAGCTCAGCATTCTTTCTCGATGCAATTTAAATCTGGATTCATCACTCCAGGCTATTCACTTCCAGTTTTCCGTAATCCAGCGTCGCAGATCTTTTTCTCAGGCAAGGCGTTGAGCCCAGTGTCGTACCGTTAACAGTGGGACTCCTGCGGGCTAGTGGCTTTAAAACCCTAAACGTCTAAGAGTACGTTGCACTATTCTTACCGTTACATGGCGACTTGATCCATTGTAGAAATAGGCAGTGATTTGTGATATTGTCTTGTGTCTAACAGTTTTAACAATGCAGCCCAAATTAAGTACTCCATGAGCTGTCAAGGCTGGTACATCTCTGAGATTAATACGGGAGCTTGTTCTTTTTCCAGAATTTTTGATAAGCCGAAACATTCCGGACACTGTACACTGCAAAAAAAAAAAAAATAAGTGGTGTGAATTCACAGAAAATTTCTGAAAATAAAGTGCAACAAAGCTGCCGGTAGGTGTCCGTGTTTTCCAGAACTTACCTGTTTTTAAAAGTGTCCGTATATTTTAACATCCGTATTTTCACAGATTTTCCATAGTCAGAAATTCCGTGTATTTCAGTAAAATCCATTTCAGGTTTCTCCGTATTTAAATTGAAATTATGTAAAGGTGACGACCCTGCATTTTTCAACCCTTTCCACAGGTAATCCTTCCGCTCCAGTCAGAATCGAACCCGCGTCGCTCGGGTTTGTTAAGCAGGTAACACACGTCTTTAACAACTGAGCCGCATACACTAGAACATTCGAATCACGTACATTGTAAAACAAAAAGCGCGACAACGAAGTTCTTTTTTTTTTTGTCATTAATACGAGTGATTTAGTCATTTTATTTTCTGTTTGAGCTTATAATTTTTCTCAATAGGTTTGTAATAATTTTTTTTTCTGTTGGAAGCCTTTCACAAATTAAGCATTTTTCATCTTGATTTTTCGAAGCAACACAATGTCTTGCAACTTGAATTTTTTAAACAGACTTTCATTTATCTCTAAAAAAGGTGAAATGTACTTTTGCTATAATTTCACAAAATAACCTTCCTAAATATAAAATTTACTCTTGATAGTTATAATATCTGTAGTCTTAAGTTATATAAAGACTGATACATAGACATGGTACAACCATCTATGCAATAAGTTAAACACCCGAGTTTCTTACAGTAACACAATATATGTGTTACGGTTAAATCGATAAATCCGGTGAATATGCATAATCACCGGGTATTGTACACAATAACCAACAGTTTCAGTGAATGTGATAAATTATTCATGTTTTTGTAAAATTAATCACATTAGCCTGTTATTATGAACAATAACCAACACAGTCTAGTTAAATTGAAAAAGGCCGAACCGGTGGCGCAGTGATTTAGGCGATGGCTTCTGATCATTGGTCCGAGATGGGTCCAGGTTCGAATACCGTGAGGCATGGATGTTGTGTTTGTCTTATAGCACTGGCTCTCTCCCTTGCCTGGAACTAGTGGTCCTAAATTAGGAACTGGCGACTGCTTATAGTCCACTGAGTTGCTCACGGCAGTCGTTAAACCCCCATTAAAAAAATGCTAATACTATATTCCTCGGTTGTGACCAGTTGGCCTGTACAGTGTGTGATGTGTACAAATACACTATTATACAATGTGCCTGTATAGTATGTGATGTGTATAAATATGCTATTCGATATAACTACTGTAAATATGGATATTTTTTATTGGAGGTTTAACGACCACCGTGAGCAACTAAGTGGGAGCCGTGGTCTAAGCGCTGTCTTATTAACATTCGTCCGGGAAGGAGTCTGGGTTCGAATCCCGGTGAGGCATGGGTGTTGTGTTTGTCTGACGGCGCTGGCTCTCTCGCTTCCCTGGAGTCAGTGGCCCTAAATTAGGAACGGGCGACTGCTTATAGCCCATTGAGTTGCTCACGGTGGTCGTTAAACCTCCAATCTTAAAAAAAAAATAAAAATGAAAAAGCTCACGTTTCTGCAAATTTTCAACCTAGACGCGTCTCCCGTGTCTCGTTAGCGCACGTCATTTCAGGTCCAGCGTTCAATGAGTGTGGACGTGTGTTGTTGTCTTGCGATGGAATCTGATTTTGACACAATGAAAGCTCGTTTTAATGAAAAGTTATTGCATGCTTTCAAGAACAAAAAAAGAAAATTGCCGGATCATGAGTAAACAAGACTCAAAATCCAAAACCACTAAGAAAGAAACCTAAAGATTATCAACCACTAAAGCGGCACGATATTATGAACTTAGGTGATAGTGAAAAGTCAATATACCCGGGAAATCATGCGTCATCATCAATCCGATGTTACGTGCTTACAGAGATCTTCAACATAATTCACGAGACTCAGGAGGTGCTTGGACATGGGGAAAGAACAATAGTTTGAAAGAGCTGTAGAAAAAATGCATCACTCAACAACAAGCAACGATGTTATAACGACGTAGAGGTCTTGTCTTACTTCTACGATGTCTTAACACATCAACATACTAAGAAATAATTCCTAAATGAAAGAAACCTTAACGGCCAGACGAAACATGTAAATAACAGAAGTCAACTTACGGAAAGATGCTTTCTTCAGGCTGTAGTATACACATCGTAACATAGCATATTGTAATGAACGCTCCACACACCGCACATTATCACAACACTCCTATCAATAATCAGTTTACAACCCAACGCTCGTAATAATCGCTCTCTTACAACGCTCTCTTTCAACGCTCTCAAGCAATAGATCAGTTGTAGTTTTTATCTCTTGTTCTTTTCAAGATCAGGCATACGTCACGCGCATTCAACCTCAGTTGTGTTGCCAAACGTATTCGTTTGAGAGAAAAGATATCACGTTAAGAGTGAAGAATACTGAGTATAAACTCAAGATTTACATAGCGAAAGAAACTAAAAAAGGAAAGTTAATCTAGAATATACGTCACAATGTACTTGACCTTGTATGAAACCTGTCAAAAAAATTCAAAAGTGCCAAAAAAAAAAAAAAAAAAAAAGGACTTGCAGTGCCTCCAATGATTTTTAAAGCGATGAACTCAGGTTGTCAGGGCGATTTAATCGACATGCAGAGTTAACCCGACTGCGACTGTTCTAACAATAGGAGGCTGTTCGTTTAAAAAAGTAAAAATAAAAATATTCTGTACTTTAGTTTACAACGCCTAATGAAAAAATTATTTGTTGAATATTATAATTTATAATTTCAGCTAAAAAGGTTTGGTTCTTATGTAATGAAAATAATTAATTGCATGTATTTTATTACATTAACCACTAATATTGATTGCTTGTAAAATAACCAGGGATTATGCATAATAACCAATTTATTAGATTAACCGCAACACAAATAATAAACAGCTAGTGCACAAAATAGGGGAAAGGAGAAGAAATATCTTGTGCCACAATAAGCAAAATTCATGCGATATGCTATCCACAATATCTGATCTCCCTACGGAACTTCAAAATCAGACGATTGAAATTAAGAAAAAGTTAATCAAATCTCAAGTATTCTCACCAATCGCTCCTATTACCGGTAATTTCTCGTCATACGGATACGGAAAACATTTCTAAAACGGTAATCGACCGTCAATATAAGAAAGAAACTGCGGAAAGGTTTCTGAAAATTCAGAATTCTCCTGTGGTACGAAAAATCCGCGAAATTCATGTTTCTTTCTGTCATTTCACGGAAAATGTTGTATCAGAACTATGCTTCGTGAATTCATGAAAGAAATGACGGAAAGTGTACCACAAAAAACGCGGTGCTACACTAATTTTTACAGTATAGCACGGAAAACTCCGGTATGTTGACGACTTCCGAGAGTGAGGGACCCCATCCTGCGAAGGACTAAAAACTGCCCTCTGAAAAAATCATCCAAATCTCGCGTCTAACCCATCATGCCTGTGTTACCCACAACTTTCGGAGAAGGGCAATGGCTGTGTTAACGACAGTTTCGGCCGAACATACGCGATAATGCGGAAGCAGCAGTTAATCATTTGCATAACTTCTGCTACCTCTAATTCAGTGTCATTTCTGTGTAACTAACAAAAGCGTGAATACATCTAAAGCGAACCATTGGCATATCTATCGAGGTACAGCCTCATATAAAAGTAAACACCATTCTTATCTGTTTCGCAAACATAAGTCACTCAACGTTTGACCTTAATTCAGGTTGCCACAAAAACATTCATCGAGAGAGAAAATGTAACGTGAAGTTCAGAAATGCTTTAAGAAGAATGAACTAAAATTTTCATAGATAACAGAAAACGAAGACGAAATTTAAATTTGAGTATATTTGACTAACTGACCTATCCTCCCGCCCACGAAAGAAGTAGAGCATGAAATGGTACAGAAAAAAGGTGTTCAAATTATTACAGATGATAGAAAAAAGATGATGAGAAAAATAAATGACAAAAAAAAAAAAAAAAAAAAAAAAAGATGGAGTAGCTAGTGTAAAGGAAGTGGTCAGATCGGGAAGAATTATAAATTGAGTTATTTGTGCATAAGAATTGTTTCCATTAATGTGTCTTTCTTTCTGTAATTTGAAAACAATGAGGAAGTTTTTAATCTTTAGTGGGGTTTAGTGTTCATACAGATGAGTGCCACCAATTTTTTAGCTAAGGGCAACTTTGAGAATTTCGTACTCAAGTGTGTTCATATTCGTAAAGTTTTGATGATGACTCTCAAATCTAAGTTTGATTTTTCAGCTTAGGGCAAAGGAACTTCTTGTTTTTAATGACGTTTCGAGAAAATTACTACTTCCATTTTATCACAGTAGAAGTTAATAGTTTCACCTCATAAAGCCATTGATCGAAGGAAAAACGTTTTGAAAGTATGTAGGACATTAAACACTTAATTATTAACGCTGCCCCGGTAGCGCAGTGTTCTAAGCGATGGCTTCTGATCATTTGTCTGAGATGGGTCCGGGTTCGAATCCCGTTGAGGCATGGGTGTTGTGTTTGTCTTGCGGCATTAGTTCTTTCCTTTCCCTGGAAGCAGTGGCTCGAAATTGGGGAAGGGCGACTGCTGATAGCCAACTGAGTTGCTCACGGTGGTCGTTAAACCTCCAAAAAAATGATTATCATTTGAAATAATTGCATGGTTAACATTTGAAATAAATTACAGAAAGTATTTTCCTTTGAACTGTGATGACATCTGATGAACAATGAATTTTTATCAATGAAAGACAAATACAACATCCATGCCTCACTGGGATTCGTACCCGGGCCCATCGCGGACGAATAACCAGAAGCCACGTAACTACTGCATGAGACACAAACTTGTAAACCTTCCAATGAGTTTTTTTTTATCATATAACTGAATAGAATCTTCATCGCGAAATGGAAATATTAAAAGGAACAAAATCGAACTTCAAAACACGTTTATATCGATCAAAGGCCTACTAGTAGCGATTTTGATTCAGAAAATGAAAGTCTGAATAGCAAAGTATGTTGGCAAGATCTTAGAATTCGGAATAACTGCGAAAATTTATTCTTCCCATTTGGTATTACGCTTTTCCGTTGTTGCATTTCAACTTCTCTTTTAAGAGAGAAAAGCATTTTCAATAAAAATGCAGTGATAAAAAAAATGTGTTTTTCCCGACGTTAGTTTCAAAGCGAGATTTTACGATTCTTATTCAACAAGCATAAACGGTTTGGGATGACACACATCACAACTTTCCAATCAATAAATTCTTGTCCTGCTACTGTTACATGATTTTAGTAGTGCTTCTACGAAATTCTTTGTGCTTCTATAAAGTTCTCTTCAAATCATCGTCGCAGTGATAAAATATCGATATTCAAAATCATGATTCACAAGTTTGCTAACATCTCCGACACCCGGTAGATTTTCTGCACCAAAGAGTCTGAATTTGCAGCCAAGGCACATAAAAGATTGGAACCCATTCTTGTTTAGAAGCCGTATAAAAGATTTTCAGGAAGATTTAAATTCTCCAGTAGAATTGATTTTTACTTAAACTGCAGACGTGATGTGAAATGTCTTCCCCAGTCGATCAGACGTTCGGACATTTGCACGAAATGTTCCCTTTACGGCTACGTGGTGGGCAATTATCTAAATATTGAAATATGCGTATTTTAAATTTAAAACATGTGTGCGGTGCCGATGTTACATAAAGCGATACTTATTCCTGGAACAAAACCAAACATTTTTTTGTAATTGAACAGCTACAACATATGAACTTTATAATTTTTTTTTACCGTTCGTAAATACACGATTATTTCAAAAGCTTTCTCACAAGCACTAGCACAACTACAGCAAACAAGTCAAAGCACTAGCACACAGGAGGGGCGATTTGAAGCAGAAACTAGGAGAAATAATTCAGATTTTTTTCTATTTTGACAATTTGCTGTTAGAAAAATAAATAAATTTCATGTAATTATTCTATTCATACTTGTTTTATCACATGTTTCAGAACATATCATTTTTATTAGCATAATTAACGGCTGAAAAATGAAGTGGAATTGTTAGACTGGCTTGCTCAGAGTACTAGTCTTAATCCCAAAGAACACCTCTGGGATGAATTGGAGCGATGGATACGCGAACAAAAAATATCTCCACTTTGGCAGCAGCATTGCAGAACGAAATGGCGAGTCATTCCTGTCGAGTCCTACCGGAAATTGCTTGATAGTATGCATCGATGTGTTACCGCTGTAGTACAAGCAAAAGGTGTACCAACCAACTACTAATTGAGATAATAAAGCTATTTGTCCCAAAATATTGTGGTGTCTGAATAATTTTGATAATATAGTGTGTCTATAAATGAAGTATACACTAAAGAGCAATTGTATTAGACACAGCTGGAGTTATGCAAATGTGGCGCTGTGGGCGGCCCTGTGAACGAAACGACATGACGTATGCAGCGATCCGACAATATAAAGAGTGATGCGATGGAAATCAGTAAGAGTCGGACCCAGTATGGGTAAGACGAAGGATATAAGCGCATTTGATCGTGGACAAATTGTCGGGGCCCGACGAATGGGTCACTCCATCTCGGAAGTCGTGCAGACACTGGGATTTTCCCGAGCCACTGTGTTACGGGTGCACCGTGAGTACATCGAATCCGGTAAAACCATCCCTGCAAGGGCCAACTGCCGTGCACAACAGCGTGGGGATGAGCGGGGTTATCGTCAGCTAGCTCACACTGTCACAGCGGATGCACGGGCCACAGTGTAAGCAATATCTCGGCAATTTAACGCAGGTGCACAAAAACGTGTAAGCAACTACACCATACAGAACCATCTCGCTGTGGGGTACAGAAGCCATCGTTCCACGAGGGTACCGCTGCTGACCGCACATCACAGGGTGCAAAGAGTAGCATGGTAACATCGCCACTGGACCCTAGACACGTGGGAAAATGTTGCCTGGACTAATGAGTCGAGATATTCACGTTGGTGCATGTTGATGGCAGGATACGAGTAAGGCGCAAACCACATGAAGCGATGGATCTTTCTTGCCAGCAGGGAACTCTTCAAGTTGGTGGGGGTGGCATTCTCGTCTGGGGACTGTTTACGTGGACTGAAATGGGACCCCTGGTACGTGTGACATCGCCCCTCACAGGTCAACGTTACCGGGATATCCTGGACGACCATTTGCTCCCATTTGTGCGTCTTCAACATCTCACTGGGGACCTCATCCTGCAACAAGACAATGCACCGTGCCATCACTTCTGAATTGTATCCGAATGGTTGGATGAACACTCCACCGACGTAACCTCGCTTCCTTGGCCAGCTAGGTCACCTGACCTCAATCCCATCGAGCACACCTGGGATGCCATCGAGAGAGATGTTAGAGGCTCTGACCCCTCCATCAAATCTGCAGTGGTCGTGGATCCGTATGGCTTCCCAACGCTTCCGGTGTCTTGTCAAGTCCATGCCGAGACGAATCGCCGCCGTCATCAGGACGAAAGGTGGTGCAACACGTTACTAGACAGGTATGTCTAATTCAATTGCTCTTCAGTGTACAACGTCAGTGTGCTATTGCAAAAACATGATAGAGAAAAACTTACTTTAAGCGTCAAGAGACGTGGCAAGTGTTAAAATTCTCTAAGTCAGATGAAAGATGGCGCCATATGTCTCATGTAATGAAAAATCTCGTCAAACACGGAATTACAAGAGACACTGCTTCCCCAGTGGAGAAAGCAGCTTGTGGGTTTGGGTTTGCGGAGTCAAAATCTATAATTACAGTTCAGCGTATGTTCAGAAAGGAGCACAAGAGACAACCGCCGACACGAAAAAGCATCGAACAATGGGAAATTAAATTCAAAGCAACAGGAAGTGTCTGGAAAGGCAAAAGCACTGGGAGACTTTCCATTTCGGGCGAAAAGGTGGAAGGCGTGCGCAAGGCTTATCGAAGGAGCCCGAAGAAGACCGCCCGCCTCTCAAGTCGTGAACTCGAAATACCGCGAGCAACGGTTCACAAAGTTCTGCATAAACGTATATATGCATATAAAGTGCAGTTAGTGCTAAAAAACTTTACCAAATGATCAACCACGTCGAAATCATTTCCGGTAGAATTGCTTAATCACATTGACGAAGATACTATACTCCTTTCACGGGTCTGTTTCAGTAATGAGTCAACATTCCATGTTTCTTGCAGAGTGAATAAACATAACTGCGGAATCTGGGACACCGAAAATTCCCATGTGGTCGTAGCACACGAGAGAAACATCCCGAAGGCTAATATGTGTGTTGGCCTAATGGAAGACGGAGTGATAGGGCCAATTTTCTCCGCTGAACCAACCGCTACTGGCATAAGGTACATGGATATGTTAGTCTTCGCTAAACCAACCGTTACTGGCTTAATGTACATGGACAAGTTAGTCTTCGATGAACCAACCGTTATTGTCATAACGTACCTGGACATGTTAGAACAATTCGCAATTCTACAATCCCAGGATATTCAACACATCATTTATCGGCAAGATGGAGCACCTCCACAGTGGTCTTTGGATTTACATATATCTTTAGAACACCATTTTCCAGGGTGTTGGATTGGACGTGGGGGTCAGACGGCATGGCTACCCCGTTCTCCTGATATTATCCCACGTAATGTTTTTCTTTGGGGCTTCATTATGGACATAGCGTACAAGAGAAAGGGTACATCTGTCACTGAGCTGAAAGAACGCATTTTTTTAATTGGAGGTTTAACGACCACCGTGAGCAACTCAGTGGGCTATAAGTAGTCGCCCGTCCTTAATTTTGAGCCACTAGTTCCAGGGAAGGGAGAGAGCCAGCGCCGTAAGACAAACACAACATCCATGCCTCACTGGGATTCGGACCAATCTCGGACGAATGCTCAGAAGCCATCGCATAGGTCACTGCGCCACCAGGGTGGCAAAGAACGCATTACTGCAGCCTTTTTCCTTGTTACACCAACCGCGTTTCTACATCTGTCAAAGAATATCTCACAAAGTAGAGTGAAGGGGATCTTTTTTTGCAAGGAATTACGATAAACGTCTTTCTGGTTTACTGAAATTCTGATTTCACATGGAGAAAAGCGGCTTTCGGATATGTAAAACTTATTTTCACCCTCTGGAATGAAATCTTTGAACTTTCAACAATGATAGTCATGTTAAGAATATTTTTCGATCCTGTACTCATTAAGGGTGGAAACGAAAATTGCCATTCTGGAATATAACAAATAAACCAAAAGCTTTGAAAATGAGTGACGCGACACAAAACATACCAAAGTTGTTGAACGTATGACGTAGAAACTGCAAAAGATCAGAATATTTATATGTGTGTAATAACAGTATAAATTTAACAGAATGTGTTGCCATCTGCATTTTAAATATTCGTTTGGAAGAAAATAAAATACTAAAATAAACGTTCAGTTCAGTTTATAGTTATTACAATAACAGGAACACACAATAATAGTGTCATCTGGTGTTGTCAAAAGAAAACTATATTTTTTGCAACCCCAGATGACATCGAATTTTCGGGTGTAATGAGCACGTCTTTTGAATCCCTTCTGATGCGAATTAAATTTTTCAAAGCTATGCAAAATCAATGGAACCAGTATGAAAAACAATAGTACCTGACCGAAGGAAGAAGTTTTTCAATCGAGTTTCTAATCCCGCAGATATTTCTGTAAACAGAAAAGTGAACTTACGCTCTCTCGTGGCAGATTTGTGCGTTAAGAAAATATTGAAATTATTAGAAATTTCGCACTGGGAACTCTCTCCAACAAAGAAGGAATTTTTCAAATCGGCTCTTAAAAGCAGAGATATCCACAAATATAAGATATGCATATACGTCCACTGGCGGGAAAATCATGCCTTATTTTAAGAGGAAAGTGTTTTTAAAAGTTTTTCGATGTGAGCGGTGTCGGTCCAGGAAATATTGTTTTTTAGTCGAGTTTTCAGGAGCTCAGATTTTGCTGCAAATACATCAGACGCAGAAATGAAAACTTATGGTCCATGGTGGCCAAACCATTCTTTCCCAAATATTAGAAATTATATGAAAAACATTTCCCATCAGGAGCTGTATGCGATACAGGAAAAATGTTTTCAAATCTGAGTTTTGGAAGCAGAAATATCGGGAAAAACGCAATTTACCTCAACGCCATCTAGTGGAAAGTCTACGAGTTACTTGAAAATTTTGAAATTGTATGGAAACAATTTGCACCGGAACTGCCTTCCAACAAAGAAGGAATTTTTCAAATCGGACTCTTAGAGGTAGATATATTGACAAAAATAAGATATATATCTATTCCTCCAAACGGAGACACCATGAATTATTTTGAGAAGAAAATATTCCGTAAAGCATTATCGACGTGAGAAGTATCGGTCCAAAAACGAATTTTTTAAAATCGAGGTTTTAGGAGCTCAGATTTTGCTGCAAATACATCAGAAGCGGGAATAAAGACTTACACCCCCTGGTGGCCCAACCATTTTTAACAAAAATTAGAAATCATATGCAAGAGATTTCGCATCAGGAGCCATATTCGCTGATTATTATTTTTTTCTAATTGGGGTTGTAGAAGTAGAGACATCAGGGAAACAGCAATTTATTTTTAGGCCTTCAAGCGCAAAATCTATGCGTAACTTGAACAAGTTAGTAAAATCATGCAATGCATTGATTATGATACGCTTTCCAACATACCAGAAATCATTACTCAAGTTATGAGGAAAATGGCTATTGAATAAATCTCGCTCCTGTGTCCTGACCTTTGACCTCATTTCGATGATATTCAACAGAACCGGTTCAGTATATCTCCGAAGCAACAAGCTAAAGTTTTGTTTCAATCGAAGCATTTTTACAAAGTCATAACGCATAAGGGCAATGGAATGGATCCCGATCCTGTGTCCTGACCTTTGATCTCATTTCACCCATTTCCGACACGGTTCGCCCTAAAGTGGTTCCCTACAACATGCTAAAATTTCATTGAAATCGAACCATATTTACGCAAGTTATGACACATACGGGCAATGGAATGGATCCCGCTCCTATGTCGTGACCTTTGACCCCATTAATTCCGTTTTCAATAGGGTTTGTCCCCAGATGGTCCCCTACCACATGCTAAAATTTCATTGAAATCGAACCATTTTTACGCGAGTTATCGTGCGGACAGACGGACAGAGCTGGAGCATATACGCTTTTTCAACCTACGGTTGGAAAGCGTAAATATTTTTCATCGAAATCGAACCATTTTTACGCGAGTTATCGTGCGGACAGACGGACAAACCTGGAGCATATATGTTTCTTCAACCTAAGGTTAGAAAGAGTAAAAACGTGACTACACCTAAAACATTCTTCGACAAAAACGGAATTGAAAGGTAAAATAATTTTTTCAATCGGATGTTTAGAAACAAATATATGGAATAAAATGTATTTTGAAGTCGATATCACGTGTCATTACGCCCTCTACCGGCAAAATTGTGCATCGTAAAAAAATAACGAAATAACGGATCATCATTTCCATATTTTAAGCTTCCTAATTCAAAAAGAATTTGCTATTGAGATGTTGGCGCTCGGTCATGCCATGTGTCTCATTACGTCACGCGTTGCGTGCGGATCCCATTAAAGTTTTATGACGTCACACTCTTGCGAGCAGATGGTCTCGATTCCGTCACGCGTTGTGTGCGTATGACCGTCCGCATGATAACTCGCGTAAACATCACTCGATTTCGATGAAATCTTAGTATGTGGTAGGGCAACACCTGGGAAGAAACCCTATTGAAAGTGAACGAAATGGGATCAAAGGTCAGGACATAGGAGCGGGATCCATTCCACTGCTCTTATGCGTCATAACTAACGTAAAAAAGGTTCGATTTCGATGAAGTTTTAGTATGTGGTAGGGGACCATGTGGGGACAAACGCTATTGAAAATGGGCGAAATGGAGTCACAGGTCAGGACATAGGAGCGGAATCACTTCCATCGCCATTATGTGTCATAACTTACGTAAAAATGCTTTGATTTGAATGAAATGTCAGTATGTTGTAGGGACTTGCTTGGGGACGAATCCTATTAAAAATGGTAAAAATGGGGTCAATGGTTAGAACACAGGAGTGGGATCTATTCCATAGCCCTTATGCATCATAAATTATGTAAAAATGCTTCGATTGCGACAAAACTTTATCATGTTATTTCAGAAGTATACCTAACCGGTTCTGTTGAATATCATCGAAATGGGATCAAAGGACGGGGTACAGGACCGAGATTTGTTCCACAGCCATTATCCTCACAACTTGAGTGATTACTTGAGTAATGATTTCTGGTATGTTGGAAAGCGTATCATAAATCAATGCATTGCATTATTTTACAAACTTGTTTTCTTCTTAACGAATGTTCAGAATGTAGATGGCGTCACATACTGTTAAATTATAATTAGTTTTGCACATATTAATATCCTGTTTTTCTGCGATTGTTCACCATACTTTAAACATTAGGGCATTTTCTATTGTATTATCAATTTTCAAAGCTTTGCTTAGGCAGTTATACCCCAGATTGTGAATTTCCGTTTCCATCAATTGTGAATATAGGATCAAAAGACAGCGGCGTTAAAGTGTTCCAAAGTATTTTAAGTGAAATGTCAGTAGTCTTCCCGAACGAAAGTTAATTACTCATGTTTTCATATTTTTGTGAGAGTAACATTAGATAATTTGGGATAAATACCAAATGCATAAAAAATGCGGGAACTTTCAAATCAAAGATTTAGAGATAGTATCACTAAATTTCATCTTTTTTCTTTTGATGGACACCTTAAACTAAAATACAATCATAATGCAATTATTGGTTCTATAATCCTGAGGATATACATTCCCACTTTATGTCAATTAAAAAACAACCAATCAGAATGCTTCTTTGTCCTATGTTTCTGTCAGTCACAACACAAATTTCAAATAATCGGTAGAATACTGTGTAATGCATACGTCTAATTTAAACTTCCTTTTAGGTTCCTGTCTTGTTACGTAAATTTTGTTTCTTCACGGTAAATATTTTCTGACTTAATGCCACAGAGCTCCGTTCGATGAATTTTGCGTTGGAAATCTAGACAGCAGGTCAGAAAGCAAGCTACGTAGTTAAGCACTCTTGAGATAAGAGTTCAAGGTGCGATGTTAGATAGGCAACCTTAGAAGAGTTACCCATTGCGCAATTTGAAATGAGCTATGAGTAATCTTTCACAAATGGGTTATATACAATATTCAGAGTTACAAGAGAGATAGGAGATAAGATCCTAATATTCAGTGAGCATTCAGTTGTATTGTGACTGAAGTTCTCTGTTCAACGCACTTTGTTGTATTGCGAAAGACTTGAGGATGATTAATTAGTGATTAATTAGTGATGTGATGTCTGATATAAATAAAGTGATTGTTAAAAGTTCTGGGTAGCTGCTAGTCAAATAAAAGATCCTCTTCGGCGACGAATAGGGCTAAACCAATTTTAAGGAAAAATTAGACAGCAACGATTGAATATTTTTTTAAAAATTCAGATGTTCCTCTTAATACAGGAGAAGACTTAGGTGTCATCCTCTTCGTCCAAGATGTCTTCCTTTCGCTTTCCAGTAAAATACATTTAAGGTGAACAAAGTATCCAAATATTAATTACTGATCAAAAGATGAAATGCGCGCATTTTAGGTGTAGAATAAACCGTTAGAAATTCAGTTGCTTTTGGTAAGTTCAATTAAGATATGTATACATAAATACACAGTCGTATCAGAATAATATGACCACCTACCTAATAATGGGAATATCCATCCTTGGACCGGATGACAGCGATGAGACGGCGTAACATGGACACAATGAGGCCATGGAAGGTTGCCCGAGGCACACGTGCCCATTCGGACAGCAGCAGAGCACGGAGGTCCGCGTGACGACGTGGTTGTGGGTCGGCACGTCGAACCTGTCGATCCAAATAGTCACACAAGTGCTCTATGGGATTGAGGTCTGGTGATTTCGCCGGCCGAGGAAGAACGGAAACATCACTGTCGTTTTCCTAAAACCAGTAACACACCCCCTAAGTGAGGTGGCACGGCGCATTGTTCAGTTGGTAGACACCATCACCACCAGGGTAAACGTCCAACATGAAGGGATGCATGTGGTCAGCGAGGATGGACAGGTAGCATGTCAGCGATGGATATTGGCGTTCAGGGACCCATCCAGTGGTACCAGCGTTCCCAGGTCATACCAGAAAAACATCCCCCAGACATGCACACTGCCACCGCCCGTCACTTCTGTGGAGTAGAAACTCTGATTCGTCGAAGAAGGCAACCTTTTCCCACTTTTTCACTGTCCAATGAAGGTAGTCCCATGCTACCTGCAGGCGTCGTTGCCGATGGACCTGGGTTTACATGAGCGCCTTGACGTAGCGTCGACTCCGGAGACCCATGCGTAACAGGGCTCGTTCTACTCTTATCAGGGACACATACGTGGGTGCCCCAGCGTTCATTTGCGTGGTCAATTGCTCAAACGTTCTCCTCTGGGGTCGATGGATTTGGGACTCCACAGTTTTGACGTCGGAGGTACTGGGTGTGCTGGCGGTCCATTCTTTGTACTCTCTTGCTACAGCACCTCACGAACAGCCCACGAAGTCTGCTGTTTCTGAGATGCTTCCACCCTTAGCACGGTAGCGAATAATCATTCCTTTTTGAAAGTCCGTCAAAACCATTGTGCTCACGTGACGCACTATGGCTCATCTGTCTTGGCCGGCCGCTTATATCGAGTGGTCGATTTTGTCACATGCACTCTGTAACGCGCCTCGGCAAATACACTATGATTCCGTGGGTGGTCATATTATTCTGATGCGAGCGTGTACTTTACTCTTAGTCCGGGGCCATAGGGTAAAAAGTTAGGTCCCGTGTGCTCCTTCGTGAAGAAAGCAAGGGACCTGTGTTTTCATGTTTCAATATGTGTGGGGATGCCGAAATGCCTTAGTGCCACTTTCAAAATGGCGGCCACTTGTATCCCGTAACGTGTATTTACTCTTAACTCGGTAAATTATCATCCAATTTCAATTTTTTTTAAATGGAATCTTGTTTTATGTTCTTTATTTTGTGTTATTACCAATTATCATGTGTACCTAACTGTTTTCCCATAAAATCTAAAAAAAAAAAAAATTTAATACATTTTTGACCTCAATATATCTCGGTTCCTCTTGATCCAGTTTCTACGAAATTTGTGTCATTAAAGGCCTGCATTGTATGAGGAAAATAAGGATTATATATTCTATACAAAAACTATACATACAGGAAGAATAATAGCTAAACAAAAATATATACATATTTCATTTGAGAAAAAAAGTATCATGGTTAAACAAGGGTAATATCTTGGTCTACTTCACTGTCCTCACTTTCATCATCAGTGCCAAAAACTTGTTCACAAGTTTCCACAGTATTTTCACATAAGTCTTCAGCATCACAACAACTGCACATTTCTGTACACGGAAATGAATTAGTGGTAGCCGCCCCGGTGGCGCAGTGGTCTAAGCGATGGCCTCTGATCATTCATCCGAACGGGGTCCGGGTTTGAATCCCCATGAGGCATGGATGTTGTGTTTGTCTTACGGCAAAACATACTCTTTTATACACTGCTGGCCACCCAAAATGTAACAGCAAGAAGGACACGAGATAGCAAAGCCAGATTTACTGGACACATAACAACAGATGCAAAGATGAAACGATTGAGCTTACAGGCCAGTGCGATTAGCGGAACACGCAGGCATCAATAGTTCGTGTGGCCCCCAGGGCTGCCAATAACGGCAGCTGCACGCCGCGGCATCGAACGAAAGAGGCTTTGGATGTGGGCTTGGGGTAAGTCGGTCCAGGCTGCTTCTACACGTTGCCACAGGTCATCAGGCGTAACCGCGGGTGATGCTTACCGGGCCACTTGGTTGCCGATCAGCAACCAGACGTGTTCGATGGGCGACATATCGGGAGAACAGGCGGGCCACTGCAGCACTGATACCTGGCGGGCCGTGGAGAATTGTTGCACGATGCGTGCCACGTGCTGGCGCACGTTGTGCTGTTGAAACGTGACCGCTGGCAGGTCCTGCAGGTAAAGGAGGACTACAGGCTCCAAAACGTTGGAGATGTAGCGGTGGCTGTTGAATGTACCGGCGATGAGTACCAGAGGGGTGCGAGTGTCATGTCCAATTGCACCCCAAACCATAACGCCAGGCGACGGACCGGTATGGCGATGCATAATGCAGGCGTCATACAGTTTTTTGCCGTGGTGCCGCCACACGCGGATCCGACCACCGTGGTGTTGCACGCAGAAGTGGGATTCGTCGGAGAAAACAATGCCGTGTCATTCCGTAGTCCAGGTGCGGCGTTCAACGGACCACTGCCGCCGCACTCGCCGGTGGTGTAACGTCAATGGTAATCGGAACAATGGGCGCCGTGCAACAAGTACCCGCTCCTGCAGACGACTTCGAACGGTACATGCTGACATTGGTTGTTGCGCAACACACCCTAACTACTGTGCTAACGTTCGTGATGTGGCGGTGCAAGCCGTCAATGCCCACCGCAAAACATGCCGGTCCTCTCGTTCGGTGGTGTGCCGCGGCTACGGCAATCGCTCACGTCGGTCCGTCCGTCCCTCCTGCACACAGCGAATCCATACTTGCCTCACTGTGGCTGGATGTTGTCCCACACGAGCGCCGATTTCTCGTTAAGATAAACCGCTGTCGCGATAAGCCACTATTCGTTCTCTGTCGAACTCCAAAACGTGCTGGAATGACTGCCGTATATTGCGACGAAGCATCAGGAAGCTTCCCAAGCACAGGTCCGGCAGCACAACACACTTCCATTACTTACACCCCGCCTTCTGTGCACCCTTCTTATAGTGCTTCTTGGTGGCGTGCCGGCCGCACGTGATTTGCATATTCCCTGCAATGCTAATCGTTTGCATGTCCTCTCGCGGGCGAAGCATGCTGCGAATTTCAGGCCAATCGGATGTTTCCTTCTTGTTGTTGCATTTTGGGTGGCCAGCAGTGTATATATATATATATATCATCATCATCATCATTGTCAACCATTATCAATCCACTGCTGGACGAAGGTCTCCCAAGTTTCCTCCACAACGCTCTGTCTTGTGCCAGTCTCCTCCATGTCACTCCTGCATACTTTCGAATTTCATCCACCCATCTTCCATGTGGTCTTCTTCTGGGTCTTTTCCTGTCCCTTGGAATCCAATCTAAAATTTCGGCTGTCCATCGATGGTCTGTTCTTCTGGCAGTATGTCCAGCCCATTGCCATTTCAGCGATTTAACTCTGATCATGATGTCTTCCACTCTTGTCATTTTTCGGATCCACGTGTTCCTCTTCTTATCTCTCCTGGTTACACCAAGCATCCACCTCTCCATGCTTTTTTGAGTTGTCTGCAGCCTTTGTATGTCTCTTTTAGCTAAGGTCCACGTCTCTGCACCATACGTAAGCACTGGAAGGATGCATTGATCAAACACTTTTCTTTTAAGACATAATGGCATATTGCTCTTGAAAATTATGCTGTTTCTTCCAAAAGCTCTCCAGGCAAGTTTTGTACGCCGATTAATTTCTTCACCAATGTGACCCTCACTTGATATCTGCTGTCCAAGATAAACGTACGTGTCTGTTATCTCCAGCTTTTCTCCATCAATCGATAAATCTTCATTTCTTGTAAAAGCATTGTACATCACTTTTGTCTTCTGAAAGTTCATTTTTAATCCCACTTCTTTACTCTTGTCAGCAAGTTCCTGGATCATACTCTGCAGCTCTGATGGGGTAGTTGCAAAAATGACTATGTCATCAGCAAAACGAAAGGTGGGTTAGATAATCTCCATTAATCTTTATCCCCTTGTTTTCCCAGCTCAGTGATTGAAAGACATTTTCCAATGTGGCATTAAAGAGCTTCGGAGATATGGTGTCACCTTGTCTCACTCCTTTTCCAATTTTTATGTGTGTTGTATTTTCAAACAGCCGAATCTTTGCACTTGCATTTTCATAGATGTTATTAATAATATTAATGTATGCATCTTCAATACCGCAGGATTTCAGAGCCATTGCAACTGCTGATTGTTTCACCGAATCACAGGCTTTTTCATAATCGATAAAAGCCATGCACAATGGAAGCTCATATTCCCTCGCTCTTTCAATTAGTTCTCTCAGTACGTGGATATGATCTATTGTGCTGTAGTCACTCCTGAATCCAGCTTGTTCTCTCGGTTGAGCCATGTCCAGTGTCACCTTCAAGCGGTGTGAAAGAACTTTAGTGAAGATTTTATAAACCACTGATAGGAGGCTGATAGGTCTGTAGTTCCTGAGATCCTCAATGTCACCTTTTTTATGTAGCAAGATCATTGTAGCGTTGTTCCAATCCTCAGGAATTTTCCCTTCATTAAGGCATCGAGTGAAAATTTGGGCGAGTACTGTTTCGATTTCTCCACTTGCTTCTTGTATGATGTCTACAGTAATTCCATCTTCTCCTGGAGCTTTTCCCCGCTTCATGTTCTTGATTGCATGTGCAACTTCTGATGGAAGGACTGGAAGAACTCTGGTACTGGTACCTTTCATGATGTCTGGAGTACATGTATCATCCCTTTCATATAATTTGGAGTAGAAATCTTTCACTCTTGTCAAAATTTCGCCTCTATTTCTTGTTACAGAACCATCTTCTTTTCTCAGTGCCATAATCTGTTTTTTCCCCTTACTGAGATGTCCCTTTGCTATCTTTAGGCTTTGGTTGTTTTCAATTGCTTTCCTTACTAGTTCACAGTTGAATTTCCTTACGTCTTCAGTGATACTTTTTCGTACTGTCTTGCATAGCTCTATATATTCCACTTTGGAAGTCACATCTTCTTTAGTTGTCCTCATCACTCTTCTTTTTTGCATCAACATTTTGGTTTTTCCTGATAATTTGTTCACATGCAATTTGTTCTTAGACCCAGCTAATTTTGTTGCTGTTTCCATAAGAGCTTTGGTTACTTTTCTGTTAACTTCAGAAATATCCACTTCTTCCGATGTTAGGCCTTCTAAAGCAGAGAATCTGTTCTTCAGTTCCAATTTGAAGGTATTATGGTGTTTTTTAAGGTTGGTTATGTCAATACATTTTGTTTGTCTTATGAGCTTGCCACGTTCCAGTTTAGTGTTGAGGTGCATCTTACATCTCACCAATCTATGGTCACTGCCTGTGTTGAACTTGTTTAGCACACTGCAGTCTTCTATGACGAATTTTTTGTTACACATAATAAAATCAATTTCACTTGTCGTCCCATTTGGATGTCTCCATGTCCATTTCCTGTGTGGCTTTTTCTTGAAAAAGGAGTTCAAGATGAAAAACCCTTCTGCCTCTGCAAACTCTACGAGAGTATTTCCACGCTGGTTTCTGTTGCCGTGACCGAATTTACCTACTGAAGTTTCATTCTGTTGCCGTTGCCCTATTTTTGCATTGAAATCTCCCATAATTATCTTCAAGTGCTGCTTACCTTTATTATTTAGATCACGAATTTCCTCATAAAATTCTTCAATTTCTTCTTCAGCATGACTTGTGGTGGGTGCATAAGTTTGAATAATCTGAGCCTGGTATCTTCTCGAGAGTTGGATAACGAGTCGTGCAGCTCTGTCAGAGGAACTTTCAACTTCTACAACTTTATCCTTCAGTTTCTTGTTTATTATAAATCCAACACCACTAGTTCTGCCAGTAGCTGTCCCACGATAGTAGAAGAGATGTCCACTTTTCAGTTCAATGAGATCTTCTCCTTTTCTCCTTACCTCACTTAGCCCGACGATGTCCCACTTGATCCTTTGTAGTTCCTCTTCCAATTCAAGAAGCCTTGAATCAGAAGATAGGGAGCGTCCGTTGTACGTAGCCAAGGTCAGCATCAGATGGCAGCCTAGTCCGGTCCTCCGGGGATTCTTAGCACCCTCTGCCTTCATGTCGCACTGGCCGCTGCCTTGGCCAGGTACATTCCAGCTGCCGGAGACTGAGGGCCAAGATTTAAGTTGTGGAGTCATTTTGGAGGGGTTTGGCCATAACTCACCACGCTGGCCAAGCGGGTTGGTGAGTGTGGGATAACATTTCCTCTAATCCCGATGGTATAGTTATACCGTTATACCGCTATTGGCGGTCGTCAGAGCCCCTTTAGTGGGAACAGGATGTACCACGAGAAGGCGGGGTTGACATTTGTCAAGGAGAGGCTGTGGTGTTACGCATCACCTGACCTTACATCCCATATATATATATATATATATATATATATATATATATACTATAAAGATACCTAAGCAAAAAAATACATATATAATTTTGACTCACACCTAGTACAACATAGAAAAGGTTATGTATCTACCTGTGTGAGTAAAAGGAGAAAAGAAAAAAAAATAAAATAAAACAACTGAATGTAGAAGGTGTCGAGAATACTGAGCCTTGGCTTTATCAAGGACCAGCAAAAACTCTGCATTTTCTCACTTCCACAAAGACCTAGTTGGAAATGGGTTTCTGCAAGGCCATAGATGCAAGTAATATTCCCACCTAAAATAGTTTCAAAAATATATATATAAGTCATGTCCTCCGTAGAGTAGCATGACCTAGCACTAGTTAACAATTTCGCTTGCATCCATTAACCTTCATGGCCCGACCCATGCTCTTCATCTGTTACTATTAAACAGAGAGAAGAAGATTAAAGAGAACTCAAGCTGTGAGAGTGACATAATAAATAGAAATGATTTTCAGCTATAACGAAATTCCAAGTTCGTTTGAGAGAGAATTTAAACCTGAAAAACAAATTTTACATTGCAATTAAAAAAGGAAATGTTAATTTATAACGAACAGATTTTTGAAAGAAAACTTGAGTCTAAAACCCCCTACTCTACAACTTATGACAGCACGAAAACGAGAATAAATTAAAGATAATAATTAACTAAAGAAAACTTTGTGAAAGTTATATACCTTAAACAGTTAGTTGCAATATGTACAAAGTATTTCAGCAGTGCTTTAAGTGCATAATTAATTAGTTATTAAGAACTTAACTACTTTGAAAAAACGGCGCATAGACAGCGCATAGAAAAGGAACAAGCTTAGCCATCTTCTGTTCTAGGTACCACAAAAGACGCTCAAAGTTACAAAGAAAAGTAAGAGTTAAAACCCGCATAAATGTTAACAGACAAACCAATGCTTAAAAGCTGAAAAGCTAAAAAACGACAGAGAAAAGGTACATGAAGTACAAACATTGAACTTATAAAACCTAGAACCCAAAAACAAGGAAGAGATGTCTTAAAGAAGGTTTTGAAACACATTAGAAACTGTTCTAACTTGATGTACAGAGATTTTTGGATAATTAATAATAATGCAGAAGTAATTTCTACTATACTCAAAGTGTGTCCCCTAGATATTAATAGTTATGATTTTGAAAACCTATATACTAATCTGCCTCTATCAGATATAATCACTACCTTTAAAGAGCTGTATGCAGAATTTAAACTTAACCAATTTGTTGATGTAGGAACTTGGAACTCTTATCTCAATTGCTGCATAAAAAATAACCATATCTTATATAATAATACTCTCTATAAGCAAGTGAACGGTATTCCAATGGGAACATCAACGTCCACGAATATCGCTAATCTATTCCTGTTCTTTAAGGAATATAAATTCATTAAAAATCACCCCACCTGCTCAGATAACTACCTTTACACTTTTAGATATATTGATGATCTGCTGTGTATCAATAATTCCGAAGTTATAGAGAGTGATTTTGATAATATCTATCCTAGCTCTCTTAACTTATGTAAAACCAACCACAGTAATCAGGAACTTGAGTTCCTAGACTTAAGCATTAAGCTCAACAGAGGTAACCCATCTATTAGCCTCTTTGATAAAAGAGTTAATTTTCCTTTCAAAGTAATTAAATATCTACACTGGAATAATAACATTTCAACCAAAGTAATTGAGAATGTACTAATTTCTCAGGTCCTAAGAATTTCAAGAATTTGCAGCAACAATTTGGACTTCAATTACCACATTAATATACTATTAGAAAGTTTTCTAGAGAACGAAATTCCTTCTTCTTTCATCAAAAGAACTTTAAGAAAAATTATTCTGAATAATAGAGTAAGGTTGGCAGATCTGCTTTAATTTTCTACACAGTTAATAATATGATTCTGACCAATCAAAGCCGTAAGGAAGTTGGCTAGAGGATGCCTATTAACTACCTAAAGGAACCTTATTGCTATGGATATGACGGTCCTATTAAAACAAAAAAATTAAATAATATAAACAAAATCACAAAAAAGCTTAAAAATCTGTTTATAAAAGAAAATAAAAACAAATAAAAAAGAAAACTAGTTATTCATCACTAGGATAGCTATACTAAAAATAGTAAAACCAACATTAAAATTAATAAGATTCTGATTAATCTATAGAAGCTCACTAAGGTGATTTAATACATGCAAAGATTATTAAATAAACTGCTCGTGTATTTTATAATATTTCTCATGTATTCTGGAGAGTTAATTCTGCTCATTCTGATCATACAGATCCACAGTCTTAAGTTTATATATTTTTTTCTCTGGTTAAAATCTCCGCGCATTGGTTTCTTGCTGTATGAGGAGGCCATCAGCCCCACCCTCACTGCCCCCCAGCATCTAGGGAGTGGCGGAAGAGGTCAGCCATGTTCTCCTCTTGTGAGGAGAAAAGTTTTTGCAACTCAAGAGGTAAGCTCTCTTCCTTGTTTTTGGGTTCTAGGTTTTATAAGTTCAATGTTTGTACTTCATGTACCTTTTCTCTGTCGTTTTTAGCTTTTCAGCTTTTAAGCATTGGTTTGTCTGTTAACATTTATGCGGGTTTTAACTCTTACTTTTCTTTGTAACTTTGAGCGTCTTTTGTGGTACCTAGGAACAGAAGATGGCTAAGCTTGTTCCTTTTCTATGCGCTGTCTATGCGCCGTTTTTTCAAAGTAGTTAAGTTCTTAATAACTAATTAATTATGCACTTAAAGCACTGCTGAAATACTTTGTACATATTGCAACTAACTGTTTAAGGTATATAACTTTCACAAAGTTTTCTTTAGTTAATTATTATCTTTAATTTATTCTCGTTTTCGTGCTGTCATAAGTTGTAGAGTAGGGGTTTTAGACTCAAGTTTTCTTTCAAAAATCTGTTCGTTATAAATTAACATTTCCTTTTTTAATTGCAATGTAAAATTTGTTTTTCAGGTTTAAATTCTCTCTCAAACGAACTTGGAATTTCGTTATAGCTGAAAATCATTTCTATTTATTATGTCACTCTCACAGCTTGAGTTCTCTTTAATCTTCTTCTCTCTGTTTAATAGTAACAGATGAAGAGCATGGGTCGGGCCATGAAGGTTAATGGATGCAAGAATTGTTAACTAGTGCTAGGTCATGCTACTCTACGGAGGACATGACTTATATATATATTTTTGAAACTATTTTAGGTGGGAATATTACTTGCATCTATGGCCTTGCAGAAACCCATTTCCAACTAGGTCTTTGTGGAAGTGAGAAAATGCAGAGTTTTTGCTGGTCCTTGATAAAGCCAAGGCTCAGTATTCTCGACACCTTCTACATTCAGTTGTTTTATTTTATTTTTTTCTTTTCTCCTTTTACTCACACAGGTAGATACATAACCTTTTCTATGTTGTACTAGGTGTGAGTCAAAATTATATATGTATTTTTTTGCTTAGGTATCTTTATAGTATGTGAATTCTGAATTTTCAAAACTGCTGCGTTGCGCGTTTTGATTTTCAGGTTATTTTGCACCCTTCATTTTAAATTCTAAAATTTTTTCCTTAGTCTTCAGTTTTGCTCTTAAGTAACTAATTTCAATTTATTATTTAGCAGCTCATGCGCAAATTCTAGTTGAAATGTTTTATTATTTTTTATTATTATTATTTTTTATTACTATTTTTTTACTTGAGGTTTTTCATTTTCTAATTTTTCTTTTTAGTATGTTTTGGATGCAGCTTTTGGAGTGTAGTTTATACTCGAGTTTGGTCTTTTCTTGGACTGCTTATTTCTAAAAAGTTTTTCCTAGTTGGTTTGCTCAGAATTTGTATGTTTTGGCCCAAGTGGAGTTCTAAGGACGATGAAAGGATTGGAGGTCAGCTCAGATATTTTAAGTCCTCCCGCTCGGTTAGGCTAGCACCCTTTCCCCATAGTGTATGAACTCGCTGGCAAAGGTAATCTAAAGTTATGAAATGACAAACGTTGTTTGACATGTAAATCTGCAGATCTAACCTGTATTCTTCTGTTGAGGATAATTGCTCCAACAAGTTTTGCAAAGCCTACAATACCATCTATAAGCTCACCTGTACTGTCTGCAACCTTAGCTATATTGGCCAAAGTAAAAATCCTCTTCATCTTAGGATTAATGGTCACAGGTCTCTAGTAAACAAGTTCTCTAATTCAGGAGTGAACCCCTCCACAAACGCCAACCAGTACTCTACCTTTGAATTAGAGCATTTCCATACTCATGGTTTTGACAAAGTGAAAATAGAGGTACTACATATTATCCCTGACCTCTATGCTCGGCTAGAAACTGAATCCCTTGAAATTTTGCAGCATCAGTCTCTTTATCCCTATGGCCTTAATTCCATCTATCTGACAATAAGCATAATCAGCATAAATTTTCAATTCGTGAACTCTTCTTTCTTGTTAATAATAAGAGCTGCTCTAGAGGTAATAGAGGACAGAGGTTATTTCGCACATCAAGCAAAGTTGATTTTGCTAACTTGCTAAAAACTCTGGAAAGCTTTAAAACTGGCACTAATTTTGTTAAAAATACTTACAAAATTCTCAAGTCCTTCAAGCACTCTGTCCTTAAATGTTTTTTCAAATTCTGGAATGAAACTGCTGACCATGTTGATAAGCATGTTTTTGCTTTGGTTCTGGACATTCTTAAACATATTCTTAAAGATAAAATTTCTCTTAAAGAATTTTCCAGTAATTTTGTTACCATCAGGTTCCTAAATAAAGCCTACGATAATCTCAATGTAAGGAAGCTGTTCTACAATAATGCAATTTTTTTTCCCATCCACAGGCACCAGTCTATTGTAAGTTTTAAATATGTTAAGACCTTAGGGTCAATAGTTAAAAACTACAAACTTAACTCTTCGAGCTACATTCCTGTAATTACTACTTGTTCTTGTGATGAACATAAAGAAACAGTTCACTATGATAAGAATTACAACCATATTATCACCGGAAACTTGAGTTTTGTTGAAAATGAAAAGCTTAGGAATTTATTAGAGTATGGCTCTAATTTCAGACCTTCCTTCACAATTTCCAAAGAAAGGATTCTTGAGAGCTTCACTCAAGATGTAAATAAGTACATCGTAAAAACCAGTTTAACGTACAATCAGCCTATTGAGGCCTTCGCAGAATGGAAATATAATATAATCAATAGCTTCACCGGTGAGTTGGCAGGTCTGGACTTTTGTTTCGACAGAAATCTCTTTTTCTCTGGAGAAGCTAAAAGGTCACTCTCCAAACTACAAGACCAATTTATTTTTACCACTACGGATAAAGCTAGCAATAATTTTGCAATTATCTGTAAGAAGTTCTATTTTGAATTGTTAACTATGGAACTCAATAATAGAGTAACATACGAGCCCGTAAGTTATTCTACCAAGCAGTTAGAAAATCGGTTTAAGGCATTCTTCAAGAAACTTAAAATTCCGCAAACTAGAAGATATGGGCCTGAATTTCCATTTCTTTTTGCAACGGTTAAGTTTCATAAGGATCCTGTGAAGTTCAGGTTCATAGCTAGTGGAGTAAGGAGTCATAAAAAGAAAATAGATCTTGCTTTTGAAGATGTCTTAAAGAAGGTTTTGAAACACATTAGAAACTGTTCTAACTTGATGTACAGAGATTTTTGGATAATTAATAATAATGCAGAAGTAATTTCTACTATACTCAAAGTGTGTCCCCTAGATATTAATAGTTATGATTTTGAAAACCTATATACTAATCTGCCTCTATCAGATATAATCACTACCTTTAAAGAGCTGTATGCAGAATTTAAACTTAACCAATTTGTTGATGTAGGAACTTGGAACTCTTATCTCAATTGCTGCATAAAAAATAACCATATCTTATATAATAATACTCTCTATAAGCAAGTGAACGGTATTCCAATGGGAACATCAACGTCCACGAATATCGCTAATCTATTCCTGTTCTTTAAGGAATATAAATTCATTAAAAATCACCCCACCTGCTCAGATAACTACCTTTACACTTTTAGATATATTGATGATCTGCTGTGTATCAATAATTCCGAAGTTATAGAGAGTGATTTTGATAATATCTATCCTAGCTCTCTTAACTTATGTAAAACCAACCACAGTAATCAGGAACTTGAGTTCCTAGACTTAAGCATTAAGCTCAACAGAGGTAACCCATCTATTAGCCTCTTTGATAAAAGAGTTAATTTTCCTTTCAAAGTAATTAAATATCTACACTGGAATAATAACATTTCAACCAAAGTAATTGAGAATGTACTAATTTCTCAGGTCCTAAGAATTTCAAGAATTTGCAGCAACAATTTGGACTTCAATTACCACATTAATATACTATTAGAAAGTTTTCTAGAGAACGAAATTCCTTCTTCTTTCATCAAAAGAACTTTAAGAAAAATTATTCTGAATAATAGAGTAAGGTTGGCAGATCTGCTTTAATTTTCTACACAGTTAATAATATGATTCTGACCAATCAAAGCCGTAAGGAAGTTGGCTAGAGGATGCCTATTAACTACCTAAAGGAACCTTAGTGCTATGGATATGACGGTCCTATTAAAACAAAAAAATTAAATAATATAAACAAAATCACAAAAAAAGCTTAAAAATCTGTTTATAAAAGAAAATAAAAACAAATAAAAAAGAAAACTAGTTATTCATCACTAGGATAGCTATACTAAAAATAGTAAAACCAACATTAAAATTAATAAGATTCTGATTAATCTATAGAAGCTCACTAAGGTGATTTAATACATGCAAAGATTATTAAATAAACTGCTCGTGTATTTTATAATATTTCTCATGTATTCTGGAGAGTTAATTCTGCTCATTCTGATCATACAGATCCACAGTCTTAAGTTTATATATTTTTTCTCTGGTTAAAATCTCCGCGCATTGGTTTCTTGCTGTATGAGGAGGCCATCAGCCCCACCCTCACTGCCCCCAGCATCTAGGGAGTGGCGGAAGAGGTCAGCCATGTTCTCCTCTTGTGAGGAGAAAAGTTTTTGCAACTCAAGAAGGTAAGCTCTCTTCCTTGTTTTTGGGTTCTAGGTTTTATAAGTTCAATGTTTGTACTTCATGTACCTTTTCTCTGTCGTTTTTAGCTTTTCAGCTTTTAAGCATTGGTTTGTCTGTTAACATTTATGCGGGTTTTAACTCTTACTTTTCTTTGTAACTTTGAGCGTCTTTTGTGGTACCTAGGAACAGAAGATGGCTAAGCTTGTTCCTTTTCTATGCGCTGTCTATGCGCCGTTTTTTCAAAGTAGTTAAGTTCTTAATAACTAATTAATTATGCACTTAAAGCACTGCTGAAATACTTTGTACATATTGCAACTAACTGTTTAAGGTATATAACTTTCACAAAGTTTTCTTTAGTTAATTATTATCTTTAATTTATTCTCGTTTTCGTGCTGTCATAAGTTGTAGAGTAGGGGGTTTTAGACTCAAGTTTTCTTTCAAAAATCTGTTCGTTATAAATTAACATTTCCTTTTTTAATTGCAATGTAAAATTTGTTTTTCAGGTTTAAATTCTCTCTCAAACGAACTTGGAATTTCGTTATAGCTGAAAATCATTTCTATTTATTATGTCACTCTCACAGCTTGAGTTCTCTTTAATCTTCTTCTCTCTGTTTAATAGTAACAGATGAAGAGCATGGGTCGGGCCATGAAGGTTAATGGATGCAAGCGAAATTGTTAACTAGTGCTAGGTCATGCTACTCTACGGAGGACATGACTTATATATATATTTTTGAAACTATTTTAGGTGGGAATATTACTTGCATCTATGGCCTTGCAGAAACCCATTTCCAACTAGGTCTTTGTGGAAGTGAGAAAATGCAGAGTTTTTGCTGGTCCTTGATAAAGCCAAGGCTCAGTATTCTCGACACCTTCTACATTCAGTTGTTTTATTTTATTTTTTTCTTTCTCCTTTTACTCACACAGGTAGATACATAACCTTTTCTATGTTGTACTAGGTGTGAGTCAAAATTATATATGTATTTTTTTGCTTAGGTATCTTTATAGTATGTGAATTCTGAATTTTCAAAACTGCTGCGTTGCGCGTTTTGATTTTCAGGTTATTTTGCACCCTTCATTTTAAATTCTAAAATTTTTTCCTTAGTCTTCAGTTTTGCTCTTAAGTATATATATATATATATATATTATGCAGCTGCCTAATGCAACTTTCTCAAATGCAAATTGTAAAACAGCAGCCGTGTCGGACCGAACATAAAAATATTTTTTTCTTTCACCGTGTTTACAAATGAATGCACAGAAAGGCTACAAAGTGACATAATAATGTGCTTTGTTTTCAAAAGACGTGCTAAAAGTAAGACGATGTATCAAATCGAGTGCTGCCTAATGTTTGGAACATAAATAAAGTTCTCCCTTTCTTTGGCTTTTAAAACTTTGTCTGATAGATGAGCCTACGTCATTTCTCTTGAGGAAAGCTTTCCGATGTACTGAGATGTGACATTGATAGAAGAGTAATTAGAATCGGTGTGTTGTTGGTTCAACAACTTTGACATCAAGATGGTATAGTAATGATTAATATCCTTGAGACCAAGGGATTTGGTGCCTTTTAATAGCTAAAGTTTGGATCAAGTTTCAACCTCTTTTGTAACCCAAAAAAGTAAGAATATAATGCGCCTTTTAATGAATATCTGGTCTTTGCATAGGAAATCCTAAGACACCCGAAGCGGCGTTTGAGACATTTCATCGTAGGTGATGTCAAGAAACAGTGAATCGTTTACGTTGATCTGGTTTTGCGGCATTCATTGGAAAATGACATTAGCGTGGTGAAAGAAGTTATTGTTTCACTTACATTTGAGGTTTTGTTTTTTCATTTTTGATAATACTGATAATATAATTACCAGACAAATATCTTTAGTGATAGACGACTTATACTGATATCTTCCTTACCTTGGCAGTCCTAAGAAAAGGAATACAAAGGTCAGAATGAAAATTCTGATACTGAAGAAAGTACAGTGGAACATCGGTTATACGTTTTCCGTCTATACGTTTTTCACTTTTTACGGAATTCTGTTTTAGTCCTGACATTTTACTGTACTTTCTATCACTCTTCCAGTTCGGTTATACAAAATGCATTATACGCTTTTTGCGATTACATTCAAAAATTTGGATTTCAGATTATCATAAGCAAACGGTTCTTTGATTATTTTATGCGTAGATCAAATGAGTTTTCGACGCAAAGTATAATGAGAAATGATACATGCAGTGCAAAAGAGTGAAACATATTTACAGATGAATGCGAGGGCACACATTTAATCCCACCACAGCAAACAGGCAAATATAAGCTGTAAATGAAAAAAACAAAATACAAAATAAAAATAGGCAACAATCGTGAGCCAGCCTGGCTCAAAGCAGAAAGCAAGAAACAGAAGAACAGTCTTTTAAGGCAGGACAAGCTGGCTAAAGCGACAGAAACTACAGAAATACGTATAAAACGTCTTCCAGAAAGCAGTAGAACCATCGGTCAGGTCATGAAAAAATTTCCAGTCTGGGTCGTCGAGTCGAAACACATCGCTACAATAGAACAAGTCAGTAAAATCATGCAATGCATTGATTATAATACGCTTTGCAACATTACAGAAATCATTACTCAAGTTATCACTCAAGTTATAAGAATAATGTCTGTGGAATAAATCTCGGTTGATCCTATTTCGATGATATTCAACAGAACCGGCTTGGTATACCTCCTAAATAACATGATAAAGGTTTGTCTTTCAGAATCGCTTTATTGTACAACTAGGAGTATACAATAAAATAGGGCATAAAAACCTGAGCAAAGGACATATGACACTAGGACAAAATCACAGGCAATAAACATAGGGCATACATGGGGAGAACTAAAGATAACAAAATAGAAATCGTGGGCACTTGAATTATAAAATACTGAGTGTATACAATAACACCAGGGCTGAGAACAGGAGTTAATATCAAGGCAATAGCACGGAGGAGTCACAGGCAATTGCGTGAGCATTCATGGGAAAAGAAAAATTACATAATGAACGCGTGGGCTCACAGACCACGCTCAAGAAACGAGGACGAACAAGAAAACAATAGGAAAGCACGAGGAATTATAAACTAAATGGTACATATGAATGCAGGGCAAACAACAGGAGTATACATAATTCGCGCACATACATACTACAGGTGATGTCACTATAGTAAACGAAGAAGTATGAGCAAAATCGAGAATCTAATATAGCACATAAAAAACCGAGCGATATACAGGTATAACATGAGGTATGTATAGACTAAGGAGAAACATGAGAACATGGGCACGCAGGCCGTACTCATAGAACAGGGGCAGCATAATACAACAAGTACATAGTGAGCGACAGGCCATAGCATGGGATTATAACACTATAACTGGAAGAACATGAAGTATGCCTAAGATAAGGAAAATACAATACAACGTGGGCACGCAGGCGATACTCGTTGAACAGGAGCAACACAATACAACAAGATAATAAACACGATGAATAATACACGTAAAGTTCAAATGATGGGTGTAGGACAAATCCGAAAACCAGAACGATAGTACATAGAACGCCTAGGCAGGAGCTAATAGTAAAGGTCGGACGAAGAGTAAAGGTCGGACGAAGAGTAAAGGTCGGACGAATGTAATTCTTCCCAAACAGTGAAGGCGTTAATGAAGTCATCATCACTGGCAAAGTCTTGTGGAAATGGCTGTGGTGGAAAGGGAGAACATGGTAGAGACACAACAGGAACCGCTGAAGAAACTTTGATTTTGGCACGACGTTTCCGCGTGCGCTGAGAAGAGCGACGTGCACGTTTCTTTGGAATGGCCCCTGTTAAGGGCGCCGAAATAGAGGGCTGAGCGGAAGATGACAGGTCAAGCGGAGATGAAGATTGTAGAACAACAGAGGACGGAGGTGGTGCAACAATGGGACGCGGAGACGGTTGAATGGAAACGGAAATAGGCACGGACGGAGCTGCAGATGCAGTCGACGAAGTCGTGACAGAGAGCTTGGAGGACGGACGCAGATGATCAAATCGCCGAGCCATCGACAAGTCCCTATCTGCCGTGTACGGGAGGTTTAAGTACGATCTGGCAGAACACCAGGAGTCTAGAGCTTTGTTATAAGTGATTCGAGAGCTACAATTCTCACGAAATGGTACAGGGATCTTAATTAAGGTGAGATAATAGAGAACCTTCTTGATATCAGCCGGAGCAGTCTCATGGGGGTGCTTAGCACAAAGAAGTTGACACTCGGAAGCAGAAAGATGTGCTGAGTAGTTTGGAGGCAGAGAAGTATCCGAGTACTCTGTAGGATCAGAACCTGAGTCCGTAGCTGAAGAAGTGTCCGAGGAAACTGTGGAAGAAGCAGTTGAAAAACGTTTCGAGGAACCGGCGGCACAAGAAGACAAGCCGGGCAATGATGAACGTACTAGTGTGTCGTCAAGTGATGCGGAGATGATGGGTGAAGAACCAGAGGCTCGCAACGACGGGTCAGAAGAGCAGTGAGAAGGAACAACGGCCGATGCCAAGTCCGGGCCGAATGTGATGTGTTCCGTACTCGGCGGACGGGAGACCACCGATGTGCTTTCACTAGAGTGGGACGAGTCCAGGGGCGATAGCAGAAGAAACTCCGGGGAGTCCACAAGGGGCGCAGTGGAGATCGTAGCAGCTGAAGATGAAGCAGGCATTGTAAAAAAATCCTGGTGTGAAAAGGTGGAGAAACCAGGTGGAGGCAACAAATTGGAATAGTCCTGGAGCGGTGCAATGAAAGGAGCAGGTAGAGACGGCAAACTTTTGAACTGAGAAAGAGCTGATGAGTCTGGAGGAAACACAGTGGTAGAAGATGGGTAGGCCAGAGGAACAGTATTCACAGATGGAATAGGTGTACCTGAACTGGAAAGCAGTGGTTGAGGGAAAGAAGCTGGGTATGATGAGAGTAAGGAAGAACTTGTCGAAGTGCTGAAGTCCAAGGCCACAGAGAGTGGAGAATTGACACAGGAAGATGAAACCACCCACCTGGTACAGAGGGTAAAGTACATGCTGTGGAATAAGACAATAAAGGTGCAGACTGAATAGGCTTAGCAGATGACGTAGTGAGAGCAGAAGAGTCAAGAGGTGCAGGTGATAATGCAGCGTTTTTAGCTGGGCAAGAAGCACGAATATGAGTAGGTGATTTACATATGAAGCAATGAAGAGCAGTATAAACATTCACAGCACGAATATGTCTACCACAGACTACTTGGAATGTGGTAGGACTGGAAATAATCGAAGCTTCGTCCGGAAACACGACGAGAGCCTGTCGTCGGTAACTAAGATAAGGATGAGCTCCATGCTCGTCTAATGCGGCAGGTAAGGTACGAATTGGACCAATAACAAGTCCACAACGAGAAAGAAAACCCAGGAGGACATCATCAGAAATTTCCGGTGGAACAGGAGACATGCTTACGAGGATAGGGCACTGTGCGAGAGGAATGGCGAGCAGACTTTGATCACCAACAAAGATGGGAGAAGACATAACTCGTGCAACATGAGCGGGAGAGGAAAAATAAATAAGCACAGAGCGAGGTTTGCGTGCAACATGTGTAATGGCATCTGGAGGAACAAGTTCATGCAGAGCTGATGTGTACACAGTAAGTTTTGTATTGGGGAGGGCAACATATTTCACCCCTAAAGCTAAAGAGACTAGTAGAGACTTACCTCTGGGCGAAGATTCAGGAAGATGAAGAGTAAGAGTTGAATCCTGACGAGAAACAAGGAAGTCCAGGTATGACGGCAAAAGCGTTAAATGTGTGGTAGTGGGGGCCGACAAGGAGTGCTGAAGTTTATCTTGAAGCAGAACATCTGGTGGAGGCGTCAGTGGTGGAAGATATTCTGTTGATATTGCACAAGCCATGAGCGGTGGTAGACTGCACAAGTGCTAGGAAGACAAATGAGGAAGGCACAACGAACAGGTGAACGAAGGCTGAGCGACAAACGATGACGAAACAAGTAGAGCTGCAAGAGAGATGTCACAACTGTGAGACCATGACGTCACCGGATGACCCCTAATGCAAGACGACGTCCCCGAAGGACCCCTAATGCAAGACGACGTCACCGAAGGACCACTAATGGAAGATGACGTAACCGGGAGAAGGGTAGATAGGCTCAGGAACACAAGCGCAGAAGGCAACGTATAGGAACGCTGATAGAGAATAGAAGACAGTCAAGGCGAGTCACGATGGCCAGATGGTAAACAAACCCACCGAGATGAAATATGAAGGAATATCGCTATAATATTCACTTCCTGGTGCGGAAACGTTGCTCGGAAGATTGCTGACAGCTTATTACTTGAGTGAGGTGCACAGGAAAGGAACAGAAGACACTGGAACGTGTACACAGGGCGTACCCTTCAGAACTCAGAAGGGCGTGGTCAGCAGGTAATATTACTATGAAAATCAAGTAAATATGCACAGTTCGTCTAGGAAAGGTGGTGAGAAAGATAGCACATACCCTTATGCATGATTGGAGCACAAAATACTGGAGCAACAGGTACTTTTACCGAACATACTGAGCAAGACGTGAAGAGTTCGACAGGGCACCTCCAACGAGAGTTTTGTCACAATCGAAGCATTTTTACGTAAGTTATGATGCATTAGGGCTATGGAATAGATCCCGCTCCTATGTCCTGACCTTTGACCCCATTTCGCCCATTTTCAATAACCTTTGTCGCCAGGTGGTCCCCTACCACATACTAAAATTTCATCAAAATCGAACCTTTTTTGCGTTAGTTATGGCGCATAACAGCAGTGGAATGGATCCTTCTCCTATGTACTGACTTTTGACCCCATTTCGTTCACTTTAAATAGGGTTCCTTCCCAGGTGATCCCCTACCAGATACTAAAATTTCATCGATATCGATCATTTTTTGCGTTAGTTATGGCGCATAATAGCAGTGGAATGGATCCCTCTCCTATGTACTAACCTTTGACCTTATTTCGTTCACTTTAAATAGGGTTCCTTCCCAGGTGATCCCCTACCAGATACTAAAAGTTCATCGAAATTAAACGGTTGTTATGCGAGTTATCGTGCTGACGGACATACGCACACAACGCGTGACGTAATGAGGCAGATGGAATCGCGACCATCTGCCCTCCGCAAGAGTGTGACGTCATAAATTATTAATAGGATCCACACACAACGCGTGACGTAATGAGACAGATGGCGTGACCACGCGCCAACATATCAAACGCGAGTTGGGACGTCATAAGATTTCTAAGCATTGGTAACATTAATGGAACAACGCCATCACTAAAAACGTTATAATTCAGGGTGGTTATTTAACCCACTAAACGAATTCTTCTAAAGTCGAGATCAAGCTAAATCGATTTCTAGTACCATAAAACGGTAGGTTAACGACTTTCATCAAAATTCTTAGAACCGTTTTCAAAATAAAATGTACATACATACATACAAGAATTGCTACTTTAAGGTGGACGTCAAGTAACTTTGCTTCCTATACTTCCAATGGAAAAACTTTTGTACATATTTTCTTCACAATTAATGCGTTCCCAAGGATGAAGATTTGAACATCGATTAAAATATCTTCATTTTATAACTTGCAATACTTAATATTTTCTAAAACATAGCCATAATTATGCAATTCAACATTTGTTTGTCTACTGACGCCATGAAAATACAGGTCGCGCCATCTTGTTTCTGGACAATTAATGCGTTCACAAGGATGAAAATTTGAACATCGATTAAAATTGCTTCATTTCATAACTTGGAATGCTTAATATTTTCTAAACCATAATCGTAATTATGCAATCCGACATTTTTTTGTCCACTGACGTCATCAAAGTACAGGTCGCACCATCTTTATTTCTTGTTTCAACACCACCAAAAGAAAAGTTATTGATTTTTAATATAATTATGGTTATGTTTTAGAAAATATTAAGTATTCTAAGTTATAATATGAAGTTATTTTAATCGATGTTCAAATTTTCATCCTTGGGAACACATTAATTGTGAAGGAAATGTGTACAAAAGATTTTCCTTTGGAAGTATAGGAAGCAAAATTACTTGACGTCCACTTTAATAATATGGGATAAGAACAATGTAATGGATCGCAATCCTATGTCCTGACCCTTGACCACATTTCGTCCATTTTCAAGGGTTCGTCCCCAGGTGGTCCCCTACTACATACTAAAATTTCATCGAAATCGAACCATTTTTACGCACGTTATGACGCATAAGGGCAATGGAATGCATCCCGATCTTATGTTCTGACCTTTGACCCCACTTCACCCATTTTGAATAGGGTTCGTCCCCAGGCGGTCTCCTACAAACTTTCATTGAAATCGAACCATATTTACGCAAGTTATGACGCATAAGGGCAATGGAATGATCCCGCTCCTACGTCGTGAACTTTGATCCCATTTATCTCATTTTCAATAGGGTTCGTCGCCAGGTGGTCCGTACCATATAGTAAGCTTTCATTGAAATCGAACCATATTTACGCAAGTTATGACGCATAAGGGCAATGGAATGATTCCGTTCCTACGTCGTGACCTTTGACTCCATTTGTCCCATTTTCAATAGGGTTCGTCCCCGGGTAGTTCCCTACCTCATACTAAAATTTCATCAAAATCGACCCATTTTTCGCCAGTTATCGTGCGGACGGACGGAAGGACGGACAAACCTGGAGCATATACGCTTCTTCAACCTACGGTTGGAAAGCGTAAAAAAAATGACGAAGCGTTCATATTTCAAAACCAAGGAGGGTAGCCGGTGAAAAGGCTTAGCAGATGTCTTGTTGCTGTGAAGGTATCGGCGCTCTCCAAAATATATCCAGAAAAAATGGCGTTCATCAGTCGTGTCAAAATGAGGGTCCATGAGCTCCATGTCATGCACAGAGACGCAAAACACGGCCTTTAGGAGCACGCGGAAGTCGTCTGTATGAATATCAGAAGCAGCACGCCGTAAATCCGGTGGAACTGGTTCTTCAAAGAACCCAGACAAGGAAAACTTGCAATTAAAAAGATCAGTAACACTGGGCACAGGAAATGGCGGCTCGGGGATCCTGAGGTGGTCAAGTTTGGGCTCATCATCGGTAGCACAGTCAGAATCATCGACTGAGGCAGGAAGAGCCTGCAAAGGAGAAAAAGTGAACCCTGAAGAGGCAGATGAGTCAACACAGCCAAGGAGAGAAGGGAAGGGAGTAGAAAAAGCCCGACAGGTATCCATATGTACCTCTTGATTTGTACCAGGTGGAGAAGAGGAGACAATGTGTGAGACAGAAGTCTGCAAGAAAGGAAACGGAAAAGCAAAGAAGACAGAACAGACAGAACACGAGAGGAACAGAAGTGAGCGTAGGAAAGAAGAGGATGGAGGCAGAGCCAGGAAACATTGTGGTTGGAGGCGAAAAAAGAGGACGGCGGAGATAAGGAAGCCGAAGAACCAGGAGGAACAGATGAATGAGAGGGAAGAATGTCAGAGCGGGAAGCTTAGGAAGCAGACATGGGTGGAGCTGAAAGCACTGGAGAAGAAGCGTTCGTAACGGGAGCACCTTCCAAGGGAAGACAGTTGGCACGAATATGTCCGTAAACGTTGCGCTAATAACAAGGCACGGAGGTGGTGATGTCAGTAACACAGGAACAAACACCGAGATCAATAATTGGATAGTGGATCATAGCATTTTCAGATTCGAAGAGAACTTTTGCGTGTCGGCGAAATCCACGGATGTAATAAAATTCATTTCTTTTCCGAGCAGCAGATAGTGTAGTAATCTCCCCCACCACTTTGCCACAATGAAACAAAACAAGGAGCAAATATCATCCGTTAGTTCCGGAGAAACAAGATAACACTCACTAAAAGTGGTCGATAGAAAGAGGTTCAGCAGCAACATGATCATCACCAATGTCAAGACCACTGCTGACAGCGTTATCGGCAAAAGGAATCAAAGAAAGGTGAACAATAATGTTACGGCCATATCGTGCCATGAACGTGATTCTATATTAAAAACTTTCTTGAGAGCAGTAGAATACAGTTAAATAAGCGTATCGCCAATGAGACGGGCGAAACCGGAAGTCGGAGGCACAGTCACACAGATACAAGTCCCATCAGAAGTTATATCTGAAGACACAGAAATAGGGAAAGCACAATGAGAAATCTTAGAAAGTCGTACGAGTTTCACGAACGGCGCCAGCAAAATTGAAAAGCAGCTGTGAGCAGGCAGGCGCAGGAGAGAACTTCGTCGAAGCAGCAGGTAATGATGATTACGCATACACACCAGTGCCAGAGCAGGCAGATGGCGAAGTTTGAGAAGGCAGCGGAGGGCGCACAGCAGCATAAAAAGAGGCGTATTCAGCGAGCAGTGAGATGGAAGCTGAGAACTCGTCACATCCGGCGGCGAGGTGTCCATCGCCTGCTGTTCACCTGAAGTCGTTATTATAGAAACTCGGATGTAAACAAATCCGCACGAAGAGGAAAGGTACTGTTATAGCAAAACTAAAACGGCCCAGGCATGCGCCGAGAAAACAAAAAGAAACACGGTATGTTCAAACATGCAACATAGGCAGAACAAAATAAAAAGCAGATGAGTATGCAGCAAGAAACGTTTAAGTAAATCAGAGCATTCAGCGACACGTAATTGCGAAGCTTAACCTGGTATGTTACAACTTTCAGAGAACTGAGACATATTTCCTTTCTTTCTGTTTTTTTTGAGCTGTGAAAGAGAGGAAGCAAATAAACATTCGCTAAATATTGTCCTATCTTTTGTAATATTTTTTTGAGCTGTGAAAGAGATGAGGCAAATAAATATTCTCTAAATATCGTTCACTTTTTTCTCTAAATTCAGGAAATTTGAAAGAAGCAAAGGTAAGTGAATATTTTACTCAGTACTATGCTACGTAAGTCAACTACTGGGCAAACTACTATGAAAAAGGCGGTGTTTGTGAGTAAAAATTATATAATAGGGACACTGAATATGAAACAAAACCGTATTCGGATTCACTACCTAGTATACGTAGTGCGATCACAAAGTTACGAGACTATATACGTGCGCGCCAACAGATGGCAGTACGCGCATGCGCGAGCAGCGGTCGAAGGCAGTGACCTTCATGAGTCATTGTTCCGAGTGGCGTCGTTCTGTGAACATCGGGAGCTGTGATACACGATATTTGGTGACCACATGCAGAACACAGCTGCGATTTCGGTATGGACTGCAAACTACAGCAGCAAGCGAACATCAAATTCTGCGTCAGACTCGGCAAATCGGAAACGGTGACGCATGAAATGTTGCGGCAGGGTTATAGCAATGAAGCAATGAGTCGTGCGAGGTATTTTGAGTGTCACTGGCGCTTCAAGAGCGGCAGAACGGCACTGGAAGACGACGAGAGGTCAGGGCGACCGTCCACGAGCAAAACCCCCGAAAATGTGGACAAAATTAGGGAACTGGTGCATGAGGATCGTCTGAGAACCATTCAATACGTTGCTACCATCGTCAATGTGTCATACGGAACAGTGCAAGAAATTCTGACGTCGGGTTTGAACATGCATCGCATTGCTGCAAAGTTTGTGCCAAAGATTCTGAACCCCAGACAGAAGGCGCTCCGTGTCGAACTCTTTCAAGAACTTCGTCAGCTGGTGGTGAATGATCCAACGTTCCTGTCGCTGGTCATCATTGGGGACGCGACTTTGGTCTACGTTTACGACCCGTAGACCAATCAACAGTCGTCGCAGTGGAAGAGCCCGGCATCTCCACGACCGAAAAAAGCCGTCCAGTCCGGAGCGCAATCGAAATCGACATTCGTGGGGTTGTGTACCGTGAATTCGTCTCCCAGGGCCAGACCTTCACCGCCCTTTTTTACCACGATGTGTTGCGGCGTCTTAGGGAGGACATTCGCCGCGAACGACCTGAAATGTGATGCAAGGGCGATTTCCTGCTCCATCACGACAATGCAACATCTCACAGAGCGTTAGCAACACACCAGGTTTGCAGCCGCAACTGCATGACTACCCTTCCTAACCCGCTTTATTCGCCGGATTTGGCCCCTTGTGACTTCATTCTGTTCCCGAAGATGAAGCTTCCTGCACATCTTTTTGTTCTCATCGGAAACTTCCTGCACCGTGGCTTCTGGCAGTTTCGGACGTCCACCTTCGTGGACATCCAACAATGTTCCCGTGGTTTCTAGTTTCTTCAGCAAATGTTGAATAGAAGATTTTTCCGGTGAATTTCCGAACCGCAAACTGTGCAATGAATTACCTTTGGCACCCCTTTATCGACGTAGTTTTCCAGTACGTGCGAACAATAAACACGTGCTGTTCCACTGTGTACCGGTTGATACTGTAATTGCTCGTAACACAAAGGCAAAATAATTCTTGACGATTCTGTAACAACAGCACTCAGATGTGTCACACCAACTGCAGCGGACAGCGAACACAGAATCGGCCTTCACTTTGCGCAGGCGCTACACACGGGCTACTTAGTAGCGCCGCCACTCGCTACTCTCTAGCCCGTGTGTCGTGTTTGCACGAATTAAAGGCCGATTGCCTGTTCTCTGTCCTCGGCAGTTCGCATACACCAAGGTAGGTCCATGTGAAACATCACTGAATTACGTCCATTAGCTTGCAAGTTATAAGGTGAAATCACGGACCAAGAGCGAGTGAATCACCATGTACAGGCGGCACAGCTTAGGCTGAGAGATTGCCTTGTACGTTCTAGAAGTCACGGATTATTCCGTATTGTCGTATAACCATCCAATGTTATTCATTGGGGAGCTTATTCATTAGGAACCGGGATAGCATAAACACAGCATTAATCTGTGCCCATAAAAAGAAATCCAGTGGGCTAATATCGGGTGATTGTAGAGACCATGCAACTGGCCCCCTTCTACCAGATAAAATGCCGGGATGGGTAATATCGAGTTGTTCTCTGTAAGTTCGATAAAAATGCGCTGACGCTTTATCATGGATGAACCATATGCATTAACGCGTTTTTCTTCCACTGTCACTGATCGTCTCAATTGCTTCGTCATTATTACAACTCTCACTAGCCAGTCGGTAGGCACGAACTTAGTCTGAGGTACGTAATACCCAACAGCTAAACACAGCCTGTGTTGCCACTCCTGGTTTCCGAAATAAAGCACCAATGAACAGTGGCGTAACTAGCACAACGTGCGTCCCTCGCAAGATTTACTTCAGCATCCTTAAGCACAGTAATTTTCCCAGGATTTTGAACACGAGGGAGGATGTGTTTTCGCTGTACGTTGGGATGGCGGTGGAGAGGTTAGGAAGTCAAGGAGAGTGTCTGGAAATGTAGGGGGGAAGGGGAGGCTATCTAAAGCCCTGTAGTTTTAATTTTTTAAGTAATACTTAGAATTACTTAAAAATCAATCAGCCTATCAGGGTTCACATGGTGCACGGACCTTAATTTGGAGAGCCAGGTCTGGCCTAAGACCGCACGTCCAGGGTCCGACCCGTACCCCACCCGTTTCAAATTTTGTAATTAAAGCCCCGCCCGTATATTTCTCCTGTTTCCAAGGGCCGGGTTGGCCCGTAAAATTTCAACAATTACTAAAACACGAATTTGGCACCTGATGCACTCCGTCATTTGACTCCTGAAGAGTTTTCGTTTTCTTAATTGCTACACGTATTCTATTACAATAAACGTTAATTCGGAATATTTCTGTGACTGTATAAATCACGTGACGTCTGAGGAGCGGGGTGCGGGGGCTTCTGCACTCAAACATATTGCATGCAAACGACAATTTCAATGCCTTTCAAATTTTCTGGCTTTTCAAATTATCATTGCGTACCGCCGGACCCGGAATATGCTTGAGGATAAGGAAGGGGGAGGGTAATTCGAAAAGTACGAAATATCCAGAATTATGAGTCCTATCGTTCTACTTTACATTCATTGTCTACAAGCACATATTCTCCGGAAGCGATTTTTTTGCGGAAATCTTTCGCTTTCTTAAACTCCACAATAAGTATGGAAGAGTATTTACCAGCAACACTAAACTGAGCATATGCTAAGGAAAACAAGTTATTAAAATCATGCAATGCATTGATTATGATACGATTTCCAACATACCAGAAATTATTACTCAAGTTATGTGGATAATGGCTGTGGAATAAATCAGGCTTTTGTGCAATGACCTTTGACCCCATTTCTTTGATATTCAACAGAACCGGTTCACTATACCTCCGGAACAACACGATAAAGTTTTGTAGCAATCCAAGCATTTTAGGTAAGTTATGATGCACAAGGGCAATGGAATGGACCCCACTCCAGTGTCCTGACCTTTGACCCCATTTCGCCCATTTTAAATAGGGTTCGTCCCCAGTGGCTTCCTACCACATACTAAAATTTCATCGAAATCGAACCATTTTTACGCAAGTTGTGACGCATAAGGGCATTGGAATATATCCCGCTCTTATGCCCTGCCTGACCTTTTACCCTATTTCGCCTATTTTCAATAGGGTTCCTGCCCAGGTGGTTCCCTACCACATACTAAAATTTCATCGACATCGAACCATATTTACGCATGTTATGACGCATAAGAGTAATGGAATGGATCCCGCTTTTATGTCCTGACCTTTGACCCGTTTTCGCCCATTTTCAATAGGGTTCGTCCCCATATGATTCCTTACCACATACTAAAATTTGATCGAAATCGAACCATTTTTACGCAAGTTATGACGCATAAGGGCAATGGAATATATCCCGCTCTTATGCCCTGCCTGACCTTTGACCCGATTTCACTCATTTTCAATAGGGTTTGTCCTCAGGTGGTTCCCTATCACATACTAGAATTTCATCGAAATCGAACCATTTTTACGCAAGTTATGACGCATAAAGGCAATGGAATGGATCCAGCTCCTATGTCCTGACCTTTGACCCAATTTCACCCATTTTCAACAGGAATCGTCCCCAGGTGGTTCCCTACCACATACTAAAATTTTATCGAAATCGAACATTTTGTACGCAAGTTATGACGCATAAGAGCAATGGAATGGATCCCGCTCCTATGTCTCGACCTTTGACCCTGCTTCACCCATTTTCAATAGGGTTCGTCCCCAAGTGGTCCCCTACCACATACTGAAATTTCGTCGAAATCGAACCGTTTTCACGTGAGTTATCGTGCGGACGGGCGGACAGACGGACTGACAAAGCTGGTGCATATACGCTTCTTCAACCTACGGTTGGAAAGCTCAAACAACGACAGACTGCCCAGCTAACCAGTGTCACAGAAGTGCTCTACAACTTAAATCTTGGCCCTCAGTCTCCGGCAGCTGGAATGTACCTGGCCAAGGCAGCGGCCAGTGCGACATGAAGGCAGAGGGTGCTAAGAATCCCCGGAGGACCGGACTAGGCTGCCATTTGATGCTGACCTTGGCTACCTACAACGGACGCTCCCTATCTTCTGATTCAAGGCTTCTTGAATTGGAAGAGGAACTACAAAGGATCAAGTGGGACATCGTCGGGCTAAGTGAGGTAAGGAGAAAAGGAGAAGATCTCATTGAACTGAAAAGTGGACATCTCTTCTATTATCGTGGGACAGATACTGGCAGAACTAGTGGTGTTAGATTTATAATAAACAAGAAACTGAAGGATAAAGTGGTAGAAGTTGAAAGTTCCTCTGACAGAGCTGCACGACTCGTTATCCAACTATCGAGAAGATACCAGGCTCAGATTATTCAAACTTATGCACCCACCACAAGTCATCCTGAAGAAGAAATTGAAGAATTTTATGAGGAAATTCGTCATCTAAATAATAAAGGTAAGCAGCACTTGAAGATAATTATGGGAGATTTCAATGCAAAAATAGGGCACCGGCAACAGAATGAAACTTCAGTAGGTAAATTCGGTCACGGCAACAGAAACCAGCGTGGAAATACTCTCGTTGAGTTTGCAGAGGCAGAAGGATTTTTCATCTTGAATTCCTTTTTCAAGAAAAAGCCACACAGGAAATGGACATGGAGACATCCAATTGGGACGACAAGTGAAATTGATTTTATTATGTGTAACAAAAAATTCGTCATCGAAGACTGCAGTGTGCTGAACAAGTTCAACACAGGTAGTGACCATAGATTGGTGAGATGTAAGATGCACCTCAACACTAAACTGGAACGTGGCAAGCTCATAAGACAAACAGAATGTATTGACATAACCAACCTTAAAAAACACCATAATACTTTCAAGTTGGAACTGAAGAACAGATTCTCTGCTTTAGAAGGCCTAACATCGGAAGAAGTGGATATTTCGGAAGTTAACAGAAAAGTAACCAAAGCTCTTATGGAAACAGCAACAAAATTAGCTGGGTCTAAGAACAAGTTGCATGTAAACAAATTATCAGGAAAAACCAAAATGTTGATGCAAAAAAGAAGAGAGATGAGGACAACTAAAGAAGATGTGACTTCCAAAGTGGAATATATAGAGCTATGCAAGACAGCACGAAAAAGTATCACTGAAGACGTAAGGAAATTCAACTGTGAGCTAGTGAGGAAAGCAATTGAAAACAACCAAAGCCTAAAGATAGCAAAGGGACATCTCAGTAAGGGAAGAAAACAGATTATGGCTCTGAGAAAAGAAGATGGTTCTATAACAAGAAATGGAGGCGAAATTTTGACAAGAGTGAAAGATTTCTACACCAAATTATGTGAAAGGGATGATACATGTACTCCAGACATCATGAAAGGTACCAGAGTTCTTCCAGTCCTCCCAGCAGAAGTTGCTCATGCAATCAAGAACATGAAGCAGGGGAAAGCTCCAGGAGAAGATGGAATTACTATAGACATCATACAAGAAGCAAGTGGAGAAATTGAAACAGTACTCGCCCAAATTTACACTCGATGCCTTAATGAAGGGAAGATTCCTGAGGATTGGAACAATGCTACAATGATCCTGCTACATAAAAAAGGTGACATTGAGGATCTCAGGAACTACAGACCTATCAGCCTCCTATCAGTGGTTTATAAAATCTTCACTAAAGTTCTTTCACACCGCTTGAAGGTAACACTGGACATGGCTCAACCGAGAGAACAAGCTGGATTCAGGAGTGGCTACAGCACAATAGATCATATCCACGTACTGAGAGAACTAATTGAAAGAGCGAGGGAATATGAACTTCCATTGTGCATGGCTTTTATCGATTATGAGAAAGCCTTTGATTCGGTGAAACCATCAGCAGTTACCACGGCTCTGAAATCCTGCGGTATTGAAGATGCATACATTAATATTATTAATAACATCTATGAAAATGCAAGTGCAAAGATTCGAATGTTTGAAAATACAACACACATAAAAATTGGAAAGGGAGTGAGACAAGGTGACACCATATCTCCGAAGCTCTTTAATGCCACATTGGAAAATGTCTTTCAATCACTGAACTGGGAAAACAAAGGGATAAAGATTAATGGAGATTATCTAACCCACCTTCGTTTTGCTGATGACGTAGTCATTTTTGCAACTACCCCATCAGAGCTGCAGGGTATGATCCAGGAACTTGCTGACTAGAGTAAAGAAGTGGGATTAAAAATGAACTTTCAGAAGACAAAAGTGATGTTCAATGCTTTTACAAGAAATGAAGATTTATCGATTGATGGAGAAAAGCTGGAGATAACAGACACGTACGTTTATCTTGGACAGCAGATATCAAGTGAGGGTCACATTGGTGAAGAAATTAATCGGCGTACAAAACTTGCCTGGAGAGCTTTTGGAAGAAACAGCATAATTTTCAAGAGCAATATGCCATTATGTCTTAAAAGAAAAGTGTTTGATCAATGCATCCTTCCAGTGCGTACGTATGGTGCAGAGACGTGGACCTTAACTAAAAGAGACATACAAAGGCTGCAGACAACTCAAAGTAGCATGGAGAGGTGCATACTTGGTGTAACCAGGAGAGATAAGAAGAGGAACTCGTGGATCCGAAAAATGACAAGAGTGGAAGACATCATGATCAGAGTTAAATCCCTGAAATGGCAATGGGCTGGACATACTGCCAGAAGGACAGATCATCGATGGACAGCCGAAATTTTAGATTGGATTCCAAGGGACAGGAAAAGACCCAGAAGAAGACCACATGGGAGATGGGTGGATGAAATTCGAAAGTATGCAGGGGTGACATGGAGGAGACTGGCACAAGACAGACCGTTGTGGAGGAAACTTGGGGAGACCTTCGTCCAGCAGTGGATTGATAATGGTTGACAATGATGATGATGATGAAAAGCTTTTCACACATCTAGAGAACAAAGTGCTGCCAACCAGAATAATAAAAAAGTTCGTCTGCGAGCGGGCGGCTCGGTTTATAAATGTTGCAGTCTATAGCCTGCCCTGAAGCATGAGAGGAGGGTGAACGTTAGAGAGAGAGAAAGAAGGGACCACATTCACATTAAAAAACTAAGGGAGCTGACCCACTCCAATTGTTTTGTAGGAGGGGAGGATGTCGTACGGCTTCTATTTTTTTTTCAACAACGGAAATTATTCAATCTTATTCTGCTGCTGTATGTTGAGAGATTTCCAAACGAGAAAAGCACCGTACAGCGATTGTTTTGCTCATAAAAAAAAAGAAAAAAAAGTCACCCTGCTCGGCTCGTGTCTGTTTTACATTAAATATTGAAGGCCGGAACCCGCACGTTTTCCCAACTTCGAAATGAGCAAAAGCCCGACCTTGCCCGGGCCCACGCAGATCTCCAGTGTACGGACAGATACATGAATATACGAGGTTGGATCGAAAAGTTTCCGGACTGGGTGTATAAGTCCACAGATAGAGTTACAAAGCTGGCACATCTTCCCTCAAAATAAGACCCTCTCGCAAAAACGCACTTCTGCCAGCGGCTGTAGAGTTCGTCGAAGCACTTCTGGAACCCATTACTTGCAAATGCAACCAGAGATGCGTGTTTCACTTCTTATGCGCTCGAAAACCGACGAATCTGAAGTCCACGCGTCAACTCAGGGAAGAGGTGGAAGTCGTAGGGGCGAGATCAGGTGAATATGGTGGGATGTGAGATGGCGATAGCTCTTGTTTTGGCTAGAAACTTACGAACGAGGAGTGACATGTGTGCCAGTGCTTTATCGTGCAACAGCACCCATAATTGATTGCTCCACAATTGAGGCCTCTTCTTTCAGATCGACTCACGTAGACGTCGCATGATATCCTGATAGAGCTCCTTGTTGATAGGATGTCCTTCAGGGAAAAATTCAAGATAAACAATACCCTGGATGTTGAAGAAGACTTCCAGCATGATCTTGCCTTTGCTGCAATCTCTGCGGAATTTCTGCTGGCATGGAGACGATGGCTATTTCTCTGATGCCGGCTTAGTCCGCGGGTTGAAGAGGAAGCACCGTTTTTCATCGCCCGATATGATTCTTTTAAAAAAATTGTGCATCTCGGTAGGCGACTGTTGCGAGATCGCCAGTCATTTTCATCCATATGGCCAACTGATCTTCAGTCAACATGTGTGGGACGTTGTGTTGACACATCCGGTGAAACTTCACATCATCTTTTAATATCCATTGCAAAGTAGTCTTCGATAACCCAGCTGATTCCGCTATTTGCTCGATCACCTGTTATCGGTTGGCGCGTACGATTGATGCAACTTTCGAAATGTTCTCACTCGTGAGAGCTGTCACTGGCCGCCCGCTTCGTTCGTCGTCTTCGACCATCTGTCTGCCATCTCTGAAGCGTCGATGCCAATCGAATGTTTATGACCGCCACAGGATGTTTTAGCCATAAACTTGCTTTAACATCTCGTAAGTTTCTGTAGTACTTTTTCCCAAACGAACGCAAAACTTAATGCTAACGCGCTGCTCCAAAAACAACGCCATTTTTTATCAATTGCCAAATACTGCGTAAGTTCCTCAGAGTACCCGGATGTACCGCAGCGAGCACATGATGAAGATAGGCGATACAAATTTTCCTGTGAGAGGGGATAATGTCGTAACGTATTCCAATAATCACCGTGGATGTGCGATACATGTATCTCGCGTTTCAAGCGCAGTTCGGGAATTTTTGGATTCCACTTCACACATTTTATCGAAAAAAAACGAATTCGATGTATTATATTTAATATTTAAGGTTAATAACTACTTATCAATATAAGACTTTAGTGATCGCTACTATATATGGTTGCATGCAAATAGATAATTCAGTAATCTACACCGTAAGAACGCAATATAGACTTACATAGCTAAAGGTATTTATTTGCATGTACAACAAACCTTTAACAGGACAGGGAGGAAAAAAAGGGGAGTGTGGAAATACAATGTACCTGTACAGTACGTGATGTGTACAAATATACTGTTTGATACAACTACTGTAAATATGGATATTTTTTATTGGAAGTTTAACAATCACCGTGAGCAACTCAGTGGAAGCCTCCCCTGTGGTCTAAGCGATGGCTTCTGATCATTCACCCAACGGAGGGGTCTGGGTTCGAATCCCGCGTAAGGCATGGTTGTTTGTGTTTGTCATTCGAGGGATTATTCGCTAAGTTCCTCCTTCACCTATGTACATTACTGTCGTTAAAGCACAGAATGTGTATACTGTACATATCTGTCAACCAAGTCCAATATACACTGAAGTGCCATAAAATTGGTACATCAGTCTAATACTTGATAGGTCCTTCACGGGAGCGCAGGACTTCAGAAATACGACGGGGCATGGATTCCACTATCTTCTGGAAATATGCTGTAGGCAATGCACACCATACTTCCTGCAGAGCGTTCCACAATTCGGGTGTATTCCGAGGTCTCGGATTCCTGTGTTCGATAGCGCGTTGTATGGCATCCCAAATGTGTTCTATCACGTTCAGATCTGGGGACTTGGGTGCGAATGGCAACACCCCAAACTCAGATGAATGCTCCTTTAACCATAATGTGGCGTCCCGACACTTGTGTGGAGGTGCATTGTCCTGTTGGAACAGGCCCAACTCATCTGCATGAATGCAGGACATGAACTTGTGTACCTCGTCAGAAAGGATGCGTACATAGCGTTAGCCGGTCACAGACGTTTGTAGATGTACCAGGGGACCCAGTAAAGTCCAGCTAAACACACGTCCTACCATTACGGACCTATCACCAGCCGGTACAGTTCGTTGTAGACAGGCGGGATCCGTGGCTTCCTGGGGTTTGCGCCACGCACGAATCCTTCCATCTGCCCGATACAGTTCGAAACGCGACTCGTCAGACCAGGCTACTTGTTTCCAGTCATCAAGTGTCCAGTGGCGGTATTGCCGAGCCCAAGCGAGGCGCGTAGCTCTGTGTCGTGCACCCATCAAAGGGTCTCGAGTTGGGAGTCGGCTCCCAAAGCCCATATCGTGCAGGGTACGTTGCACAGTCCGGACGCTGATGCTTGCTGAGGCTCCAGCATTGAATTCCGATGATACCTGCGAGATTGTTGCACGCCTATCGCGTGGAACGATTCTTGACAGCCGACAATGGTCACGTTCACCCAATGTCTTTTTACAGCCACTCTGGTATCGTAGGTTGAAGTCTTTTCCGGAATTCTTGTAGTCACGGTACACCCTTGCAATGGTCGCCCGTGAAAATCCTAACTTCGTTTCTACCTCCGAAATACTATGGCCCATCTCAGGAGCGCCAACTACGACACCACGTTGAAAATCGCTTAAATCGTTATTACTTGTCATTCTCATGCCGAAAACAGCTCTGACCGCTGGCAAGGATGTCTATCGCTTTATATACGCACTGGCGGACGCAACCGAGTACGCGCATAGGTGACGTTGCTATGTATTTTGCATAAGCTCGTCTGTACCAGCTTTTCTGGCACTTCAATGTATGTTCTATGTTCAATATATATGTAACTGCATCTGTCAAACAAGTCCAATAAATATTTTTTTAAAACCTCAATAAAAAAAAAGTACAAACTCAGTGGGCTATAAGCAGTCACTGGTCCCTTATTTAGGGCCACTGCTTCTAGGGAAGGGAGAGAGACAGGGCCGTAAGACAAACAGAACACACATGATTCACCGGGATTCAAACCCGGATGCATCTCGGACGAATGATCTGAAACCCACCACTGCGCCACCGTGGTAGCGTAAATATAGATATGATATGATATAAATTATAATTACGTGATAACAATACAAATCGAAAAAATATTATTTTATACGATAAGGGGGCAAATTTTTATTAGGTCTAACACTTTCTTTACAGCCTTCATTTCGGCAAACAAAGCACCGCATTGTCCATTTTTTTTTGGAAAACTTCCCTTCTGTGCATAACAGTGACAATCCCTGTAGCCTGTCATGTGACATAGTGCCTCTCAAATAGCTTTTGGTGAGTTTTAATATAGAAAACCATCTCTACGCAGATACTACTGTGACGGGCACTGTTAAAGAAAAGCATTAAGGCTTGTTAATAAGTTAATGTAACCACTGACAATTGTAGGATCTTACATCCTCCACGGGGAATCACCATGTGGCGTCGCACTTTTCCTGAGAAGCGTGGAGAGAGGGCGACTGGAGTGCGATCGTATTATTCACAACGCATTGCAAAACGAGCGTGTTACAGCCAGTTACAGAGTGGTCGTATTGTAACACGGAGCCAAAGGGTCGAATAGGTTCAAACTATTGGACATCCAGTGTCTTAAACGTTAAATTTGACATTTATTTAGGCAAAGCTAAATTCGTAGGTCATTTTTGAAGAATTGCACACTGCGCTGGTGCTGCCCGTAAGATGTTGCAATCGTTGCGCCAGTTGTGAGTCAGACTTCAGTACACAAAAAACTACAGATCTCCCGAGTTGCGCCAGTTGTAAGTCAGACTTCAGTATTTTGCACTGCGCTGGTGCTGCCCGTAAGATGACGCAATCGCTACAATCGTTGCACCAGTTGTGAATCAGACTTCAGTACACAAAGATCTACAGATCTTCAGCGTTGTGCCAGTTGTGAGTCAGACTTCAGTATTTCATACTGCGCTGGTGCTGCCCGTAAGATGATGCAATCGCTCCAATCGTTGCGCCAGTTGTGAGTCAGACTTCAGTACACAAAGAACTACAGATCTCCCTTGTTGCGCCACTTGTGAGTCAGACTTCAGTATTTCACACTGCGCTGGTGCTGCCCGTAAGATGATGCAATCGCTCCAATCATTGCGCCAGTTGTGAGTCAGACTTCAGTACACAAAGATCTACAGATCTCCAGCGTTGCGCCAGTTGTGAGTCAGACTTCAGTATTTCACACTGCGCTGGTGCTGCCCGTAAGATGACGCAACCGCTGCAATCGTTGCGCCAGTTGTGAATCAGACTTCAGTACACAAAGATCTACAGATCTCCCGCGTTGCGCCCGTTGTGAGTCAGACTTCAGCATTTCACACTGCGCTGGTGCTGCCCGTAAGATGATGCAATCGCTCCAATCGTTGCGCCAGTGGTGAATCAGACTTCAGTACACAAAGATCTACAGATCTCCCGCGTTGCGCCAGTTATGAGTCAGACTTCAGTATTTCACACTGCGCTGGTGTTGCCCGTAAGATGACGCAATCGCTGCAATCGTTGCGACAGTTGTGAGTCAGACTTCAGTACACAAAGATCTACAGATCTCCCGCGTTGTGCCAGTTGTGAGTCAGACTTCAGCATTTCACAGTGCGCTGGTGCTGGCCGTAAGATGATGCAATCGCTCCAATCGTTGCGCCAGTTGTGAGTCAGACCTCAGTGCACAAAGTTGTGTTCACGTTTGCTGGCTAATTTGTTCCTGTTCCGAAAAAGTCTGCCTGGAAGTGGAGGAAGAAAGTGAGTCAGGTCAGATCGTAGCATCCAGCGATACTACATTCAAATTGAAACTTTGCGAGAAAAGTTTCCTACCGAAATTCATAAAGCTTTGTGCGAAGTTTGTAGGGTTGGTGTAGTGGATCGTAGCTCAGTGCTACGGTGGGCTTCGCGTTTCCGCTATGGTCGGGAGAGCATAGAATACAACCAAAGAAGCGGTCGGCTATCAGATGCACCGGATGACACTGCTGTGGCTGTCATGAACAACATTTTGGAAGAAGATCGACGGAGAACATGTGAAGAGTTTGAATATGAAGAAAACATATCTACCGCTTCAGTTGATCCTAACCAAAACGTGGCTGCCAAATGGGTTCTATATAATCTGAGTGCAGTGCAGCAAGCAGTTCGCAAAGGGATCGCCGAAGAATTGCTTCATCGGTACGAGACAGAAGGAGAGCAGTTTTTAGACAGAAGTGTTGCTATAGACGAAACCTGAATACGAGAATTTGAACCGGAACTGAAATCTCAGGCAACTCAGTGGAAACATCCAGAATCACCTCGCCAGGAAAAATTCTGCCGCGAAACATCGAAAATTAAGCTGATGGTGGTTATGAGCTATGACAAGATTGGAGTGTCAGCAACAGATAGAGTGCTCGAAGAAGCCATTGTAACAGCGGAATACTACAGAAGATCTCTGCAAAATGTTTTGCGCAAAGAATGCCCGACATGCTCGAAGCTGGTGTCATCATTTTGCAAGACAACACGAAGCAGCATGTTGCCCATATGGTAAGAGACATTCTGGAAAAGTAGGGATGGGAATTGCCACCCTACGCGCTATACAGTCCTGGCATGAACCCAACAGACCTCGACTTTTTCCCAAAATTCAAGAAGCCACTCCGAGGGAAAAGGTTCAGTACGATTCAGGATGTTTCTAATGAAGTGACCCGAGTAATCCGACGCCTCAACAATGGAGGTGTCCTGACTGGAATACAAGACTTGCCTAAACGTTGGGTAGCTGTCATAAAAAAACATGGAGATTACTTCGAAGGCCTGTAAAGGTACCGTAAATTTCCGTGTATAAGACGACCCCTACTTTTTCGAACCGAAAATTAAGAAATCAATATTTTTATTGCAAAAAAGGACACATGTGATATTTTTTAGAAATTAGGTAATATCAATGAAGTACATTTAGAAATTAGGTAATATTTTTAAGATGCAAACTATGAAATTATACATCAATTTCTTCAGCGCTATTTGTTCCAGACATATCGATTTTTTTCAACCTCAACTGCATCACTGCTGTCGTCTGAGTCACTGTCTATGTAAATTAGGTCATCCTCAGTTCCATCCATGGCAATGCTGATTCCACATTTCTTGAAGGACTTCACAACCACCTCTTGCTTGACTCCATTCCATGAGTTTAGCACCCAGTTGCAGACTTCAGTAATATTTATTTCTTCCAGTCTCCCTGCCGGTGTCAAGTTATTACCTGCTTTTTGCATCCATTTATTCCATTCTTCTTTCATCAGGCCTTTGAAGGACTTGTTGATGGAAACATCTAGAGGCTGTAGCTGCATGACCTATAAGTCCACCAGGAATAATTGCTTTTAAGTCGTAGTAGGGAGAGGGGATAAGAGGTACTGGCAGTTTCGAAGCGGTAACCGCAGGGTTTTCTCAACCATTTATCCCAGTGTATAAGACGACCCCCAATTTTTGGTCTAAAAATTATGGAAAATAATATCGTCTTGTACGCGGAAAAATACGGTATGTTGTGAAATAAATTCGTTTCTTTTAAGAGATAACCCAAAGTGTGCAAAACATTTGAAATGACCCTCATATATATTAAAGGAAAATATGAATCTTTGCATTAATTATTTGTTTGTTTTCGGGAGTGTTAGGATTTTTTTCATAAAACTACAACTGGCAGCTGTCGTACGCCCCTTCGTTACCTGCCCACCGCAGCTGCGGGGGTGGTAGTTGCTCAGCATTGCCAATAAAAGTATTCGCGTACTTCCTGAACGACCTAATATTTTAAAATTGAGGTCTTGTTCCCTCTCATGTCAGTTACCCTCTTATTCAAACAAACAAGTTATTGTGCTTTACTTTAAACGTGGTTTCATTCTTTTAAGACATATTCTGATTAGCTTCTGTTGTCCTTCATGTCATAAATTCTGCTGGGTAACTGAATTACATATAATTATATTTTGAATACATTGTCGAGAACAGACTTCCAGGGTTTCTTTGTTAAACTTCCGTTTTCCTCTTTTGTGAGATAATTTTCTTTTTTTCTTTAATTTTCTACCGCAAGATAGCTTTTGCCAAAGACTATCTTTTTTTCTTCCGAAGGAACTAATTTATTCCTGGTACTGAAGAACATTTCTTTACAAAAGATAGTTTAAACTTTATTCTGTTACTAGAATGATTACCAAATCAGCATCAAAAGTCTACGCTAAAGATTCGAATGCGCTGATTAAACATATCTTAATAACAAATTTCAATTTTGTTCTGAGTGCTTTTTTTGGAAGTTATTAAAAGTTACAATACCACATATACCATAAATTCAAATTCGCAGTGACAATCGTTATGCTAATATAATTCTTTTTCAAATAAATTTGAATGAACGCATTTCCTTCATTTAGCTATTTTGGTTCAGTTCCACTCTTTGTTAAATTCAATGCTAATTTCTAAAGAATAATACAGAATTCGATAATTTAATTTTCAGTTTTAAATGTATTACTTGATTATTTCGGGTTCATCATTTTTCTAAAAATTACACGTATTCTTTCTTGCTTATCAAGATTTTTTTTTTATTGGAGGTTTAACGACCACCGTGAGCAACTCAATGGGCTATAAGCAGTCGCCCGTTCCTAATTTAGGGTCACTGGTTCCAGGGAAGGGAGAGAGCCAGTGCCGTAAGACAAACACAACATCCATGCCTGACCGGGATTCGAACCCGGACCCCTTACGGACGAATGATCAGAGGCCTGCGCCACCGGGGCGGCGCTTATCAAGAGAAGTGTGACTTTAAATCTAGTTTTAATGAACATTTTCTCTTTCAGAAACAGGAAAGGGATTACAGTTATTTATTTATTCTGTTCCAACAACAATAAAAATACATCTGGGATACTAAACCACAGACATACATGAAGTAGATTAGTAAGACTAATGGTGAATATATTTTAAATACGGCGAGATAATGAAAATAGACGATACCATCGCTCTGTTTAAATTATTTTATAAATAACGCATAGCAACTGAAAAATTGTTCATCCGACACAGCTGGGATCGAACCCCAATCCGTCGAAAATTAGCCGAGTGCGTTCGCTACGGTGCCAACAATTCACACCGCTATGTGTGGTTTATCAGCGGTGTCGGGTGAAACATTTTTCAGTTGCTATGCGTTGTTTAGCGATAATATCGTCTATTTAATAAGACTTTTAAAACGTTTTGTTAAGATAACGTTGAGGTTTCACCAAATTTCGCATGTGCTGCTGCAGAGAAACTTCTATTTTCAGCACAGAAACTTCGAATACGTTCTGTATGCTACAACAATTGGTCAAGATTTTTTTTCCGGGTAACCATCACCATCAACTTTAAGGATGTAGGGCGTATATCCCTAAATTCACAGGAGACGACTTTCAGAAACCTGATGGGGGCTTAAAGTCGTGATACGAAGTCCGATTAGGATAAATACATAAATAAAGACAAAGCTTATTCTGCATACACTATAATGTCAAAAGTATTCAGACACCACAATGATTTGGAATAAATGGCTTTATTATCGTAGTTAGTAGTTTGTCGGTTTAGTTTTATCTTGTACGACAGTCGCAAAACGTCGAGGCATACTGTTAACCAAATTCCGGTAGGTCTAGACCAAAATGGCTAGCCATTCGTCCTGCAAAGCTGCTGCCAGAGTAGAGAGCGAAGACGGTCGTGGAACCAAATTCCGGTAGTGTCTAGACTATGGCTAGCCATTCGTTCTGCAAAGCTGCTGCCAGAGTAGAGAGCGAAGACAGTAGTGGTGGTTCATTTTATATCCGCCGCTCCAATTTATCCCAGAGGTGTTCTGTGTGATTAAGATCAGGACTACCAGCAAGCCAGTCAAACAATTCCACCTCATTTTCGAGAAACCAGTTCTGCACGCGCCATGCAGTGTGTCGTGGAGCTCAATCGTATTTTAAGACACAACGGCCATTTCCACAATACTGCTACATTTTTGGTAGGGCAGAATTATTCAGAACGTCGAGGTACACTTGTATAATAACCGAATCCCACAAAAAACAACTCTATACGATGAAGGAACCTCCTCCGAACTTAAAAGTTGGAAGACCAGTCCTTCGAAAATCGTTCGCCGGGATGTCATCAAATCCTAAGAACCCCATCAAATTGGAAAGCGTAACTCACCACCCCAAAGAAGAGCTTTCCAGTCAATCACTACCCCGAACTGCGCTTCGCATTTACGGAAGTGATATGTGGTTTGTGTGCTGCTGCTCGATCATAACAACCTACACTACGCATTTCTCTGCGAATTGTTATGGTACTAGCCGAGCCATTATAGCGAATAGTTATGGTACTAGCTGAGCCATTATAGCAAATAGTTATGGTACTCGCCGAGCCATTTAAGCATTTCCTACTTCAGCAGCGATGGGAACTTTATTGCGAGGCGTGTTCAATAAGTAATGCCTCCGCGCAAGTGTCTCGCGCATGACTTGTTGCCTAGCAACCAGTCAGACGGCAAACGATACTTTGTGCAATTAGCTTTATTTTACTGCGTAATAGAACTCAAGACATGGTACGGAAGAGGAAGAACGGGATTGCTTAACATTTTGTGTGTTGCAGTGTTTGCGACACCCGCGAATTCCTGATGTTTCAATTTTTTTGGCAGATATGTGTTATGATTTTTTTCATAGATTTCAGAATGTTAACTCAATACAGTTTTGGCAAAAGTTGTGAACACTTTGAAATTTTCATGTTTTGCAACTTTGAAGGTTTATAAGAAATGTTATATTGTACCAAATGCTAATGTTTATATGTCAATTTAAAGAAAAGTTAATGCTGAATTCAATACAAAAAAAAAAAAAAAGAATGCAAATATATGCAGTACGAAAAAAATTATGCAGGGAATACTGCAATCATGCTGAATATATTGTAATGCACTTACGATTTCAATGTACTATCAATATTTAGTAGGGTAGCCTTCAATATTTCCTCTAAGCAGCCGTGGGTAATGCTCGCCTAATCCAATGAGCTGGGTAGGCGTTAACACCACTTGGAGAAAAAATTGTTTTCTCAGCTTCTCGTACTAATGCAGTAGAAGTTGGAACCCGGATTTGAACCCTCATTTCTTCTAACCCCCTATTTTTTTTCGCAATTGATTTTAAATAAAAAGAATTGTTGAGACATTCCAAAAAAACTTTTAAAACCGTTCTTTCGGCAATTGATTTTAAAAAAGTTATTAAAAACGGCCAACTAGCATGTGTGCATTAGTTAGTACAATGAGCTTGGTTACGGTATGCTGTGATTGGCTGGCGCTGATGTCTTGTTTTAAAAAAAACTCCATATCTGCCCCTTTCTCGGCGTAGAAAAATCACTAATTCGCATTCACGCGTTCATTATTCGCTTGCACGAGGTTGCTTTACAAGAAGCCTTTGAGAATGAAGAGGACAATGAGACGAACTTAAAAGGAGGGGAACGGCATTTAAGAAAATTGTTGTTTTGACTCTTGAGAGCCAACATTTTATTTATTTATTATTATTTTTGTAGGTAATTGATTTTCGATTCATGAAAATTAATTAGGGATATGGGAATTTTACTTTAAAATGCTTAATGTGCGGAAGATATTTCAGCTACACGGAGAAGTTTAGCCGCTGCGCCGTCGCTCGCGCGCGTAACTTAAAGGGAACACTGGTAGCCTTTATTCTTTAAAAACGCATCACAGCGACGTTTCATTGAGCTAACAAGTGCTTGAAGCTGTGCCTTCGTTATTATGTGGTGCTAGGAAGCAATCACAGCCTCAATTAATTGCCTTTTATTTACGTGGTGCTAGGAAGCAATTACAGCCTCAATTAATTGCCTTTTATTTACTTGGTGCTAGGAAGCAATTACAGCCTCAATTAATTACCTTTTATTTACGAGGTGCTAGGAAGCAATTACAGCCTCAATTAATTGCCTTTTATTTACGTGGTGCTAGGAAGCAATTACAGCCTCAATTAATTGCCTTTTCTTTGCGTGGTGCTAGGAAGCAATTACAGCCTCAATTAATTGCCATTTATTTACGTTGTGCTAGGAAGCAATTACAGCCTCAATTAATTGCCTTTTATTTACGTGGTGCCAGGAAGCAATTACAGCCTCAATTAATTGCCTTTTCTTTGCGTGGTGCTAGGAAGCAATTACAGCCTCAATTAATTGCCATTTATTTACGTGGTGCTAGGAAGCAATTACAGCCTCAATTAATTACCTTTTATTTACGTGGTGCTAAGAAGCAATTACAGCCTCACCTAATTGCCTTTTATTTACGTGGTGCTAGGAAGCAATTATAGCCTCAATTAATTGGCTTTTATTTACGTGGTGCTAAGAAGCAATTACAGCCTCACTTTATTGCCTTTTATTTACGTGGTGCTAGGAAGCAATAATAGCCTCAATTAATTGCTTTTTATTTGATATACGCCTCATTCGTACAAGGTTTTTCAAATGGTGCCACACATTTTCTATCAGGTTCAGGTCAAGGCTGTTTCCTGAACAGGTCAACAATGGAATGGACTTTGTTGTGAACCAATGATTCCATATTTTTGGTACGTGGCAGGGAGCTGAATCCTGCTGAAAAAGAAATGGCGCGTTGTTGGGAAAGAAATCCCTGATGGAAGATAGCAGTTTTGGTTCAAGGAGAGTGTCAATGTATTTTCTTGCGTTCAGTGTGCCGTAGATTACATGAAGGCGGCCAACACCATTTGCTGCCATACATGTCCAAATCATAACGCTTGTTGGGTGCTTTGCATTGGACTCCATGCAGTCAGGATGTAGCTCTTCTCCTACTCTACGTCTCACGTATTTTTGGCCATCACTACCAAATAATGATATCTTACTTTCGTCACTCCAAATAACTTGCTTCCACTGATCGTCTGTCCATCCAATGTATTCTTTTGCCCACTGTAGTCGTTTCTTGTTTTTGCGTTGCTGTAGATTCAGATGTGACTTTTTTCTCGGAATCGTACCTCTTAGCCCCATATCTGATAGCTTGCTCCTTATCGTTGTTGAACTGACAGAAACACCAGTTGAACACAGTTCATCTCTGATAGCCTCAGATGACATCTTTCTGTACTTCAGACACAGTCATTTTATTCTTCTGTCATCAACAGCATTGTACACCTTATACAGCCTTATCCTGGTTTGTTTTTCAGTGACTTTTGTTTCCTGATAACGTAAACGACAAATTCGTACACCAGATGTTTTCACTGACCCACCTACTTGGCTTGCAATTTCAGCATGAGAAAGACCTGATTTAAATAATAAAACAATATTCGTCCTTTTCCTGGATGACCAATGAACTCCTTACTTTGGTGCCATTGCTGTACTTATTATCTACACGTTAAATTTAAAGACATTCTAAAAATATTCACACAATGTGCAATTACACTTCACTTACACCGTTAACAGTTCTTTTTCTACAGAACAAACAGCAAAACTGACTTACCTCAACTTCCCACAGGATGTATTACAGCTACTGCCATTTGACTGGTCCATAGAACAAGGACAGTGATTGGCTAGTAGGGTTTGCACTTGCAATCTGCTTCTTAACTGAATCACACTTCTGCTTCTTTTTTACTTCTTTGGTTCGATTTCAATGAAATTTTAGTATGTGGTAGGGGACCACCTGGGGACGAACTCTATTGAAAATGGGACAAATTAGGTCAAAGGTCACGACGTAGGAGCGAAATCATTCCATTGCCTTTATGCATCATAACTTGCGTAAATATGGTTCGATTTCAATGAAAGCTTACTATATGGTACGGGAGCACCTGGCGACGAACCCTATTGAAAATGAGATAAATGGGGTCAAAGTTCACGACGTAGAAGCGGGATCATTCCATTGCCCTTATGCGTCATAACGTGCGTAAAAATGGTTCGATTTCGATGAAATTTCAGTATGTAGTAGGGGACCACCTGGGGACGAACCCCATTGAAAATGGAAGAAATGTGGTCAAAGGTCAGGACATAGGATTGCGATCCATTCCATCGCCCTTATCCCATATTATTAAGGTGGACGTCAAGTAATTTTGCTTCCTATACTTCCAATGGAAAAACTTTTGTACACATTTCCTTCACAATTAATGTGTTCCCAAGGATGAAAATTTGAACATCGATTAAAATAACTTCATATTATAACTTGGAATACTTAATATTTTCTGAAACATAACCATAATTATATTAAAATTCAATAACTTTTCCTTTGCTGGTGTTGAAACCAGAGAAAAGATGGCGCGACCTGTACTTTGACGACGTCAGTGGACAAATAAATGTTGGATTGCGTAATTACGGTTATGGTTTAGAAATATTAAGTATTCCAAGTTCTGAAATGAAGCTATTTTAATCGATGTTCAAATTTTCATCCTTGGGAACGCATTAATTGTGAAGAAAATGTGTACAGAAGTTTTTCCATTGAAAGTATAAGAAGCAAAATTACTTGACGTCCACCTTAAAATAACAATTCTTGTATGTATGTATGTACGTTTTATTTTGAAAACGGCTCTAAGAATTTTAATGAAAGTCGTTAACCTACCGTTTTCTGGTACTAGAAATCGATTTAGCTTGATCTTGACTTTAGAAGAATTCGTTTAGTGGGTTAAATAACCACCCCGAATTATAACGTTTTCAGTGTGGCGTTGTTCCATTAATGTTACCAATGCTTAGAAATCTTATGTCGTCACAATCTCGCGTTTGAAAATTTTGGCGCGCGGTCACGCCAACTGTCTCATTACGTCACGCGTTGTGTGTGGATCCTATTAAAGTTTTATGACGTCACACTCTTGCGAGCAGATGGTCGCGATTCTCATCTGCCTCATTACGTCACGCGTTGTGTGCGTATGTCCGCCCTCACGATAACTCGTGTAAAAATCATTTGATTTCGATGACATTTTAGTATCTGGTAGGGGATCATCTGGGAAGGAACCATATTGAAAGTGAACGAAATGGGGTCAAAGGTCAGTACATAGTAGCGGGATCCATTCCACTACTGCTATACGGCATAACTAACGTAAAAAAGCTTCGATTTCGATGAAATTTTAGTATGTGGTAGGGGACCACCTGGAGACGAACCCTATTGGAAATGGACGAAATGGGGTCAGAGGTCATGGCATAGGAGCGAGATCCATTCAATTTTCCTTATGCGCCATAACTTGCGTGAATATGGTTCGATGTCGATGAAATTTTAGCATATTCTAGAGGCCACCTGGAAATGAACCCTATTGAAAATGGGTGAAGTGGGGTCAAAGGTCAGGACATAGGAGCAGGATGCATTCCATTGCCTTTATGCGTCATAACGTGCGTAAAAATAGTTCGATTTCGATGAAATTTTATTATGTGTTAAGGGACCCCTGGGGACGATCTTAGGACGTAACAATCTCGCGCTTGATATGTTGGCGCGCGGTCACGCAATCTGTCTCACTACGTCACACGTTGTGTGGGGATCCTATTTAAGTTTTATGACGTCACACTCTTGCGAGTAGATAGTCGCGATTCCCATCTGCCTCATTACGTCACGCTTTGTATGCGTATGTTCGTCCACACGATAACTCGCGTAAAAATCCTTTGATTTCGATGAAAGTTTAGCATGTGGACAGGGATCACCTGGACAGGAACCCTTTTGGACGTGAACGAAATGGCTTCAAAGGTTAGCACATAGGAGCGGGATCCATTCCACTGCTCTTATGCATCATAACTAACGTAAAAAGGTTCGATTTCGATTAATTTCAGTATATGGTAGGGACCACCTGGGGACAAACCCTATTGATAAATGGGCGAAATGGGGTCAAAGGTCAAGACATAGGTGCGGAATAACTTCCATCGCCATTATGCGTCATAACTTACGTAAAAATTCTTCCATCTGGATGAAATGTTAGTTTGTTGTAGGGGCCTGCCTATTTAAATGGGCGAAATGGGGTCAAAGAATCCTATTGAAAATGGGTGAAATGGGGTCAAAAGGTAGGACACAGGAGCGGAATCTGTTCCATAGACCTTATGCATCATAACTTACGTAAAAATGCTTCTATTCCGACAAAACGTTATCATGTTATTTCGGAGGTATACTGAACCGGCTCTGTGGAATATCATCGAAATCGGATCAAAGTTCAGGGCAAAAGACCGAGATTTATTCCACAGCCATTATCATCATAACTTGAGTGATAACTTGAGTAATGATTTCTGGTATGTTGGAAAGCCTATCATAATCAATGCATTGCATGATTTTACTAACTTGTTGTATTACATTCAGCATTACATTTTCTTTATATTGACTTACAAACATTTGTATTTCGTGCAAAATAACATTTCCTATAAGCCTGCGAAGTTCAAAACATGAAGATTTAAAAAACTGTCCACATTTTTTACCACCACTATAAATATTAGATATACAAATAAAACAATGCTTTGACATTATTTTCCAGCATAAGTTCAGGGATGGGACTGCTCATGGTTGAAAATAGTCGTTCATAAGGAGCTCGCGATCATGAGAAAGCATGGATACAAAATCGTTTAGAAAAATGTGTCCCACGAAGTTTCGCAAGAAATCGATGCTTCGATGCGATTCAAAGCTATGAGAGAATTGGGACACATTTTTAAACCGTTGCTGGTTGATACCGAGACTTTCGAAAAAAAGATCTGTTGGAAAAGATTAAGAATTAAATTAATATACACTAGGAAAAGAATTCCCTGCAGCTTCAAACATAGCAGATGTACCTATTTACGTAGTTGAACCTCGATTATACGTGTTTCTAGCGGATGGCCTTAAAAAGTGAAAATGTAAAAAATTGTACAAAAGAAATTTCTAAAATGTTAAAAATACAATTGCAAAATTCTGATGCCTCCAAAAATAAAAAAAAATAAAAAAGCGATTACACTAATTTATAATGTAAGACATACAGCGTTTGGACAAAGTGATGTGAACACTGTGATTATAGGAGTTAATGTTATTCGTTTAGGCTACACAGAAAACAACAACAACAACAACACACAAACCGTTGTGATTATATTTTGTGTATGTTTTCTGTTTACATATTATCTAGGTTGTATGCCAGTGTAGTACAAGTTGTATTCAGCAGAGATTCGCCCGAGGGGGTTGGTGATAAGGGTAACGCGTTAGACTTCCAAAGAGGAAGTTTATCAAGTGTGTAACCATAAAAGCCAAATTTTGTATGTTTCAAAATCAACCATGGTTATGACTGCGTACACAGAGAAAGGTAACACTTCGTCGGCGAAGAAGAATAGTGGACGAAAACGGAACGCTAACGAAGATCGTGTTCAAGCAACACACAACTACTGCTTCAGAAGTGACAGCATAATTCAATACCCACCTGGAAGATCCTGTTTTCACAAAAACAGTACGCAGAGAACTTTACAAAGCAAACATCATGGAAGGTCTGCAATTTCTAAACCTTTCATCACAGAATGCAACGCTACGATGCGAAAAGGGGATGGTGTCATGAGCATAAAACCTGGACAGCTAATGCCTTGAAGCATGTGATATGGTTTAATGAATCCTCATTTATGTTATTCCCAACAGTAGGTCGGGTATACAGGGTGATTGTGAACTCCTTCGACAAAACAAGAGGGGTGATAGTACACATCAAGACGAATATTATTTGTAATGGAACCTAGAGCCGCATTCCACTCCTAGTGCCAGAAAAGAGCCCGTTCGAAAAACGTCCAGCAGACACACGGAGTTCCAACCAGTGCATGAGAAGCACAAGATGCAAATCAGGTGCGCTGAACACGTGCGCAGACAATGAGGAGCAAACATTTAAACACGCAGCCGAACCCGTTCAGTGATATTACCGTGTGACTATCACATGAGAATTGACGTATACGTCTGACCAGCGCAGCGTATCGTGTGTTCCTGGAGCAATTGTTTCCCGGTCTGTTGCAGGATGTTCCGCCCACCACACGGAGGGACATGTAGTTTATGCATGATGGGGCCCAAGCACACCGAGGTCTGATACTTCTTAAATGCAACATATCACGGGCGGTGGATTGGACATGGTGGACCTGTGGCTTGGCCTCTACGCTCCCCGGACCTTAATCCACTGAACGTCTTCTTCTGGGGGCACATGAAAACATTGGTGTTCCAGACACCTGTGGACTCCCTGGAAGATCTCGTCGCGCGAATCGCTGTCGCTGCGGGCAAGATCAGCACCACACAGGGAGTCTACGAGAGGGTACGACAGTCCTTCATTCGCCGGTGTGGGCTGTGCAACGACGCCCTTATACGCCAGTTTGAGCAGCTCCTTTGAGTCTTTCTCTGATGCGATTGGAGTTGTGCAACTAATAAATTAGGTATGTCTTTTTGCTTTTACTGTTAAAGACTCAACGTGGATAAGCAAATTTACTCTTTTCTGGCACCAGGAGTAGAATGCGGCCCTAGGAGTGGAATGCGGCCCTAGGTTCCATTGCAAATATTGTTTGTCTTGATGTATACTGTCACCTCTGTTGTTTTGTTTAAGGAGTTTGCAATTACCCTGTATGGATGAGAAAACTGTACGGAAGCGTACAATTCAGAATATATGGTTCCAACTGTCAAACATAAAGCTGAATATATGATTATTGGGCAGCCATATCCTGGTGTTCGGTTGGCCCCATCATTACACTACACTGTCGAGTTACTGCCAGCGAGTACTTGGAAATTCTAGATGATCAGGTGCATCCTATGGTCCAAATATTGTTTTCCCAACAATAATGCCAATTCTCAAAATGACCAGTTTTTGTTTCTTTAAATATTTTAATTGATAGGCGGTCTTAAACTTTTGCAAATAACTGTATTTCCATTCCTATTACATGGAGTTAGTGAATACGCAAGTGTCCAGATACTTCTGATCAGATAGTGTACCTCCATTATGTTAGAATCATAAACTTTCACTTTGGATTTTTTACGAAGAGTGGAGGCTGCGATAGCAGAAAACGATGAACCAATTGGATATTATATCCTTTCCTATTACAGGCAGTATATTTCAAATATGTGGAGATAATATAAATAGATGACGTCATCGCTCTGTCCACGTCGGGCCGCGGGTGGCCTAGTGGGCAACGTTCTTGACTGAAGCGGGAGGGACCTCAGGTTCGGTCCCTGGGAGGAACGAACGCTCGATCCACTAAATATCCGCCGTGCGTTGGATGAGCAAGTTAAGAACGTCGGACACCGGGTACTGGCCCCCGGCAATAAATAAGTTCGTCTTCCTCCCGCTTTGTACTTCGCTTCCGTGTCACTTCCCTATCGGGCACTCTAGCCCAAATCTCCTAGCTTCCTATTTCTGAGCGTTGTTTAACAATTGGGGGTCAGACACTCCCTTCCTAAAATCCTCTACATAAAAAGAAAAAAAGAAAGCTCTGTCCACATTATTTTATAAACAACGCATAGTAACTGAAAATTTTTTCATCCGACACCGCTGGGATCGAATCCCAGATCTCTCGATAACTAGCCGAGTGCGTTCGCTTTACGCTATGGTGCCAACAATTCAAAGCGCTATGTGTGGTTTATCAGGCAGCATCTGACAACGCAAATCCATATTGTTGGCTCAGCAACTGATGTGTCGCCATCTGGTGGCATTCAGCAGAGCAAACTTTTTAATTACAGCTGATAAATCCAAAGGGCGATTGAAATGGTGAATATATTTCAAATACACGGAGATAAAATAACATGGACAGAGCGATGACGTTGTCTATTTACTATTGCAGGCAGTTTGTGAATAGGGAAATATCCAGATACATTTGATCAGCTAGTGTACCTTCATTTGTCAGCTTCATCAACTTTGACTGTTAATTTTTGCAAAAACACATGTTAGTAGTGATAAAATGAGAGTTCTGCGCCAGTGGTGCATGATGTATGCTTGCATCACGAGCATGCATCACCAAGTGATGCATGCTTGGAAGATGTAGAGGTAGTTCATACATCACGGAAAAATACATTTTCAACGTTCAGTGATGCATGGAACGTATTTTTTTAATTTTAAAGTGAAATTTGGTTTGGAGGTCCTGATGTATGCATACATCACGAAGGGACCATGCATCACGAAGCGACCATGCAACACGAAGCGACCATGCATCACGAAGCGACCAAGCAACGCCAGAAGACCAGACGTTGTCCGCAGCACCCGCCCTCCCCACCCCACCTACCCCTGTTGACGGCGGGTGAGAGGAGAGGAGGGGAAGAGATAGGCGAAGGGATGCTTTAAAGTGTGTTATCTGTGAAGTCAAGGTTACCCCTCTTTCAGTTGACGGGGATTCTTATTTTAAGTGTCTTTTTTGTTTTTCCTTGGTGATATCTTTACGTTTCCCTTGTATTTTCCAAGATTCAACAGCTTTAAAACGAATCCATTGCTTTTTTCTGAGGGAAATATTTTTTTAGTGTTCTCTATCAAAGACCTGTTTACAAAATTGTTCATAAGAGTACACTTTGTTTTTACACAATTCCTTTTAACGTTTGTTTTACATTCACTTAAACTTTCATTTTTTAATTTTGTCTTATTGCATTTAAGTTATTTTTACTCCAATCGGAAAATTGGGAAGCATGTATTAGAAAACGAATGCCGGGTGTTAAAAACCGAGAGATATTGCAAATGGTAAGGTTGTGCAATTCATGTACGACTGCGGTCAGTTTTGGTAGTATTAATATTTAGGAAACAAAAAATATGTTGAGAGAAATGTTGAGAGAAACGATCATTGAAATTTCTCTTTTTTTTTACTGAAAAATATGTATACTGACATTAAAATTTTAGATGTTAAAGACCTTTTTCCCATTTTCCCCATGTTAATTTTGCTGTTTAAATTATTGTAATGAACACATACATGAAAATCATAGGTTCTTTTTTTTTTCTTCAATGGTGGTCATGCAGAACTGCTATAATTCAGAGATTTTTCAAAATTCACTTGGAATCATAGTAGTCATCAGTGAAGACCAGGTATCCCAGTAAGATACCCAGTAGACATCTAACTAATTCTTAGAGGACCTAAATATGTGACAATCGGTTTCAACTGTTTCATCCTCAGACCAAATGACCGAGAACTTTTTCTTGCACTCTAATACTAAAATTTAAGAAGCTGCATTTCATATTTATGAGAGCCTGAAAGGAAATATGTTGTGGATACACAGATTGCAGTGGACCAGTTTCTTTAGCAGTGAAAAACACTTGTTCTCAGTCAGCTAAATGACATCGAATCTCACACACATACAATATTCTTTTCCAGCTAATTTTGCAATGCTCGTATGCTAAAGTAGATTATAGCATTCTCTTTTTTAAGACATAAGGTCTGTCGGAGTCAGCAGCACCAGAACAAGGTTTGTTGAGTGAAAAGCTGTAGTGTGCGTGTTTTTGTAGAAGTTCTTAACGCTACCTGATTTATTGCTTGGGGCAGAATGATCCACTTCGAGTGCTGTTCTGAACGTGCAGGATGAGACAGTTATACTTCGAACAGTGTTGGACGTCATTTGCAGCTCTTCGTGTTATTTTGCATACACGATTCTGACATGGCAACCTCTGCTGAAATCTCTTCAGTCATGATACGTGCTGATAATCTGTCTGTCAGCTACCTTCATGTTGGAGGTAACAACTTCGTTTTTAATGTCATGTTTAAATCATCAGAGATTGATTCGCATCCGAAAATTTAAGGCTTGTGAGAGAAAAAGCCCTCACCTCTTACAAAATGTGTTCATCGGAGTTAGTTGAACTCATTAATGAAAAGGATGGTGGTATTTCACGACATCTCGAATATGGTATTTCAACAGTTGATTTTTCTTTTACAATATTTCTGAAATTGAAAATCGTTCCTGATAAACGTGAGGTCATGCCACATAAATCGCATATTTGTCGCATCCAAGAAATGTGGATTGAACCAGCAAATAAATTGCTGAACAGGTCAAATCATATGGTTACGAAATTTTGCAGAAACATCTCTTTCACCTTAACGTTCCGGAAAATCCTGGAGTCAAAGTTTGAAGATCTAGTTTTAGTAGATAAATTTTCATAACAAGAAAACAGAAACGTTTGAAGTGTTTATAGACGACTAGCAGAGGTAAATACTGCCGGAACTTAAATCCACCTCAAAAGAAGGCACAATGACGGATTTGAATCGAACAGTGCAGTTGGAGTCTTGTGAATTATCAGACATCGTACATCATATTGAATATTTCTGCACAGCCGCTTTGGCGATCGATTTCTCTAAAATCGTGGGAAGTTTCGTAGAATTTGTAAAGGAGAGAAATCTGATAAAATTCGGAAATGGAAATTTCCCGAACTTCATGTAACAAGAATATAAATATTTCCAATTTCACCAAATTGGAAACACAGAAGTGAGGTGTGGATTCAACTGAAAAAATCATTTTTATGACTACCAAATTTTTAAGAAAGTGGCACTGATATCGCATACATTGTTTCTCAGTACACTTCGACTAATGCAACTCTCTCTCTCTCTCTCTCTCTCTCTCTCTCTCTCTCTCTCTCTCTCTCTTCCTCTCAGTCTCTCTCTTACTCCTTCTCTCTCTCTCTCTCTCTCTCTCTCTCTCCTAGATTTATAAATTCGGGAGGGTCTTTTAGCACACTAAGTAGAGGAGTTGGTTCTCCTTTCTCTGAAGAAAAGTGAAATCTGGTAAGAGGAGGATGTTGAATTCCCTAGTTTTACTACCTTAGCTTTAGCTTAAAATCAAACCCCTCTCTCTTTTCTTTTAACACGTGAGTTCCATAACACGTGAGTTCCTGGTCTCACATTCTTCGTGCACTGTTTACTGGACTTTGTCGATTTTTTCCAGAATTGGAGATGCCCTACTTGCTGCCCTCTGTTGGTAGTTGGTGATTTGTCAATAGGATGACATTTTGAATGTCAGAAAAAGTTTGGTCGATTTTTTCGTTACATTCGCCACACCAGGTATCGCGTATTCATAGATTAAGAAGTGATGAAATTTTAACATTTTTTGACACCCGATAGTTTGTTACTTAGAGAAACAAAATCAACTAATATAAAATGAGACTTCTTAAATTCTTGTCTGTTGACAAATTGATCTTTCTGATATCATAAGTAAAGGTTTTCAATGAAATTCATTCATATAAATATTAAAAGGTATAGTATACCTGATTTTTGAAATTTATATTGGTTCAAACGTATGGGATAATCTACAAACCATAGACTAAACCTAACCCACCCAAAGCTAAAATTCAAGCGAAGCAATAAATGAAGTTAAAAATAACTACTTCCTACATCAAAGTTAAAATAAAAAATATCATGAAAACCATTCACTAAGACTGAAAAATACTAAAGATGTAAGGAATTAGATGTAAAAGTAAAGAAAAAGAAAAGGGAGAGGGGTTTGATTTTAAGCTAAAGCTAAGGTAGTAAAACTAGGGAATTCAACATCCTCCTCTTACCAGATTTCACTTTTCTTCAGAGAAAGGAGAACCAACTCCTCTACTTAGTGTGCTAAAAGACCCTCCCGAATTTATAAATCTAGGAGAGAGAGAGAGAGAGGGGAGTCAGAGAGAGACTGAGAGGAAGAGAGAGAGAGAGAGAGAGAGAGAGAGAGAGAGAGAGAGAGAGAGAGAGAGAGAGAGAGAGAGAGAGAGAGAGAGAGAGAGAGAGAGAGAGAGAGAGAGAGAGAGTTGCATTAGTCAAAGTGTACTGAGAAACAATGTATGCGATATCGGTGCCACTTTCTTAAAAATTTGGTAGTCCTAAAAGTGATTTTTTCAGTTGAATCCACACCTCACTTCTATGTTTCCGATTTGGTGAAATTGGAAATATTTATTTTCTTGTTACATGAAGTTCGGGAAATTTCCATTTCCAAATTTTATCAGATTTCTCTCCTTTACAGATTCTACGAAACTTCCCACGATTTTAGAGAAATCGATCGCCAAAGCGGCTGTGCAGAAATATTCAATATGATGTACGATGTCTGATAATTCACAAGACTTCTACTGCACTCTTCGATTCAAATACGTCATTGTGCCTTCTTTTGAGGTGGATTTAAGTTCCGGCAGTATTTACCTCTGCTAGTCGTCTATAAACACTTCAAACGTTTCTGTTATCTTGTTATGAAAATTTATCTACTAAAACTAGATCTTCAAACTTTGACTCCAGGATTTTCCGGAACGTTAAGGTGAAAGAGATGTTTCTGCAAAATTCCGTAACCATATGATTTGACCTGTTCAGCAATTTATTTGCTGGTTCAATCCACATTTCTTGGGTGCGACAAATATGCGATTTATTTGGCATGACCTCACGTTTATCAGAAACGATTTTCACTTTCAGAAATATTGTAAAAGAAAAATCAACTGTTGAAATACCATATTCGAGATGTCGTGAAATACCACCATCCTTTTCATCCATGAGTTCAACTAACTCCGATGAACACATTTTGTAAGAGTGGAGGACATTTTTTCTCACAAGCCTTAAATTTTCGGATGCGAATCAATCTCTGATGATATAAACATGACATTAAAAACGAAGTTGTTACCTCCAACATGAAGGCAGCTGACAGACAGATTATCAACACGTATCATGACTGAAGAGATTTCAGCAGAGGTTGCCATGTCAGAATCGTGTATTCAAAATAACACGAATAGCTGCAAATGACGTCCAACAGTGTTCGAAGTATAACTGTCTCATCCTGCACGTTCAGAACAGCACTCGAAGTGGATCATTCTGCCCCAAGCAATAAATCAGGTAGCGTTAAGAACTTCTACAAAAACACGCACACTACAGCTTTTCACTCAACAGACCTTGTTCTGGTGCTGCTGACTCCGACAGACCTTATGTCTTAAAAAAGAGAATGCTATAATCTACTTTAGCATACGAGCATTGCAAAATTAGCTGGAAAAGAATATTGTATGTGTGTGAGATTCGATGTCATTTAGTTGACTGAGAACAAGTGTTTTTCACTGCTAAAGAAACTGGTCCACTGCAATCTGTGTATCCACAACATATTTCCTTTCAGGCTCTCATAAATATGAAATGCAGCTTCTTAAATTTTAGTATTAGAGAGCAAGAAAAATTCTCGGTCATTTGGTCTGAGGATGAAACAGTTGAAGCCGATTGTCACATATTTAAGTCCTCTAAGAATTAGTTAGATGTCTACTGGGTATCTTACTGGGATATCTGGTCTTCACTGATGACTACTATGATTCCAAGTGAATTTTGAAAAAACTCTGACTTATAGCAGTTCTCCATGACCACCATTGAAGAAAAAAAGAACCTATGATTTTCATGTATGTGTTCATTACAATAATTTAAACAGCAAAATTAACATGGGGAAAATGGGAAAAAGGTCTTTAACATCTAAAATTTTAATGTCAGTATATATACTTTTCAGTAAAAAAAAGAGAAATTTCAATGATCGTTTCTCTCAACATTTCTCTCAGCATATTTTTTGTTTCCTAAATATTAATACTACCAAAACTGACCGCAGTCGTACATGAATTGCACAACCTTACCATTTGCAATATCTCTCGGTTTTTAACACCCGGCATTCGTTTTCTAATACATGCTTCCGAATTTTCGGATTGGAGTAAAAATAACTTAAATGCAATAAGACAAAATTAAAAAATGAAAGTTTAAGTGAATGTAAAACAAACGTTAAAAGGAATTGTGTAAAAACAAAATGTACTCTTATGAACAATTTTGTAAACAGGTCTTTGATAGAGAACACTAAAAAATATTTCCCTCAGAAAAAAGCAATGGATTCGTTTTAAAGCTGTTGAATCTTGGAAAATACAAGGGAAACGTAAAGATATCACCAAGGAAAAACAAAAAAGACACTTAAAATAAGAATCCCCGTCAACTGAAAGAGGGGAAACCTTGACTTCACAGATAACACACTTTAAAACATCCCTTCGCCTATCTCTTCCCCTCCTCTCCTCTCACCTGACGTCTACAGGGGTGGGTGGGTGGGGAGGGCGAGTGCTGCGGGACCTGTTCCGCGGACAACGTCTGGTCTTCTGGTGATGTTTGGTCGCTTCGTGATGCATGGTCCCTTCGTGATGTATGCATACATCAGGACCTCCAAACCAAATTTCACTTAAAAAATAAAAAAATACGTTCCACGCATCACTGAACGTTAAAAATGTATTTTTCCGTGATGTATGAACTACCTCTACATCTTCCAAGCATGCATCACTTGGTGATGCATGCTCGTGATGCATGCATACATCATGCATCACTGGCGCAGAACTCTCAGTTTATCACTACTCATGTTGTTCCTTAATTTTTCCAGACCAGTGTATTTTCACAAAGAACTTCTATAAAATAAGAACTGATCTTAGCACAGTAAAAAAGAAAAAACACGTTACATTCAAGAAATGTTACTGATTTTGGTTGGCAATTATTTTTATTTTGATTCCGTATTTTAGCATAAGTACCTAGCATGAATCGCGCAACAACAAATAACATTCCGAATAAAGCACTAATATAAAAAAACAAAACATGAACAACATCTGATTTCGTAAATATTTATTTTTTTGCACGTTGTAAGTACATTCATAGACATACTTCGTTCACATTTATCAGCAAAAATCTTACACATGTTTCAAGCAACACATGTACTCAGATAACAGACTTGAATACTGCACGGAGGAAAAAAATATTGTACAGCTAAAGTCACAACATATTTATATAAAAGTGTCACCCTTTGTTTTTTGGTATCGTGTGTGCGTTCATTTTTCTCACAGATCAGCGTCAATGCATTCTGGAATGAGAAATATCCACCTTGAAGATTTGGGAAGCTACATATTTATTAAGCACAAATACCACTTGTATAATTCATAACACAACGACTTAAATAACAAAATAATGTCAGAACGAAAGATTAAGCAAACGTTCATAAATTAACTGTTTCGAAGTGATGGCACCTTCGTTTACACGCCCGTGGACTTCTCTTTGGTCGGATTATCATCGACGTTGTGTTCGTGCTTCCCGCCAAGCTCGAACAACAATCCGACATTTCTATCTCTAGCTGAGTGGCTGTGTACTTGTCTCTCTCCAGCTGGTGCAAGAGTGTGCTACTATAGGAAGTTTCGATGGAGTCCATCCTCCCATTACATGATTCCATGACGTTTAAGGTGTCTTTCTTTTTATATACAATCTCTATAAACCCTTTTCTTACCCTCACGTTGAAGTATCCGTAAAATATGGGATTGAGTGCGCTGTTGAGCAGGGCAAAAGTCTCAGCGCCGACGACAATGGTCTTAGGCACCTCGATGGTGTAGTTGCTAAAGATTTTGATGTTAGTCACGATGAAATACGGGGTCCAACAGACAACGAAGCTGGCAATGATGCACACGGTCAGCTTCAATGTCTTAATCTTCGCCCTCGGAATGGTCGATGCGGCATTGAAGGATCTTCGAAGACGAATTGTGCTGTTGTTGCCACCAGCGCAAGCCTTATTTTCCTTTCCCGCTGCCCAGACAGTCCTCAGAACATTGATGTAGCAATAGCTTATGCAGAAAGCAGGTGCAATAAGAATGTATATGGTAAGCCAAGAGAAATAAAGTTTCCTCTGCCATTCTGCCGTATAGCCTTTGCTGACGCATTCGTAGTGTATTTTTCCGGATTTTGTGACACCAATTTGTTTCTGAAAACAAAAAGAAAGACAAATAAGCGCTCCATTTCAAAATAAATACATTCATGACATAAAATCTGCACAAATGGCACATAAAGATTGTGATGCGTATTTATAACGTAATCTTCTTTTTAGAGTTTGTGTTTTTACGTAAATTTAATTACTTCTAAGAGCGAGATCCAAGGTGAAAATCCTCCAAATACGTTGCGTCAGTAAATAGATAAATACATCGCTCTTTCCACGTTCCAGAAACACATAGCAACCGAAAAATTGTTTTTAGCCGCCGCCGTGGAATCGAACCACGGATCTCTCGATATTTAGCCGAGCGCGTTAGCTTTACACCACGGTGGCCAACAATTTTTCACCTTGGATCTCGCCCTTTGGATTTATTTCCATGGTTCGATTCCACGGCGGTGGCTGTAAACAATTTTTCGGTTGCTATGTGTTTCTGGAACGTGGAAAGAGCGATGTATTTATTTATTTACTGACGCCACGTATTTGGAGGATTTTCACCTTGGATCTCGCCCTTTGGATTTAATTGCTACAATATATATAGCCATTGCCGTTAATGCCCACCAGATGGACACGTCTCAGTAGCTGAGCCCATCTTACGGATTTATGATGTCAGAAGCTGACTTAAAAATACACATAGCACCGTGGATTGTTGGCCACCGTGGTGTAAAGCTAACGCGCTCGGCTAGATATCGAGAGATCCGAGGTTCGATTCCACGGCGGCGGCTGAAAACACTTTTTCGGTTGCTATGTGTTTCTGGAACGTGGAAAGAGCGATGTATTTATTTATTTATTTAATTACTTCTCAGATATTCGGTCTGAATAGTTAATCGCTTCCCCGAAACCCATATACGTTTCACAACACTGTATGAACCGCCCCGTTGGCGCATTAGTCTAAGCGATAGCCTCTGATCATTCGTCCGAGATGGGTCCGCATTCGAAACTCGGTAAGGCACGGATGTTGTGTTTGTTTTACGGCGCTGGATCTTTCCCTTACGTGGAGCCAGTGGCTCTAAATAAGGGACGGGCGACTGCTTATAGCCCATTGAGTTGCTCATGGTGGTCGTTAAACCTCCAATAAAAAAAAACACTCTGTGAAATTAATTCACAAATCTGTCGAAACCGCATCCCTCTACTCCGGTACCGAATGTTTTACCATTAAGCTACACCGACGGAATTCATCGCTGAAACTTTGTGTGAAAGAAGTATCATACATTTTTTGAAGAACCCAACTCCCAGTAGATCCATTTCCACAATAGGGCGCCAACATGAACTACAAGAATTTGTCGGTGATGGAGATCGAACCCCATCCCTCTGTTGCGTAGCCGAATGCATTACACCGATGAGACATTAATTATGATCACCCACAGTCTAGAGAAATGAGCGCGACTGGAGACCGAACGCTGGCGCAGGTGAAGTTCACAAAGCAGTATACACTGAATGGCCACTTTATTATGACCACCCCTCAGTACTTCGTTGGGCCACGTTTTGCCTTTAATATGGCGTCGATTCTTGGTGGCATGGACTCCACGAGATGTTGATAGGTGGTTTGTGGAATCTGAGACCATGCTTGATGAATAGCACTTTCCAGGAGTGTGAGATTGCAGGGTTGTGGATCTAGCTGTCTGCTGGCTCGTTCAACTTCATCCCACAAATTCTCAATGGGGTTGAGATCTGGAGATTGTGGGGGCTATCTAAGCAAAGTAAACACACCGGCATGTTCCTGAAACCAATCCTGTACAATACGAGCACTATGGCAGGAAGCATTATCTTGTTGAAAGTAGCCATCGCCGTTGGGATAAACTATCCACATGACAGGATACACTTGGTCCGCAACGATGTTTAGATATGATGTGCTAGTCATACGTTGATCAACACGAATTAAAGGGCCCAAAACATGTCAGGAAAACATTCCCCAAACCATAATGTTGCCTCCACCAGCTTGAAGGGTTGTAGCAATGCATTTGGGGACCATGCTTTCGTGCTGTTTCCTCCAAATTATCACTCGGCCATCAGCATGGTGCAACTGAAAACGTGATTCATCGGACCAAATAATTGTTTTCCAATTATCGACTGTCCAATACTTGTTCTCCTGTGCGAACTGGAGACGTTTTCAGTTGTTAACTGCAGACAGCAAAGGTGTTTGAACCTTTGCTTATAATTGTTTTCCAATAATTGTTTTCCAATTATCGACTGTCCAATACTTGTTCTCCTGTGCGAACTGGAGACGTTTTCAGTTGTTAACTGCAGACAGCAAAGGTGTTCGAACAGGCCTTCGGCTGCCATATCCCATCGGATGCAGTGTATGGCGAACAGTGCGTGCAGAGATCATTTGAAAGGATCCTTCATTAAAATGGTCTGTAATTTGCTGCACTGTTGCCCTTCTGTTGTCTGTTACCAGTCTAGACACCCTCCGTTCCGCCCGAGAAGTCACTAGTCGATGACGACCACACGTTGCACGTAGAGACCTAGTTTTTTGGCTGACAGTCCAGTCTTTAAACACTTTAACAACAGCTGCTCTGGAACATTTCACGAATACGGCGGTTTTAGTGATACTGGCTCCGAGCTCCTACAATCATCCCACTTTGAAAGTCCGTTAAATCGCATTTTTTACCCATCTCGTCACCCAAAAATCACTTCCACTACTGTCGCAAGCACTAAGCCTTCCATTTTTATACTAGCCTCGCCCTCTGGCGGCAACCGCGCACAGCCATAGCTCATTTGCTTAAAACTGTCAGGTGGTCATAAGAAAGTGGCCACTCAGTGTATATACAACTCGAGGACCGGCTTTCGGTTAGTAGAGTATTTCGAGTCAGAATGGGAAAAGCTACCGATTTATCGGAGTTTGATAAAGGACAAAATTTGATGGCATAGTGCTTCGGAACAACGATCTCGGAAACGGCGAGGCTTCGGGGCTGTTCACGTGCCGCTGTTGTGGATACTTATCAAAATTGGTGCACAGATGGTCAAACTACGAACCGCCGTCCAGCCGTGTGTCGTCCGAAGTTCTTTGATGCCAGACGGATGCAGAGACTATCGCGCATATTCAGAGAGACCGCAGGGCCACAGTGCGATAAATCCCCCGCAGCTACAACAGTGTTATCAGGGCAATGTGTCGCAGCACACAGTTCATCGCAGCCTTCAGCGCATGGGCCCGCGTAGCCGAAGAGCCAGCCGGGTCCCCATGCTCACTGCACGTCATCGCCAACAACGCATGACATGGGCCCGAGATCATTGAGATTGGACCTTGGATGATTGGAAAAAGTCGCGGCTGGATGTCACCTGGATGCACTGTTGAACGGAAACAGATCGTTGGCGGCTGTGGTATGCTATGGGCGATGTCTTCTTGGGACATGTTAGCCCCCGTTATCACAATAGCACAACCTCTGTCGGCTGTCAGGCATCTGAACATCGTTGGGGGACCAAGTTCACTCATTCATGGCAACTGTGTTCCCTGCTGGTGATGGCCATTACCAACAGGATAATGCGCTATACCACACTGCCTGAATCGTCAAGGAGTGGTTCGAGGAACATGCTGGTGACTTTCTGTTTATGCCCTGGCGTCCAAATTCACCTGATATGAATACAATCGTACATTTGTGGTTCGACGTGGCAAAGCAAGTTCGCGCTAAATCACCACCACCCCGAAATGTACGGGAATTGGAGGACCTGCTGTTGACATTATGGTACCAGATACCAAGGAATACCTATCTCCACCTCATCACATCGATGCCTCAAAGAGTGGCAGCTGTTTTGCATGGGTTCCTACAGCTCATTAGGTAGGTGGTCATAATGTAATGGTTCAGCGGTGTAAGCTACACCGACGGAATTCATCTCTGCAACTTTGTGGTCTTGGCATGTGCTGTACCTCTATAGTACGTCATAACTGTCACTCAGTCAGGAGTTAATAAACGGAGTCTAGAGTAGAAGCATGGTGGAGATAAGCTTGATTATATTAGTTAACGTGAACGACGTTTAATTAAGCGTATATTGTGATGCACGCTATCTTGCTTCTTGAACATGTGCTGTTGCAAGTACTGAAATTTGACTTCAGAAATTTGAGGGATCAGGAATTTTTGGATAGATTTGAAAACGGCGAGGAATCGAACGCGAAAAATGCACGCACAGGCAGAGGGTACTCAATTAGGCCACCTCGACCTAATTTAGGATTCTAAGTACGCGAAGAGAAGTCGGTTGTGAATTCAGCGCAAACACAAACAAACGATTAAAATGTCAGGCGAAAACAAATCTCAAATCACAGAGGTCAAGTGTTTTTGAGAAAGGAGACGGCAGTTGTGTTTGATGCTCACGTAGGTTGTTAAACCTTAAAACAAAGGAAATGCTGCGCGCCTCGATGTATGTAAGTACTCTTTCGTTTGGATCTTATTTGTCATATGGAACCCGTGGTACCAGTTAATGAGACTTTGGTGAGAACAGGACTGATATTTCATCAGGAACTTCATTTTTGTTCAGGGGTTTAACGATTACAGTGAACAAATCGATGGACAGTAAACAGTCGTCCGTCGCCAGTTTAGGTTCATTGGTTCACGGGAAGGGCCGTAAAAGAAAACATAACATCAATGTCTCACTGGGATTCGAACTCAGACCATCACAGACGAATGATAAGCGGTCAGCACTTAGACCACTGCGCTACCGGTACGACTAACTCTGATTTGCATGAAATTGTTATTGGCTGACGTAGGAGCTCATATGTCATGCGAATAGCACAAAAATAAGCCCAGATTTTTTAATTTTATTCAATAATTGCTAAATATTAAGTTATTAAACTCTGTGTTTGTGTTCTAAGTTCTCGGCTACGATTTTATTTGACGTGATTAGTCAATTAGGTCCCGAACGGCTACATCCACTCAGAATGAATTATCTCGCAACTGCAATATGAAAAGTTAGTAATATCATGCCGTGCATTGATTATGATACGATTTCCAACATTCCAGAAATCACAGAAAAACGCCTTGGTTTTGAGGAGACTAAACTATGGTATAATATTTGTGGTTCACATACACTGACGGGAAAAATAATGCCAACACCAAGAAGGGGTTGTGTTAGATAAACGAAAGTTGGTAGGCGGTGAGAGTACATCTGTAAGATGACGTCTATGCAAATATCGCGCTCGGCGCATACTTGTGGAGCTAGTAGCGCCCCTCGGAACATGCAAAGCAGGTTTGCTGTAAATACGCGCTGTAACGTTCGTGAGCGTTAGTTATCGTTGAGATTCGACGTAGTGTGTTGATGTTAGTCAAGAATGTCTTTAAGAAGACGAAGAAGCCATTATCAACAGCTCACAGAGTTTGAACGAGGTCGTGTAATAGGGCTACGAGAAGGTGGATTTTCGTTCCGCAATATTGCAGAACGACTTGGCAGGAATGTAGCCACTGTGCATGATTGTTGGCAGCGGTGGTCAAGGGAAGGTACTGCCTCAAGAAGACCGGGTTCCGGCCGGTCACGTGGCACTACTGAGAGGGAAGACCGCCGTGTACGGCGTATGGCCGTGGCGCATCGTACCGCGTCTGCGGCAGCAATTCGAGCTGCAGTTGCCACCACAGTGACACAACGAACTGTTACAAATCGGTTACTTGAAGGACAGCTCCGAGCCAGACGCCCTGTAGCGTGCATTTCCACTTACTCCAAACCACTGGCATTTGCGACGTCAGTGGTGTCAAGCTAGAGCTCATTGGAGGACGGAATGGAGATCTGTTGTGTTTTCTGATGAAAGCCGGTTCTACCTGGGTGCCAGTGATGGCCGTGTGTTGGTTAGAAGGAGGCCAGGTGAGCGCCTGCAACCAATCTTGTCGGTGGCCGAGACACTCTGGACTTATACCTGGAGTTATGGTCTGGGGAGCAATTTTCTATGACAGCAGGAGTGCTCTCGTGGTTATCCCACGCAATCTGACGACATAGTTGTACGTCGGTCTGGTGATTCAACCTGTTGTGCTGCCATTCATGGACAGCCTTCTAGGGGGTGTTTTCCAACAGGATAACGCTCGCCCGCTTACCGGTGTTGTAACCCAACATGCTCTACAGATTGTCGACATGTTGCCGTCACCTGCTAGATCACCAGATCTTTCACCAATCGAGCACGTATGGGACATCATTGGACGAGAACTCCAGTGTCACCCCCAACCAGCATTAACCGTCCCTGTATTGACCGACCAAGTGCAACAGGCATGGAACTCCATCCCACAAACTGACATACAGCACCTGTACGACAGAATGCATGAACGTTTGCGTGCTTGCATTCAACATTCTGGCGGTTACACCGGTTATTAATGTACCAGCATTTCACATTTAAAATGGCTCTTCTCGCGCTTACAATAAGCTGTGATCTTGAAACCTTAATCGATTAAATATGTTACCTATAGAAATGTATTGCCGCCATTTCATTTCTCTACAACTATTTTTTGCGTTGTGTTGGATTTTTTTTCCGTCAGTGTATATCAAAATTAAATCTCTGTGTGCCCGTGTTACGTATTTCTATTATCAAGAGCTACCACACATAAGCCGTTTTATAAGTATAAATCCATCTAAATCGGGCAATTTTCACGGGCGTTATCGTGCGAAAATAATCGCTAACGAATCTCACGCATGCACACTGCCCGCAATTGCTGACAAAAATATTTTTGGCGAAACTGCTTCCAAAGACGTTACGGAACAACGTACTGTATTTCGTCGCAAGCATTTTTAGTCAAGTTATAAGGATAATACCTGTGGAATAAATCTCGCTCCTGTGCCTTGACCTTTGACCCCATTTCGATGATATTCAACAGAACCGGTTCAGTATACCACCGGAACATCATGATGAAGTTTTGTCGCAATCGAAGCATTTTTACATAAGTTAAAACACATAACAGCGATGGAATGGATCCCGCTCCTATGTCTTGGCCTTTGACCCCATTTCACCCATTTTCAATAGAATTCGTCCTAATTATCCCCTACCACATACTAAAATTTCATCAAAATCGAACCATTTATATGCGAGTTATCGTGTGGACAGACAGACAGACAGACGGATAAAGCTGGAGCATATATACGCTTCTTCAACCTATTGTTGGAAAGCGTGAAAAAGGGTCTACGTTTAATCTTGTTGCGACGCGACTGGCGGGACAGAGAGGCAAGACGTAACATTTTATTTGGTGCCTGAAGTGCACGTATCCGCTACCGTACGCTTAACAATATGTATACACTCAATACAAGGTAAGTAGATAGTAGAAATAGGTCTATCAGCCGGTCGAGCGGTATTGGCTACTCGGAACCACACCCCTGTGACGTCACGGTGCAACATTTTAAGTAACAGAAATGCGAAGAATATATATACCTTTTTGAGTTTGAAGTACCTCTCATGACGAGTTTGTTTTACTTTTGAGAACTTTTGCCCACTTTTACTTTTAAGATTTTTTTGCCTACTGTTTATTTTTTATTTTCATATTAATACCGAAGTTTCGATCGTAACTCAGTCATACAATTATTAAGGAATTTAATCCTAATAAAACGCTCAATTTTGGGTGAAGGAGTACGATTTTTTCATCCACCTCTGGAAATACCTTTTTGAGTTCCGAAGATAAATGCTTAATTATATGATGTTTCTCAAGTTGCTCTCCGTGGATTTTCAGGAAAACACTTTCAAATTTTCGAAGAATTTCCATAGAAGAACTTGCAAGATACGTATGACCACCTCTGCTGATATGCGTTTTGAAAAATTCTGCTCAAAGTTTCTTTTGCTTTTTTCACTGGTTTCCTCAGCAATAACAGAAAATCTTTTTTTTTTTTTTTTTTATCAGCAACGCATTTTCAGATTGTACATTTCTAGCTTTCAAATAATTGATTTTAGCTTTGGTTTGCCAATACTGAAGTCTCGATCGTAACTTTATTTAAAATATAATTTATTTTATTGAGCTTTTCTACATATTTTTTATGGTGCAATTTTCCTTCCTTATTCTTTTATTCCGACTTTCAAGCTAAATAAAAAGAACCACTTTCAGCTTGTCGTCAACAGACTGAACTTACAAATCTGGACTTAATCTGACATTCTTTGCTATAAAATTCTGCATTACTTCTGACAAAGACGGTTGAGCTTTTTTTTCAGCACGTTTTGAGCTTTCTTGCTTTGTGCTTGAAGCACAACAACCAAATATATTAACGTGAGGAATCGCACCTGTTTTCAGGCGAGGCGAGAATTGCAGCATATTATGCACTGCATATTTTGGCGTTGTCAGCGTTAAATGCATCTTTTTGTCGACATGAGTTCATTCGGGCTTTTCTCAAACTGCCCTTTGGGATCCGATGAAAATTTAAGTTGGAATCTTTCGATCTTTTGCTGTTGCCACAACACGCAACACGGCATCCAGGCATATCTATTAATGCACAACGCACAAAAAGCTCCTTTGACCAAATATATTCATAAAAATATTCATAAACTGACTATTAACTCACTGCAAAAATGTGTATCATTTGTAAAATACTGGACAAAAGCCGCTGAAACTTGGCATAAATTCTAGAAAGCACGCGCACCTTAGGCAGGATGTCAGTCTCAACTTTGACCTATTGCTAACTCCGTTTGCAGCTTTGACGTCACAAAACTCACCCCGCCTGAGAGTTTAGAACTACTAGCTTCAAAAACCTGCTCTCGTACCTACCTTTATAATCTACTTACCTTGCACTCAATAGACTAAACACTAGAGATAGGGGTGATCGGCAGTTGACCTGGACATCCCAGTGGAACAGGCCTAAACCGAATGCAAGCGATAAATAGGCGGACAGCAGAGCTTCCCAGAAGTGTATCGCAATCGACGAACATTGATAAACATGGTTATCTAAGCTACTTTTATCGTGGACGCATTGTCGGCGCCAGACATGTGGATCATTCTATCGCCCAAGTGGTAAAAACCTTAGGGTTCCCGATGGCAACCGTATCAAGGGTGTATACCAAGGACAAGGGCACAGTATCCGCAATTATAACTTGGAACGTACTCGCAGACCACACGTCACTGATGACAGGAGTGGGAGTTGATTATCCAGGTTCGTACAGACCGTCCTCTTGGCAACGGCGGTATAAATCACATCTGGATGACATATTGGACGCCCATACCCTTGGCTACGAGAGCTGACGTCATACTCGTGTGCTACTGTTGACTACTCATAATCGGACATTATGCCTCGACCTGTTCGGGGAACATTAAAACTGGACCCCTGCAGAGTGGCGATGCGTCGTGTGGCGGCCAGTTGAATCCCGTTCTCAGCAGCACCGAGTTGACAAGAAGGTCATTCTTCGTCCAAGTTTTCAGCTACGACGTCGTGTGGCCAGAGGTGGAAACGGGCCACGGGTCAGCTGGTCGACAAATTCCTGAGGGCCAAACGGGTCGGGTGAAGGTGCTCCTGACCCGATTTCCACCAGGTTTGATTTCCGTTTTAATTTTGAAAAGAAAGAACCCTTCAGAGCTGCAGAGAATGATCCAAGAACTTGCTGAAAAGGGTAAAGAAATGGAATTAAGAATAGATTTTTACAAGGAATGGAGATTTATTGATTGATGAGGAAAACCTGGAGATAACCAACTCCTACATTTACCTCGGGCAGCAGATATCAAGCAAAGGTCACACTGATGAAGAAATTAATCGGCGCAAAAACCTTGGTTGGAGAGCTTTTGGAAGAAACAATACAATTTTCAAGAGTAATGGGCCATTATGCCTTAAAGGAAAAGTGTTTAATCAATGCATCCTTCTAATGCTTACGTACGGAGTAGAGACGAGGACCTTAACTAAAAATGACGTACAAAGACTACAGACAGCTGAAAGAAGCACGGAGAGAAACATGCTTGGTCAAGCCAAGAAAGGTAAAAAGAGGCACTCATTGATAAGGAAAATGACAAGAGTGGAAGACATCACGGTCAGAGTAAAATCCCTGAAATGGCAATGGGTTGGACATATTTCCAGGAGAACGGATCACCGATGAACAACCAAAATTTTAGACTGGATTCCAAGGGACAGGAAAAGACCCTGAAAAAAGACCACGTGGGAGATGGGTGGATGGAAGAGACTGGCCAAAGACACTCCATTGTTTAAGAAACTTAGGGGGGACCTTCATAGAGCAGTTAATCGATAATGATTGACGATGATGATATATTCGAATTTATAGTTCAAAGCAGATTTGTTCGGGTCGGGTCCAATTATGTGACGGCCAATCAGCGTCAGGTACGGGTCCATTGGACCCGTTTCCAACTCTGCATGTGGCCATCACCAGTGCCATATGGGCTATGTTCAAGGCGGTGGTAGCTCATCTGAGTTTGAAACCATCGAGTGGCGTCCTAGGTCCCCGAAATTTAAACCCTGTGGAAACTCTCTGGGTTTCCGAGGGGCGGAACATCAGATTTTTGGATCCTGGACCGACGTGTGGGGTGGAGTTGTGGACAAACAGGCACGGTTGGCATTACCTCCGGAAACCCTTCGGCATCTGGTGGAATTCGTGTGCACAGGCTGTTGTTCGCGCAAGAGGAGGACCAACACGCTACTAGTAGATGTCTCTAATGTTTTGTCCATTGATTGTATATACACTGAAGTGCCATTGAATTGGAGAAAGCAGACGTCATACAAATGCTTGGCTGCTACTCCCGCATTATCGCGCATGCGCTGCCAAAACTATGGTTAAATACAGCCATAGGCCGCAGCTTCCACAACTGTGATCTATTATTTGCTTGATAGGTAAGACGCGTGATTTGGTTGCTTTTGCCAGAGGGCAGATTGTAGGTACCTGCGCGATGTGTCACTCAATCTCGTCAGCCATCAACACAACGGGCTTACCTCGTGCTACTGTGTCCAAAGTATTTAGGGAATACGAAACTTCTGGCAAAAGAACAAGCTCTCAAATGAATTGCAGTAGCCTTGGCCACTCGTGTTATACGTGATGTGCCGCATTCATTCGAATTGAAAAAGGGCATGTTGTTTCGAACTTAAAACAAGACAATGTCCTAAATCCCCACCGGTATGAACAGTGGATCAAGTCACCATTTCAGTGAAAAGGCAGTGTAACATATTCTGAAATGGCTAAAGTTTGGACGCCGCCCTCCCACAAGACTCACAGAGCTAACGGCACAACACCGGACTCAACACCTTGTCTGAGCACAGGTACATAGACACTGTACCAACGAGGACTGGAAGCAGAGAGCTTGGAGTGATACATCCAGATTTAAAGGCCATTGATCCAATGGTAGAGTGCGGATCTGGAGTGATCCTCATAAAGCCATGGATTCTTCATGTCAAGTTGGAATGGTACAGGCAGGTGGCTCAGTGATGATTTGGATTGTCTTCAGCTGGAATGCTTGGGTACCTTTTGTACTTCTACAGTCGAATTTGAGTGCCCCGAAACATGAAGATATCCGAGTCGACAATTTACACCCAATAATGTCCAGCATGCATCCCAGATGCAATGGCGTATTCCAGCAAGATAATTGTCCATCTCACAGGCTCCACTTGACTACTCCATGGTTACAAGAGCACTGTACTCAACTTGAAAAACTTCACTGGTCATCTAAAACCTGGGATTTAAAACCATCGAACATCTTTCGGGCACCATCGTACAAGATGCTCGGGCACGTGTCCCATCGGCTCCTAACCTGAGTGAATTATAGCCAGCTTTGGAGAAGGTATGGCTCGCGAACTTGCAGAACGTTTTCGTAAACTCGTCAAGTCCATGCCTCAAGATTGCAGCCGTTAGGACTATATGTGGCCCTTCGCGTGAGGTACTTCGTGTGGCACTTCAGTGTATGATTTTAGGGTACTCGAAATTGGTGATTTATGATATTATTAAAATTTGAGTATATCTATTGATGTAAACGTGACAGACACAAGTTAATGGCATTTTTGGAATATAAACAGGATGTTCCGCTGGCTTAGTTTTCGAAGCCACCGGGGCAACTCTGTGGTTCGAAAAACGTTTGCACCTTTTCGTACGAGATGGACCCGGGTTCGAATCCAGGTAAGGCATGGTTGTTGTATTGGCCTTACAGCACCGGCTGCCTGCCTTTCTTAAAACCACGGTCCCTAAACTGGGACGGAGGATTGCTCATAGCCCAACGAGTTGCTCACCGTGGTCGTTAACCCCCCCCCAAAAAAAAAGTGATCAGCACATCAATTTCCTTTAGTATCTGTAACATTTGTTTTGGAGGTATGATGTTCTATGTCGGCTAGTGTTATTAGCGTACAAATTTGGTTTTCGTACTGGAGTTTTAATAAATGAGCGCTTGTGTGAGGGCTTTTTTTTTTTTTTTTTTTTTTTTTTTGATTGGATGTTTAACGACCACCGTGAGCAACTCAATGGGCTATAAGCAGTCGCCCGTCCCTAATTTAGGGTCACTGGTTCCAGGGAAGAAAGAGAGCCAGTGCCGTAAGACAAACACAACATCCATGCCTCACCGGGATTCGAACCCGGACCCCTTCGGACGAATGATCAGAGGCCAACGCCTTAGACCACTGCACCACCGGGGCGGCGAGGGCATTTATGTCATCAACATAAAAAAAAAAACATTCTTCAGTGTGGATTTCCGGGAAATGAAGAATTTTGCAAATCCCAAAAAGTTCGTACATCTATTCTTGCTAAAAACTAAAATAAACATAACTTTATTTTAAACACATCACACTGTGAATACTCAAGAAATGCATATAACGTATTAATGCAAATTTTTGAAGATGACAATCCGATTTTTGGCGTAAATGTGACAAGGATGGTAAGTCAGATAAAATCCGAAAACTTGAAAATTTTTTCGTCGTCCTGGAGCGGGACTCGATTCCGCGTCTCCCAGAAAACGCCCGGGTATGCTAACCACTACACCACCCCGTATTAAATTCGTTTATTTTGTGATGTAGTAAACATAGAGATTCGCCAAGCTTTCGCAAACCACTAGGAGTCTTTTTAAAAGCAATGGAAGGCGAAAAATGCAGGGAATTGGAACACGTAAGGAGTAAAGATAATTTTTGAAAATAACGTGGGTGACATTATGAACATATTACATGCATTTTTATCCTATCCTACAAACTGGCATTCAATGATATGGTCTCTATTGAACTACCAACGGTTTGGCATGCGTTATTAAAAAATGGAAACACACCGCGCCGCACCCAATAATTGCGTGATGAAAAATCATGCAATATGCTGGGTTATTTTCAAAAATCATCTTTATTTCTTACGTGTTCCAATTCCCTGCATTTTTAGCACGTCTTTGGTAAAAAAAGATCGTGCCTACGTTATCGGTTTGTCCGTTCGTCCGTCTGTACCCACGATATCTCTGCAACTATTAGTCCGATTTGAAAAATTCTTTTTGCATTGGGAAGCTTGAAATATGAGAATGATGATCCTTTATTTCGTTTTTTTTTACGATGTACAATTTCGCCGCTAGATGGCGTAAATGCAGATGATGTCGAATTCAAAAATACGTTTTAATCCACATATTTGCTTCTAAACATCCAATTGAAAAAATATATTTTCTGTTTCGATTCCACTTACGTCGAAGAGTATTTTAGATATAGTTACTTTTTCAAATTACGCATAGATTTCCCGCTAGGGGCCGTAAAAGTAAATTACATTTGTCTGGACAACTCTTCTTCTAAAATCTCCGATTTGAAAAATGTTTTCTTCAGCGGATACACCTCCTGATGAACAATCTTTTGCATATAATTTCAAATTTTTGGTAATAATTACTTTGGCCACCAGGGTGCGTAAGTGTTAATTTTTGCTTCCGATATATTTACCATAAAATCTGAGCTTCCAAAATATCGATTGAAAAATTTATTTCGTGGACTGATGCCACTCACATAGATAAAACTTTTCGGGATATTTTCTTCTTAAAATATTCCACAGTTTCTCCCCCAGGAGGCGTAGATGTATATCTTATTTTTGTCAATATCTCTACTTCTAGGAGTCCGATTTGAAAAATTCCTTCTCTGTTGGATAGTGTTTTCAGTGTGACATGTTTTTTTATATAATTTCAAAATTTTCAAGTAATTCATAGACTTTCCGTTAGGGGGCGTAAAGGTAAATTATTTCCCCCCTATATCTCTGCTTCTAAATCTCCGATTTGAAAAATTCTTTCTGCAACGGATACAGAACCTGACGGGAAATCGTTTGCACATAATTTCTAATTTTTGTAAAAAAATGGTTTCGCCACCAAGGGGCGTATCTTCATTTCCGCTTCTGGTGTATTTGCAGTAAAACATGAGCTTCTCAATTCTCGATTGAAAAAAACGTCGTTTGTAGACCAATACTACTCATGTCGACAAACCTTTTAGAAACATTTTGTTCTTGAAATAATGCATGGTTTCTACGCCAGGGGGCGTAGATGTATATCTTATTTTTTTCAATATATCTACTTCTAGGAGTCCGATTTGAAAAATCCCTTCTTGTTGGATAGTGTTTCCGATGCGAAATGCTTTTCCCTATAAATTCAAAACTTTCAAGTAATTCATAGACTTTCCGCTAGGGGTCGCAAAGGTAAACTGCTTTCCCCCTATATCTCTGCTTCTAAATCTCCGATTTGAAAAATTCTTTCTGCACCGGATACAACTCATTGATGGGAAATCGTTTGCACCTAATTTCAAATTTTTGTAAAAAATGGTTTGGCCACCAGGTGGCGTAAGTCTTAATTTCCGCTTCTGATGTATTTGCAGCAAAATATGAGCTTTTAAAATATCGATTGAAAAAAAAAGTCGTTTGTTGACCAATACTACTCATGTCGACAAACCTTTTAGGAACATTTTCTTCTTGAAATAATGCATGGTTTCTACGCCAGGAGGCTTAGATGTATATTTATTTTTGTCAATATCTCTACTTCTAAGAGTCCGATTTGAAAAATTCCTTCTTTGTTGGATAGTGCTTCCGACGTAAAATGTTTTTTCTAGAAATTCGAAATTTTCAAGTAAATCATAGACTTTCCGCTAGGGGACACAAAGGTAAATTACGTTTTCTGCGTTATTTCTGCTTCTAAAACTCCGATTTGAAAAATTCTTCCTGTATCGCATGCAAGACCTGATGGAAAATATTTTTCACTTAATTTCTAATGTTTGGTGAAGAATGATTTGGCCACCAGGGGGCATAAGTGCTAATTTCTGCTTCTGAGGTATTTGTAGCAAAATCTGGGCTCCTGAAAACTCGACTAAATTTTTTTTTTCTCAGACCGATACCGTTCATATGGAAAATCCTTTTAAGAATACTTTCTTTCCAAAATAATGCATGGTTTTCCCACCAGGGGACGTAAAGTCACTATCTTATTTTTGTCGATATCTCTGTTTCTAAAAGTCTGATTTGAAAAATTCTTTCTGTGTTGGAAAGCGTTTCCGGTGCAAAATTTTCTCATATAAACTCATGTTTTTCTTAACACACAAGTCTGCAACTACAGGGCCTAAGTTCACGATTGCGTTTACAGCAATATCTGAGGGATTAAAAACCCGATTGAAAAACTTATTCCTTCCGTCAGACACTATTGTTTTCCATACCGGCTGCATTGGCTTTGAATAGCTTTGATACATTTAATTTGCGTCAGGACGGATTCAAAAGACGTGCTTATTACACCCGAAAATTCGGTGTCATCTTTCTTGTTGTGTCTACAATTGCCTTGAAAAAGACTTTCAGCAGAGTGAGAAAACTTGGCGAATCTTTGTGCTTACAAAACTAAACGGATTGAACAAGCTACAGGTGTTTCTTGTCTAAAATAAACATTATCATCGGGATAAAGGAATAAAAAAATGTTTCCTGCGCTGTTAATAATCGCTCCTAAATAAGAAAGTATTCTTCTCCTACTACAAATGGAAAAAATAGATGAGGCATGGATGTTGTGTTTTTCTTACGGCACTGGCTCTCTTTCTTCCCTGGAACCAGTGACCCTAAATTAGGGAAGGGCGACTGCTTATAGCCCATTGAGTTGCTCACGGTGGTCGTTAAACCTCCAATGAAAAAAAAAAAAAAAAGACATTAATCCAATGGATTTAAAGACGGGTAATCCTTGGACTGAACATTGTCCAGTACAGATGAATTATGCTACGTGCCCTAATCATTCTATGAGTTTGACTTGTGTGGACAAAGTATTTTACGAAAGTTTTTAACTTTCAGGAAGTAGGCACTGGAAGGTTGATGAAGAAAGAAGTTGAAAATAATAAGACATAAAATAAGCACACACTTTCAAAAAGGGGAGAAAACGAAAGGCTGATTTTAGTATTTTCTAAAAGTGAAATGAAAATTATTTGTATTAATTAACGAAAGATGATTATGGGGAAATAAATTCGAAGGCAGAAAATAATGCTCATAAAACGCAATGAAAGTATCAAAGAGATCGATGAAAAATGTTATACAATGATATAAAATAAAAATCTACAAAAGAATCGAAATAAAATAGAAAAAGAGCAATGAAGTGTCCTGAAAAAACGGAAATGAAACGTTGATGTAATTAAAAAAGCAACAAAGAAATGAAAGTAAAATAAAATAAAAAGCTACAACTAAAATTAGAAAACCAACGAAGTAATTAAGCACGTGATAAGCAATGCAGTAATCGAAGTTAAATTAAAGTAAAAAGAAATCGGAGAAGTAAGATAAAACAAAACAGAACGAAATGAAATATTGTTCCATAAAATAACTGATAAATTATAAGTCCCGAAAGAAATAGCACAAGAAGTCCAATTAGCTCCAATTATCGTTGAGTATCGTAAACATTTCCCAATGTCTCTTAAAACTGTTTTTATTAGTTTTAAAAGCAATGATTCTATTTTAAGCACATCATTTTAATATCAATGATTCCATTTTAAGCAAAGCGTTTAATATCTTTCTATTGCTCTCTTTAACGCTCATTTTTTACACTGGAGAGTAACACAATACATCGTGACGTCGCGGAATGACGACTGGGCATAGACACACGTTGTTTACAAGTTAGCTAACGTTAGTTTTATCGTTGGCGGTTGTCGATAGTCCTCGAAAATTGAATTTTCAAGGTGAAACTGAATATATTAGATATGCTTTTATGTTTTGCAGCGTACTGTAATCACCAGACTGTCAAAATCATTGTTCATTTTATAGATTTCTGAGAAACAAACGGAAACATGCCCTGTTGACTAAAATGTCAAGGTAAATATGCTTTGAGGACTGACTGGTATTCTTGGGAACAATCATATTTTTTGCAGTGTGCAAAATATGAATTTGGATCCCCCTTTTTTGGTTTGTTATCGTTTTAAGAACATTAGGTTCTACCTCGAGGCTGTTATATCAAATTCAGTACCGATTTACGGGTAAACTCAAACGAAGTTTCTATAACATGCGATGCCTTTGGGAGATTTTGTGTACCCTGTACAGAAATATAAATTTCACTAATAGGTCTTAAAATAAATTCACAGGTGAAGAGAATCCATTAAATGTACACTTTGCAATGTAAGCGTGTAAATGGACAGGAATTAGCAGATGACAAGTCAAATTTCTTTTACGTGTAAATGGCTTGCTGCAAAGGTCACATTAATGAGGTTTCTCACCGGCGTGAATCCATAGATTAGCTAATAGATGACTTTTTTGCATAAATGGCTTGTTACATATTATACATTGGTGAAGTTTCTCACCAGTTTAGAAAACTATGTGACGTGTGTGTGATTAGGAAGCAATATGACTACAATTTTTGCATGTTAAAATACGAGTACTGTAAGATAAAATTCATTTACCAAAATACGTTAGAATTCAATCATTAGGTATTTAAATACTGAGAGGATAAATTCAATCAGTGCATTGGCGAGATTTCTCACCACTGTGAATCAGCTGATGCTGTAACAGACAACCTTTCTGTAAAAATGTCTTCTGGCATACTATCTCGCCAGTGTGAATCAGCAGATGCGCCTACGAAATTACAACTTGGACGGGAATTTCATCCAACTTTCCTACAAACATGAAACGGTCCAGCCGTAAAGCTGTGGGCTTTTTAAGTTGTCAGTTCAAATATGATATAAAACTGAAAGAAGTAAGAAAAAATAGTTTAAGAAACATAAGTATAAAAAGTAGACAGTACCTCGATGCCATATATCTTATCTTTTATAGAAGCATGAATTCGAGCACGTAGTTCCTCACTATGCGGTTCATAATAAAATGACTCGATGTGAAAGGACTTCACAGCATTTTCACCGCGTTGAATTATTGAATAGCTTCAGATTGTCAGAACAAAATAAAGAAATTGCAAAATATGAGCACATTTCACCAATCACGTTGAAACGCTATGGGAATCATGAAGGAACAGACATTTGTGTATGCCCAGCACCATCACACTTCGACGACATATTACTGAATTTCACATTTCAGTTGAAGCCGCAGTTCATACATGGTTGTTCGCTGGATTAAAATTTCGATGTCTAAGATAAGAAATCAACATTTTCAAGCGGATAAGGTTTTTATATAATACGTTTGGTACACAAAACTTTACATAACGTCTTTTCACCATTTGGGAATATTGCTTATGACTGAATATTCTTAAAGAAACACTGCTTTTGCCCCCAAGGTCATAATTTTTTCAGACTTTCGATGATGTATTTATGTAATAATTTGCACACCTCAGCTTTTCGGCAGCACCGTGCTTTTGACATAATAGTAAATTGATCTGTGAGACAATGTTAAACTGGTGTCGACGCGCTACCAGTATAGTCAACTATCGTTACTTTAATACCAATAAATTTCCATGTATTATGCATTTTAATGGACATTTGAAAATATATGTATGTGGTTTGGGCTTCTTAAAATATCATGAAGGAAATAAACATTAAAAATTAATGAAAATAGATCTTAACCTAATAGACAGAAATTGGTGCAAGAAGTTATGAAATATTTTAATGTTTTGAAGGGAGTTTATTTCTTTTGCAAATAACTTGTTAAACATACAGTGTAGACAATTAGTCTAGCAAGTAAAGAAATAGCCAGGATTCAAATGAATGAAGCAACTTATGTAAAAAGTTCAAATGGTTTATTGTAATTCACTTATCGGAATCATAATTTTAAACTTGAATAATAATCTACATCACTTCCGTATAATATACGAACTTTCGTGGTATCAAGTTAACAATGACAATTTATCTCAGATCGAATCATCAAGCTCCTCGCAATATATACAAACGCTACAATATCTACACTCTGTACACTTTTTTGACTTTTGACGTAGTCCTTTATTTACACTTTGAACCACAGTCAGTGTTGTTAAAAAGTGTATGGAAATTCGAGGAAGTGGGGAGACGTTTGGATTGAAAATCCAACTGAGAAAATTTAAAATAAGTTTAAATTAGAGATATACAGTAGATTCCGGTTAATTGGGCCATCGCTTAATCAGGGCAGTCCTTTATTTGGGACAGTTCTTGAAGAACATCCCAAATTTTTTTATTTTTTTTTGAGTGGAGGTTTAACGACCACCGTGAGCAACTCAATGGGCTATAAGCAGTCACCCGTCCCTAATTTAGGGTCACTGGTTCCAGGGAAGGGAGAGAGCCAGTGCCGTAAACAAACACAACATCCATGCCTCACCGGGATTCGAACCCGGACCCCGTTCGGACGAATGATCAGAGGCCATCGCTTAGTTTCAATATTCGCTTTCATTCACTTAAAAGAATTACAACAGAACATCCCCAACCTCACACGCAGTGTGAGAGAAGGGGAGAAATAAAACAAAATGTAGATATTTACAATGAAATGATAATTGTACAGATGAGCAATGACAGGCATTGCATTATTTGCTGTAAACAGCAGTAGCTCTGGGATAATTGTTCATTGAAGTCTTGGAACATCACTGGAGCGAAACAATTTACAGAAAAAAAAAAATCCGTGCAGTTTTAGTGACATGGGAATCACTGGTGGCAGAGAGTCACTGTGAGGATGAAGAGTTCCAGGAGGAAACATGGTGAGGGAACAGTAAAAATTGAAAGTTCCGACGTAGGTTTATTAAAACAGCAGATGAACAGTCTGGGCACTACAAAACCAAAACCATAGACGACACGGCGACCATGTTTTGAAGAAGGCAGGTAATCGTGCCGTGTCATTCGCCAAGGAGTATTCCAGGGTGAGTCTGGCTTTAACCCTGTTGCGATAGTGTGCAACTAAAGAGGTAGAGAATGTGATAGGATCTGGATCTTGTAACTGTAGCAGGTGAGAGAAAATAATATATTTAGCTAGGATAAATAAATACGAACAAACTGGTAAAGTAGAGGTGAAACTTGTAGAACTGTGGCCGAGGAAACGATAATCTTCTAGGGTGAGATCACTGGTACAAGAGGGATGTGCAAGTTGAAACATACTGTGAAATAGTGGGAGCAGCGTCGGACAGTAAACAAACATGTGTAAGACGTCTCCAACGACGTTACAAAAATTACAGAGATCTGATGAAACTATATTTCTCCGGAACAAAGTCGAAGGGACAGGCAGTCGATTGTGCAAAAACCTCCAGTGCACATTAAGTTCTGAGGAGAGGGCCGGTGAATATTGGGCAATAGACCAGACCGAGGTCAGTGCAAAAGAAGGAACAGAGTGAATAGGGCAAGGTACCGCAGAAGAAGAACGGAGAAAACGGTACAGGGTGCGGGTGGAAAGACTGTGGAGAGGGAGGAGATCACCGGAAAAGGGAAGGAAGAACGGAAAAGGGAGAGAGAGGCAGAGGAAACGGAAAGGAGGCCAGAGGAATCGACTAGGGAAGGAAAAAGTGATTGAAGAGCATGCTTAAGTTGGTGGAAGTTATCAGAGAGTTCGGGCGAGGGTGGGAGGGAGGGAAAAAGGTCGGAAACGGGTTTCCATGAAAAATCGGGGAGGACCAGTTGGGAAACGGAGACTACACCAGCGTGTAGCCATGCGGGAAAAAAGAAAAAGTAGGCAGTAGGGGGATGGAGGACGGAGGAAAAAAAAGAGGCTCGGAAAGAAGATCAAGAGTGGAAGAGGGGGTTGACGAATGAGCGGTAAAGAACGAAGGAACTGAACAGCTTCATGGTAGACTAGAGGAAAACGGGGGGAATGACAGTGTGAATATCCATCTTGAGAAGAAGATGGACGGTGAGGCAGGGATTAAGGGGGAAGTCAGAACATTAAGCAGAAGAATGGAAGCGGAAGAGTCTGGCTGAACTGTCAAACGGAGGAAATTGAAAATTCTTACAGCTTTATAACGTATGGTAATCTCTGGCATATTGAGGCCACCACAAGTCGAAGGTAGAGACAATACTGAGGAAGATAACCAATGAGTAGATGACCAAGCAATGCTGAGCATTGCTGATGTTGTTGCAGTTTGAACGTAGGCTGGTGGCGGTTGTGCAATCCAGGAATGATAAACTAACGAGAGAATGTGGGTGCCAGCAAGCCGTGCACGACTGTGGTAGGTCAAACAGCACTTCAGCTTGGACCAGTAAGCAGCGGTGTGACGTAGTTTCCTGATGAGGGGTCTCCAGGTGGCAGCCGCTGCTGAGACCCGGCTGCCAATGTGCACCCCAAGTATCTTTTGACTGGTGGAAGTCCAATGAGCGCCCCACGGTGCATCGGGGCGATGTCTCCAGGAGCCACACCACAAGCCTGTACACTTTAAAAGGTTTAACGAAGCGCCGGAAGCCGCAGCATACACTTGGTACCATGCAAGAACAATTGTGAATGGCATTCTTCTCGGATGAGAACTGTGAGATCATCGGCGTAGGCAGTAAGAACGATAGAATGGTGCCTGGTGCTATGCTGAATGGTGGAGGTGGTAGGTTGTAGAACAGAACGGATAGAGCAAAGAAAAGGCTCAAAGACTAGAGAGAAAAGTTGTCCGGAAAGAGGACATCCTTTACGGATGCCCTTACGAAACGGAATGGGGGCTGTAAGGAAGGAGGCCGTCCGGATATGGACAACTGAGTCCTGGTACAGGGCAAGGAGGGCTGTGATGAAGACAGATGGGAAACCGAAGGCAGAGAGCACAGAGGCCAGCCACTGATGACTCACGTTATCAAAGGCCTGCCTCTGATCAAGATTGAGGAAGGCTAAAGGTTCGGAGGAAAGGTGGGCAAGGCAATATGAGTCACGGAGGAGATTAATATTAGTATGAATGCTTCGGCCAGGGATGGTGTTCGTTTGGTCGGAATGTATGACGGTGGGAAGGACAGGGTTCAATCGAAGAGAGAGTATTTTAGTACAAATCTTGTAGTCAACATTAAGGATGGATATAGGACGCCAGTTATCCAACTCCAGCAGACACCCCTTCTTTGGAAGAAGAATGATGTGAGCTAGAGTAAAAGCGGGGGGAAGAACAGATAAATAAAAAGCAGCTGTAAAACAAGGCAATAGGAGAGGGTGTAGGAAAGAGGAAAACGTACGGAAGAAATTAACTGTCAACCCGTCAGGACCAGGTGACGAGTGACAGTTAAGTAAGGCAAGTGACTGTACTACTTCTGCTGGGATGATAGGCCTAGAAAGAGATGTAACAAGATGCGATGGAATATGTGGTAAGGCACGAAGAATCGAATCAGCATGCGGAGAACTTGACTGGAACTGAGCAAAACGTGACTGGAAATATGTTCTAACACCGGAGCAAATGAGAGTGGGGTCATTAGTAACAGTTCCATCGGGTAACTTCAGATTATGGAGGTGATGAGCAGAACGTTTGTGGAATTCCAGTTGTTGAACCTGTTCACATAGATAGTCATTTGGCTGGAGATAAAGGAGCTTGAGGCGGTGAAGAGCTTGTTGGGAGACAGGAAGTAGCAAGGCACGAAGTTCAGCTTGGTAATGAGAAAACAGCGGAGAATCAAGATCTAGGGTGGAAAAAATCGAGCGTGCAGCATCAATCTTCATAGAGGCGGTAGTACGTTTTTCGTGGGAGTATTGTTTGGTATAAAGAAGAATTTGGGATTTGACATTTAACCAGTGTTGCAAGGGACAAGAAGCAAAAGGGAGCATATATAAGGCTTGTTGGAGCTGCGATTGGATGGAATTTACGTAGGTTGAATCAAGTAAAAGATCATCATCAAGGGTCCAAGTTCGGTAGTATTGCCGAGGAGATGGACCGGTGTGAAGACACATTACGACACAGCTGTGGTCGGAAGAAACTGTCGGTGTGTGAGAAAGGGAGATAACTGAAGGAAGAAGAATTGAAGAAACATAAAACCGGTCAAGTCGGGCAGTTGTAGGGGAGGAAGTGGAGTAGGAGCGCCAGGTGTACGAACGAAGAAATGGGTGCAGGTGTCGAAAAGAATCTTGGAGTTGTAGCTGGTTGATGGCTGTAGAAAGTGCTCGGGTAAGAAAATACCTGGTATACGTGGAACCGTCCGATCTGTCGAGGGATGGGTCAAGGGTGCAGTTAAAATCACCACCTAAGATGACAATATCAGTGGCTGGAAGACCTTGAACACAGGAAACAAAATGCTCAAAAAGACAATCTGCATACTGTTGATTGCCGGAAACATAGATGTTGAAGATATGGTATCGGAAGTTGTGAAGTCGAAAGGACAGAAGCTGCAGGAGGTCACGATAAATCGGTTTGACAGTGATATCAGTAATTAAGGATCGAAGACGAAAATGGATGGCCACTGCAAGTCCGGCATGAAGACTAAGTCGATGGACATGGTAGAATTGAAATAGCCAGGTTCGCCACCGGTGGTATGGGGTGTTGGGATGACAGTTTGTCTCCTGTAGCAATAATATATCCGCATCATGCGGTGTAATGTCTTCAAACACTAACGCATTGGTAGGAGGGACGGAGCATCCCTTACAGTTGAAAGAAAGTAATTTTAACTTGAAAGAGGTTGTAGTGGTTGAATATTACTATCAGCACTTCTGTGAAGACTGGTTACACGTTTCTTTAAGTTAGATGTCTGCGCATTAGTGACTGTGTCAATTTTCGGCAAAAGAGCAAGTAGATTCTGAAGTTGGGTGATAATAGTAAGAAGCTGAGCATTACGTGATTGAACGCAGTCTAGCTGCTTGAGAGGACGTGCCGGTTGATTGAGTATGATGAGAGCAAGATCAGACGGCGCCAGCGGCCCGTCTAATGCAGGGAAGGTTTCCAGATATTCGGCGAAAGCTTTTTGATCCAACAATTTTGGAACAGCTGGGGACTTAAGAGATGTAGAAACTGCAGTTGGAGAGAAAGACTGTCGAATTGGCGAACGGGAACGAGAGCAGCGTGGAGAAGACGTCACCGGCGAGATTGAACTCTGTCTAGTACGTTTCAACGTGGGAACGCCGGGATAAGCTGGTGGGTGTAGGACAGTTAGATCTGACTCCACATTAGGGGATCCAAGGGAAGAAGATGAAGCAGCACGACGGAGGGGTTGCCATTCCTTTTCGGAGATAATACCCTCCGAAGAACGTAGAGGCACACAACAGCAAGTGGGTCCAACGATGGAGAGGTGGCCAAGGTTCCCGTAGTAGAGATCGAAGACTTGGAGACTGCTGACGAATCATCATCTGCTGGGGGAGAAGCCTCTGGAACAACAGTAGCAGGGATCAAGGACGTCTGTGGAGCCGAACTTGGTGTGGCCAGAGAAACTGATGTTGAGGGTGGGGTGTTGACTTCGGGCGGTATGGAAATAGGTGGCTTGGCAGATGCATGTGGACAACGTGATTGGATGTGGCCATATGCCTTGCATTTAAAACAATGCAAGGCAGTAACTATATCGATCCGGAAAATCTGCTTCCCTACAACCACAGTGAGGTCAGTAGGGCAGTCAGCAATGGCATCTTCAGTAGGGAACAGGATCCTTGCTTGGCGACGCAGACCTAAGATGTTCCTGTCATCTGGGTCTGTTGGTGCGGAAGACAGAGTGGAAATGGAACCAACTACTTTTCCACAACGGGAAAGGGCCGCCATTAAGTAATGGTCCTTGATTTCTGGTGGTACGGGATAACACGTAACAAGTACGGGGCGCTGCGTGAGAGGGATTCCCAGTAAGGTATGATCCCCAACATGCAGTCCGTCAGATAAGACGCGCTCCACAAACTCTGGCTTCGCAAAATAGATGAGAACAGTCCTAGGTTTCCTCGCCATATGGGTGATCGCTCCCTTAGGGAGAATTTGGCGTACGGCTAAAGAGTATTTCTTAAGGCTGGTGTCCGGGAGGGCATCAAAACATATGCCAAGTTTCTGTGTGCATAAAACCTCTTGCCCAGCAGCTGAAGTTTCTGGAATTTCGATGCGTAATTTCTTGTTGTCTCTAGTGACAATCATATCAAGAGGCATTGCACATGGATTCTTCGCTGTAGAGGAAGATTAACTGGTACCGCTTACAACGGAAGCATAAGGTAAAGTTGCCGTAGGAATGGCGGAGATGGGGAAGGTCGAGACGCAGTGCTCGCAGCAGCAAATGAAGTACCAGAGGCAACGGATACTGAAGAAGTTAATGACGTCACTGTGGTGGACAATATCGGGAAATCAACATCCATAGAGTTGGAAGAAGAGGTGGTAACATCAGATAACGCGGCTTGGAAACCAGCTGCGTGTGGTAGTGACGATGACCGAACGTGGCCAGGCGGGGGCGGAGCTTTGCTATCAAGCTTCATACCTGGCCTATCAGAAGTGGTCGCCGCCATTTGTAATGGCTGGCCTGCTAAACCCGACCCTGGGCAAAGCCAGGACGGAAAAAGAGTTAGTACAAGTAAAGCTTTACTTACAGGACGTCAACGTCGGACTCAATCGACACAGGAGACGTTCACAACACAGGAGATACACAAAATGATGGCACACACACAAAATAACACCAATAAACGCAGGTCAAACACGGAGCACCGGGGCGGCAATCCCAAATTAGCTCTTGGGGATAAAGCTTTGTGTAATTGGAGTAGTCGCTTAATCTGGCAAAAGTAATCTAGCTCTAATTCGTCCCAACTAACTGGAATCTACAGTACTTCATAGTTGTAGTAAAACGAAAAGAGGGATGCAATTATTATTTTATTAAAGTGTTCAAGTAAATAAAATAGTTAAAAATCCTACGTAAAGGTTATGAAATGAGTATTATATCCGCACCAGAAGAGCAGCAAAGGGCTGTTTATTGCCCTACTGGATAATACACTCAGTACAAAAATATTAGAAGTTCGAACGATGGGCAGTTGACATGGGCATCCCCCATGCTGAATGGAACAGACGCAAATCGAACACAGGCGATAAATAGGTGGAGACCAGGACTTTCCAACAGCGTATCGCAATAGACGAACATGGGTAAACGTAGTGATCTGAGTGACTTTGATCGTAAACGCTTTGTCGCCGCTAGACAGATGGGCCATTCTATCGTCCAAGTGATAAAAACCTTAGGATTCCTGTGGGCAACCGTATCAAAGATGTAGCGTGAGTATATCATCCACGGACGTTACGGGGCCCACATAGCAACGGGTTGCCGGTCACACGCAAATCATCATAGAGGTTGACGTGCACTCACCAGGCTCCTAAAGACATATTGTTACGCAACGGAGGTGCGAATCACATCCAGGTAAAATGTCAGAGGCTCAACAGCGCCAGTGAGTGAACAGTAGAGCGAACGATGCGTATTCTTTGATACGGGAGCCGACGCCTTACTCGTGTGTCACTGATGTCTGCTTGCCTTCTGAAAAAAGAAAAACGCCTCGACTGGTGACGGGAACATTAAAACTGGATCTTTGCTCAGTTAAGTTCGGCGGAGGCAACATCATGCTGTGGGTTGTTTTTGTGGATGGGATTCCACCCTGTTGTTTATTATATCACAAACCATGAAGTGTGGAGTGCACCTGGACGTACTGGATAATTCTACCCTATAAACAATGTGGCAGTCATTATGAAAATGAACGTTGTTAGGCTGGCCTGCTCAGAGTCCTGATCTTAATCCCATAGAACAGGGGTCGGCAAACATTTTTTGTAAGTGACCGAATAGCAAATACTTTAGGCTCTGCGGGCCAAGAGGCAAACTCGAGAATATTTAGGTAGGTATTTTTTTCGTGTTATTTAAGTAGGTAGGCCTACTTAAATAACAACTAATAATAATAAAAGACGTAATAATAGAATAGAGATAACATAGAAATAATAATAAATAATAAGTAGACTAAAAAAACATTCAAGTGTTTGAAATACAGCTCTACTAATGAGAAGAATGGAATTGCTTTTTTTTGGGATAACATTTCACCAAATTGGGGTTCAAAGTCAGTACTCCTTCTCATCAAAATTGATTGCAAGTGTTCAATTGTTAATGCTGACCTGTATTGAGATTTGTCATCTAATTCGGTAACAAAATAATTCACACTACACTCTGACTTAAAACCACGACATCCGATGTCCACTTTTCTCTTCTTTTTCTGGTTTTGACAGTAATCAAACGAGAACAAAATCTCGCAGAACAGCGATACACGTGGCACTGGAAACGCTGCCGAATTATAACTGCGTGGCGTCACAGCAGAAGCCACGGAATGCGAAGCTATAGGAGCGCCACATACGGTCGTATCTCCCAACTCCCCAGTTCGGCGGTCGGCCGTAAACGTTATAGCGCGTACTTTGACATTTTAAAGACTTTGAAATTTTAAAGAATTTGAAAATGTAAAATCCATTCTTAGAGCTCGCGGGCCGTACAAAAAGAGGCGGCGGGCCGTAGTTTGCCGACCGTGCCATAGAACACCTCTGGGATAAATTGGAGCGACGGATACGAAGTCGACCAGAACGACCGTCTTAGCTCTCCAGTCTGGCAGCAGCTTTGCAGGACGAATGGCAAGCCATTCCTGTCGAGACCTACCAGAAATTGGCTCATAGTATGCCTCGACGTCTTACCGCTGTCATACATGCAAAAGGTGGACTGCTAATTGCGATAATAAAGGCATTTGTGCTAGAACATCGTGGCGTCCGAATACTTTTGATAATATGGTGTACTTGTGAATGGAGTAATTTTTTTTGCATTAAAATTCTTTATTTAAACATGGCTGTCAAAGGTAAAGTATTGCTAACAACGGTATTTAGAATGGAACTACTTCGTAGCTCACCCTTTAAAATTCTGAAAGTTTATTCTGCTAAATTGACGACTTGGTACAAAAAATCTATAAATCTATCTGTGGTTTCAACTTATTTAAAATGCAATATATTTGTTTCATTTTCTTCCTCTAACAACAATAACGAAAAATAATAAATCCCGGCGCTGATATATAACTCATATATGTATTTATGCTCACCCTTCAAAATTCTAGTAGTTTATTCTATTAAATTGGCGACTTGGTAAAAAAATCAATAAATCTATCTGCGGTTCCAATTTATTTAAAATGCTATGTATTTGTTTTTATTTACGCTTTCCAACCGTAGGTTGAAGAAGCGTATGCCGCACCGGTGGCACAGTGGTCAAAGCGATGGCTTCTGATCATTTGTCCGGAAGGGGTCCGGGTTCGAATCCCGGTGAGGCATGGATGTTGTGTTTGTCTTACGGCACTGGCTCTCTCTCTCTTCCCTGGAACCAGTGACCTTAAATTAGGGACGGGTGACTTCTTATAGCCCATTGAGTTGCTCAAGGTGGTCGTTAAACCTCCAATCAAAAAAAAAAAAAAAAAAAAAAAAAGAAGATTATATTCTCCAGCTTTTGTCCGTCTGTCTGTCCGCACTATAACTCGCGTAAAAATGGTTCGATTTCGAGGAAATTTTAGTATGTTTTAGGCGACCATCTCGGCACGAACCCTATTGAAAATAGACGAAATGAGGTCAAAGGTCAGGACATAGAAGCGGGATTCATTCCATTGCCCTTATGCGTCATAATTTGCGTAAAAAGGGTTCGATTTCGATGAAATTTTACTGTGTGGTAGGGGACCACCTGGGACAAACCTTATTAAAAATGGACGAAATGGGATCAAAAGTCAGGACATAGGAGCGGAATCCATTCCATTGCCCTTATGCGTTATAACTTACGTAAAAATGCTTCGATTGCGACAAAACTTTATCATGTTGTTCCGGAGGTATACGAACCGGTTCTGTTGAATATAATCGAAATGATGTCAAAGGTCAGGGCAAAGAAGTGAGATTTATTCCACAGCCATTATCCTTATAACGAGTAAAAACTTTAGTAATGATTTCTGGTATGTTGGAAAGCGTGACAATCAATGCATTGCATGATTTTACCAACTTGGTTTGTCTAACTTTCATTCTAAAATCCCATAAGGGTTTGAGCATGTGAATTCACGTATGCAAAACAGTCGTGATGAGTATCATGAAAGGACACCAATGACCTATCTCTGCTCTCGGTGATATTAGACTCCACACGGAACTATTTTGTGTATAAGTGCTATTTCAGTTCGCGACAAAAAGTATAATTGCATGAATCAAAAGAAACAGGATGGTCTGAAATTAGTTAGATAATCGATAAATAAAATGGTTATCGATATTGTCTTATGCGTTTTTAAACATAGCAATTCATGTGTGATACCTGTGATAACCAAAACAAACCCGACATCAGTCATTTAAAACACATTATCGATCCGAAAAGGAGCAAAATTTTCTTTCATAACCTGAGAACTCTGTATATGCGATTCAAACATCGTATCTGTCAGAAGAAGCACTTTAGTATCGACGAGGAAACCAGTTTGGTTTGATGAGTTTACGAAACGAAGCAAGTAATTACAAATTAATAACCTGCGTTCTGGAGATCATTTCCATATCCGTAAATGAGCAGATAACAACACGCCAGCTCATTAAATAAAATGAACATATATCTCGATCAAGTTGTATTTCTCTGCAGGGGCTGGTCTTCCTCTTAAATTACATGTTGGCAACGTGCTTCTTGATGATAACAGATTTTTACAAGAAAGTGGATGGTATCATTATTCTGTTTTGTTATTACAACACAATGCTAAGTACCTGTATCTAGTGTGCGAAGTACAGGGGTTAGAGAGAATAATGTGATCACCACCCTTAGAGACGTGGCTTTTAATGCAGCTTGCAATACGCAAAGGTAACCACCACGTTTTGGTTGTAATAGCATTGTTTAAAACCTCAAGGTTCTGTTTAAGTCTATTTAAAGTGTCTTGTTGCAATTTCTTTCAGGGTGACGACGAAACGAGCGACCTAATGAACTTCGAAAGAGGGTTAATTATTGGGGGCCGGCTAGTTTGTGCCTCCTTTGTAACAGTCGCCAAGGTAGGGAATGTATCGAGAGCTACTATGTCTAGCGTCATGACAGTATACCGGGTTTGTGGCAAAACCTCGTCTGCGAAACACAAGAGCGGCCGGAAAACGATCCTGACTGATAGAGACAGAAGATCCTTAAAGAGGATTGTTACCCGTAATAAGAAGTTCACGACGCCGAAAATTAGTGCGGAGCTCAATCTGCATCTCCAAACCCCAGTATCTACGAAACCAGTGCGCAGCGAACTGCATAAACAAGATATTCAGGGCAGAGCTGCTATTGCAAAACTTCTGGTGACCGAGGTGAATACACAACGGCGATGGCAGTGGTGCCAGGAACAAACAGCGTGGACTGCCGATGCATAGAAGCGTGTAATGTGGTCGGATGAATACACATTCACATTATTCCCCACCGCAGGATGTGTTTACGTGAAGAGAACGACGTCGAAAGCGTACAACCCAGACTGTCTGCTTCCAACAGTGCAGCATGGTGGTGTTCCTGGGTTGTCATATCGTGGTTTTCAGCAGGCCTCCTGATCACCTTGAAAGGACGGATGACTGGCAGGGCGTATGAAACCATTTTGGCCGGCCAAGTCCATCCAATGGCCCAGGCATTGTTTCCTGCAGGGGATGCCATCGATCAAGACGATAACTCCCCAATTCACAGAGCTGGGAATGTCCATTCATCGTTTGAGGAACATGAGGACAAGATTTCACACCTTCCTTGTCCTCCTCAATCACCAGACTGAAACATTGTCCAGCCACTGTGGTCAGTGTTAGAAAGCAGAGTAAGATCCCGTTTTCCTGCTCTTCCATCTCTCAAGAACCTGGAGCAGTTTCTGCATGAAGATCACACTAAGTAGCATACAGGACTTGCATGCGTCCATTCCAAGGAGGATTCAGGCGGTTTTGAATGCCAAAGGTGATCCAACACCCTATTAGGTACGTAAAACATTCTGTTCCTAGGTGTTTACATTATTCTTTTCAAACCCCTGTATATATCTGTAATTTAACCTTCCTTTTGGGTTTCTACTCTTCTGTAAATTTCGTTTCTTCTCAGATTTTTTCTTCTGAACAGCTCATCACTTCGCCGAATTTCCTTATATGTTACGGCAACACTAACAGTGGGTCAAACAGTAAACAAGTTAGTAAAATCATGTAATGCATTTGCAGTATTATGATACGCTTTCCAACATACCATGAATCATTACTCAAGTTATTACTTAAGTTATGACGATAATGGCTGTGGAATAAATCTTGCTCCTGTGTCCTGACCTTTGACTTCATTTCGATGATATTAAACAGAATTGATTCAGTATATCTCCGGAATAACATACTCAAGTTTTGTCGCAATCGAAGCATTTTCAGTCAAGTTATGAGGATAATGGCTGTGGAATAAATCTCGCTCCTGTGCTCTGACCATTGATCCTATTTCGATGATATTAAACATAATGGGTTCAATATATCTCCCGAACAACATACTTAAGTTTTGTCGCAATAGAATAATTTTTAGTCAAGTTATGTGGATAATGGCTGTGGAATAAATCTCGCTCCTGTGTCCTGACCTTTGACCCCATTTCGATTATATTAAATAGAACCGGTTCAGTACATCTCCGGGATCAACATGATGAAATTTGGTTGCAATCGAAGTACTTTTGCGTAAGTTATGATGGATAAGGGCGATGGAATGGATCTGTCTCCTATGTTCTGACCTTTGACCCCATTTCGTTCATTTTCAACAAGAATCTTTCCAAGGGTGTTCCCTACTACATACTAAAATTTCATCGAAATCGAACTATTTTTACGCGAGTTATCGTGCGGACGGACTGACAGGCAGACGTCGAAAGCACAAAGAGCGTGTTGAACTAGATAATGTGAGCGTGAGGAATTTCTGACTCATTTGCATTGGAATATTAACTTGCTACATTAGTGGATCCCAGCAATTTCTCGTAGGGTTTACATCAACAGGATAGATTTAGACGCAACTCCGTATCAGAAATGAAGTTATATCAGATTGTATCTATACGCCGAGTCATCCAATCGCTTAAAATATATTTTTAAGATACCAGTAATTGAGCACCAAGCACAATTATTTATCACTGATGATAACAACAAAGTATTTTCTCTTTCCTTCAGATTTCACGACATTAATAGCGTTTGATGCTATGCATCTTTCGAAACAACCGTAAATTAAATACCAAGTAAAAAAATTCGATGTAACGAAAATGGGTAACGGAAAGTAGTCAAAACCATTCTTGAAATCTGACAATGCCGTCCGCTTCCCCATGAAGTGACGCAACAATAGTTAATTTCATCGTTCTGAATATCATTTCATCTTGTTTTACATGAACGTAACAATATCTCATTGCAATCTGCGTAAATTACGAGAACCTGATGCTAAATATGGTAAAAGTCATTTCGAAAATGCATTTTGTTTATTGGAGGTTTAACGACCACCATGAGCAACTCAATGGGCTCCAAGCAGTCGCCTGTCCCTAATTTAGGGTCACTGGTCATAGGGAAAGGAGAGAGCCAATGCCGCAAGACCAACACAACATCCATGCTTCACGGGATTTGAACCCGGACCCTTTCGGACGAAGGATCAGATGCCGTCGCTCAGACCACTGTGCCACCGGGGCGGCGCTATGCATATTTCCTGACAAAGGTAAAGTATGCGTCGTAGCAAAATTCGGCTTCCTCTCGATCCCCCAAGGGAAGGGGGAGGGGGTTACCGCTTTTAAATGATGTATAACTTGACGGGGTGTAACCAGTAGATATCCTAGGCGAAAAGTTAAAAATCCATCTCACTTGCGATTCGGCTTTTCTTTCTATCTTGAAATCAGAGTTTAGCTTGCGCATGCGCAGACGAACTTTGTAGCTGCATTACATTTAGTCGGTGTCTGACGTTTGCCTAAACTGAAAAATATATAATAATAGTAATAAAAATAAATATTGTCTTTGAAAAACTGAACATTCGAATCATTATTGACGCTACCACAGTTCAGTATATATTTACTTTTATGACTCATATATCTTCTTTTATTAGTTTTACACGACAATACATTCATTAATCCACCTACATAAGTACCGCTCAATTTCAGAATTAGTAAACCTTATTGTTTGGTGCTACGATTTAATTCCACTTATATGTACCGGTCTGTTGCTCGGTGTGGTCGTGAGTGATGCGAATAAATGCAAAGTGTTGTAGGTAAATAAATGTATATATTCGAATCACTCGTTTTATTTCACACACGTAAAGATCTTGTCATGCGAACGATGCGTAGCATAAATTATTATACACTGAGTGGCCACTTTATCATGACCACCTGACAGTTTTAAGCAAATGAGCTATGGCTGCACGCCATTGCAGCCAGAGAACGAGGCTAGTATAAAAAGGGAAAGCTTAGTGTTTGCGAAAGTAGTAGTAGAAGTGATTTTTGGGTGACGAGATGGGTAAAAAATGCGATTTGACGGACTTTCAACGTGGGATGATTGTATGAGCTCGGAGCCATGGAGCGAGTATCACCGAAACCGCCGCATTCGTGAAATGTTCCGGATAAACTGTTGTTAAAGTGTTTAAAGACTGGACTGTCAGCCAAAAAAGTGGGTCTCTACGTGCAACGTGTGGTCGTCATAGACTCGTGACTGCTCGGGGGAACGGAGAGTATCCAGACTGGTAACAGACAACAGAAGGGTAACAGTGCAGCAAATTACAGACTATCTTAATCAAGGATCCCCTCAAATGATCTCTGCATGCACTGTTAGCCGTACACTGCATCGGATGGGATATGGCAGCCGAAGGCCTGTTCGGAAACAGCGCGAAAGCATGGACCCCAAATGCATTGCTACAACCCTTCAAGCTGGTGGAGGCAACGTTATGGTTTGGGGAATGTTTTCCTAGCATGCTTTGGGCCTTTTAATTTGTGTTGATTAATGTCTGACTGGCACATCATATCTAAATCGTTGCGGACCAACTGCATCATGTCATGTTGATTGTGTATCCCAATGGCGATGACTACTTTCAACAAGCTAATGCGTCCTGCCATAGTTCTCGTATTGTACAGGATTGGTTTCCGGAACATGCCGGTGAGTTTACTTTGCTTAGGTGGTCCCCATAATCTCCAGGTCTCAACCCCATTGAAAATTTGTGGGATGAAGTTGAACGAGCCATCAGACAGCTGGATCCACAACCCTGCAATCTCACACTCCTGGAAAGTGCTATTCATCAAGCATGGTCTCAGATTCCACAAACCACCTAACAACATCTCGTGGAGTCCATGCCACGAAGAATCGACGCCATATTAAAGGCAACAGGTGGCCCAACGAAGTACTAAGGGGGTGGTCATAATAAAGTGGCCACTCAGTGTATTAGCGTAGGGTACCTGAATAATCTTTCGTTATTTTTCTGAACTTCACAGGTTAAAATAAAAAAGTAACCTTACCGCATAATTGTATGTCTCTCCTCAAAGAAAAGTTAACAACAACACTGAGAAGTCATATTCTCGGCTAGCTACTGAAGGGTGTGTCTCTTTAACATCAATCAAACGCATTCAAATCTGCAGCAAAAATTCCCATCTGCAACTAAAAGTCACGTGACAGCAGCCTCCTTCTCCAAATAAAGCTCGGAAAGAGAGAGAGAGAGAGAGAGAGAGAGAGAGAGAGAGAGAGAGAGAGAGAGAGAGAGAGCAATATGCATGCCAAGAGTCGCCTTTCTCTACTGGCTTTCGGAGACGACTGACTTCCAAACAATACAAGAGGAAATCGATAGATAGAACTCATATTTAGCACATGGAAACCCTTAATCATAGATGGAGATTAATCCCGTGAACTACGGAAAGAAATGTCTACTCTGAGAAGCTCTGATTTTCATATTTTATGCCGCAGGTACGGTCTATTGAAAAAACCTCTAGGGTGGATAAGGCTTGAAAAAATACAAACAAGACAATATCGCCAAGATCTCGTACACAATGTAGAAAATAGTAAATGATGCTAGATTTATTGGCACAAGAATATAAAAATAACCGTTTCCAAGCTTTCACACATCAACCAGATGACTTTCTCAAGGATAGTCTGCTACTCCTCTGTGGGATGATATAAAGAAATTAACTACTTACTCCACACCTGCATAAATCTGCAGCCATTCAAGAAACCTTGGAGATCATTACCAACAGTGATACTTGCAATGATAGTGTATCTCTGGAGTTGCCACGAATTTGGAACCAGTTCTTCAAGTAACGCCTTTTTCCTACCAGGATACCGCGTGCATAACAAAAGTGGTGTCTTTAATGGCATCGCATCTGTTTATTGTCAAGTCCAGTCACCGCGTTCAAATTATTGAAACGTTTTATTACTCAGATTACAGTTTCTGTCTATCTTGCTTGAAAAAGATACCCGGTTGATGTGCGAAAGCTTGGAAACCTTTATATATATTCTTACGCCAATAAATCGTATTACTAAATAGTTTTGTCTTACTATTTTCTAAAAGAGCTGTATGCTCAACAAAACTGAAATATAATCTAAAACTTTTCTGATGGAAATCCAAAACGTTTATTTATTTTTATTTGTTATACAACGTATTACTGTCGGTAGTGTTCTTCATTAGTCGAACGTTGCTTAGGTAGTTAATTAATTAATTACTGTTGGTAGGAACCTTCGATGAATATAAATTTTACTTTTGAAACACCTAAGAAAATAATAATAACGGCCAGATTGAAAGAATAGGCAGTTATGGGTAACTTCAATTTGCTGCTTATTTTCCACGTTCTGGAAGTTCCGGTCACCAGAAGAATACAATTTTCACATTATATTTATCAACTAACACTGTATCAACATACACTGAAGTGCCAGAAAAACTGGTACAGACGAAGCTTATGCAAAATACATAGCAACGTCACCTATGCGCTTACTCGGTTGCGTCCGCCAGTGCGTATATAAAGCGATAGACATAAATGCCAGCGGTCAGAGCTGTTTGCAGCATGAGAATGACAAGTAATAACGATTTAAGCGATTTTGAACGCGGTGTCATAGTTGGCGCTCGTGAGATGGTCCATAGTATTTCGGAGGTAGAAACGAAGTTCGGATTTTCACGGACGACCATTGCAAGGGTGTACCGTGACTACAAGAATTCCGGCAAAACCTACAACCTACGATACCGTTGTGGCCGTAAAAAGACATTGGGTGAACGTGACCATCGTCGGCTGTCAAGAATCGTTTCACGAGACATTCTCGCAGGTATAATCGGAATTCAATGTTGGAGCCTCAACAAACATCAGCGTCCGGACTGTGCAACGTACCCTGCACGATATGGGCTTTAGGAGCTGACGCCCAACTTGAATCCCCTTGATGGGTGCACGACACAGAGCTATGCGCTTCGCTTGGGCACGGCAACACCGCCACTGGACACTTGATAACTGGAAACAAGTAGCCTGGTCTGACGAGTCTCGTTTCCAACTGTATCTGGCATATGGAAGGATTCGTGTGTGGCGCAAACTCCATGAAGCTATGGATCCCGCGCCTGTCAACAGGGAACTGTACTGGTTGGTGAAGGGTCCGTAATGGTAGGGGTTGTGTTTAGCTGGTCTTCACTGGGACCCCGGGTACGTCTACAAACATCTGTGACCGACCAATGCTATGTATGCATCCTTTCTGACGAGGTATACCCGTTCATGTCCTGCATTCATGCTGATGGGTTGGGCTTGTTCCAACAGGACAATGCACCTCCACACAAGTGTCGAGACGCCACATTAGGGTTAGTGGAGCATTTATCTGAGTTTGGGGTGTTGCCGTTCCCACCCAAGACCCCAGATCTGAACGTGATAGAACACATTTGGGATGCCATCTAACGCGCTATCGATCACAGGAATCGGAGACCTCGGAATACACCCGAGTTGTGGAACGCTCTGCAGGAAGTATGGTGTGCATTGCCTACAGCATATTTCCAGGAGCTAGTGAAGTCCATGCCCCGTCGTAGTTCTGCAGTCCTGCGCTCCCGTGGGGCACCTACCAAGTATTAGACTAGGGTACCAGTTTTTCTGGCACTTCAGTGTATATCTCAAGATATAGGGACGGGCCTTTGCTTATAGCCCATTGAGTTGCTCGCGGTGATCGTTAAACCTTCAATAAAAAAAATCTCAAGATATAGCAAAAATATGTATTAATCGAATCCGACAGATATCCAACAAGCTTCAATCCTTTTCGCTGTATCAACACACTACACGTTGCTAGGAATCTCAACATTATCAACTATTTTCATTCAAAATCGTCCATTTATTTTTATCTGATGCAATGTGGCCACAGTGTGTACGCTGTTCGTGGAAAAAATGTGTTATTCAGTGAGAAAATGCTTAAGTAGAGAAGTTTACACAAGAAAAAACAACTGAAGGGTCAAGTACGCGTACACATCACAAAGTTAAGCGCCGAGTAACTTTATTGGTCAGTGCAGAGCTATCCGGATAGCCACAAATCCCGTTAACTGGGCAAGGAACTTTCTGTCAAAAAAATCCAAAAGCTGGTTACCTAGGGAAGGAACTTCCTCTCAAAAGCAACAGAAAAGCCTGGTTAACTGGGAAAGGAACTTCCTTCAAAAGCAACAAAAAGCCGCTTACCATGGCAAGGAGCTTTCTGTCAAAAGAAGCTAGAAATCCGATTAACTCGGTACGAAACGTCCTGCTAAAAGTACCCCAAAGTCAGTTAACTGAGAGAGGAACTTCCTGTCAAAAGCAGCCAGAAATCTGGTAAACTGGGCGAGTAACTTCCTGTGAAAATCGGCCCAAAATGCAGTTGATCAGGCAAGTAACTTCCTGGGAAAAACAGACAAAAAGACGATTAACTGGCAAAGGGACTTCCTGTCAAACGCAACAGAAAAGCCGGTTAACTGGACAAGGAACTTCATTCAAAAGTAACCAAAAACTGTTTACAATGGCAAGGAACTTCCAATCAAAAGCAGCTCCAAATCCGGTTAACTAGGCAAGGAACTTCCTGCCAAAAGCAGCCAAAAATCCAGTTAACTGGTCAAGGAACGTCCTGTCCAAAGCATCCCGAAATTCGGTTAACTGGGTAAGTAACTTCCTATCAAAGTCAGCCGCCCAAAATACAGTTGATCGGGCAAGTAACTTCCTGTGAGAAGCATCCCATAAGCCGGTTAACTGGGTAATTAACTTCCTGTCAAAATCCAAAAATCAGGTTAACTGGGCAAAGAATTTCCTGTAAAAAAAAAAAAAAACACCAACAACAACTGGGCGAATACCGCTCCTTTACACGTAATATAACCATGCTTCATTCGCCGATTCACATATGTAGGTGTCCAACCAGCTTCAATCTCCTTTGCTATACGGTGAAACCCGTTTATATCGAACACCGATACATCGAATTATTGCCATTATAGAACTTCAGAAAGTCACCGTGAAAATTAAATTAAAAATATAGTGAAAGATGATATCGAACAAAACATAGAAGTAATAATTTGTACACTGAGTGGCCATATTATTATGACCACCAAAATGCAAAGTAGCTATCTCGCAGATACTGCTGACGCAAAATGTCTGAATCGGTATAAAAAGGGAAATCTGAAGGCATGCAGAGACTAAGTGCATTGCACGAGAAATAATGGATAAAAAACGCTATCTGAGTAACTTTGAATGTGGAACGATCGTGGGTGCTCGAAGCATTGGTGCGACCCTTAGCAAAACTGCTGCACTTGTGAAATGTTCAAGGGTTATCGTTAAAGTGTTCAGAGGGTGGACCACCAGTCAAAAAACCGGGTCAGAGAGCAAGGCGTGTGGTAGTCAACGGCTGCTGGATGATCGACCTGAACGGACAGTAGCCAGACGTTCTCAGTCAAATAGACAGGCAACACTTCGTCTGATTACAGATAATCTGAATAATGAACCAAGTCCAATGGCCTCTCAACCTACAGTTGGCAGCACATTACATCATATGGGATACAGAAGCAGACGGCCTGTCTGTAAACCATTTCTATTTGCAGAGAACAAGAAGAAACGCCCCGAGTTTACACTAGAAGACGAGAATCGGACAGTAAATGAGTAGAAAAGGGTAATGTGGTCCCAGGAATCTCGTTGAAAACATAATTCGTAGGACCACATTACCCTCACCTTTCAACCTGGCGTGGAGGTTTCAACACGGAATCTAACTAAGTATGGAAGTTTGAACGCAAAAACGTCGACCAAGGGCAAGAAGAACTTTAGTGATTGCAAATTCTTTGTTGTTGTTTTTTTATGCTTTTCAACATGTCCGAAAGTAAGAAAAATGGCAACAAATTCTTGAAGTGTTATGAGTACGTCTTCGGTAGTTTCCGAACAAAAGGAAAAAAACTGATCAATTCCTTTAGTAAGAAATCAAATATCTTGAATGTTTTCAATTCGACCCACAATAGCTGAGATACTGTCGAACAAAAAATCAAAATTTAGGCGAACTGGCAAATATGCAGCCACAAGGCAAATATAGCGTCACGCTTTTTAGAGGAAAAATAGTGCACCTGGAAAACCGAGAAATATGTTCACACAGAATGATATGTGCTCAGTTGCTGCACACAGGAAGTCCTTTTTCTCCGCAGAAGCCTTCTCAGACGACGGCTGTCTTGTTCTCGACAGATTGTCGTCGCGCCACAGATACGTCTCTTATACAAACAGCGTGGGGTTTCTTTTACTGAATAAAGACCCGGGATATCTCACATTTTGAGAAATCAGTCAGCTCTGCTGTTGTCAAACATAGGAAATCCTGTTTCTGCACATAGGAAGTCTTGTTTCTGCACCTAGGAAGTCTTGTTTCTGCACATAGGAAGTCTTGTTTCCTCACATAGGAAATCATGTTTCTCTGTACAAGTCCTTTAAGACTACCGCGATCTTGTTCCTGACAGATTGTTGTCGCGCCACAGTTACGCCTCTTATACAAACAGCATGGGATTTCTTTTACTGAATAAAGACCCGGGATATCTCACCTTTTGGGAAACCAGTCGACAGTGCTGTTTTCCAAATCGTTGCTACAGACAGACGGGCATGAACAATAATACCTTTATCAAACTCCGAAAGATCCTTTGTTTTTCCCATTGTGATCAAGACTGCTGACGATTACTGAAGAGCAGAAGTCTAAAACAGTTGGCCGCCCCGGTGGCGCGGTGGTCTAAGGCGTTGGCCTCTGATCATTCGTCCGTAAGGGGTCCGGGTTCGAATCCCGGTCAGGCATGGATGTTGTGTTTGTCTTACGGCACTGGCTCTCTCCTTTCCCTGGAACCAGTGACTCTAAATTAGGGACGTGCGACTGCTTATAGCCCATTGAGTTGCTCACGGTGGTCGTTAAACCTCCAATAAAAAAAAAACAGTTGTCTAGATCACGAGATTACGCACGTGACCACATAATTTGCTTATACGCTGCGTAAGTGACGTTTACGTACATCCTCATAAAGGTTTCTAATTCAGTGGTCAGTGTGTGCAGTTGTACTATCGATTTGGCCAACCTTCAGAAAAGTGTCGTTTAATCACCGGTTGATACCAGCTGGATAATAAATTCGTATTGGGTTGATGCATCAGTTCATGCCATTTTATTTCACGAGTGCTTCCCAGGTCAGTAGAAATGGTGCAGATGGCCAGTTGTATATTAAAATGTAGCCAGTAATATCGTGTATCTAAATCATATTGTGTTGTGTGATTGTGGCTCAGGTCCGGAAGTATGGAGTGTCAAGTAGAGAGGAATGAAGATTTCCGACATCTGCTCCTCTACGAGTTTAACAAGGGATCCTCAGCCGCCGAGGTTACTGGACAAATTTGTGCTGTGTATGGGGAGGATGCTATTGCTCTGAGGACAGCCTGCAAATGGTTTGAGCAGTTCCGAGGTAGCATTTTTGACCTCAAGGACTCTCCACGCTCAGGTCGTCCATCTCACTTTGATGAGGATCGTTTGAACCATCTCATCCACTAGGACACGCATCACACCACACGCGAATTGACCACTGAGATGGACTGTGATCAGGCCACAGTAGTGCGACACCTGGAACTTATGGGAAAGGTAGAGATATTGGGGTCTTGGGTGCGTCACACTCTCACCGAGGACAACAAGAATCAGCGTGTTGCCATATGTGGTTCCTTGCTCGCCCGTTATCGCGAATGTTCTCAGCAGCACAAACCCTTTCGGTCACGTATTGTTACTGGAGATGAAAAGTGGTGCCTCTACGGGAATTTCAGATATCGGAGGCACCAAACAAGATGCCCACACTACGTCCAAAACATGACTTTCATCCTACGAAAATCATGTCGTGTGTCTGGTTGGACATGGAAGGCGTTATTCACTGGGAAATGTTGCCGAGGAATCGGACCATCAACGTTGCACTGTATTGTGAGCAACTCTGCCATGTGGAGAGAGAAATTCTGCAGAAACGGCCGCATCGGTGCCATGGCATCTGCCTATTCCCCAGATGTCGCCCCCTTCAGACTATCACCTGTTCCCATCCCTGTCGAATGCACTCCGTGGCAGAGCGTTTAACAATGATGTTGATCTCCAGAATTTCTTTGATGATTTCTTCGCAGCAAAACCTACACGTTTTTTTAAGAATGGCATTGCAGACCCATCCAGACGTTGCGACACCATCGTTAACAATAGAGTAGGGGGAATACATAGTTGATTGAATCCGTTTTCCCTCCTGATTTAATACGTTCCTGTAGTGCAGTGAAAGAAAAAGGCATGAACTGATGCATTAAACCCACAGATAATGGAAAGCTACTTTACATAGATACTTGTATCAATATAATTTATTACAGAGATATACAGAATACACCTGCAATCTGATTATGTGTTCAGACAAAAACCAATTAAGATATTTTATTAATAAATTAAAGCCAAAATAAAATAAAGATTACGGTTTTTGATTAATATCCTAGTGTACTTTATGCACTCTCGAGCGTGTAGCTGTTTTCATATTCTTTATTTAGCTGTTGTGGATGCGTTTATTAATTTTATCAATTCGACGTTATCTTCTCTCAAAATAAGAAAATATTTCCTGCAAAAAAAAAAACTGATTCTTATCGGAAACGAAGGATTAATGAGGTAATTCGAAGAAATAAGAAAGATCAGTGCTCACAGCGCACTGCGATTCAAAACTCCAAGAGACGCTGACTCTGATAACATTTCAAACATTTTTGTTGATGATGTGAAAGCTCGTAAATTTAGTTTGTTCTTCGGAGCGCAATTAAGGGAACTTGAAAGGATTTTCTTCGTTAAAAAATAAACACATTGAAGATTTATCCATATATAACAAATGGAGGCATGGAAGATGATCATTAATATTTCTATAACAAGATTAACCCTTCGAAAGTACAAAAGGCAAAGTATGATCCAGTAAAAGCTGTTGCATTTACACTGATCGTTAAAAGTTAAGTATGTAACAAAAAAATTGGCAGAGTTCAAAAAATAGTTAATCAACTAATGGCGTACGTAATTCATGGCGTGGGCCGGAGTTCGAATCCCGGTGAAACATGGATGTTGTGTTTGTCTTACGGTACTAGCTCTCTCTCTTCCCTGGAGTCAGTGGCCCTAACTTAGGTACGGGCGACTACTTATAGCCCATTGAATTGTTCACGGTGGTCGTTAAATCTTCAATAAAAAAAAAATTCATGGCGTGGTAGAAGAATTTATGAACTACGACGTATATGTATAATTTAACAACCTTTTTGAATTTCTGTTTCTTATGTAAATTTCGTTACCTTTCGGTTTATGATTTTCTCACTGAACGAAACATTGCTTTCCCGAAGCATTTTGGCAACGCTCACCGGATTCAGAAGATAAAAACCAGACAAAGTTGAATGGAACAGTGTGGATATTGTGGCGATATACTCGGTCGAGTAACATTGTTGTGACCACCAGCTAATATCCAGAGTAACCGCCGTGTGCAACGCGTACAGCAGCTAGAAGGGCTAGAAGGGACTCAGTTAGGTGCTGGAAGGTGTTCACAAATATGTGGAGCCATGCTGACAGCTGCTGGAAGGTGCGTGGTGGAAGATCCATCGAGCGAACAACACGATCGAAGTAGTCCCACAGATGCTCAATCGGGTTTAAGTCTGGGGAATTAGGGGGCCAGGGAAGTAAGTCCTCATCGTGCCCTTCCAACCACTCTCGGACATTTCTAGCTGTGTGACATGTCGCATTTTCGCGTGGAAGATCCCATCCACTCCAGGGAAGACAATCAGCATGTATGGGTGCACGTAATCTGCAAGGATGGATTCATAACGAATGTGGTCCATAGTGGCTTCCATAGGTATGAGTGGACCTAGGGAATGCCACGGAAACATTCCCCAGACCATAAGGCTGTTCCCAATAGCTTGTGTTCTACCAGCAGTGGTTGAAGAGTGTTTGCTCTCCGATGTTTCTCACCTGATACGCCAACGTCCATCCATCCGTTCGATGAAACAGAAAGCGTGACTCGTCGCAAAAGGCAATCCTTTGCCAATCAGTGGAGGTCCGATTCCGATACACCTGACCAAATGTAAGCGCTTTCTGCCGATGCAGCTTTTTTAGCATAGGTGCAGTGAATATCAGTCTGCATTGGAGCCCCATACGCAGCATAGTTCTATGAACTGTCGTTTTAGACACACTTCCGGTGGCCCCCCTGGTTCATTTGGCCAGTGAATATCTCCACTGTAGCATGTCGATCGGCCCTCACCCACCTTCGAAGCCGACATTCACCTATCACATTAAGGGCATGTGGTGCTCTGCAGTTTCCACTTCGCTTATTCGCAATGATGCCGCTTCTCCAATCACGATACACTTGAACGAAAGAAGCACACGAACAGTTCACAAACTGCGCTGTTTCAGAAAGACCGCCACCCTTGGCCCGAAAGATGATAATAATCCCTTTTTGGAAATCTGATAAATCGCTTCTTTTATCCATGACAGCAACGAGTGATATGTTTTCAGAATGCGTTCAGCACACCTTATGAAAAAAGGCATGTGTCGTGAGGTGGCTTGGATTGTTCCAAGTCAGCTCACGACACGTGCCTTCTTTTATTGGCTATGTGCTGTTGACGTCAAAAGTAGGAGGTGGTCACAATAATGTGACTCGATTGTGTAGTTGGAGATTTATATGAATCTGTTGTAGGTTTGCATGAATAGACGAATAGCGTGTTGTTGTATGACTGAGATTTCCATGTTGATACAGGAACTTGCTATTAAGTATCGGTCCTCTCTCTCAGTGGTTCGTCTAGGTCTCTCAGACCATTCCTATCGCTGCTGCGTACCTTGTTCTATCCACTGCCGCCAACAGCGTGCTATAGCGATATCCGCACTACCGGTACGGAGCGCAATATGACGATAAGATCATCCCACTTCCCGGAACCCGACGATGCGGCCTCTCTCGAACTACTCCAACTGCTCGTATTGCTTCCGAACTTTTCACCGATGCATACTTCACTTGCAATAGAAACAACCGACACAACAGTACGAGTCAGAATGGCAAGCATGCCCGACGCGACGACCTTGTATAGCCGGTCAGGCACAGCGCTACGACCCCTCCTTGCTGGCGTCACATGCGCGGCCGAGCGTGATACTTGAATTATTTGCATGTCTCACAAAGTCAAACCTATCCACCAAGTTTCATTCCTGTCGGTTGCATCCTTCTGGGTGGAATTATTATTTTTGCTTTTGACGATGAGTGTATATTGAAATGAATCAGAGTTATGCACTGAATTGCTAGTGGTTTACTAATCTTCTATGTAATAACTCCTCAGAAAACTTGAAAGTTACATCCGCCTGGAGCGGGAGTCGAATCCCGCATCTCTCGATTTCCGTTCGAGTATGCCAACCGTTACACCACCCAGGGCAATTTAAATTTCAAGGAACTAAAGCTTTAGGAATCTGGCACCTCAGATTTTCTGCTAGTCGAAGCGATCAACCTCATCGTAGGGTCATTTGACCATCTCATGTCCAGGCATGGAAGTAGATCTTTTATCTGAATTACTGTAGAATTAAAGACTTACATCATGCTGTTTATGCCATATGTAAACCCGGCCATCAGCATGGTGCAGCAGAAAATAGGAATCATCACTCCAGGTGCCTTTCTTCCATCTGTCGAGCGTCCATAGCCGATGTTTCATGACCTATGAGAAGCGTTGTTTGCGATGACTTGGTATTTTCATGGGAACCCTCGTTGATCTCCGGCTGTGGAACCCTAGACAAAGCAAGGTACAGCGCATGGTGCATGCGGAAGTAGGTCGAACTGCACAGCAGTTCTACCGGTAGGTATGCTGGATGACTGTCCCACGTTGTTGCTGAGATACCAGTAGTGACACCCGACTCTCACCTCTAGGATTATTCGCCAGTTACTGATCAATGTTAGCCCTTCCTTCTGCTGGATGTCTGTTCATGTTTAATTCAATCGTGGTACACCCTTGATACACTAGTACGGGTGCAGCCAACAAGTGTGGCTGACCAATGTGAGCCCTTCTGCTGGATGTCTGTGCATGGTTAATCCAGTCGTAGTACACTCTTGATACAGTAATACTGGAGCAGCCAACAAGTGTGGCTGTTCAATGTGAGCCCTTCTGTTGGATGTCTGTGTATGGTTAATCCAATCCTGGTACACCCTTGGTACACTAGTGCGGGAGCAGCCAACAAGTGTGGCTGATTAATGTGAGACTTTCTGCTGGATGTCTGTTTATGGTTAATCCAGTCGTGGCACACTCTTGATACAGTAGTACGGGAGCAACCAACAAGTGTGGATGGCCAGTAAGAGCCCTACTGTTGGATGTCTGTGCATAGTTGATCCAGTCGTGGTACACCCTTAATACAGTAGCATGAGAGCAACCATCAAGTACGGCTGTTTCCGAAATAGTGGCACATGTCGTCCCGACTCCAACTATCTGTTGGCGGTCAAATTAACTCACGTTTCCTCATTACTGGAATTTCCTGATTACGTACAGGGGATTGGTGTGCACAATTTATAGCAGCCGCACGTGACGTTGATATCACGTGATACGTCATTATCGCTCCGAATATGTGAAACGGGGTTGTTCCTGATGGAAACCTAACTCAGTGTACATTGATTAAACCCTTTAACAGGTTGGAACGAATTTACACGGGATAAGTAAAATGGACTGAAATCAGTTTGAACGGATGCATTAGCTGTCGAAGAAGCGGCCGAACGGGGCTGAAACGAGTGAACCTCCGCATCAGAAAGCATTGCTTTCTCTTTAGGTTTGTTATTCAACGTGGATAGTTTGAGGGTTGATTGACACTTATGCTTTCCAACTCATTACCTGGTTACAGAAAGGACAAAAAAGGATAGAGAAGTTGCTTGAGTCACTGGTTTCTACCCAGTAGCATGATGTCCGTGTCAGAGAGACTAACCCTTCACCGTCATGCCCAGGTCATGGAGTAGAAAATAAAGGATTAGAAAAAAGCTCTTATTCTTTATGACAGGTTACTGTTCAGTACTGCTGAAACGACAGGTCCAAAGGAATTATCTTGTGGTAGCTTTCTTAAAACCAGGCTGCCAATGGAAGCTTGGGAGCGCAGAAAATTTTGGGCATCATTTGATTTAGGTACCTCAGCGGGTTAAGGAATTGAGATTGTTTAATCGAATACCGTTCAATACCAGTACAGCACAGAATGGGTACAGCATACCATAAATTTTATCCTGTAGTCTTGAACAACCGGTTCCGTGTCCGTGAGGGGCATTCTTTCGATCACCTACTGATGCAGAATATTGTGAAAAATTGTTTTTGTTTTATCTAATATTTTCGAAATTCTCGTCTGACAACACTCAATAGCTTCTCATAAGTTATGTTACAGTATGTCGTTCTAGTGATATATTTCCTTTCATCCCTCTGTCTGAAAACGATAGCTGCACTTCGAAATATCGGATTGCAGAAATTTCCCCATGTGATGTAAAAGAATACATACGCACTAAGTCTGCGATGTTTCTGAAACAGTTCATTTCTTGGTAAGTCTCCCAGTCTGTCTCCATAGAAACAATATCACTGTTTGTAGAACTAGGATTGAAAACATTTCTTTTTGCGAAGCTGACAAAAATGGATAAGCGGACGAACAAAATGGTCAGATCCAGATCTTGTATTCATACTTTTCTCCGTCACACACGCACACAAAACATTTTTTTCAATACTACCTTTAGAAGCTGGGATACCGTTCTGGCAGACAAGAAGAAGGAATGAGAAACATCACCAAAATTCAAAACTCTAAACGACTAGTACAAAACGGTGAGTTGAAACTACATCGAATTAGTGAAGGCGACGAATTCATCGGGAAAGAATTGACACTACTCCTTTTTTAAAAAAATAATTCAGGTGCTTCTTTTTATAAGTTCAGGCACATTTTACTACTACGGAAACATTTCGCGCACTTAACTTATGCATTTAATTCAGCATCGAAGATTACACTGGTGGATTAAAGTTAGGTTACAAACATCAAAGCTGACATAGTGACTTAATAGCTTGATAGGTTTAACCTTTTAACGACCATACCGCCCAAAAAGCCCTTATATGTAGACAACCATGACCGCCCGAATCACCGCTCTAGATTGAAAGGAATTTTCTATAAATGTGTACTTCAGCGTCCTAAATTATTTGGCTATAAATTTTGAAAAAAATTCGAAAAAATTAAATACACAAATTTTAATGTACGCAATTTAATAGCAAATGGTGAATTTTTTTATCTTCAAAACGCATTTTCAAGATTTTTAAGGTAAAACGTACCCCCAATAAACGCTGCGGTAGGCCTAACACAACGCTGCGGCGACCACGTCAAGCTTTGTTCCTTTGAAACAAAGGTTCGTTTCGGCGACCAAATCCCTAGTGGAAGACTACAAGAGGAAACAGTTACGCTCTTGCCAGGAAAGCGTTCCCTTTTGTTGTGCTACGCTACAGACAATAGCTCATCATTTCTGTGCCAGTTTTTCACATCACAATATGAGAACCACAATTTGAGAGTCGCAAATATCTGAACTAAAACTGCACTGGGATTGAGCATGAGCTGTGAACAACGCCGTTCAATACCAGAACCAAAACTTTTACTTTCCGACTTGCTATCTAACTTCTGTTGGAGAGAACGCAACAACGCTTTTCTAGAAGCAAGAAAGGCATCTGTATACTTTCTATTTTATATCAAGGAATCATGTGCGAAAGAAACGACGTAATTCTCAGCATGTGGTTTAAAAAACTGAGACAGAAATGAAGAACTGTTTTCTGTAATGTGGAACTGCCGCCCCGGTGGCGCAGTGGTCTTAGCGATGGCCTCTGATCATTCGCCTGTAAGGGGTCCGGGTTTGAATCCCGGTGAGGCATGGATTTTGTGTTTGTCTTATGGCATTGACTCTCTCCCTTCCATGGAACCGACGAACCTAAATTAGGGACGAACGACTGGTTATACCCTGTTGAGTTGCTCACGGTGATTGTTACACCTTGAATAGAAAAAACAAAAACAAAAAGAAAAATCCGTAGTACTACAATATATAACTCTTTCGTGACAAGAACGTACCCGGTTCCTCTTGTAGTCTTCCGCCAGTGAATTGTCCGCCGGAGCGAGACACGTTTCAGCGGAGCTAAGATTTCCATCGTCGCTGCGGCGTTGTGTTAGGATAGCCGCCGGTGTGCTGACATCGTCGTACTTGGAGATAAGTTTTACGTTAAAAATCTTTAAAATGAATTTTAAAGATGACATTTTTTCGCCATTTGCCATTAAATTGCATACTTTAAAATGCGTATATCTCATTTCTTCGAAATGTTTAGCCAAATAATTTAGGATGCTAAAGTAGACATTTACCGAATTTTCTAACCAACGACCTATCCCGCCAGACAGAGCGGGAACCCAGACAAGGTATACTAGGTCGCCTGCCAGCACGTCACCGCGGGCTGGTCTCTAGACCACGGGGGTGGCCAGGGTCCGAACCGGCGTCTCAAGGCAGGATAATTGTCGCAACATGTCAAACTAAAATCCAAGGTGCTCAATAAGTCCCCGTGGAGCCAAGACGTATTGGCGGAACGGGACAATGCAATCAGTATTTTACCCTGCTATGTTATTTGAATTTGCATGGCCTCTATTATTAGAAGAAGTCAACATTGCAATCACTTAACAAAGAAGCGAACCAAAAGTTCTTCTTTTCCGGGTGTCATAGGATTCACTTTTATGATACAGCATTTCTTTTCCGTGGAAGACTGCAATAAATGTACGTCTGAAGGTCAATTCATATCATTCCTACCAAACGGAAGTTTCGTATGGTAACCAAGCACTAATCCTTCTTTTGTTAACTTGTAAAATGGGAACAGAAATTCGAAAATAGCAACAGAAAGTTTTAGGTGTTATTGTGTTCTAGGCAACTCATGATTTTCGGGTCCTGATTGCGAAATGGTTAATTAAACTCAGGTGAGAGGTACATCAGACCACAACAAGGAATATATGCAAATACGAGATGCATATGAACGGATGACCACGAACACAATGCTCATGGGTACAAAAAAGTCGTTCGCTGGTAGTTGCATATATGTGTTGTTTCGGGGATAAGTAAGGCGTAGTTCGTTCTTAACATTTAAGCATATTGCGCAGCGATCAAGAGTTTTGGTAGAAAGATGAAGGATATGATGGGATAGTAAAAGACGTCATTGTTCCGTTTGCGCAGATTGAAGCAGGCTTGCAGGCTTTTGAGCAGATTGAAGCAGGCTTTTTACCTTACCACGAAAAACACCCCCACACGAGTATCCGCAACGCCAAATTTGACCGTAGGAACAGTACACTCTGGTAAATAGCGTTCCCCCGACTGCCGCCAGAACCACACAAGGCCATCAGAACAATGGATCGTGTATCTGGATTCATCAGGTTATAGGTCCCGTTTCCATTTATCTACTGTCCACGATAAATGTTCTTTACACCATGCTAAACGACGAGTAGCATTCCAAGTGGAGATAAAAGGCTTATGAGCAGCCACACAGCCACGAAACCCATGGAATGAAGTTCTCTGCGAGTGGTACATGTACATACCGAGATTCCAGCAATTGTACTCACATGTACTCTGAGGTTTTGTGTAGTACTCGTCGGTTAGCTGTAACGACTTTCCTGAAGCTTCGATGACTTCTATCACTGATTTTCTTTGGTCTGCCGGAACGTTTAGCTGCTTCAGGCACGCCATGTGTCTTCCACTTATTCAGTACATCCAAAACAGTTGACTTGGGTATGTTTAAACGCTTCTCGGTTTCTCTTATGGACAATCCACTAATATAACAACCAACAATCTTTCCTTTTTCAAAGTCAGTACTCTCCCGCCGCTACATTTTCACTCAATCTCGCAGTGCGATATGCTCGCAGTCAGCTGCAGGCTTGTGCTTATACCGTTTGCAGCTGTACCGCGCATCTTAACAAAGCAGCGGATCCGTTCATTTGCTTTTGAAGGGGTATCCGGGGACTTTTGTCAATATAGTGTGTATACCAGATATTAATATACCAAGTTTTATCTTTGTCATTTAACTTTTGTCCACCAGTGTACAATCCCATGGAAAATAAATGTTAACATCTTGATTGCCCATATTGCCATAACCATTTAAACGGCTGATGTGCCTGGAGGGAGTGACAGCGGATCAAACAGTACCAAAATATTTCTGGGGTTACCAAATAGAAATGTTCACACAACGGCCAGATATTACGGAAGTTTCAACAAAACGATACCTTTCGCCCTCTTATCTCAACAGTACCGATTATAACCTGTCATTGGCGATAAGCGCTCTTTCTAGTCCTTTATTTTCAGCTCCATGGCTTAAGCCATAAAGAGAAGGGCTAGTTTCCCTGCCACAGACATTATACCACTGGACTAAAACAAGTGACTCAAACATCCTCTCTCTCTCTCTCTCTCTCTCTCTCGTTTCTTAGGCCTTACGCCATTGTTTAAATCCTTTTAGTAAAAAAGCAGTCAGAAAGGATTTGTGTCAATCATGCCCTCAAATGACCGCTTTGAGTAATAAAGCTAGGGGGAGTAACACTTCCGGTATTCAGTTTCATTAAATCCAGCCGCGTTCGACACATTTCGTAGACAGCAAATATACATTATATTGACAAAAGTTAGCGGTCACACCTTCAAAAGCAAATGAAGGGATACGCTGCATTGTTAAGATGCGCGGTACAGCTGCAAACGGTATAAAAATAAGCCTGCAGCTGACTGCGATCATATCGCACTGTGAGGTCGAATGAAAATGTTGTGGCGGGAGAGAACTGACTGAGAAAGTAAAGATTGTTGGATGTTATATTAGTGGGTTGTCCATAAGGGAAACCGAGAGGCGTTTAAACATACCAAGTAAACTGTTTTGGATGTACTGAATAAGCGGAAGACACATGGCGTGCCTTAAGTAGCAAAACGTACTGGCAAACCAAAGAAAATCAGTGATAGAGGACGTCAAAGCCTCAGGAGAGTCGTTGCAGCTAATCGACGGAGTACTGCGCAAGACCTCGGTGTACAGGTGAGTAAAAATGCTGGAATCTCGGTATGTACAAGTACCATTCTCAGAGAACTTCATTCCATGGGTTTCGTGGCCGTGTGGCTGCTCATAAACCTTTCATCTCCACTAGGAAGCTACTCGTCGTTTAGCATGGTGTAAAGAACATTTATCGTGGACAGTAGATCAATGGAAACAGGTCCTATAAACCAATGAATCTAGATACACGATCCATCAGTCTGATGGCAGTGTGTGGGAATCTAGATACACGATCCATCAGTCTGATGGCAGTGTGTGGGTATGGCGGCAGCCGGGAGAACACTATTTATCGCAGTGTACGTTTCCTACGGTCACGTTTAGAGTTGGCAGTGTACTCGCGGGGGGTGTTTTTCGTGGTATGGTCCCGACCCATTGTTTATCGTGGACAAACCACGATAAACAATGTTCACGTCTACCTCGATATTCTGGATAATTATGCTGTACCAACTCTGTGGCAATACTATGGACCTGAGCCTTGTTGGTACAAGCGGATAATGCACAAAGCAAGGACTGTTACGGCGTGGTTTGACGATAATTCCGTATTGTGTATAGACTGGCCAGCACGGGGCCGTGATATCAATCCCATAGAGCACCTATGGGATGAATTGAGACCAAAGATGGACCGATACATTAGTATGTCAATAAATACTATATTGTGTTTCTCTTCTATGTGTCAGGTGACTTTTGTCAATATAGTGTATCCGTTCAATTTGATTTCAGCCCATTTTGGTAACCCGTAGTTATTTCGTTCCAGCTGGTTAAATGATTATATGCCCTCTTCGCGTTTTTATTTGTAACGCAGTATTTAATGTTTATCTTTTGGCTTTAGCTTACCTAACTGTGTTTAGCATTTTATTTGCTTTTTTCGTGACGCCATACGAAATAAGTGTTTCTCGAAGTTGCGTAAATAAGCGATCAAAATAACTGAAGAAAGAAAAAGTATAAAGAAGGCAAGCACACGCAGATGTATTTATATATAAATAGTATTACTTAGTATTATTTTCTTCTATTTGTTCCATTTGCATGACATGTACTTTTATTTCGCTTTAATTATGTTTCTATAGCATCTTTATTAAGGAAATCATCGTCTTAACACAGAATTAATTAAGCATAATGAAGTCGCTTTTCGTAATGAACTATAATTAGATGATTTCTAAAGTTACAGAACGTAATTGTAAATGTATTTACTAAGGTAATTAATTTCCCAGAAGAATGGTCAAGGAAAACCTTACCCTTCACCCCGAAGAATTTCAGCTGTATCGGGAATGTAGCAAGAACATGCTATTTACAGTAATCCATACATGCTACTTTCTTGGGGCTTGTTTGAAGCATATTTCTTTCGTTAAGTTATACTTTTTCAGACTTTACTAGCGTCAAATAGCTTTACAATAAAGTTGATTAGTACTTAAAATATTCATTACACATTCTATAATAACAGTTTCCAGACCATTTCCGAATACCTGTGCTTCCATTATTAGTTAGTATATACGCCAGCGTGGTAATGGAATTTTGATCGTTAATTTAATTATAACCTTCTGTTTTAACCAGCGGTTGCTTGGAGCTCTTGATTACATAAGATTAACACTGTCCCAAGGGAAGCGCATTCCATACGAATAAGCAAGAGTTAATAACGAAACCATCATTAAAAGTTTAAGAGTAAATTTAGAAGGGAATCTAAGTTTATTTAAGACTTCCGGGATTAAAGGTATATTGTTGATCCTCATTTAGGTAATACCCTCCGTTAACGTACTGCACCCTGTTGTATTTGCACTAACTGTTTTCTTCTTTTAATGAGGTGTAACGCAAAGTGGTAAGAGTAATTTTAATGTTTTTTTTTTTTCGGATCCAAGACAATGAGATTCATTAATCAAGTAATAAAACATAGAACTTAAAAAGAGGTTTCATTTTTTAAAATAAAAACAAATCCTCTTTTTAACTTCCATATTTTATTACTTGATTGAAAAAGTAAATTAAAGGGGTTGTACCGAAAGCAATGCAAAAGTGATCATAAATTTTTTATTAATAGACAGTGGATAACTTTTTAGAATAACTATATAATAAAAAGTAATGGATAAGTTTTAGGATAACTATAACTATATAGTAAAACTAATATATACTATAAATATAACTATACTATAACTAAAATTATAGTTACACTATTATTATACTATAACTATATAGATATAGTTATAACTATATAGTATAATATAGTATAATCATATATAGTATATCTATATATGATATACTAAATATATATATATAGTATATCATATATAGATTTACTATAAAAATATACAGGAAAAATATACTATGCATATAGTATAATCATATAAAATATACAGGTAAAAATATAACTCAGGTAAAATAAATCAGGTAAAATGTAAAATATCTAATATATCAGATAATATATCAGGTAATATAATATCAGGTAAAATATCTAATATATCAGATAATATATCAGGTAATATAATATCAGGTATAAATAAACTATATATATATAGTATAATCATATATAGTATAATCTATATAGTATATATAGTATAATCATATAGTATAATCTATAACTATATAGATTATACTATAACTATAACTATATAGTAAAACTAATGGACAGTGGATAACTTTTAGAATAACTATAACTATATAATAAAAGTACATTAATAGACAGTGATAACTTTTAGAATAACTATATAATAAAAGTAATGAAAGTAATGCAAAAGTGAGCATAACTTTTTATTAATAGACAGTGGATAACTTTTTAGAATATATATAATAAAAGTGAGCATTACTTTTTTAATAATAGACAGTGGATAACTTTTTTAGAATAACTTTTTCTCTATACAAAGGTACTACTATTCAACATAGTCTCCGTCACAAGTGGTGCATTTGCGCTATCGTTGAACCCAACTCTCGAATCCTCCTTGAAAAAATTCAGGTGTGCACTGCTGTACCCAATTCTTTACAGCCACTTTTACTTCATCTGTGTCACCAAATCGGTGCTACCGGAGATTTTCCTTCGTTGGACTGAGAAGGTGGAAGTTGGAGGGCGCCAGATCTATGCTTTACGGCGGATGGGGGACCACCGCCCAGCCTGATTTGTTGGCAAAGATGTGCGTGGTCTCCCATTGTCATGGCGAATGTGGATCCTTTTCAGATTCTTGTTCGGTCCCTTTCTCCTTACGGCTTCTCTAAGCTTCTTGTGTGTCTCAATGTACCGCTCGCTTGTCACGGTACGACCACGGTCCAGAAAATCAAGGAGAATGACACCCTTGTAATCCCCCCAAAAAAACAGTCACCATGACTTTTTGTGCTGATCGCTGGCTCTTGAACTTCTTAGGCCTTGGTAAAGAGGTGTGACGCCATTCTATGGATTGATTCTTCGCTTTCGGATCGTATAGATAGGCCCACATTTCATCCCCTGTCACCAGATCGAAAACAAAACGTGTTTTCATTGGATTCAAACGGTTAGAGCAGATTTCCAACCTTCTCTCCTTCAAATAGGGTATCAACCGCCAAGGTACGCACTTTGCACACGCTTTGCGATACCCTAAGTCTTCCACAATCTTTTGTACGGCATCATTGTGCCCACAATCCAGTTGTACAACGAGCTCACGGATTGTGACTCGTCTCTCCGCGCGAATCAGTTCATTCACTAGCTGACGATTCGTGTCAGTGGTCGCAAATGATGGTCTCCCAATGCGTGATTTGTCTTCAGTGCTGATTTGCCCTTCTTTAAACCTCTTTATCCATCTGTTCACATTGCTCTTCTCAATGGTGTCATCTCCGTAAACATGCTGTAGCCTTCTGTGGATGTTGTACAACCTGGACACTTCCTTCGTCAAGAACTCGATGACGGCACGTTGCTTCGGCTTGGGATCCATTATTTACCTGCAATGAAGAAGAAGGGTTACTATATAGAGAGAGTTACTCTACCAACATGTGCAATCTGAACGACCTCTGTCAGTTAACAAAAAACGTTATCCCCACTTTTGCATTATTTTCGGTACAATACTCGTATTTAACTGCAATGAAGAAGAATGGTTACTATAGTGGAAGAGCTACTCTACCAACGTGTACAATTTGAACGACCTCTGTGAGTTAACAAAAAACGTTATCTCCACTTTTGCATTACTTTCGGTACAATCCTCGTATTTAACTGCAATGAAGAAGTATGGTTACTATAGTGGAAGTGCTACTCTACCAACATGTGCAATTTGAACGACCATCTCTCAGTTAACAAAAAAGTTATGCCCACTTTTGCATTACTTTCGGTATAATCCTCGTATTTAACTGCAATGAAGAAGAATGGTTACTATAGTGGAAGAGCTACTCTACCAACATGTGCAATTTGAACGACCTCTGTCAGTTAACAAAAAAGTTATGCCCACTTTTGCATTACTTTCGGTACAATCCTCGTATTTAACTGCAATGAAAAATAATGGTTACTATAGTGGAAGAGCTACTCTACCAACATGTGCAATTTGAACTACCTCTGTTAGTTAACAAAAAAGTTATGCCCACTTCTGCTTTACTTTTGGTACAACCCTCGTATGATAGTGAGCGAAATATACGCTGTATAATATTTCTAAGAAAATCTGAAATCCTAATTGTTTACTTCTCACATACGTATACACACTCAGTAGACACAACATTACAGATAGTGGTGATGGGCAGCTGACATGGTCATACCCTGCGCAGAGTGGAATAGACCCAAACCAAACGCAGACGATAAATAGGCGGACGACAGGGCTTCTCAACAATGTATCGTAATCGACGAACATGGCTAAACTTGGTGATCTGAAGGGCTTTGATTGTGGACGCAATGTCGGCACAAGACAGATGGGTCATTCTCTCGCCCAAGTTGAAAAGATCCTAGTGTTATCGAGGGCAATCGTATCAAGAATATACCATTTATGGACGTACCAGCGCCCAGAGAGCAAACGGTGGCCGAGCACAGGGCTTGTTGACCTGGGGCAACGTATACTCTCTGGCTCGTACAGACTGGGCACGGCGAAATAAATCCCTTCCAGTTTAAGTGTCGGAGGACCAAGTAGCGTTAACGAGAGAAAAGTATGGCGCATGCTGCATACTCTAAGCTACGGGAGCCAACGCCCTACTCGTATGCCACTGTTGACTGCTCGTCAGCGGAAATTACGCCTCGCCCAATGCCAGGACCATCATAACTGAACATCTGCAGAATGGCGTCGCGTCTTCTGCCCAGATGAATCCCGTTTTCAGCTGCTTCTAGCTGACGAGAAGATGCTAGTGTGGCGTCGACAACATAAGGCCATAGCCTCGTCGTGCCAGGTTGTCCCTGTTCAAAGCAGCGCTGGCTCTGTGATGGTTTGAGGAGCGTTCTCACGGGACACATTAGGCCCCTTATTGTGTCTGGAGAGGTCCTTTAGTGCTATGTGCTACCAGCGTGTGAGCATCCTACGGCCGATGGTCTGTTTGGGCAGGACAGTACGCTCGCTACCCTACCAGCCCGCAACTACCCAGGCATAGCTAAAAGAACACTCATCTGAGTTTGATCCATCCCGGATTGAATCAGTCCATCTGTGGAAGCTGTCCCGGATGCCGTAGAACGGTAAACCAGATCGATGTATCCTGGACGGACATTTCGGGTGGAGTTGTGGACAATGCTACAGCAGGCTTGGCTGACATTACCTCCAGATACCCTCCCGAATCTGGTGGAGTCGGTACCTGGGTGTGTACACTGTACAGGACGTTATTCGCGCTTGAGGATGACCAACTCTCTATTAGGAAGGTATCTCTAATGTTTTGCTTATTGAGTGTATTACAGAAGTTCAAAGTTTTTTCCGCTTTCACTGTGCTTCAGATTAGTTTTGGTTCAGCATTGGTCTCTAAGAATTATTGTTGGTATTCTTAACACACATACACAAAATTCAGATTTCAGCAAATGTTTTCGTGAAGAAACTAAGGCTCTAAATCTCTTTTTGTTCTATGGATTTTCACTTATAGGTAAATTCGATACAATTCTCGAAGTTACATATGGACCCTTGTTCGGTTCATACACGTATAGCAACTCGCCCACCAGTAAAACAAAGATTGAAAATTTGACAGGGCACATAAACGAGAATAACGACAAAACTTCCACATTTTTTTTATTTCAGAACCACGTGACACCTTCCTATAATTATAATTCGTGACCACTTGGAAACATTTTCTCGAACATTCGATGAGTGTTGTCCGACATAATTCTTTTCGTACGATCCATAGAAGCTGATGCATAGTAGAATGGAGAACTTAGATGTAGTGGGAAAATTTTTCACAAGAAAGACATTCAAAAATGCAAACTTGTCGTCATGTACACTAAAATGCCAGAAAAACTGGTACGCCAGTCTAATACTTGGTAGGTCCCGCACGGGAGCGCAGGACTGCAGAAATACGACGAGGCATGGACTCTACTAGCTTCTGGAAATATGCTGTAGGCAATGCACACCATACTTCCCGCAGAGCGTTCCACAATTCGGGTGTATTCCGAGGTCTCGGATTCCTGTGTTCGATAGCGCGTTGCATGGCATCCCAAATGTGTTCTATCACAATCAGATCTGGGGACGTGGGTGGAAATGGCAACACCCCAAACTCAGACGAATGCTCCTCTAACCATCATGTGGCGTTCCGACACTTGTGTGGAGGTGCATTGTCCTATTGGAACAGGCCCAACCCATCAGCATGAATGCAGAACATGAACGGGTGTACCTCTTCAGAAAGAATGCGCACATAGCGTTGGCCGGTCACAGACGTTTGTAGACGTACAAGGTGTCGCAGTGAAGTCCAGCTAAACACACCCCATACCATTACGGACACCCCACCAGCCAGTACAATTCCCTGTTGACAGGCGGGATCCATGGCTTCATGGGGTTTGCGCCACACACGAATCCTTCCATCTGCCCGATACAGTTGGAAACGTGACGCGTCTGACCAGGCTACTTGTTTCCAGTCATCAAATGTCCAGTGGCGGTGTTGCCGTGCCCAAGCAAGGCGTATGGTTCTGTGTCGTGCACCCATCAAAGGAACTCGAGTTGGGCGTCGGCTCCCAAAGCCTATATCGTGCAGGGTACGTTGTACAGTCCGGACGCTGATACTTGTTGAGGCTCCAGCATTGAATTTCGATGATACCTGCGAGAGTGTTGCCAGCCTATCGCGTGAAACGATTCTTGACAGCTGACGATGGTCACGTTCACCCAATGTCTTTTTACGGCCACACTTGTGTCCTAGTCTGGAGGTTTTGCCGGAATTCTGGTAGTCTAGGTACACCCTTGCAATGGTCGTCCGTGAAAATCCGAACTTCGTTTCTACCTCCGAAATACTATGGACCATCTCACGAGCGCCAACTATGACACCGCGTTGAAAATTCCTTAAATCGGTATTACTTGCCATTCTCATGCAGACAACAGATCTGACAGCTGACAAGGATGTCTATCGCATTATATACGCACTGGCGGACGCTACCGAGTACGCGCAAAGGAGACGTTGCTATGTATTTTGCAAAAGTTCGTCTGTACCAGTTTTTCTGGCTCTTCAGTGTATATGAAGTTGATTCATTTTATGTAATGTTGACAAACTTCCGCCTGTAACCTGATTTCCGCTAAAGTGCGGGGGGAGAACTCTTCAAAATCAGACCTACGTCATTAAAGTTTATAGACAGCGTATTTATAGAGCAAATTGGCACATACTGATGTAATCTGACGATGGGACCTAGTGATCCCGAAAGATCTAACTATTTTTATATGTAAATATTGTAACTTTTAGTAACGTTTACCTGACTTGTAAAGGGTTTCCTCCTTTTATAAGTGTTCAATCGTGTATTGACCGTTTTGCCTTTAACTATAAAAAAGTCTGATTATGTTCAACTTATGTAACTACTTTAATGCACATGCTTTGCTTGAAACTACAGGGTGTCCAACTCGCTAACGAACCCGGCAGTTTTTAATAATCTTAACGCCAATGAAGATATTGCAAAGAAATTTGAAGTGGATTTACCTCATTTTCTGCTAAATGTGATGACATCACAACATGTGCTGGAACTGCTCACCATTTACGTCCAGATAGCATTGAACCCGGCGCTGTCCGTCAGCCAGCCGGAGTGCTCCATTGTGGCAGACACATTCCTAAGTGTGGTGCCACTGAGGAACAGTCCGCCTGCCAGCCGGACGCGCCTCTCTGCTGCTTTATTATGACATTTCACTGAGCGTGTCTACACAATACGGTTGCTGATAGTGAGTGTTCGTGCTCGTGGCTGTTCGCGTACGTATGAAAATGTATCGGTATACTCTGGAGGAGCGGTTGTTTATTGTTCGCATTTATTGGAAAACAGAATCGATAAAGTCCTGTCAACAGCAATTCCTGGAGAGGCCTGCAGGCAGACATCCGCCGAGCAAAGTCCACCACTTGGGCATTTTCGAAGAAATTGGAAACCAAGGGGACTTTATCAGACGACTATGCAAAAGATCGTCCACAAATGTCCAAGGAAACGATCCATAATGCAAAGGGACGACTACTTGTGTCTCCCAGGAAGTCACTTCGCTGTCACAGGAAATTGGGTTGCTCAAAAGCATTTGTAAACGTGCTGTGAAAAAACGAAGCTTCATGCGTACCGTATCTTCGTGGTGCACGAACTGAAAGAGCCTGACCACGTGAAACGAGTGACATACTGTTGATGATTTCAGACATTACTACACGTGGTTCTAGGACGAGGCGTGGCTTCTCCTGTCTGGATACGTTAATTCTCAAAATTCCCGTATTTGGGAAAGTTAAAATCCCAACACGATACATAAAGAAACCCTTCATTCACAGAAAATTGGTGTTTGATGTGGTATGACCCGGCGCCGCATAATTGGACCCATCTTCTTCGATGCAACCATCACAACAGCTGCATATATGGACATCTTCAACACCTTTGTAAATCAATTGGACGACGAAGAACTCTCGATTGGATATCACCGGCATGATGGAGCAACGTCACACACATCACACAACAGTATGGCAGAAATTCAGCTCGTTTTCGGCAACCGCGTCGTTTTGAAGGGTCTATGGCCACCGCGCTCGCCCGATCTGACGCCTCCTGATTACTTTTTATATGGATATCTAAAAGGGAGAGTTTACCAAAATAAACCGCAAGCCATATAGATGCCTTGAAAGCAAACATCACCGAAGAAATTCAGGCAGTGACGGTGGACGTACTGGCAAGGACTTTCCACAATATGGTGCGCTGGGTTCAATGCTGTCTGGACACAAATAGTGGCCACTTCCAGCACATGTTGTGATGCCATCACATTTCGCCCGAAGTGAGGTAAGTCCACTTAATATTTCGTTCCAATATCTTCATTGGTGTTAATATTATTAAAGAAATGTCGGGTTCGGTAGCGAGTGGGACACCCTTAAATGTAATTTCTTTATATAGAGTATATGGTTCTAAGGTAAAAAATTGTTTAAATAAAAAATATCAAATTTATAGATAACTATATATTTTATTTATATGAAACAATATTCTGGAGAGAATTTGCAGATAATATATTATAGTTCTGCGACACGCAGGATTTAAAAACTTTAAGGGTTGATCATGAAGGATTTATAGATTTTATCAGCCCGTAGTCATATTTGTGCTGAGAGAACACGGATATAAACCATAGTTGAAACAAAACTATCATTCCTGCATAAAAAGCGAAGTTCCCTTGCGGTAGAAAGCAAATCGATATTTCCCGGGCACCATGCCGGCGTGATGCAAGCACAATGATTAGCTGAGAGAGATTCTTTGCAGGAACAAAGCGAGACGCAGACTCATCTGGGCTGAGTTTTCCTGTCAGTACATGCCATATCTTTTGAAGATCGTTACCAGACTCAACAACAAGCTACTGCCCTACCAAACAGAAGTGGAATTTGGCCAAAACTATCTGTGTAATCCTTCTATTGCGCTATACCTGGATCCGAGCCAATCAGAAATCAGGCTGCTTCGAATTTTGGATTCTATAACTTCAATTGCATTTACTCATAACTTACCCACACAAAGTTTACCGTTTAAGTTTATTAGCTTAAATATTTTTTTGGAAATCAGTCTTATGGTGTCAGGAACTTCTATTATGTACACACACTGGCTAAAAGATTACGAACCTTTATGATGAAACAGGCAAAAGCAACAACTGTCAATATATGGAAATACACCGCCTGAAAGTGAAAGAATAACACCCAGAAAGAATTCCGGTAGGAACGTCATCTTATAATACAGTATGTTAATTGTTAAGGGCAGCAGAAACTGTGATCTAAGTAGGAATGTCATTGTGTGAAATAATAACGTCATTGCGGACGACAATATGCAAATGTTTGCAGTGTGTATTTAAGGACTAGGGCGTTCATAACGAAGTCATTCATCTGGTGACGTGTTGTTCAGTGTTCGTTGAAGAAGCGACCATGTCTGGATGACGCAGGCGTTCAACCTTTGTTCAGTTATCGAAGTTCGAGCGAAACCGTATAGTGGGTCTGCGGGAAGGAGGTTAGTCCTTCCGTCAAATTGCGGACCGATTGGGACGAGAGGTATCGACCATGGTAAGATGGTGGCGTCGGTGGTCGGAGGAGCATTTGCACACTCTCAGACGTGATTCCGGGTAACACAGAGTTACGAGCTCGTGAGAGGATCGGCGTATCAGAAGGGCGGCGTTGGCAGAGCGTACTATGGCTACGGCGTCACAACTTCGATCCTCTATCATACCAAAGGTGTCTACCAGAACGAGACGGAATTAGACAAACTTTCTGGATCTTTCCTATACGTTCCAGGTGTCGCACCACTATCGTTTGATCACAGTACAGCTCAGTGGCCAATTAATGTGCGGTATGACGTGGATCCAAGTAAAGATGGTTCAAACGATCCTCACCAAAGTGAGATGGGCGTGGAGAGCCACCTTGCCACCTCGAAAAAGCTCAAACCATTTGCAGACTGTCCTCGGAGCAATAGCATCCTTCCCATACGCAGCACAAATTTGTCCAGTAGTCTCGGCGGCTGTGGATCCCTTGTCAAACTCGTAAAGGAGCAGATGTCGGAAATGCTCATTTCTCTCTACTTGACACTCCATACTTCCGAACCTGAAAACCAAAAAAACCATTAGCCACAACCTCACAACGCAATATGTTTAGATACATCATATTACTGGCTACATTTCTATATACAACTGGCCATCTGTACTCTCATTACTGAACTGGGAAACACTCGTGAAACAAAACGGCATGAACTTATGCATCAACCGAATAATTCGTATCCCCATTCATAAGAAACTTATCTCAGTAAAAATCAGAATAATCTGGTTACAGTGGTGCCGAGAATGCACAGAGTGAGCAGTACATCAAAGCAGAAACAGGAGGTGGCTCTGACGGTTGGCAGAGAGTATAGCGAGAACCTCATGAAGCAATAGAGCAGGCAATCCTTGGGAACCCAATCCGGGCATCTGGAAGTAGCACTATGTTATCTTTTGCAACGCCCAGAATCCTCTGATACCGGTAAGATGACGTCTAAGGAGTACCTGAATGTTGCAGTGGACCAAGTGCACTCTGCAATGTTACGTGTTCTCCCTGTACGTGAGTGCGTCTTCGTAGATTACAATACAGCAGCACATCGTGCCAGAGGCGTGCAAGAATAGTTTGATGATGAGGAACACAGGGAGGTCTTCCATCGACAGTGGCCGCCACAATCCCCTGATCTTTATCCAATTGAAAATGTGAGATATGCTGGAAAGAGTTGCTCTGTGTCGATGTCGCTTTTCGCCAACACTGACAGAGTCGCGCAATATTGGCAGAGACAATGACAGAATAGCTGCAGGAACGTCTCTTTTTAGACCAAAACGAAACCCCTCATAGATTCCATTCCTGCTTCGCATACTTGCTATTGTTCGGAACAAAGGTCGTCTTATTCGATACTAAATAAAGTGTTGTACAGCTTTTGGCCAGTGTGTGTATAAGGCATAATACAAAATATAGTTTTTTCTATAAACATATTAATACATTAAATGGCTTACTTCTGCTACCTAAGGAATTAATGAAGCGGAATTATTGAACATAATCATTCCAAAGAAGTAGGCATGAGCCAGTTAATAATAAAATACTAAAAGAGCTGATTTTAAAAGAATGCATGTTATTTTTAATTCACCGTGTGCTGCATAAATTCAGCGCAAAAAATAAAATTCTAATAAAAGAGATCTATGAATCGGAGATCACTTTCTACCAACAAGTAATTGAACACCTGTGATAGCACAGGAAATCGAAGTTTATTTACTTCAATAGTTGGTGGAGCCTCCACGAGCGGCGATTACAGCTGCGACCTTCCGGGGCATACTCTCAACTAGGCGTTGTACGATGGCTAGCGGTAATTTCTTCCACTCGGCTTGGAGAAGACAGGTCAGTTCCTTTCCCTATTTCGGACGGTGGGGCACCTCTTAAATCGACGCTCCAACTCGTCCCAGAGGTGCTCGATAGGGTTAAGGTCTGTGCTCTGCGCAGGCCAGTCCATTCGATTAACCCCATTTTCACCATACCAAGCCATGGTGGACCTCGCAACATGACAGGTGGCATTGTCTTCCTGAAAGTAACATGGGTCCACCCCGTAAAACTGCCACAACGTAGGAAGTGCATGGTCATCCAAAATGGTGCAGTAGGTCTCGGCGTTGAGCCTACCAGGAAATGGGACCAACGGACCCGTGCCATATCAGGAGAAGCACCCCCATAGCATAATTCCACCGCCGCCGAACTCCACAGTTGGCACAATACAATCCGGCAGGAGGCGTTCTCCAGGCAGACGCCAAACCCAGACCCTGCCATCTGAACGGTAGAAGGTGAACCTTGATTCGTCGCTCCAGAGAACCTGTTTCCACTGTTCAATGGTCCACTGTCGACGTTCTTTGCACCACGTTAGCCGAGCAGCGTTATTGGACCTTGTGATCAAAGGCTTGAGGGCGGCAGCACGTCCATGATAACCAAGCAGATGGGCTTCCTTACGGATGGTATTAATCGAAAGAACTCTCCCGGATGTCTGTTGAAACTCCTCGCGGATGCGGCCCATCGATTTGGTGCGGTTCTTCCGAATTTCTCTGGCCAGCACCCGTCGGTCTCTAACTCCCAGTTTTGTGGGTCTTCTGGGTCGGGGCACATTCCGACAGTCACCTCTCATCTTCCACTTGCCAATCACGTAGGCCACTGTCGATTTTGGGTACTTCAACTCGCTGGATATGTCACGTATGGATCGGCCATTTCTGTGGTACCCGACGATTACACCTTTCTCGAAATCAGAGAGCTCCGAACTGCGTGGCATCTTGCATGCGACTGGTTGCGTTGTTGTTTCCCACACGATATTTAACGGCGGCGGCCGTGACGTGTATCAGGACCACAGATATCGTCGATTGCAGGGGTGTCCAATTACTTGTTAGTAGATAGTGTATATCGCAGGTGACACAGCCTTGAACTTTAACGTAAGCCCAACACTAAGCCACTGTCTTCTTTTCGTAAAAGATGGAGGGTCAGTGTTGAGCCTAAGTTGAATTTCAATGCTGTGCTACCTGGGATGCTATTTGCATTATAATCTTTTAACAAACTGGAACAAACTAACTCCGGGTCAGGAAAAACAGCTGTTATCAGTTAAAACGAATATATTGGCTGACTAAAACGTGGGCCGAATGCGGCTGGAAAGAGTGTACCCGTGCAAAAGAAAGCGCTGCGTTCCCCATTAGCTTTTTTATTCGAAGTGGACATTTAGAGGGATAATTGACACTAATACTTTCTGACCATCCAAACAGCCTGCAATAATTGCGAACATCCTAAGAAAGGAGGGAGGTCTTTGAATAACTTGTTTCTACCTAATGGCATGATGTACGTGGCAGGGGGACTAGCCCTTCTCCGTCATGCCCTTGGGTTATGGAGAAGAGAATAGAGAACTAGAAGCAAACTCTTATCGCGAATTACTGGTTTATGGTCGGCACTGCTGAGATGAGAGGGGGAAATGCCTTGTTTTGCGACAGCTTTCTCAAAGTCTCAAAGCCTGGTTGCAATGTGAACATCTCTTTCTGGGGTGTGCAAAAATTCTGGGGTGTGCAAAAGTCCGGGGCGCGCAAAAAGTTTGGGGCACCATTTGGTTCCAGTACATCGGTCGCTTAAATGTTAACACTAACAAAATTTGGATTACTTATAGCATTAAAAGAAAAATAATTATATTTCAAAATTTCGACAACAGAGGGCACTGCTTCACAATTCCCAGTAAGGTGCACATGCGCAAGAAACGAAAAGTTTTCCACTGACAGAAATAACTTTACTTCTTTTTCTTTTATTGCGATTTCTAAATTAAAGGGTTTTGTTAATTCATACAATCGATGTAGATCAGGAGCACCAAACAGATGTCATCGCTCTCTCCACGTTTATAAGTGAGTTACGGAAAAATTCTCATCGTTCACAATCCGGGAATCGAACCCAGGTCTTCCAGTTACGCGCCGGACATGCTACCACTGCACGGCCTCGAATTCTCCAGACTCACAAGTGATTAACCGCCAAACCACATGGCAAGTTGTTTCATGGAGCCCCGCACAATGCTGGCGATTCACCAAAGATGGAAAGCAGCAACTGAACAAATAACTAGGAGGTGATTGAATAATTAATTCACACACTCGACCTGGATCAGGAACACCAAACGGAAGTCATCGCTTATTCCACGTTGATAAATGAGTGACGGAAAAATTCTTATCTGCCGCCACCGAGAACCGAACCCAAGGTCTTCCAGTTACGGGCCGGACAGTGGTAGTCTGTCCGGCTGCATATTCAGTGGTAGCATGTCCGGCTGTGTAACTGGAAGACTCTGGGTTCGATTCCCGGTGGCGGCCGATGCGAATTTTTCCGTTACTCACCTATGAACGTGGAAAGAGCTATGGCTTCTGTTTGGTGTAAAGGGTTTTGTACTAGTAGTAATTTAGATACACCGAAGAACTTAAACTTGATGACCACCTGCCGAATATGATGTTAGTACACCACGTACCGCCAAAAAAGCTGTTACCCGGTGAGGAGTGGAAGCTACAAGATTTCTAAATGTGTCTTGTGGTGTTTGGTACTAACACGTTACCAGCAGATCCTGTATGAGTGAGAAACTCGTAAAGATCTTCAAAGGAGACAGTTTCTGAAGGAAGAGAGGCATTGGTAAGCAGAGTCGAGAAATCTTCAAACGTCGTCAGAGGACCCTCGGACTTTGAAGAGGAAGAGCTAGAACGTGACAGGAGTGACTTGGAGCCTTCTAGAAGGGTGAACGATGTGGGTGGCCAGTCGGGGAAGGTGACTTCTTCTTTTATCTCCGGGCCTCGGTACTGGTAGTAGAGCGACGTTTGACGTAGATCGATGACACACGAGATGTGGAATCAGAGGAAAGGTTGACTTTGATTCCACACTGACTTCAGCATTCGGACTAAAAACATTTTTTCATTGGTCAGAAACGAAAAACCACCCAAAGATAACATCCAAAGGTACGGTGTTAACTGTGTTCCACTAATTTCTACGAGCTCATCTCCTGCTAACACTGCCTATGTGGGATCTACCATGCGCTCATTACAGACAAGATTGAAAGAACACAAATACACAGTCGAAATGGGTTCCCAAAATACTGCACTATCTCGACTTACTTCGAAAGGGTCTCACCAGCCTTGCTGGGACTAAACACGCATTCTGACCACCCTGACTTCTAAGCCTAATACTCTGTTTGCTGAAAGCTTAATTATTTACGAATTTGGGTCTGCATACTGCAATGATGATTACCCTTCTATTATTCCTATTGCATGGAAACTCGCATTGACAGCCAGGAACAACTCCATTCTGAACTTGAACATTTTAAAATAACATCAATTAAGCCTTTTTCTTCTCGGTTCATCTGCGCATACAAACTACGCCTCTTAATCATGTGACTATTTTCTTGATGTATTTATATCATTGTTCCTTCATGTATTGTGTGATTGTGTTACATCTAAAGATGGGACTGATGCGGCCTCGAAAGGTCTTATGTTTTTTAACTGTGATGTTTTAATTGTGCTTAGTAAAGTCTTTTAATTTATCATCAGCTTTTAACCACCCCTTTTTATCGTGTAAAAACAGTTTTGTGAACTTCGATTCCTTGTCTATTAATCTTTCAATATGTTTGTGTTTATATTATGGTATTAGTGTTTATATTGAAGTATTAATCTTTTACTCGTTTGTGTTTATATCATCTTTCTTTGTTACACCACGCATTCCTCTTTCCATGCCTCTTGGAGTTGTCCGCAGCCTCTGTATGCCATTTTTAGTTAAGGCCCATGTCTCTCATCTTTAAATAACAACTGGGAAGTTGAATCGCTTAAACATTTTCTGCTTAAAACATAATGGTAAGTTGATCTTGAAAATAGTACTGTTTCTTCTAAATGCACTACAGACAAGTTTCACACGCCTCTTAATTCTTTCTCTGATGTGTTCCTCTATTGATATCTGTGGTGCAAGGTAGTCAATCACTTCTGGTATCAGTCACTTCTAAATTTCCCCAATCAATTTCTAAATCTGCATCTGTTCTGCATCCTGTAGCAACTGTTTGCATTTCGTCATGCAAAGGAATTGAATTCTCCTAAGTCGTTAAAACCACCTAACTTACATTTGCTTCAGCTACTAAGATCCTCTGAGTTTACAATTTTTTTTTTTTTTTTTTTTTTTGCAATTTTTCTAGTTTGCGTTTTCCAGCTAATTTATATCAACGACAACTGAACTGCGTGGGAAGTTCGGTTATAATCTTCAGCACGTTAAAAGTTCGAAAAGATTTAGTTTCTTCTGTTTTATGAAAATTCAACTTAAATCTCCAAAATGAATTATAATTTTATTTCATTTGCATTAATACAGTTGTAAATTTTGAAGTTGATTTATGTCGTTTAAAATTTTGTTGTTTAAATTAAAAGCGTATTAAACTTTTAATTTGTGTTTCATCCTTGACCTAAAAGTAGAAAGCAAAGCACAAATAACTGATTTTGTATTAATTTAACACGTGGTTAAAAAGTGCACTTTCAACAATATTGATATTTAAATCAGTGCAATATCAACTACGTCTGCTCAGTTCCATTTTTCAAAACTCTTCACTGGCTGGCCTGACATAATTGATTCTCATTAAAAAAAAAGCTTCTCGGTGATTATTAGACACCCAGAAGTCGTTCACATACATAGATGACAGTATTGCCAAAAATTTTCCAAAACTTCTTGACGATAAGGTTGATTGATGTCAGTCGACTGACGAAATCCTTGATCGATGGCAATCACTGAAGCCCATCGATCAAGTATCAGCGGTGATATTTCCTATTAAAATTGACGCTTGCTGTAATTCGCCCTTTGCTTTCATCATTTTAATATTTATATTTTTGAACCTAAAAAATTCGTGTACACCCAGTAAGAGGATGGGTGCTTTTCTTATCGTAAACAGCTATATACTGGCAGAAGTAGTTTTGTTTCAGTGACCTTCACTTTATCCACAACTAGTGGTTTCAAGGAAGTCTGAGCACTTACGGAATTTTCAACTGTAATTTGCAGTCAGATATATTCGTAGTTTGTTGCTGAGACAGAAACTGAATAAATAGATCAACTTCTTTCTGAAAAACAGGTAATGTAGGAAAGCTAATGCCAGAGGAACAAACAGAAATAAAAATAAAATCAATTATAAGAATTCTCACTTGACCTCATATTTTTTAAATGAAAGGTACTTTCTCGCGGGCTTTACTGTTCGTTTGGAAAACCTTTATGCTTGGAACAGATGTTATATAGTATATATGCTGCGAATTTTTGCCTTGTAAAATAAAAATTAGGTATTGCAGTTATGTGTCGTGAAGCAGTAGTCATCTCAGCAGTACCGACCATAAACATCCTCTTCTGATCTCAGCAGTACCGACCATTATAAAACATGTGAAAGGTATTCTTCACAGCAAAAGCTACACTATCTACCAACAAGTAATTGGACACCTGTGATAGCAAAGGAAAACGAAGTTTATTCACCTTCAATAGTTGGTGGAGCCTCCACGAGCGGCGATTACAGCTGCGACCCTCCGGGGCATACTCTCAACCAGGCGTTGTACAACGGCTAGCGGTATTTTCTTCCACTCGGCTTGCAGAAGACAGGTCAGTTCCTTCACTGATTTCGGACGGTGGGGGCACCCCTTAAATCGACGCTCCGACTCGTCCTAGAGGTGCTCGATAGGGTTAAGGTCCGGGCTCTGCGCAGGCCAGTCCATTCGATTAACCCCATTGTCACCATACCGAGCCATGGTGGACCTCGCAACATGACAGGTGGCATTGTCATCCTGAATATAACATGGGTCCATCCCGTAAAACTGCCACAACGTAGGAAGCGCATGGTCATCCAAAATGGTGCAGTTGGTCTCGGCGTTGAGTCTACCAGGAATAACGACCAAGGGTCTCATGCCATACCAGGAGAAACACCCCCATAGCCTAATTCCACCGCCGCCGAACTTCACAGTTGGCACAATACATTCCGGCAGGAGGCATTCTCCAGGCAGACGCCAAACTCAGACCCTGCCATCCGAACGGTAAAGGGTCAACCTTGTTTCGTCGCTCCAGAGAACCCGTTTCCACTGTTCAACGGTCCACTGTCGACGTTCTTTGCACCACGTTAGCCGAGCCACGCTATTGGACTTGGTGATCAAAGGCTTGTGGGTGGCAGCACGTCCATGATAACAAAGCAGACGGGCTTCCTTACGGATGGTATTCATCGAAAGAACACTCCCAGATGCCTGTTGAAACTCCACGCGGATGTGGCCCATCGATTTGGTGCTGTTCTTCCGAATTTCTCTGGCCAGCCCCCGTCGGTCACTAACTCCCAGTTTTGTGGGTCTGCCGGGTCGGGGCACATTCCGACAGTCACCTCTCCTCTTCCACTTACCAATCACGTAGGCCACTGTCGATTTTGGGTACTTCAACTCGCTGGGTATGTAACGTATGGATCGGCCATTTCTGTGATACCCGACGATTACAGCTTTCTCGAAATCAGAGAGCCCCGAACTGCGTGGTATCTTGCATGCGACTGGTTGCGTTGTTGTTTCCCACACGATATTTAACGGCGGCTGCCGTGACGTGTACCAGGACCACAGATATCGTAGATTGCAGGGGTATCTAATTACTTGTTGGTAGATAGTGTGTATTAAGGAAAAATATTTTTTTAAATTCGTCTTTTGGAAGCAGAGATAGAGAGAAAAAGCCTTTTCTCGCTATTTCTGCTTCCAAGTAGTATACAGTTCCCCTAGCGGTAAACTGGGTCCTATTTTAAAAATATTATTTTCTACGTCTTTACTGTAACGAACGGCACATAGTAAAAAAGAATGTTTTCAAAAAGTTGCGTATTGTAAGAAAACCGAAAAGCTAGGACCATCGTTCTCACATTTCAAGCTTTCCCAACGCAAGAATTTTTCAAATCGAACTATAGCTGCAGATATATAGTGTCCACAGATTGACTGAAGGACGGACAGACAAAGTGATAACATAAGCACGATCTTTTTTAAAAAACGACGTGCTAAAAGGTTAGCAGTTCGTCGCCCTGAAATTTGGAGCCACTGGTTCCAGGGAAGGAACGGAGGCAGCTCCAGAAAGCAAATAAGCTTACACTACATATGCCTCATTGAGGATTTGGGCCGGAACGGATTACGGACGAATGGTTAGAAGTCACCGCCTCAGACGACTCGGGCACCTATGGGGATTTGCTCAGCTAATTCTTTTTTCTATTTGAAAATATCAGTAGTAATGTTATTTCCACATTGGATATATAAAAATGAAGTAAGTGTTACAGATTAGGTCGGTTAGTAAGAGATAAGATCCTGGATGAGCGGTTATTTCAAGTGAATCTTTGCCAATCGGTAGAAAAGGGAAATTGAAGTTCCTTACTAACTGCTGAAGGATTCACATTAAAGGAGAACACAAAATACTAGATCACCTGGGAACGCTGCAGGGTACCAGTGGAAGCAACAAAAGCAATACTAGCTAAGCAATTAATCTAGGAAGGAATCCGGAATTGCTGCAGTCAGAGAATTCCATTTACTTCGTTGTCAGAAAGGAGCTTTAGTTTGAGCTTTGGACAGAGATGAAAAAAAGGTTGTCACTGAACTCTCTTATATTGCGACTTACTCAGAAAAAAGAAATATAAAAAATATAAAAATATTCTTCATGGAAAACTTATGCTAAGGAAAAAAAAAAAAAAAGGAGGGATTGACCTTTACGTCCCCTAGTGCGAAATCTATGCATTCAAAGGATAATGTCCCACACCTCTATTGTAGATAATGGCATACAATAAAAAAATTCAATAGGGTTTTTAAAAGATAAGATACAGCTGCCAATAGAAGTACACAAGCACCAACTAGCGACTGACCCGTGAACTATAAAACTCCTCAAACGCTAACCTAAAGTGTTCCACAAGGTAAATGGCATCCGGTGTTGAAATAATTTTTAAATCGCACATTTAGAAGAAGAAATGTTAAGAAAAATACATCAAACATTTGAGCTCCGTAGAGGCGAAATTGTACATTACTTTGGGAAGAAAATACACACACAGAATTTGCATAGTGGGTTGTATCTGACCGAAAAAAATATTTTTTATATCGAGGTATAAGCAATATAGTCCCGCAGATATTTCTGTAAACGTAAATTTAAGCCCTCTAGTGGAAAGCTTGTGCGACACATTTCGCAGCGGAAACACTCTTTAATAAAAAAAGGAATTTTTCAAATCGGACTCTCAGAAGCAGAAATATCGACAAAATAAAGATATATATCTACGCCCCCTGACAGAAAAACTATGCATTATTTTAAGACACTATTCTGAAAAGATTTTCCTTGGGGAGCGGTATTGGCCTACGAAAGTATTTTTTATTTGACTTTTCAGAAGTTTAGATTTTGCTGCAAATACATAAGAAGCAGAAATAAAACACTTACGTCCCCTGGAGGCCAAACCATTTTTTTTATCAAAAATTAGAAATTATAATTAAAACATTTCCTATCCGCAGCTGTATCCGATGTAGGAATAATTTTTCAAATCAGAATTTTAGAAGCAGCAGAGATATCGGGGAAACGCATTTTACCCTTTCGCCCCTAACGGAAAATATATGAATTACTTAAAAATTTTTAAACTATATGATAAATATTTAGAACAAGAAACGCTATCCAATAAAGAAAGAATTTTTCAAATTGGACTCTTAGAAGCAGAGATATCGGCAAAAATAAGATATATATCCACGCCCCGTGGCGGGAAAACCATGAGCTTTTTTAAGCAAGAGGTATTCTCAAAATGTTTTCGGAGGTGAGTGGTATCGGTCCACGAAAGCATTTTTCAATTGAATTTTCAAAAGCTTAGATTTTGCTGCAAATACATCAGAAGCAGAAATAAACAATTACGTCCCCTGGTGGCCAAGCCAGCTTTCACCAAAAATTAGAAATTATATGCGAAATATTTCCCATCAGAAGCTGTATACGATGCAGGCAGAATTTTTCATATCGCAATTTTAGAAGCAGAGACATCGGGGAAAACGCGATTTACTGTTACGCCCCCTAACAAAAAATCTATGCATTACTTGAAAAAAGGATAGTGTGCCTAAAATAGTCTTCGTTATAAATGACATTGAAAGGGGAAAGAATTTTCTCAACCGGATATTTAGAAGCAAATATATTCAATAAAATGTATTTTGAATTCGACATCACTTCATTTACGCCCTCTAGCGGCGAAGATGTGCATCGGGGAAAAAACTGGAAAGCAAGGAACATCATTCTCACATTCCAGGTTTCCCAATGCAAAAAACAATTTTTTCAAATACGGTGACCACAGGCGTGCGGGCGGGCGGACGGACGGACAGACGGATGGGCGGACGGACAGATGGACGGACAAACCAATAACATAAACACGATTTTTTTACAAAAGACGTACTAAAAACTTCTGACGAGTCTGTGACGTACTATAAGGGTGACGCACATGTCAAGACGGCAGAGTTGCAACGATAAACTTCGTCGGTATAGCTTAATTGGGAAAGCATTTGGCTCCGGAGCAGAAGGAGGCGTGTTGAAGCTTCGCCACGAAAAAATTTAGATATTTCGCTACATTGGCGCTCGAACATAAAAACTGATCTACTGACCGTTGGGATCTCCAAAACCTATGTGATGTTCCTTCCACATTTACAGGGTGATTGTAAACTCCTCCAACAAAACAAGAGGGGTGATAGTACACATCAAGACGAACAATATTTGCAATGGAACCTAGGGCCGCATTCCACTCCTGCGGCCAGAAAAGAGCACGTTCGAAAAACGTCCAGCAGGCACACGAAGTTCCAACCAGAGCATGAGAAGCACAAGATGCAAATCAGTTGCGCTGAACACGTGCGTAGACGATGAGGAGCAAACATTTAAAAACGCAGCCGAACCCGTTCAGCGATATTACCGAGCGAACATCACATGTGAATTGACGTATATGTCTGACCGACGCAGCGTACCGTGTGTTCCCGGAGCAAGTGCTTCCCGGTCAGTTGCAGGATGTTCCGCTCACCACGCGGAGGGACATGTGGTTTGTGCATGATGGGGCCCCAGAACACTTTTCCACCAAGATCCGATACTTCCTAAATGCGACATATCCCGGGCGTTGGATTGGACGCGGTGGACCTGTGACTTGGCCTGCACGCTCCCAGGACCTTAATCCACTGGACTTTTTCTTGTAAAGGCGAATGAAAACATTTGTGTACGAGACACCTGTGGACTTCCTGGAAGATCTCGTAGCGCGAATCGCTGTTGCTGCGGACAAGATCAACACCGCACCGGAAGTGTACGAGAGGGTGCGACAGTCCTTCATTCGCCGGTGTGGGCTGTGCAACGATGCCCTTGGACGTCAGTTTGAGCAGCTGCTTTGAGTCTTTTTCTGATGCGATTGGAGTTTTGCAACTCATAAATTAGGTATGTCTCTTTGTTTTTACTGTTGAAGACTCAACTTGGATATGTAACTTTACCATTTTCTGGAACTAGGAGTGGAATGCGGCCCTATGTTCCATTGAAAATATTGTTCGCTTTGATGTGTACTATGCCCCCTCTTGTTTTGTTCAAGGAATTTACAATCACCCTGTGTACGGGAATGAATGAGAATTCCTTCGCTTCGAAAAATGTGTGATGCCTCTTCCATATCGTCCAGAATTAGCTGAAATTCCTTCTTCTAATGAGAGTTACTTCAAGCAACGTTTTACGGCGGACCCGAAATGTGCGATTTCGTTCTCCCGCATTTCTCCCGGGGTGGGGGCAAATGACGTACTCCAAAGGTGATGCGCATGTCAAGGCGGCATAGATACAGAAATAAACTACGTCGGAGTAGCTTGGTTAGAAAAGCATGAGGCTCCGGAGGAGAAGGAAGGAGGGTTCGAACACTGCCACCAGCAAATTTGGTTATTTTGCTATAACTCTTTCACGATTTTCTGTTAGCACACAGTGGTTATATAAATTTAAAATTGTTAGTACTCATGCTAAAAGTTTCAGCATTCAAAAGACTTTATGCCAGAGCTGAAAAACCCATTCAAGTATTGACAAGTCCACAAAAAATTTAAAAACCACTACACATAACATATCTTTAGATTAATGGATCTATGGAAATGAAATTTCACGGTGATGTAGAATCAAAGCTGCATGTAAGAAGTGTTCTTGAAAATGTGTGTGTGTGTGTGTGTGTGGTTAAATCAGACATAATCTACGCAAGACAAACAAGTGCATCATTACTTATTCAAGAAATTTCAAACATGGTAACTAAAAACCTAAGATTTGACTATAATTAGGGAAAAAAGGTAATGCCGTATGAATTTAAAGGAAATGAAAATGTAAGTCGATAGCACTTTTCTTTTATTAAAGTTCTCCAAAAAAAAAAAAAAAAAAAAAAGAGAAATCCCGGATTTGCAGGTAAAATCGACATTCATACAAGTTATCAAGGAGCTGTTAGCAACCATGGGCGCCGACAGGGGGGTTACAGGGGTCACTTAACCCCCCTGTACAATTATTTTTCCTTTTACTTTATTTTATTTTATTTTATTTTATTTATTACTTTTTTTACTCTCACAGAACTGGACCACAAGGAAAGATGGAATTTGGGGCGTTTAATTTAATGTCCCAAATTTTAATGGAAATTTGGAATTGGAAAACGATAACGTGAAAGCGGAAAACCTAGCAAACAATAAGGTAGTACGCCCAAACAAGTTCCGCTCAGGGTGGTCTGTGCTTAAATTAAAAGGCTTCGCGTGGCCCGGCTCGACACTGTTGATTATTTTGAAAACAGTTACCAATGTACACGATAATACATGACTATTACTAACATACACTTTCTTCAAGAGCAGCATCAATTAATAATACTAATAATAACAATAATAATAAAAATAATAATAATAGTAGTAGTAGTGTTCTAGTTTAGTAAGTAAGTAGTAATACACTGCCGGACAATTGCTAAGGACGGATGACAATAGCAACGATAGCAACCATAAAATGGAACGCAGAAAAATGTGGAAATTAGCATAAGTGCGGGATACAGTAAGACGTGTTGTGCGTATGCAAATTTTGGATTGCCGAACTTGTTCGTGACGTCATAGCGCTGATAAGAGATATAAAGGATTTGACGCGCATTGACCGTTGTTGTTCAAACGCAAAGTTGAAAGGGAAAGAATCAATTGACAAACTTGAAAATTTCAGTATGTCTTCCTGACATCACCTATAATAGATGATTTTACGCGTGGCCGTATTATTGGCAAGATTGAAGAAGGGCGAAAAATAACAGATGTTGCCAGGGAGTTCGACGCCAGCCACAGTGTTGTTTCAAGGCTTTGGAAATCATTCCAAACAAATGGAGAGTGTAGAAAACGTCACGGAGGAGGTCGTGTTCGCAGTACGACACCTGCAGAAGATCGGTACACAGTGCTATCAAGAAAAAGGCACCGGCGCAGCACAGCTAGTGAGGTAGCAAATCAGTTTATGGCTGCTACTGGCAAGCGGATCTTCCGAAAAACGGTCGCCAGACGTTTGCATGAAGGAGGACTATACGCCCGCCGTCCTGTTGTGTGCATCCCATTGTCCAGACATTACCGTACCGCCCGTTTGCAATGGTACCATCAACATCGCAATTGGACTGATAACGACTGGTCTGCTGTCATCTTCTCAGATGAGAGTAGATACAGTCTATCGTCTGATTGTCGACGACAACTGATCTGGCGTGATAGTGGTACTGCATATTGTCCAGCAAACATACAGGAAAGGGACCGATATCCGACATGTAGTGTCATGGTATGGGCTGGCATCATGATCAATGGCCGTACGTCCCTCTATGTGCTTCTAACTGGGACTATGGCTGGCCAACGATACATTAATGATGTTCTGCTACCTCATGTTCGCATGTTCCGTGGTGCTGTCGGTGATAGATTCATTTTCATGGACGACAACGCAACATGTCATCGAACAGTCGCTGTCCAGGAGTGTCTTGAGAGCTAGGATATTCAACGCCTCGTGTGGCCAGCACGTTCTCCAGATCTGAATCCCATTGAAAATGTGTGGGATGCTTTGGGGAGGAGTCTTGCTGGTCGTCAATGCCCTCCAATAAACAAGGACACCCTCATCCGTGCACTGACGAGGAATGGGATAAATTACCCCAACAGCTGCTTGATAATGTTGTACAAAGCATGACACGACGTGTGGAATCTTGCATCGCCCTCCGTGGTGGCCATATGCCGTATTGACATCTTACGCCGGAACGCCTGCGGACGGTAATTGCATTTTTTTCACGTTTACGTATTCTGCACAAAATGGCCTGTTTGTCCCTTGAACATGTTCCAAAGCCTTCTGGATTTCAGAGCACAATAAATTGTCTTTCTTGTAATGTCCTGGCATTCTGACATTATTTTATTTCACTTGGCATAAAACCACACTTACTTTTTTTATGCGCTATATAGCCGTTTATGATCCGTCTTTAGCAATTGTCCAGCAGTGTATTAGAACTGCCCCTTACACGAAGTTTAAACATATTGCCATCAGGAAAACAGTCGAAATTTTCTCCAGAAAACTAGCATGCAAATATATGGTCTCTATTGTTGTACCAATGGTTTGGCATGCGTTATTAAAAGATGGAAACACACCGCGCTGCACCGTATGATTACGTGAAAAAATTCATGTAATATGCTCGTGATGTAACCCTCGTTATTTTCAAAAAATCATCTTTGTTTCTTACGTGTTTTGATTCCCTGCATTTTATGTCTACCATTGCCTTGAAAAAGCCTCCCAGTGGAGTGCGGAAGCTTCTTTAATCTTTTTGTTTATTACACCACAAAAATAAACGGATTTAATACTCTATAATAACGTTAGAAATAGGAATGTTAATGTGAAATCACAAAAGACAAAAAGGCTATTGAAATTTCTGGCTGATATGTGAGTTTTTCATGTAACCAGTAATCAACATTGATTGTTTTTTAGCACGTCTTTTGTAAAAAAAGAGCGTGCTTCTGTTATCGGTTTAACCGTCCGTCCGTCTGCCTGTACCCACGATATCTATGCAACTATTAGTCCGATTTGAAAAATTCGTTTTGCTTTGGGAAGCTTAAAATATGCAAATGATGATCCTTTCTTTCGTTTTTTTTTTACGATGTACAATTTCGCCAGTACAGGGCGTAAATGCAGATGATGTCGAATTCAAAATCACGTTTTATTCCACATATTTGTTTCTAAACATCCGATTGAAATTTTTTTTTATCTTTCGATTCCATCTATGTCGAAGAGAATTTTAGATATAGTTACTTTTTCAAATTACGCATAGATTTTCCGCTAGGGGCCGTAAAAGTAAATTACGTTTTCCCGATAACTCTTCTTCTAAAACTCCGATTTGAAAAAAAAATTCTTCAGCGGATGCATCTCCTGATGGAAAATCTTTTTTCATATAATTTCAAATTTTTGATAAAGAATACTTTGTCCACCAGGGGGCGTCAGTGTTAATTTTTGCTTCTGATGTATTTGCCATAAAATCGGAGCTTCTAAAATACCGATTGAAAAAATTCTTTCGTGGACTGATGCCACTCACATCGATAAACCTTTTCGGAACATTTTCTTCTTAATATATTCCACAGTTTCTCCGCCAGGGGGCGTAGATGTACATCTTATTTTTGTCAATATATCTACTTCTAGGAGTCCGATTTAAAAAATGCCTTCTTTGTTGGATAGTGTTTTCCGGGTGACATGTTTTTCATATAATTTCAAAATTTTCAAGTAATTCATAGACTTTCCGTTAGGGGTCGTAAATGTAAATTGCGTTTCCCCCTATATCTCTGCTTCTAAATCTCCGATTTGAAAAATTCTTTCTGCACCGCATACAGCTCCTGATTGGAAATCGTTTACACATAATTTCTAATTTTTGTAAGAAATGGTTCGGCCACCAGGTGGCGTAAGTCTTAATTTCCGCTTCTGTTGTATTTGCAGCAAAATATGAGCTTCTAAAATTTGGATTGAAAAAAAAGGCCTTTGTTAACCGATTACTACTCATGTCGACAAACCTTTAAGGAAAACTTTCTTCTTGAGAAAATGCATGGTTTCTACGCAAGGAGGCGTAGATCTATATCTTATTTTTGTCAATATCTCTTCTTCTAAGAGTACGATTTGAAAAATTCCTTCTTTGTTGGATAGTGGTTCCGATGCGAAATGTTTTTCCTATAAATTCAAAATTTTCAAGTAAATCATAAACTTTGCACTAGGGGGCACAAAAGTAAATTGCGTTTTCTGCGTTATTTCTGCTTCTAAAGCTCTGATTTGAAAAATTCTTCCTGTATCGCATACAAGACCTGATGGAAAATATTTTTCACATAATTTCTAATGTTTGGTAAAGAATGGTTTAGCCACCAGGGGTCATAAGTGTTAATTTCTGCTTTTAAAGTATTTGTTGAAAAATCTGGGTTCCTAAAAACTCGACTAATTTTTTTTTTCTTTGACCGAAACCGCTTACATGGATAAAACTTTTGAGAATACTTTCTTCCTAAAATAATGCATGGTTTTCCCACCAGGGGACGTAAAGTCACATCTTATTTTTGTCGATATCTCTATTTCTAAGATTTCGTAAGCTCACGATTCCGTTTACAGCAATATCTGAGGGATTAAAAATCCAATTGAAAATCTTCTTTCTTTCGTCAGATCTATTGTTTTCCATACCGGTTCCATTGTCTTTGAATAGCTCTGATATATTTAATTTGCGTCAAAACGGATTCAAAAGACATGCTTATTACACCCGAAAACTCGGTGTCATCTTTCTTGTTAATTCTGTTTCATTCCCAGACTATGCTGCATAAGTTCATGATAAAAGACATTTTTAGGTTGTTCCTCTGAGCCTCAAACTACAGCATATCTTCCAGGGTTGAACATACTTGCAGATGGATATCAGCATATGGGTATATATTGCCCTTTCGTTCAACCTAAACTTGACTAAACACGATTCATTCTTTTATGACGCATTTGTACTGTAAACAAGGCATTTGCGCGTTGGTTTCGTTAATTATAATTAAATATTAAAAATCATTACTTGTATATAAAAACTAATGTCATTATACCACTTCATAGCTTATAATTTTTTACCTTTTTCTCATTTTCCCTTCGTTGGGACGAAGATTTCAAAAATACTGGATTTTAAATAAAATAAAATTTAACGGGGCATTCTGAATTCTTTAAATTGAGTTTCTGCGCGAAAAGAAACTTTTTTATTTCTTTTCTTCTTACACCTCATATGTATTCATGAAAGCTATGCATTTGGATTCACCCCCTAACAGCCACAAATGAAGGCGAGAAAAGGTGTTTCTACGATGCTTGGAGAAACAAAAACAAACTCTCAATTGTGTTTGTTCTCACCGAAAGAGTTTTTACTCTATATTTCCGAAATACGGTTGGGAAGGATAACTGCTTGAAATTCCGAGCTCATTCGAAGTGCTTTTTTCTGCAGAGAACACTCGGAATGTTTGCAGAAACATTTCGTTACACTTGGATTTTTTCGTTTCTATGTTTAGAATTGTTGCTCGGCACTAACTAACGAGGAACACAAAAATCATTTTAAAAATAAGGCTTACTGGTCTCGTATGTACTTCTTCTACGCAGGAATTTTTGAGCACTCAGTCTGTGTTATAACGCTTATACACTGAAATTGCAAATGATTAGGGACACTAAATAACACATTGTGCTGCCTTTGGCTTTCAAAATAGTCTCGATTCGAAGTGGCACGGATTTAGAGTGATAGTGATATCATTCTACAGGTGTGTTCGGCTTAGTGCATGTGATTGCGCCGTTCAATTGCCCAATACTCTTTGGAGAAGGATCTCTATTTCGAATGGTGCTGTCTCAATCTCATCGCGCCAATTTTCAGTTTTATTAAGATTTGGAGACTATGGAGGACATTTTAACACTTTGAAGATAATGTCGTACTCCTGGAACCATTGAGTGACTTTCCGGTTCTTGTGGCATGTCGCATTATCATGCTGGAAGTCACCCTCTCCAATCAAACCACCACCTTTCTTCTCCAGAGCCGAATGTTTTCCCGATTAATCTGCACATACGAAGTTTATCAGTGCAACTTTGCGGTCTGGACATGTATATTACATGTATCCCCTTCCCATGGGAAAGGGGTCGGACCGAATCGCAGGTATCGTGGTCAGCCGGTAAACCACTCTTGAAGGAGGTCACTGCAGGAAGAGGAATTCTCATTAATTCCAGATGATGTGTGGAAAAAGCATCACACATTTTTCGAAGCATCAACGGCCAGAAGATTTGGTTTACATTTGAGCGCCAATATAATGAAAGAAGCCCTTTGCCGGTGGCGGTTTCGAAAACGCATCCTTCTGCTCCAGAGCCGAATGCTTTCCCAATTAAGCTGCACCGACAAGGCCTTATCACTACTACTTTCTGTCTTGACGTCACCTCTGAGGTAGGTACATCACATACTTTGAGGCATCGAAATGCTGTTCCAGAGGAATTAATTTACCCAGTTCCCTCCACGAAAACGGACAGACCTCAAACGATTGCATAGCTTCCATCACATTGTACAGTAAATGTTAGGCAGCTAGGATCCATCGATTTCATCCTGTTGACGACATATTCTATTCTGTTCATCTGCGCGTATTAACTGAAAATGCGACTGATAGAACTGGGCGACCTTTTTCCAATTCTCAAGGATCAAGCTTTTGTGGTTCTGTGCCCACTTCAGAAGAATTTGTTGGTGTTTAGTAGAGAAGGGTGCTACGTGAAGGTCTGCTGTGACCAATCATTCGCACTTTGATTCACCCACTAGGCAGAACACAACGTCCGAATCATTCGTGCCAACGTGCGACTCTGTGTTCTGAAAGTTCCCTCTCGATACCACTGTTGTACTGCACTGTTACATGGCGCAATGGAGCTGTTACCTCGTACAATCTCCTCCAGACACCAATGCCCTCGACCAATGATCAGGCGTTTCTGCCCACAAGAAGATACATAACTGCTTGTTTTCTTGTTTATGCAGCACTTTATGATACACCCTCGATATACACTTTAGAGCCAAAAGATTACACTGAAGTATTAATAGTCATGGGATACGTACCTTGCATCGTGTAGGACCTCCTCTAGCCCAGGAAATTGCACAACTCGACGTGTCATCGATTCCAATGGCAGGAAAACTTCTGGAGGGATGTTGAGCCATGCTGCCTGCACAGCTTCCCACAGTTCTCTAGTATTTGTAGGTGCAGGGTCTTGGGTGCAAATGGACCTTTCCACCACATCCCATAAGTGCTCTATTGGGTTCATGTCGGGCGAACATGGTTGCCACACCATCTGTCGGAACTGTCCAGAATGCTCCTCGAACCAATTTTGGACAACTTTGGCCCGATGACATGGTGCATTGTCAGCCTGGGAAATCTCATCGTTGTTGGGATACACGAAGTCCATGAAAAGCTGCAAATGGTCACCCAGCAGAGCAACAAAGAGAGTAATGTCGCGTTTACGAGGATCAGAGGACACAAACTATGCTACGTAAAGACAACCCACACATGTATGGAACCACCGCCAGCTTGCACATTGCTTTGTTGAAAACTTGGGTCCATGGCCTAATAGGGTCTAAGCCACACCCAAACCCTAATAACATCTCGTAACAACTGGTAGCGTGACTCATCAGACAACGCCATATCATGCCAGCATCCCAGGGTCCATTACAGTGTTCAGGGGCCCAGGTGAGGCGCTGTGTCCGATGTCCTGGTGTTAACAAAAACACTCTGGTGGGGTCTTCTGCTCCTATATCTCATGGACGCTAAATTACGCTGCACTGACCTGACGGATTTATCTCTGGTACTTTCTACATTGAATGTGGATGTCATTTGAGCCCGTGTCGCTTGTGTGTTAGCATGGACAACCCTGGTCAGACGACGCTGGTCACGGTCATTCAGCATAGAGGTCTGCACGGGCCTATACTTGGAAAGCCAGGCCCGGCCCATGCCCGCACGTCGAAGGCCTGCCCCGTTTCCAATTTTTTAATTAAAGCCCGGCCCGGCCCGGCCCGTAATATTTCAACAATGACCAAAACACGAATTTGACACCTGGTGCACTCGGTCCTTCGACTCCTGAAGAGTTTTCGTTTTCTTAATTGCTACACGTATTCTATTACAATAAACGTTAATTCAGAATATTTCTGAGACTCTGTATAAGTCACGTAACGTCCGAAGAGCGGGAGGGCTTGTATACTCAAAAATATTGCATGAAAAGGACAATTTCCATGCCTTTCAAATTTTTCTGGGTTTTCAAAATATCATTCCCTACCGCTGGATCCGGAAATATCCTTGGGGATAAGGAGGGGGGAGGGGGGTTATTCGAAAAGTACGAAATATCCAGAATTATGAATTCGATCGTTCTACTGGGAGAAGATTTTATGGCTTTTTTTTTTTTTTTTTTTTTTTTTTTTGGATTGGAGGTTTAACGACCACCGTGAGCAACTCAATGGGCTATAAGCAGTCGCCCGTCCCTAAGTTAGGGTCACTGGTTCCAGGGAAGGGAGAGAGACAGTGCCGTAAGACAAACACAACATCCATGCCTGACCGGGATTCGAACCCGGACCCCTTACGGACGAATGATCAATTTTTTTTATGGCTTTATAAACTGCACCTATCTTTACTGGCATATAATACCGCTGGAACCCAATATGTATCTCGTGTGTGTTAAGATGCGATGTTCCAGATTTTGTGCTATCGTAACTCAAAAAGGTTTTGCATTTAGTGCACTGCATAACGTTTACCGGCTGACTAGTTTCAGAACGGGACGGTAATTTAAAATATTTCCAAATATCGGTTTTCCCTTTTACATTGTCTACAAGCACATATTCTCCGGAAGCGATTTTTTCGCGAAAATCTTTCGCTTTCTTAAACTCCATAATAAGTAAGGAAGAGTATTTATCAGCAACACTGAACTGAGCGTATGCTAAGGGAAAACAACGAGAGACTGCCCAGCTAATCAGTGTCACGGAAGTTTTGAAAACGGCTGCCTGAGTGTACAAATGGGGAAAATACGGCACAGATTTATACACAGAAGTACGTTTCTCCAAGCCCATTTCTCCCGTGCCATTTAAGACAATTTAAAAGATTTTCACACATCTAGAGAACAAATTGCTGCCGACCAGAACAATAAAAAAGATCGTCAGCGAGCGGGTGGCTCGGTTTAGAAATGCTGCAGTTAATAGCCTGCCCTGAAGCATGAGTGGAAGATGGAAGTTGAAGAGAGAGAGAAAGAAGGGACCACATTCACATTGAAAAACTGAGGCAGCTGACCCACTCTAATTTTTTTGTATGTGTCTGTTTTACATTAAATATTGAAGGCCCGGGCCCGTGCAGCCCTCTAATTCAGCACCCGCGGTCGAACACTGCGCCGTCCACGACAGGTGATAATGTCCACGGTGTCTCGTGTGTACCGAGGTACTCTCGTTGAATGTTCGCACAACTTCGGAAATTGAAAGTCGCATCCGTCTGGCTCCCACTACCATCCCTCGTTCAAACTCCAATAATTCACGTCGGCTTGCCATAATCCTACTGGCGGTTGTTCAACCTGACTCACGAGATTACACCTCGCACCTGATAAAAACCGTGGCGTGCGTAGAAGCCTCTATACGACGGCAGAGCCACTTAAAAATTTGCATGCTGCTATCCCATGATTTTTGGAACTTCAGTGTAGAACCAACTCGTGTTTATGTAAATCGAAGCAACTGCAGGTAAACGACGGCGCATATGAAGGCCATGAAACAATATGAATTACACGTCATACTGTGTTCTGTTCACTTTTGTTATTCTTGTTTTTCAGATTAGAAACGCAGAGTTTGACAAAGGCCAAATTATAATATTCAGAAGACTGGGTCAGAACATTTCCGAGACGAAAAAGCTTGTGGGCGCTCACTGTAAGCCTGACTATTGCCTTCAAAAAGTGGCCCCCAAGAAGGAAAAAACAACGACTCTACGGTGTGGTATGGGCCGACACGTGTCAGTCTGACTATTGCCTTCAAAAAGTGGCCCCAAGGAAAAAACAACGAACCTTCGGTGTGGTGTGGGCCGACGACGTGTCAGCCTGATTATTGCCTTCAAAAAGTGACCCCAAGGAAAAAACACCGAACCTCCGGTGTAGTGGGGGCCGCCCATGTGTCAGCCTGGGTATTGCCTTCAAAAAGTGGCCCCAAGGATAAAACACCGAACCTCCGGTAGTGTGTGGCCGACCACGGCTCATCAATGCTAGAGATGAACGAAAGACAACAGAAGGAATACCGTGGCACAACTTGCCGTTAATTTGAAATCTGGTGAAAGTAGTAATATGTCACGGCACACAGTACACCTAATCGTGCTGTAAATGAGGCTGCGTAGCGACAGACCGATCCCGGTGCCCATGGTGAATTCTGTCCACCGTCGAAAGCGCCTACAATGGGCACGCGAGCATCAAAATTAAGCCTTGAGTGATTGGAAGAAGATCATCTGGTCAGATGAATCTCGTTTTGGTTGCACCATGTCCAAGGATCGTGTACGTGTGCATCGTTTTCCTAGGGATGGGATAGCACTGGGAAGCACCGTGGGACGAAAACAAGCTGGTGGAGGAAATGCAATGCTTTGGGCAATGATCTTCTGGGAAATCCAAGTTTCAGTCACTTACGGGGACTGGTTCATGGATTTCTCAGCAGATCATATGAAAACTATGATAGAAAAATTATGATGTCTATCACGTACCTAAACATTATTGCAGACCAGGTTAATCCTTTCATGGTAACGATATTCCCCTTCAGTAGTGCCTTCTTTCAATAGATAATGCGCCATGTCACACTACTCGTCTTGTTCAAGAATGGTTCGCGGAACATGAAGAAGACTTCCAAGTATTGCCATGGTCTCCAAATTTCTCAGATAGAGAGCAGCAATCCAATTGAGCATTTGTGGATTGTGTTGTAAGAGTAAATCCGATCTGAGGCGGCTCAACCACGCAACTTACAAGAGTTAAAAATCTTCTGGAAACGTTTTGGCATCAGATACGAGAACACACTATAACGAAGTAAATTTTCATTTTGTCCACGCCGGGGATCGAACCCGAGTCCGCGTATTCCGGAACAAGTCGCTCTACCAACTGAGCTACGCAGACGTTTGTTCTCGCTGCTATCTGCCTTTATGTCGTGTTCATCCTGCGGGCAGGCACCGTCACATCTCCCCCTCCCCCGAAAGAGGGCGGGGGCATGGCCCACGGGTCAGCCGTGACCATGAATTGCCGTAGGCAGTCATCCGCTGAAGAACGTGCACTTGAAAACTCCCAGTCCATCTGGTGTGTGGAATAAAACATCACACACATTTATTTTTCGAAGCGCTGAAGAAGGGATTCTCTTATTTTTCCTGTCTCGCGGTTTGGAAAGAAAAACACACCATTGCGAGATCTTTAACGGCCGGGCCATCCGGGAAGTTCGGGCGCCATTATAACGAAGCAAATTTCTCCGTCATTTTTGTCCACGCCGGGGATCGAACGCGAGCCCGCTTATTCCGGAACAAGTCGCTCTACCAACTGAGCTACGCAGACGTTCGTCTCGCTGCTATCTGCCTTTATGTCGTGTGCGTCCTTGCGGGGTAGGCACGTCACAACACCATTTGAAATCTTGTAGCCTCAATGTCTCACCAGATGAGGGCTGATTTGGAGGCAGTACCAACATGGCATCAGGCAGGTGGTCACAATGTTGTGGCTCTTCGGTGTAGTTTTTTTTCTATAGCTGAGAAAATTTTCCATTTTCGAGATGCCCATACCAGCAGCCCAATGCCTACTGTCATCCCTCTTTCAAAGTCGTTTCAGTCACGAGTTTTTTTCACATATTTTGTCGCTATCAATGCTTCGTTCATGCCTGAATCCCTTGAAGTGAGCTGTTCGTAGACAAGGTTAGTACAAGAGAAGGTTGCCTCGATAGCGGAAAATCCTGGAGCGGAGAGGGAGAGGCTCGTGACGTCACTAACAGACTCAGCTGTCATCTTAAAAACCATTTCCTTTGTTTTGGAAGTGAATACAGAGGCATTCGGCAAGTATGCACATGCCACAGTTAGGTTATATGTAAACATTATTCCAAGTTTTACATGCCGGCCTCAGTTCATAAAATATTAGTACGTGGCTCTTCAATCATCTCAGCTGCATAACTACCAATAGGAAAGATGTCCGATGAGGCTCAAGAGGCAAGACACAAACACCTCGAGCAGTATCGAGAGCGACATAGCCGAAAAACAAGCAGTATAGACTCCTTAACAAATATGATGCATCTACTGTTAGATATCTCCGATCCTCTAGTCTCATCCCTTCGTGGATCTCTCCAAATGGAAATGAAGCAACAATCATTACGAAAAGAGGTTCAGCATTTACTCCCAGTTTATCCAGCACCAAGCATGACACCAGAAACTAATGATACACAATATGAAACGTAATTTTCTTATATGTGCTTTAATTTCATGTTAGTTGCTAATAATGACTGTAAATTAAATGCTTTACCTTGTCTTAAGTGCATTTCTATTCATATCTGACATTTCTAACTATATTGGGTTACAAATAACAAATTCAATTACGAAGTTATAGGTTTTTTGCCAAATTTTAGGACGTTCTGTTCCACCTGCAAGAAAACGTATCAGAATACAAAGTTATCATTATAATATATATAAACACCCACGTCTATCTGTCAGTCTCGCTCTAAAGCTTGACGTCACGGTAACGTCTGCATTGCTGCGCCATCACTTATCGATCTTTGGGGTAATTAAATGAATTTAGAATGAGCCCCAAATATATTCCATATCTCTTTAATAATAAGAATCTAAATTGATATATACATCTCACATCAGTGCGTCTACAGTAACGAACTTCTTCGAATAGCTAACAGATCATGAACTAAACATTACAAAGTGCAAGTCTCTTCTCTCTGCTGCTGAGCGCGAGAGCTGTTTCCATTTTTTACACCTACCTTGCAGGTGACGTAGGTGAACAGATCTAAGCGCCATCTGCCGGCCGGTGGCCACAGGATTTCCCCACCAGTGACAACGATATGTAAAATAAAAAACTCCAGGTGTTTATACATGTGAGTTAAATCTTACCTGGCGACCAGGTCGAGTTCGATATGGTATAATGTGTTGTGAGGGGGAGCCTGCAGAGCTGGGTACAGGAGAAAGTCTGGAGTCCATAGAATGTCGTGGTATCACTAAATTTGGAGAAGTCCGTTCTCGATCGGCAGAGTTCAAAGAAACTTCTGGAGGAGACACAAAAGGTGAAGACACTTATGCAGTTGGAGATTGTTGTGATGTGGTGGTAGACTGTCGAGGAACAGTTGAGGCGTGTTCATCAAAGAACATAAATGCTGGTTTAAGCCGATCAATATTGATCACCCTTGGTTTGTTGTTAATAAGGAGACGAAAGGTTTTCTCGTTGCGCGAAAGCACTGAAAATGGACCATCGTACGGTGACTGAAGTGGTTTCTTGACGGCGTCACGGCGTACGAACACATGTGAACAATTGTGCAGGTCCCGATGAACAAAAATTCGTGGTTTGCAGTGATGCTTAACAGGCACAGGGGTGACACTGGCCATAGACTGCCGATGCTGCCCGACGAATGTTTCAGGATCCATAGACTCCGTGGTTTCTCGCAGGAACTGTCCTGGCAAGCGAAGGGTATAGCCATATAAAAGTTCAGCACAGGTAGCTTGCAGAGCTGGCTTCAAAGTAGTACGTAAGTCCAGAAGCACGGTCGGAAGAATATCGACCCACTGGGGCGTAGCATGACATTTAATGGCAGCTTTAAGAACACGATGAAAACGCTCTACCATGCCATTTGCCGAGGTATTATACGGTGTTGTGCGAATTCTTTGTGCTCCTAGCAAGTTGGAAAATGAGCGAAAAAGTTGAGATTCGAATTGTCGTCCTTGATCTGTAGTAATTTTAAGCGGAGCGCCAAAGCGAGAAATCCAACCACTGTAGAAAGCTTTAGCGACCGTGTCTGCTGTGATGTCAGGAATGGGAATGGCTTCAGGCCATCTGGAAAATCTGTCGATCATGGTGAGACAGTAAGAAAAACCTTGTGATACAGGTAGTGGACCAACAATGTCAAGGTGAACATGTTCAAAGCGTGCTGACGGTGTAACGAAAGTACCAGGTGGAGAAAAGGTATGTCGTGTCACCTTAGATTTCTGACATGCCAGGCATGATCTACAACAGGAGGAAATTTCTGATTTCATGGACGGCCATACAAAACGTTGCTGGATAGCTTTGATAGTTGATCGTATGCTGGGATGTGCTAGGTTATGCACGCTGTCAAAGATAGATCGACGGAAACTCTTCGGCACAAAAGGGCCAACTACAGCTGTCGAGACATCACAATAAAGCTGAATGGATGAGTCAGCGACCTGCATGTGCTTAAGGACTAAGCTTGATGTGATTTTGCCTGAAAGTATGGACTGTAGTTCAGGATCACTGTTTTGCGCTATCGCCATGTCGATGAAGTTAACTGGAGATGGTAAATTAATTTTGATCCTGGAGAAAGAATCAGCAATCAGGTTTGCAGAACCAGGAATATACTGAATAGCTGTGGTGAATTGTGCAATGTAATCCAGATGACGCATCTGTCTAGGTGAAGTTTTATCCGATTTCTGCTGAAAAGCATAGATTAGTGGCTTGTGATCGGTGAAAATGGTGAAGTGTGCGCCTTCCAGCATGTGACGAAAATGCTTCACTGCCGAGTATGCGCCCAAGAGTTCACGATCATAGGCACTGTAATTTTGCTGTGCTGTATTTAACTTTTTGGAGAAGAATGCAAGTGGTTGCCAACCTTCTTGAGTGTGTTGTTGTAAAACAGCACCAAGTGCAGTATCCGAGGTGTCGACCATTAGACCTCGCTTAGCATCAGGCATCGGATGTGCTAGAAGAGCCACATGTGCCAGAGCTTGCTTACATTTTGTGAAGGAATTACGTGCGTCATCAGAAAAGATGATTGATCTGTCGGTTTTTTTATTTGAACATTTAAGATGCTCATGCAGTGGTTCCTGTACCTGAGCTGCGTGTGGAACAAATCTGCGATAAAAGTTCATGATACCCAGAAACCGACGAACGTCATGAACGGTGGTAGGTTCAGGGTAAGCTAATAGAGTGTCCACTTGCTCTTGAAGAGGCATGATACCTTCAGGGGAGATAGTATGACCAAGGAATACTATAGTGGACTGACCCAACACACATTTGGAGGGATTGAGGTGAATACCGTAGTCAGCAAGTCTTTGGAAAACTAAGCTCAAATGATGTTGATGTTCTTCTGCATTAGTCGAAGCGATAAGAATATCGTCGAGATATGCGGTACAAAAATCCAGATCCTGTAGGACAGTGTTGATGAAACGTTGAAAGGTTTGGCCTGCATTTCTGAGTCCGAATGGCATGTAAAGGAACTCGAACAAGCCAAATGGCGTAATGACAGCCGTCTTCGGAACATCTTCTGTCTTTACAGGGATCTGATGATATGCCCTGATTAAAACAAGTTTGGAGAATATTGTCTTAGATGCTAGAAATTGGGTAACATCTTGTATATGTGGTACAGGGTACCTGTCTGGTACAGTAAATGCATTCAGGCGCCTGTAGTCTCCACAGGGTCTCCAGTCTCCGGAATGTTAAGGAACCATGTGTAACGAACTGGCCCAACAGCTTTTAGAGGGACGACAACTACCTAGCGAGAGCAAGAATTGAAATTCCTTCTTGGGGTATGCAAGTTTTCCAGGATGTAACCGCCTAGGCTTAGAAAAGACTGATATTCCGGTAGTCTCGATGTGGTGAAAAACGCCGTGATCTTTATGTTTAGGCATACCATCTGTACTTACGAGCTGTGGAAACGTTATTAATAATTCGTGGAAATCTAAAGTGCCAGAGACAGCGGTAATTCCAGTAGCGGATTGCGAAGTAGCGTGGCCTGAAGATTTTAGCTTTGTTAACGTATCGATCAGACGATGATGTTTCATATCTACCAACAAACCAAAGTGCTGAAGAAAATCAGCTCCGATAATAGGAAGAGAAACTGACGCAATGAAAAATGGCGAGGAAAATTTTCGACGCAAATTGAGATCTAAAGACAGTAGACGTGTGCCGTACGTGTTAATAACAGAACGATTTGCGGAAAATAATTTCAACTTCTCCGGCTGTTTCGGTTTGGGTGAAGAGACTGGAATAACAGATACATCTGCCCCAGTATCGATCAAAAATTTTAGACCAGTAGATCTATCGGCCAACATGAGTCTGTGCTGTTTTAGGCCTTCGCCACTTGCGGCCATAAGGGGCGGCCCTTCTAGTTTCCCGACTGAAAAGAACAAGGTGATTTACACTTGGTAGCAGCGTCCTTAAAGGTTCTCTGATACCAGCAAACTTGAGAATATCTGGAAGAATATCTACGACTCTCACGCGATGTCGAACGTGTTCGAGTGGAAGATTCTAACTGTGCAGAAAGTTTTGCTACTTGTGATGTGAGGTGTTCGATTTGTTTCTGAAGCATAGGAGCATGACAAATATGCTGTGAGGTATCAACAACGTTCACTTCGGAAGATACATCAGCAATTTCATGAATTTTGTCAGCTATTACTGCTAATTGTGTTAAATCATCACCGCTGACTGTTAAGATCCGTTGCATTCGCTTAGGCAAACGCTGAAGCCATAGGGAATTAAGTATAGCTGCATCTAATCGCTGATGAGCAAGATCTTTCATTCTATGTAATAACCGCGATGGTTTAGAATCACCCAATTCTAATTCTTGCAATAAAAGTCTGAGCGTCCGATCCTCAGAGTCAGCAAACTGAGCAATAAGACGTTTTTTCAAAGTAATATACACTGCTGGACAATTGCTAAGGACGGATCATAAACGGCTATATAGCGCATAAAAAAGTAAGTGTGGTTGGATGAAAAGTAAAATAAAATAATGTCAGAATGCCAGGACTATACAAGAAAGACAATTTATTGTGCTCTAAAATCCAGAAGGCTTTGGAACGTGTTCAAGGGACAAACAGGCCATTTTGTGCAGAATACGTAAACGTGACAAAAATGCAATTACCGTCCGCAGGCGTTCCGGCGTAAGACTTCAATACGGGATATGGCCACCATGGTGGGCGATGCAAGATTCCACACGTCGTGTCATGCTTTGCACAACATTATCAAGCAGCTGTTGGGGTAATTTATCACATTCCTCTGTCAGTGCACGGATGAGGGTGTCCTTGTTTATTGGAGGGCATTGGCGACCAGCAAGACTCCTCCCCAAAGCATCCCACACATTTTCAATGGGATTCAGATCTGGAGAACATGCTGGCCATACGAGGCGTTGAATATCCTCGCTCTCAAGACAATCCTGGACAGCGACTGTTCGTTGACATGTTGCGTTGTCGTCCATGAAAATGAATCTATCACAAACAGCACCACGGAACATGCGAACATGAGGTAGCAGAACATCATTAATGTATCGCTGGCCAGTCATAGTCCCAGTTGGAAGCACATAGAGGGACGTACAGCCATTGATCATGATGCCAGCCCATACCATGACACTACATGTCGGATATCGATCCCTTTCCTGTATGTTTGCTGGACAATATGCAGTACCACTATCACGCCAGATCAGTTGTCGTCGACAATCAGACGTTAGACTGTATCTACTCTCATCTGAGAAGAGGACAGCAGACCAGTCGTTATTAGTCCAATTGCAATGTTGATGGAACCATTGGAAACGGGCGGTACGGTGACGTCTGGACAATGGGATGCACACAACAGGACGGCGGGCGTATAGTCCTCCTTCATGCAAACGTCTGGCGACAGTTTTTCTGGAGATCCGCTTGCCAGTAGCAGCCATAAACTGATTTTGCTACCTCACTAGCTGTGCTTCGCCGGTGTCTTTTTGTCGATAGCACTATGTACCGATCTTCTGCAGGTGTCGAACTGCGAACAGGACCTCTCCCGTGACGTTTGCTACACTCTCCATTTGTTTGAAATGATTTCCAAAGCCTTGAAACAACACTGTGGCTGACGTCGAACACCCTGGCAACATCTGTTATTTTTCGCCCTTCTTCCATCTTGCCAATAATACCGCCACGCGTAAAATCATCTATTATAGGTGATGTCAGGAAGACATACTGAAAATTGCAAGTTCGTCAATTGATTCTTTCCCTTTCAACTTTGCGTTTGGACAACAACGGTCAATACACGTCAAATCCTTTATATCTCTTATCAGCGCTATGACGTCACGAACAAGTTCGGCAATCCAAAATTTGCATACGCACAACACTTTTAACTGTATACCGCACTTATGCTAATTTCCACATTTTCCTGCCTTCCATTTTATGGTTGCTATCGTTGCTATTGTCATACGTCCTTAGCAATTGTCCGGCAGTGTATTTATCTGCAGGTCGGGGCTGCAATATAATGTCACTAATTTGCTCAAGAATATAACTTTCGATTGATGCAACAACATGATGAAACTTAGTATCATTGTTGGAAATTCCTGCCGTGGAAAACTGTGACTCAATCTGAGCAAACCACAGAGCAGGGTTATTCTTCCAAAATGGAGGACATTTCAACGTCACACGCGCCACTGAGGCCTCGGCATTTTCAGAATCCGGCATTATGAAACGATTCGAAAGCCGTTGAATCAGGCATGCAATGCTTTAGAAATAATTAATTTCCTCCCTTCGCCAGAAAAATAGCAGAATCCACAGTGTGTATCGCTGCGCTGTGTGCAGTTCAGAAACAGGCGGGAGCCATTACGCCAGAACGAAAGATGAAGCGAAGTAGTGGAAAGCAGCCATGTTGAAATAAAAACGAACCACTAAACAACTCGCAGGTCAAAGTAGAAAAGCAAACATACTCTGAGCAACGTTCGGCGTTCGAGATCACTTCGTGTTGACTTCCGTGCTTCGTACGCAGTCCGGGTCACCACTTTGGGGTAATTAAATGAAATTAGAATGAGCCCCAAATATATTCCATATCTCTTTAATAATAAGAATCTAAATTGATATATACATCTCACATCAGTGCGTCTACAGTAACGAACATTTTCGAATAGCTAAAACAGATCATGAACTAAACATCACAAAGTGCAAGTCTCTTCTCTCTGCTGCTGAGCGCGAGAGCTGTTTCCATTTTTAACACCTACCTTGCAGGTGACGTAGGTGGACAGATCCAAGCGCCATCTGCCGGCCGGCGGCCACAGATCTATTCGTGTGTGCTCTCGCGATGTCAAAATGATTTCCTGCTTTATAATAGCACGTGATTGTCAAGGTGATCGCGTGCTAATTTAAAAACATTGGATTATTAATGACACGAGTTCTATTTTTCCGATCTACAAAATTCGAATGAAAATATCAATATCACGGCAAGTTGCGTTTGCATATTAATTTAATTTAGCACAATTCGAGTATTAATTTGTACGCTTTAATTACTTTTTATTTAACTAACCTTCCGAGTTTAGCGCTGATTATGATATACATTTCGTAAAATCTCGATCTATCTAAAGGCTCTGACCTACATAAAAAACTGAAGTTTTCAGATGTTGAAGTGAGCAAGATTGCATCTAAGAGCAGATGTCGCCCCTATAGCACATTGTGCAGAATTTAGATAGTTCCGATTTGTAATACCAGATGTCGCATTATTTTGTGTAAAAAGCTTTAGTATGGAGTTTCAAACTAACCGTCGTATAGGACAGTGTAAAACAAGCCGTGAAGGGAATCAAAGTTATTAAGTGTGCCGGAGAAAAAGTAATTTAATGCGAAAAATCAAAATAAAAGTTATTAAGGTAATTTTATACGAAAACAGCTGTCCGAGCTTCGTGCTGATTATGTTACACATTTTGCAAAATACCGATCTATCTAAACGCTCTAATCTACAATTGTTAAACAACAAATATTTTACTCAGAATGTTATTTATGGCGAGGTCTTTTGAAAAACGGAAATAAATAGCTTATAATTTTTAGTTCTAACATGAATGAGTTCTTACTATACTATACCGTGCAAATTAATTGGGACAAGCTATTTTATTCTCAGAATTGTAATGTGATCGCCAGTTGATGTCGGAAACCCACGTAAACCGTTTTTACCAGCTGTGAGGTGGTGTGACTGTTAGCACTTGATAGTAAGAATGTGGTTTGACCGGTTTTAAACAGGAAATAGGCACTTTCGTGGATTGAAATATTTCCCCAAGAAAGCGTGCAAAAATAATTGCTCTGAAGGATCACACTTCGATGACAGTGAGAGATATCGCTTCTGGAGTTGGTGTAGGCAAATCAAGTGTGTCAAGACTGCTTACGCGATACAATGCATCTGGATCATCGTCTCCAAAAAGGAGAGGTAAATGTGGAAGAAAACGAAAAACAACTCCACGAACCGATAAATATCTAATCAGAAATAGTAAAATGAATAAAAAAAACAAGCACCGACCTTCAAAGAGATTTATTGGCTAGTGGCTGGGATGTTAGTGATTCAACTGTACGCCGTAGGCTTCTCGACGTTCGACGGAAGACAAGAAGACCAACGAAAAAAAAAATATTAGAGTGCGAAAATGAAGATAAAACGTTTAGCATGGGCCAAAAAATATAAATCATGGACTGCTGACCACTGGAAAAAGGTAATTTTCAGTGATGAAACTCATTTATTTGTGCAGGGTTACCAAGCAAATGTCGTTAAACGACGCAACTGTGAACCCTTAAAACCTGAGCATATCAAACAAACTGTAAATCACCCTCTGAAAGAGATCTTTTGGGGTTTTTTCACATCAAATGGCACTGGAAGCTTAGTTCCTGTTCAAGGTATGATGAATTCAGCCAAGTACGTAGAAATATTACAACGTAGGATTGTTCCATTCTTGCAAACGTTTGACGGGACATTTCAACATGACTTGGCCCCATGTCACAATTCGAAATTGGTCAAGAATTTCATGCTGAAAAATCAAATTCAATTGCTTGATTTGCCTGGAAATTCACCAGACTTAAATCCCATAGAAAACTTGTGGAATATTTTGAAGAGATGTTTAGGTAAAATGAACTGTACAACCAAAGAACGCATGATAACGAATGCTATAAAAGTGTGGTTCCACGATTATGAAGTCAAATATATTTGCACTCAATTAGTGGAGTCAATGCCAAAACGAATTCAAGAGGTCATTTCTGCTAAAGGAGGACATACTTCATACTAATACAGGTATTTATCAGTGCATATCAAGGCATAGAATGATAAAAAGCATAGTTTTAGAAAAAAAAAAGAGTAATTTTTTTCTTTGTCCCAATTAATTTGCACAGTATATAGTATATGTTTTTACTGTTTCCTTAGATAAACTCGGCGTCTATCTGATTTGTTTTCAATCGGCTTCATTTAAAAATTTCCCTCCGTCACAGGACGTACAACATCCTCTATATATTAATATTTATTTAAAGCTTAAAAACAACCGTTCTAGGACGGGCTATAAGCTAGTTATTATTATAAAGAAAAATTATATACCCAAAAGCTGCATTTTTGTTTTCATTCGAAGTTAACATTTCAATAATTATTGTCCGATGTATGCAGAGGTTTCGTGTGTATAAAACGACAGACAAGCGCACGAAGCATCGCTATTAGTAGAGATTTTTATTCAAATGATGCACTTCTAAAAGTTAAGTAACTGAATTTGTTCCATAACGATATGTATGAATATTTTGAGAACGATATTTTTTTCTTTTAGTGGGTCGATTTATCTATACTCCCACTTAATAAAGTTCCTTTTCCCCGTTTCTTTTGCGCAAGTGATCAGTTGTCTCGTTAAGACATAGTTCACGAGTTTTCATTCACTATTTGGTTCTAATCAGAAAACTTTCCCGAGCGATTTTCTTTCGCTTTCGAAGCTTTTGTTCCGATCCTGAAGGAAACGCCGCATTCCTTTTCGCTTCAATTCCCAGCTGACCAATATCAACCACAGGTCGATAAGATACTCATTTAGTTTCTCTAGCATTGCGAAAAAGCACCTGAAGTACTACGAAAATAAGATATTCCCACTTTCTAGGCTTCGGAAACGTGGGAACTGGGAAACGAGTTCTTAGCGGAAGAGGAAAAGGATTCACTTTCTTTTCCTTTCTCTTTTCCGTTTATCTGTCGCGGCTTGTTATTTAGGTGAGTGGTACATTCAGTCCATCCTTTGTACAGTAAAATACGTTCTAGTTTATTATTTTTTTTTTTTTTGATTGGAGTTTTAACGACCACCGTGAGCAGCTCAGTGGACTCTAAGCAGTCGCCCGTACCTAATTTAGGGCCACTGACTACAGGGAAGGGAAAGAGCCAGTGCCGTAAGACAAACAAAACATCCATGCCTCAACGATATTCGAACCCGGACCCTTCTCGTCATAAGCCAGTGCTTAGACCACTGCGTCACAGGGACGACAAAATCCGTGTTAAGATAGAACCTGCATAAAACGGAAACTTTCCCAAAACTGAACTTGTTTTTAGGCCTGAAATGAAGTATAGAAAATTACGGACTACTTAACATGTCTAAAACGGAATTTGCAAACCGCGGAAGCCGCCCCGGTGGCGCAGTGGTCTAAGGCGTTGGCCTCTGATCATTCGTCCGTAAGGGGCCCGGGTTCGAATCCCGGTCAGGCATGGATGTTGTGTTTGTCTTACGGCACTGGCTCTCTCCCTTCCCTGGAACCAGTGACCCTAAATTAGGGACGGGCGACTGCTTATAGCCCATTGAGGTGCTCACGGCGGTCGTTAAACCTCCAATCAAAAAAAAAAAAAAAAAAAAAACATACCACGGTAATGGCAAGAGAGTAAATCAACCTGGTAAGAAGGGAAAGTTCCCAGATGTTTCCGGGCCGTCCGGTATTTTAATTGAATATAAAACATTACACGATAAAGAGTGATGATGAATTCACACGGAGCAAATATGATTAAAGATGTAGATAACATAACTGAACACCCAGAGATTACCTTTAATTTGTTTACACAAACCCAAACTCCCGGTGAGGCGCGGATGTTGTGTTTGCCTTACAGCCCTGGCTCTCTCCCTTACCTGCAACCAGTAGCTCTAAATTAGGGACGGGAAACTACTTATAGACCATTCAGTTGCTCACGGGTGGTCGCAAACCTTCAATAAAAAAACAAAAAAACTGCAGCACATCTTTGGCCTCTTCTTAAGAACGTACAGTGACTCAGATTTAGTTCACGTGACTAGCGTAGCTCTCTTTGTTGGATGCAATGTATTCACAGCTGTATGTTTCGTAAGGATTTGAACGTGACACTTTGATTTAATTCTCTTAACATTTATTCATTGAAATAATGCTCACTTTGCTGGATGTAAAGTCCAAAGTATTCACAGCTGACTGTTTCATACGGATTTCAACGAGACGCTTCGATTTAATTTTCTTAGCATTTATTCATTGAGATGATCATGCGCAACCTTTGCTTATTGTAATTTGCGTTCGTTCTCTTGCCTTTTACCATGACGTCAAAGAATAACACTTTGGATTTGGATAAAAAATCACAGCTATTGAAAAGCACCAAAAAGAAAGTGTGAGTATTAACCATTTGGCAGAGAGTTGCAATGTAAGAAAAATTCAAATTTATGGATTTTTAAATCGAAAAGACGAGACAACGGAGCAGTAGCATAAAGATAATTAGATGAATGAAGAGAAAACTGCGGAAAGCCGGAAACGAAGATACCAAGATATTCGGCTGAATGGGATTGTATGGAATGGTTTGTTAGTTCAAGAGTGATAAATTTGCCAATATTGGGTCATATGTGGCAAAAACGAGCTAGAAATGCAGCCGAGAAAACTTGGAAAAGAGGGAAAAGAGTTCTATGCTTCAAAAGGTGGAAGGTGAGTATGAATGATTGCACTTAAAGAGCAGCGCACGAGCTCTTATTGACCATTCTGCTACAGATGTTACTGTACAGAAATTAATGTTGAATTAATTAAACAAATAGAAGTTTGTGATTTTTAGTTGATTAAAGAGGGAATGAATAATTAATACAGACATTTGACATGGACTAGGAACATCAAACAGAAGTTATCGCTCTTTCCACGTTTATAAGTGAGCCACAGAAAAATTCTCATTGGGTGCCACCGCGAATCGAACCCAGAGTTTTCCATTTACGCGCCGGACATGCCTCCACTGCACCACAGCGGCCTTGAATTCATCCAGACTCACATACGACTAACTGCCAAGCCACTTGGCAGGTTGCTTCTTGGAACCCCTCACAATGCTGGGTATTCACCAAAGATGGTAGGCAGCAACTGGACAAATGACTGGGAGGCGAATGAATAATTGATACACACTATTGAAGTGAATTAGGAACATCAAACAGAATTCATCGCTCTTTCCACGTTTGTAAGTGAGTGACGGAAAAATTCTCATTGGGTGCCACCGGGAATCGAACCAAGGGTCTTCCAGTTACGCGCCGAACATGCTTCCACTGCACCACAGCGGCCTCGAATTCCTCCAGACTCACATAGGACTAACTGCCAAGCCACTTGGCAGGTTGCTTCTTGGAGCCCCGCACAATGCTGGGGATTCACCAAAGATGGAAAGCAGCAACGGAACAAGTGCCGCCCCGGTGGCGCAGTGGTCTAAGGCCATGGCCTCTGATCATTCGTCCGAAAGGGGTCCGGGTTCGAATCCCGGTGACGCATAGATGTTGTGTTTGTCTTACGGCACTCTCTCTCTCCCTTCCCTGGAACCAGTGACCCAAAATTAGGGACGGGCGACTGCTTATAGCCCATTGAGTTGCTCACGGTGGTCGTTAAACCTCAACAAAAAAAAAAAAAAAAAAACGGAACAAGTAACTAGAAGCCGAATGAATAATTAACACAGACATGTATTAAGTTGTGTTATTGTATTAATTGTATTTTTGTTTTTATTTGTCCGGTGAGTAACTGGAAGAACCTGGGTTCGATTCCCGGTGGAGGCCAATGATAATTTTTCCGTGACTCACTTATAAACGTGGAAAGAGCGACGACTTCTGTTTGATGATTAAAGAGCTACGTACTTTCTTTTAATAACTATTTATGTAGAATCTGTTATTAGCATGACAAAAATTCAAGTGTTTGAATTTGAATGGCTTCCATGGATGTAACTGTGCAAGACGGAAACCTGCCTAAGATGGAAAATAGTTTCAGTCCCATGGATTCCGTCTTAGACAGGTTTCACTGTATTTTCTTTTAGGCAACGGAAAAACAAAGATTTATTTAAAAAAGTAAGACGATTGCGATAATATTGTTTACATCTAATCGGATGTGTCAAAAGGTTTTTCGCCCTGTAGTCAAAAGCGAGACACAAAGCTGCCGCAATGCAGTTGCCATTTTATTTAGTAATGTCGGCACTAACTGTTTCCCGGTACATTTTGCCATCACTCAAGCGGACTGAGGATTCCATCCTCTCAGACCTTTGTAGGTTTTTGGTCAAAGAACTGATTTTGCCGTCAATCGTGTAGATTGAGGATTCCATCCTCTCAGACCTTTGTAGGTTTTGGGTCAAAGAACTGATTTGGCCGTCAATCGTGTAGATTGAGAATATCCTCTGCACAGAACTTTGAAGCTTTTCTGTCAAAGAACTGATCTTGCCATCAATCGGGTAGTTTGAGGATTTCATCCGCCCAAAACGCTATAGGTTTTGTTTCAAAGAACTGATCTTGCCATCGAAAGCTTAAGGCATCCTGACCACATACAGAACATAACATTTTTTCTGATTTGCGTTGCCCCTTCATTCTTGCAACCGAAGAACAACATTTCGTGACGAAAGTGAACCTTACTGTCTCCCATTTTCAAACCTACGCCACAGGTGCACAACTGTGATAACGCCGAACTCCATTTATACCGATAACGCCAAACTCCATTTATACAAACGTGTTGGAATCTCACCTTTAAGAATACGTAAATCTCATGTGTCTGCAACGAAGGTTATCCTTTAAAATTTGTATCAGGGACATCTATTGTCAAAATGTGAAAAAAGTTTTTACACAACCCAATACTTTTCAAAATAGATATACATATATAAGGGTTTCTCAAAATAACAGGAGCACCAACTGCAGTGCACACAATGCACTGACAGGGATAACGTCACCCACGATGTGAGGTATATAAAGGGGTGAAGTACGATGTCGGCTATCACGCAGAAATGCCACAGTCGCAGGTCAAAGAGCTGTTGTGTACCTCTGTTACGGTTCAAGTTGAACCTTAAGTACCTGAGTGTTAATGTACTTAAGACATAACTTGGAGAGTAACAGAGAAAACGGCACCCTAACAATGAATTTATTGGATTTCAAAATGAACGAATTTTAGCGTAACCACAACTCCTTTGTTTAGATTAATGATATTCTCAATATCTAATCCACAGCGCTGGATTAAGGAGGGGCCAACCATTACCAAGAGCCCAGGAGGCATGCTAAATAATAGCGAAAGAGGTTTATAAAATAGTTTTACTTTTGTTTCTCGTATGATTTCCACTTGGTCAGAAACACAGGCTGGAATATGGACAGATTTCAAGGCAGTGACTCACCAAGGGTAAAGGTTACATGTCGCCGTGTAGATAGAGCGGTGTCGGCGAGACAATTTTAGCTTGTTCACTACTATCCACCCACAACTTCGAATTTGCACTTGGAACCCCTAAGGGTCGACAATCACCGATCTCAGTGTCCACAAAAAAGGCATGACCACGGCACAAATAGCAAGAGGAACTGTATCCAAGATTGTGACTATCTATCAACAAGTTAGTAAAATCATGCAATGCACTGATTATAATACGCTTTCCAACATACCAGAAATCATTACTCAAGTTATCACTCAAGTTATGAGGATAATGGCTGTGGAATAAATTTCGGTCCTGTGACCTGACCTTTGATCCCATTTCGATTATATTGAACAGAACCGGTTCAGTATACCTCCGAAATAACATGATTAAGTTTTGTAGCAATCGAAGCATTTTTACGTAAGTTATGATGCATAAGGGCTATGGAATAGATCCCGCTCCTGTGTCCGAGCCTTTGACCCCATTTCGCCCATTTTCAATAGGATTCCTTTCCAGGCAGGCCCCTACAACATACTAACATTTCATCCAAATCGAAGCATTTTTACGTACGTTATAACGCATAAAGGCGATGGAAGTCCCATTTCGCCCATTTTTAATAGGGTTTGTTCCCAGGTGGTTCCCTACCACATAATAAATTTTCATCGAAATCGAACCTTTTTACGTTAGTCATGACGCATAAAAGCAGTGGAATGGATCCCGCTCCTATGTGCTGATCTTTGACCCCATTTCGTTCACTTTTATTAGGGTTCCTTCTCATGTGTTCCCCTACCACATACTAAAATTTCATCGAAATCGAACCTTTTTTACGTTAGTTATGACGCATAAAAGCAGTGGAATGGATCCCTCTCCTATGTACTGACCTTTGACCCCATTTCGTTCACTTTCATTAGGGTACCTTCCGAGGAGTTCCCCTACGACATACTAAAATGTCATCGAAATCGAACGATTTTTAGGCGAGTTATCGTGCGGATCGACGTACGCACACACCGCGTGACGTAATGAGGCAGATGGGAATCGCGACCATCTGCTCGCAAAAGTGTGACGTCATAAAACTCTAATAGGATCCACACACAACACGTGACGTAATGAGACAAATGGCGGGACCACGCGCCAACGTTCTCAATCGCAAGATTGTGACGTCATAAGATTTCTAAGCATGGGTAACATTAATGGGCTGACGCCTTGACACTAAACACGTTATAATTCGGGGTGGTTATTTAACCCCCTAAACGAATTTTCCTAAAGTCGAGATCAAGCTAGTCGATTTCTAGTACGTGAAAACGATAGGTTAACGACTTTCATCAAAATCCTTAGAGCCGTTTTCAAAATAAAATTTACATACATACAAGAAGTGCTCCTTTAATAGTATGGGATAAGGGCGATAGAATGGATCCCGCTCCTATGTCCTGACCTTTGACCCCATTTCGCCCATTTTCAATAGGGTTTGTTTCCAGGTGATCCCCTACCACATACTAAAATTTAATCGAAATCAAACCTTTTTTACATTAGTTATGACGCATAAAAGCATTAGAATGGATCCCGCTCCTATGTCCTGATCTTTGACCCCATTTCGTCACTTTCAGCAGGTTCCTTCCCAGGTGTTCCCCTACCGCATACTAAAAGTTAATCGAAATCAAACCATTTTTACGGGAGATATCGTGCCGACAGACAGACGGGCGGACAAAGCTGGAGCATATACGCTTCTTCAACCTACGGTTGGAAAGCGTAAAAAAGGACACGACGTTTCCTCCAAACTTGCAACTTGTGAACGCCATGAAAATGTGAGATAGTGACAGCTTAACGCTGGTGCAGATGGTACAACGGAAGTACATGACCAAAGCGCATTCAGTAGTAGCAGAGGTGAACACCAGCCGGAATAATTTTGCTACCGTCATAGCAGTTCGTCGGAAACTCCACCGTGCCGGTATTGACTGGTCATTCTGTAATATACAAACTTCTGAGCACCAACAGCAATACAACAAAACGTGTAAGGTGGTGCAAAGCACATAAAAAGTGGAATGCTAAAGACTGGGAACGTGTCATCTGGTCTGATGAATAGTGCTTCACATTGCTGCCCACTTGTGGTGGAGTATACGTATGGCGAAAACTTTCAGAAGCGTACGTTTCCGACTGTGAAACATACGGGATGGAGTTGAATACCTGATGCTCTGAGGTGTCGTGCCTTATGATGGCATTCCGTCCACTGCCAATTCTGCACGGTCCTACTGCGACGTACCTGCCAGCAGGACGCACACGACGTAAAGGCAGATAGGAATCAGAATAAACGTCTGCGTAGCTCAGTTGGTAGAGCGACTTGTTCCGGAATAAGCGGACTCGGGTTCGAATCCCGGCGTAGACCAAAAATGACGGAGAAATTTACTTCGTTATAATGGCGCCCGAACTATCCGGATGACCCGACCGTTCAAAATCTCGCAATGGTGTGATGTTATTTCCACACCGCGAGATAGGAAAAATCAGAGAATCCCTTCTCCAGTGCTTCGAAAAATAAATGTGCGTGACTTTGCATTCCACACACTAGATTGACTGGAAGTTCTCAAGTGCACGTTCTACAGTGGATGGCTGCCTGCAACGATTCATGGTCACGGCTGATCCGTGGGCCATGCCCCCGGCCCTCTTTCGGGGGGGAGATGTGACGTACCTGCCAGCAGGACGCACACGACGTAAAGGCAGATAGGAATCAGAATAAACGTCTGCGTAGCTCAGTTGGTAGAGCGACTTGTTCCGGAATAAGCGGACTCGGGTTCGAATTCCGGCGTAGACCAAAAATGACGGAGAAATTTACTTCGTTATAGTACCACACCTGTAACGTACGAACCCACTCTTCTGAATTCAGTGTTAGAGACATAGTTCCCTAATCACCTTCCCTGGGTTCACGCAGATGTGCACCCATGCATTGTGCGAAATTTATCAAGTTGTGGGGTGAGGTACAACAGCTACTCTATCCATCTCCGTCTACAGACATCAACATTATTGAACAATTGTGGGAAGTCTGTTGTAAAAAGTCAAATCACACTTTCCGCCTCCAACATTACTGGTATAATTAGGACATATTTTACGGGACGAATGGACCTAAATTCTATTATCGTATGCGCATGTCTTGTGTACGCCGATAAGCCATTACATTATGCCCACCTACCTAATAAACTGCAACACCCCTTTTAGCCCGCAGAACAGCGGCCACTCAACGAAGCACCGATTCGATGAGGTGGCGATAGGAATCCTGGGGTATCTGTTACCATAACGTCAACAGCAGGTCCTCCAGTTCACGTACATTTCGGGGTGGTGGTGATTTAGCGCGAACCTTCATTTCCAAGTCGAACCATAAATCTTAGATTGGGTTCATGTCAGGTGAATGTGGAGGCCAGGACACCAACAGGAAGTACCAGCATGTTCCTCAAACTACTCCTTGACGATTCCTGCAGTCTAGCATGGAGCATTATCATTTTGGTAACGACCATCTCCAACAGGGAAACACAGTTGCCATAAATGGGTGAAATTGCGCCGCAACGATGTTCAGATACCTGACAGCTGTCAGGGTTGTGATATTGGGATAATGGGGCCTAAAGTGTCCCAAGAAAACATCGTCCACAGCATAACACGGCGGCCGCCGGCAATTTCCCGCCCAACAGTGCATCCAGGTGCCATAGTCTTCGTTGGTAATTGGCGTATCTGCGCTCGGCCGTCTACCTGATGCACAAGGAATCTTGATTCGTTAGACCAGGCCACTTTCTTTCAATCATTCACGGTCCAATCTCGATGTTCTTGGGCGATTTCATATGTTGTTGGCGATGATGTACAGTAAGCATGGGGACCCGGCTGGGTCTTCGGCTACGCAGGCCCATGCGCAGAAGGCTGCAATGAACTGTGTGCATTGACACATTGCCCTGATAACCACTGTTGTAGCTGTGGGTGATTTATCGTACTGTGGTAAACCACCCGCAGCGGTGGCGCACAGTCTCCGCTCACCTCTGGCATGAATGTGCTGCGGACGACACACGGCTTGACGACGGCTCGTCGTTTGGCAATCTGGGCGCCACTTTTGATACGTACTCATTAGGGCGGCACGTGAACAACTCACAAGCCTCGCCATTTCCGAGGCGCCATGCCATCACAATTTGTCTTTTATCGAACTCCAATAAATCGGCAGCTTTTTCCGTTCAGACTCGGAACACTTTATTTACCGAAAGCCGGAACTCACATTGTATATATACTGCTCTGTGAGCTTCACATAGCATCCACGAATGATGTCACCTGCAGGATGTAAAGTCAACATTGCAGGACGGACTAGATCGGCAACAATCGTTGTATACACTGAACAGCAATTGAATTAGATACAGCTGGCGTTATGCAAATGTGGTGCTGTGGGCGGCCCTGTAAACGGAAACGACATGACGTATGCAGCGATCCGACAATATAAGGAGTGATGCGACGGGAATCAGTAAGAGTCGGACGCAGTATGGGTAAGACAAACGATCTAGGTGCATTTGATCGTGGGCAAATTGTCGGGGCCCAACGAATGGATCACTCCATCTCGGCAGTCGTGCAGGCAATGGGATTTTCACGAGCCACTGTGTTACGGGTGCACCGTAGGTACATCGAATCCACTAAAACCATCCTTGCAAGGGCCAACTGCCGTGGATAACAGCGTGTGGATGAGCGGGGTCATCGTAGGCTAGCTCGCATTATAACAGCGGATAGACGGGCCACAGTGCAAGAAATCACTCGGCAATTTGACGCTGGTGCACAAAACATTGTAAGCAGCCAGTCCATCCAGAACCATCTCCTCGCTATGGGGTACAGAAGCCATCGTCCCACGAGGGTACCGCTGCTGACAGCACATCACAGGGTGCAAAGATAAGCATGGGCGCGGGAACATCGCCACAGGACCCTAGACATGTTGAAAAATGTTGCCTCGACTGATTAGTCGAGATTCACGTTGGTAAATGAGGATGGCAGGATACGAGTACGGCGCAAACCACATGAAGCGATGGATCCTTCTTGCCAGCAGGGTACCCTTCAAGCTGGTGGGGGTGGCATTCTCGTCTGGGGACTGTTTACGAGGACTGAAATGGGACCCTTGGTACGTGTGACATCGTCCCTCACAGGTCAATGTTACCGGGATATCCTGGACGACCATTTGCTCCAGTTTGCGCGTCTTCAACATCCCACTGGGGACCTCATCCTGCAACAAGACAATGCACCGTGCCATCACTCCCGAATTGTATCCGAATGGTTGGATGAACACTCCATCGACGTAACCTCGCTTCCTTGGCCAGCTAGGTCACCTGACCTCAATCTCATCGAGCACATCTGGGATGCCATCGAGAGATATGTTCCAGGCTCTGACCCCCCTCCATCAAATCTTCGTATACTGTGGGAGCTTGTTCAGGGGTCGTGGATCCGTATGGCTTCTTAACGCTACCCGTGTCTTGTCGAGTCCATGCCGAGACGAATCGCCGCCGTCATCAGGGCGAAAGGTGGTGCTAAACGTTACTAGACAGGTATCTCTAATTCAATTACTCTTCAGTGTATTCCTAGGAGGACATCCGAACTTCAGTCAATACCATGTGACCCGTTCCGTACGAACAAAAAGTTCCTCACACCATGACACCACCTCCAGAACGCTGAATTGTGTTTAAAAGGCATGCTGGGTCTATTGCCTCATGGGGTTCCCACCAAACTCTCTGTGCACTCCTCTTACACAAGCAAGATATACTGCGACTCATTGGACCACATGACTTTTTTTGAGTCTTCCAATTGTTCAAGCACGGTGTTTCTGACATTACTGTAGACGATCTCTCCTTTTCTTCGAATAAATCATTGATTTTCTTATAGGCGTACGACTGCCAACACCGATCCTCTTCACTTCTCTGAGCATAGCTCATTGAGAAAAAGGTCAGGAACAGCCTTTATTGAATTCTTATATCAATTACTGATATCCTGTTTCTTCGTACAAACCTTCTCAGACGACAGCGATGTTGTTCCTGACAGACTGTCGTCGCGCTCCGGTTACTCCTCTTAGACAAGCAATGTGGGTTATATTTCGACTGATTAAAGACCCTGGATATCTCACCTATTGAGAAACCAGTCAGCTCTGCTGTTTTCAAGATAGTCGCTTTAGCAAGATGGGCATCGACAATTAGCGCTTTAGCGAACTCTGAAAGATCCTTTTTTTCTGTTGTGATCGATACTACTGACGATTATGGACGAGTAGCAGTATTAAATAGCTGCCAACATCACGTGGAGACACTTGTGACCACGTATTTTGCATATACGCTGCGTAAATGACTTTTACGTATATTTTCATAAAGGTTTCTAATTCAATGGCTGGTGTGTGCATATCTAGAAACCGATTCCACTAAAATTTAAATCCCTTGTAATTTAATCCAAATTCTTTTTGGTACAATGAGAATAAATTTTCCCCAAATTTTTATATTTTTGAAGATCATTTGAGAGAATATGATGATGCCTGCATGTCAGTAAACAATATTTACATAAAGAAGATTTAATATTGGGTGCTAAAACCTTTAGCTCAAATACAGTGTCTCATGGAATTGTTTTCGTGGTTTAATCTCCACCAGGGTTCGCAAATGTCCGCGGATGTGTTTTTACATTCGACTTAACAGCTGTTCGTCGTTCTCTACGATTCGATTCTTCTCAATTCTCTATAGGGTTCATATCTGGATACTGGATTGGGAAGTCCAACATTTTGATATCCATGTCTTCAAACAAGACGTGCTCATTACAACAGAGAATTCGGTGTCATCCTTCTTGTTTTTTTTTTTTTTTGCTATAGGCGTTCGATATTTGTTTCAAGAGAATCATTCCATGATACCTCTGTGTCAGAGTTCTTTGGTTCGGTGACTGAGAAGCGGTAAGGTCCTGCCCTTTTCCCAGTCCTTTCTGGATGTGTTCCATGGAGGGATTCAGTACATGATACTTCTATGCCACAGTTCTTTGCCTTCTCTCTTCTGGTATTTCAACGTAGAGCCATTGTACCAGCTTATGCTTGGCACTATTTCCGATTTAACGGGCGTTTTTATGCTTTCCAACCGTAGGTTGAAGAAGCGTATATGCTCCAGCTTTGTCCGTCCGTCTGTCCGCACGATAACTGGCGTAAAAATGCGTCGATTTCGATGAAATTTCAGTATGTGGTAGGGGACCACCCGGGGACGAACCCTATTAAAAATGGGACAAATGGGGTCAAAGGTCACGACGTAGAAGCGGGATCATTCCATTAACCTTATGCGTCATAACTTGCGTAAATATGGTTCGATTTCAATGAAAGTTTACTATGTGGGAGGAGACCACCTAGGGACGAACCCTATTGAAAATGGGACAAATGGGGTCAAACGTCACGACGTAGGAGCGAGATCATTCCATTACCCTAATGCGTCATAACTTGCGTAAATATGGTTCGATTTCAATGAAAGTTTACTATGTGGTAGGAGACCGCCTGGGGACGAACCCTATTCAAAATGGGTGAAGTGGGTCAAAGGTCAGGACATAAGATCGGGATTCATTCCATTGCCCTTATGCGTCATAACGTGCGTAAAAATGGTTCGATTTCGATGAAATTTCAGTATGTAGTAGGGGATCACCTGGGAACGAACTCTGTTGAAAATGGACGAAATATGGTCAAAGGTCAGGACATAGGATTGCGATCCACTCCATTGTCCTTATCCCATATTATTAAGGTGGACGTCAAGTAATTTTGCTTCCTATACTTCCAATGGAAAAACTTTTGTACACATTTTCCTTCACAATTAATGTGTTCCCAAGGATGAAAATTTGAACATCGATTAAAATAACTTCATATTATAACCTGGAAAACATAATATTTTCTTAAACAAAACTATAATTATATTAAAAATTAACAACTTTTCCTTTGGTGGTGTTGAAACCAGAAAAAAGATGGCGCGACCTGTACTTTGATGACGTCAGTGGACAAAAATGTTGGATGGCATAATTACGGTTATGGTTTAGAAAATATTAAGTATTCCAAGTTATGAAATGAAGCTATTTTAATCGATATTCAAATTTTTATCCATGTGAACGCATTAATTGTCCAGAAAAAAGATGGCGCGACCTGTATTTTCATGACGTCAGTAGACAAACAAATGTTGAATTGCATAATTATGGTTATGTTTTAGAAAATATTAAGTATTGCAAGTTATAAAATAAAGATATTTTAATCGATGTTAAAATTTTCATCCTTGGGAATGCATTAATTGTGAAGAAAATGTGTACAAAAGTTTTTCCATTGGGAGTATAGGAAGCAAAGTTACTTGACGTCCACCTTAAAGTAGCAATTCTTGTATATATGTATGTACATTTTATTTTGAAAACGGCTCTAAGAATTTTGATGAAAGTCGCTAACCTACCGTTTTCTGGTAGTAGAAATCGATTTAGCTTGATCTCGACTTTAGAAGAATTCGTTTAGTGGGTTAAATAACCACCCCGAGTTATAACGTTTTTAGTGGTGGCGTTGTTCCATTAACGTTACCAATGCTTAGAAATCTTATGACGTCACAACTCGCGTTTGAGAATGTTGGAGCGCGGTCACGCCATCTGTCTCTATACGTCACGCGTTGTGTGTGTATCCTATTAAAGATTTATGACGTCACACTCTTGCGGCGAGCAGATGGTCGCCATTTCCATCTGCCTCATTACGTCACGCGTTGTGTGCGTATGTCCGTCAGCACGATAACTCGCGTAACAACGGTTGGATTTCGATGAAATTTTAGTATCTGGTAGGGGATCACCTGGGAAGGAACCCTATTTAAAATGAACGAAATGGGGTCAAAGGTCAGTACATAGGATAGGGATCCATTTCGTTGCTTTTATGCGCCATAACTAACGTAAAAAAGGTTCGATTTCGATGAAATTTTAGTATGTGGTAGGGGACCACCTAACGACAAACCTTATTGAAAATGGGCGAAATGGGGTCAAAGGTTAGGACACAGGAGCGGAATCTATTCCATCGCCCTTATGTATCATAACTTACGTAAAAATGCTTCGATTGCGACAAAACTTTATCATGTTATTTCGGAGGTATACCAAGCCGGTTCTGTTGAATATCATCGAAATGGGATCAAAGGTCAGGGCACAGGAAGGAGATTTATTCCACAGCCATTATTCTCATAACTTGAGTAATGATTTCTGTAATGTTGGAAAGCGTATTATTATCAATGCATTGCATGATTTTACTAACTTGTTTTTACTAACATGAGATACTTTAAAATTTTCAGATGTTCTCTCGGTGGCGGATAGCCTCCTAGCCAAACATGTCTTGTGCAACTTTTATCACCTGTCCATAAAACAGACCAAAATTTAATTTTTCTTGGGTGCAGGGTATCCACCCAGATCAATTTTCTGTTAACTTTCCCAACGTGACTGTATCAACAGGGACTTCCAAATTCTCCTGCTTCGCGCCCTGTTGGCGAAACTACTGGCCAGTCAGGAGCGAGTCACGTCACCGAAGGCACACCAATTGGTCACAGTGCCAGGGACGCTTGCTGCATCCTCTCTTGTAACTGAGCTGAGGAGTTAAGAAGGGGAAGGGGGGGATGAAGATAGACAGAGTGGCAGGTCCCTTTCAATGCTCCCCACAGATAAAAGTCACAGGTGGAGAGATCCGGGTGGTCTGGGTGGCCATAGTCCCTCTGATACAATTTTGTCCTCCCCAAACACTTCATGCACAGCACGTATAGACGGTGTCACGTCAATTCGTCGCGTGCGTCAATTCGTCGACTACGTCAATTCGTCGCCTGCGTCAATTCGTCGCGCGTCAATTCGTCGACTACGACAGTTCGTCGCGCGTGAATTCGTCGCATGCGTCAATTCGTCGCGCGTCAATTCGTCGACTACGACGATTCGTCGCGCGTCAATTCGTCGCGGACAAATTCGTCGACTACGTCAATTCGTCGACTACGTCAATTCGTCGCGTTCAGAGATTTTGGTTACATACAAAACGAATGCAGGAAAACGTACGATTTCGAACGTCTTGCTCCCTGATCAAATTTATAAAGTTTGGACACGCAGACAGGATAGGAATATTACGTTTTCTTTGGCACTAAAAATATTAGACGGTAGACGGTTTTTGAAACGGGGCAGGGCCCGGTTGGACAGAGCCCCCATATACAAAATTTTCGTAAAATCTACAGTTTTCAATTCAGAACCACCAAATCTGGTATACTATCTCGTGGTATTCTAACTTAGACTGTAGACGGTTTTTGGGAAGCGGTTGGAGAGAGGGGAGGGGGGGGGGGTTAGGACCCCCACTACAGAATTGCCGTAAAATATAGTTTTCAATTTAGAACTACCAAATTTGGAATATTTTCTCATGGTACTCTAACTTAGACGGTAGACGGTTTTTGGAACGGGTCAGGGGCCCGGTTGGTCAGAGCCCCCATACACAAAATATTCGTAAGATAGTTTTCAATTCAGAACCAATACATCAGGTATCCTATCTCATAGTACTCTAACTTAGACGGTTGCCAGTTTTTGGAACGGGTCAAGGCCCGGGAGTCAGAGCCCCCCCCCTACATACAAAATTTTCGTAAAATCTAGTTTTCATTTCAGAACCATCAAATTTGGTATCATGAAACTCTAACTTAGACGCTAGACGGTTTTTGGTAGGGGTTGGTGCCCGCGGGTTCGGAGCCCCCACTCATAAACATTTTCGTAAAATCTACAGTTTTCATCTTAGAACCACCAAATTTGGTATACTATCTCATGGTACTCTAACTTAGACGCTAGACGGTTTTTGGAAGGGGTTGGAGCCCGCGGGGTCGCGACCCCCCCCCCTCATAAAAAATTTCGTAAAATCTACAGTTTTTATCTTAGAACCACCAAATTTGGTAAACTATCTTATGGTACTCTAACTTAGTCGGCAGACCGTTTTTGGAACGGGTCAAGGCCCGGGGGTCAGAGCCCCCCACATACAAATTTTTCTTAAAAACTACAGTTTTCAATTCAGAACCACCTAATCTGGTATACTATCTCATGGTACTCTAACTTAGACGCTAGACGGTTTTTGGAAGGGGTTGGAGGCCGGGGGTCAGACCCCCCCGAATAAAAACTTTTTCGTAAATACTACAGTTTTCAATTTAGAACCACCAAATTTGGTATACTATCTCATGGTACTCTATCTTAGACGCTAGAAGGTTTTTGAAGGGGTTGCACCCCGGGGGTCGGCCCCCCTAATAAAAATTTCGTAAAATCTACATTTCAAAATTGTCTTTATTCTTCAAATAAAAATAGCATTTCTATGTACATGACAGTAGAATTCTGCCAATAAATACAGTGGTATATACAACAACTGGAAAGTTCCAGTGAAACGTAAAACAAAATATTGTTAAAATCATAAAATTATTTCGCCCCGAAGGGCGATGGAGAGGCAGACAATAAAGCACGAGCGATGCAAATGAAAATGTATACTACAGTATTGTAGACAAGAAAAGACATGATGCTATACTATTCACAAATTCCAATTAAGTATTACTACCATACTCAAGATTAAATATGCACAAGGTACTAATTCACATAAAAGACCATGGGTGAGAAGGAACTAACAGGTGCAACAGTATTTAGAAATATGACAGAAATGGTAGAAACAATTAAGCACAAATACTTATTATATGAACAGAATTATGCAGTGACAAGAGAGAAATACGCTAAACGGACCCAGGAGGGCAACTTTACAAAAAAAAAAAAAAAACAGAAATCGAACAGTAATTCAATTCATAAGTGTCATATCATATGTACAGAACAATACAGTGACAAAAAAGAAAGCCGCTAAGCATACCCAGAAGGGCAGCTTCTCATAAAACAGAACTGTAACAGTGGTGCTACACTCAAAATTCACATCATATATATGTACAGAAGTATTCAGTGACAAGGGGGAGAAACGCTAAAAGTACTCAGAAGAGCATCTTCTTACATTAAATTATATACACAGGGACAATAAAATTTCAAAATATATTCAACATAATGTAGGGGACATTGCGTGTGCAGTAAACTGTGCAGAAGAAAGAATTATATACAACATAAAACACAACAAAATCGAAGAGAACATGGGAAACATGGTGAGCTATCTCCAATAGCACATAAAACAGAATAATCACAAATAGCGAATCATGTGGGTGAAAAAGGAGACTCCACCTAGGAGCCTCATACCACCAAAATTAATACGTAAAATCATGAGTTGTGACAGTGAATGTGGGCGACAACAAAAATCCCACCTACAAGTTGAGACGTAGCTGCAAATTGTGGATATGGAACCACCCAGCCGATTGGGCCCAGGTGGATTGAAAAACGTTATCGGTGTTTGTTGAGGCAGCACGAGAGTGCTCCATTCGGAGACGAGTGGTTAACCGTGCTAGGAAGCGTCTCCGAATGATAGCACTTGCCTCCTGAGGAGGTGGAGTAAGAGCAGGGAGGCGTTGTTCAAAATGGAAAGCATATACAGTGAACTTCACAAGAAGAAAAATGTAACGGCACACAGGAGGCAAGTGAGTAGGTGGATGCTTAGTTTGGAGTAGCCAAGCATATGCAAGAAATGGTAACGATCGAGCACAAATTCGATCAGCAAGACGAAATGCTGTTTTTAGGACTGGCAGGAGTACGGGGCAGAAGAGGTATTGATGTTGAACGTCGCTGACTTCAGGGCAAAAGGAACAATGTGGAGAGGTGAGAAGGGTCATGCGAAACAGTACTGATGGGGCGGGGAGACGAAGGTGAAGAAATTGCCAATGGACATTGAGTTCAAGAGGGAGGAAAGGGGAGAGGTAGAGGCTGTCCAGATGGCGGGGAGAAGAGAAGGAGAAGCAGAATGAACAGAAAGTGGAAGTGCGGGAGGGGAAAGAAGGAGCCAATAAAGAGAAGAGGAGGAGATAGAAGTAACTAGAACCGGGGAGCTACGAATGAGGAGAAAGAACGGTAGAGAAAGAGGGGCGGAGGGGACAGAGAAGAGACCATCAGGGGAAGCGAGGAGTGGAAAGAGGCTCCAAAGCGCTGTGCGAAGGAGAAGATATTCGTTAGCAAGAGTAATGGTTGGAGATAGAAACAGGGAAGAAAGAGGTCTCCAGGTTAGATCAGCAGTTACGAGAGAACGGACAGTTATCACACCAGAGCGGATCCAATGAGGAAAGTAAAAGTAAGGGAGGTTAGGAGGGTGAATAAGAGAAGAGAAGAAGAGAGGTTCATCTAGAAGATCAAGAGTTGAAGAAGGAGATGAACGGAGAAGAGGAAGCGAACGAAAGAGAGAAAGGCCCTCTCGCAGGACAGAAGGGAGGTGGGACGGAAGAAGAGAGTATGAATCCATCTTCAGAAACAATAAGAAGGTGAAAGATGGGTCACGAGAAGAAGCAAGAACATTCAAGGTAGCGGTAAGGGACGGAACAGTTGAAGTGGCAAGACGAATGAAATGAATAATGCGATGTGTTTTATAAAGGACTGCTGGATCAGGAAGCTGGATGCCACCTAATGAGGCTGGTAGATGAAGCGCGGCAGGTTTAACCCAGTGATGTGAAGACCAGATGACGAAAGTTGAGAGGCGAGTGATGGTCATCATTTGTGACACGGGAACAACCGTCGACATCCAAGAGTATCTACAGTTTTCATATTAGAACCACGAAATTTGGTATACTATCTTATGGTACTCTAACTTAGTCGGCAGACCGTTTTTGGAACGGGTCAAGGCCCGGGGGTCGGAGCCCCCAACATACAAAATTTTCTTAAAAACTACAGTTTTCAATTCAGAACCACCTAATCTGGTATACTATCTCATGGTACTCTAACTTAGACGCTAGACGGTTTTTGGAAGGGGTTGGAGCCCGGGGGGGTCAGACCCCCCCCCGCATAAAAACTTTTTCGTAAAATCTACAGTTTTCAATTTAGAACCACCAAATTTGCTATACTATCTCATGGTACTCTAACTTAGTCGGCAGACCGTTTTTGGAACGGGTCAGAGCCCCCCACATACAAAATTTTCTTAAAAACTACAGTTTTCACTTCAGAACCACATAATCTCCTATACTATCTCATGGTATTCTAACTTAGACGCTAGACGGTTTTGGGAAGGGGTTGGATCCCGGGGGTCAACCCGCCCCCGAATAAAAACTTTTTCGTAAATACTACAGTTTTCAATTTAGAACCACCAAATTTGGTATACTATCTCATGGTACTCTAACTTAGACGCTAGACGGTTTTTTAAAGGGGTTGCAGCCCGGGGGTCAGCCTCCCCTCATAAAAATTTCGTAAAATCTACAGTTTTCATCTTAGAACCGCCAAATTTGGTATAATATCTCTCGGTACTCTAACTTAGACGGCAGACCGTTTTTGGAACGGGTCAAGGCCCGGGGGTCAGAGCCCCCCACATACAAAATTTTCTTAAAAACTACAGTTTTCAATTCAGAACCACCTAATCAGGTATACTATCTCATGGTACTCTAACTTAGACGCTAGACGGTTTTTGGAAGGGGTTGGAGCCCGGGGGTCAGACCCCCCCTCCGAATAATTTTTTTTGTAAAATCTACAGTTTTCAATTTAGAACCACCAAATTTGGTATACTATCTCATGGTACTCTAACTTAGACAGTAGACCGTTTTTGGAACTGATCAAGGCCCGGGGGTCAGAGCCCCCACATACAAAATTTTCTTAAAAACTACAGTTTTCAATTCAGAACCACGAAATCTGGTATACTATCTCATGGTACTCTAACTTAGACGCCAGACGGGTTTTGGAATGGGTTGGAGCCCGGGGGGTCAGACCCCCCCCCGAATGAAAACTTTTTCGTAAAATCTACAGTTTTCAATTTAGAACCACCAAATTTGGTATACTATCTCATGGTACTCTAACTTAGACAGTAGACCGTTTTTGGAAAGAGTTGGAGCCCGGGGGTAAAGCCCCACCCCATAAAAATGCCGCGTAAAATCTACAGTTTTCAATTTAGAACCACCAAATTTAGCATACTCTCTCATGGTACTCTAACTTAGACGGTAGACGGTGTTTTGGACGGGTCGGGCACGGGGTAGAGTCCCTCCGCCCATAAATATTTTTCGTAAAATCTAAAGTTTTCAATTTAGAGCTACCAAATTTGGTATACTATATAATGGTGTTCTAAATTAAACGGTAGACGGTTTTCAGAACGGGTCGGGGCAAGGGTGGTTACCCCCCCTACACACAAACTTTCGTAAAATCTATAGTTTTCAATTTAGAACCACCAAATTTGTATATTATCTCATGGTACTCTAACTTAGACGGTAGAAGGTTTTTGGAACGGATCAAGGCTCGGGGTAAGACCCCCCCCACATGCAAAATTTTCTTAAAATCTTTATTTTTCAATTCAGAACCACCAAATTTTGTGTCATGAAACTCTAACTTAGCGGGAGACGGTAAGTGAAAGCGCAACATTATTAACTTGATTTGTTATGCAAACCTTATAAATACGACCACAGCGATTAAAAGTTACTAAAGAGTCCTTGTAAGTAATATTTTTTGACCGAGTGCAAGTACAATTTACGAAATGTCAACAGGTCAAAATATCTAAAGTAACAATGAAATTTTGAATATTTCTTTTTTCTTTCTTTTTATTTCAGTTTTGACACTTGTATTAAGTTTTAAAAACATATATTTTTCCTATCGTATACCTTCATTGTGCTTTAAACAGAATTTCTTACCATGTTTTGGGTATTTTGTTTCGTGTGGTTGCAGTTTTTTTAATGTTTTGGGCATTTCATTTTGTGTGGTTACTTCTTTTTATGTTTTGGGCATTTTACTTTGTATGGGTGTTTTTGTTATGTTTTTGTTCTTTTCTTTTCTTTGGTGGTTGTAATGTCGACAGGATGAAAAGGGGAAACTGTGGACAGTCACGATGCCTACTTGCTTCTAATTTTTTTTTCAAATACAGCACATGATTTTGTATTGAATTATACCACTTACTCATTAAACGACTACAGGTTTCTTTAAATATGAACGTTTTCTTAGAGCCTTTTGTTTCCTCTACCTAGCTTTTTCGGTTCCGCAATTTCTTTTTTTGGTTTTAGAATATTTTCCTTATTATTAATCTATTTTCTCATGCAAACTCTTTATGTAAGGTATGTTTATTCTATCGAAGTATTTTGCAATTATACGTGAAGCCCTGTTGCTGAAGTAAAAAAAATATTTCCAACTGAAACAACGCAGTTCAGATATTTTCCCGCTGTTAACTCAAAGAATGAAAACAAAAACAACAAATCTGTGCAATGGTTGAGGCATGAGACAGTACTTACTGGTAACCAGGCAAAGTTTTAAGGAAGAATGAGCTTAAGAATTTCTAACTGCAACAAAAAAGAGCATCCGCATTGTATCCCTTCCCATCCCCTAGTGCTGGCCTTTGGACGTCTTGAAAGAGAAGTCTTAAGGACACATCTGTATCGTAATTGCCTGAGCATTCGCGACAATCTTCTGGTGTCGTAGTAGATAAACACACTTCCTACTTCGCCTAAATTGCTTGGATGTAATGGCAACGAACAAAGTTTTGCTCTCGCATTGGATTTCTGTTGCTTTGATGGAATACTTTTCCCCTGGGGTTCACCGCTTTCACTATAGTCTTCAGGACAGGCGGCAGTACACCCCAACGTAAAACACCAATTTCACGGCAATTAACTGCAATTAGCGAAAGAGAGGGGCGGTACAGGAAATAAGTCGAACGAGACAGATCTGAACTTAGAAAATCGGGGGAAGGTGTTGCATGAAAAACTGTGTTTGGCTTACAGATCATTTGGCACGTAGGGACGTAGGTTTCGTTTAATATGTTACGGGGTAAACAAATTGTCTTTTCAGTATAACAATTTTCTTTCATACGCATGGTGCAACACAAAAAATTTGAATTTATTTTTGAGAATTAGCATGACGCCTACCGGCCCAGAGTACAGCTGCCCAGTCCGCGCCAGCTGCCGCCTCCTGAACCTGGCTCCCGGGTTCTTCGCATCTGTTGATCCCCCGCCTGGAGCGTCCCAGCTGTAAAATACATGTACCTCTGCGTTTTGGAAAAACAAAAGATAAGATGCCGATCCTTAAAATTAACCACTTCTTGTGACCGCAGGTACGAAAATCTTGAACTTCGCTTAAACCCTAACTGGAGGAACAAGCTTCACGTGATTGTATGTATTCTGAGTGTTTTATTGAATGGTTGCTCATTAGTTCGTAGTTGACTGGAGAACAGAGAACGTGCTTATTGAAACCTTTGTTGTGCGTTGTCAAGTGATAATAGTGGAAATCATCATCATCATTGTCAACCATTATCAATCCACTGCTGGACGAAGGTCTCCCCAAGTTTCCTCCACAACGGTCTGTCTTGTGCCAGTCTCCTCCATGTCACCCCTGCATACTTTCGAATTTCATCCACCCATCTCCCATGTGGTCTTCTTCTGGGTCTTTTCCTGTCCCTTGGAATCCAATCTAAAATTTCGGCTGTCCATCGATGATCTGTCCTTCTGGCAGTATGTCCAGCCCATTGCCATTTCAGGGATTTAACTCTGATCATGATGTCTTCCACTCTTGTCATTTTTCGGATCCACGAGTTCCTCTTCTTACCTCTCCTGGTTACACCAAGTATGCACCTCTCCATGCTACTTTGAGTTGTCTGCAGCCTTTGTATGTCTCTTTTAGTTAAGGTCCACGTCTCTGCACCATACGTAAGCACTGGAAGGATGCATTGATCAAACACTTTTCTTTTAAGACATAATGGCATATTGCTCTTGAAAATTATGCTGTTTCTTCCAAAAGCTCTCCAGGCAAGTTTTGTACGCCGATTAATTTCTTCATCAATGTAACCCTCACTTGATATCTGCTGTCCAAGATAAACGTACGTGTCTGTTATCTCCAGCTTTTCTCCATCAATCGATAAATCTTCATTTCTTGTAAAAGCATTGAACATCACTTTTGTCTTCTGAAAGTTCATTTTTAATCCCACTTCTTTACTCTTGTCAGCAAGTTCCTGGATCATACTCTGTAGCTCTGATGGGGTAGTAGCAAAAATGACTACGTCATCAGCAAAGCGAAGGTGGGTTAGATAATCTCCATTAATCTTTATCCCCTTGTTTTCCCAGCTCAGCGACTGAAAAACACCCTCCAATGTGGCATTAAAGAGCTTCGGAGACATGGTGTCACCTTGTCTCACTCCCTTTCCAATTTTTACGTGTGTTGTATTTTCAAACAGCCTAATCTTTGCACTTGCATTTTCATAGATGTTATTAATAATATTAATGTATGCATCTTCAATACCGCAGGTTTTCAGAGCCATTGTAACTGCTGATGGTTTCACCGAATCAAAAGCTTTTTCATAATCGATAAAAGCCATGCACAATGGAAGTTCATATTCCCTCGCTCTTTCAATTAGTTCTCTCAGCACGTGGATATGATCTATTGTGCTGTAGCCACTCCTGAATATCCAGCTTGTTCTCTCGGTTGAGCCATGTCCAGTGTTACCTTCAAGCGGTGTGAAAGAACTTTAGTGAAGATTTTATAAACTACTGATAGGAGGCTGATAGGTCTGTAGTTTCCGAGATCCTCAATGTCACCTTTCTTATGTAGCAGGATCATTGTAGCGGTGTTCCAATCCTCAGGAATCTTTCCTTCATTAAGGCATCGAGTGAAAATTTGGGCGAGTACTGTTTCGATTTCTCCACTTGCTTCTTGTATGATGTCTACAGTAATTCCATCTTCTCCTGGAGCTTTTCCTCGCTTCATGTTCTTGATTGCATGTGTAACTTCTGCTGGAAGGACTGGAGGAACTCTGGTACTGGTATCTTTCATGATGTCTGGAGTGCATATATCATCCCTTTCATATAATTTGGAGTAGAAATCTTTCACTCTTGTAAAAATTTCGCCTCTATTTCTTGTTACAGAACCATCTTCTTTTCTCAGTGCCATAATCTGTTTTCTTCCCTTACTGAGATGTCCCTTTGCTATCTTTAGGCTTTGGTTGTTTTCAATTGCTTTCCTCACTAGTTCACAGTTGAATTTCCTTACGTCTTCAGTGATACTTTTTCTTACTGTCTTGCATAGCTCTATATATTCCACTTTGGAAGTCACTTCTTTAGTTGTCCTCATCTCTCTTCTTTTTTGCATCAACATTTTGGTTTTTTCTGATAATTTGTTCACATGCAACTTGTTCTTAGACCCAGCTAATTTTGTTGCTGTTTCCATAAGAGCTTTGGTTACTTTTCTGTTAACTTCAGAGATGTCCACTTCTTCCGATGTTAGGCCTTCTAAAGCAGAGAACCTGTTCTTCAGTTCTAACTTGAAGGTATTATGGTGTTTTTTAAGGTTGGTTATGTCAATAGATTTTGTTTGTCTTATGAGCTTGCCACGTTCAAGTTTAGTGTTGAGGTGCATCTTACATCTCACCAATCTATGGTCACTACCTGTGTTGAACTTGTTTAGCACACTGCAGTCTTCTATGACGAATTTTTTGTTACACATAATAAAATCAATTTCACTTGTCGTCCCATTTGGATGTCTCCATGTCCATTTCCTGTGTGGCTTTTTCTTGAAGAAGGAGTTCAAGATGAAAAACCCTTCTGCCTCTGCAAACTCAACGAGAGTATTTCCACGCTGGTTTCTGTTGCCGTGACCGAATTTACCTACTGAAGTTTCATTCTGTTGCCGTTGCCCTATTTTTGCATTGAAATCTCCCATAATTATTTTCAAGTGCTGCTTACCTTTATTATTTAGATGACAAATTTCCTCATAAAATTCTTCAATTTCTTCTTCAGGATGACTTGTGGTGGGTGCATAAGTTTGAATAATCTGAGCCTGGTATCTTTTCGAGAGTTGGATAACAAGCCGTGCAGCTCTGTCAGAGGAACTTTCAACTTCTACAACTTTATCCTTCTGTTTCTTGTTTATTATAAATCCAACACCACTAGTTCTGCCAGTATCTGTCCCACGATAGTAGAAGAGATGTCCACTTTTCAGTTCGATGAGATCTTCTCCTTTTCTCCTTACTTCACTTAGCCCCACGATGTCCCACTTGATCCTTTGTAGTTCCTCTTCCAATTCAAGAAGCCTTGAATCAGAAGATAGAGAGCGTCCATTGTAAGTAGCCAAGGTCAGCATCAGATGGCAGCCTAGTCCGGTTCTCCGGGGATTCTTAGCACCCTCTGCCTTCATGTCGCACTGGCCGCTGCCTTGGCCAGGTACATTCCAGCTGCCGGAGACTGAGGGCCAAGATTTAAGTTGTGGAATCATTTTGGAGGGGTTTGGCCATAACTCACCACGCTGGCCAAGCGGGTTGGTGAGTGTGGGATAGAATTTCCTCTAATCCCGATGGTATAGTTATACCGCTATGGGCGGTCGTCAGAGCCGCTTTAGTGGGAACAGGATGCACCACGAGAAGGCGGGGTTGACATTTGTCAAGGAGAGGCTGTGATGTTACGCATCACCTGACCTTACATCCCAATAGTGGAAATATATCATTCTAAATATTTTGGAAAGAGAAAGTGCATTGTTTTCCGAAGGCACTATGCAGATGAAGAATGCAACATAAATAGTTAACTCACAAAAGAAAATGATTAGCTGAAATGGAAAGGGTATTTATTTTGCCATAACAGAGTACGAGGTGATTTACGGTATTGTCACTGTATTGAAAGAAATTATGGAAATTGTACTGGCTTTGCTAGTACTATTCTTATTGGAGATGAACACAGGATGCGCAATGAGAAACCACATAATCATGCTCCAAGACCGGAGAAAAGTGATGTTGCTGTTGCAAGAGCGCAAATAAAAGAACGAGCGAGAAATACGGACGAAGCCCCTGCACAAACTTTTCAAACCGTGACAACGTCAATGGCTACAGTAAATGAAGCATGCGTAATATGGATGCACTAAGGCAAGTTGTAAAAAAGAGAAGACATGCCAAGACATGCCTGCGGAGTCTACGACTTCAGAACGGATCGATGCCCCAATAAATTTACAGGAGAAGATGGTGCAAAATTTCTTGGCAGAGATAGCGCATTTGGACATCAAAGACTTATTTTATTTTTAACAGAGAATAATTTACGAAAGCTTAAAGAAGCACCCCTCTGGATTATGGATGGGACATTTGAAACTTGTCCAACCCTTTCTAGGCAATTATGTTCCATTCATGCTATGGTTGAAACGAATCCAGAGATGCACAGACTTGTCCCACTAGTTTATGGGTTACTTTCCAGCAAGTATAAATAATATAATACTATTATAAAGTATTTTTGTAGGATTTACAAGACTATGCATCAGACTATGATATTCAGCTTGCACCACAATATACGCATAATAATAGATTTTGAAATAGCTACCGTTATAATGCTGCTAAAAAGGAATTTGGAAGCAGCACACACAAATGTTGTTGGTTTCATCTCGGAAAAAAATGTGCTGAGGAATATCCATCCTCTGGCATAGCCTTGAAATATAAGGAAAACAGTGAGTTTGCTCTCCAAGTCAGACATTTGCAAACACTCGCATTTTTTTCATCTGATGAAATTCCAGCTGCTTTTGAAGAAGTGAAATTAATTTTACTAGAATATGCAGATTCTGTAGTTCAGTGGTTTGAGGAAAATTATGTTCTTGGAAAATTTCGTGGAAGCAGAAGAAACAATCCAAGCAGAAGCCATCCGCTGTTCCCGCCAGCAATTTGGTCAGTTAGTGAAAAAATTTATTTGGCTTTCCCAGAACACAAAACGAACTTGAAAGATTAGACAGACGCTGGAATGCAATTCTGGGAGAGAAAAAACTGTGACTGTACGAAATAATCAGTGAAATTGCGAAAGAGCAGAGAACAACTATGTCTAAAATCGAAAGAGTGATAGCACAGATTCTAACAAATACACCAAGAAGAGAAACGCTGGCAAGATAAAAAGGAATTCGAACTTCTTTGGTGCACAGAGACAATGTTAACATGCTGGACATTTTAAGAGGAATTTCATGTAATTCTACCCTTTACTAAAATGTGCTGGTATTTCTCACTAATTGAATTATACCTTTTACTAACTTGTATTTTAATTTTTCAAGAATGTAATTCCGCCGAAGATGCGAGAATGTAAAACACAACGCAAAATTAAAAAAGTCAAAATTTTCAAAATAGCATGTCAAAAACATGAAATGTCAAAAAGTAATCCAAAATGTAAAACATATAAAAATTCAAAATGCAATCCAAAATGTGAAACAAATGAAAATTCAAAATTCAATCACAAGTCACAAGCATTACAAAAATGCGAAACGCTATGTAACAAGACAACACAAAATAAAACAAATGCCAAAAAATGCATACGCTTTGTAAAATGTACAAAATAAAATAAATGCCATATTCACAAGGATTTCATGACGAGTCAAGTTAAAAATGAGCTTTTACTTAGACTTCAAATAATAATTACTAGCCTCTACACCTTTTTAAGTCTTTGATGAGTGCAACATCATTAACCTGACTTGTCATCAAACATTATCAATATGACCATAGCATACAATCACTTAAAAGACTTGTTAATGGATGAATTGAGGAATCACCAAGTTCAGCGGGTGAAAGTTAATGGCTGTTTATAGTTTTGTACTCGAGTAAATGCGCAACACAGTAAACTTTACTTTCTCTGAAAATTTTATGTATATGAGCACGGTTGATTGAAAACTGATAAAAAGGCTTAAGGCCTGTTTATTAATTTTTGTGCCTCAGTCAAAACGCAGAACCATAACCTTGGCATGTTATCGAAACCTTATGAATACGTCGGACTAAAAATTCCTAAAAAAAGTTTACGCCTAAGGTCTTGTAACTAAAGTTTTGTGACAGGGTAAAACTGCAACATTAATAACTTGACATGTTATGTTAACGTTGTGAATATGAGCACGGCGGATTAAAGATTTCAACAAATAGCCTTTGGGATTAATGTGTTGTAGCTGAGTAAAAATGTAACATTATCTTGATTTTCTATATAAACCAAACTACGTGCTGAAATGGCCCAACTACATATACGTATACTTCAACCATATACCGAAGCGCTGACAAGGTGAAAACAAAAGTGCAATTTTGTACGGTCCCCTAACATTTTATGGCCAGCCTACATGGAAGTGGACACCTTGATATCAAAAACATACTTTTTGTACGGTCCACAACAAATAGCAATGGACACGTCGCAATCTTTTTTTTGGGGGGGTTAACGACCACCGTGATCAATTCAGTGGGCTATAAGCAGTCGGACATTCCCAATTTTGGGCCACTGGTTCCTGGGAAGGGGGACAGCCAGTGCCAGAAGTCAAGCACAACGTCCATGATTCACCGGGATTTGAACCAGGATCCTTCTCGACAAGTGGTCAGAAGCCAGCAGCGCCTAGATCACTCCGCCGCCGTAGCGGCACACGTTGAAATGTATTTTTCATACGGCCCCAAACGCTCTTATGGAAATACTAGATTGAACTGGACGCAAATAAATCATTAATATAATTTGTACTAGCAGGGATACCAGTTATTTGCCAGGTACATATTACTATTTGTGGAATCACCAAGTTCAGCGGGTGAAAGTTAATGAATGAAAATGAGATTCCTGCAATTTTCCAGTAAACTTGTTTTAAATTTTTTGATTTAGTTAATTTAATTTTGCGAAACAAAAAGAAAGAAAAAGGAATGGGAATACTTACCTTCTAGGAGACATCTATAGAACTGCCGTACATCTGGTGTGTGCTTCTGTGAATCCCGCGACACAGAAATGCAATGTACCTATGTGATGTCGCATGCATACGACTTCACATTGGCATTGATCATTTTTTTCTACCGTTTTGAATTTTGAATATCTGGAACTCTCTGTTTACATTACATTATATTTCTTTCTGATAAGCCGTTCGTTGGTAGTGAAAGCTAAACTATATAGATTTGTGTTTTTAATACACCATTAAACGCATATTTTTGCACTTTATTATTATCTACAGTCCCTAACTTAGACCGTAGGTTGGTTAGTTGGTTGGTTGGTTGATGGTTTATGGTGCAAGGCCCTCAAAGGGCCAAAGAGCGCCTTAGAATGTAAATAGGGTATTCTTAAGAGTAAAAAACGGAACTTTTTACGAAAATTTTGCATGGGGCTACCTTGACCCGGGTCCCGACCCCTTCCAAAAACCGTCTACCGTCTAAGTTAGATAACCATAAGTAGTATACCAAATCTGGTTGTCCTAAATTGAAAACTGTAGATTTTACGAAATTTTTATGAGGAGGGGGAGGGGCTCTCACTACCGGGTTCCAGCCCCTTCCATAAACCGTCTAGCGTCTAAGTTAGAGTTTCATGATACCAAATTTGGTGGTTCTGAATTGAAAACTCTAGTTTTTAAGAAAATGTTGTATGTCTGTGTGTGTGTGTGCGGGGCGGGCGGGGCTCCGACCCCCAGGGCCTTGACCCGTCCCCAAAACCGTCGATCGTCTAAGTTAAAGTACCATGAGATAGTATACCAAATTTGGTGGTTCTAAATTGAAAACTGTAAATTTTACGAAAAAGTGTTTATTCGGGGGGGGGGAGTCTGACCCCCGGGCTCCAACCCTTCCAAAAACCGTCTAGCGTCTAAGTTAGAGTACCATGAGATAGTATACCAAATTTGGTGGTTCTAAATTGAAAACTGTAGATTTTGCGAATTTTTATATGAGGGGGCCCTTACCCCCGGGCTGCAACCCCTTCAAAAAATCGTCGAGCGTCTAAATTAGAGTACCATGCGATAGTATACCAGATTTGGTGGTTCTGAATTGAAAACTGCAGTTTTTAAGAAAATTTTGTATGTGGGAGCTCTGACCCTCCCGGGCCTTGATCCGTTCCAAAAACGGTCTACTATCTAAGTTAGAGTACCATGAGATAGTATACCAAAGTTGGTGGTTCTAAATTGAAAACTGTCGCCCACGTTCACTGTAACAAATCATGTTTTTACGTATTAATTTTGGTGCTTCGCTATTTGTGATTTTTCTGTTTTAATGTGCCATTGAAGATAGCTCACCATGTTTCCCATGTTCTCTTCGATGATGTTGGGTTTTATGTTGTTGTATATAATTCTTCCTTCTGCACAGTTTACTGCCCACGCAATGTCCCCTTCATTTTGTTGAATATTTTTTTAAAATATTAGTCACTGTGTGTATAATATAATGTAACAAGATGCCCTTCTGAGTACATTTAGCGTTATTTCCCCTTGTCACTGAATACTTCTGTACATATGTTGTAAATTTTGAATGTAGCATCACTGTTGCATTTCTGTGAATTAGTACCTAATGTTTAATCTTTAGTATGGTAGTAATGCTTAATTGGAATTTGTGCATAGTATAGAATCATGTCTTGCCCTGTCTACAATACTGTAGGTAAACATTTTCGTTTGTATCGCTCGTGCTTTATTGTCTGCCTCTTCTTCGCCCTACGTGGCGAAATAATTTTTTTTTTTATGATTTTAACAATATTTTGTTTTACGTTTCACTGGAACTTTCCAGCTGATGTATATACCGCTGTATTTATTGGCAGAATTCCATTGTCATGTACATAGAAATGTTATTTTACTGAAGAATAAAGGCAATTTTGAAATGTAGATTTTACAAAAAAAAAATATTCGGGGGTGTCTGACCCCCCGGGCTCCAACCCCTTCCAAAAACCGTCTAGCGTCTAAGTTAGAGTACCATGAGATAGTATACCAGATTAGGTGGTTCTGAATTGAAAACTGTAGTTTTTAAGAAAATTTTGTATGTGGGGGCTCTGACCCCCGGGCCTTGACCCGTTCCAAAAACGGTCTGCCGACTAAGTTAGAGTACCATAAGATAGTATACCAAATTTGGTGGTTCTAAGATGAAAACTGTAGATTTTACGAAATTTTTTATGAGGGGGGGGAGCTCCGACCCCGCGGGCTCCAACTCCTTCCAAAAGCCGTCTAGCGTCTAAGTTAGAGTACCATGAGATAGTATACCAAATTTGGTGGTTCTAAATTGAAAACTGTAAATTTTACGAAAAAGTGTTTATTCGGGGGGTCTGGCCCCCCGGGGTCCAACCCCTTCCAAAAACCGTCTAGCGTCTAAGTTAGAGTACCATGAGATAGTATACCAGATTAGGTGGTTCTGAATTGAAAACTGTAGTTTTTAAGAAAATTTTGTATGTCGGGTGGGGGGGGGGGGGGGGCTCTCACTGCCCGGGCCTTGATCCGTTCCAAAAACGGTCTGCCGTCTAAGTTAGGGTACCATAAGATAGTATACCAAATTTTGTGGTTCTTTGAAGAAAACTGCCGATTTTACGAAATTTTTTATGAGGGGGGGCTCCGACCCCGCGGGCTCCAACCCCTTCCAAAAACCGTCTAGCGTCTAAGTTAGAGTTTCATGTTACCAAATTTGATGGTTCTGAAATGAAAACTAGATTTTACGAAAATTTTGTACGTAGGGGGGGGGGGAGCTCCGACTCCCCGGGCCTTGACCCGTTCCAAAAACTGACAACCGTCTAAGTTAGAGTACTATGAGATAGGATACCTGATTTGGTGGTTCTGAATTGAAAACTGTATGTGTGGGGGCTCTGACCAACCGGGCCCCTGACCCTTTCCAAAAACCGTCTAAGTTAGAGTACCATGAGATAATATACCAAATTTGGTAGTTCTAAGTTCTAAATTGAAAACTATATCTTACGGCAATTCTGGGGGGGGCTCTGACCCCACCCCCACCCCCTGCAACCGCTTCCCAAAACCGTCTACAGTCTAAGTTAGAATGCCACGAGATAGTATACCAGATTTGGTGGTTCTGAATTGAAAACTGTAGATTTTACGAAAATTTTGTATATGGGGTGCTCTGTCCAACCGGGCCCTGCCCCGTTCCAAAAACCGTTTACCGTCTAATATTTTTAGTGCCAAAGAAAAACGTAATATTCCTATCCTGTCTGCGTGTCCAAACTTTATAAATTTGATCAGGGAGCAAGACGTTCGAAATCGTACCTTTTCCTGCATTCGTTTTGTATGTAACCAAAATCTGTAAACGCGACGAATTGACGTGGTCGACGAATTGACGTAGTCGACGAATTTGTCCGCGACGAATTGACGCAGTCGACGAATTGACGCGCGACGAATTAACGCGCGACGAATTGACGCAGTCGACGAATTGACGCCCGACGAATTGACGTAGGCGACGAATTGACGCGCGACGAATCGTCGCAGTCGACGAATTGACGCAGTCGACGAATTGACGCACGCGACGAATTGACGTAGAACCCACGTAGACTGTTCCGCGCAGTATGCGCCGTTGCACCATCCTGCGGAAAGAAAGCATATGTTCGCTCTTGCGGCAACAAATGGGTTGAACAGTTGCTGAACATAGCGCTCCGAGAAGATGATTTCAGTGAAAAAGAATGGGCCGACTATCCTCTTCGCAGACACAGCACACCAAACGCCTATGTTTTGATCGTACAGAGGAGTCTCCATTGTCCATCTGGGATTCGTGTCGGTCCAAATCCTGCTGTTTTGCGCATTGACATACCCGGACAGATGGAAGCATGTTTCATCTGTCATGTAATAAAGTGTTGGGTCCATTGCACCGCTGACAATGGTCTCCTGAAACCACTTTCAATATTGCATCCGTTTTGCATAATCAGGAGTTTTAAGTTCTTGGAGCGCCATAACTTTGTACTGCCTAAAATGCAAATCCACCTTAAGTATGCGTCTGCATGACGTGGTTGATATTTCCGTTGCAGACGATAATCGGCGAATCGACTTCCGAGGGCTTTGTAACATCATTGAGCCCTCATCCTTGATATTTTCTTCAGTACGAATTGTCTTGGGTTTGTTTATTTTCGTGTTGCACACAGTTCCGGTTTCACGAAATTTCCTCACTAACTTCTGTACCACTGATTTCGCTGGTGCTGCACAATGTGGAAATTTTTCTGTAAAGAACTCATTTAAGACCTTGTATGAGTTATTTCTGAAATACTGTTCCACAATAAAAATCCGCTGTTCCGTACTTAAAACCATTTCCGTTACCTTTGTTCTCTCTTGACTTACACTTATGACAGCGTACCTACACTGCTATGCCTATGACTAACCACTCCGGAGAATTCCTTTGTAGCTGTACACGCAGAAACCGGTTAGAAGTGGAACAAAGCGGTTTGAACCGGAAACCCGCCAAACAATTTTAGCCCGCCTTTTTATATGGCGCACCAGGTAAATGGAAAACCTAGGTAGAACGGACCATAACTTTCAACTGGTACTTCCCCTTTCCGCTCGTCATTTCGCTAAAGCCTTTCCTTATTTTTCAGCCGTGTCAAAGGTCATCAGCGGCCTGAGAATCATTTCCCAATAATCACTTTTTTTGTCAATTCTTAACAAACCCCAGAAACTGATGCATACTAAAAGAGATAAAGGAATCTCTCTCAGAACAAAGAGAAAGGAAGAAGGGGGGGGGATGACATAGCAGTTCACAAAACCAAAGCACATTACAAGGAAATAAATATTATAGCACCATTTAAAAAAATTAATGAACACACACCAGTTTTTGAAATTGCTCACCATTTCATGAGCAAAAGAAAATAATAATTATTATATTCATCAAAAAAAAGTAAAATAAAGTCCCACAAAAATTCTCACTGAAACATTTAAATTTTGGCCGACTAACAGTTCGCATTTACGTAATGTAAATTAACACGAAAGAAGTTGCTACCACAATTAAAGGCAAAATGAAATGCTACGATTAGCCCTTAACATAACAATTACTTAGGTACTGAATAATAATAGAAATAAAGAATCATAAGCTATCTCATTAATACACACCAAAAATGTTATGTTCACAGCTCCCTTTTTCCTTTTGTGCTAGAAATGAGGAAGAAAACCAACAAACAAAAAAACAAAACAAAAAAACATAGCTACTACTGCAAACATATTCACAATGTTACCATACATTCAAGTTACTACACAGAACCAAAAATTATTGCTTTGCCACTCATTTTGACTAAGAGAAAAAAAGAAAGATAGGGAAGAGAAAGAATTTGCTTAACTTTTTCTTATCTTTCCTCCACACTTCATGTTCGTAAGGAGTTAAAAAATGGAACTAATTAAGGAACAATTTTCATTTTCCTCTGAATTATTTTTATGTTTGCAAATTCTCATAAAATATGCGTGGATATATCAATAAACAAGAAAGATGACACCGAATTTTCGGGTGTAATAAACACGTCTTTTGAATCCGTTCTGACGCAAATTAAATTTATCAAAGCTATTCAAAGTCAATGGAACCGGTATGGAAAACAATAGATCTGACCAAAGAAGGAAGATTTTCAATCGGGTTTTTAATCCCTCAGATATTGCTGTAAACGGAATCGCGAGCTTACGAACTCTTAGAAACAGAGATATCGACAAAAATAAGATGTGACTTTAGTCCCCTAGTGAGAAAACCATGCATCATTTTAAGAAGAAAGTATTCTCGAAAGGTGTATCCATATAAGCATTATCGGTCGAAGAAAAAAAAATTAGTCGAGTTTTCAGGAGCCCAGATTTTGCAACAAATACATCAGAAGCAGAAATTAACACTTATGACCCCTGGTGGCTAAACCATTCTTTACCAAACATTAGACATTATGTGAAAAATATTTCCCATCAGGTCTTGTATGCGATACAGGAAGCATTTTTCAAATCAGATCTTTAGGAGCAGAAATAACGCAGAAAACGCAATTTACCTTTGTGCCCCCTAGCGGAAAATCTATGATTTACTTGAAAATTTTGAATTTATAGGAAAAACATTTCGCATCGGAAACACTATCCAACAAAGAAGGAATTTTTCAAATCGTACTATTAGAAGTAGAGATATTTGCAAAAATAAGATATATATCTACGCTCCCTGGCGTAGAAACCATGCATTTGTCAAGAAGAAAATAATCCTAAGAGGTTTGTCGACATGAGGAGTAGTATCGGTCAACAAACGACTTTTTTTCAATCGAGAATTTTGAAGCTTATATTTTGCTGCAAATACATCAGAAACGGAAATTAAGATTTACGACACCTGGTGGCCAAACCATTTTTTTTACAAAAATTAGAAATTATGTGCAAACGATTTCCCATCAGGAGCTGTATCCGGTGCAGAAAGAATTTTTTAAATCGGAGATTTAGAAGCAGAGATATAGGGAGAAGCGCAATTTACCTCTACGCCCCCTAGCGGGAAGTCTATGAAATACTTGAAAATTTTGAAATTATATGAAAAACATGTCACACGGAAAAGACTATCCTACAAAGAAGGAATTTTTCAAATCGGACTCCTAGAAGTACAGATATTGACAAAAATAATATATACATCTACGCCCCTGGCGGAGAAACTGTGGGATATTTTAGCAAGAAAATATTCCTAAAAGGTTTATCGATGTGAGTGGCATCAGTCCACGAAAGAATTTTTTCAATGGATATTTTAGAATCTCAGATTTTATGGCAAATACATCAGAAGCAAAATATAACACTTATGCCCCCTGGTGGCCAAAGTATTATTTACCAAAAATTCGAAATTATATGCAAAAGATTTTCCAGTAGGTGATGTATCCGCTGAAAAAAGATTTTTCAAATCGGAGTTTTAGGAGAACAGTTATCGGAAAAAATTTAATGTACTTTTACGCTCACTAGCGAAAAATCTATGCGTAATTTGAAAAGGAAACTATACCTAAAACACTGTTCGACATAAATGGAATCGAATAATAAAATAATTTTCTCAATCGGATGTTTAGAAGCAAATATGTGGAATAAAAAGTAATTTTGAATTCGACATTATCTGCATTTACGCCCCCTAGCGGCAAAATTGTACATCGTGAAAAAAAAAAAAACGAAATGAAGGATCATCATTCGCATATTTCAAGCTTTCGAATGCAAAAAAGAATTTTTCAAATCGAACTAATAGTTGCAGAGATACCGTGGGTACAGACGGACGGACGGACAAACCGATAACAGAAGCACGATCTTTTTTTACAAAAGACGTGCCAAAAATCTGGTGACAGTGATCAGGTTTCACCAAATTTAGCAACAGATCAGGAATTTCCACACCAACCAACATTGTCACGCAAGCAACAGAAATGTTCGTATAACCTAAAAAAAAAAAAAAAGTAGAAATAAGCTTAGTAAGTGGGTTTGGAAATACATCCTGAAATACTATTGTGTCCCAAAGAAACGAAAGGCAATCGTACGTTCACTCAACAGTGCTCTCGTATTTTCTCTGGTGCTCTGTGCAGAGAAATACTATGTGAAAGGTCACTCTTTACGAAGACATTTTTATCCAAACTGAGTACTCAAGAAAGAAAAATAACAGAGCAGAAATGACGGCTTCACGACAACAAGATAATGGCTTAGAGTAAGAGTGCTTTTTCTTCGCAACGAAAAGAGTATAGTTTCTTGTAGAATTTCGTTTTCGTCAGCTGTTTTCGAACAGAAAAAAAAAAAATTGGGAGAAACAACGTGAAGGCGTGGTACCAAGAAAAGGAGGAGTATGAACAGCAACTCACTGCAAACAAAAACATTCACGAGAAGATATTTTTTTCTCGAAAGTGCTGAAACTTATATCACATGAACTGCAATGCACTCAAGAAAAATGAAAAAAAATATATACATAAAACTGACAGCTCTAATAAACATATATAAATATATAAAAATTTGATAGATCAGTTGAAAATCGTGTTTCAAAAGAAATGAGATAGCAGAAATCGATCGAACCTAATAATATCGACAAATTGCGTGCAACAGACGTAAGTGAATGAAATGTCAGCTTTGGGAAGAAACTCTTTTGACAGAAAAGTTTAAAATTAAAATATGTTTATAACAGGGTGATTTACTCCAGGCTCAACACCTATTTTTTACGCTTTCCAAAGTAGGTTAAAGAAACGCATATGCTTCAGCTATGTCAGTCTGTCCGTTCGCACGTTAACTAGCGTAAAAATGGTTCGATTTCGATGAAATTTTAGTATGTGGTAGGGGACAACCTAAAGACGAACCCTATTGAAAATGGGCGAAATGAAGTTAAAGGTCAGGGCATAGGAACGGGATCCATTCCATCGCCATTATGCGCCATAACGTGCGTAAAAATGGTTCGATTTCGATGAAATTTTAATATGTAGTAGGAGATTACCTGTGCATGAACCCTGCCTAAAATGGGCGAAATGGGGTCAAAGGTCAAGAAATAGGAGCGGGATCCATTCCATTGCCTTTAATGCCTCATAACTTGGGTAAAAATGGTTAGATTTCGTGGAAATTTTAGTATGTGGTAGGGGACAACCTGGGGACGAAATCAACGGGCGAAATGGGGTCAAAGGTCATTAAATAGGAGCGGGATCTATTCAATTGCCCTTATGCTTCATAATTTGCGTAAAAAGTGTTCGATTTCGATGAAATTTTAGTACGTGGTAGGGGACAACTGGGGACGAACCCTATTGAAAATGGGCAAAATGGGGTCAAAGGTCAAGATATAGGAGCGGGATCCATTCCATTGTCTTTTATGACTCATTACTTAAGTAAAAATGGTTCAATTTCGATGAAATTTTAATATGTAGTAAGGGACCACCTGGAGTCGAACTCAACGGGTGAAATGGGGTCAAAAGTCATTCCATAGGAGCGGGATTTATTCCATTGCTCTCATGCGTCATAATTTGCGTAAAAGGTGTTCGATTTCGATGAAATTTTAATATGTGGTAGGGGACCACTGGGGACGAACCCTACTGAAAATGGGCGAAATGTGATCAAAGGTCAGGACATAATAGCGAGATCCATTCCATTGCTCTTATGCCTCATAGCTTGCGTAAAAATGGTTCGATTTCGACAAAACGTTTTCATGTTGTTCCGGAGGTATACAGAACCGGTTCTGTTGAATATCATCAAAATGAGGTCAAAGGTCATGTCGCAATAGCGAGATTTATTCCACAGTCCAGTATCCTTATAACTTCACTAAAAGTGCTTCTATTGCGACAAAACATTTTTTTGTTGTTCCGGAGGCATACTTAACCAATTCCGTTTAATATATTCGAAATGGGGTCAAAGGTCAGGACACAGGAGCGAGATTTATGCCAGAGCCATTATCCTCATAACTTGAGTAATGATTTCTGGTATGTTGGAAAGCGTATCGTAATCAATGCATTGCATGATTTTACTAACTTGTTTTAACTAACCCACGATTGCAAAGGCACATTTTAATGAAATTAATGTGAAACATACATTGATCCTTTAAATAATTGGCCCAATGATACGTCGTAGGGACACTGCACACCAGACACCGATTTTCAGTGGATGTAATATCTCTTCATGGATGGCGTGGGGATTATCATTGGCCCACACCCGTGTATTTTGCGAGTTTACATAGCCGGATAAATGGAACCACGATTCGTCAGTAAACCATGTTATGTCCAACAGGGCGGGGTTTTCGGTTAAAATTTTGGCAAACCGTTAACAATATGCCAGTCGCTTTGCAAAATCCGGTGGCCGGAACTCTTTCACAGCCGTAATACGGCACGGTTTAATCTTATCCTGTTTGGCTGCTCTTCGACATGTCGAATACGATCGTTCAGTCTCTTGATGGGATAGCCGCCTAATAGATTTTTGACGGGTTGCCAACAACATCTGCTTCACATCCTGTATTGTGTTCTCGACCATCTGGGGTTGTCCGCCCGAATGCGAATCCACCAAGCTTTCACGTTCTCTCCAGCTTCTTCGCCAATTTCGAAGTGGTGGCTCTGGTGGGTGGCTTACGCCCACCAAACTCCTTCAAAAACTCCTTCTGACGTTGTTCGAAGGAACCGGTTACCTGGTACTGATGCACAGTGAACACACGCTCTTCGATTGCGTACACCATCTTCATTCGACCGCCTCGCATAAACTGTTTTGGAAGACACGCTATTTTCCCACCACTACTAAACAGATGGCGCGTCAGTACGGTTTCACCATGCAGGGAAGACATTTTTGTTCATAGGTAATGCATGTCGACTGCTTCTTCAGGGAACAAAGAACTGCTCCGTTCGGGTTTCACGCTCATCGTATATTCCCGATTTCATATATTCACCGTAATAAGTGTTCAGCTCGAGTGAATCACCCTGTATAAAGCAAAACCATAAAAACCTTTCGAGGAACTCCCAAGAAAACGAAGATAGATTAATTGTGCTTAGTTTTATTGACATAGCTCTATTTACAGTGAATTTTTCCTTTTATATACTGATTAACTTAGAAAATGCCACACCAGGAAGTATTTGCCGGAGTGCCATACCAATTGGTGGGTATATGTCCACAGCTTCGCCATGTAAATGACTGCATTTACGAATTAATTACATGATACATTAGGTGAGGGAGATAAAATAAGAAACTGGCTTGGCGTAGCAAAGTACGGTCATCCTCATCCGCATGCGTAGACCACTGCATCGGAGTGATCTCTGGGGTGAAAGCTTTAGTAAGAAGTGGCAATGCCTTCATCGGGAATCCAACCATGACACGAACACTTTTATTAGAAGTTAGTTGTTTGGTGTCCTCCTTGCGGTAAAAACGCCACGGGATTCAACATCCGTCGACCGAATATGGCGAAAGCGGTTGAAGGAAGGAAAGTGCGTCGTCGTAGTGGGACTGGTGCACATTGATGGCTTTCAAACTCCTCGATCGGCGCATTCGATGGCAAGCAGTAGCTGCCCAGAAATCCACAGCAAACGACATTCTACGAGGTATACAGGCAGACATGTGCATACCCGTATTGTCCAGAGTTGGAAATGGGTTAAATAATTTTCTCAGGTCCAACCCGGACATTACGTGACTGGACCCGACACGGATTTGACACGTCTGCTATACACTATAAATTCAAAATTCAATTTATATTTATACATAATTATATACACACTGAGTGGCCACTTTATGGTGACCACCCCGTAGTACTTCGTTGGGCCACCTTTTGCATTTAACACTGCGTCGATTCTTCGTGGCATGGACTCCACGAGATGTTGATAGGTGGTTTAAGGAATCTGGGACCATGCTTAATAAATAGCACTTTCTAGGAGTGTGAGATTACAGGGTTGTGGATCCAGCTGTCTGATGGCTCGTTCAACTTCATCCCACAAATTCTGATTTGGAGATTGTGGGGGCCACCTAAGCAAAGTAAACTCACCGGAATGTTCCTGAAACCAATTCTGTACAATACGAGCACTATGGCAGGACGCATTATTTTGTTGAAAGTAGCCATCGCCATTGGGATATACCATCCACATGACAGGATGCACTTGGTCCACAACGATGTTTAGATATGATGTGCCAAGCAGACGCGAATTAAAGGGCCCAAAGCATGTCAGGAAAACATTCCCCATACCATAACGTTGCCTCCACCAGCTTGAAGGGTTGTAGCAATGCATTTGGGGTCCATGCGTTCGTGCTGTTTCCACCAAATTCTCTCTCGACCATCGGCATGGTGCAACTGAAAACGTGATTCATCGGACGGCATAATTTGTTTCCAATAATCGACTGTCCAATCCTTGTGCTCCTGTGCGAACTGGAGACGTTTTCTCTTGTTAACTGCAGACAGCAAAGGTGTTCGAACACGGCTGCCATATCTCATCTGATGACGGCGAACAGTGCGTGCAGAGATCATTTGAGGGGATGGTCTGTAATTTGCTGCACTGTTGCTTTACCAGTCTGGACACTTTAGCCCGAGCAGTCGATAACGACCCAGTTTTTTTGGCTGACAGTTCCAGTCTTTAAACATTTTAACAACAGCTGTTCTGGAATATTTCACGAATGCGGCAGTTTCGGTGATACTCGCTTGATGGCTCCGAGCTACTACAATCATCCTACGTTGAAAGTCCGTCAAATCGCATTTTTTACCCAACCCAAAAATCACTACTGTCGCAAGCACTAAGCTTTTCCTTTTTGTACTAATCTCGCTCTATAGCGGCAATAGCGTGCTGCCATAGCTCATTTTCTTAAAACTCTCAGGTGGTCATAATAAAGTGGCCACTCAGTTTATATATACACACTGAAGCGCCAGAAAAACTCGTACATCAGTCTAATACTTGGTAGGTCTCCCACGGGAGCGCAGGACTGCAGAAATACGACGGAGCATGGACTCCACTAGCTTCTGGAAATATGCTGTAAGCAATGCACACCATACTTCCTGCAGAGCGTTCCACAATTCGGGTGTATTCCGAGGTCTCGGAGTCCTGTGTTCGATAGCGCGTTGCATGGCATCCCAAATGTGTTCTATCACGTTCAAATCTGGGGACTTGGGTGGGAATGGCAATACCCCAAACACATATGAATGCTGCTCTAACCATATTGTAGCGTCCCAACACTTGTGTGGAGGTGCATTGTCCTGTTGGAACAGGCCCAACCTATCAGCATGAATGCAGGACATGAACGGGTGTACCTCGTCAGAAAGGATACGCACATAGCGATGGCCGGTCACAGACGTTTGTAGACGTACCAGAAATCCCAGTGAAGTCCAGTTAAATACACATCATACCATTACGGACCCCCCACCAACCGGTACAGTTCCCTGTTGACAGGCGGGATCCATGGCTTTATGGGGTTTACGCCACACACGAATCCTTCCATCTGCCCGATACAGTTGGAAACGCGACTCGTCAGACCAGGCTACTTGTTTCCAGTCATCAAGCGTCCAGTGGCGGTGTTGCCGTGTCCAAGTGATGCGCATAGCTCTGTGTCGTGCACCCATCAAGAAAACTCGAGTTGGGCGTCGGATCCCAAAGCCCATATCGTGCAGGTATCATGTCTTCGGTGTGAACTGTACTACTCCCCAACCCCAACCACGTAATAACCTGTGGCGCCATCTGGTGGTTGGAAATGTAACTTTCTGGTATTACATTTCTGCAATATGCCCAAAAAATTCCACATCTTTCTGTGCATTTCTGTGAAAACCACATCTGATTACTGTAAATACTGTGCAAATTATTGATTTTTCAAATTTGCTGTTACTCTTGGATCTCTCGGTATACATATGATTATTTATAATTCTATACATACTGTATGATGTATAGTTCCGTATATATTAAATATGATTTAAACACACATACACACACGCACACGCGCGCGCACACACACACACACACACACACACACACACACACACACACGGTGCTTTCAAAAAGTCTCTCCGCAGTGGTTATTTTAGGTTATATAGAAATTATACAAATGTATAACAGGAAAGAATAATTTACTCACTTACAGAAAGAGCTGAAACTGTTGCCCTTCACGTAACCTAACAGTTTTACACATGTTTTCAAACACATCTGCGTGAGTAAAAAAGTCCTTCCGCAGTAATGCTAAGCTTGTTCCACTTAATGTTGATTGTTCTAAAGTCAGAATTTTTGAATTAAGTTACTTGTTATACGTTTAACTTCAGTTTTCGCTGTTTTCTTGATAACATGTCAAGCTTCACAATGCGTTTTACCGAAACGCCAATTTTCATCAGCATCTAATGAGTTGAAAGTTTCCAAAATGTGGGTGTTGATTTCATCATTGCCCCACAAGAAGGAAAGGACACTCATTAAATCAACCTTTACATTACGGAAACTTTCAACTCATCACAAGCTTGTGGAACTTGGTGTTGCTGTGAAACATATTCTAGTTTCTTAATGAGACGGAAGAGCTTCAAGCACTCACTCTTCTCCTTTTAGTTTTCAACATGAACATACACTACTGTCCACCCAAAATGCAACACCAAGAAGAAAGCATCCGATTGGCCTGAAATTCGCAGCATGTGTCGCCCGCGAGAGGACATGCAAACAATCAGCATTGCAGTGCATATGCAAATCATGTGTGCCCGGCACGCCGCCGAGAAGCACTATAAGAAGGGTGCACGGAAGGCGGGGTGTAAGTGGTGGAAGTATGTTGTGCTGCCGGACCTGTGCGTGGGAAGCTTCCTGATGCCTCGTCGCAGAAAACGGCAGTCATTCCAGCACGTTTCGGAGGTCGACAGAGGACGAATAGTGGCTTATCGCGACAGCGGTTTATTGTACCGAGACATCGGCGCCCGTGTGGGACGACATCCAGCCACAGTGAGGCGAGTATGGATTCGGTGGGTGCAGGAGGGACGGACGGACCGACGTGAGCAATTGCCGCAGCCGCGGCACACCACCAAACGAGAGGACCGGCATGTTGTGCAGCAAGCATTGACGGCGCTCACCGCCACTTCACGAACGTTAGCGCAGGAATTAGGGTGTGTTGCGCAACAATCTGTGTCAGCACGTACCGTTCGACGTCGTCTGCAGAAGCGGGGACTTGTCGCACGGCGCCCATTGCTCCGATTACAATTGACGTTACACCAACGGCGAGTGCGGATGGAGTGGGCCGTTGAACTCCGCATATGGACTACGGAATGGCACGACATTGGCTTCTCTGACGAATCCCGCTTCTGCCTGCAACACAGCGATGATCGGATCCGCTTGTGGTTGTACCGCAGCGAGAGACTGTATGAAGCCTGCATTATGCATCGCCATACCGGTTGGTCGCCTGGCGTTATGGTTTGCGATGCAACTCGACATGACACCCGCACCCCTCTGGTACGCATCGCTTGCACACTCAACAGCCACCGCTACATCTCCGACGTTTTGGAGCCTGTAGTCCTCCCTTACCTGCAGCACCTGCCAGAGGTCACGTTTCAACAGGACAATGCGCGCCCGCATGTGGCACGCATCGTGCAACAATTCTTCACGGCTCACCAGATGTCACTGCTGCCGTGGCTCGCCTGTTCTTTTGATATATCGCCCATCGATCACGTCTGGTTGCTGATTGGCAAGTGGTCCAGCAAGCACCACCCGCGGCTACGCCTGATGAACTGTGGAAACGTGTGGAAGCAGCCAGGACCGACATGCCCCCAAGCCCACATGCAAAGCCTCTTTCGTTCGATGCCGCGGCGTGAAGCGGCCGTTATTGCCAGCCATGGGGGCCACACGAACTATTGATATCTGCGTGTTCCGCAAGTCGTACGGGCCTGTAAGCTCAATCGTTTCATCTTTGTATCTGTTGTTATGTGTCCAGTAAATCTGGCTTTGCTATCTCGTGTCCTTCTTGGTGTTGCATTTTGGGTAGCCAGCAGTGTATTTGTTAGCCTCGACGCCTTTTTCTGTCTCCATAATATTAAATTCATTCATTTTAACAAATAAGGCATTAATTCTAAAAACGACATGCAATGTGACGGGATGTTAGCACGTCAAACGAAATGCTCTGAATGCTCAGCGTAAAAGATGCAATGTGAAAAGTAACTCCCAATCTTACAATGTGACACGCGGGGTGTGAGAGAGTGAATCGGAAGAGAAGTAGGAGACAGGAGCTTTGCCTGTATCTTGCTGCGGACATTCGCACTAGAAAAAAAAATCCAAAGTATCGTTCCACGATAGAGTATCGGTGAGTTTATCGCTTTTGCCGTATGTTCGGTCGTTGTAATCTTCGTTGCTTTAAGAAAGAGACGGCAGTATTTTTGTATGACAAATCATTTTTCTGTCCGCTGTCACCAGCATCGAGCACAAAATTCCACATGTCGCATTTTTCGTTGAAATATTTTCTTACTTTTCAAAAATAAAACGTAAATGAAACCGGATCGACATCCAGTCACGAACACCTTGACCCGACCCGCTTGATCCGCAAGAAATTGTAGACCCGTTCGCCTGCTGACCCGTGACCCGTTTTTATCTCTGGTATTGTCACCAACTGTGAATCGCAAATTGGATGGGGAAGCCGATTACCACTCACAGAAGCACAGCGTTGCGCAAGGTTGCAACAGTGCAGTATCAGACATGCGTAGCGGGACGAATGCAAACATGACATATTCAGCAACGAGTTTCGCTTCTAAGTGGCCACGATCGCCTATTCAGAGTATGGATCCGAAGTTTCACCCCAATGATTTAGGTGACATTCATCAACGCCACATGGTTCATCAGTCTGGTGTTGGTCCAGAGCGCTGTCATTCTCAAAAGGCGTTCACCATTCGTATGCACAGTTCCCATAGTTTTCGACAGCCAGACAATACGTAGAAAAGATGTTACAACCCGTTTCTTTGCCGTAGCTGCATGGTATGCCTAATTCACATATTTCAACATGATAACACCAGTCAGAAGGGTGCCAACTAAAGTAGGCAGTGACTACAGGTGATGCCCTGGCCAGCGCGCTCTCCAGACGTATCTGCGATAGAGAGCCTGTGGGACCTTACTGGCAGACGACATAGACCTTACTGGCAGACAACATAGATCTTATTGGCAGACGGCAACCGCAATGTCGACGTATTGTCGACAAAGATTTAGGTTAACGACCCCCTAAGGACACCATTCGGAGTTTTCCACTTGATGCCACGTGGTGCGTTGTTTTGCTTAAGGTAAGTTATTACAGTCGATTAGCGGTATTGTCGCAGGAGTAGTAACTGAGTATGCCACACCGAAACAGCGAAACAGACGAGACCCGTACGTACAGCTGACGGAGTTTAAGCGAAATGGATGCGTTGGACTACGGGAAAGCGGACTTTCCTTTCGCTCCATCGCCGCTCCTTTTGAATGAAACGCAAGCACGGTGGTGCGAATATGGCGTCAGTGGGAAGAGGGAGGTCTGGTGCACCGACGTGAGGGATGTGGAGCCCAGTGACGAAAGCACACCAGGGAAGATCACCATTATCACTGTGTGGTACTGACGGACCGACCAGTCATGTCCCGAGGGTTAGCTAAATAATGGACGTCTGTGTCGTATCGAGCGTTGTGAGCTACCTCTGTCGAAAATCGTTTTGTTTTAGAGTTTATTCGTAGTTCATCGCCATTGCTTCGACTTCTTTTGACCTTGAACCACAGATGTCAGCGGCTGCACTGGGACCAAGAACGCAAGCATTCGCGTAGTGAATGGCAGCTCATAGTGTTTTTTTATCGAGTCCCGGTTCAACCTGATGACCTGTGATGAACGCTGATGACCGAGAGAAATGTAGCAGAGCAGACACTTCCCGAACTGACTAGTTGCTTAGATAGTATTCAATGACCGTGCCACGTTGAAAGCCACTGAGCTTTTCCGCACAGCCCATTCTACTCTTTATGTGTGTTTACGATGTTCGCAAGACCACGTGTGTCCTTTTATTCCTGTATGGGACATGGATGTGACGTATGTGGGCAACATCACATGATCAGATAGCGTAATTCCAGAATGAAAAAAATAATGCTAGAAAATACCGTTCTAGATCTGAAACAAAAATAAGGCCGAAAGTAAAACGAAATTTGCGCAAAATGAAATGATTTTCTTTGTTATTAGACTTTTACTTTTGGAGAAAGGAAGTGGCCGGTTCATTTGAACTTCCCTTGATGTTTATTGTATTTTTGTTTCCTCAAAAATAAAATATAGAAGTGAGATACTCCCCGGTTTAGATGACTAACGGAACAGTAAAATATACATTCAGTAGACAAAACGTTAGAGGTGATGGGCAGTTGACATGGGCATCCCCTGCGCAGTATGGAACAGACCCAAACCGAATGCAGGCGATAAATAAGCGGACAGCAGAGCTTCCGAACAATGTATCGTGACCGACGAACATGGGTAAACGTGAGGATTTGAGCGACTTTGATCGTAGACGCGTTGTCAGCGCCAGACAGATGAATACCCCGGCTCTTACGGACCGACTACTTGGCAACTGGGATAGACTACCCAGGCTCGTACGGACCGACTACTTGGCAACGGCGGCTCAAATCACATTCAGGTTAAATGTCGAAGGCCCAAGCAGCGTAAGCGAGCGAACGGTATGGAACACGTTGCATACTTTGAGCTACAGAAGCCGACGCTCTGCTCATGTGCCGCTGTTAACTGCCCATCATTAGCCATTACGCTTCGCCTGGTGCCGGAAACATCAAAACTGTATCGCTGTAGGGTAGCGCAGAGTCTTGTGGTCAGACGAATCCCGTTTTCAGCTGTATCGAACTGAAGGAAAGGTGCAGATGTGGCGTTGAGAGCATGAGGCCATGACATCGTCGTGCCAGCTCGGCTTTCTTCAAGGCGGTGGTGGCTCTGCGATAATTTGGGGAGTCTTCTCATTAGGTCCCCTAACGTGTCTGGAGAAGTTGTTAACCACTGCGCGCTACCACCAAGTTTTGGTTTATCAGCTACACGCCTTCACGGCTTTCGCGCATCCTGTGTCCTATGGTCTGTTTTAGAAGCACAATGCGCCACCCCACCGAGACGCACACACGCAGGCATGGCTCTAGGGACACTCATCTGAGTTTGGAACAATCTAGTGGACCCCAAAGTCACCGGATTTAAACCCTTGTAGAAGCTCTCTGTGATACCTTGGAACGGAACATCAAATCCATGGATCCTGAACCGACGTCTCGGGTGGAGTTGTGGACAATGTTCTAAAATACATGGCTAGTACTCATTCCGGAAAGTCTCTGGTATCTGGTGGAGTCGATACTTCAGCGTGTACTGGCTGTTATTCGCGCTAGAGGAGGGTCAACACGTTGTTAGGTAGGTATATCTAATGTTTTGTCTATTGAGTGTATATTAATGGTCAAGGAAAAGACGCAGCGGTTAGATAGAAGAAAAAGACAAAGCGGTTAGATATAAGGAAAAGACACAGCGGTTAGATAGAAGAAAAAGACAAAGCGGTTAGATAGAAGGAAAAGACACAGCGGTTAGATAGAAGGAAAAGACACAGCGGTTAGATAGAAGGAAAAAGACACAGCGGTTAGATAGAAGGAAAAGACACAGCGGTTAGATAGAAGGAAAAGACACAGCGGTTAAATAGAATGAAAAGACACAGAGGTTAGATAGAAGGAAAAGATACAGAGGTTAGATACAAGGAAAAGACACAACGGTTAGACAGAAGGAAAAGACACAGCGGTTAGATAGAAGTTTGGAACAATCTAGTGGACCCCAAAGTCACCGGATTTAAACCCTGTAGAAGCTCTCTGTGATACCTTGGAACGGAACATCAAATCCATGGATCCTGAACCGACGTCTCGGGTGGAGTTGTGGACAATGTTCTAAAATACATGGCTAGTACTCCCTCCGGAAAGTCTCTGGTATCTGGTGGAGTCGATACTTCAGCGTGTACTGGCTGTTATTCGCGCTAGAGGAGGGTCAACACGTTGTTAGGTAGGTATATCTAATGTTTTGTCTATTGAGTGTATATTAATGGTCAAGGAAAAGACACAGCGGTTAGATAGAAGGAAAAGACACAGCGGTTAGATAGAAGAAAAAGACAAAGCGGTTAGATATAAGGAAAGACACAGCGGTTAGATAGAAGAAAAAGACAAAGCGGTTAGATAGAAGGAAAAGACACAGCGGTTAGATAGAAGAAAAAGACAAAGCGGTTAGATATAAGGAAAAGACACAGCGGTTAAATAGAAGGAAAAGACAAAGCGGTTAGATAGAACGAAAAGACAAAGCGGTTAGATAGAAAGAAAAGACACAGCGGTTAGATAGATAGAAAAGAGAAAGCGGTTAGATAGAAAGAAAAGACACAGCGGTTAAATAGAAAGAAAAGACACAGAGGTTAGATAGAAGGAAAAGATACAGCGGTTAGATACAAGGAAAAGACACAACGGTTAGACAGAAGGAAAAGACACAGCGGTTAGATAGAAGGAAAAGACACAGCGGTTAGATAGAAGGAAAAAACACAGCGGTTAGATAGAAGGAAAAGACACAGAGGTTAAATAGAAGAAAAAGACAAAGCGGTTAAATAGAAGGAAAAGACACAGCGGTTAGATAGAAGGAAAAGACACAGCGGTCAGATAGAAGGAAAAGACACATCGGTTAGACAGAAGGAAAAGACTCAGCGGTTAGATAGAAGAAAAAGACAAAGCGGTTAAATAGAAAGAAAAGACACAGAGGTTAGATAGAAGGAAAAGATACAGCGGTTAGATACAAGGAAAAGACACAACGGTTAGACAGAAGGAAAAGACACAGCGGTTAGATAGAAGGAAAAGACACAGCTGTTAGATAGAAGGAAAAACAAAGCTGTTAGATAGAAGGAAAAACAAAGCGGTTAGATAGAAGGAAAAGACACAGAGGTTAAATAGAAGAAAAAGACAAAGCGGTTAAATAGAAGGAAAAGACACAGCGGTTAGATAGAAGGAAAAGACACAGCAGTTAGATAGAAGAAAAAGACAAAGCGGTTAGATATAAGGAAAAGACACAGCGGTTAAATAGAAGGAAAAGACAAAGCGGTTAGATAGAACGAAAAGACAAAGCGGTTAGATAGAAAGAAAAGACACAGCGGTTAGATAGATAGAAAAGACAAAGCGGTTAGATAGAAAGAAAAGACACAGCGGTTAAATAGAAAGAAAAGACACAGAGGTTAGATAGAAGGAAAAGATACAGCGGTTAGATACAAGGAAAAGACACAACGGTTAGACAGAAGGAAAAGACACAGCGGTTAGATAGAAGGAAAAGACACAGCGGTTAGATAGAAGCAAAAAACACAGCGGTTAGATAGAAGGAAAAGACACAGAGGTTAAATAGAAGAAAAAGACAAAGCGGTTAAATAGAAGGAAAAGACACAGCGGTTAGATAGAAGGAAAAGACACAGCAGTTAGATAGAAGAAAAAGACAAAGCGGTTAGATATAAGAAAAAGACACAGCGGTTAGATAGAACGAAAAGACAAAGCGGTTAGATAGAAAGAAAAGACACAGCGGTTAGATAGATAGAAAAGACAAAGCGGTTAGATAGAAAGAAAAGACACAGCGGTTAAATAGAAAGAAAAGACACAGAGGTTAGATAGAAGGAAAAGATACAGCGGTTAGATACAAGGAAAAGACACAACGGTTAGACAGAAGGAAAAGACACAGCGGTTAGATAGAAGGAAAAGACACAGCGGTTAGATAGAAGGAAAAGACACAGCGGTTAGATAGAAGGAAAAGACACAGAGGTTAAATAGAAGAAAAAGACAAAGCGGTTAAATAGAAGGAAAAGACACAGCGGTTAGATAGAAGGAAAAGACACAGCGGTCAGATAGAAGGAAAAGACACATCGGTTAGACAGAAGGAAAAGACTCAGCGGTTAGATAGAAGAAAAAGACAAAGCGGTTAGATAGAAGGAAAAGACACAGCGGTTAAATAGAAGAAAAAGACAAAGCGGTTAGATACAGGGAAAAGACACAGCGGTAAGATAGAAGAAAAAGACAAAGCGGTTAGATAGAAGGAAAAGACACAGCGGTTAGATAGAAGGAAAAGACACAGCGGTTAGATAGATAGAAAAGACAAAGCGGTTAGATAGATGGAAAAGACAAAGCAGTTCGATAGAATGAAAAGACACAGAGGTTAAATAGAAGGAAAAGACACAGCGGTTAGATAGAAGGAAAAAACAAAGCGGTTAGATAGAATGAAAAGACAGCGGTTAGATAGAAGGAAAAGGCAAAGCGGTTAGATAGAAGGAAAAGACACAGCAGTTAGATAGAAGGAAAAGACACAGCGGTTAGATAGAAGGAAAAAACAAAGCGGTTAGATAGAAGGAAAAGACAAAGCGGTTAGATAGAAGGAAAAGACAAAGCGGTCAGATAGAAGGAAAAAGACAAAGCGGTTAGATAGAAGGAAAAAGACACAGAGGTTAAATAGAAGGAAAAGACACAGCGGTTAGATAGAAGGAAAAGACACAGCGGTTAGATAGAAGGAAAAGACAAAGTGGTTAGATAGAAGGAAAAGACAAAGCGGTTAGATAGAAGGAAAAGACACAGCGGTCAGATAGAAGGAAAAGACACATCGGTTAGACAGAAGGAAAAGACTCAACGGTTAGATAGAAGAAAAAGACAAAGCGGTTAGATAGAAGGAAAAGACACAGCGGTTAAATAGAAGAAAAAGACAAAGCGGTTAGATACAGGGAAAAGACACAGCGGTTAGATAGAAGAAAAAGACAAAGCGGTTAGATAGAAGGAAAAGACACAGCGGTTAGATAGAAGGAAAAGACACAGCGGTTAGATAGATAGAAAAGACAAAGCGGTTAGATAGAAGGAAAAGACAAAGCGGTTCGATAGAATGAAAAGACACAGAGGTTAAATAGAAGAAAAAGACAAAGCGGTTAGATAGAAGGAAAAGACAAAGCGGGTAGATAGAAGGAAAAGACACAGCGGTCAGATAGAAGGAAAAGACACATCGGTTAGACAGAAGGAAAAGACTCAACGGTTAGATAGAAGAAAAAGACAAAGCGGTTAGATAGAAGGAAAAGACACAGCGGTTAAATAGAAGAAAAAGGCAAAGCGGTCAGATAGTAGGAAAAGACACATCGGTTAGACAGAAGGAAAAGACTCAACGGTTAGATAGAAGAAAAAGACAAAGCGGTTAGATAGAAGGAAAAGACACAGCGGTTAAATAGAAGAAAAAGGCAAAGCGGTTAGATACAGGGAAAAGACACAGCGGTTAGATAGAAGAAAAAGACAAAGCGGTTAGATAGAAGGAAAAGACACAGCGGTTAGATAGAAGGAAAAGACACAGCGGTTAGATAGAAGGAAAAGACACAGCTGTTAGATAGATAGAAAAGACAAAGCGGTTAGATAGAAGGAAAAGACAAAGCTGTTCGATAGAATGAAAAGACACAGAGGTTTAATAGAAGAAAAAGACAAAGCGGTTAGATAGAAGGAAAAGACACAGCGGTTAGATAGAAGGAAAAGACACAGCGGTTGGATAGAAGGAAAAAACAAAGCGGTTAGTTAGAAGGAAAAGACACAGCAGTTTGATAGAAGGAAAAGACAAAGCGGTTAGATAGAAAGAAAAGCTCCGCAAGAAGAAGGGATAGAACAAATGGATAGATAAACGCACAGCAATTTTACCAGGGCCAGACGTTCGAATTTTTTGTGCTGACGTTTATAATTTTTTTTTTCTCTATACTTCATTGGTCTTAGGTCTGTGTCAAACGCTAAGGAGAGATCATCTGTTCCTAATCTGGGGAAATCAGCATGGTACACTGTAAGATTAATCATAATATTCCTGTAACTTAAAAGAAGAAAGAAGTCTGCTACATTCAAATGTACATAGCATCTTAACAAATGAGACAACTATAAGACAAAAAAGATGAGCCTCTAAGTAGTTCGTCTGGAACGTCAACTTCGTAAGAATGATATTTCAGGTTTCGAAGATTATGTGATTATACGGTATAAACATGAAATCTAGTTAATAATTTATGATCTTGTGCTGAAGAGTGGGATTAATTACTTCGGGGTAGAGGTATTAAAGAAGAAAATGGAATCGAGCTTAATACTATGTCTGATGAAGTAAAAGAAAGGATTTGATTTACGTACTTATGCATTCATAGAGGAACACACGCGCACAAAGGAAGGTATTTTGCAAGTCTCGGACAATAAAAAGCCCTAAGCATAGTATTCAAATAGACAAAGAAGTCATTCTTTCACAGAGGGCAACTTCAGGTCCTACCTTTTATCATAATCAACAGGTGTACGTGACCAGAATTGCTATTTTGTTCAGTCATAGGAAACTCTCCAATGACCTTAACATTGTAACAATTACTGTGTTTCCAATGTAAAGCTCATTTAGAAATTTGAAAAGAATGAACAGACGGGGTCTGGTAGGCGGACGTTCGTCAGAAAGAGATCCACACTCGCAAGAAAAGAGTAGGACAGAACATTTACAATTATTTCGGGTCAAAAGCGTAAAACCACTGCTGTTGCAATTATTGTAGAACTCAATTTGGGCCTCAAAGTTCCTGTTTAAAAAAATAAAAATAAAAAAATAAAATAAAAAACCCGTTCGTCGGAATTTTCACGAAATTACAGTTCATCACACATCTATGATATTTTGAAATAACTAATCGCAAGCATAATGCTTTAAAACAACAGCAAATGTGTAATATTCACACGATATGAACATTAAATGATCAGAAATGTTTCGCACAGTCTAGCAAAAAAAATGGTTGACACTATTTTCCACATCCGGCAGGATTTGTATTTGGAGAAGGCAAAACAAGCGAATAATTCTTACTGGCTCATGCAAAGAATGACTAGTTTCTTGCGCAGTGATATAGCCGCATTTTGTATTCCCTATTTTTGCAAAAAAATAGGGAATACATGGAGTTACCACCAAAATCTATGTACTTTTTATACAGTGTGGTAGAGTTATCACCAGTATCTACATGTTTTATGCAGCATGGTAGACTTATCGCCAGTGTCTTGATACTTTATACAACATGGCAGAGTCACCATTTATCGCCAGGGTCTAGGTACTTTATACAACATGGCAGAGTCACCACTTATCGCCAGTGTCTAGGTACTATATACAACATGGCAGAGTCACCACTTATCGCCAGTGTCTAGGTACTTTATACAACATGGCAGAGTCACCACTTATCGCCAGGTAGACTTATCGTCAGTGTCTAGGAACTTTATACAACATGGCGGAATCACCACTTATCGCCAGTGTCTAGGTACTTTATACAGCATGGCAGAGTCATCATCAGTGTACACGTGCGCTTAAAATGGAATGGTAAATTTACCAGAAGTGCATGTGTATAATTTACCCAACCAACATGGTAGATTTTCCACCGGTGTACAGTAGGCCTTTCACAGCATGCAAGTTACCACTGGTGCTTACGTACACTTTACACAGCATGTAGAGTTATCACCAACGTCTACGTTCTTCAAACTGCTAGAGTTGTCACCTGTGTATAGGTACGTAACTAAGAAAATAAAGTTTACCGTCAAAAATTTTAATTAAAATATCTACAGATTGAAGGTACTTCATTCAATTTTACAATTTTTTCAGTCAAAAATTGTAATCGTTACATTTTTGATACGAAGGGCGTATTCCTATTCTTCCAGTTCAACAACTAGGAAAACTGAACTTTCATATATAAAGGATCTAGCATCTGAATATGGATATTCTGAAAATTTAAGACGCCTTAATTCAGCACAATCTTCCGCTGTTGTTCGTGAACGAAGGAATATATTTTATGTTGGTTCTCTCCCATACATACCAAGAATTGTGCATCCTTTGCAAACAGTATGCCGGAAATATGGTTTGGGATTCGGTGTAAAGTCTCGAAACATATTATCCTACATTAAGAAGGATAGAGATACATTGGACTGGTAATAAACACGAAATATATTTAATACCCTCAAAAACTGAGGAGGAAGGCCAACAAAATAAAATCTATGTGGGCTCAACACCCAGAGTTCTTAAATGCCGATTGGCAGAACATAAATATAGCCTTCGAACGACTTCAGGGTCTACAACAATATCAAGACTGTGTATACAAGGTGCGTACACACCACAGTGGGATGATGTGACCATCCTTAGTACACCAAGAAAGAAACCAAGCTTATTATTAACTGAAAGTATGTATATACACGGAGTGGCCACTTTATTATGACCACCAACTCAGTACTTCGTTGGGCCACCTTTTGCTTTAATACTGCGTCGATTCTTCGTGGCATGGACCCCACGAGATGTTGATAGGTGGTTTGTGGAATCTGAGACCATGCTTGATGAATAACACTTTCCAGGAGTGTGAGATTGCAGGGTTGTGGATCAAGCTGTCTGATGGCTCGTTCAACTTCATCTCACAAATTATCAATGGTATTGAGATCTGGAGATTGTGGGGATTTACTCTGCTTTCTAAGCAAAGTAAACTCACCGACATGTTCCTGAAACCTATCCTGTACAATACGAGCACTATGGCAGGTGCATTATCTTGTTGAAAGTAGCCATCGCCATTGGGATAAACCATCCACATGACAGGGTGCACTTGGTCTGCAACGATGTTTAGATATGATGTACCAGTCAGACGTTGATCAACACGAATTAAAGGGCCCAAAGCATGCCAGGAAAACATTCCCCAAACCATAACGTTGCCTCCACCAGCTTTCAAGGGTTGTATCAATGCATTTGAGATCCACGCTTTCGTGCTGTTTCCGCCAAAGTCTCACTCGGCCATCAGCATGGTGCAACTCAAAACGTGATTCATCGGACCACATAATTTGTTTCCAACTATCGGCTGCCCAATCCTTGTGCACCTGTGTGAACTGGAGACATTTTCTCTTGTTAACTGCAGACAGCAAAGGTGTTCGAACAGGCCTTCAGCTGCCATATCCCATTCGATGCAGTGTACGGCGAACAGTGCGTGCAGAGATCATTTGAGGGGATCCTTGGTTAAGATGGTCTGTAATTTGTTGCACTGTTGCCCTTCTGTTGTCTGTTATCAGTCTGGACACTCTCCGTTCCGCCCGAGCAGTCACTAGTCGATGACGACCACACGTTGCACGTAGAAACCCAGTTCTTTGGCTGACAGTCCAGTCTTTAAACACTTTAACAACAGCTGCTCTTGAACATTTCACGAATGCGGCGGTTTCGGTGATACTTGAGCCATGAGTCCGAGCTCCTACAATCATTCCACGTTGAAAGTCTGTGAAATCGTAATTTTTACCCATCTCGTCACCCAAAAAATCACTTCTACTACTGTCGCGAGCACTAAGCTTTCCCTTTTTATACCAGCCTCGCGCTCTAGCGGCAACAGCGTGCAGCCATAGCTTATTTGCTTAAAACTGTCAGGTGGTCATAATAAAGTGGCCATCAGTGTATACAGGTTACGACATCAAACTTGTAATGAGGGCTACCTGAGTGTTATTGCGTAACCATGGAAACGGTTGTTGGACAATGAAGGGCCCCCTTAGTTACCTAAAGGTATTCTCAATTTTTGACACATGAGCAAATGCGTAAATTTAAATAATTGTAATACCCTGTGTTTATAAATATAGTAACACCTAGGTAAATCAACATTACATTGAACTACGTCTGAAGAAGGACTTAAAGTAGGCCCGAACAGTGCTTAATTTGCGCCTTAGTTCACCAGAGCTCAGCACCTGTGCGTCTTCATTTTTGGCGAATATTTAGGTATTAGCTGGAGAGCTCCGTAGCTCCGAAAGAGACTTTTTTGTTTATTCTGTCTTTAGTGTTAACCACACAGGAAAGTTCTGGTCCCGTGCAGCTATGGTGATGTAGCTGTTTTTAGCACTCTCTTCGCATTGGGTGAAAGGGCAGGAAACAATCAAACTAGTAATGACGCAATGCTTATTGAGATAGTTTAAAAGGGGTACTCTGGTACTTTTTTCTTTAGAAATTAAGCCCTGGGCTAGAAAGGTAATATTGTGTTTTTAACTGTTGGAGAGTGCTTTTAATTAGTAATTAAATGAAATACCGTTACAAATTTTGAAGATGACAATCCGATTTTTGGCGTAAATGTGGCAAGGCAGATAATATCCGAAAACTTGAAAATTTTCATTGTCCTGGAGCGGGATTCGAACCCGCGTCTCCCAGAAAACGCCTGGGTATGCTAACCACTACATGGTTATCTGCTTCTCCGGGCAAACACGGGATAAGGTTCTTAACCTCCAGATTCGCTAAACATGAATGCCGGTTGCTTCGACTAGCGAATCCTGTGATGGTTATATTCAAATTGATGGGAAACTTGAAACTTGGTCGTTCTGGGTGGTGTAGTGGGAAGCATACCCAGGCGTTTTCTGGGAGACGCGGGTTCGAGTCCCGCTCCAGGACGATGAAAATTTTCAAGTTTTCGGATATTATCTGACTTACCATCCTTGTCACATTTACGCCAAAAATCGGATTGTCATCTTCAAAATTTGTATTATATGGCGTAATCCCGTATTTCTTTCATGAAATACCTGTAAATATTTTAATTAAAGTTTTTACCACAACGTGCTAAAGACGGTAAAATTTATTTCCTTAGTACTTCTGTCAAAAAATATCCTTTTTGGATGTATACGTACATTTTACACAGCATAGTAGAATTACCATGAGTGGTTGTTCAACTAAGTCCAGTAAAATCCCTAAAATCAAGTGGCTTAGATCATCTTACGGGAATGAAAAATAATATCGATCGGATTAATAATTTTCGTCTGGACACATGAAAGACACGAACTTAACAATTTCTTTAATGCAATCAACAGAACACACCGCGATATTACCTTCACCATGAAAGTAGAAGAAAACGAAAATTTGCCTTTCCTGGATGTTTTATTGTCCAGAAATCATAACCATTCATTTGATATTCAAGTGCACTATAAACCTACATCTATACCTAACATCATTCCGCCCCGTTCCTCATACCCAAGATATTACAAAGCAGCTGTGTTCCCATCATAGATGCGGAGGGCTATGGCAGTATGCTCATCTGATAATTTAACCCTTTTACCGGCTGGAACGAGTTAACTCGAGGTTATCAAAATGGGATGAAATCAGATCTACATGCTTTGTTTAAGAAGTGGGCCAAACGCGGCTGGAACCAGTAAACCTGCGCATCAGAAAGAGTTTTTTTTTTTGATCGGAGTTTTACGACCACTGTGAGCAACTCACTGGACAGTAACCCGTCCCTAATTTAAAGCCACTGGCTCAATGAAAGGAAGAGAGCCAGTGCCGTAAGACAAGCACAGCATCCATGTCTCACCGGGATTCGAACCCAGACCCATCTCGGACGAACGGTCAGAAGCCATCGCTTAGAGCACTGAGCCACTGGGGCGGCGTTGTTTTTTTCCTTAATTTTTTTATTCAAGGTCGTCATTTAGAAGGATGACTAACACTAATCGTTTCTGACTGATTCCTTGCTAAAAGTGCTATTACAATGGTGACGAGCCTAAGAAAGAACAGACAAGCTGTTTCAGTCATTTGTTTCTACCTAGTGGTATGATGTCCGCGTCAGTGGGACTAGTCTTTCCCATCATTCCTTGGGTCATGAAGCAAAGCATAAAGGACTACAGAAGGGCGAGCTTCCCACTTGTGACAGGTTTATGGTCGGTGCTGCTGAGATGAGAGGGGGAAGCAATTGCGTCATACCAGCTTTCGCAAACTCAGTCTATATGTGAACCCTTCTGCTACGGGAGCGCACGAAATTTTCGGCACGATTTGGATGTTCGGCCGCTTAAAGGGTTAAAGAATCAGGAAATCATCAACATAATAAACAAAGGAGTTTTACTAGGCTTTCATAAATGCGAACTTCGCAACATATTCCAAAAAGTAAGAAGAAGCCTATTAAAGGACAATACCAAGAAAAGGTGCATGAAATTTACAGGCAGCATTTCATATATTGCACAATTCTCATTCTATGTCAGGAATTTACTGCAGAAGCACGGTGTTTAGGTAGCGCTGAAGTCACCTAAAGCTATTGGTAAGATTTTAACAGCAAATAACAAGAAAACAGACGTGGATTATGCTTTAGGGGTGTATGCGGTTCCATTAAAATTCACGGATATGTGAAAATATAACTTTGTAGAAGCCGTGTCCCCTCACTCCGGAGTAAGTCTCTCTCCCAACTGAGCTACGTGGACAGAATGTCTCGCTGCAGATTTGTCGTCTTGACACATCTTTTCACCTCTGTAGAACGTCACAGATTCCTCTGTAAAATCCTACATCACAATGACGAAAAAAATCTTTATTTTTGCTACAAAATGAGCACATGAAAGACATAAGGGAAGGAAGAGGAACGACTGCTTAAGTGAAGGTGTTAATTTGCAGCACAGCAATTCCAATGTGGAGTGAAAGAAAAATATTGGCCGCATTCACCACTTACAAGGGAACTATGATCAGGGAGTCCATTGATATAGTCACAAGAACCGACGTATGCAATGATGGGGGATCTTTTCAGCTGCCATCGCCGTGGACCTCCATTTTTTTTATAGGAAGTTTAACGACCACCGTGAGCAACTCAGTGGACTATAAGCAGTCGCCCGTTCCTAATTTAGGGTCATTGGTTCCAGAAAAGGGAAAAAGCCGGGGCCGTAAGGCAAACACAAATCCATGCCTCACCGGGATTCGAACCCTTTCGGACGAATGATCAGAAATCATCGCTTAAAACACTGCGCCACAGGGGCGGCCTCCATTTTAGAGACTAGTATGAAATAAGACTTGATATTATATTTTGCATTGCGTGAGTACCAGATCATGCAATTAGTTAATGTCAGTTCACGCGTTTGTAATGCGCTATGTTCATGTTTGATACTCCTGCTATTATTTTTTTTAAACACCAAACGGATCGCTATTCTAGTGTAAGTTCGCCTTGATAAAGCTTCCCGTTGGAAGGTGAAAGCTTGGCACAATAAAGTAAATTTTGTTATACACCGATTTTCAGATTTGTATGACTTTGTCATCTACCTAACCTTTTTGAAGGTCCTGCTTCTTCACAAAGGTTATTATCTAATGACCTTTATTACGTATTAGATAATAACCTTTGAATTATCTAAAAACCTTTGTGAAGAAACAACATCAGGTTCAGCGCTTCCCTTTGCTATTTATTTAAATGGAGATTTGGAATCGTGGAAATTGAAATGTTTGGTATCGAACCATGATCAGTTTGCTTCCTTTCCATGGATGAAGCATGCGACCATAAAAGAAGAGGTTTGGTTTGCTCTAAATTTAAATAACTCACGTTTGTAACATTTGGGGAAATTTTAGTTAGGTAAAGGGATTCATGATCTCAAGGTAATAATGATACAAAATGTGAGTAACGCTCTACTTGATGAAAGATAGGTGCTGATTGACAGAGCTTCTATTGTATGAAATGGGAGGATCGCTAACAGCGTCTAAGAACAATGTCCAAGGATATATCCGAAAAACATAAACATAATATCAATGTTTGAAAGTTACAGAAGGGAATCCCCGCAGAGTTTTGTGAATCACCGCCATTCTGCCGGGAAACAGGAATTTTTAGGATTGATTTGTTTGCTGTGTCCCAAATATGAGACCGGTACTTCTCGACACACACAGTCATATTAGAATAATATGATCACCCACGGAATCACAGTGGACCCGCCCAGGCGCGTTACAGAGTGCACGTGACCAGGTCGACCACATGGAGATATAAGCGGACGGCCAGGACAGATCAGTCACAGTGCGTAACGTGAGCACAATGGGCAGATGTAGTGATTTGACGGACGTTCAAAAAGGAATGCTCATCGGCTACCGTGCCAAGGGTGGAAGCATCTCATAAACAGCAGACTCCGTGGGCTGTTCGCAAGGTGCTGTAGTAAGGGTGTACCAAGAATGGACCGCTGACATACAGAGTAACCACCAACATCATAACTGCGAAGCCCCAAAGGCCATCGATTCAAGAGGAGAACATCACCACTATCGAATGTTTAAGGGCAATCGACGCGTAACAGTGCAGCAATTGACCATACAAATAAACGCTGGGGCACCCAGGTACTATACCGTGCAAATTAATTAAGACAAGCTATTTTATTCTCAGAATTGTAATGTGATCGCCAGTTGATGTCGGAAACCCATGTAAACCGCTTTTAGCAGCTGTGAGGTGGTGTGACTGTTAGAACTTGATAGTAAGAATGTGGTTTGACCGGTTTTAAACAGGAAATAGGCACTTCAGCTTCAGTTGTGAGCTTTCGTGCGTGACAGGTGGATGTTAGTTTTTGCTCTCTGTGAGTACGTGCTTCTTTCGTGTATTGAAAAATGGATATTTCCCCAAGGAAGCGTGCAATAATATTTGCTCTGAAGGATCACACTTCTATGACAGTGAGAGATATCGCTTCTGCAGTTGGTGTAGGCAAATCATGACTGCTTACGCGATACAATGCATCTGGATTATCGTATCCAAAAAGGAGAGGTAAATGTAGAAGAAAACGAAAAAGAACTCCACTAACCGATAAATATCTAATCAGAAATAGTAAAATGAATCCGAAAAAATCAAGTACCGACCTTCAAAGAGATTTATTGGCTAGTGGTTGTGATGTTAATGATTGAACTGTACGCCGTAGGCTTCTGGAAGACTAAAGAAAAAACAAAATTTGAATGCGAAAATGAAGATAAAACGTTTAGCATGGGCCAAAAAATATAAATCATGGACTGCTGACGACTGGAAAAAGGTAATTTTCAGTGATGAAACTCATTTATTTGGGCAGGGTTACCAAGCAAATGTCGTTAGACGAAGTAACTTAAGACCTGAGCATGTCAAACAAACTATAAAGCACACTCTGAAACAAATGTTTTGGGGTTTTTTCACATCAAATGACACTGGAAGCTTAGTTCCTGTTCAGGGTATGATGAATTCAGCCAAGTACGTAGAAATATTACAACGCAGGATTGTTCCATTCTTTGCAAACCTTTGACGGGACATTTGAAAATGACTTGACCCCATGTCGCAATTCGAAATTGGTCAAGAATATCATGCTGGAAAATCAAATTAATTTGCTTGATTGGCCTGGAAATTCACCAGACTTAAATCCCATAGAAAACGTGTGGAATATTTTGAATAGACGCTTAGGTAAAATGGAATGTGCAACCAAAGAACGCATGATAACGAATGCTATAAAACTGTGGTTCCACGATTATGAAGTCAAAATATGTGCACTCAATTAGTGGAGTCAATGCCAAAACGAATTCAAGAGGTCATTTCTGCTAAAGGAGGACATACTTCGTACTAATACAGGTATTTATCAGTGTATATCAAGGCACATAAAGGCATAGTTTTGGAAAAAAGGGTGATTTTTTACTTTGTCAAAATTAATTTGCACAGTATAGTACGTGTCCCCAATAACAGTACAGTGAACCCTGTTACGCATGCGTCTCAGGAATCGGCGCGGTGTCAAGGCGTCCATGTTAACCCAAGTCCATCGGCAACGACGATTGCAGTTCGTATAGGACTACGTTCATTGACAATGGAAGAGTGGGAATGGTCTTTCTTCTTCGACGAATCGAGGTTTCTACTCCACAGAAATGACGAGAGTGGCGGATACGGTATCAGACACACCAGAAGCAACACCAGGGCACGTTTGTTGGTCAAGTACAGGACGGCGGTGGCAGTGTGCATGTTTGGGGGATGTTTTCCTGGTATGATCTGGGACCGCTAGTACCACTGGGTGGGTCCCTGCACGCCAGTGGCTACCTGCCCATCCTCGTTGACTACATGCATCCCTTGATGGTGTAAATTTACCCTAGTGCTGATGGTGTCTACCAAGAGAACAATGCGCCGTGCCACTTCGCTAAAGGGGGTGCATGACTGGTTCCAGGAACACGATAGCGATGTCTCGTTTCTTCCTTGGCTGGCGAAATCGCCTGACCTCAATCCCATAGAGCCCTTGTGGGACTATCTGTATCGACAGGTTCGACGTGTGGACCCACAACCACGTCATCTCCGGAACCTCCGTGTTCTGCTGCAGTCCGAATGGGCACGTGTGCCTCGTAACCACCCTTGGCTCGACCCTGTCGTCCGGGCCAAAGGTGGTTATTCCCATTATTAAGTAGGTGGTCATATTTTTCTGATACGACCGTGTATAAAGAATATCTAATTATAAAGCATCAAACGTTGTTCAGATATAAAAGTACCGTCTGGTTTAAAATAAATATTCTGCCATTCATGAGGTAGATTGAAAGAAATGTGAATAAACAAACACCAGACAGGAAAAATATTCAGAACTGCAATAAATGAAGAATACATCTAATTGAGGTCAGGAATCTATATCATGGAAATTTCGAACTGGTCGGCATTCAACAATGGGTAAAATTATTTGACTCACTAAGGAGGATTCCAGAAGGGTCTAAATCTTAACTGCTTTGATATCAATATGTCTTCCCGGGCCAACGAAAGAATTGTTTCCCGATATTTGGTCGTGAGCCAAAGAAAGACAAATGAAATTGTTCCTTGATATAAGGCAGTGTACCCAGGTCCAGATTACTTTGTATGCTAATCTCGTCTTGAAATATCGTATATGACCAGATATCGGTGATGGCAGTTCAACTTGAATTGATGACGACAAGTCATTCGTGTTTTTCAAATAGCTGAAATCTGCTTCTGCCTTTCATCAAAAAGACGTTCTGGAGAAATCAAATTCATGTCAACGAAAACAGATTTCGGAAGCTATTATAAATATACGAAGCAAGTTTTATTTTTAAAGTAGGTTTTATCTACAGTATTTATTTGCGAGCTCAAACGAACATTATGACTTTTCGTCTCAATAATCTGGACCTTGAAGGTTAAAACTACAAGCGCAGCGTTGAATGTGCGCATTTATGCAAAGTTTAAGGTATTGTTCCGTTAAAATGATTCTCAAACTGCGAAGACTCATTAATTTTAAAAGCCATTATGCAGTGTTCTTCAATGTTTTACAACGTGTGTATGTAGCTTTGGGAACACTATGTAAGGTTTGTTTTCATTCATTCACTTGAAGTGAAACACGGTCACTCAAATTATTAATTAAGTTCAGGAAAGATTTGCTTACAGTTCGCCTTTTATTCAGCTGCATATACACTGAGTACCAACTTTATTATGACCAACTGACAGTTTTCAGCAAATGAGCTATGGCTGCACGCTGGTGCCGCCAGAGGGCGAGGCTAGTATAAAAGGGAAAGCTTACTGCTTCCGAAAGTAGTAGAAGTGATTTTTGGGTGACGAGATGGGTAAAAATTGCGATTTGACGGACTTTCAATGTGGGATGATTGTAGGAGCTCGGAGCCATGGAGCGAGTATCACCGAAACAGCCGCATTTGTGAAATGCTCCAGAGCAGCTGTTGTTAAAGTGTTTAAAGACTGGACTGTCAGCTAAAAACTGGGTCTCTACGTGCAACGTGTGGTCGTCATCGACTAGGGACTGCTCGGGCGGAAGGGAGAGTGTCCAGGCTGATAACAGACAACAGAAGGGCAACAGTGCAACAAATTGCAGACTATCTTAATCAAGGATCCCCTCAAATGATCTCTGCAAGCACTGTTCGCCGTACACTACATCGGATGGGATATGGCAGTCGAAGGCCTGTTCGAACACCTTTGCTGTCTGCAGTCAACAAGAGAAAACGTCTCCAGTTCGCAAAGGAGCACAAGGATTGGACAGTAGATAATTGGAAACAAATTATGTGGTTCGATGAATCACGTTTTCAGTTGCACCATGCCGGTGGCCGAGTGAGAATTTGGTGGAAACAGCACGAAAGCATGGACCCCAAATGCATTGCTACAACCCTTGAAGCTGGTGGAGGCAACATTATGGTTTGGAGAATTTTTTCCTGGCATGCTTTGGGCCCTTTAATTCATGTTGATCAACGTCTGACTGGCACATCATATCTAAACACCTTTGCGGACCAAGTGCATCCTGTCATGTGGATGGTTTATCCCAATAGCGATGGCTACTTTCAACAAGATAATGCGTCCTGCCATAGTGCTCGTATTGTACAGGAATGGTTTTAAGGAACACACCGGTGAGTTTGCTTTGCTTAGGTGGCCCCCACAATCTCGATATCAACCCGATTGAGAATTGGTGGGATGAAGCTGAACGAGCCATTTGGATCCACAATCCTGCAATCTTACACCCCTGGAAACTGCTATTCATCAAGCATGGTCTCAGATTCCACAAACCACCTATCAACATCTCGTTGAGTCCATGCTACGAAGAATCGGCGCAGTATTAAAGGCAAAAGATGGCGAAACGAAATAATGATTGGGTGGTCATAATGAAGTGGCCACTCAGTGTATGAAGAAACTTTTAAATCATTGCTCCAACAACAACAATCGGCACTTAGTCGAATTAACGTAAATTAATAAACACAATAGTGGTTTGAAAAGACTAAAACGAAATATACACGGTGAGTATAAATGAAGTATACAACTTCCGTATGATATTGAAAAAAACTACAATAAATAACAACTTACTTTTAATGTCAAAATACATGGTAACTGTGAATTTCTCTTTAAAAAATGTCAATAGGTCTCCACGTGTGTTCTGTTTGTTGCTCATAGGATGTCTAAACGATGGTGCAGTTCCACCCATGTACTCTGCAGAATATCAGGTGTAACAAAGAGGAAGGCTACAGCAATGCGTTCTTTGAGCTCAGTGATAGATGTAACCTTTTTCTTGTACACAGTGTCCTTAATAAAGCTCCAAAAAATCGTATGGGGTAATATCAGGAGAACGGGGTGGTCATGTCGTCGGACCTATACGTCCAATCCAAAGGGCCTCTATCACTCTGTCTTCCACTAGGGCAGCATAGACATTAACCTTAGGGCTGTCTTACTCGTGTGCTACAAACCACATAGGGATTTTCCGTGCCCCACATTTGGCAGTTATGTTTATTCTCTCTGCCAGAAACATGGAATGTCGGCTCATCGCTGAAACAGACCCGTGAAAGAAGTGTGGGGTCTACTTCAATGCGATTAAGCATGTCTACTGCAAATACTTTTCTACGCGGTTGTTCATTTGGTCATCAAATCGTCTAATTGTCGTGCAAATGTAAAATACTGAAGAAGATCCAAAAAGTCTGTCGATGCACGATATTAAAATCATAAAAACACAGCGCACGAAAATAAAAATAGTCTACCATATGTTTCTGAATTTAACATCGTGCATCGACGGACGTTTTGAATCTTTTTCAATATTGATCATTTGGTCGAAGTTTTGGTCCTAACTGCACTTCATATGCATATAGACGTAGACTTTTATGCAAAAACTCGTGAACCGTTGCTCACGGTATTTCGAGTTTACGACTGGCCATGCAGACGAACTTCTTTGGGATCCTTGGATGAGCCTTACGCACGTCTTTCCCCTTTTCGTCCGAAATGGAAGGTCTCCTAATGATTTTACCTTTCAAGACAGTTCCCGTTGCTCTGAATTTATTTTCCCATTGTTCGATGCTTCTTCGTATCGGCGGCTGTCTCTTGTGCTCCGTTCTGAACTTACGCTGAACTGTTGTTAGAGATTTTGACTCCGCAAACCTAAACACACAAGATTCTTTCTTCACTGGGGAAGCCATCTCTGTTGTATTCCGTGTTTGAGGATACTTTTCATTACATGAGACACCTGGCGCCATCTATCATCTGACTTAATAAACTTTAACGCTTGTCGCGTCTCTTGACGTTTAAAGTAAGTTTCTTCTAAAGTATTTTTTAATAGCATACTGAAGTTGTATACTTCATTTATGGATACCCTGTATATACACCATAGATCGACAGACGCTGTCGCTTACAAATTAGGACAGCTTCCACGACTACCACTAACGCACCACACCACACTACACTTTTTGCTGCTTGCTCCAACATTATATAGCTCGTTCCTACCATGTCCACACACACGTCACACACCCTGACCTCAAGACTGCTGCCAACGTATTATTCAGTAAGTTAGAAAATATAACGTTAAGATTGAAACGCTAAAAGTGTGCGAACTCAAAATTTACATAAAGACAACTAACAAGTTTGTAAAATCATGCAATGCAATGATTATGATACGCTTTCCAACATACCAGAAATCATTACTCAAGTTATGAGATTAATATAGCTCGTTCCTACCATGTCCACACACACGTCACACACCCTGACCTCAAGACTGCTGCCAACGTATTATTCAGTAAGTTAGAAAATATAACGTTAAGATTGAAACGCTAAAAGTGGGCGAACTCAAAATTTACATAAAGACAACTAACAAGTTTGTAAAATCATGCAATGCAATGATTATGATACGCTTTCCAACATACCAGAAATCATTACTCAAGTTATGAGGTTAATGGCTATGGAATAAATCTGACTCCTGTGTCCTGACCTTTGACCCTATTTCGATGATATTAAACAGAAGTAGTTCAGTATACCTAGGAAACAACATACCAAAGTTTTGTCGCAATAGATGCATTTTTAGACAAGTTATGAACATAATGGCTGTGGAATAAATCTCAGTCCTGTGTCCTGACCTTTGACCCCATTTTGATTTTCTTCAACAAAACCAGTTAAGTATACCTCCGGAGAAACATGTTAAAGTTTTGTCTCAATCGAAGCATTTTAATATAAGTTATGACGCATAAGGGCAATGGAATGGATCCCACTTCAATGTCCTGACCTTTGACTGCATTTTGCCCATTTTCAACAGGGGTGGTCTCCGGGTGGTCGTCTACCACATACTGAAATTTCATTGAAATCAAACCATATTTACGCAAGGTATGACGCATAAGGGTTAGTGGAATGGATCTCGCTCCTTTGTCTTGACCTTTTACCCCACTTCGCCCATTTTCAATAGGGTGCGTCTCCATGTAGTCCCCTACCACATATTAAAATTTAATCGAAATCGAACCGTTTCTACGCGAGTTATCGTGCAGATAGGCGGACGGACGGACAGACAGACTGACAAAGCTGGAGCATATGCACTTCTTCAACCTACGATTGGAAAACGTAAAAAATGAAACTTAAATTAGGGTATACGTCATAAATAATAAAACCCCGATGTTTCAAACAATTTGAAGAAACAATGTGCACATGCGCATTTGGAATATATGCGGTTGCTTACGTAATGCGTTTCTACTAGCTTGAAAAATATTTTATTTCAACAGAATATCTATTTAAACGTTATGATAGGAATTTACTGGCGATTGCATTTCTAAAGGCAACAGCAGAACGTTACGAGTGCTCAAGCTAATCTCTTACATGACGGTTGCGTTCTCGAAAAAGGAGCAATTTGTCAGTACGAAATGAAACACTGTGCTAATCTTGAAATTCCTTTTGTGTAAAGTCATAACACTACGAATAAATTTCATTGCATGTCGTTAATATTAGTTTAAAGACAGGTAGGCAATTGTATCTGTCAAGTAGATGAATGCTCACGCAAATGCAGCCGGCACATAAAGTACTGTTACTACAACAAGCACTTTTCTCTGAGAGTCTCAGTCCTAGTTTTTAGCAGCTGGCGTCTAAATCTGCGCGAATGAAATGTGGCTCACATATGGGTAGAATATTTAAATTTTCGTGCGTTGAGGATTCAAAGGCATGTATTTAATCGTTGAAATATGTTGCCGCTCTTGCTTTAAAGTTTCATAGCTTTTCCTGTTAAGAACACCACGTAATGTTCCTTCACGAAGAAATAAATGACGCGTATGAGTTTACCTTCGGCCAATATACATTCGTCGAAGTGCACAACAAATAACAACAGAGGGTTCACAAAATAATGCGACCTCTCCTTAAAAGGTGCATTTTCCTTAAAAGGTGCTTTACTGGTGTTTCAGATTTATCAGAAGAGCGAAGATATCGGTGTAACAAATAAAATAATAATGTAAGACTTTTTCCTCCCCAAAAAAGTAGCTATCAATTGTTTTTTACTGTTTGGTCCATTTAGTAGGATTGCCCATGAACAAAACTGTAAATTTGTTCAATGATTCCTGTACCCAGACGACATTTATGAAATACCGTCAAACCACGTCTGCCGCCCCGTTGGCGCAGTGGTCTAAGGCGTTGGCCTCTGATCATTCGTCCGTAAGGGGTCCGGGTTCGAATCCCGGTCAGGCATGGATGTTGTGTTTGTCTTACGGCACTGGTTCTCTCCCTTCCCTGCAACCAGTGACCCTAAATTAGGGACGGGCGACTGCTTATAGCCCATTGAGTTGCTCACGGCGGTCGTTAAAATTCCAATAAAAAAAACAAAAAAAAAACAAACCACGTCTGTTAGGTAGGGCGGAAAGGAAACAGAAGGACGACATCAAAGATTGTAGGCAAGAGTTCTGAAACAGTTACAACTGCAATAAGCGCCTAACTTAATGTGTCTTTTAAAGATACAGCTTACAGGAATACACAATGAAGCAGCAAATTATTACGAACACCTACATAGGATCGTGTTGGGCCGCCGTTAGCCCTCAAAACATCCCGAATTTGATGTGGCATGGATTTACAGTGGTGCTGATATCGTTCAGCCAGGTATGTTCAGACAAGAGGATGTGATAGGTCTTTCTTATGCATAGATCTCTAAAGCTCAACCAATAGGTGTTCAATTGGGTAAAGATCTGGGGACTATGGAGGATATATTAGCACTGTGGAGTCACTGTCGTCCATTTGGGACCACTATATGACGAAGCGAACATGATGGCATGGCACATTATTTTGCCAGAAGGAGCCCATTCCATCAGGAAATTACCATGTAAATGTACGGATGTGCCTGTTAAAATACCTCGGGGTATCCAATTTAAGAACCGAATGCGTGCCATCAAAATAGACCCCAAACCTTTACATCCCTCCACCAATTTGTAAATTTAACGCTAAGCTACTGGGATCCATGGTTTCATACTGTTGACGCAATATTTTGGACGCCAGAGTATTATCCAAAAAAGTGATTCATCTGACCACATAGACTTTTCCAATTTTCAAGGGTTCAGTTGTGATGCTGTTGTTCCATCTGCACACGACTCTGTTGGTTTTATAGCAGAGACGAGTGGTACACAAAGGGGGCATCTGATGTTATATACCATTCACCCCATTGTGCGACGGGCTTTGTACGTTGGAATTATCCACTCGGTACCACTGTCATAATGCCCGGTTACCTGGCGCCATGGAGCTCGTCTGTTGTGTGTTTGTTACCTCGTACAATCCTCCCCAGCCCCGGGCGCCCTCGAACATCGATCAATCGTTTCTTCCCACAGGAAGACCACTGATTGTTTATTTTGTGGTTTGTGCATCACTCGTTGTACCCCATGGACACAGTTATTCGCGCATAGCGTAGAAGATTTGCGGTTTCTGATACGATTATTCGTGCCCACCTGTTGGTGTATATCATGTCTCTTTCAAAATCGATTAAATGACGAGTCTATCTCATATTGCTGTTACCTGCGGGGGTCCTAACAAAGGTTCTGTACACTGTCCATTTTTTACGCTTTCCAACCGTAGGTTGAAGAAGCGTATATGCTGCAGCTTTGTCCGTCCGTCCGTCCGTCCGTCTGTCAGTCCGCCTGTCCGCACGATAACTCGTGTAAAAATGGTTCGATTTGGATGAAAGTTTAGTATGTGGTAGGGAACCACGTGGGGACGAACCCTATTGAAAATGGCTGAAGTGGGGTCAAAAGTCAGGACATAGGCGCGGGATGCATTCCATTGCCCTTATGCGTCATAACGTGCGTGAAAATAGTTCGATTTCGATGAAATTTTAGTATGTCGTAGGAAACCACCTGGGGACGAAACCTATTGAAAATGGGCGAAACGGGGTCAAAGGTCAGGACATAGGATCGGGATCCATTCGATCGCCCTTATCCCATACTATTAAAAGAGCAATTCTTGTATATATGTAAATTTTATTTTGAAAACGGCTCTAAGGATTTTGATGAAAGCCGTTCACCTACTGTTTTCTGGTACTAGAAATCGATTTAACTTGATCTCGACTTTAGGAAAATTCGTTTAGTGGGTTAAATAACCACCCCGAATTACCACGGATTTAGTGTAGTGTCATGGCTTCGTCCCATTAGATGTTGGCACGCGGTCACGCCATCTGTCTCATTACGTCACGCGTTGTGTGCGTATGTCCGTCCGCAGGATAACTCGCGTAAAAGTCGTTCGATTTCGATGAAATTTTAGTATGTAGTAGAGGAACACCTGGGAAGGAACCCTATTGAAAGTGAACGAAATGGGGTGAAAGGTCAGGACATAGGAGCGGAATCACTTCCATCGGCATTATGCATCATAACTTACGTAAAAATGCTTCGATTGCAACAAAAATTTATGATGTTATTTCGGAGGTATACTGAACCGGTTCTGTTAAATATAATCGAAATGGGGTCAAAGGTCAGGACACAGGACCGAGACTTATTCCGCAGCTATTATCCTCATAACTTGAGTGATAACTTGAGTAATGATTTCTGGTATGTTGGAAAACGTATCATAATCAATGCATTGCATTTTACTAACTTGTTGAGAAAAGTGTGAAGTAACGGACAGGACTTACCTTATTTTTTTTATGTACTCCCCTCCGCTGCTAATGATAGCTTGCCAGCGGTGAGGTAGGTCCTGGTTGCCCCGTACTACACCATCTTTGTTCAGCTGTCGTATTACTCGGGTTACGTCCAATGACAGTTCGTTCAGCGATTCCTAACGGATGTCACAGAGCCGATTTTTTAACTTTGGGAAAAGATCAAAGTCGGGTGGACTAAGATCAGTGGTGTATGGTGGGTGGGATAAAGTTTCCCAGCCATAATTTGACAAAATACCCCGTACAGACGCTGCACCATGACACGATGCGTTGCCTTTCTGCAAGATCGCTCACGCTTCTAACAAGTTGGGGCAATTTTGACGAATTTTCGGTCTCAACTTTGTCCTCAGAAAGTCACGATAAAATTGTCCGTTGATGTTTTGCCCTACTGGCACTCGATCAGAGACTACAACACATTGGATATCGTACGAAAAATCCTTCAATTTGGATTGTTACCGACGACACTTTGATGAGCGTGGGGAACATGGATGCCTCTGTTCCGCTGATTGTGACGTCAGTTCCGGCTCAGAATCACGGGTTCAAGTCTCAGCAATTGCGACGATTTTGTTCAGGAAAGTGTCGCCCTCACTTTCGAACCTGTGGAGTTGATCCTGTGCCATGATGCTTGCCCTGGCTGCCTTCTGTTCGGGGGTGAGTTGATGAGGCACCCAACGCGGCGTTTTTCTTTTTCCCAGAGAGTCGGTCAAAATCCGCTGAACAAATGTCGTGGACAAATTCATCTTATGTGCAATCTCCTCGACTGTCAAATGGCGATTCTCTTCGAGAAGCGTTGCAATAATGGTGACAGTTGTTTTGTCTGTCGCGTGACTCGACCTGAGGAGCTGCACGCTTCCATTTCCAAAACCTCCCACATTAACACAGCAAATGATAGCGTATCGTTCTGACACCACTGCGTTGCTGAGGGTCTGGCCTCGACATGACGCAATCATTTTCCCGATTGCATCATTTGCTACCGTTTTAGATTAACTTGTGCAGAACTTTTGTTATGTCCCTGGTATGTTTCGTGCACACTTCAATCCTTTATAGTAAGGTGTTTTCAAACCGCATGAACTTCCGCATGTGCTGGTTCACGTATAAGTCGGTCCCAAGTGCAACAGTTAAAAACATTTGTAAAAAAACCCCTCGCAAACCGAATATAAGCAGTCCTTAAATTTCAACAGCTTGGGAATCATGATACTTATTGGAATAATTATCTTCTTTAAAAATCTTCAAAAGCTGATACGTGTTTCCAAATATTTCCATTTCCGTTAAATTTGCGTAATCTACACTGAAGAGCAGTTGAATTAGAGATACCTGTCTAGTAACGTGTAGCACCACCTTTCGCAATGATGACGGCGGCGATTCGTCTCGGCATGAACTCGACAAGACACCGGAAGCCTTGGGAAGCCATACAGATCCACGACCCCTGAACAAGCTCCCACAGTTTACGAAGATTTGATGGAGGGGGGGGGTCAGAGCCTCGAACACCTCTCTCGATGGCATCGCAGATGTGCTCGATGGGATTGAGGTCAGATGACCTAGGTTGCCAAGGAAGCGAGGTCACGTCGGTACAGTGTTCATCCAACCATTCGGATACAATTCGGGAGAGATGGCACGGTGCATTGTCTTGTTGCAGGATGAGGTCCCCAGTGGGATGTTGAAGACGCACAAAGGGAGCAAATGGTTGTTCAGGATATCCCGGTAACGTTGACCTGTGAGGAACAATGTCACACGTACCAGGGGTCCCATTTCAGTCCACGTAAACAGTCCCCAGACGAGAATGCCACTCCCACCAGCTTGAAGAGTACCCTGCTGGCAAGAAGGATCAATCGCTTCATGTCGTTTGCGCTGTACTCGTATCCTGCCATCCGCATGTACCAACGTGAATCTCGACTCATCAGTCCAGGCAACATTTTCCCACAAGTCTAGGGTCCAGTGGCGATGTTCCCGTGCCCATGCTAATCTTTGCACCCTGTGATGTGCGGTCAGCAGCGGTAACCACGTGGGACGATGGCTTCTGTACCCCATAGCGAGGAGATGGTTCTAGATGGTGTGGCTGCTTACTCGTTTTGGTACACCAGCGTTATATTGCCGAGTTATTTCTTGCAGTGTGGCCCGTCTATACGCTGTTACAATGCGAGCTAGCCGACGATGACCCCGCTCATCCGCACGCTGTTGTCCACGGTAGTTGGCCCTTACAGGGATGGTTTTACCGGATTTGATGTACTTACGGTGCACCCGTGACACACTGGCTCGTGAAAATCCCAGTGCCTGCACGAATTCCGAGATGGAGTGACCCATTCGTCGGGCCCCGACAATTCGCCCACGATCAAATGCGCATAGATCCTTCGTCTTACCCATATTGCGTTCGACTCTTACTGATTCCCTTTGCATCACTCCTTATATTGTCGGATCGCTCCATACGTCATGTCGTTTCTGTTTACAGGGCCGCCCACAGCGCCACATTTACATAACGCCAGCTGCCTCTAATTCAATTGCTTTTCAGTGTATATAAACATTGTCGCGGACAAAGTCGTCGTGGCTATTTTCTTTATTTGAATCATAAATAAAATCATCTTCATTCACATTCATAACATAACTTACGCTGCGTTTTTGAAAAAGTTTACGACTTTGCACATTCGTAGCAACGACACCTCGCGCAACCACTAGAAAAAAGCCCACACTTTTTGTGAAAAGAAGAGAGCTCGTTAATTCGTTAGTTTCGCACCTTTCCGAAAAGCAACGGTGGCAAGTTTCATGTCAGCCATGGAATTAAGGGAGGGATTACTTCCATTTTGGAAGCAAGAAATTTCGAGGTGTCTATCTAAAACGGGGTTGTATTCGTACCGTATTCACAATAATAATTTCTGCCTGTCGTTTCTTACAATTGTAAGCTAGGTACAAAATTATTTGCAATTTTAACTCACGTATATGCCAACCACTTTAAAAAGAAAAGAATTTCTCCCATAACGTTCGGCTTATACGTGATCATTTGCTGTATCTGAATTATCCCCTCAGCCCCAAATTCAAAATATGTGTTTGGTGTCTGTTCAAATAACAGAAAAAAGAAGTGAAGCACAACTTTTGCATATCTGGATTAAATATCCGTGACTCAATTACCAGGGTAAGTCATAAGATCGTACCGTTTTGCGGTACAGATGGAGAAGCTCCGCCGAACAGGTGGGAAATGCGCAGTAAGGTGGGATGTGTCCCACACCTGATTGGATAATTGCTCAGGCAGGTAGACATGCGTCGGGCACAACACATGTGTGCCACTCATACGAGACGAGAAAGTCAGAGGAGAAACTTGTTGTTCGTGTGCTCCTACGCCATTATTGGGAAAAAACGGTTGAACGCGATACCTGCCGTGAAGGAAATTTGTAGTGTAGAAGGCGAGGGGACAGTGCACCCTGCAACAGCAAGATAAGGGTTCCAACACTTCCGGTCCGGAGATACAGAGCTCGTTGACAAATCGAGGTGTGGGAGACCAGTCAGCACCAACGCCGAAGCCCTGCGTCTAGCTGTTGAACAGCACCCAGGAACCAGCATCCGACGATTAGCAGAGGAGGTCCATGCATCACAAACCACCATCGTTCGTCACCTACACCTGCTCGGGTTTCACTGCAGACGTCCACGATTGGTTACTCATGAGTTGAGCTTAAAGCAAGTTGAGGAGCGTGTCACTCTGATTCGAGAATTGCTGCAAAATCCACGTGACGACAGGTTTTGGTGGAGAATCGTAGCGAATAATGAGAAGTGGATCTTCCTACTTTATCCTGTTACCGGAAACCAATGGCTGCGTCCAGGGTATGAGGCTCAAGCAGTGGGTCAAAGAGGGCGTTTTGAAGTGAAGACAATGTTGTGTGTATGGGGGAATTTTGATGGTCTTGTCCACTGGAAGCTTGTACCACATGGTCAAACCGTCGATGGAAACCTGTATGCCGACCAGCTTCAACACGTATACCACGTTCTACGCCAGCGCTACCCCTCAATTGTGAACCGAGAGAAGGTCCTCTTGCAATTCGACTACGTCGCAATGTCATAGGTCACGGATTGTCCACCAGAAAACTCAGGATTTGTATGGCGTCAAAATCCTACCACACCCAGCCTGCAGCCCGGATTTTTCACCTGTTTCGTTCCATGGCGCACGTCTAGGCCGGCAGAGGACTGCATTCCTTGGAGGCTGTGAAAGACAGTGTCACTGACATATTTGCATCCATGCCAGCCACCTGATGTCGCAAAGGCATTGCATCTTTGTCTGAAGGTTGGCGAAAGATCATAGTCTCTGATGGAGTGTATTTTGCAGAATAGTCATATGTGGTCAACATATGGTACCGGACTGAACATTGTACCACAAAAGCTACGAACGTATGACTCACTCTGGTATTTATATTGTGTTATGAAGTGCTGGGATGATTACTTGTTGCCAGAGGTGTTGATAGTAAATATAATACATGCTATAAAGTAATGGTCATCATCATTGTCAACCATTATAAATCCACTGCTGGATGAAAGTCTCCCCAACCTTCTTCCACGGCGGTCTGTCGTGAGCCAATCTCTTCCATGTCACTCCCGTATGCTTTCGAATTTCATTCACACATCTCCTACGTGGTCTTATGGTTCTTTTCCTATCCCTTGGAATCCGGTTTAAAATTTCGGTTGTCCATCGGGGGATTGTCCATCTAGTAATATGCCTAGCCCATTGCTCTTTATTGACAGACGTTGTGTTAGTGGCTCCGACATTTTATGAATTACAGTATGCTACACCTCGTTCCGTACTCTCCTGTTGGTTGCCCCGCCTGTTTAAAGGTACTGTGTACGTTTTGAGATACTTTTATGGCGCTTTTGTCCTTGTATTTGTTCATATTCCTCCGTTTTCGTATCGTTAGCTCGTTTGTTTACGTTTGGAAGCTGCCAACTTTTCTTATCATCTGTGGGTGTGGCGGATGCACGTCACGTCGCACACCCCACGTCCATGGAAGTTGATCTACTCTCGTCCTCAGACGTGTCTGCTCAGGTGCCTTCCCAGTTTCCTAGTACTCCTGCTACGGTGCCTCCACTGGACATGGCTGCACCTCCTTCTTCAGCTTTTGCCGCACCGGTGGCGTAGTGGTCTAGACGATGGCCTCTGATCATTCGTCCGAAAGGGGTCCGGATTCTAATCCCAGTGTGGCATGGATGCTGTGTTTGTCTTACGGCGCTGGCTCTCACCTTTCGCTGGAACCAGTGACCCTAATTTAGGGACGTCCAACTGCTTATAGCCCATTGAGTTGCTCACGGTGGTCGTTAAACCTCCAATCACAGGCACACCTTCTTCAGCATCTGCCTCTGCCTGGTGCCCTCCCTGGGTACAACTACTACTGCCTTGCCTACTGCCTGTGCTCCTCTGCCTTTACTGCCTTCTGTGCCTGCGGGCTCAGCACAGACTTCTCTTCCGAGGATGTCCATTGCTTCTACAGTGCAGCGAGGTACTGCTTCAACATCAGCTTCTTCTCCACCTGGATTCGCAGATTGGCCGTGACTTCCGTAATCTTCTGGGTAGAAATGTGCTCCTTCATGTCTTACCAAATACTCTTTTGCCACGCTACATGGAGGCTCTCTCAGGTCATGAGTCGTTTGTGGCTATTGCTGGAATTTCCAGCACTACTCGGGGTATCTCCGTGCAGTTCAAGCACAAGGCGGATGCTGACTTTTTTCTTGCACACGGGCTTTCGATTGGGACAAATCATCTCGTGCCTTCTCCTCTTTCCAGGCTTCTGGTGAACATCACGTTTTACCCTGTTCCACAGAAAGTGCCTGATACTGCGCTTTCTCTCCTTGTCAATCATGTTTGTAAAATCGTTGGCAAGGTCCATCGCCATTCTGGCGCTCCACGCGGAACTCGATCCATCGCCATTCTGGCGCTCCACGCGGAACTCGCTTTGCACATGCTACAGGACCTCGCCGTCAGTTGTTGGCCGTTTTCCCCACTGAGAACGCCTTGGCGGATTGTCCTATAGACGCTACTGTTGAAATTGGCTCACGCACGTATAGTTTAAAGTTTTTCACCACTCACTGTTGTACTCACTGCCTTACACAGGATCACACCACTGCCTCCTGTGGGTGCATACGCCGTGGTCTTCCTCCCAGCTTGCCTCCCAATGCCGATTACACTGGTCTTTCTACCATCCCCTCTTCTAGTGCTTTGCCAGACGCGACCTGTCCTTCTCTCAGTCAGACGCAACTTACAGGTACGGACAATGATCTCTTTCCTCCTCTTCCGCACCGTACGGTAGTGCGGTGAGTTAGCAGAGATGTGTTCCACTCCTTCTGGGTTAGCAGAGATGTCTTCCACTTTTTCTGGGTTAGCAGAGATGTCTTCCACTTCTTCTGGGTTAGCAGAGATGTCTTCCACTTCTTCTGGGTTAGCAGAGATGTCTTCCACTACGGATGTGTCTCCGACGGAGTGTTCCGAGTAAGATGTGTCGTGACTCTCGCATATCAGAACTTCGACAACGACCATGTCTGATGTTCTCCTGTTGCCTTGGTTGGTGTTCCAGCGTTCACCATTGCTGATAGGGCACATACTGATTCCTCGGCGCAACTTGTGCTCTCGTCTCCCGTTCCGGGTGTTCATCCAGATCCCTCTCGTCTTCACCTCGTCTTTGAAACGGACCGGTACTTCCAAAGACTTTATCAAACAAAAAAAGGTAAAACATCTTTCTGTTAATTCTTCTGTGGCTTCATCTAGTGTTCCCGGTGTTTCCTGTTCAGATGCTTCACCGCCTGATGACTCTTCGAACGGTTTGCATATCCGTTCTGGCCTTCTCAATCGTCTCTCAGATGATCAGGCTACAAAGGCCATTGATAAGTTTCCTTTTGTTCCTGACCCACTGTCCAGGCAGCAATTTCGACGCCTCTTCCAATCTGCTCGTACGGTTGTTTGTAAAGAATTTCTCCTTTCACCTGATCTAGAAATATGTGCAGAGGTGATGCAATTTGAAGTGTATGTGTCGTTTTTCAAATCCCTGAGTGTCACAGATGCTAGGTACCAGGGTTTCATGAAATGATACACTCGCCGTCTCTCCTTCTTGAAAGACCTCGCTGTGAAACAATTTTGTGATACCGTGCTTCCTCTAGCCGATGATATTTTGCGTTCCTTCCCAACCAGACCCTGTTTCTGTTGTCTCTCACGTACAGCAATATTCTTTCATGTTTTTTTTATAGTGCTTTGTGTTTTTCATTTGCTCTTGTTATATGTCTTAGACATACTTGTGTTTTCCTCTGTCGCGATTTATTTTCGTACTACATTTGTTCACTTTGCTTTTTCATATCCTTATACACTGAAGAGCAATTGAATTAGAGACACCTGTCTAGTAACGTGTAGCACCACCTTTAGCCCTGACGACGGCGGCGATTCGTCTCGGCAAGGACACGACAAGGCACCGGAAGCGTTGGGAAGCCATACGGATCCACGACCCCTGAACAAGCTCCCACAGCTCACGAACATTTGATGGAGGGGGTCAGAGCTTCGAACATCTCTCTCGATGGCATCCCAGATGTGCGCGATTGGATTGAAGTCAGGTGACCTAGCTTGCCAAGGAAGCGAGGTCACGTCGGGGGAGTGTTCATCCAACCATTCGGATACAATTCGGGAGCGATGTCACGGTGCATTGTCTTATTGCAGGATGAGGTCCCCAGTGAGATGTTGAAGACGCACAAACGGGAGCAGATGGTCGTCCAGGATATCCAGGTAACGTTGACCAGTGAGGGACGATGTCACACGTACCAGGGGTTCCATTTCAGTTAACGTAAACAGTCCCCAGACGAGAATGCTACCCCCACCAGCTTGAAGAGTACCCTGCTGCCAAGAAGGATCCATCGCTTCATGGGGTTTGCGACGTACTCGTATGCTGCCATCCGCATGTAGCAACGTGAATCTCGACTCATCAGTCCATGCAACATTTTCCACAGGTCTACGGTCCTGTGGCGTTGTTCCCGCACCCATGCTAATCTTCGCATCCTGTGATGTGCGGTCAGCAGCGGTACCCTCGTGGGATGATGGCTTCTATACCCCATAGCGAGGAGATGGTTCTGGATGGTATGGATGCTTATACGTTTTTGTGCACCAGCGTTAAATTGCCGAGTGATTTCTTGCACTGTGGCCGGCCTATCCGATATTACAATACGAGCTTGCAGACGATGACCCCGCTCATCCAATTGCTGTTGTCCACGCAGTTGGCCCTTGCAGGGATAGTTTTACCGGAATCGATGTACTCACGGTGCACCCGTGACACAGTGGCTCGTGAAAATCCCAGTGCCTGCACGACTTCCGAGATGGAGTGACCATTCGTCGGGCTCCTACAATTTTCCCACGATCAAATGCGCTTAGATCCTTCGTCTTACCCATACTGCGTCCGACTCTTACTGATTCCCGTCGCATCACTCCTTATAATATCGGATCGCTGCATACGCCATGTCGTTTCCGTTTACGGGGCCGCCCTCAGCGCCACATTTGCATAACGCCAGCTGTCTCTAATTCAACTGCTCTTCAGTGTAATGTTGCACATCTTTTACTTTGTATCGAATGATACGCCGTTTCCCTTTTCTTTTTTGTGTATATCGTCTTCTTACTATATGTTCAAATTGATGTGTTCTTCTGTTGCTCTCTAGTTTGTGTTGTGGATATACCAGATTTTTCTCTTTATGTTTTTCTATGTTGCAGTATTCAGTGAAATCTTCTATGTATGTGTCCCATGATAGCAACACACAGGTTGCCTCTGGTACCCAGAATTACCAAAACCATTGCCATTTCAGGGATTTTACTCTGATCATGATGACTTCTACTCGGGTCATTTTCCTTACCCATGAGTTTCTCTTCTTTTTTGTCCTGGTTACACCAAGCATGCATCTCTCCATACCTCTTTCAATTGTCTACAGCCTTTGTATATATTTTTGTTAAGGTCCATGTCTCTGTTCCATGTGTAAGAAATGGAAGGATGCGTTGATTTAACACCTTTCTTTTAAGACGTAATGATATATGCTCTTAAAAATGTTCCTCAAAAAAGTTCTTCAGCCAAGTTTTATACGCCGATTAATTATTTATCAATGTGACACGCGCTTAATATCTGCTGTCCAAGGAAAATGTGGGTAATATATATCAAATACGTGGAGATAATGTAAATGAACGATGTCATCACTCTTTCCACGTTATTTTTTTTTTTTTTTTTTTTTTTAAACAACGCATAGCGACTGAAAAATTGTATTCCGGCACTGCTGGGATCGAACCCCAGAACTCTCGATAACTAGTTGAGTGCGTTCGAATTTACGCTACAGCGCCAACAATTCTCAGCGCAATGCGTGGTTTATCAGTCAGCATCTGACTACACGAATGCGTATTGATGGTCTCAGCAACTGAGATGTCGTCATCTGGTGGCATTTAACGCAACAGCTATTTTAATTGTAGCTGATAAATTCAAAGGGCGATAGAAATGGGTAATATATATCAAATACGTGGAGATAATGTAAATGGACGATGTCATCACTCTTTCCACGTTATTTTTTTTTTAAACAACGCATAGCGACTGAAAAATTGTATTCCGGCACTGCTGGGATCGAACCCCAGAACTCTCGATAACTAGTTGAGTGCGTTCGAATTTACGCTACAGCGCCAACAATTCTCAGCGCAATGCGTGGTTTATCAGTCAGCATCTGACTACACGAATGCGTATTGATGGTCTCAGCAACTGAGATGTCGTCATCTGGTGGCATTTAACGCAACAGCTATTTTAATTGTAGCTGATAAATTCAAAGGGCGATAGAAATGGGTAATATATATCAAATACGTGGAGATAATGTAAATGGACGATGTCATCACTCTTTCCACGTTATTTTTTTTTTTTAAAACAACGCATAGCGACTGAAAAATTGTATTCCGGCACTGCTGGGATCGAACCCCAGAACTCTTGATAACTAGTTGAGTGCGTTCGAATTTACGCTACAGCGCCAACAAATGTAGGTATTGGTTATCTCCAGCTTTTTCCCATGATCATTTTAATCGCACTTCTTTACACTTGTCGGCAAGTTCTTGAATCATACACTACAGCTCTGAAGGGGTAGTTGAAAAAATGACGACGTCATCAGCAAAACGAAAGTGAGTTAAAGAATCTCCATTAATCTTTATCTCTTTGTTTTCCCAGTTCAATACTTGAAATACATTTTGCAATGTAGCATTAAAGAGTTTAGAAGATATGGTGTCACCTTGTATCATTCCGTTCCCAATTTGTATTGGTGATGTTTTCTCAAATAACCGAACCTTTGCGCATTCATTTCCATAGATGTTATTAATAATGCTAATGTATACATCTTCCATACCGCAAGATTTACAAAGTAATGCCAACACATAAACTCTGGAATAAAATGACATGTAGGAAGTATTTACCTGTACAAATATGAAAAGCTGCGGTATTGCGAATAAGAACGCAAGTAGCCATGATGCCGCAATCATCCTCTTGGCTTGCTTAACACCTCCAGTGGATCGAAGAGGAGTGCAGATAGCGAGATATCGATCGTAGCTCATCGTCGTCAGAATGAACGTCGTGCTAGCCAGGGTGACAATTTGACCGTAGACGATAACTTTACATGCAACTTCACCTAGTATCCAAGACCCAAATACCTGAAACATAAAAGAAGAGGTACATTAGCGAATGATGATCTGGAAAGCAAGTCATATAATCTTCTGCACAAAGTGTTTCGGAATGGTCAAGCCAAACTTTACCAACGTATCCTACTGCGCGCAGAACACGTTTCCAAAATTTAATACAAAATCTTTCTCTTTCTTGTCATAGCACTATTTTAAAGCGTTTTCTTTGTATCGAAGTTCAACAGCTATCGTGAGCGATTGATAAGGCTATAAATAGTTGCGCCACCCCCTAATCTAAAGTCTCTGGTTCCATGGAAGGGAGAGAACCAACACCATAAGACAAACACAGCACTTATGCTCCATTTGGAACTCTACCCTGAGTCAAACTCATAAGAATGGTCAAAACGCAGCACATACACTGACGGAAAAAAATTCCCAACACCAGGAAGGGGTTGTGTTACATAAACGACAGTTGGTAGGCGGTGAGAGTACATCTGTAAGATGACGTCTATGCAAAATTCGCGCTCGGCGCATACGTGTGGCGCTAGTAGCGCCCCTCGGAACATGCAAAGCAGGTTTGCTGTAAATACGCGCTGTAACGTTCGTGAGCGTTATCGTTGAGATTCGACGTAGGGTGTTGATGTTAGTCACGAATGCCTTTAAGAAGACGAAGAAGCCATTATCAACAGCTCACGGAGTTTGAACGAGGTCGTGTAATAGGGCTACGAGAAGGTGGATTTTCTTTCCGCAGTATTGCAGAACGACTTGGCAGGAATGTAGCCACTGTGCATGATTGTTGGCAGCGGTGGTCAAGGGAAGGTACTGCCTCAAGAAGACCGGGTTCCGGCGGGCCACGTGGCATTACTGAGAGGGAAGACCGCCGTGTACGGCGTATGGCTGTGGCGCATCGTACCACGTCTGCGGCAGCAATTCGAGCTGCAGTTGCCACCACATGGACAAAACGAACTGTTACAAATCGGCTACTTGAAGGACAGCTCCGAGCCAGACGCCGTGTAGCGTACATTCCACTTACTCCAAACCACTGCCGTTTGCGACGTCAGTGGTGTGAAGCTAGAGCTCATTGGAGGACGGAGTGAAGATTTGTTGTGTTTTCTGATCAAAGCCGGTTCTGCCTGGCTGCCAGTGATGGGCGTGTGTTGGGTAGAAGGAGGCCAGGTGAGCGCCTGCAACTAACCTGTCTGCGGCCGAGACACACTGGACCTACACCTGGAGTTATGGTCTGGGGAGCAATTTCCTATGACAGCAGTAGCACTCTCGTGGTTACCCCACGCACCCTGACAGCACAGTTGTACGTCGGTCTGGTGATTCAACCTGTTGTGCTGCCATTCATGAACAGCATTCCAGGGGGTGTTTTCCAACAGGATAACGCTCGCCCGCATAGCGCTGTTGTAACCCAACATGCTCTACAGAGTGTCGACAAGTTGCCGTGGCCTTCTAGATTACCAGATCTTTCACCAATCGAGCACGTATGGGACATCCCCCAACCAGCATTAACCGTCCCTGTATTGACCGACCAAGTGCAACAGGCATGGAACTCCATCATACAAACTGACATCCAGCATCTGTACGACACAATGCATGAACGTTTGCGTGCTTGCATTCAACATTCTGACGGTTACACCGGTTATTAATGTACCAGCATTTCACATTTAAAATTGCTCTTCTCGCGCTTACAATAAGAACAGAAAGCTTAATCGATTAAATATGTTAGCTATACGAATGTATTGCCGCCATTTCATTCCTCTACAACTTTTTTTCGTGGTGTTGGGATTTTTTTCCGTCAGTGTATTTTAGTGACTGATTAGATAATACTGGTTTTAGCCTCATGTTTGCATTTTCGGTAGAAAAAGAGCTTCCAAAAGATACCGTCGCATTTATTTCCGTAACTACACTGATGGCCACCCAAAATGCAACACAAAAAAGGACGACACGAGATAATAAAGCCAGATTTACTGGACACATAACAACAGATACAAAGATGAAACGATTGAGCTTACAGGCCCGTGCGACTTGCGGAATACGCAGACATCAATAGTTCGTGTGGCTCCCATGGCTGGCAATAACGGCCGCTACACGCCGCGGCATCGAACGAAAGAGGCTTTGGATGTGGGCTTGAGGTATATCGGTCCAGGCAGCTTCCACACGTTGCCACAGTTCATGAGGCGTTGCCGCGGGTGGTGCTTGCCGGGCCACTCGGTCGCCGATTAGTGACCAGACGTGTTCGATGGGCTACATATCGGGAGAACAGGCGTGCCACGGCAGCAATGACACCTGGTGGGCCGTGAAGAATTGTTGCACAATGCGGGCCACGTGCGGGCGCGCATTGTCCTGTTGAGACGTGGTCGCTGGCACGTCCAGCAGGTAAGGGAGGACTACAGACTCCAAAACGTCGGTGATGGCGCGGTGTGTGTTAAGTGTACCGGCGATGCGTACCAAAGGGGTGCGGGTGTCATATCCAATTGCGCACCAAACCATAACGCCGTGCGACGAACCGGTATGGCGTTGCATAATGCACGAGTTATACAGTCTCTCGCCGCTGTGCCGCCACACGCATATCCGACCATCGTGGTGTTGCAGGCAGAAGCGGGATTCGTCGGAGAAGACAATGCCGTGCCATTCCGTAGTCCAAGTGCGGCGTTCAACGGCCCACTGCCGCCGCACTCGCCCGTGGTGTAACGTCAATGGTAAACGGAACAATGGGCGCCGTGCGACAAGTCCCCGCTCCCGCAGACGACGTCGAACGGTACGTGCTAACACCTGTTGCTGGCAACACACCCTAATACCTGCGCCAACGTTTGTGATGCGGGGTGTGAGCCGTCAATGGCCGCTGCACAACATGCCGGTCCTCTCGTTTGGTGGTGTGCTGTGGCTGCGACAATCGCTCACGTCGGTCCGTCCGTCCTTTCTGCATCCACCGAATCCATACTCGCGTTACTGTGGCTGGATATCGTCCCACACGGGCGCCGATGTTTCGGTACGATAAACCGCTGTCGTGACAAGCCACTATTCGTCCTCTATCGAACTCCGAAACGTGATGGAATGACTGACGTATTCTGCGACGAGGCATCAGGAAGCTTCCCACGCACAGGTCCGGCAGCACAACACACTTCCACTACTTACACCCCTCCTTCTGTGCACCCTTCTTATAGTGCTCCTTGGTGGCGTGCCGGGCGCACATGATTTGCATATGCCCTGTAATGCTAATCGTCTGCATGTCCTCTCGCGGGTGACGCATGCTGCGAATTTCAGGTCAAATCGGATGCTTCCTTCTTGGTGTTGCATTTTGGGTGGCCGACAGTGTAATTGAAATTGGAAAATGACACGTGTCCTGTTTGTGTAGTTCGTAAAACTGTACAAGACTTCAATTCGGAATTAGCCGTTTTTTACGCTTTCCAACCGTAGGTTGAAGAAGCGTATATGCTCCAGCTTTGTCGGTCTGTCTGTCTGTCCGAACGATAACTGGTGTAAAAATTGTTCGATTTCGATGACATTTTAGTATGTGGTAGGGGACAACATGGGGAGGAACTCTACTGAAAATGGGGTCAAAGTTCAGTATGTAGAACCGATATCCATTCCATCGCCCTTATGCGTCACAGCTTAGGTAAAAATGCTTCCATTGCAACAAAACGTTATCATGTTGTTCCGGAGGTACACTGAACCGGCTCTGTTGAATATAATCAAAATGGGGTTACAGGTCAGGGCACAGGAGCGAGATTTATTCTACAGCCATTATTCTCGTGACTTGAGTAATAACTTGAGCAATGATTTCTGGTATGTTGGAAAGCGCATCATAATCAATGCATTGCATGATTTTGCGAACTTTTATATGTTTAAAGATAGATTAGTTGATATCGGTTTTAACCTCATTTTCGGCAAAAAATACAGCTTCCAGAAGGTACCATCGCATTTATCTCCGTAACTAATTGGAACAGGGAAACGATACTTACTCACTTTGTGTATACTCAGACACTTCTTTTTTGTTTTGCATCTTTTTTTTTCGTATGTAGGGTATCTAACGTCCGCCACTCTACGGATTATAGGCAGTCGCCCTTACATAATCCAGGGCAGTCGAACCTATGGATGTGTTCTACGGTGGCATGGGGGCCATACGACTAGAAAACAAACCGTTTCCGTCCTATTGTTGATTGAAACCATTTCATCACTATCAGAAGTAGATCACAATAGATCAGTAGCCTTTATGTAACTAAATATTGTTCTTGAAATTGCAGAACAGAATCTATAGATAGATTGAAATTTTATTTCGCTCGGAAAATTCTGAATAGAAAATGCCAGGACGACCTGACGAATTTATAGGAAAAGAAAAGAACAACGTACATTTAAAACTTGCAAGAATTTTCACCTTTACAGCATGGGTTATTTACACGAATGCAGTTCCTTTTTTTCGATACCTTCCTCCCGATTTCACTATATGCCAATTATCTAAGAAATCAGACTGGTAATCAAATAGAGAAACCTTTCCGCTCAAATCCAAGAGAAAATTTCAAGAAAGGCATTAAATCGGAAAGTTTTGTCCTTCCCATTTTACATCTCATGCACGCAGTTATTTAAGTACAAAGTTGGTTCCATAAAAATTGAGAATATTTCTTTTAGTTGGCAACAGTGCGAAAGGAAAAATAACCACGCAGGCGACTAACTAAATTAAGGAAGTGTCTATGGCAACAGTTATTAGCCGCGGCAGACGATTCTCGTTTTGTTATTGCGCAGTTTTAAGGTATTACGTCTGCATTTCGCCATACAATTATAGAGGTGAGTGATTCAGAGTTAAGAAGTGAAATGCGCAGTGCGGCAAAATTTTGCTATATGTTGGGTAAAACGGCTCCAGAAACAGTTAATGAAAAAAGATTGAAAAGATAAATGTTTGGGTGAGTCAATGATTTTTAGTCGGTACTATGATTTCAAAAAGGGCTTTTTTCGGCATAACTCGCTCCTAATTGTGGTCGACCTGAAAGTGTTGTTACGGAGCGTATTGTTAACACTATTTGGGAAATCCTACATGAAGATCGACGAATGACGTGCAAATACATAGCGGCGTCAACTAATATTTCAAAAACGACGGCATTCCGCATTCTACGCGACAAATTGCTGCTGCATCGTGTGTGCTCCAGATGAGTACCTCATCATCTAACGAGAGAGCGATTATTAGCCAGAGTTCAGGTGTGTCATGAGTAAAAACAAATGATTACAAAGGATCCAAACATTCTATATACAATAATAACACCGATGAAACATGGGTCCACTACTTCGACCTCCTCACGAAGCGCCCAACGAGTGTCTGGAAACACACAGGTTCGCCTCCTCCGTAAAAACCTCAGCCGAACCAAATCAGCTGGGAAGGTGATGATGATAATTTTCTTTGATCATAAAAGTGTAGTCTACCAGCATGCCATTCCTCCAAAATTTCAGGTCAATGCTGAGCATTACATTTCAGTCTTGAAGCGTCTGCGACGACATATATCGATTAAGCGACGGGAACTGGTGGGCAAGTGAACCCTACACCACGATAACGCCCACCGGCATGTGTTCAATAATTTGTTTACGAACTTAAGTATAGAAATCATGCCACAGCCTGCCTACAGTCCTGATCTCTCCCCGTGCGATTATTGTTTGTTTCCAACAATGAAGGAGAAGTTCCGTGGCGCAACATTCAACACAGATGCTGACGTTATTCAAGCTGTATAGGGGTCGTTAAAGCAGCTTCCACAAAATACCTTCGCCACATGCTTTGAAAAGTGGGCTGAACAACGCGACGGTTGCATATCATCCGAGGGAAGGTATTTTGAGAAAGAATAGCATATATTTTGCTGTACCTATATTTCTTCAATTTGTGTGATTTTACTCTCAGTTTTTATACAACTGCCGTTGTATAAACAAATTAATCGTAACTGGGATAAGAGGATTTCGCTCTTTCTCTCTCTTTCTGTTTGATTGGCTGTTTATACAATGGCGTGCAAAAATTAAGGACGAGAGGGTTTTTCGAATGTAACGTCGTGCAGAAGTGCTCCACATCGACTCAAATCATACCATAAGATCCCCAAGATGTAAGAATATGGAACAAGTGAGCAAAACCTTCCAAACAAGGAATCCAAAGGATACAAAGGCACTTTATTGAAAAGGTAGCTGCGAGCACAACTGGACAGAAGACAGAAACGTCCATGTGACAGGCAGCTACCAAGAAAAATCCAGTCTTTAGTAGGGGATATGATCACCCCTGACTGCGTTGCAGGATTTACAACGTCTGTCCACGCTGAGGACAAGGTTGTCAAGAAGCTGTTGAGGCATCGCGGCCCATTCCTCTTGTAGAGCCATTCGCAGCTGCGGAATCGTAGGTGACGGGTGGTGACGTGCTGCCACGCTTCTCCCGAGAAGATCCTACACGTGTTCGATTGCATTTAGGTCCAAGGACCTTGCGGGCCAATCCATACGTTGAATACCTTCAATCTCCAACCGCTCTGCGACAGCCACTGAACGATGAATTGTAGCGTTGTCGTCCATGAAGAGGAACTCAGGACCCACAGTACCTCTAAACAGACGTACGTGATGCAGGAGAACCTCGGTACAACAGCGGACACCAGTGACTCAACCTCCTTGAAAGATGTGGAGGTCAGTACGGCTACCAAGCATGATTCCGCCCAAAGCGAAAACTCCGCCACATCCAACCTGGTCCCTTTCGATGATGTTGGAGGTGTGATTGCGTGTTCCCTGCGCTCTCCAGATGTGTATACGTCCAAAATCGCTCATCAGACTAAATCGGTTCTCATCCGTAAAGAGAACTCGACACCATTACTGATGTGTCCAGTTCTTGTGTTCCCGGCACCACAGAAACCGCCGTCTCCGATGAGCAGGCGTTCATGGCACACACCGTACTGGTTGTCGTGCAAATAGACCACCTTTTTGCAGCCTCCTGGCCACGGTAAAACGCGATAACGGACGTCCAATTGTCTGTTGCATGTGCCTTGCGACTTCTCCCGGTGTCTGCCGTCTGTCTCTTCTCGCCTGTAGGACAATATACCGGTCTTCCGCTACCGTGGTTGTTCGTAGGCGATCACTGCTAAACTCTCGGACAGCTGTTCGTGTCGTTTGAAATGCTCTCCAAGCTCGTGAAACGATGCTGTGAGCGATCCCAAACTCCTCGGCCACACTAGTCACACTTCGACCTTCTTCCAACTTTCCAATGACGCGACCTCGGGTAAAGTCATCCAGATGTCGTCTACTGGATTGCCTGTTGGCCATATCACACGGTGGCCGCAACTCGACGTCGTTCAAACCGACGTTCACCGTGCAATATCTTTCTCCGAATTGCTGAGCGTACGCAGCCCGTGTGCTTTACACACTTCCGACACTCCCGCCCTACGTCATGCTTCATATATGCGCATGCCCTACCGTACCGGACCCTAGTCTATCTCCTGAGTCGTCTTTGGGTCCGTTCTGCCTGCTCGTTCCGCTGTTATGCTAATTTCTCTTCTTCGTCCTTAATTTTTGCTAACCAGTGTACTATGGCTAGCTGCTATTGATAATTTTACTCATCATAGTCTTTGGATTTTTGGGACCCTCTCATGAAGTGCATGTCAGGAATCGTAATGAGGTGCTTCTGATTTCAGCGAGAAGGTAGAACAAGCAGCTTTGGACCGCCGGACTCCCTGTGCTCTTTCTGTTGCTTGATCCCGTGAAAAACGCGGATGTTTAGCCAGATACCCGCGCAGCTGACCACTCTGGAACAGCGGCGAGTTTGGAGGCTTCCTTTGCAACTTTCTTTTGGCCTTCTAATGATGAAAGATCTACAATATTTAGATTTTTGGAATACACTGGGCCACAGTTTGGTTTTCCGTTTCCGGGGCTTTGTCTAATAGAACATACTTAACCACTCCTTCTTTTCAAACACAATAATGACAACCCTGTATACGAAGTGCTAGTCTCTAACCGCTCGTCCGAAGGGCTCCTCCTCCTTCTCGGAACCACCGGTTTCAAATAGGGCCAAACTACAGCTTGCAACCCATCGAATTGCTCACGGTGGTCGTTAAATCTTCCACCCCATCCAATAATTCATTCGGTTTGATTTCGTCGTGATTTTCGGTGGTCCACAAGACTTCGTCTGATTATACACTGAAGAGCAATTGAATTAGAGATACCAGTCTAGTAACGTGTAGGACCACCTTTCGCCCTGATGACGCCGGCGATTCGTCTCGGCATGGACTCGACAAGACACCGGAAGCGTTGGGAAGCCATACGAATCCATGACCCCTGAACAAGCTCCCACAGTTCACGAAGATTTAATGGAGGGGGTCAGAGCCTCGAACATCTCTCTCGATGGCATCCCAGATGTGCTCGATGGGATTAAGGTCAGGTGACCTAGCTGGCCAAGGAAGCGAGTTCACGTCGGAGGTATGTTTATCCAACCATTCGGATACAATTCGGGAGCGACATTGTTTTGTTGCAGGATGAGGTCACCAGTGGGATGTTGAAGACGCACAAACGGAAGCAAATTGTCGTCCAGGATATCCCGGTAACGTTGACCTGTGAGGGACGATGTCACACGTACCAGGGTTCCCATTTCAGTCCACGTAAACAATCCCCAGACAAGAATGCCACACCCACCAGCTTGAAGAGTACCCTGCTGGCAAGAAGGATCCATTGCTTCTTTTGTGTGCGCCGTACTCGTATCCTGCCATCCGCATGTACCAACGTGAATAACGACTCATCAGTTCAGGCAATATTTTTCCACATGCATAGGGTCCAGTGGCGATGTTCCCGCGCCCATTCTAATCTTTGCACCCTGTGATGTGCGGTCAGCAGCGGTACCCTCGTGGGACGATGGCTTCTGTACCCCATATCGAGGAGATTGTTCTGAATGGTGTGGCTGCTTACACGTTTTTGTGCACCAGCGTTAAACTGCCGAGTGATTTCTTGCACTGTGGCCCTGTCTATCCACTGTTACTTTGCGAGCTAGCCGACGATGACCCCGCTCATACACACGCTGTTGTCCACGGCAGTTGGCCCTTGCAGAGATGGTTTTACCGGATTCGATGTACTCACGGTGCACCGGTGACACAGTGGCTCGTGAAAATTTCAGTGCCCGCACGATTTCCGAGATGAAGTGACTCTTTCGTTGGACCCTGACACTTTGCCCTCGATCAAATGCGCTTAGATCGTTCGTCTTACCCATACTGCGTAAGACTCTTACTGATTTAGGTCGCATCACTCCTTATATTGTCGGATTGCTGCATACGTCATGTCGTTTCCGTTTACAGGGCCGCCCACAGCGCCTCATTTGCATTACGCTAGCTGTCTCTAATTCAATTGCTCTTGAGTGTGTAGTTGTTCCGTAGAGAAGAATAGTTTTGCGGCGTTACTCATCAGTGTTTCGATCTTTCTGGTGTCGTTAGCACGTTGGCGGCAACCCGGTGTTACGTGTCGATAACTTCTATCAGACTGAATTTATTGGAAAACTTCAAAGTTTGATTTACATCCACCAATATTTGGAAAAATGAAATAAAAACCCTATCAATACAATCAGATTCCGATTCTATCACCTAGTGCTGCTTCACTATCAGTGCGGCAAATAAAATTCAAATTTTCACTTCGAGTTACTAATAAGAGAAACTATTGGACCTCCCGACGACAATCGTCTCGGAACATTCTGTAGTGGACACGCATGACACCAAAAAGGTGTAAAGTACGACATTTCGCAATCGCCCGCTACCCCTGGAACATGGCTTTGAAAAGTGGGACGCCTGTTTGTAATGCATGCAGCCATAAAGGGTCAAACAACATTTACCTGTTAGATATGAGGCACCTAAATGTCGAGAAAGACCACGTACGACACCATTACGTTACAAATGTCATATACATACCTCTCCCCACATCATGGTAATGTGTTGAGAGAAGGCAGTGCTGCAAGGAAAGGTGAATCTCGCACCACGAGCAGATAATGACGGTACTGTAATCACAGTCAGGAGCGTTGCGCATGTCACGCACAGCAAAATTGATGTCCAACACATTACAGAACGAAGAATGGGGTTTCGTAAAATGTTGGACATCATCATAGTTTGCTATCCAAAGCCTTCGGTGACAGGGACGTCAATTTTCACACAAAAATCATTCCACCGAAAGCCAATAAATACTGCCAGCGTCTTGATGTGTTTGCACGACGCATGGAAGAGTACATATGTTCTGATGAGGTGTGCACGGAGTCAACCTGTATGACAGAATGCTCATTTTCAAGTTGCATTCATTTATATACTACTAGTTGTGTGTACCACAGCACCAACCTATGCTTCGCTATGCGTGTAAGGCGTCTGGATACTTGCCACACGAAACGCATCTTCCGTTTGGTAATGTGTTGGACATCAATTTTGCAATGCGTGACATGTGCAACGCTCCTGACTGCGATTCCAGTGCCGTCATTATCTGCTCGTGGTGCGAGATGTACCTTTGCTTGCTACACTGCCTTCTCGCAACACATTACCATGATGTGGAGTGAGGCATGTACATGACATTTGCAACTTAATGGTGTTGTACGTAGTCTCTCTCGACATTTAGGTGCCTCATATCTAACAGGTAAATGTTGTTTGACACTTTAAGGCTGCATACATTACAGGCGGGCGTCCCACCTTTATAAGTCATGTTCTAGGGGTTGCGGGCGATTGCGCAATACTATACTTCACACCTGTTACTTTGGTGTCATGGTTGTCTACCACAGAACGTTCCGTGACGATTGTCGTCGGCAGGTCCGATAGTTTCCCTTGTAAGTTAAGGTCCATGCAGCCTTACGGCTATAAGCTATCGCCGGTCCCTAATATGAAACCACAAGTTCTAGATAGGAGACAGCGCGAATCGAACAAAGACACAAGTCCTACCTCAGCCGGTCTCCGCACCCAGTCCCATCCGGGTCGCAGCATTAGAAGTCCGCGCTACTCGGCGGACGGGAGATGAAATCAGAATTCAGATAGCGTTGAACTGGTGAAGATGAACTTTCAGAGTGCTACCAGTAAACTGTCATAAAAATAGAAACACCCATCATCCTAGTAAGAGTAACATGTGGATCGAAAGTAACGCACTCAATTTTTTTTTGGCAGCAGCTTAATATTGGGTGGATGCATAAAAGTTCATGCCGTTTTATTTAACGAGTGTTTCCCAGGTCAGTAGTGACGCTGCAGATGGCCAGTTGTATATTAGAATGTAGCCAGTAATATCAGGTATCTAAATTATATTGCGTTGTGTGATTGTGGCTAATGGTTTCTTGGTTTTCAGGTCCTGAAGTATTCAGGTCCGGAAGTTTCTAAGAATGAACATTTTCGACATCTGCTCCTCTACGAGTTTAACAAGGGATCCACAGCCGCCGAGGCTACTGGAAAAACTTGTGCTGTGTATGGAAAGGACGCGATTGCTTCGAGAACAGCCCGTTAATGGTTTGAGCTGTTCCGAGGTGGCATATTTAACCTCAACGACTCTCCGCGCTCAGTTCCTCCATCTCACTTTGATGAGGATCGTTTAAACCATCTCATCCACTTGGATCCGCGTCACACCACACGCGAATTGGCCACTGAAATGGACTGTGGTTAGGCCACAGTGGTGCGACACCTGGAACATACGTGAAAGGTCCAGAAATCGGAGAATTGGGTGCCTCACACTTTCACCGAGAACAACAAGAATCAGCATGTTGTCATTTGTGGTTCCTTGCTCGCCCGTTATCGCGAATGTTCTCAGCAACACAAATCCTGTCTGTGATGCCTGTACGTGAATTTCAGGCATCGGAGGGAATGGTTAAGCCACACAAGGCGCCCACACCACGTCCAAAATATGACCTTTATCTTGCGAAGATCATGTGGTGTGACTGGTGGCACATGAAAGGCATCATTCACTTAGAAATGCTGCCGAGGAATACGACCATCACCATTGCACATTGTGAGCATCTCTGCCGTGTGGAGAGAGCAATGCAGCAGAAACGCCCACATCGGCGCCATGATGTCCTTCTCCAACATGATAACGCACGCCCTCGCAGTACAAACATGACCAAAATGGTCATTCAGGACATGAAATGGGAGATCCTTCCACATCCGGCCTATTCCCCAGATGTCGCTCCTTCAGACTATGATCTCTTCCGATCTCTGTGGAATGCACTCCGTGGCAGAACGTTCAACAATGATATTGATCTCCAGAATTTCCTTGACGATTTCTTCGCAGCAAACCCCAGCACGTTTTTTTCAAGAATGGCATTTCAGACCTATCCAGAAGTTGGGACACTATCGTAAACAATGAGGGAGGGGATACATAGTTGATTGATTCCTTTTTTCCTTTCTGATACAACACATTCCTGTAGTGCGGTGAAAAAAACGGCATGAACGTATGCATCAACCCAATAGATAGACAAAACAAAACATATACACAGTGGAACTACATGTCTTAGCTAATTTTCAACATCAGAACCGAAACGCTCGAGAAATGTATCCCGGCGTGGTACCAGTTTTGTAAACCTTGTTCATAAAAGTCCGTTTTCTGGGAGTATAAAAACCTGCGGACCACCGATATGACTTCCTCAACCGAATCGAAGCGTTGGCAGCCTAGGAATCGTTTCAAGGGATCAAACAGATGAAAGTCCGAAGGAGCCAGGTTCGGACTGTACGGTAGGTGATAGAGTACCTCCCAGTCAAATTGCGCAATTTTTTCACGAACGTGCTGTGCAACATGTGGGCGAGAGTTGTCATGAAGCAGTAAGATATTTGTAGCGTCTCTGTTGGGTCTTTTGTCACGAAGTGCACGACGCAACTTTGTCAGTGTGTTAGCGTAAGTTTTGGCACTCACAGTGGTCCCCGTTGGATGAAACTTCACCAGGAGGACGCGGTGCATGTCCCAGAGCACGGTCAGCAGATAGGGTTACACTGATGTTTTTTTTTTGGTAGCGGGAGTCCGAATGTTTGCATACCATACTGGCCTTCTTTGTTTCGGAAGTGTAGTAGAACGCCCAGGACTCATCGCCTGTCAATACACCTGCCAGAAATTCATGTTCTTCTCCTGCGTAACGCATTAAGTGATCCAAGGATAACATCACTCTCTGTCCCTTCTGGTCGTTTGTCAAGTTCTTGGGCACCCACGCTCACTGACTTTGCCAATTTGTCATGCACAATATCGTACGCTGTACCGTACGAAATGTTGAACGTCTGTGCCAATGTGCGCAGATGAATCCACCGGTCACTCATAATTGCCTCAGAATTTCACCGGTCACTCAGAATTGCCTCAGAATTCCACCGATAACTCAGAATTGCAGATGGATCCACCGGTCACTCAGAATTTCCTGTTCAATGTCTCTCATAGTGGCAAGTGATGACCGGGTTACAAGTCAACCGGAACGTGGTGAATCAGTAAGGTTGCCACATCCCGCTGCAAAGAAACTCCACCATCTGGAGATGTTGCTGAGGCCCAGGCAATCACCTCCATACACGTCGACCATTTCTTTGTGAATTTCGTCGGATTTTTTCGTTTAGCCCACAGAAATCGCACTACACCGCTCAGGTCTTCGTTCGTAGACGACGCTAATGAACGCGACATCTTTGTGCCGTCGTTCACACTGTCTTCCACCCCGGCGACACCTGACCCAGCAAAACCAGTCTGTAGCATGATACTCAAATTCGTTGTCTGCCAAACTGCAACCTTCTACTTGCAACCTGCAATAAGAAAAAACAATTCTGTGCTTTAATTTTCGATCCTCCCTCGTATTACTTCTGACAACAAGTAATGAGGCTGTGGACCTTCGGCGATAAAATTCCGGAATCCGTGAGGCAAACAGAGTGGCCTTACAAACAGTTTGGTCGTCTAGGAAGGTATCCACTAAGAAATTGTCCAGATGCTGAAACAAACGATACTCTTAGGGAGCAAAGTCAGGGGAATATGCCGGGAGCCGCAGAATTTCTTAGTCCAAATATTGGATTTGTCGAACGGTTTTTTGACAGACGTATGCGCAAGTGTTTTCTTGTAACAGGACTCCATGCCTACTAACAGAAACTGTATGCTTAGTACAGGTAGTTCTATACATCTGCTGCATTTTAGAACAATAGGTGTCCGAATTAGTGGTCTTAGCTTGTCGGAGAAATGAATAATGAATCAAGCCAGCAGGAGACCACCACAGGAGAACCAGTACTTTCTGCTGGTGTAGAGGTGGTATTGGACAGGGGTTAGGAGACACCATGGTATGTATCTATATGTTGATTGCTTACTGTTGTTGCAAAACATCCACTTTTTATCGCAGGTTACGAACCAGTGCTGCTATCTCTCCCGTCGGTGCGTAGGAAATTAACACCTCCAGACGATTTCTCACATTGGCAGCTGTCAATTTGTGTGGCACCCTGATATCTATATATTTCATCTCCACCATGCGTCAGACATTCGTCGAAGGTGCATGCGTTTCGTATCGTCGAGATTTCTTCTTTACAATGCTGTATATTTTCCCTTTATACTGTATGTATAAAGATGTCTACCAAATAGAGTTTTGGTCCTATTCTAGCCTGCACACGCTGAGGCATCGACTACACCAGATGCCAGAGGCTTTTTGGAAGTAATGCCAACCATGGCTGTTGCAAAATTGTCCACAACTCCTTCCGAGACGTCGGTCCAGGATCCGTGATTTGATGTTACGCTTAAAGAAGAGCGTTGAGCGTAACATTTGTAAGAGTTTTGATCAAGGATCAAAACCCTTCGGAAGCTACAATGTTACGTAACGTCGTAGCTTCTAAAGAGTTTTGATCCAGGGACCTTGAGGACTACTGGATGGGTCCAAACTCATATGAGTGTTCCTCGAGCAGTGCTTGGGTGGTTGCGATGCGGCGGCGCATTTGCCTGCTGAAACTGATCGTCGGCCACAGAACGCGCGAAGGCCATGAAAGCATGTAAGTGGTCAGCCAACACATGCTTGTAGACGGCAGTAGTTAAGGACCTCTCCAGACACACTAAGGGACCTAATGTGACCCATGCAAAGGCTCCCGAAACGATCGCATATCCACCACCGACTTGAACAGAGCCTACCTGGCATGACGTGGCCATGGCCTCATGCTGTCATCGCCACACCCGCAATCTTCCGTAAGCTCGATACAGTTTGAAACGGGATTCGTCTGACCACAGGGCGCAACGCCATTCTGCAGAGGTCTCGTTTTGAGGTTCCCGGCACCAGGTGAAGCGTAACGTCCGAACGAACAACCAGAAGTGGCACATGAGTATGGCATTGGCTCCCGTAGCCCACAGCATGCAGCGTGCGTCATACCGTTCCCTCGTTGACGCTGTTTTGGCCTCTGACATTTATTTTTGATGAGATTTCTGTGTTAAAAAAGTGACAGAACGCAATTCAGGCGTGTTTTTCCAGAAAAAAAAAGCCCTGGTTTTAATGAATAAAAAAATGCAGAACTATTGAAATGCATGTGCAGTGGCAAAAAACAACGCATACCCATAATTGAAATGTAGTGTTTCCTAATAGTTTTTCAGTAATATCTCACTCACGAACATTTGTCATCTTTGTCTGGATTCATGCGTTATTTTCGCCATTTTTTGCGCCTTCCAACCGTATGTTGAAGAAGCGTACATGCTCCAGCTTTGTCCGTCTGTCTGCACGACAACTCGCGGAAAAATATTTCTATTTCGATGAAATTTTAGCATGTGGTAGGGGACCACCTAAGGACGAACTCTACTGAAAATGAGCGAAATGGGGTCAAAGGTCACGACATAGGAGCTGGATCCATTCCATTGCCCCTATGCGTCATAACTTGCGTAAGTATGCTTCGATTTCAATGAAATTCTAGTATGTGGTACGAACCTTATCAAAAATTGGTGAAGTGGGGTCAAAGGTCAGGACATAGGAGCGGGATGCATTCTATTGCCCTTATGCGTCATAACTTGCGTAAAAACGGTTTGATTTCGATGAAAAAATGGTTTGATTTCGATGTGGTAAATAACCACGTGGAAACGAACCCTATTAAAAATGGGCGAAATGGGGTGAAAGGTCAGGACATAGGAGAGGGATGCATTTTATTGCCCTTATGCATCATAACGTGCGTAAAAATGCTTCGATTTCAATGAAATTTTAGTATGTGGTAGGAGACCACCTGGGGACGAACCCTATTGAAAATCGGCGAAATTAAGTCAGAATATAGTAGCGGGATGCATTACATTGCCCTTATGCGTCATAACTTGCGTAAAAATGGTTCGACTGAGACAGAACTTTATCATGTTGTTCCGGAAGTATACCTTACCGGTTCTGTTGAATATCATGGAAATGGGGTCAAAGGTCAGGTCATAGGAGCGAGATTTATTCTACCGCCATTATCCTCATAACTTGAGTAATGATTTCTGGTATGTTGGAAAGCGTATCATAATCAATGCATTGCGTGATTTTACTAACTTCCTAGCAAAAAACAGTCTTGCTGGGCCAGCACTATGTTGCCGCTGCCGAACCGTCAATAAAATGTCCGGTCGGCCAACAGAAGGGCCAGCAGTTCAGGCCAACAGCTGGCCAACAGTTGGCACCCCATCAGTTGTCATATGCCACAACAGGGCCATCAGTGGTCCATCACAGGCAGTAGCTGCCACAAGTGGCCCTTCAGTGGCCCTGCAAGCACTTGCCAGAAATGATGGCTAGCCTAATGTGGTCCGCTAGTGGGCCGTTAGTGGCAGCCAGCAACCACGTGACGTAACTGGTGGCTTGCCGAATCTTGTCCGCCAATTTCCCAGTAGTAGCCATAATAATAATAATAAAAAAAAAGCAAGGATAACCGCAGTTTCCTAAAGCTACAATTTTTTTTCTATCCGTCGAAGCTTGTGAGTTAATGCACTGCGCTGGGGAAATTTTCTCGACAGACCGGATAAACGCCCGTTTGCATCTGACTAGATTTGATCCTCGGCCGTTTGCGTGGAAGCCGGGCTCGATACCGACCGGACTAATTCACTACACTCAGACATGTGCTGGAAGCTATCTGTTTGGTATGCAATTTGTAATCGAATGCTTCCCTCTTTCATTTTACAATATTGCGAGGTATTTTTCATAAAAGTCAGTTTCATATAATTGATAAATTAATTTTTTCAACGTAACGATAGTTGTTTTTTTTAATCTTAAGGGAACTTCACTCATTTTCAAGGCGTGTACATACTTAGAGTCGCTTTCCAAAGTTTTGTTCTGCCCTTGCCGTCTTGAAAAGAGATTGTTGAATAAATATATATATTTACCCGGGTTCATGTCACATTCTGTTACATTTTTAACGTTGTGTCTTTCCTTTCCGTTGTCCGAAGCTACATTTGTTTAAAAGAGTAAAAGATATTTTATTTTACTTCTCGTTATTTTTAGAAGCGAATTCCTCCCAGTCTTGTGTACTCAACCCATGGATGAGTACATCACATAGCGTGGCTTTTTTTTTTTTTTTCAAACATTTAATAAATTTTGTACGCGTATAATTCTTTTTTTCCCAACATTTTTCCGGCATGGTTAAAAGCATGTTGAACGTTGTTTTAATGGTTTTCGAGGATATGTGTTTCAAGCGTTTTCAAATTTTTTCTTGTTATTCATCCACTCCATTCCATGAATTGTTATTCATGAGAATGGAGTGGGTGTATTTCATGGCTGTAATCTAGTATTTCACGGCTTAATCTGATATCTTCGTCGACGTAAAATTTCATTAGGAAATTAATTCGCCTCTCCACATATGGATTTTTTTCTTAACATCCACTAAAATAACACGATGGCGATAGCGTCGTCTTCAACTAAGTGGTACCATGAGAGACACAGCAAGTGTTGCTTCTGCGCATGCGCAGTCCCGATGCTTCCACCTGCTGTTGGGTTTGCATTGGTTGCCAGCAACGGGCCACTAGTGGCACTTGCTTGGAGGCCCACAATTCACGACGATGCTGCAGGGCCATCAATGGCTCGCCAACTGATAGCGCTGCCACCAACGGATCACTACCGGGCCGTGAGCGTCAGATTTCAGCCAGCAGTGACCCATCACTGCCAGCTGGTGGCCAGCAGTTTCCCAGCACTTGTGTTTTTGTTGGGTTGTTTATATGTAGTGAACGTGTGTTTGTTTTAGTCTGCTTAGGAAATCATCGGATCGAATCGAATCGAGGCATGATTAAAAGCCTGTTCTTGAAAGAACGGAGCAATATCTTTTTTCCAGTAAACACTGTGCAATGTTGGACTGCGAGAGAACAAATATCTTTCTTTCTTCTACTTCCATAATCCGAGTTCGTCAAAACAATTTCATTTATATCCATCGAGTGAAACTCTTAAAAAGGTTCGCGAGATTCTTTCAATCCTTTCTGTTGTATAGTTCATAACTGATATCTTTTTGTTTTTCTTTGTATGGGGGATTAACGACAACTGTGAGGAACTTCACGGGCTAAAAGAAATCTCCGTCCCTATATTGGGGTCACTGGTTCGACGAAAGGGAGAGAGGCAATGTCCTAAGACGAGCACAACATGCCTGACCCGGGATTCGAACCCGGACACATCATGAACGAATGGTCAGTAGCCACATAGTTAATTAAGTTTAAAAGACAATCTGTGAATCGAGTCATGGCCGCCCCGGTGGCGCAGTGGTCTAAGGCAATGGCCTCTGATCATTCGTCCGTAAGGGGTCCGGGTTCGAATCCCGGTCAGGCATGGATGTTGTGTTTGTCTTACGGCACTGGCTCTCTCCCTTCCCTGGAACCAGTGACCCTAAATTAGGGACGGGCGACTGCTTATAGCCCATTGAGTTGCTCATGGTGGTCGTTAAACCTCCAATCAAATAAAAAAAAAAAAAAAAAAAAGAATCGAGTCGTGCAGAAATTGTTTTCAAGCAAATTTTCAAATTAATACCGGTGAAGGTTATAATAGGCCGCCCCGGTGGCGCAGTGGTCTAAACGATGGCCTCTGATCATTCGTCCGAACGGGGTCCAGGTTCGAATCCCGGTGAGGCATGGATGTTGTGTTTGTCTTACGGCACTGGCTCTCTTCCTTCCCTGGAACCAGTGACCCTAAATTAGGGACGGGCGACTGCTTATAGCCCATTGAGTTCCTCACGGTGGTCGTTAAACCTCCAATCAAAAAAAAAAAAAAAAAGAAGGTTATAATAACACAGTCTACACAGTTCTTGATTCAAGGCTATAAAAAATCTTCAGTGAGAACTAACAGTTTTAACAGCTCGGAACAATAGAAAAAATTAATGTTACACTTAACGTTTTTAAGATGCTAAATGTTCAAACTTTAATAATGATAATGCTGAGATATAAAACATGTCCATGAAGACAAATAAATGTAAAGACATTTTAAACTCATTTAAAAACAAAACGCTAACGCGCACAGATATCAGCATTAGTACAACATCGTGAGTTAACTAGTTTATTCTTCTGCCGTTATTGTGGGACGTACTACAGAAGCAAATCACGTGTCATAGTGACAAATCTGAAGAGAAACATTCCGTCAGTGTAGCTTAGTTGGTTTGAGCACTTCACTCCGCAGCAAAGGGGACACGAGTTTATCCCCGTCTCCGACAAATCTGTGAATTTCATAATTCAACAAGAGAAAGAGAATTCTCTGTTACCTTCGTCCAGAGTGGTTGGGTGATTTTCATCCCGTGGCTGCCAAACGTGAAATAGCCGCCCCGGTGGAGCAGTGGTCTAAGCAATGACTTCTGATCATTCGTCTGAGATGGGTTCGGGTTCGAATCCCGGTGAGGCAGGGATGTTGTGTTTGTCTTACTGTGCTGGCTCTTTCCCTTTCCTGGAGCCAGTGGACATAAATTAGGTACGGGCGACTGCTTATAGCCAATTGAGTTGCGCACGGTGGTCGTTAAACCTCCAATTAAAGAAAAACAAAACGTGAAATGGGAGCCCTGAAAGCGTTCAATCTGTTTCACGACGTGGCTTCTGAGTCTTGCGTTGTAGTAGACGCGTAAGGCAAACTAAGAACGTTAAGTATTCACTGAACCGACCACCCTTCTAAAAATGAGTTGCACATGATATTAGCATACAAGACGTGGCTATAAGGGTGTGTATACTTTATAGAAGAGGTTGGTGGTTCAGTGAGAGTCAAGTTACGGCCATGATGGGTAAAACTACAGATTTACCGGAATTTACGAAATATCACATTGTGCGTGTAGGAAGAGTTGGTGCATCCATTTCGGAAAACACGACACTGTGGGTTGTTCAAAGGCCACTGTGGTTGAAGCGTATCTGGAGTGGTACCAATTGGATGAAACAGCTGAACAGGAACATAACTGCAAAAGGTGACGAAGGTGGATTCCAGAGGTGAACGACGTTTGCGTTGCAGCAAAGTTTCGAAGTTGATGGTCTAATACAATACAGGTAAGCCAGAAACAATATTCCGCGTGACTGTGTTCCTCACGTTGGCACGGATAGGCTACAAGAGCAGACGTCTTACATGCCATATCACCTTAGAACAACCCATTCACACAAACCTCTCTCCTGCTGCCACAAGCATGCGTATTGGACGATAAAAGTTTAGAAGCAGGTGTGCTGATCCAATGAATCGCGATATGCACTGAGTTCTACCAATGGTCAAGTTTGCATTCGACGTCAGATCCCTCATGTATGGCATCAACCGTCTAGACCGATGAGGGCGGTTGTATGATATCAGGCACGATTAGATGGCATTAAATGGGAGCCCTAATGAGTTTAGACTAAGACTTATACGTCGGCTACTAACAGTGACCACTGTTGTACCACCAACCAGAGACTATTTGCCGACTACGTGCGGCTACTATTAGTGCCAGGGACTATTTCTGGACTACTATCACATACACCACCTACAATGTTCTACATCTATGCAGAGACTACTTGCTTTCTACTTCCAGGGACTAATTCCGGATTAATTCTAGGGACTACTTGCGCACTAATATTTGGGAACACTTGCGGAATACTACCAAGGACTACTTTTGGACCACGTACAACCCACAATGTTGTACCTCCACTCAGAGTCTGCTTGTCGATTACTAGCAGTACCAGGGACTACTTGCGGACTACTAGAAGTACGACGAACTACTTGCGGACTACTATCACACATACACTCTACAATGTTGGACTTCTACCCAGAGATTATTTGCGGTATACTTTCAGGAACTAATTGCGGTTTACTACTTGGGAATACTTGCGGACTACTACCAAGAACTTCTTGCGGGCTCCCACCAGTGACTACTTGTGAACCATTTACACTCTACAATGTTGCACCTCATTCCATGTCATCCGGTTCACCTCGTGCAAGAATGGTTCAACGAACACAGTGATGATATGAGGCATCTTAAACGACCCACAAACTCTAATGGTTTCAACCTAATTGAATATCTGTGGAATGTTGTGCCCCTCCAGGTGAGGTAGTTTGACACGTAACCCCGCACCATACAAAAACAATGGACCGCAATACAAACATTTTGGTAGAAAAATGGCCACACAACTGTTTCGAAACCTTGTAAAGCCGGTGCGACGGTGTGTGGTGGCCGTTCTCCTACTGAATAAAAGGTCCATGATGTAGCAGAAAGGTGGTGTTACTTCAGTACTCACCCACTGTAAAAACTTGTGTATGAGCATGGAGATGCGCCTTAGCTTGTTAAGTACAAGATGCTTCACTAGGTAGTCCCCCTAAAGAACCAACTATTATTTTCTTCACACTCTACATAGAAACACGACATTTGGTTTACAAGGGACCTTGATCCTTCAGAAATGCCCTCGTGATTTTCCTGATAAGGCGATGACTCATTATGACGTCACCCCACCAGATTGCCGAGCACGCTAATTCTGTCCGGAGGCAATCTGCGTGTTCTACTGGGTCGTTGAACGTCGTTCAGGATGGCTGTGTATACCGTTGAGAAGCGGGTGCTCACTGGGATAAGTTATTGGATAACAAAGTCTACAAAGGTACCACAGCGTGAATTCCTGGAAAATTTTAGGGTAAGAAAAACACCAGACAAAAGTTACATCGCCGGGTTAGCGAAGAAATCTAAAACCACGGGCAACGTTTTGTACCAATACAGAGGTGGACGTCCTCTTTTAGCCGAACAAAAAATTGAAGAGATAAAGCACAGGCTAAGAAGTCATTAGGACGTTTGTCACAAGAAACTGGGTATTCTGTTTCCACCTGCCAGAAAGCCGCGAAGAAAGCGTTGCTTCATCCGTATCGTGTGATAGATGTGCAAGAGTTGCAGCAACCAGATCTTGCAAAGCGTGTGTCTTATTTTCACTGGTTCCTGACAATTTGATGTCGTTCAGGATGGCTATGTATACCGCTGAGGAGCGGGTGCTTATAGGGAAAAGTTTATTCATATGTGAACATTTTCAGACAGTTTGTGGGCCAATTGACAGACATGAGTTTGACAACAGGGTACTTTCAACAGGATGGAGCGACATGCCATATGTCCCGTGTGTGCATGAGTGAAATCAAAGGAGTGCAGCCATCTCGTTTATGCGATTTGACTCCTCCCAATTTTTTATGGGGATATCTCAAATGTCTTAATTACAGCAATAAGCCTCGCACGGTAGAACACTTAGGAAGCATCATCAATGCAGCAATCGGGACTATTGATGCGGACATGCTGCGGAGGACTTTCGATAATATCCAGCGTCACGCTGGAGTGTGTTTTGATGTCGATGGAGGACATTTCCAGCATTTATTGTGAACCGTCCTACATTCCCATGAACTAAGGTACATTGCAAACCACATGTCATGTTTCTAAGTACAGTGTGTTGCAAAATATGACTGATTCTTTGGTGGGGTCTAGCTAGTAAAAGTATTTGGGCGAAATACTTTTGGATTCTTGCCCCACGAGTACCCACAACAGAAATCAATCAGAAGAGAGATTAGCATCTATTGTATGGATTTGAACACATTTTAAATGAATGTTTTACGATGCCTGAAGAAGCTAACTGTTCCTAAAGGTATCAATCAACGTTTATGAGTTATATCTAAGTACTGTATTCATTAAGTTTAATGTTTCGAAATCAACATTATTGATAACGTGTTTTTATAATTCATTCATATATCCACAAAAGTGAGATATTTGAATCCCAGTTAAACATGACAGGTTTCCTGTTGGCTGGGTAGTCTACGAGCGAGAGTTTCTGAATAATCGTCCGAGTTGAGGACGAGCTCTGCCCGTCAGCACGAAAACTCGAGTAAAAATGGTTCGATTTCTATGAAATTCTAGTATGTGGTAGGGGACCACCTGGGGACGAACCCTATTGAAAATGGACGAAATGGGGTCAAAGGTCACGACATAGGAGCGGGATCCACTCAATTGCCCTTATGCGTCATAGCTTGCGTAAAAATGGTTCGATTTCAATGACATTTTAGTATGTGGTAGGGGACTACCTGGGGACGAACCCTCTTGCAAATGGACGAAATGAGGTCAACGATCAGGGCATAGGAGCGGGATTCATTCCATCGCCGTTATGCGTCATAACTTACGTAAAAATGTTTCTATTGCGACAAAACTTTGGTGTGTTGTTCCGGAGGTATACTGAACCAATTCTGTTTAATATAATCGAAATGGGGTGAAAGGTTAGGACACAGGACCAAGATTTATTCCACAGCCACTATCCTCATAACGTGAGAAATAACTTAAGTAATGATTTCTGGCATGTTGGAAAGCGTATCATAATCAATGCATTGTATGCTTCTACTAACTTGTTATATAATGCTGGTACTCTCTCGTTTTTATAGTCAGTGGCCCTAATTCGGGGATGTGGGACTTACGTGTATCTTTACATATTCGCGACCTTCGTAAATACCCAGAACGAAAATGAATATACGCATAGTGAAGGTGATCGTTAAAATAACACATGACTCAAGATGGTATGTTATATAACGTGAAAATTCTCCAGATACGTGGGTAGCGTCAGTGAATGAGCAAAGTCATTGCTCTTTCCACGTTTGATCAACACATAGCAACCGAAAAATTGTTATGCGGTCACCGCTGGGGATTCGAATCCAAGATTTTTTGTTATCTAGCCGAGCGCGTTAGCTTTACGCTACGGTGGCCAACAATCAAAGGCGCTGTGTGTGTTTCTCTGTCAGCTTCTGACATCATAAATCCGTAAGATGGGCCCAGCTACTGAGTCGTCTCCCTCTGGTAGGCATTAACGGCACTTGCTATATTTTAATTGTAGTAGCTAAATCCAAAGGGCGAAATCTAAAGTGAAAATCCTCCAAACACGTGGCGTCAGTGAATAAACAAAGACATCACCCTTTCCACTTTTTAACAACACATAGCAACTGAAAAATTGTTATGCGGTCACCGCTGGGGATCCAATCCCATATCTCTGGATATCTATCTTTTCGTTTGCTATGTGTTGATAAAACGCCGAAAGAGCGATGTCTGTGTTATATAGCACATTATGAAGATGGTGTAGTGTATTCGATAATGAAGGTGAACAATATTCCGTTGATCAAAATGATTGATTGACTATTCATGCACTGTTAAAGCAATCTCATTAATTAATAACAAGGAACTGTACACCAATTACCCTTAAAATAGAATAACTATATTAGTAATCAAAATTTCTTGGCGTAAAATATAAATCAAAGTTTCCAAATTTTCGCAAATCAACCAGATTACTTTTTCAAGGAGGTACGCAGCTAACTGTCACCTTCCTTAAAAAAGCTGTCTACCTTCCTTGAAAAAGCTGTCCACCTTCCTTGAAAAAGCCATCTGGTTAATGTGCGAAAGCTTGGAAACTTTGATTTATATTCTACGCCATGAAATTCGGATTACTAGTATAGTTATACTGTTTTAAATCAAACCCTTATTAATTAATAACAAGGAACTGTAAACCAATTACCCTTAAAATAGTATAACTATACTAGTAATCCGAATTTCTTGGTAGAGAATATAAATCAAAGTTTCCCAGCTTTCGCTCATCAACCAGAAAGCTTTTTCAAGGAAGGTAGGCTGCTAAATGTCACCTTCCTTGAAAAAGCTGTGTACCTTCTTTGAAAAAACTGTGTACCTTCCTTAAAAAAGCTGTGTACCTTCCTTGAAAAAGCTGTCTACCTTCCTTGAAAAAGCTGTCTACCTTCCTTGAAAAATCATCTGGTTGATGTGCGAAAGATTGGAAACTTTGATTTACATTCTACGCCAAGAAATTCGGATTACTACCCAGCAAAAACAGCCTTGCTGGGCCAGCACTATGTTGCCGCTGCCGAACGGTCAATAAAATGTCCGGGTGGCCAACAGAAGGGCCAGCATTTGGCACCCCATCAGTTGTCATATGCCACAACAGGGCCATCAGTGGTCCATGACAGGCAGTAGCTGCCACAAGTGGCCCTGCAAGCACGTGCTAGAAATGTTGGCTAGCCTAATGTGATCCGCTAGTGTGCCGTTAGTGGCAGCCAGCAACCACGTGACGTAACTGGTGGCTTGCCGAATCTTGTCCGCCAATTTCCCAGTAGTAGCCATAATAATAATAAAAAGCAAGGACAACTGCAGTTTCCCAAAGCTACAATTTTTTTCAGCCCTTACGAAGCTTGTGAAATAAAGCACTGCACTGGGGAAATTTTCTCAACGGACGAGAAAATCGCCCGCTTGCATCTGAGTAGATTTGAACCTGGGCGGTTCGCGTGGTAGCTGAGCTCTCTACCGACTGGACTAATTTGCCACGCTCGAGCGCATGCTTGAACTGTTTGCTTCGTCATAATGTGTAACCGAATGCTTCCCTCTTTAATTTTACAATATTGCGAGGTATTTTTCATAAAAGTCAGTTTCATATAATTCATAAATTTATTTTTTCAACGTAACGATAGTTTTTGTTTACCTTAAGGGAACTTCACTTATTTTCAAGGCGTGTACATACTTAGAGTCGCTTTCCAAAGTTTTGTACTGTCCTTGCCGTCTCGAAAAGAGATTGTTGAATTAATATATATTTACCCGGGTTCATGTCACATTCTGTTACATTTTTAACGTTGTGTCTTTCCTTTCCGTTGTCGGAAGCTGCATTTGTTTTAAAGTGTAAAAGATATTTTATTTTACTTCTCGTTATATTTAGAAGCGAATTCCTCCTAGTCTTGTGTATTCAACCCATGGATGAGTACATCACATAGCGTCGCTTTTTTTTCTTTCAAATAATTAATAAATTTTGTACGCGTATAAATCTTTGTTTTTTTCCAACAAACGTTGTTTTAATGGTTTTCCAGGATATTTGTTTCAAACGGTTTCAAATTTTTTCTTGTTATTCATCCACTCCATTCCATGAATTGTTATTCATGGGAATGGAGTGGGTGTATTTCATGGCTGTAATCTAGTATTTCACGGCCTAATCTGATATTTTCGTCTACGTAAAATTTCATTAGGAAATTAATTCGTCTCTCCACATATGGATTTTTTTCTTAACATCCACTAAAATAACACGATGGTGACAGCGTCGTCTTCATCTAACTGGTACCATGAGAAACACATCAGCTGTTGCTTCTGCGCATGCGCAGTCCCATTGCTTTCACCTGCTGTTGGGGGTTGCATTGGTTGCCAGCAACGGGCCATTAGTGGCACTTGCTTGGAGGCCCACAATTCACAGCGATGCTGCAGGGCCATCAATGGCTCGCCAACTGATAGCGCTGCCACCAACGGACCACTACCGGGCCGTGAACTGCAGATTTCAGCCAGCAGTGATCCATCACTGCCAGCTGGTGGCCAGCAGTTTCCCAGCACTTGTGGTTTTGCTGAGTAGTATAGTTATACTGTTTTAAATCAATCTCTTATTAATTAATAACAAGGAACTGTACACCAATTACCCTTAAAATAGTATAACTATACTAGTAATCCGAATTTCTTGGTATAGAATATAAATGAAAGTTTCCCAGCTTTCGCACATCAACCAGATGGCTTTTTCAAGGAAGTTAGGCAGCTAACTGTCACAATCTTAGCTATCTGTCACCTTCCTTGAAAAAGTTGTGTACCTTCCTTGAAAAAGCTGTCTACCTTCCTAGAAAAAGCTGTCTACCTTCCTTGAAAAAACTGTCTACCTTCCTTGAAAAAGCTGTCTACCTTCGTTGAAAAAGCCATCTGGTTGATGTGCGAAAGCTTGGAAACTTTGATTTACATTCTACGCCAAGAAATTAGGATTACTAGTATAGTTATACTATTTTAAATCAGTCTCATTGTTGCAATGGGCTATTAATGTTATACTTATGAGCAAAGTCTTTCAACAATGAAATAACAAATTATTAGGAACATCCGATATCAATCAGACACGCACCATCCTCACATCGGCATGCAGCTATGATGAGGTGGTTTTGTAAATAGTTCACTACAAGTGATTCAGACCATAGCAATATGGCAAAGACTCGGGATTCAATCGATTTTGAAATGATACCGCATAGTAGGAGGGCGCGAGTATATCTAAACCGGAAACTTTCTCGGCTATGGAACAAGAACTGTATCGAGTGTGTACAGTATGTAGTGCGGGAACAACAAAACGATCAGTCAACTGCCTTCTTGCGGACGGAAAGGACTAGTCGATGTTCAAGGGCGACGATGGCTAGAGATGATTGAACGAGGTAACAGACTAGTTACATTGCGTTAAGTAACGATACAGTGCAACAACGGTATCGAAAGGGTAATTTCAGTATACACGGCTAGCCGCACATTGGCGAGAAATTCGCATGCAGTGGGCACAGAAGCACAAAAACTGGAACCTGGAGGACTGGGAAAAGGTCACCTGGCCCGATGAATTATGCTTTCATTTAATACACGCCAACGACGGGCCAGAATATGACGGCAATAGCACGAATCGGTGGATTCCGGTTGCGTAGCATTTAACTGTACAAGCTGGTGGAGGCGGTGTAATTGTAGAGGGTATATTCTCATAAGGGCATAAACATATCTAGTGCCTTAACATATATGAAGCAGCATTTGGATATTAAGAGGTATCTTAACGTCACTTCTGACCAGGCATTCTCGTACACATGCGGGGTGTTTCCTGTTGGGGAGTGCTACTTCCAGCAGAATAATGCGTCGTGCTACAAGGCTTTGATCGTCAAACAATGGTTCCAGGAGCGCAATAGTGATTCAAATAACTACATGGCCTCCACAGCCCCCAGATCTCAACCCAAATGGACACATGTGGTATTGAGAGAGTGATTTGTGACAGAGTTTCTCCTCCAGCGAGCATTTGGCAAATGGCTGATGCCATCACATAGCTTGGAAGAACATAGTTGTAAAATGCTATCAACATCTCAATGAATCCATTCCCCATCGATGAATCCGTTCCTCATCGATGAATCCGTTCCCCATCGATAAATCCATTCCCCATCGATGAATCCATTCCCCATTGAATCAAGGCAGTTATGTAGGCAAAGTCCGGCCCATCACGTAAGTAGGTAGGAGTTCCTAATAACTCCTCACGCGAGTGCTTGTTGCTTTTTAGTTGCATTTTAATAATGAACGTCACATTCAGATAGCAAATAAAATGTTATATTCTAGTTGTTAAAAGAAGACGAGGACGATATTGTCTTGTAAAGGGAGTGTTACTAGTTTTTGTGAGACGGGCTAGTTTAACTTGATAAAGTTACGACTGCGATTGGGCTTAATAAAATATAGAAATTATAGTTGTTAATATTGAGATTGTGAAATGGCTCATATAACCAGTTGATTTGTAAAGCTACAGCGATGGACAGAACAATAGCTGTAAGACATTTAATTAGCCTCTCGAATCTTGCTCGTTAGTGTTTCCTTCCAGATACAGTGTACACACATTATAGTTAAGTGTAACTATCTGAGAAAAACCAAAATAACAACAAAATATCGTATGTACTGGCGTAAAAGTCGTTTTGCGTAAAGACCAATTGACTTACATGAAATGAAGCTGAAAAAAAACTGCGACCCGCATGTAAGCCGACCTGAAATTTCAAGAACTTGGAATGCCTTACATGTATCAAAATAAAATAATGCAAATATTCAAAACTGTCGTCTTGAAAAAGCTTAGTCCGATTCACTAGAGTTTCCAAATAGTTCCTGTAAGTCAATTTCCGTTAAAGTAGCGTTATCAGTGTAAACATCATCGTCGTCAAAGACCTCGCAGCTATTCTCTCCTTTACCTAAATCATAAACCAAATCATCTGGTGGTACAGGGTTCGTGCTCATAGCATTACCGTGAAATACTGAAGATAAGTGAATGATTTATATGTTGTCTGACTGATTCTCTCTCACTTTGTCCCATCCCAAAGAAGGTTTCACATGATCAAAGTCCCTCATGAAAAGTAACGAAGAGGTTATTTTCTTTCTGTTATATAAAAAAAAACAATTCTTAAGAAATTCCGTAATCTCACTTTGAAACGGGATTACACTTTCCGTAGGACTGGAATGGCTGGTTCTTTATTTGAAATCGTACACCAGGTTCAAAAATGTCCCATTGTTTATTTATATGTGTAAATGACTCGCTTAAAAGCCGACCCCTTTACTTTATAAAAATAATTTCTTCCAAAAACTTTCGGCGTATAAACAAGTACATATAGTACCTATAAAACATTAAAACGACGAAAATGGCTATCCCCAATTTACGCTGGAATATTACACGTTGTACTGGTACCCTCCCACTAAAAGTTTTCTCTCAATCAAGAGCTTTAATCAGAATACTACTCTCAGCACGAATAGTCATCCAACATATGTTTTAACACAGCCCAACATGGCAGCACAGTGAAAAATTTTGGGCAAACGCCTAATCTTTTGTTTGTTATTCACACTTTATTTATTAGGTGCTTAATTTTAAACTCGTTAGGGGGCCTAATTTTCAAGTTGGGACACCTGCATAGTTTAGCTTACATCTGAATTCTTCAGTATGAAAAGAACTTTGTATCAGGTATCGGAGCGGAAGCGACGAATATGACTTGACGTATGAAAGCGGAACTGATAAATATTATTTGACGCATGAGTGCGGAAGTCACGAAGATGACTTGACGAATGAGAGCGAAATGACGAAGATGATTTGATGTATGAGAGAGGAACCGACGAGGATGATTTGAGGTATAAGAGCGGAACTGACGAAGATGACTTGATGTATGAGAGCGGAACTGACGAAGATGTCTTGAGGTATGAGTAGGAAGTGACCAAGATGATTTGACGCATGAGCACGGAAGTGACGAAGATGATTTGGCGTATGAGAGTGGAAGTGACCAAGATACATTCTTTTTATTGGAGGTTTAACGACCAACGTGAGCAACTCGATGAGCTATAAGCAGTCGCCTAACCATAATTTAGAGCCACTGACACCAGGGAAGGGGGAGAGTCAGTGCCGTAAGACAAACACATGCATACCTCACTGGGATTCAATCCCGGACCCATCACGGATGAATGTTCGTAAGCTAGTGGTTAGACCACTGCGCCAACGAAGCGCGGGAGATGATTTTAACGAGCACTTTCTCACCCGTGGAATATCGGCTTGCCGCTCTGTCAGAGGTGCAGTGGGTACACAGGGATCACTGTAGCAGCATTCAGTTTCAAACTATCAAGATGACAGTCAGTTGCCTAAACCATTCATTAAGCATTCCCCAGCTTTTGATGGGCAGTGAACTGAAAATACGACTATACCGTAAAGTCCCTTGACGGGAAATTGCATTGAGAAAATCAGAAAATATCACTGTTATACGGATTGTCAAAACATTAGCCAGTATTAACAGTACTTTGTCATTAGTATTAGACGGACTGTCAAAAACTTAGCCGGTATTAACAGTATTTTTTGAATTCGTCAAATGGAAATGGATATAAATTCGAACTGAAAATTTTATTTTTTATCCTACTTAGCCGGAATTTTTTGTTTCAGCAAGGTTTCCGAAATACACGAAATGCTTTGTTTGTTACGCTATCTATCGGTCGCAAGAAGAATTATCTCTGAATTACCTGTAGAAGCGCAAGTGTTGAGCGCCAAATGCAAAAATTGATTTATGTGACATTTTGGCAACTACCCGATCAGAGCTGTAGCGTACGATCCAGGAACTTGCTGACAAGAGTAAAGAATTGGGATTAAAAATGAATTTTCAGAAGACAAAAGTGATGTAGAATGCTTTTACAAGAAATGAAGATTTATGGATTGATGGAGAAAAGCTGGAGATAACAGAGGCGTACGTTTATCTTGGACAGCAGATATCAAGTGAGGGTCACATTGATGACGAAATTAATTGGCGTATAAAACTTGCATGGAGAGCTTTTGGAAGAAACAGCATAATTTTCAAGAGCAATATGCCATTATGTCTTAAAAGAAAAGTGTTTGATCAATGCATCCTTCCAGTGCTTACGTATGGTGCAGAGACGTGGACCTTAACTAAAAGAGACATACAAAGGCTGCAGACAATTCAAAGTAGCATGGAGAGGTGCATGCTTGGTGTAACCAGGAGAGATAAGAAGAGGAACTCGTGGATCAGAAAAATGACAAGAGTGGAAGACATCATGATCAGAGTTAAATCCCTGAAGTGGCAATGGGCTGGACATACTGCCAGAAGGACAGACCACCGATGGACAATCGAAATTTTAGATTGGATTCCAAGTGACAGGAAAAGACCCAGAAGAAGACCACATGGGAGATGGGTGGATGAAATTCGTAAGTATGCGGGAGTGACATGGAGGAGACTGGCACAAGAGAGACCGTTGTGAAAGAGGCTTGGATAGACCTCCGTTCAGCAGTGGATTGACAATGGTTGACAATGATGATGATGAGATGATGGAAATGTAAATTTGCGCCTGGAAGCCGAAAATGATTGCGTCTCAAAAACGCACGGAAAGGTTTTGCATACAGGTTCGGCGATCAAATGCCAAAATAAATTTCCTCCCCAGACTTTTGAGAGTGTAGATATTGTGCGAGCAGAAAAAAGAATTTATATCACTTAGCAGGAAAACCTGGGGTCACACAAAATATGCAGTATATGAATTATTGATAATGATTGGTTTTATCTGATGCTAAAAATAATTATATTTAATACTAACGGAGATATCATGTCTACACTTGGAAAAATAGAGTGATACCAATAATACCGTACAAAAATTGTTCTAAAAATACTTTCTTTCTAGAAAATGTTAAATTCTCAAATATATATAAAAAAAATAGTGTAGACTTCTTCTGCAGCGGGAGTTATAAATATTCTTTCAGTAAAATATCATAGTAAAATTAAGCAGTTGTGAAATGAAAGTCTCAGCACCGGTAGCTAAGCGAAAGCATTCTTCAATTTAATCAATCACTGTTAATCGGATTCGGTTAACTAGTGTTTGGGTAACTGTCTTTACGCAGTAATAAAAAATATGGTTTGACTCATATACCATTCTCAAAACTAGCGAGAAGCAATATATTGTTCTGAATATTATTCATGTACTAGTTTATAGAAGGTAGAGTAAGTTGAAAAGAAAGTCCACGACTAGCTAGACAATTCAATTACTCAAAATATGCACAAAAGATTAAAAATAATTTATAAGCGATTAAATAAGTTTGAGGTTAGTCGTGCTTACCATTTTTCAAAACATGTGTAAAACGTAGAAAATTATTTCACGAAAGATTATGTTTAGCTTTGAAAACAATGAACATTTCAGAAATTACACTTTTTTTTTCTCAAATGAAAACCGCAGTGTTAAATCTATGCATGCCGTTTATTTTGCTTACATGAGAATTCTGTCGCTTGTTTTGAATATTTTTCGACTTCACTCAGTCGGAAAATTCAACAGGCCAAGAAATATTTTCTTTGTTTCCCTTTAGTGGAAAGATAGCGTTGCATTTTTTAGTTTCCTCTCCCCGATTTCGATGAGAAAATCGGAAAGTGGATGCCTGGAAAGCGAGGAACTGAATTCCACTGGTACGATGCTACTGCCGAGTTTTCAGGAATTTCTGGAAGTTTGTTGCGTCAATATTACTTATATTTTAAAAAGATCAGAAAAGAATCTGTAAGCAATTTTTAGCGCTATCGTCAGTATATACGTTGATAAAATCAAAGAAACTATTTGCGTTAAATCAACAGGAAAGTAAATTGCGTGGAACTTGATAAAATAAATTTATCGCAAGTCGTTTAAAATTACGCAAACGTGGTAAATATGGTTAATCGAAAAATCTTTGAAGTTACAAACGTTACGGCATACACGAATGAAAGATGAATAAATAACAAGTTAGTAAAATCATGCAATGCATTGATTATGACACGCTTTCCAACATACCAGAAATCATTACTCAAGTTATGAGGATAATGGCTGTGGAATAATTCTCGCTTCTGTGCCCTGACCTATGACCCCATTTCGATGATATTCAACAGAACCAGTTCAGTATACCTCCAAAACAACATGATAGAGCTTTGTCACAATCGAAGCATTTTTAGGTACGTTATAACGCATAAGGGTGATGGAATGGATCCCGCTCCCATGTCATGACATTTGTCCCCATTTCGCCCATTTTCCATAGGGTTCGTCCCCAGGTTATCCCTCACCACATACTAAAATTTCATCGAAATCGAACCATTTTTACGCGAGGTATCGTGTGGACAGACAGACAGACGAACAAAGCCGGAGCATATTCGCTCCTTCTACCTGCGGTTGGAAAGCGTAAACAAGTTAGTAAAATCATGCAATGCATTGATTATGATACCCTTTCCAACATACCACTAATTATTACTATTACTGAAGTTAGTACTCAAGTAATGAGAATAATGGCTGTAGAATAAATCTCGCTCCTATGACCTGACCTTTAATCCCATTTCGATGATATTCAATAGAACCGGTAAAGTATACCTCCGGAAAAACATGATAAAGTTTTGTCTCAATCAAACTATATTTACGTAAGTTATAACGCCGCATAAGGGCCAAGGAATGCATACCGTTCATATGTCCTGACCTTTGACCCCATTTCAGCTATTTTCAATAGGGTTCGTCCCCAGGTTGTCCCCTACCACATACTAAAATGTCATCGAAATCGAACCATTCTTACGCACGTTATGACGCATAAGGGCAATGGAATGCATCCCGCTCCTATGTCCAGACCTTTGACCCCACTTCACCCATTTTCGATACTGTTCGTCCCCATGGGGTCCCCTACCACATACTAACATTTCGTCAAAATCTAATCATTTTTACGCTAGTTATCGTGCAAACAGACGGATAAAGCTGGAGCATATACGCTTCTTCAACTTACGGTTGGAAAGCGTAAAAAAAGCTTCATCTTGATAAGCAAATAAAAGTTACTTACAGCATGCCTTTAGAAGATAGATATTTTTCAATTCCAAAAAATTCGTCAGCATAGAAACAACACTACTGATTGAAATACCTGCAAATCCAGCAACACTTGGAATAGTTATTCTCCTGTTTTGTATCACAAGGTCATGCAGGTGTTTGATGCTTTACCGAGATGGATTCGGAGGCTGTGGTACGTTTCTTTCATCGCCCAATTGGGCAAATACCAATTAGTTCAGTGCCGATTCGTTCAAAAGAGGCAATTACTTCAAAGGTACAATGTGCACTATGGTACGATTAATCCAATGCTGATTCGTCCAAAGGTACGATTAGTCCAAATCCAATTTGCTCAATGGTACGACTGGTCCAATGCCGATTCGTTCAATGGTACGACTGGTCCAATACTGATTCGTCCAACAGTACGACTGGTCCAATGGTTCAATACCGGTTATTCCGAAGTGTTCTCGTGCGAAACAAAGCTAATCTGTTCCGATACTGCATTTGCTGTCAGATCTGCAGCGATAGATTCCTTCGATGCAGCTTAGTCCGTTAGAGCAACGCACTCAGGTGCGAGGAGAAGCGGTTTCGACAAATTTGTGAATTTCACACTGGCTCTCGAACGTAAAAATGGATTGCCTGGCAGTTAGGTTCTTCGAAAAATGTGTGATGTTCGTTCTACACAACGTCAGGAATTAAGAGGGAGATGATGTGTCGTACTACAAAGGTGAAGCACGTGTCAAGACGACAAATCTGCAGTGATAGATTCCGTCGGTGTAGCTTAGTCGGTCACAGCACAGCGCACTCGGTAGCGAGGGGACTGCGAGTTCGATCCCCGTCACCAACAAATTCCCGTTTTCACACCAGTAGCCCAAGGAATGTAAAATAATGTAACATTCTGGTTATATACACTGTATACCGAAGTAAATTTCTCCGTCATTTTTTATCCGCGCGGGGTTCGAACCCGGGTCCACTCATTCCGGAATAAGTTGCTCTACCAATTAAGCTACGCGGACATTTGTTCTGACTACTATCTGCCTTTATGTCGTGTGCGTCCTTCTGGCAGGTACGTCACATCTCCTGGTACGTTACATCATCTCCCCCTTATTTTTTATTTATTTTTTTTTTCGAAGTGCTGGAGAAAGGATTCTCTTATTTTTCCTATCTCACGGTGTGGAAATAACATCACACCAATGCGAGATTTTGAACGGTCGGGTCATCCGGATAGTTCGGGCGCCATTATACCGAAGTAAATTTCTCCGTCATTTTTTATCCGCGCGGGGTTCGAACCCGGGTCCACTCATTCCGGAATAAGTTGCTCTACCAATTAAGCTACGCGGACATTTGTTCTGACTACTATCTGCCTTTATGTCGTGTGCGTCCTTCTGGAAGGTACGTCACATCTCCTGGTACGTTACACTGCTAGCTACCCAAAATGCAACACAAAGAAGCACACGAGATAGCAAAGCCAGATTTACTGGACACATAACAACAGATACAAAGATGAAACGATTGAGCTTACAGGCCCGTGCGACTTGCGGAACACGCAGACATCAATAGTTTGAGTGGCCCCCATGGTTGGCAATAACGGCCGCTACACGCCGCGGCATCGAACGAAAGAGGCTTTGGATGTGGGCTTGGGGTATGTCGGTCCAGGCTGCTTCCACACGTTGCCACAGTTCATCAGGTGTAGCCGCGGGTGGTGCTTGCCGGGCCACTCGGTTGCCGATCAGCGCCAGACGTGTTCGATGGGCAACACATTGGGAGAACAGGCGGGCCACGGCACCAGTGACACCTGATGCGCCGTGGAGAATTGTTGCACGATGCGTGCCACGTGGGGGCGCGCATTGTCCTGTTGAAACGTAGCCGCTGGCAGGTCCTGCAGGTAAGGGAGGACTACAGACTCCAAGACGTCAGTGATGTAGCGGTGGCTCATGAGTGTACCGGCGATGCGTACCAGAAGGGTGCGGGTGTCATATCCAATTGCGCCTCAAACTATAACGCCAGGCGACGGACCGGTATGGCGATGCATAATGCAGGCGTCATACAGTCTCTCGCCGCGGGGCCACCACACGCGGATCCTACCATCGTGGTGTTACAGGCAGAATCGGGATTTGTCGGAGAAGACAATGCCGTTCCATTCCGTAGTCCAGGTGCGGCGTTCAACGACCCACTGCGGCCGCAATCACTGGTGGTGTAACGTCAAAGGTAATCGGAGGAATGGGCGCCGTGCGACAAGTCCCCGCTCTTGCAGACGACGTCGAACGGTACGTGCTGGCACAGGTTGTTGCACAACAGACCCTAATTCCTGCGCTAACGTTCGTGATGTGGTGGTGCGACCCGTCAATGCCCGCGGCCTGTATGCTGGTTCTCTAGTTCATTGGTGAGCCGCGGCTGCGGCAATAACTCACCTCGGTCCGTCCGTTCCTCCTGCACCCACCGAATCTATACTCGCCTCACTGTGGCTCGATGTCGTCCCACACGGGCGCCGATGTCTATGTACGATAAACCGCTGTCGCGATAAGCCACTATTCGTCCTCTGCCGAACTCCGAAACGTACTGGAATGACTGCCGTATTCTGCGACGAGGCATCAGGAAGCTTCGCACGTACATTTACGGCAGCTCAACACACTTTCACTACTTACACCCCGCCTTCTGTGCACCCTTTTTATAGTGCTTCTCGGTGGCGTGCCGGGCGCACATGATTTGGATATGCCCTACAATGCTAATCGTTTGCATATCTTCTCGCGGGCAACGCATGCTGCGAATCTCAGGCCAATCGGATGCTTCCTTCTTGGTGTTGCATTTTGTGTGGCCAGCAGTGTAGATTGTTTTTTTCGGATTCGTTTTATGCCTTCAAAAAAGAAAACCTATTTATGGTGTCCTTTCTGTCGCACAAAAAATGATGATATATGAGTCTTTGAATCAACATCGATGTTTTTCTTTTTGTCTTTATTTCTTCAACCCTTTAACAACAATAACACCCAAAACGCTCGTGCATTCAAACGACCATTTCCGCCCGAAACGCCTCTCTAGAATGAGTCAGATTTCGTACCCTTACCTGTTTTTTTAAATTTGCACTACCTCTGAGGGATCAGGAGGACTTACCTTCAGTCACCATTGTTGTTACTAAACAAGAAACGACAGACAGTTTCGGACGTTACGGTATTTAGTGCGATTCCAGATTTTAGGGTCATGGTCGTTCATGGGTTAAGTACCTTTCTATGTCTTTCAAAGATACGTATTTGTATCACCGCCCGCAGTTGTTCTTTCCCCATTTATCGAAGTCTGTATGGTTTAGTTCATAAGTCCTCCTGGAAAGGAAAACCGAAGGGATTTACACACACCGGCCACTGAATTAGATATCATTATGCAGATGTAGGTAAACACTACTTAAACGTATATGCGAAATACGTGGTCACGTGCGTTCACCACATGATCTAGGCAACTCCTTAAGACACTAATTGCCAGCTGTGTTAATCACACATGAAGAAAACCAAACAACTTTCGAAATTTGATAAAGGGCTTATTGTGGGTATCCGTCTGGCTGGAGAGACAATTTTGGAAACAGCAGTGATGAATAGTTTCTCAATAAAGTGAGATATCTCGGCTCTTTAATTCTTGAAAAAAAAACCCCACGTTGTTTTTCTAAGAAACGCAAATGTGGCGCGACGATAATCTGCAAGGATCAAGATCGCCGTCGTCTGAGAAGGCTTGTACGAAGAAACAGGATTTTCTGTGTAGAGCAATTGATCGAAGCATTCCATGAAGTCTGTTTCCGACCCATATATCAGCGAACTGTACCCAGGAAATTATAGAGGATCGGCATTGCCAGTGGCATTCGTATACGGAAAACATTGGGTTTTTTTTTTTTTTGGGTTGGAGGTTTAACGACCACCGTGAGCAACTCAATGGGCAAAAAGCAGTCGCCCGACCCTAATTTAGGGTCACTGGTTCCAGGAAAGGGAGAGAGTCAGTGCCGTAAGACAAACACAACATCCATGCCTCACCGGGATTTGAACCCGGACCCCGTTCGGACGAAAGATGAGAGGCCATCGCTTAGACCACTGCGCCACCGGGGCGGCACACTGTTTTCTACGAAGAACCGGAAAGTTCGTCTACAGTAGTGCCACGAACACCATGACTGGACACTGGAAGACTGGAAAAGAGTCATGTGGTCCACCGAGTGTCGGTACACCGTTTTCTGTACCGATGATAGACAGAGAGTTTGGCAGAATCCCCCTGAAACAGCGGACACAGCTTGCATTGTAAACACTACACAAGGCTCTAGAGATGGTATCACGGCCTATTTATCCAGCAGGTGTATCAACCTTAAACAGCAAAGGCTGTTCATCATATGCTGCTGTAATAACTAATACTTACAAATATTATATGCCTCATACTTTCATTGCCTTTTTGTTATATCAGTTGCCGAAATTGCTCTAAAAATCAGTTGCCCGAAACAGTTGATACCGTGATACGTCGGACTAGGTTACACGTTTCCAGTCATCTTACGTCCAATGACGGTATTCCCGAGCCTATGCGAGGCGCACAGCCTTCTGTCGTCGGGTCAGCAATGTCATCTGGATGGGACGTCGGCTCCGGAACCCAATACAACGCAAGGAACGTTGCACTGTCTGAACGCTGATGCTACCAATAGTTCCAGCATTGAATTGCCTTGTGATTTGTGGCAAAGTTGCACCCTCGATGGATGTTACGATGCGTGCCAGACGCCGCTGTACATAATCTTCCAAGGCTTTTCTACAGCCACACTGGTCTCGCACTATGAAATACACTGAAGAGCAATTGAATTAGAGATACTTGTCTAGTAACGTGTAGTACCACCTTTCGCCCTGATGACGGCGGCGATTCGTCTCGGCATAGACTCGACAAGACACCGGAAGCGTTGGGAACCCATACGGATCCACGACACCAGAACAAGCTCCCACAGTTCACGAAGATTTGATGGAAGGGAGTCATCTCTCTCGATGGCATCCCAGATGTGCTCGATGGGATGGAGGTCAGGTGACCTAGCTGGCCAAGGAAGCGAGGTCACGTCGGTGGAGTGTTCATCCAACCATTCTTATACAATTCGGGAGCTGCATTGTCTTGTTGCAGGATGAGGTCCCCGGTGGGATGTTGAAGACGCACAAACGGGAGCAAATGGTCGTCCAGGATATCCCGGGAACTTTGAACTGTGAGGGACGATGTCACACGTACCAGGGGTACCATTTCATTCCACGTAAACAGTCCCCAGACAAGAATGGCACCCCCATCAGCATGAAGAGTACCCTGCTGGCAAGAAGGATCCATCGATTCATGCGGTTTGCGCCGTACTTGTATCCTGCCATCCGCATGTACCAACGTGAATCTCGACTCATCAGTCCAGGCAACATTTTTCCACATGTCTAGGATCCAATGGCGATGATCCCGCGCCCATGCCAGTCTTTGCACCCTGTGATGTGCGGTCAGCAGTGGTACCATCGGGGGAGGATGGTATCTGTACCCCATAGCGAGAAGATGGTTCTGGATGGTGTGGCTGCTTACAGGTTTTTGTGCACCAGCGTTAAATTGCCGAGTAATTTCTTGCACTGTTGCCCGTCTATCCGCTGTTTCAATGTGAGCTAGCAGACGATGACCCCGCTCATCCACACGCTGTTGTCCACGGCAGTTGGCCCTTGCAGGGATGGTTTTACTGGATTCGATGTACTCACGGTGCACCCGTGACACAGTGGCTCGGGGAAATCCCAGTGCCTGCACGACTACCGGGATGGAGCGACCCATTCTTCGGTCCCCGACAATTTACCCACGATCAAATGCGCTTAGATCCTTCGTCTTACCCATACCGCGTCCGACTCTTACTGATTCCCGTCGCATAATTCCGTATATTGTCGGATCGTTGCATACGCCATGTCGTTTCCGTTTCCAGGGTCGCCCACAGCGCCACATTTGCATGACGCCAGCTGTCTTTAATTCAATTGCTCTTTAGTGTATATTGGCATACCAAATCTGCGTCATTAATAGACTGTCTATTTCAGGGGTTGGGAACCTGCACCCCTTTGATTGAATCCAAATGTTTCAGAACAAATCCTTTCATTTTTGTCAGGGTGCTTTTTGTTTGTCTTTTATTATCTGAATTTTAATCTTAAAATGATCGTATTTAAAATTTAAAATACCAAAGAGTGAAAAAAGATTCAACGAAATAATGCTCCCCGACTGACGGCCACAATTATTAAAACATTAGTTAGTCATAAGGACCTTTTTTGACACCTGCTGCGCTCATAATTTTCTTCTACGGCTTCTAAAGAACTACAGATGGAATTCTTTGAACTCTCAAAAGATGACATTTTAAAATCCTTATTTGACGCTAAGAAAGATCCAATTAAAATATGTAACAATAAAGATGACACCGAATTCTCGGGCGTAATAAGCACGTCTTTTGAATCCGTTCTGACGCAAATTAAATTTATCAAAGCTATTCCAAGTCAATGGAACCGGTATGGAAACCAATAGATCTGACGGAAGAAAAAGGTTATTCAATCGGGTCTTTAATCCCTCAGATATTGGTGTAAACGGAATCTTGAGCTTACGAACACTTAGAAACAGAGTTATCGAGAAAAATAAGATGTGACTTTACGTCCCCTGGTGGGAAAACCATGCATTATTTTAGGAAGAAAGTATTCTCAAAAGGTGTATCCATATAAGCCGTATCGGTCGAAGAAAAAAAAATTAGTCGAGTTTTCAGGAGCCCAGATTTTGCAACAAATACTTCAGAAGCAGAAATTAACACATATGACCCCTGGTGGCTAAACCATTCTTTACCAAACATTAGAAATTATGTAAAAAATATTTTCCATCAGGTCTTGTATGTGATACAGGAAGAATTTTTCAAATCAGATCTTTAGGAGCAGAAACAACGCAGAAAACGCAATTTACCTTTGTGCCCCCTAGCGGAAAGTCTATGATGTACTTGAAAATTTTGAATTTATAGGAAAAACATTTCGCATCGGAAACACTATCCAACAAAAAAGGAAATTTTTCAAATGGTACTGCTAGAAGTAGAGATATTGGCAAAAATAAGGAATACATCTAAGCCGCCTGGCGTAGAAACCATGCATTTTTCAAGAAGAAAATTTTCTTGAGAGGTTTGTCGACATGAGGAGTAGTATCGGTCAACAAACGAATTTTTTTTCAATCGAGATTTTAGAAGCTCAAACTTTGCTGCAAATACAACAGAAGCGGAAAGTAAGACCTGCGCCACCTGGTGGCCAAACAATTTATTACAAAAATTAGAAAATACGTGCAAACGATTTCCCATCAGGAGCTGTATGCGGTGCAGAAAGAATTTTTTAAATCGGAGATATAGAAGCAGATATATATTGGGAAACGCAATTTACATTTACGTCCCCTAGCGGAAAGTCTATGAATTACTTGAAAATTTTGAAACTATATGAACCACATGTCACACTAGAAACACTATCCAACAAAGAAGGAAATTTTCAAATCGGACTCCTAGAAGTCGAGATATTGACAAAAATAAGATATACATCTACGCCCCCTGGCGAAGAAACCATGCACTATTTCAAGAAGAAAATGTTTCTAAAAGATTTGTCGACATGTTTAGTATCGGTCAACAAACGACGTTCTTTTCAATCGAGAATTTAGAACATCATATTTTGCTGCAAATGCAACAGATGGAGGAATTAAGATTTACGCCACCTGGTGCCCAAACTATTTTATTTTTACAAAAATAGAAATTATGTGCAAACGATTTCCCATCAGGAGCTGTATCCGGTGCAGAAAGAATTTTTCAGATCGGAGATTTAGGAGCAGAGATATAGAGGAAAACGCAATTTACCTTTACACCTCCTAGCGGAAAGTCTATGAATTACTTGAAAATTTTGAAATTACATGAAAAACATGTCACACGGAAAGCACTATGCAACAAAGAAGGAATTTTTTTAAATCGGACTCCTAGAAGTAGAGATATTGACAAAAATAAGATGTACATCTACGCCCCCTGGCGGAGAAACTGTGCAATATTTTAAGAAGAAAATACTCCGAAAGGTTTATCGATGTGAAGGGCATCAGTCGACGAAATAATTTTTTCCATCGATATTTTAGAAGCTCAGATTTTATGGCAAATACATCAGAAGCAAAAATTAACACTTACGCCCCCTGGTAGCCAACGTATGCTTTACCAAAGATTTGAAATTTTATGTAAAAGATTTTCCATCAGGAGATGTATCCGCTGAAGGAAAAAAAATTTCAAATCGGAGTTTTAGAAGAAGAGTTATCGAGGAAAAGGTAATTTATTTTGACGCCCCCTAGCGGAAAATCTATGCGTAATTTGAAAAAAAGTAACTATATCTCTATATCTAAAATGCTCTTCGACATAAATGGAATCGAAAGATATAATTTTTTTCAATCGGATGTTTAGAAGCAAATATGTGGAATAAAACGTATTTTTAGAATTCGACATCATCTGCATTTACGCCCTCTACCGGCGAAATTGTACATCTTGAAAAAAAAAACGAAATGAAGGATCATGATTTGCATATTTCAAGCTTCTTAATGAAAAAAGAATTTTTCGAATCGGGCTAATAGTTGCAGAGATATCGTGGGTACAGGCGGACAAACCGATAACAGAAGCGCGATCTTTTTTACAAAAGACGTGCTAAAAATGCAATAGAATAATACCCATGCCTTTGCAAACATGCACGGAAAATGCTTTCTTGCTTTTCAACCACTTATTGCTACGAATCTAGGAGCATATTCTCCTACCTAATCCAAATCAAGATATCCTCAAGGTCACAAATGACATATACCGATCTAGAGGATCAGCTAAAACTGCGGACATCCATGTTGCAAACAAATACGTATTAAATGCTTTGCTACAAAAAGTAGTAGCAACAAAGTAATTGTAAGGTTATTTATTTTACAATTAACCATTTTTTTCATTTTTAGTTGTAAGATTTTTACAAAATAATGTACGTTTTGAAGTATATCTAATTGAAGTTCCTTGATTGCGGACTTGTTAGATTTCAGCTAACTTAATGTGGCCTACAAGATGAAAAGGTTTCCCACTTCTGGTCAATTCCGTTTCTAAATTATTGTTTTCAGGAATATCAGATAGTAATCAGTTTTGCTGTTTTTGACGTGAAAATCAAAGCCTTTTAGTGTTGTGAAAAGCAAAGGCTTTTAGTATTGTGAAAATAGAACACTACCGTTTTATCGAAAATATGCTTTAAAAGCCACAAGCGAAGTTCTTATGTGATATCTATCGAACAGTATCAGGTAGATTTTAAAATTTAATGTTTTGCTTTTCGTGCTTTTGCCATATTTCGTACAACAACCCTTAAAGTTAGGACACACGTGGGAGTCCTAACGAGCTTCAGTAACTGTATGCACTCAGATAAAAATTCCCTTATTTAGTGAAATAGGTATTTATTGGTTTTGTTCATATTTTCAGAGGTGTCTGCTTACTTAGATGTAAATCATCAGCTCGGAATTTTCATCTCTTATGCACTCTATCCTTATTAAAGCGTACTGGTTTCTTTGCAGTAACATGATTGCTTTTCCATAACAAAACTTTCTTGAGTTAAATTAAATCTACAAACATTTGGAGTTTTCTTCAGTTGGGTTTGTTTTATCTTTCCCAAAGCATTCGCATTTATTAGTGCAATGTTCAGGATATGAGTTCCTCCATCTCACAATGAAAATATCGAAAAGTTGGGGAGCATTTGTTTTCTGTTTTCTGGAGCCTGGCAAGTGAGTCCTTTCCGACAGATAGGATTTTGGGTTAAAAATAGGCAGGGAACCCATATTTGATACGAAATTTAATCCCTTTGTGAAAGAGATGATACGAGGCTCGCCGAGAAAGTGCATTCTGTTTGGTGGTAAATGAAGGAATTTTTGTATTAGTGATATTAATTTTATTGGCATTGATTTACACGTACCTTAACCCTTTAACGACCACGACCCAAAAAATATTGTATCACTCTAAATAACATAAAGCCCGAAACTGTCTGTTGGCTAACTTGTTTGTTTAGTAATAACACTATTGACTGAGGGTGACACATACTGGTCCCTCATAGGTCGAAAAAATTTGAAGAAAAGCAAGGGCACGAAATCTGACTCACTCTAGACAGGCGTTTCGGGTGGCTATGGCCGTTTGTCGTACGGGCGTTTTGGGCGTTATGGTCATTAAAGGGTTAAACTGCTTCTCAACATAGGCGCACCTTACATTGAAACATTTGTCGTATCGAGGCACTAGCATCTGCACTGTAAATGCAAGAGAGGTGTCAATTCACGGAAAATTTCTGAAAACAACTGCCGGTTTGTGTTCGTCTTTTCACAAAACTTCCATTTTTCTAAGTTTAGTTTTTTCACAGAATTTCCATAGGCAGAAAATCCTTTATTTCTAAAAACTCATTTTGGGGTTTCCCGCCATTTTCTTTCAGTGCGTACAGAGTAAACGAGCAGTTCCTCATTTGTCCCTGGAGGAATTTGAACCAGCGATCTTCTTAAGGGGGGGGGGGGGGTTCTCATTTCTTACGCTAAAATTACCACTTCGTTTTTAGTGTTTATTGACGAAACTCTGCAATCAATCGATTCCAAAGTAGGTACATCTATTTACTATCGTTTCAGGTACCTACAAAACAATTTTTAATAAGTTTCACGAAGAATCACGCCCGCAAATCCCTCTCGAACATGACACTGCGCGAAAATAGGCGGTCACTGGTTGGCATGATTTCTCCACTCCAGGTGATCTGAAACAAAAAACTCCAACTGCGTTTTACTCTATACACAAGTAGTTACCGTTTGATGAACCTGAAAAATATATATATTTGAGGAAATGGAGACCTGTCAAACCCAAATTACCAATTTAGCTCAAAAAATTTACAATGTTTTTCGCTATTAAAAAAAATATACATAACGTATCGCGTTTCTGGTTCATCAAACGATAAAAGGATGTTTGCTGAACATGCAGTTTTGCATTTGAAGTCGATCGGTCCAATAGGTTTTGAAATATCATGCCAACCACTCGCGAAAAAGCTGTTTCGAGAGAAACGCGTTTAAAGTTTCAAGTACAGTTTACGGAGGCATATCGAGTACTTACAGCATTTTTCTGCAAATCTGCTATACCAGGGTCATACAGTATTTTTTCCTCTGCTACATAGAACTCGTTTAGAAACATTTGCTTGCTTCTACGTCTTGTACGAGCCACTTTTGTAGCCTCGAGGCTGCCTCTCGACGATCTCTGCAGACGCTGTTGGTTCCGCGCGTTGGCAAATAGCTTCGTTTGCTCGCCAATAACAATTCCTGTCGTTGTCATAATTTTCAGGATGGCACATTCATTAAAAATGCCTGCTGCTAGATAAGCTGCCATTTCGATGGTGTTTGAGCCACAGTGAAGATAGAATTGAAACGTAAAATTTCAGTAGAATTGAAACTTTCATTGTTGTTTTGAGTGTCACTACCCAAACATCTTTCTAGCAACCCTCTTGATGAGAAACCGTTATAAATCGGCTTTATAGCATTTTCGACATTTTTATGAAGTGGCTGTTCGTGATTGAATTCGTCCAGAGTTTTCTCAGCTTCGGCTTTGCGCCAGTTACACCAATTCTGTGACCCCACTGGACAATAACAGATTATAACTTGGCCAATTTTGCAAATTTCGACTTGAAATTTGGTACACATATTCTTAAGACTTGAAATAATAAAATAGCTTAAAAAATCGATTTTTTTCACACAAAAAAATAAGAATCCCCCCTTAAAGGGAAGCGCGGGTCTTACCACAGGGCCAGAAATTCCCTGTAGGAAAGTTCTCGTGTAAGGTACAGCTCTAATTGCACGCTGATGAATTTTTTTCGTTATTAATGTGGGTGAATTCATCCTTTTATTTTCTATTGGAGCAGATTATTTTACTGAATACGTTTGTAATAATTTTTTTTTCTGTAGGAGTTACAATCGTGGCCAAAGGTCCTGCACCAATAGACCAAAAGTCAAATTTTTGATGTTTGAAGTCAACTTATACAGCGTAATGGTAAAGTCAGGAATACATATTATACATCATTTTAAAGAAAATTGTATGCTGAATTCAAATAAATACTTTTACAGAATGTTATTACCAGTAATAGAAGTGAAGTTACAAGCAAAAATACAGCGTCTTGTCATAAAAAGCAAAAAAAAAATAGTGGAATTTGTGAAATTAGTGTACAATGCAGTTAACATAATATTACTGTACAGTACATTATTGAAACTTGCAGGATACTTGAAATAACTGACCAAGAAACAAAATACGCTTTAATATTTAATTAGATAACAACGGTTTCTTAGTAACAAAATGCACCTTCTTGGCGTGGAACTAATGAGCTTCTTGGTCAGTCTATTGGTGATAACACGGTACCATACGGCCCTTACAGACTCAATTGAAGACCTTAATTAAAGACTTTGAGTCTGTAAGGGTCGTATGGCACCGTGTTATTACCAACTGACAACTAGAGAAGCTCATTAGTCTCATGCCAAGAAGGTGCACTTTGTTACTAAGAAACCGTGGTTATCCGATTAAATATTAAAGCGTATTTTGCTTCTTGGTCAGTTATTTCAAGTATCCTGCAAGTTTCAATAATAACAACTGGTTTTCAAATAGGTTATACAACTGGTTTCAAATAGGTTTTCATAACCTATTTCAAACCAGTTGTTACTTTGCTAAAAAAACACCTGCAAAAAATATTCTTTAGGTTTTGGTGTCAAGACCCAAAACCTTTTTTCTATGATTAGGCATGATAGAGACACAATACCAACTCTATCCCATTTTGGTGTTTACAGTATCCCACTGTTGGACGTTAATGGACAAACTGCAAATCTCTGCTATGTGAGTTCGACTTACAGAAGCCTGGGAATCAGATGGGCTGAACATAAATATGCAATTCGTAAGGAAGTAGTTACTTAGACTTTGTCAAGAACTGTCATAAGGGAGACCTAAAACCGGACTGGGACAATACAAATTTGCTATCAACAGCCTCGACAAAAAATGCTATGTTGTTTACTGAGAGTCTTCACATTATAAAACTAGGACCTAAGTGCTGCAATGAGGATATACCTGTTTATGTTCCTAGTGCCTGGAGAGATCTCATGTTGGAATATCCAAGCGACGAACCCTCAAAATAATTTAAGTAATTTTGTAAATAGTTTGTAGTGATTGACACTTAATATATTTTACTCATCTCATTTACATATTTGTAATCGTGTGCTCATCTCTATTACTATATAAGTCATGTACCGCTTCATATTGATTTCACTCCTTAACCTGATGATGCGACCATAGTGGTTCGCGAAAGTGCTCGCTAGAGCTTTTAAACTCACCCTTTTAATTGTAAATAAAGACGTTTTTTAACCTACGTTTTTAGATAGTGATTGGGAGGTGTGGTGTTTGTGCTCTATATTAAGAGGAATCTGATCGTGCTTTGACAGCCTTATTTACCCTTTGACTTTTTGCATGAAAGTACAACATCTGGTTTTTAAAGATGGAATGATTCGTGTGTGACGCAAACCCCATGAAGCCATGGACCCCGCCTGTCAACAGGGAACTGTACCTGCTGGTGGGAGGTCCGTAATGGTATGGAGTGTGCTTCGTTGGACTTCACTGAGACCCCCTGGTGCGTTTACAAATGTCTGTGACTGGCCTACGCTATGTGCGCATCCTTTCTGACGATGTACATCCATTCATGTCCTGCATTCATGCTGATGGGTTGGGCCGGTTCCAACAGGACAATGCAACCTCCACACAAGTTACAGGACACCACACTATGGTTAGAGGAGCATTCAGCTGAGTTTAGGGTGTTGCCATTCCCACCCAAGTCCCCAGATCTGAACGTGTCAGAACACATTTGGGATGCCATGCAACGCGCTGTACAACACAGGAATCCGAGATGTCGGAATACACCCGATTTGTGGAACACTCAGCAGGAAGTATGGTGTGCATTGCCTACAGCATATTTCCAGAAGCTAGTGGAGTCCATGCCCCGTCGTATATCAACAGTCCTGCGCTCCCGTGGGGAACTTACCAAGTATTAGACTGGTGTACCAGCTTTTCTGGGACTTCAGTGTATATCTTTAATTTATACCTGCAGTTGACTTAGTTCATGGATATTACCTTAATAACATCTTTTATTTATAACATTAAATCACACAAAAAACAACAACGCGCACTAACACACATCAACTACCATTACACAAATGTGTGCTCTCTTTTATCTATGTGTGGTTACGATTAGACCAGATAAACTGCATCTGATACCTTACTCAAAAAAGTATCTGGTTGATGTCGAAAGCTTAGAAACTTTGATTTTTATTCCACGCCAATAAATTCGGATTATCAGTATATTTATAACATTTTAAATATAGTTGGTGTACAATTACTTCTTTGTAATTACCAAAATGATAGCGTGTCATAACGACGTCACAATTAAGGTGTCATACGACGTCACATTTTCTGGCAACCCCTCGGCTGGCGCTAAGTAGGCGTAAAACATCTCCTGTAAGCATTACAATTATAGGCAGACTGAATTTGAGCCCTTTTGAAGCAAGCATCCATGAAAGTTTATCTTAGAGTTCATACAAAAGTCACTAACAAACTCTTTCTACAGTGGATGTTCACATATTTTTAACACGCCTTTGATAAGAAATTTCAGAAAATAAAGGAGTTCAAAAAATTAAAACTAGCAACAGCGTATTATATTACCAGGAACGATACATCTGCTTTAGTTAAATATCGTCTGCTAAGAAAATGGCGCACGAAAACAAGCTGTGGACAGAAGTTTATGTTTTATCTCTTTAGGAAGAGGAATGTTCGCATTCCGTTATTACAAAACAAAACCCTGCGCAAATCATGGAATCAGCATTTATAAATGTAAAATAAGCCATAATTTTAATAATACGGTTCGTCCCATATATACACTATATGGACAAAATTCATTGGAAACCCCTTCAAAAGCAAATGAACGGAACCGGTGCGTTGTTAAGGTACGCGGTGCAGCTGCAAACGGTATAAAACCAAGCCGCAGCTGACCGCGATCATATCGCACTGTGAGGTTGAGTGAAAATGTCGGGGTGGGAGAGAACTGATTTAGAGAAAGGAAATATTGTTGAGTGTTATGTTAGTGGGTTGTCCATAAGAGGAACAGAGTGGCGTTTAAACATACCCAAGTCAACTGTTTTGGATGTGCTGAATAAGTGGAAGGCACATGGCGTGCCTGAAGTAGCAAAACGTACCGGCAGACCAAAGAAAATCAGTGACAGAGGGCGTCAAAGCCTCAGGAGAGTCGTTACAGCTAATCGACGGAGTACTGCGTAATACTTCAGTGTACAGATGAGTAAAAATGCTGGAACCTCAGTATGTACAGGTACCATTCGCAGAAAACTTCATCCCATGGGTTACTGTGGTCGTGCGGCTGCTCATAAGCCTTTCATCTCCAATTGGAATGCTACTTCGTCATTTAGCACGATGTAAAGTACATTTATCGTGGACCGTAGATCAATGGAAATGGGTCCTATGGACTGATGAATCCAGATACACGATCCATCTTTCTGATGGCCGTGTGTGGGTATGGCGGTAACCTGCGGAACGCTATTTACCACAGTGCACTGTTCCTACGGTCAAGTTTGCAGTTGGCAGTGTACTGGTGTGGGGGTGTGTTTCATGGCATGGTCCCGGTCCGTTGGTTATCGTGGACTAACCTGGTAACCAGCATGCCTACCTCGATGTTCTGGATAATTATGCCCTACCAAATCTGTGGCAATACTATGAAACCGAGTCTTGTTGGTACCAACAGGACAATGCACCGATCCATAAAGCAAGAACTGCCACGGCATGGTTTGGTGATAAATTCCGTATCGTGTGTGTACTGGCCTGCACAAAGCCCTGATCTTAATCCCACAGAGTACCTATGTGATGAATTAGAGCACCGTATAAGAAGTTTGGAACCAAGGCCTACTACTAAGCAACAGTTAGCGGCAGAATTATGTACCTAATGGAAGGGCATACCTATCGCTGTGTTCCAAAACCTTATTGATAGCCTGTCTTGAAGGGTCAGTGCATGCATTAAGGCCGAAGGTAGACAGACACCATACTAATGTATGTCAATAAATGCTATTCTGTGTTTTTCTTCTGGCTGTTCGGTGACTTTTGTCAATAAAGTGTATATGAAAATATAATTTTGTACACGAAAACGGTTGCATGCTGAAAATAACAAAGATTCCTAGTGGAACATTATGTATTATGACCAGCAACATAATAAACACACGTCAAACGCTGTTAACAACATGTACTTAACATAATATTCCAGCTTTATCAAATCGAACTATGTAATATTGTCCCAGAATTACATGGAAAAGAAAAAAACCAAAAGAATATTTAAATGTCAAACACAATTAATAATTAATTGACTTTCCTCCACCCGCAGTAAGCTGAAATATGATTTCTGGCATACTGTATATTAAATTATGCATAATTGTACTGTCAATATTATACCAACAGTTTAGGATTTCAGTTTCCAGATTTTTAACGCTTAAAAATTGCCGGTGATTGGCATTAGCACTTCGAGCCAAAATTACCCAAAGATTTTTAATTGGGTTGAGATCCGGGCTGCCAGCTGATCACGGCAGTAATTTGATACTTTTCAATCTCATCCAGGCCATTGTAGTGGTTGTGGTTGCTCTGTGAATGCTCACATTGTCCTGCTGGAAAACCCAATTAAGATCACATATTTCAGCAGCAGCTGGAATTAAACTGTCTTTTAAAATGTTCTGGTATGTAACGGCATTTTGACGTATTGACAAAACGCAGATATTACCTTGACCATTAAATCCCAAAAAGGCCGACACCATCACGGAAACGTCCTGCGTATTGTCGGCTGAATATTTGGCATTTTTCCGTTCTCATATCATGCCAATAATACACTGCTGGACAATTGCTAAGGACGGATCATAAACGGCTATATAGCGCATAAAAAAGTAAGTGTGGTTGGATCCCAAGTGAAATAAAATAATGTCAGAATGCCAGGACATTACAAGAAAGACAATTTATTGTGCTCTGAAATCCAGAAAGGCTTTGGAACGTGTTCAAGGGACAAACAGGCCATTTTATGCAGAATACGTAAACGTGAAAAAAATGCAAATTACCGTCCGCAGGAGTTCCGGCGTAAGATGTCAATACGGGATATGGCCACCACGGAGGGCGATGCAAGATTTCCACACGTCGTGTCATGCTTTGCACAACATTATCAAGCAGCTGTTGGGGTAATTTATCCCATTCCTCTGTCAGTGCACGGATGAGGGTGTCCTTGTTTATTAGAGGGCATTGGCGACCAGCAAGACTCCTCCCCATAGCATCCCACACATTTTCAATGGGATTCAGATCTGGAGAACGTGCTGGCCATACGAGGCGTTGAATATCCTCGCTCTCAAGACACTCCTGGACAGCGACTGTTCGATAACATGGTGCGTTGTTGTCCATGAAAATGAATCTATCACCGACAGCACCACGGAACATGCGAACATGAGGTAGCAGAACATCATTAATGTATCGTTGGCCAATCATAGTCCCAGTTGGAAGCACATAGAGGGACTTACAGCCATTGATCATGATGCCAGCCCATACCATGACACTACATGTCGGATATCGGTCCCTTTCCTGTATGTTTGCTGGACAATATGCAGTACCACTATCACGCCAGATCAGTTGTCGTCGACAATCAGGCGATAGACTGTATCTACTCTCATCTGAGAAGAGGACAGCAGACCAGTCGTTATCAGTCCAATTGCGATGTTGATGGCACCATTGCAAACGGGCGGTACTGTGACGTCTGGACAATGGGATGCACACAACAGGACGGCGGGCGTATAGTCCTCCTTCATGCAAACGTCTGGCGACAGTTTTTCGGGAGATCCGCTTGACAGTAGCAGCCATAAACTGGTTTGCTACCTCACTAGCTGTGCTGCGCCGGTGTCTTTTGTTGATAGCACTATGTACCGATCTTCTGCAGGTGACGTACTGCGAACACGACCTCCCCCGTGACATTTGCTACACTCTCCATTTGTTTGAAATTATTTCCAAAGCCTTAAAACAACACTGTGACTGACGTCGAACTCCCTGGCAACATCTGTTATTTTTCGCCCTTCTTCAATCTTGCCAATAATACGGCCACGCGTAAAATCACCTAGGTGATGTCGGGAAGACATACTGAAAATTGCAAGTTCGTCAATTGATTCTTTCCCTTTCAACTTTGCGCTTGAACAACAACGGTCAATACGCGTCTAATCCTTTATATCTCTTATCAGCGCTATGACGTCACGAACAAGTTCGGCAATCCAAAATTTGCATACGCACAACAAGTCTTACTGTATCCCGCACTTATGCTAATTTCCGCATTTTTCCTGCCTTCCATTTTATGGTTGCTATCGTTGCTATTGTCATCCGTCCTTAGCAATTGTCCGGCAGTGTATTTCACACCGTCAGGGCCATCAAAATAAAATTTCTGTTCATCACTAAATAATACTTGGAGCCATTCGTCCTTCCATGACATATGGTCTTTGGCCCAGTTTAATCGAGCTTGTGTGTGCTGTGCAGTTAAAAGCGGTTTCTTTAACAGTCTTGCATATTTCACGAAGGTTGTCTGCTGCAATAATATGTGATCCGTACTTTTAGACATTTTCATGTTGACTTATATTCTGTACATATATTGGGTTGTCGGAAACGTCATGCGATGGCCTCTGATCATTCGTCCGAACGGGGTCCGGGTTCGAATCCCGGTGAGGCATGGATGTTGTGTTTGTCTTACGGCACTGGCTCTCTCCCTTCCCTGGAACCAGTGACCCTAAATTAGGGACGGGCGACTGCTTATAGCCCATTGAGTTGCTCACGGTGGTCGTTAAACCTCCAATCAAAAAAAAAAAAAAAAAAAAAAAAAAAAAACCTTCAACCAAAAAAAAAAAAAACAAAACGGCATGACGTATATTAGCCATGTTTTCTGATTGTCTGATTCTGATTGCAGGTTTAACGACCACCGTTAGCAACTCAATGGGCTATAAGCAGTCGCCCGTCCCTAATTTTGGGTCAGCGGCTCCAGGGAAGGGAGAGAGCTAGTGCCGTAAGACAAACACAACATCCATGCCTCACCGGGGATTCGAACCCAGACCCCTGTCGGACGAACGATCAGAGGCCATCGCTTAGACCACTGCGCCACCGGGGCGGCTAGCCATGTTTTGCAAAGATCATCTATTGATAGAAAGAACAAATATTAATCAATGATATAATACCCGTTTTGTTCGATAACCTTTTGCCATCTTTCAGTGAGCTGCAAAATGCCTCGTTCATAGAAGGACCTGCCTTTCGTGGCGAAAAACTCTACAAGGTGATGATTTACGGCCGCTATACCACGCAAGGACTGTTGAAGAGAGCAAAACAAGTGGAAGTCTGACGGCGCAAGGTCAAGCGAGTATGCTGGGTGTGGCAACACATTCCACCCAAGCTCCAATAATTTTTGGCGGGTGACCAATCTTGTGTGTGGTCCCACCTTGTCGTGATAAAGATGGAACACAACACCTTTACGATGAACGAGCTCTGGACGTTTCTGGATGATAGATTCGTTCAAACTGTCCAATTGCCGACAGCATACATTCGAATCGATTGTTTGATTCCGTTGTTAGGAGCTCGAAAAACACGACACCTTTAAAATCCCACCACACTGAGACCAGAACCTTCCGCTGATGAATGTCTGCTTTGGATGTCGTTTGAGGCGAAACATCTCGTCTGGACCAACGACCGTTTGCGCAGCACATTGTTGTACACAATCCACTTTTCGTCACCAATTATTAGTCGCTTCAAAAAAGGATCGTTTTCCTCACGTTTAATGAGCATATCGCAGATGTTTATACACGCCGTCAATTGAGCTTCTTTGAATTCACGAGGTACCCACACATCGAGCTTGCTTACGTATCCCATCTTCTTCAGGTGGTCGTGCACGCTTGAATGATGGATGTGCCGTATGTCTGCAATCTCTCGTGTCCTGTAACGTGGGTGTGACTCGATCAATGCCTTGATTTGGTCGTCATCAGCCTCAGTGGGCCTCTCGGACCGAGGAGCATCGTTAATGTCAAAATCACCAGCACTGAATTTTGCGAACCACCGCTGGAACTTACATTCTTGTAGAGCATTATCACCGTACACTTTACGCAACTTTTCACATGCTTGACGCGCGTTCTTCCTTTTACGGAAGTAAAACAGTAACATAGGGCGAAAATGCACAGTTTGGTCTTCCATCTTCAACATGATGTCAAATCTCCGAAAATCAATCAAATCGCTCACTATTCCTTTCAGACTGCAGCTAGAACTGGCACCTGTCGAATGCCATAGCGATAACAGAGCTGAGAGCTGCGCATGCCTCTAGTACTTCCAAAACCGCCCAACCGCCATCGGGTGCAAAAATTTCGTCATGACTTTTCCGACAACCCAATAGATTATCATGCACAGTGAGCTTCCGGATAAAATCTCGTTTCATTCGAGGCGAAACATTACTATGCCGTCCAGTTCGTTTCTGAGCTGGATATTTTTTACCACTTAAAACGTTATAAATAGAAGATTTGGATCGTTTTAATTTATTTGAAATCGCACTTACAGTCATTCCTTGATCGTGCAACTCTCAAACGTGAATTATCTTCTCCTCTGACAGCTCTTTCCCACGTGACATTGCAAAAACTCAATCAGCCTCACGTTTACCGACTATTTATCCTGCTCTGACGCTAGGCAAATTTGCATAGCAATGAGTGTTAGTGTTCGCGCGTTGGTGTGACATTCCACATAATTGTGGGACAGTTTCAGTAGAGTACATGTTTAAAACTTTAAGTAGATATCCGAAATTATTATTTTCTCATCCGCAAAATATGTCTGCGAGGACTATGTGGTTTACTTTCACAACGGTGTTAATGGGTTGCGTACATTTTCCTTAATCGTACATTTACTCTGTTTTTACACCTTTCCATACAATTGTAGGACTGACTGTAGAATAAACAAGTTAGTAAAATCATGCAATGCATTGATTATGATACGCTTTCCGACATACCAGAAACCATTACTCAAGTTATTACTCAAGTTATGAGGATAATGGGTGTGGAATAAATCTCACTCCTGTGTCCTGGCATATGACCCCATTTCGATTATATTCAACAGAACCAGTTCAGTATACCTCCGAAACAACATACTAAAGTTTTGTTGCAATAGAATCATTTTTACCTAAGTTATGACGCATAAGGGCAATGGAATAGATCCTGCTCCTATGTCGTGACCTTTGACCCCATTTCGTCAATTTGCAACAGGGTTCGTCCCCAGGTGGTCCCCTACCACATACTAAAAGTTCATCGAAATCGAACCATTTTTACGCAAGTTATGATGCATAAGAGCAATGGAATAGATTCCGCTCCTATGTCGTAACCCTTGACCCCATTTCGCCCATTTTCAATAGGTTTCGTTCCCGGATAGTATCATACCACGTACTTAAATTTCCTCGAAGTCGAACGATTTTTACGCGAGTTATCGTTTGGACGGACAGACGGACAAAGCTGGAGCATATAGATACGCTTCTTCAACCTACGGTTGGAAAGCGTAAAAAAATCATCACGCATTACTTTTAACAGGAAAAAGAACACCAAACGAATAATCCAAAGACAGTACGTACTTTTACAACTATTCCAAAAGTAGTCTCTGGTCTTAAAAGAAAACACACCGACCCAAAGAGCAATCTCTAAGTCTTTCGAAATCTCTGTATCAACTGTGAATAAAGAAATGTGCAAAGATTTGAATCTGAGAAAAACAAAAAAAAACATAATTTTCACCGCCTTTTGCCTAGACATATGGCTGAGGCAGAACATGGTGTAGACGACTTTGTGAGAGTCACTTAGCCGGAGACAAATGGAAATTTATTGTGGCTATTAATGAAGTATGGATCTACCTAAACGACTGTAACAAAATAATGTCGATTTACTATGGCAGTAGTGCAGATAAAGATATTCAGACTTGGTTTCCAGAGTCCAAGGAAGGTTTTAGCAAAGAGTTTATGATTAATCCTGGTTTTTCGTTCAATGAGAAATTAAAGTTCATTTGAAAGAATGTTAAAATCAGTTCTACATATTACCAAAATAATGCTTTATATTTATAGGGAAAATACCATTCCTTTATCCACGGAGACTTCAAAGAGTAGAACTCCATCAGTATAAGGCTACCAGTCATACATCCAAATCTACCACTCTATTTCTTGAAAAATTGAGAAAAAGGGATGGCTTCCAAATCCGTTCCTTTTGCTCATATTCCCTCAAAGTCCCCTGATATGGAATCAATGGGCTATTGAGCCTTCGAACTACTAAAAAGAGAGCGCTTTTTAAACGCAGACTTAAAGCAATGATTTGACTATGGAAAGCAATGGAAGCAGAGTGGAATAAAATACCACTACCAATTTTAAGAAATGCTCTGTTATCTTGGAAATCTAGATGTAGGTTCGTAGCGCTGTTAGTTGAAACACTTAAGAAAGAAGTAATTTTATTTTAAACATTAATTATATTGCTGAAAAATTGTTCTAAAATGTGAGAAGATTCTCTGAAATACAAGCATTATTATCTTTTTTTTTTTTTGAATGGAGGTTTAACGACCACCGTGAGCAACTCAATGGACTATAAGAAGCCGCCCGTCCCTAATTTAGGGCCACTGGTTCCAGGGAAGAAAGAGATCCAGTGCCATAAGACAAACACAACATCCATGCCTCACCGGGATTCGAACCCGGATCCCTTTCGGAAGAGTGATCAGAAGCCATCGCTATGACCACTGCGGCTCGTTATTATCATATTCGTTAACTTCTTCCTACTTTGATAAAAAAAATAATATCAGACACTTTTTTTAAACTCAATCCATCTTTTTTCACAAAAACGTTGCTCCGAAAGTTTCCGATCCCTTAATGTTCCTTGTCACTGATAACACGGTATTTCCATTATTTTAATGTACCACTTCTTCGTGCTTTATTTGGCTATAGAAATAAGAACAAGAGAGCGAATGTCACGTAATTACGAATCTCTTCAAATGTACCGAAATTTCTTGAACATTAACATTAGGAAAGCACAAAAGCTTTTGAAATTACAAAAAAAAAAAAAAAAAAAAAAACAGTAATTCTTTAATAACTTAAAGCTTTTTAACTCATCTTCAAAAAGAACGAATACTTGCATGTCGCCAGGTGCGGATGGAGAAGTATTCATAAACTGCGAGCGATCATGTTCGATATGGCTTTACCATTTTTGTAATGAACCCGATCAACATCAAATGTTGATGGATGTTTCTTAATGAACCCTGGCATGATTTATTGCCTTCAGGAGACGATGTTAGATATGTCCTTTGTGAATAAACAGTTTTTATAGGAAGAATGATTGATTCGTTTTTTTCTGAATAATATAACGCTTTTTGTTGATTGTCATGCTAACCGCAGAGAAACGGAATATTCCTTACATTCTTTACGCTAATGACCAGCAAAACCCTTATTGAAGAAAAAGTGGAAGATATATCACCAAAAATTCTCAACACTTTCGAAACGTATTTTATGCAAAACATTATTACAGCAGGAAGCGCGCTTGGTTTTCATTTACACATGACATTTCCCGTAAATTTAAAGAAAGAATTACCCTTCCAGTTTTGGGTGTGATTCTAAAAGTACAGTACTGTTTGTGAAAATTGCAACATCAAGAAATAATCAATATATTCATTTTTGGTGTTGCAATTTTCACATCAATTCAAATAAAAACTTTTGTCACAGATTTCTCATGTTACAAGAAATAACCGATTACGTTTGTAGAGTTATACAAGGTTTTTTCGCTTCAAAACTCAGTGCCGTGTAAAACCACCTTGAGCAAAAATAATATGCTCTACACGGAGTGGCATTGAATAGAAGAGGTTTTGATATCGTCCTGGGAAATGGCCTGGCACCAGAGTTCATTTGTAGTGACTAGCGGAGACGCTTGACCGGCCAGTTGCTTAGCTACCATGTCACAGACATGTTGCATCGGGGGCACATCCAGTGAACGTGCACGCTAGGGAAGAAGGGGTGTCTGCTGTGCATGGAGAACGTCTTGGACATGCCGGGCCACATGTGATAAAGCATTGTCCTGCTGGAATACAGCGCCAGGACAATTCTGAAGGAAGGGTATCACCTCTGCGTCTAAAACATTCCTGATGTATTGCTGGATGTTGAGGGATCTCTCAATTACTACCCGGCGAGATCGCTATTTATATCTCAACGGTGCCCCACACAATGTCGCTTGGCGTTGTGTCGGCATGACGTGGTAAAGTGCGTTCTGCAAGGTGCCCTTCCCTGTGATGGCTTGGAACACGTATGCGACCATCATAGTGCATCAAGTGAATCGTATCTCGTCAGAATGCACGACCTGTTATCAATCAACGTGTCAGTGTGTTGTGGTTGAGGATCAAAGGAATCCGCAGCAATGGGCTGCCAGCGACCAGCCCACTGTTAAGCAGACGATGTCTGTGATGGAGAAGAAAGTCAGAAATTTGATAGTGCTCCAGAGCTGCGCAAAAACATTGGACGTTGTTGTTCGATCGGTCACTGCCATGCAGAAGACGTGTCTGTAATCATGTGCAGTCGTGCAATTTTGCGATCCATTTCCCGTATTTCTGTGCGTCCAAGCTTCATCTGTCCACTGAAGCCACGTTTGCATCACTGTACTGACGTTTCGGCCTGTAAGAGTGGGAATTTCGCGTTGGAAAAATCCAGCTTATCTCATCCCAACAATCCTCTCTCGCTCAAAGTTCATTAGGTGCTCATTATGCGACCTTCTTCGTCGACGGGCATAGTGAGACCTAGGAAACAGTCCTTCGACTCAATGTCGCTTGATACCCAAGACCAGGAAGTTCAGAGGGCGCTGCTCCGAAACAGCATGCTCAATTTCACTGACATTTTCCATATATTCCATATCTCATCCTGTTGTGCATGTCCTGTCCCTTAGGGTGTAGCAATTTTCACGAATCACAGTGTATTGTGGAACTTTTCAAAATACACAGGGTGTCTCAAAAATACACGGCCAAACTGCAGACATGAGTTCCTCATAGGTAGATAAGAAAAAACGTTTATACTAACATAGTCCGGAAATGCTTGGTTTCTGAGTTAGTCTATGACACTTAACTGTTCACATTACCTGACTCAAGTCTGTCTTGGTTTCCCCAGTTATTCACCGGAATGTTTTATCTACGGCAGGTGAATTCCTTCATCACAAGGTACTGACATAATCTGGCGGTTTTCCTTTCCGACCACGTACTGAAATCAGGAGCAAGCGGATATGCACTTTATGTACGGTTTAGCGGATATCAATGCCCTGGAAGCTAGTCGTTTGTACCAGAAAAGGTTCCCAGGACGAAGATGTCCAGATAGGAAAACATTTGAAAGTATCCATCGCCGCCTTTGTGAACATGGGACCTTTACATCTCTTGCTGCCGACAGAGGATGACCAAGATCTCATCTCTTGAAGTAGAGGCGGGGATTTTGTATGTTGTGCATTCGACTCCTGGAAACAGCACACGCAGATTAGCAATTCAACTGCCTGTTCCTCGTTCGACTGTTTGGAGAATGTTGCGAGAACAACACCTGTATCCGTACCATCTGCAACGGGTACAGGCCTTGTCATAAGAATATTACCCTGCGCGAGTAATGTTCTGCCAGTGGTTCTTACAGCAGAGTGGTACAACTCCTAACTTTCCTGCCTTAGTGATATTCACCGATGAAGCCCAGTTCACACGCGACGGAATCCTAAACTTTCACAGTCAGCATGCATGGGCCGAGGAAAACTCACATGCAATTCCTCCATCACGTGACCAACAGCGGTTCAGTCTAAACATCTGGGCGGGTGTTTTTGGTGATAAGTTATTTGGGCCTGATGTACTTCCCAACAAACTCACAGGGCGGGCATACCACACATTTCTGGAAAACAACATGCCTGATTTCTTGGACGACACGCCACTGATCATTCTTAAACAAGCACAATTTATGCAAGATGGCGCTCCCCGCACATTTTAGCCACCTAGCTCGCAATTACTCGAATCGAAAGTTTCCTAGTCTGTGGATAGGTAGAAGTGGACTAACTGCCTGGAGTGCACGCTCACCAGAAGTAAACCCTCTAGATTTCTTCTTCTGGGGCCATTTAAAATCATTGATTTATTCGGCTTGTGTAACAGATGTGGAAACTTTGCGCAATCGAATTGTGGCAGGCTGTGAAACAATACGACACATGCCAGGAATTTGGCTACGTGTTCGCGAGTTCACGAGACATCGATGTGAGGCCTGTATTGAGGCAGAAGGTGGACATTTCGAACAATTACTATAAGGTAATGTGAACAGTTAAGTGTCATAGACAGACCTTCATAACTCGGAGACCAAGCATTTCCGGACCTATGTTTATATAAACTGTTTTCTTATCTACCTATGTACGGCACTGGTTCTCTCCCTTCCCTTTAACCAGTGACTCTAAATTAGGGACGGGCGACTGCTTATAGCCCATTGAGTTGCTCACGGTGGTCGTTAAATCTCCAATAAAAAAATTATCTACCTATGAGGAACTCATCCCTGCAGTTTTGCCGTGTATTTTTGAGACACCCTGTATAAGACATCTATTCCTTAGCTAATTACTGATCTAGTTGTAACTTACGAGGAACATCCCAGGGTTCGAACAAACAAAACCGCACCACACTTCCGTTATATGTACCTCCGAATTCAATGGTGATATTCGTTTTCCTGTAAAACTCCGAAGTTGCTCACTAGAGAGCTCCGTTAAGTCACCCGTCGTTCTCCGGCTGCTACGCCAGTCGAGAGTGTACAGTTGCTTGTATCACATGCCTTGTTTGTCTGTGTACGTAGTGAGACGACAAAATGGTTCGACCTTTTTTGCGTCAGTTTTGAAAACACATCTGTCTGACAAGCCACTCGTACTTTGTGACTCCTGGTCTGAACATAATGATGAACACGAATACTTTAGGAGGCCTACCGGGGGAAAACAAGTTTATTTAAAAATCATTCCACCAAAAACTGCAAAATATATGTTCAACACCTCGATGTTCATTTTTTCAGACAATATAAAATTTACGCAAAGAGGATTACAGACTACATAAAATTACGATCCAAAATGCCGTAGCCAAAATTACATGACACAATATTCTTTCTGAAGATGCATTCTGTGATCTACAATCAACTGTGTGCGGAAATCCATAGACCGATGCTTCGTTTCGCTACCGATGTGGTCAATCTGTGTAATAAGTTGAAAAGTGTCTTCGACGTTGCTTTCAACACTAATGTTTTTCGTGCGTGTGCATTCTGTGGGTGTACCGATGTTGCATTTATTAATTGCTGTGCATTTTTGCGGCAATGTTTATTGCTTTGATCATTTTATAGACAGCCCTCACATTAATTAGTATTTTGACACTTGCACACCCTGACTCTTCGTTATGAAGTTACAGACGTCAACAGTCCTATGTACGTGATAATTATTTTCGTGTAAATCCGCTCTTTTACGGTTCGACGTGGCACCGATCTTCAGATACCTCTACTGGTCAACTGCGAAGTTTCACAGAAAAACGAATATCCCCATTGAATTCAGAGGTACATAAATGACTTATAACGGAAGTTTGGTGCGGTTTTGTTTGTACGACCGCAGGGGTGTTCCTTTTTAGTAACTGTGGCACCCTTTCAAATGTGTCTGACTGGGAAAAACACTTTCCTTCTCCAGATGCTGTTTTATTTAAGCTGAATATTTCAGTGTCATTCTTAAATTTGGGGACGACTCAGAATCCCATTTAAGACGCGTTTGAAAAAGAGATTCTATTTGTTCCTATTAAAGCTGGAATAGCATGATGATGGAGGAGAAAACAAAATCAAAAGCTAGCTGCCGCCTTTTGCTTTCATGAGAACAAATATTTTCTTTCATTTAAAGGCTACCAAGGTAACACAGAGATCACCATTGATCTTACGATGGATATAAAGTTAGTTACTTGACTTGACTTGTATTGAGTTTTTCTTCTCGGTAGACAGTAAAGGGCGGGACATAAACACATCATTTTCTAACAGTTTAGTTTATCCATATTATAATGACCAGAAGAGATAGTGCGCCGTGCGCTTCTGCAGATGGATTTTTGAAATCATGAAATCAGAGAGAGCGTTGAAGACAGCTTCGATGCTATTGCTGTAAACTGTGCTCATAGATATACGTGCCTCTCATTCCGTGCAGTATAGCAATTCCAGTCAAATTTTACTAAATAATTTCTTTTTCACGCTTTCCAACCGTACATTGAAGAAGCGTATATGCTCCAGCTTTGTCCGTCTGTCCCTCCTTCCGTCTGTCCGTCCGCACAATAACTCACGTAAAAATGATTCGATTTCGATGAAATTTTAATACGTGGTAGGGAACACCTGGGAACGAAGCCTATTGAAAATGGGCGAAATGGGGTCAAAGGCCAGGACATAAGAGTGGGATCAATTCCATTGCCCTTATGCGTCATAACGTACGTAATAATGGTTCGATTTCGATTAAATTTTAGTATGCGGTAGGGGACCACCTGGGGACGAACCCAGTTGAAAATGGGTGAAAGAGGGCCAAAGGTCAGGACATAGGAGCGGGATGCATTCCATTTCTCTTATGCGTCATAACTTGCTTAAACATTGTTCGATTTCGATGAAATTTTAGAATGTGGTAAGGGACCACCTGTGGACGAAACGTATTGAAAATGGGCAACATAGGGTCATAGATAAGGGCATAGTAGCGGGATCCATTCCATCGCCCTTATGTGTTAAATACTTTGATTGAGACAAAATTTTATCAGATTGTTCCGGAAGTATACTTTACCGGTTCTGTTGAACATCATCGAAATAGGGTCAAAGCTCAGGTCATAAGAGCTAGATTTATTCCACAGCCATTATCCTCATAACTTGAGTAATGATTTCTGGTATGTTGGAAAGCGTATCATAATCAATGCATTGCATGATTTTACTAACTTGTTTTTTTATCCTTCAATTATACTAAAAGTGATTATGTCATGTAGGGATAAGTGAATATTTTTCCAGATGATGTGTTTTGGGGAATGTTCGTCAACTTTATTCGGGAAATGCATAATCTCGCATTGAATCTACGTGTCACAAGGCTGGTTAGTGCAAATACATTATTTTACTCAAATTTTCTCCGTAATTATTGGGATCGTTGCCCAATCATCGTACTGAATTTTGTTCTTATCCTATTGCAACTGTTTTATCTGTCTCTACAGAACACAAAATGTTTGATTAGGTGTCACATGGTACTGTGCTTAGGCATAATCTTCCCATGATACAGTTTACAGAACTCTGAAAAAAAAACAAGAAAAAAACACCCAATTTTAATAATTTCAGAGAAACTGCGATGACATATAAAAGACAAAAGCAGTGGTATACCTAACTAAATAATTACTGATTGGCTGCAAACTTGGTTTAGGACAAGTAAACAAATTCCATTGAATCCACCTTGCCTCATCTTTCGGCACGGAAAATAGTTATTACCTTTTGTTTACAGGACCTGTAACCACTGTTGCATCCATGTACGAAACATGTCTCAATGTTACACTTATTACTAATACTTTTCATGACAGATCTATCAAATCGCCTTTTCAATCGCTATCCACCAAACACGCCATAGAAAAAGCATGCTAATGTTTAGAAATCATAGTATGGAAACTCGCAGGAGCGCCATTTCGCGGTTTCATTAAAAGAAGGAACTAAAATTTAAACAGTGAGGTATTAACGCATGGCACGCTATCTCTTCTAGCTACTACATCCATATGTTATAATTTACTTTGCTTTTCCAAAGAACGAAGGTAAAAAGAAAAGAAAAAGAGACATACTTTCAGAGAATTTTGTAAAAACTAAAACTAACTGCTATCTGCCAAGATCAATGAAAAGATACGTTAGACAAATACAAGGCAACGTTCTCCGTCCAGCCATATTTAATTTATATTTGCAAAAGAGTGTTCAAGAATGTGAACGAATGTCTATAGGAAGCACAAAATTGGAAATAAAACCGTGAGATATCTATTAAATATGGAAAAGATCGTGTCTTCCTTGAAGAATTGGGAGGCGGTCTTTCAAAAATTCACATCAGTGATCTCGAACAGGTAAAAACAATAAATATGAAAATATCAGTTGACAAAACAAAAACATTTTCCTACAGAAATAAATACATAATTGGGAGAAATAAATACATAATTGGGAGCATAAGACATGATGTTCCAACAGAAGAAGTGTAAGAATTCAAGTATTCGGAGCATTTGTTGAGCCTTGAGAGTGAAATGGATTTTTAAAACAAGGAACGTATGCCTTTACAACGCAGTGAAGCTATTTATCGATACTTCGGCAAGTTCATATTAAAACGATGCTACCAAAAGTTTCAGGGGTTGGATAAAATAATGTGAACACCAGGGAAATAGGCAATATGGCTTTTAATAAGGTGTTGGACTACCATTTGTTCTTAACATAACTTCCAACCTTCTTCACTACGTTTTCCCTTCGAAACCGCAATAATCCTAACTCTTATTCCTCCCTTTGAAAAAGGTGGGTTCCCGAAATCGTTGGCTATTTCGTGTCAGCCGACTAACTATGCTTCATTAAATGAACTTTCTGTGAAAGAAGGAATTCTGATTAATTCCAGATGACGTATAGAAGAAACATCAGGCATTTTTCTCTGACTTTACATGTCAGAGAAAAATGTCTGATGTTTTTCTCTGACATGTAAAGTCAGAGAAAAATGTCTGATAGGAGATTCATCATCTATCAGACATTTTTCTAGGAGATTCGTTTTACGTTTGGGCGCCAATATAACGCAAAGGCCAAATTTGCCGGTGATTTAATTTGAACCTACATCTTTCTTCTCCGGAGTCGGATATTTTACGCTTGAAGTACACGGACGGAAGTCTTATCGCATGAGACTTGCCCTTATGACATGTGCGTCGCAGTTCAGGTAGGTACGTCGCAATCTGTCATCTCCACGTGACTATAAACCGGTTGGGAAGAAATCGAGGGAACGACCAAGGAGAATTTGGGAGAAAACTTGGAGAACAGCAGGTAATTTCCTACTACCTTGAGGTCGAGAAGAAGTTATTATTTTGATGAGGATGATATTAGCATTATATCTTTCGCTGCAGCATGTATACCGTATTTCGTTCTTTCTTACGAGGTGTGCTGAAAAAAGTATCCAGACTGGTTGCATAAGTTCGGAATTGAGCGAAACAGCAAGATAGCGGTTCAGCACAGGTTAACCTTTGAACTTTCGTGAGTCACATTTCCCCTGTTCGTCCGGGGTTTTTACAGTAGTGCTTTGTTCTTAAGTGCATGAAGCTGTTCGTCGCATTTGTCATGTCGCTAAAATTGACAAAAAATTTGCGCTAAGATTTGTCAAACATTTGGCGTAACTTGCAAAGACGCATACGTAATGTTACAGAAAGTCTATGGGGTGGATTGTATTAGTCCAGTACAAGTTTATGAGCGGTATAAATGTTTCGAAGATGGTCACGAAAGTGTTGAGAGTGATGAATGGTCGATGAACGCCGCACCTGGAAAACGGAATGTCGTGACATTCCGTAGTCCAGGTACGGCGTTCAACGACCCACTTCCGCCGCACTCACCGGTGGTGCAAAGTCAATGGAAATCGGAGCAATGGGCGCCGTGCGACTAGTCCCCGCTCCTGTAGACGACGTCGAACGGTACGTGCTGACACAGGTTGTTACGCAACATACCGTAATTCCTGAGCTAACATTCGTGATGTGATGGTGCGAGCCGTCAATGCCCGCCGCACAACATGCCGGTCCTCTCGCTTGGTGGTGTGCCGCGGCTGCGGCAATCACTCACGTCGGTCCGTCCGTCCCTTCTGCACCCACCGAATCCATACTCGCCTCACTGTGGCTGGATGTCGTCCCACACGGGCGCCGATGTCTCGTTACGATAAACCGCTGTCGCGATAAGCCCCTATTCGTCCTCTGTCGAACTCCGAAACGTGCTGGAATGACTGCCGTATTCTGCGACGAGGCATCAGGAAGCTTCCCACGCACAGGTCCTGCAGCACAACACACTTCCATTACCTACACCCAGCCTTCTGTGCACCCTTCTTATAGTGCTTCTCGGTGGCGTGCCGGCCGCACCTTATTTGCATATTCCCTGCAATGCTAATCGTTTGCATGTCCTCTCGCGGGCGACGCATGCTGCGAATTTCAGGCCACTCGGATGCTTCTTTCTTGGTGCTGCATTTTGGGTGGCCAGCAGTGTATATACATTGAAAAAAGGATTTGTTACTCATATATTTTGCTGGTAAAGCTATCTCAGTGGTTTAATGGTTCAGCATTTCGGTAAGATGTGTACATCTCAGAAAATATGTTCAAGTCAAGGAAAAGGAATGCAAAAAGTTCTTAAGTCTTCTTTTTGAGTAATCCATGAATAAGGAACACACTGATACCGCACACCGGTAATGTTAACATTACGGGTATAGGCCAAAATCAAAAATACCGACGGAGGAACTTAGGCAATGGCGGCGGAGCAAATTCCTTTAATAAAAATAGAAGGAAATTGAAAAAGTTCCGCAAAAATCCAACAGGGAGTTCACCAGGAGCCAATCAAAATTTGTAAACAAACTGCCATCGTGAAATCGGTGCAGACATATGCCATCGAGAACATTAAAATATTCGCATTCGTGCCACAAATGTTTAAGTAATTTGTCAACAAAACTGCAGCACATTCCATGTATTTTGTGCGACAAATTTCAAAGTTCCGATAAGCTGGAATTCTAAGCGAAAACTTCGCAAATACTTTGTCAGTTTCGTTTAAACATTAGCATTTTCTTCATTTTGTGTAAAACTTTCAAAGTAAGTTGTGAACTAAATATTAGCACATTTTATTCATATTGCAACACAGCCGTCGACGTTTTCATCGCTCACGTTTTATGAAATTCTCCCGCTGCTATGTCAGCCCATCAGCACAATACTGATAGCTGAGACGACGCACACACAGTAGCGGGGACTAAGTTGGTCACATGACCTCAGTGGCAGCTTTTCGTTTCAAGGCCTCTTGTTTCAAGTAAGCTATGCACTATTACTGTGTGACGTACTACAGATATAAAGCACGTGTCAAGACGACAAATCTACAGCGGTACATTCTGTCCGTGTAGCTTAATTGGGAGAGCAACTTACTCCTGAGTGAGAGGTGGGGCTTCTTTTTTTTTTTTTTTTGATTGTAGGTTTAACGACCACCGTGAGCAACTCAATGGGCTATAAGCAGTCGCCCGTCCCTAATTTAGGGTCACTGGTTCCAGGGAAGGAGAGAGCCAGTGCCGTAAGACAAAAACAACATCCATGCATGACCGGGATTCGAACCCGGACCCCTTACGGACGAATGATCAGAGGCCAGTGCCTTAGACCACTGCGCCACCGGGGCGGCAAGAGGTGGGGCTTCGATCCCTGTCACGGAGAAATTTCTGTTTTCACAACTATACCCAAAACAATGTAAAGTAAGAGTTATTACTGAAAAATATCTGTTACTACAGCCATAACGATGTAAAATGAGAACTATTGTTAATCAGCTGTTTTTGAGATTTAGCACATGTTTTTACACTTTGTGACATGCAATGCTCCATTCATTTAGGTGCGCTGAAATCACTGAATATTTTTTTTTTTTTTTTTTTTTATTGCAGTTTTAACGACCACCGTGAGCAACTCAATGGGCTATAAGCAGTCGCCCGTCCCTAATTTAGGGTCACTGGTTCCAGGGAAGGAGAGAGCCAGTGCCGTAAGACAAACACAACATCCATGCCTGACCGGGATTCGAACCCGGACCCCTTACGGACGAATGATCATAGGCTAGCGCCTTAGACCACTGCGCCACCGGGGCGGCACACTGAATATGCTTATGAAATTTTTTAAAGTCAATAGAGCTTTTATTTGAAGGTCACCTTGATGAACAGCGTTTCTGCCTGCGATGTCAAGATAATTTCATATGTACAACCCACGCTGTCACCGCTCGAAGTGTCATAACGAAGAAGAGTGAAAACAAGATCAAATGGCTTTCTTGTGCAATAAGCGGAAGGACTGCCTACGTGCATAAACTGCTGTCACTCATAATCGTTCACGCTGTCATCACACCGTCTGCTTTTCTTCTGTTCAGATCTGCCCCGCAAGAGCTAAAACAAATTCAGTGAGATGAGTAATCCTCAGGAATAGTTTTATATCTTTACCTAAAGATATATTGGTGAAGTACTGAATGCCCTGAGATATTATGACAACTTAGTTTTCCCCGACGATCTCTTTTCAGCGCGCCTTTTGAAAGAAATTACATATATAGAGCACCACTTCGTCTGTTTGTGCTCATAGCATCTCCTCATCTATGAAACAGAATATCTTCTCTTCCATAGAAATTTATCTGACAGTGGTAGCCAAAGGAATAATGACTCGTGCACTTTCGAGTGTATATATATTTTTTAAATATACAACGGCCGTTCCATAAAAACTCTGACTAAAATCACACAAAATGAAGAAATATGGGCACAGCAAAATACACTATCTACCAACAAGTAATTGGACACCCCTCCAATCGACGATATCTGCGGTCATGATACACGTCACGGCCATTGCCGTAAAATATCGTGTGGGAAACAACAACGCAACAAGTCGCATGCAAGATGCCACGCAGTTTGGAGCTCTCTGATTTCGAGAAAGGTGTAATCGTCGGGTATCGCAGAAATGGCCGATCCATACGTGACATATCCAGCGAGTTGAAGTGCCCAAAATCGACAGTGGCCTACGTGATTGGCAAGTGGAAGATGAGAGGTGACTGTCGGAATGTGCCCCGACTCGGCAGACCCAAAAAACTGGGAGTTAGAGACCGACGGGTGCTGGCCAGAGAAATTCGGAAGAACCGCACCAAATTGATGGGCCACATCCGCGAGGTGTTTCAACAGGCAACCGGGAGTGTTCTTTCGATGAATACCATCCGTAAGGAAGCCCATCTGCTTGGTTATTATGGACGTGCTGCCGCATACAAGCCTTTGATCACCAAGTCCAATAGCGCTGCTCGGCTAACGTGGTGCAAAGAACGTCGACAATGGACCGTTGAACAGTGGAAACAGGTTCTCTGGAGGGACGAATCAAGGTTCACCCTCTACCATTTGGATGGCAGGGTCTGGGTTTGGCGTCTGCCTGGAGAACGCCTCCTGCCGGAATGTATTGTGCCAACTGTGAAGTTCGGCGGCGGTGGAATTATACTACAGGGGTGTTTCTCCTGGTATGGCACGGGACTCATGGTCGCAATTCCTGGTAGACTCAACGGCGAGACCTACTGCACCATTTTGAATGCTCTTCCTACGTTGTGGCAGTTTCACAGGGTGGACCCATGCTTCTTTCAGGATGACAATGCCACCTGTCATGTTGCGAGGCCCACCATGACTTGGTATGGTGACAATGGGGTTAATCGAATGGACTGGCCTGCGCAGAGCCCGGAACTTAACCCTATCGAGCACCTCTGGGACGAGTTGGAGCGTCGACTTAAGGGGTGCCCCCACCGTCCGAAATCGGTGAAGGAACTGACCAGTCTTCTCCAAGCCGAGTGGAAGAAAATACCGCTAGCCATCGTACAACACCTGGTTGAGAGTATGTCCCGGAGGGTCGCAGCTGTAATCGCCGCTCGTGGAGGCTCCACCAACTATTGAAGGTGAATAAACGTCGTTTTCTTTTGCTATCACAGGTGTCCAATTACTTGTTGGTAGATAGTGTATATGCTATCCTTTCTCAAAGTAACTTCCCTTGGAAGATATGCAACGGTCCCGTCGTTCAGTCCACTTTTCAAAGCATGTGGTGAAGGCATTTTTTGGAAGCTGCTTTAGCAACTCCTGAACAACCTGAATAACGTCAGCATCTGTGTTGAATGTTGCGCCACGGAACTTCTCCTTCATTGTTGGAAACAACCAGAAATCTGCATTTCGTAAAGAACTGTTGAACACAAGCAGCCACATGCGGGCGGACGTTATCATGGCGTAGGGTCCATTTGCCCACCAGTTTCGGGCGCTTAATCGATATGTGTCGTCGCAGACGCTTCAAGGCTCAAATGTAATACTCAGCATTGATAGTAATTTGGGGAGGAACGGCATGCTGGTAGACTACACCTTTATGATCAAAGAAACTTACCATCGTCACCTTCCCAGCTGATTTGGTGTGGCGGATATTTTTCGGAGAAGGCGGGCCTGTGTGTTTCCAGATACTCGCGCTTTGTGAGGGGGTCGAAATAATGGACCCATGTTTCGTCGGCAGTTATTACTATATTTAGAGAATTTGGATTATTTGCAATCATTCGTATCCACTCATGGGACACCTACACTCTGGCTACCAATTGTTATCTCGTCAGGTGATGAAGTACTCATCAGGAACACACACGATGCAGCAGTAATTTGTCGCGTAGAATGCGGAATGCCGACGCTTTTGAAATATGGTTGACACTGCTATGTCTTCACACCCCACTCGTTAATCTTCTTACAGGACTGCCCAAATAGTGTTAACAATACGCTCCGTAACAAACCTTTCACGTCAACCAGGTCTAAAAGCAATTTCTGCCGACAAACCCTCTTTTTTGATATCATGGTGCCATCTAAAAATAGTTAACTCGGACAAACATTGACCTTTTTAAGCTTTTTTCATTAAACCAACTGTTTCTGGAGCCCTTTTACCCAATCGATAGCAGAATTCTATCGTACAACGCATTTCACTTTTTAACTCTGAATCACTTACCTCCATAGCTGTATAGCAAAATGCAGACGTAACTTAAACAACTGCGCAATAACAAAACCAGAATCATCTTCCACGGCTAATAACTGTTGCCATAGTTAGTTCCTTAATTCGGCTAGTCGTCTGCGGGGTCCCCTACCCCCAACCTCACACTATTGCAAACTTAAAAGAAATACCCTCAGTTTTTATTGAACGGCCTTTGTATCTCAACATACACTATATTGACAAAAGTCACCGGACACCTAGAAGAGAAACACAACATAGCATTCATTGATATACATGATTATCACGGTGTCGGTCCACCTTTGGCCTTAATGCATGCACCGACCCTTCGAGACAGGCTTTCGACAAGGTTTTGGAACACAGCGATAGGTATGCGCTTCCATTCAGTACATAATGCTGCCGCTACTGTTGCTTAGTAGTAGGCCTCGGTTCCAAACTTCTTATGCGGCGCCCTAATTCATCACATAGGTACTCTATGGGATTAAAATCAGGGCCCTGTTCTGGTCAGTCCATACACGATACGGAATTATCGTCAAATACGCCGTAACAGTCCTTACTTTATGGCTTGGTGCATTATCCTGCTGGTACCAACAAGGGTCAGTTCCATAGTATTGCCAGAGAGTTGGTAGGGCATAATTGTCTAGAATATCGTGGTAGACGTGCTGGTTTACAGGTTTGTCCACGATAACCAATGGGCCTGGACCATACCACGGAAAACACCCCCACAAGAGTACACTGCCAGCTCCAAACTTTTCAGTAGGAACAGCACATTTAGGTAAATAGCGTTCCCGCGGATGCCGCCATACCCACACACGGCCATCAGACTGATGAATCGTGTATCTGAATTCATCAGTCCATAGAACCGGTTTCCATTGATCTACGGTCCACGACAAATGTTCTTTTCACCATGCTAAATGACGAGCAGCACTTTGAGTGGAGATAAAAGGCTTATTAACAGCTGCACGACCACGGTGACCCATGGAATGAAGTTCTCTGCGAATGGTGCGTGTACATACCGAGGTTCCAGCATTTTTACTCACCTGTACAAGGAGGTCTTGTGCAGTACTCCGTCGATTAGCTGTAACGACTCTCCTGAGGCTTCGACGCCCTCTATCACTGATTTTCTTTGCTCTGCCGGTACATTTTGCTGCTTCAGTCACGCCATGTGTCTCCCACTTATTCAGAACCTCCAAAACAGTTGACTTTGGTATGTTTAAACGCCTCTCGGTTTCTCTTATGGACAACCCACTAATATAACACCCTACAATCTTTCCTTTCTCAAAGCCTGTTCTCTTTCGCCGCTACATTTTCACTGAACCTCACATTGCGATATTTTTTTTTTTTTTGATTGGAGGTTTAGCGACCACCGTGAGCAACTCAATGGGCTATAAGCAGTCGCCCGTCCCTAATTTAGGGTCACTGGTTCCAGGGAAGGGAGAGAACCAGAGCCGTAAGACAAACACAACATCCATGCCTCATCGGGATTCGAACCCGGACACCTTTCGGACGAATGATCAGAAGCCATCGCGTAGACCACTGCGCCACCGGGGCGGCCATTGCGATATGATCGCTGTCAGCTGCAGACTTGTTTTCATACCGTTTGCAGCTGTCCGCGCATTTTAGCAACGCACCGGATCATTTCATTTGCTTTTGAAGGGGTGTCCGGTGACTTTTATCAATATAGTGTATGTAGGTTAGTTCTGGAAAATCATTTTTGCGTTCATCAGCTGTAGTAACGGGAAAAATGTTTGACGTACTAGTGAGACTTTTCGACGCAAAAATACATCCTTCAAGATGGAGCCAGCGCAGTTATTTACTTCAGAGATATCCCAGCTTCCAATTGTAGAAATGAAACATTTTTTTGCCTTTGGATGGCATCAGCAACACAATTATCAGTGGCATGGGGTCTTTATGAGCATCTGGGTCTAAGCACCGCATGAAAATGAGAAAATGTTTTTTTTCTTTTAATTGGAAAAATTCCGAAAGAAATTCCCTATTAGTAACCAGTTCCCAGACTTTCTGAAAGCAAATGTGAGCCACAAAAATATATGAGTAACTAGATAACACATTACAGCCTTCCCTATCCGTTCACTAGAGCGCAACGAATACCGACGGCGTGACAGACGCGTCACCCGTCAACTTGTCGCCTTGAGGAAGTTTCAAAGAACATTAACAAGTTAGTAAAATCATGCAATGCATTGGTTATGATACGCCTTCCAACATATCAGAAATCATTACTCAAGTTATTACTCAAGCTATGAGAATAATGGCTGTAGAATAAATCTCGCTCGTGTGCCCTGACCTTTGACTCCATTTCAATGATATTCAACAGAACCGGTTCAGTACACTTCCAGAACAACATGATAAAATTTTGTCGCATTCGAAACAATTTTTACGCTTTCCAATCGTAACTTGAAGAAGCGTATATGCTCCAGTTTGTCTGTTTGTCTGTCTGTCTGTCCGTCCGCCCGTCCGCACGATAACTCGCGTAAAAATTGTTCGATTTCGATGAAATTTTAAGTATGTGGTAGGTGACTACCTGGGGACGAACCGTATTGGAAATGGCGAATTGGGGCCAAAGGTCATAACATAGGAGCTGGATCTATTCCATTGCTGTTATGTGTCATAACTTTCGTAAAAACGGTTCAATTTCGATGAAATTTCAGTATGTGGTAGGGAACCACCTGGGCACGAACCCTATTGGAAATGGGGGAATCGGGGTCAAAGGTCAGGACATAGGAGCGGGATACATTCCATTGCTCTTATGCGTCATAACGTAAGTAAAAATGCTTCGATTGAGACAAAACTTTATCATGTTATTTCGAAGGTACATTAAACACGTTCTGTTGAATATTATCGAAATGGGGTCAAAGGTCAGGAGACAGGAGCGCGATTTATTCCACAGCCATTATCATCATAACTTAAGTAATGGTTTCTAGTATGTCGGAACGCGTTTTATAATCAATGCATTGCGTGATATTATTAACTCGTTACGTACGTTATGATGCATAAGTGCGATGGAATGGATCTCGCTCCTATGTCCTGAACTTTCACCTTATTTCGCCCATTTCCAATTTCGAATAGGGCTCGTCCCCAGGTGGTCCTCTACCACATACTAAAATTACATCTAAATCGAACCAGTTTTACGCGAGTTATCGTGGGGACGGATAGACAGACAGACGGACAAAGCTGGGGCATATACGCTTCTTCGACCTACGGTTGGAGAGCGTAAGTGAATGAGCAGATGCGCGCTGAACTGCGCTTGCGCAAAACTCTCTTTCGGGACTGGTGGCCTTTCTATTTAACAGGAGCAATTTTGTTCCGTGTCGTGGGACAGTGAGCGGCTGATTCTCGTTTGTGGAGTTAAGCAAGCTGTAAGGTTCGCTTGTGAAAGTAAATCGAACAAAGGGACATTACACGGAAGAGCAATTGAATTAGAGATACCTGCCTAGTAACGTGTAGGACCACCTTTCGCCATGATGACAGCGGCGATTCATCTCGGCATGGACTCGATAAGACACCGGAAGCGTTGGGAAGCCATACGGATCCACGACCCCTGAACAAGCTCCCACAGTTCACGAAGACTTGATGGAGGGGGGTCAGAGCGTCGAATGTCTCTCTCGATGACATGTCAGATGTTCTCAATGGGATTGAGTTCAGGTGACCTAGCTGGCCAAGGAAGCGAGCTCACGTCGGTGGAGTGTTCATCCAACCATTCGGGTACATTTCGGGAGCGATGGCACAGTGCATTGTCTTGTTGCAGGATGAGGTCCCCAGTGGGATGTTGAAGATGCACAAACGGGAGCAAATGGTCGTCTAGGATATCCCGGTAACGTTGGCCTGTGTGGGACGATGTCACACGTACCAGGGGTCCCATTTCAGTCCACGTGAACAGTATATAGACGAGAATACCACCCCCACCAGCTTGAAGAGTACCCTGCTGGCAAGAAGGATCCATCGCTTCATGCGGTTTGCGCCGTACTCGTATCCTGCCATCCGCATGTACCAACGTGAATCTCGACTCATCAGTCCAGGCAACATTTGTTCACATTTCTATCGTCCAGTGGCGACGTTCCCGCGCCCATGCTAATCTTTGCACCCTGTGATGTGCGGTCAGCAGCGGTACCCTCGTGGAACGATGGCTTCTTTACTCCATAGCGAGGGGATGGTCTGGATGGTGTGGTTGCTTACAATTTTTTGTGCACCAGCGTTAATTTGCCAAGTGATTTCTTGCACTGTGGCCCGTCTATCCGCTGTTACAATGCGAGGTAGCCGACGATGACCCCGCTCATCCACACGCTGTTGTCCACGGCAGTTGGCCCTTGCAGGGATGGTTGTACCGGATTGGATGTAGTCACGGTGCACCCGTGACACAGTGGCTCGTGAAAATCTCAGTTCCTGCACGACGTCCAAGATGGAGTGACCCATTCGTCGGCCCCGACAATTTGCCCATCATCAAATGCGCTCATATCCTTCGTCTTACCCATACGGCGTCCGAATCTTACTGATTCTCGTCGAATCACTCCTTATATTGTCGGATCACTGCATACGTCAAGTCGTTTCCATTTACAGGGCCGCCCACAAGCGCCACATTTACATAACGCCAGCTGTCTCTAATTCAATTGCTCTTCAGTGTATATTGGAACGCCCTTTTGAATTTATTAAGGGATGAAGAAAAAAACATGTTAAAGACTTGGGCTCCCATCGCCGAAATATTAACTCGGCGCAAAAATAAAAGGAATCAGTCCAGAACTTTTACTGCGGAGAGGTATAACAAAATATCCAGGTTAAGCGGAAACGAAAGCAAACATACTTTGTTTTGTTTCCACTGTTTACTACTGTTTTGTTTATACTGTGTTTTTATGTTATACAGCACTGCATATACACGGTTGAGTCAGATTATTGTGACCACCAGATAATTTCCAGAGTAACAGCCGTGTGCAGCGCGAAAAGCAGCTAGACCGGCTGGGAGTGACCCAATGAGGTGCTGAAAGTTGTTCACTAGCATGTGAAGCCATGCTGACTGCAGTGCATCTGACAGCTGCTGGATGGTGCATGTTGGAGGATCCATAGAGCGAACAAAACGACTGTGGTGGTCCCACAGATCCTCAGTTCGGTTTAAACCTGGGGACTTAGGGCTCTGTTTCATTTGCCCGACGTTTACTTCACCGAAGGGTCACTTGACCGAAAATCACTTCACCGAAGGGTCATTTTACCGAAAATCACTGCACCGAAGGGTCATTTGATCGAAAATCACTTCACCTAAGGATCACTTGACCGAAAATCACCTCACCAAAAGGTCACTTGACGGAAAATTACTTCACTGAAGGGTCACTTGACCGAAAATAACTTCACCGAAACGATTGGTTCACCAAAACATCACTTGATCGAAACGTTCATTTCACCGAAGGGTAAATTGATCGAAACGTTCATTTTCATAGAAGGGTCACTTGATCGAAACGTTCATTTCATAGAAGGGTCACTTGATCGAAAGGTGTTTTTACCTAAAAGTTCGTTTCATCGAAAGGTCATTTCACCGATGGGTCAGTTTATCGAAAACTTTAGATTTCATTACAGGATCTGATGAAACATGGTGCCGCCAGTTTGGAAGTCAGACCACACGGAAACTATAGCGGATCATACTCAAATTGCACTTTTGATTTCTCTGCGTTACAAAGAACGTAAAGATTTAGTTTTAAGACAAAAGTAATTAATTTTAAGTCCCTATGCCTCGGCTTAGATCCTTTTTAGCGAATTTTAATCGTGCGTGCTCGATGTCTCATATAGGGTTTACATAAAAAGTCATGTTACTAATGTTGCACATTTTGCCAGACAAAAAGAATTAACTTTAGTGACCTAGGCCTCAGCTTAGGAATTTTTAGCGAATTTTAATTTCTCATATTCATAAGCTTTACATAACAAGCTACGTTTAATAGTGCTGCGCTTTTGCTCAGACACAATTTGATAAAAAAGGCCCAGATCTAGGCCTTATAATTAATGTTATATTTCGAAAAACCTATTCATGGAGAGGTGCTTCATAGAAATTAAAAATGCATTTTTTATACAATTCCATAATGTTTAGGTGGCCAGGTTTTCAAAAATCCGCATCACACTTCAACAGATTTGTAACAACAAAATTCTAAGTTTTCAATAAACTAACCGTTCGGTGAAATGATCTTTCGATATAATGAACTTTTAGGTAAAGTAATCCTTCGGTGAAATGAACTTTTCGATTTTTCGATTAAATATTCGTTCGATGAAATAAACTTTTAGGTGAAGTGACCTTTCGGTGAAATGAACTTTTCGGTCAAGTGACACTTCGGTGAAATGTACCTTTCGATCAAGTGATTTTTGATGAAGTGATTTTCGATCATACCCGTGAATTAGGGGGCCAGGAAAGTACTTTGAAGTCTTCATCGTGCTCTTCCAACCAATCTCGACATTTCTAGCTGTGTGACACGTCGCATTGTCGTTCTGGAAAATCCCCCCCTCAAAGGAAGACAATCATCATGCATGGGTGTACGTCGTCTTCAAGGATGATTATATAACGAATTTGGTCAGCAGTGTTTTCCACAGGTATGGGTGGACCCAGAGAATGCCACAAAAACATTCCCCAGACCATAACGCTGCAACCACCACCTTGTGTTCTGCCAGCAATGGTTGAAGAGTGTTTGTTCTTCGATGTTCCTTGCCTTATACGCTAACGTTCCATCCCTTCGTTGAAGCAGGAAACATGACTCATCGGAGAAGGCAATCCTTTGCCAATCAGTGAAGGTCCAATTCCGATACTGTCTTGCAAATGTAACCCTTTCAAGCCTATGCACCTTCGTTAGCATAGGTGCAGTGATCATCCGTCAGCATCGGAGACCCATACACAACAGGGTTTGCTGAACTGTCATTTTAGACACACTTCCGGTATCCCTATGGTTCATTCGGCCAGTAAGTTGCTCCACTGTAGCGTGTCGATGAAATACATCAGAAGCAGAAATTGGCATTTACGCCGCCTGGCGGCAAAACCATTCCTTTACCAAAACTTAGAAAATATATGCAAAATATTTCTCATCGGGAGCTGTATCCGCTGAATAAAAACATTTTCGAATCGGATTTCTAGAAGTACAGATATCGGGTGAAACGAAATTTACTTTTACGCACCCCTAGCGGAAAATCTATGCGTGACTTGAGAAAGTGATTATGCCTAAAGTAGTCTTTGACATAAATGGAAAAGAAAGGTAAAATATTTTTTTCAATCGGATGGTTAGAAACAAACATATGGAAAAACTGTACACTGGCGGAAAGTGAAAAAAGCACACCAAGAAGGAATTGGCGGACGTTCGTGAAATTTACATATGTTAATGGAATTGAGTTTACGTAGGTGTGATGTTAATTTCGGGACCAACCGGAGAGCGCCTACGCCACAGCACGGCATAATATGCAAATTATCGTCGGTGGTATTTAAGGAGTACCGCGACGTGAATGTAATTAGTCGTCGGCGTACGGACACGTACGAAGACCCTGAAGAAGCTGCAATGCCTGGACATGGAAGACGTGTACAATTTCAGCAGTTATCGGACTTTGAGCGAGGTCGTCTAGTCGGACTCCGCGAAGCCGGGTGGTCGTATCGTCGTGTTGCTGAGCGAATTGGACGGGAAGTATCGGTGGTGCTACGATGGTGGCGTAGATGGTCCGAGGAACATTCCCACATGAGAAGACGTGGAACCGGGAGTCACAGACGGACTGATGAGCGGACCGATCGACGCATAAGAAGAGCGGCGTTGTCAAGCAGAACATCCACTGGGACACAAATCCGAACTGCCGTTGCACCTGTGGTGACTGTGAGAACAATCCGCAGCCGTCTACTGGATGCAGGACTACGTGCACGTGTGCCTCTGGCATGTGTACCTCTGACTCCAGCCCACTGTCAGGAGCGGCTGCAGTGGTGTCGCCAACGTCTGCAAGCAGAACGCAATGGCGATCTATCGTGTTCAGCGATGGAAGCAGATTCTGCTTGGGAGCCTCCGACGGCCGTATCCGTGTTCACAGACGCACAGGGGAGCGTCTCCACCGTTCTTGCAGCCGCCAGCGACACACAGGGCCTACACCTGATCTCCTGGTGTGGGGAGCGAACAGCTGTCACTCCCGTACGCAACTAGTGTTTGTACAGGGTACGTTAAACAGCACCTCCTACATCAACAACATCATTCAGCCCGTTGTTATGCCATTTGTAAGGTCGGTCCATCGTGGTGTTTTCCAGCAAGATAACGCACGTCCACACACGGCACGTGCAACGCAACATGCACTTCAGGGTGTGAGACAACTTCCATGGCCTACACGTTCACCGGAATTGTCCACCATTGAGCACGTGTAGGATTTTATGGGACAACGACTTATCCGGTATCCACGGCCAGCCACGACCATCCCCGATTTACGCGTCCAGGTTGAGGATCCTTGGAACTCAATACCCCAAATTTACATCCAACATCTGTACGGCAGACTCCATGCCAGAATTGCACAGTGTGACGCAGTTCATGGCGGTTCAATCTCGTACTAACCATGGTACATGGAAATGTTATTTTTCAGTTTACCAGCAAATACAGCTGTATTTTGCCACAATGTTTTGATCACTTTATCCTCTGTATTCCATTATTATGCTGTATAAATTTCGTTGGTATCAGACTTCTCCTTCTTGGTGTTCTTTTTTCACTTTACGGCAGTGTATTTTTAATTCGATATCATCTGCATTTACGCCCTCTAGCGGCGAAATTGTATTTCGTAAGAAAAAAAACGAAACAAAAGACCATCATTTGCATATTTCAAGCTTCCGAATGCAAATAGAATTTTTCAAATCGGACCAATAGTTGCGCAGATATGGTGTCCACAGACGGACGTACGTACAAACAGATAACATAAGCACGATCTTTTTTCACAACAGGCGTGTTAAAAATCCAGGACCTGGATGGATTAACGACTTAACGTGAATTAAGTTGTTATTGCCCCCATATTACTTACCAAAACCAGACACTGTAATTCATAACCTCTGTGAGTTTTGTTACTCTTACTGACCACTAGATGGCAAGAGAAATCTTTATTTGGAGGCGCGTTCCAAGCTGTTAGCTCAAAGAGCAGCCATTTTAAAGTTAAGTCGGTAGTCCAACGCATGAATGTTACACGTGATATGTTCAGCAATTTATTTGCTCATATAATTAAAATGGAGAGTGAGTTGAGCGACAAAGGTGTTGATTTGACAGTGCAATTAAAGGAGGAGTGAAGAGAACTTGTACAGTGTCTGGTTTTGGGGAAATGAAATTGGAGCAATAACATCTTAAACGACGTTATGTCGTTAGTCCACCCAAGTCCTCTGTTGATGCTACAGTTTGGAAAAAGGAAGCAGCCAAAAAAAAAAAAAAAACCAGAAACGCAGGTGAAGGTGATGTTTCCAAGAGTGGTAAAGTTGTTCGCGCGAAAACATATTGATCTAGCAGAACCAATATCTTTCGTATTGCACTCTTTTTTCCTTATTTACATATGATAGAATTGCGAAAATCGTAAGTGTTATATGGACTAACGACTTAAGGAAGTCTTACATATTTCAGTAAAAGTTAGTATTAAAGGGCATTGTAATGTAAACCGGAGCCATTACATTATGATCACCTGCCAAATAAGCTATAGGACCCTCTTTAGCCAGCAAAACAGCGGCAACTCGGTGAGGCATCGACTCGATGAGGTCGAGATTAGTACCCTGAGGCATCTGGTACTATAATGTCAACAGATGGTCCCCCATTTCTCGTACATTTCGGGGTGGTTGTGATTTAGCGCGATTCCGCTTTTCCAGGTCGAACCAAAAATGTTCGATTAGGTTCATGTCAGGCGAATTTGGAGGCCAGAGCATTAACAGAGTGTCAGCAACATGTTCCCCGAACCACTCCTGGACGATTCCGGCAGTGCGGATTGGCGCGTTATGCTGTTGGTAATAGCCATTACCAGCAGGGAACACAGTTGCCATGAATGGGTGAACTTGGTACGCAACGATGTTCAGATACCGGACAGCTGTCAGGGATTGTGCTATTAGGATAATGGGGCCTAAAGTGTCCCAAGAAAACATCACCCACAGCATAACACCCAACAGTGTATCCAGGTGCTATTGTCTCCGTTGGTAATCTGATTATACGCGCTCGGCTGTCTACGTGCTGCACCAAGAATCTTGATTAGTCAGAAGAAGACCACTTTCTTCCAATCATCCACGGTCCAATCTCGATGATCTTAGGCCTATTTCATGCGTTGTTCGCGATGACGTGAAGTGATCATGGGAACTCGGCCGGGTCACCGGCTACGCATGCCCATGCGCAGAAGGCTGTGATGAACTGCGGGATGTGACACATTGCCCTGATCAGAACTGTTTTAGCTGTGGGTGATTTGTCGCACTATGTCCCTGCGGTTGCTGTGAACCACACGCGACACTCTCTGCAGCCCTGGCATCAATGAGTTGCGGATGACACACGACTGAACGACGGTTCGTCGTTTGTCCATCTGTGCACCACTTTGGATACGTTTTCACTACAGCGGCACTTGAACAACCCACATGCAGCGTCTTTTCCGAGATTGTAGTTTCAAAGCGCAGTGCTATCACAATTTTTCTTTTATTAAAGTCCGATAAACGGGCAGCTTTACCCATTCTGGCCCCGAAAACCGGAAACAGGTCCTTGGGTTGTATATACACTATCTACCAACAAGTAATTGGATACTCCTTCAATCGACGATATCTGCGGTCCTAATACACGTCACGGCCGCCGCCGTTAAATATCCTGTGGGAAACAACAACGCAACCAGTCGCATGCAAGATGCCACGCAGTTCGGAGCTCTCTTATTTCGAGAAACGTATAATCGTCTGGTATCACAGAAATGGCCGATCCATACGTGACATATCCAGCTAGTTGAAGTACCCAAAATCGACAGTGACCTACGTGATTGGCAAGTGGAAGCTGAGAGGTGACTGTCGGAATGTGCCCAGATACGGCAGACCCACAAAACTGGGAGTTAGAGACCGACGGGTGCTGGCCAGAGAAATTCGGAAGAACCGCACCAAATCGATGGGCCACATCCGCGAGAAGTTTCAACAGGCATCCGGGAGTGTTCGTTCGATGAATACTATCCGTAAGGAAGCCCATCTGGTCGGTTATCATGGAGGTGCTGCCGCCCACAAGCCTTTGATCACCAAGTCCAATAGCGCTGCTCGGCTAACGTGGTGCAAAGAACGTCGACAGTGGACCGTTGAACAGTGGAAACAGGTTCTCTGGAGCGATGAATCAAGGTTCACCCTCTACCGTTCGGATGGCAGGGTCTGGGTTTGGCGTCTGCCTGGAGAACGCTCTCCTGCCGGAATGTATTGTGCCAACTGTGAAGTTCGGCGGCGGTGGAATTATGCTATGGGGATGTTTCTCCTGGTATGGCACGGGACACTTGGTCGCAATTCCTGGTAGACTCAACGCAGAGACCTACTGCACCATTTTGGATGAACATGCGCTTCCTACGTTGTGGCAGTTTTCCGGGGTGGACCCATGTTACTTTCAGGATGACAATGCCACCTGTCATGTTGCGAGGTCCACCATGGCTTGGTATGGTGACAATGGGGTTAATCGAATGGACTGGCCTGCGCAGAGCCCGGTCCTTAACCCTATCGAGCACCTCTGGGTCGAGTTGGAGCGTCGACTTAAGGGGTGCTCCCCTCGTCCGAAATCGGTGAAGGAACTGATCTGTCTTCTCCAAGCCGAGAGGAAGAAATAGCGCTAGCCGTAGTACAACGCCTGGTTGAGAGTATGTCCCGGAGGGTCGCAGATGTAATTGCCGCTCGTGGAGGCTCCACCAACTATTGAAGGTGAATAAACTTCGTTTTCCTTTGCTATCACAGGAGTCCAATTACTTGTTGGTAGATAGTGTATATTGCTATGTGAACATCACCGGCGCGACCGTTCGGTCTCCAGGACGCTCATATTTCTGGGCTGGGGGTAGTCATAATGTAATGGCTCATCTCTGTACGTATAATACATCGTCTTTTAAGTAAATAAAAAATACTGTTATTCCCTAAGTAACTGAGTACATCCAAAATCTTCATGCGATTAGAGTAATATGGTGTCAAGCTTTCAACTGAAGTTTATTGAGAACTATGATTTTGAAATTAAGCCGTTAATACACGCAGGTCCTCAATTAATAGCTGCAACACAAAAGAAAAGATAAGAACTATTAGAAAGCAGATGAAAAAAATAAGTGTAGTTTGCATGCAGTTAACAAATAACCACAAAGTTATATTACTACTATCTGATCAGAGTTTAATAAAATAAGGAAGTTGGGAGGAACGCTGCTACGCAAATTTGCTTTTGTTTAACAAACCATAGTAAAAAAACGCCAAAGGTGTGCAGCGTTTTAGAATGCATACGCTTTACTCCTGAACGCAACGGAATGTCGCAACGTGAGCTTCCCAAGTTAAACTGTTATTACTTCTGACAGTCGTGATACCCAACGTCTTCGATGGACATCCATTTCGGTTTCTCATTCTGTTTCGCTGCTGGTGTTACAACTGAGTGTGACATTACAGGCACATAAAGATTGCAGAACTTAACATCAACGTTAATAAAACGCGGCGACAGCAGCTTGTAATAGCTCTCGCACAAGGGCGATTGAAATTACAGCTGATTGCTTGAAGGGACTAGTAGCTGGTAATACAATTTATGTAATGATAATTACATTTCCGCTGGCTTTAAGATGATGCCATGCTTTATCCCAGGCACAGTCCTTAAAACAACTTCGCTGTTTAATTTCATCTTAGTTTAAAACAGAATTGACAATTTTCATTTATACGCAGTCGAGTCACATTATTTTGACCACCTCCTACTTTTGACGTCAAAAGCGCGCAGCCAATAAAACAAGGCACGTGTCGTGAACTGGCTTAAAGGGTATATAAGGTATGCTGAAGGCAATCTGAAAACATATTAGGCCGCGGGTGGCCAACGTTCGTGACTGCCACGGAAAGGACCTCAGGTTCGATCCCAGGCAGGTACGAACGCTCGATCCACTAAATATCCGCCGTGCGTCGGATGGGCACGTTAAGCCGTTGGACCGCGGGTACTGGCCCCCGGTAATAAATAAGGGCGCCTTCCTCCCCCTTTCTATTACGCTTCCGTGTCACTTTCCTATCGGGCGCTCTAGCCCAAATCTCCTAGTTTCCTATTTCTAAGGGTTGTTTAAGACCCGTTCAGACACTCCCTTCCTAAAATCCTCTATATATGATCATTTTATGATGATGTGAAAACATATCATTGGTTGCTGTCATGGATAAAAGGAGCGATTTATCACATTTGCAAAAAAAAAAAAAAAAAGGATGATTATCATCTTTCGGGCCAAGGGTGGCAGTATTTCTGAAATAGCGCAGTTTGTGAACTCTTTGCGTGTTGCTGTGGTTAAAGTGTATCGTGATTGGAGAAATGGCACCATTGTGAATAAGCGACGTGGAAACTGTGGGCTACCACGTGCCATGGATGTGAAAGGTGAAGGTCGGCTTCGAAGGCGGGTGAGAGTCGTTCATCACGATATGGTGGAGCAACTCACTGGCCGAATGAACCAGAGTACTACCGGAAATGTGTCTAAAACGACAGTTCAGCGAACCCTGCTGCGTATGGGGCTCCGATGCGAACGGATGGTCGCTTCACATATGCTGACGAAGGTGCATCGGCAGAAAAGTCTTACACTTGCACGGCAGTATTGGAATTGTACCTCCGCTGATTGGCAAAGTATTACATTATCCGATGAGTTACGTTTTTCGCTGCGTCAAACGGAAGGATGTTGGCGTACAAGGCGAGAAACATCAGAAAACAAACACTCTTAAACCATTGCTGGAAGAACACAAGCGAGTGGGGGCAGCGTTACGGCTCTGGTTAATGTTTTCGTGGCACTCCCTGGGTCCACTCATACCTGTGAAAGACATTGTGAACCGAATTCGTTATGAATCCATCCTTGCAGACCACGTACACCCTGGGTCGGATATGATCTTCCAGCACGACAGTGCGACGTGTCACACAGCTAGAAGTGTCTGAGAGTGGTTGGAAGAGCACGATAAAGACTTCAAAGTACTTCTCTAGTCCTCTAATTCTCCAGATGTAAGCCCAATTGAGCATCTGTGGGACCATCTCGAGCGTGCTGTTCGTTCCATGGATCCACCACCACGCACCTTTCAGCAGCTGTCAGATGCACTGCAGTCAGCATGGCTCCACATACCTGTGAACACCTTCCAGCATCTTATTGAGCTACTCCCCGCCTGTCTAGCTGCTGTCCGCGCTGTACACAGCGGTTACTCTGGATATTTGCTGGTGGTCACAATAATGTGACTGGACCGTGCAGTAGAACTTCTTTCCAAAAGACTGAAAAACCTAAACTACAGAATTTTTTCGGGTAGGAAGGAAGTCTTTCTCCCTGGACACGAGACGTAGGTTTCTTGCTAGTAGACCAAGTTATGCCCGGGCTCGAGTCGGATGAGCATGGAAGATGTGCCTGTCTTACGGAACTTGTTCGCGTCCATCTTTCGAGCTAGGGTTTCTAAAGTAGAGAAGGACGACTGTATATGGTGGTGGTTAAACCCTAATACAAGAAATTAATATATTGATAAAAATTGACCTGCAATAATGCTTTCGTATACAATTCATACAGAGGTAGCTACCATTTCTCATCCCAGGTAGCACAGCCTTGCAATTTAACGTAGGAACAACACTATGCCGCCATATTTTACGAATAGAAGACGGTGGCTCAGTGTTGGGCCCACGTTAGATTGCAAGGCTCTAGTACCTGAGAAAGCTGAGCTTCAGTTGAGAAAGCTACCGCGGTCTTCAAGTTGCCAGATACGTAGGGTCTTGGTTAGTAGTTAAAATTGGCCTGGGGTCGAGTTCTGGATGAAGCATGGATACTGTGGTTATCTTCGGCTCTCGTTATTCACTGGCCCTAAATCTGAGAACTAACTTGAGAAAGCCTGCTTGTGGTATTTTTGAATTTTAGTAATGACATTCTATGAAATTAAGTCGATTAATATCTTACCGTGCAAAATGAAGTGCATTAATGACTAGTTAAGCACAATAAAGTCCGTTAAGGCTGTCTTTGAATGAGTGTTAGGCTTCATCGTCTGCGATAGATGGCGCAAAATATCACTCCTCGGGCTTGGCTTTTACGTCTTGAGGGATTGTCCCAGAAGTTGGCGTCAGCGAATGACTGAAGACCTTACGATATTCAGAATGGAAGAGGTCTCTCGTTGGCTCCACAATGAAAAGACAAAATACGAGCTGTTACATTTTAACGAATGACATTGTTTAGGGGTGGAGCTTAGTAGGTAGGCGTAGTTTACGTCTCAAATTCAAGTATTTTCTGGTAATGTACACATTTTCTCTTCAAAAAAATAAACGTACAGTAGAATTTAAGATGATCGATAGAACGCAAGATTCCAATCTCACTTCAGTGCCCATTCTTTGATTTCTATTTGGCCTAGATAATTAATCGGTCAGAATTGAGAGATTTCGTTTCTTCCACACAAAAACGCTGCCAAGCCAAATTCTGGCGCCATCTAGCTCCAATTTGGAATACTTTCGAGTCAGATAAATTGAATTAAAAAAAAAATTCCAACAAATGTTTCGGAAAAATAACTGCGACACGTATTAGATACGGGTCGTTTTTATTTGTGCTCAAAATTTCAAACTCTACAAAGTAATACTTTTTGAGAAAATGTGTACAAAAGAATTTGTATTACAGATATAGGACAGAATTTCTGTTACACTAGCTCAAAGACAGCCTTAATGAAATACTGTGGATGATAAACTATATTAATGACCTACTCTGCGAATGTTCACATATGTGAATTTCATTAAAAACCCGTCCTGTGAGCATTGGCATCCGTGTGCTTTGTTAATGCCCTACTTTGTGAGTATTAACAATTATCTATTTTTAACAACATTTTATGGATGATGAAGCCTTCTATATCATTTACCTTCTGAGTGCAGATGGCATTTATGAATTAAGATATTCGTTTTCATGCATACTAAAAATAGCAAGTATTCGTGAATTTCAGTAATGATGTTCTGTGAACGATGAAGTATATAGTTATCCTTCTGTATTTGCTGAAGTTAATTAATGGCTTATTATGAAAGATTAAGTATATAGTTATCCTTCTGTATTTGCTGAAGTTAATTAATGGCTTATTATGAAAGATTAAGTATATAGCGATCCTTCTGTATTTGCTGAAGTTCATGAATGGCTTATTATGAAAGATTAAGTATATAAATGTCCTTTTACGGATAATAGAGTGTAATACCACATCAAATTTAAATAAATGATTCCCTGATAAGCCTACGCCATGCGAACAATGAGTTCAAGTATGCCGCCACTATGGTCAGTACAGTCATTTATTAACATACATTTCTATTGAAATTGCAACACCAGGAAGAACGATGGATTGGACTTGTAGGAAAGGTTAGGTCACGCTACAGTCATTTATTAACATACATATTTCTATTAAAGTTGCAACCCATGGAGAACGACTCGGATTGGATAGAAAACTGTAGGGGGTAAAATTACTTTACAGTCATTTATCAACATATACAGGGTTATTCAAAATTCCGCTGGCAAAATGGAAGGGAAAGTCAGGCGTACGGAAACAAACAAAATTTTTTAATCAAAATTCCGCTGGCAAAATGGAAGGGAAAGTCAGGAGTACGGAAACAAACAAAAATCACATAGGAACATATCGACGCAAACGCCATCCGAAGGCGCTACATGTCCCCTAAGAGAGATAGTACATAATGCAGGAACGACAGCCAAGAAACAGTCGACAACATTTTATTTACACTGTACTTGCACATGACAGGACAACGGTGGTACGGGCAGTTTTACAGGACGTGTTAAAAGTTTCGTCCAGACGTACTGACAACGGCGCTGCATCAATTGGCGCACATTCTCAAAAATGCCTGGCGTATCCCGGAGATATCCAGCTGCCGCAACGACTCTTCCTACTAAGTCTTCGTCAGAGGAAACAAGAGTTTCGTATACGAGCCCTTTAAGATAACCCCATAAGAAAAAATCTATGGGTGACAAATCGGGTGATCGGGGTGGCCATGGGTCGCCAAGACCAATCCAGCGCCCGGGAAAGTTGGCCTGCAGATGTTGTTTGACAGCTCTGCTGAAATGTGGGAGAGCTCCGTCGTGCTGAAACCACACGAGGCAACGCAGAGACACAGGAACAGTATCCAACATTTCTGGCAGAACCTCCTGCAAGATGGATTAAGTGGTGGATTAAGTGCATGGATGCCATGCGACAGCACTCTAGTACTTGTCCCCGGATTCCGTTCCATTTCGTGGAGGACAATTTCTTCGATGGCAGGTGTCCGTGTTGATCGGCCACGACCACAATCCCGCCTGTGCACAGCGAAGGTATCTATTACGCACAATCGCTGGTGCAACGTGGCAAACGTTGTACGACTAGGTACTTGTCTGTTGGGAAATCTCTCCTGATAAAGGTGAACTGCAGCTTGTCCGTTGCAGTTAGCAGCACCATGTGTTAGATGCATATCGGCGAGTTCGAGGTACGAGTAACGTTGCATGTTACTCGTGCAAAATCGACGGCTCAACTGAAGTAGGCTCTCTCTGCCCACCTCATTGTCTCATCAACAACGCCCTCTAGCGCTTCCGGATGGCTTTTGCGTCGCTTTGTTCCTATGTGATTTTTGTTTGTGTCCGTACGTTTTACTTTCCCTTCTATTTTGTCAACGGAATTTTTGAATCACTCTGTATATCTATTGAAATTTCAACACCAGGTAGAACGACTCGGATTGGACGGGAACTTGTAGGAGGGGTTATGCCACGTTAGGGGTTGCAAATGATTACAACCGTAGCAGCAAATTTTGCGTGCGAACCGCGATTAATTCCATGAAGGGACAAAACCATGCAGCAGAGAAGGATTTCCCACAGAGAAGACACAATTCTTATTTCTTGTTTCTAGGGCCTCAGTGATTGGACGTAAACTAAGTTAACATCTGTCACGTCGTCCGACACCAGTGGCTATATAAGTAGTACCGCGGAGAGAGTTAGAAACGTATGCCGCTGGTGGCGTAGTGGTCAGGGTTTGTGACTGCCGTGGAGATTACCACAGGTTCGATCCTGGGCCGGTACGAACGTTCGAACCACTAAACACCTGCCGTGAATCGGATGGGCACGTTAAGCCGTCGGAACCCGGGTATTGCCCCCCCGGCAATAAATAAAAGCGTCTTCCTCCCCTTCCTCCCAGTGGCGGCTCGTGGCAACTGAAACAGGTGGGGCCAGTAGTCGAAGTCAAACAATCAAATAAAACAAACTGTCATTATTAGGCCAACTATTCAGACCCCTACCCTACCCCAAGATTCCTTTACTCTGCCTCTGTTTACCCTTTTGACTCACAATAACGCCCAAATCAGGCAGGAATGTGTCAACTATTGTATTGCACACGAAAAAAATTTCCTCAGAATAGAATGCATAATTATTAACAGAAAAAATGCTTAAATAAAATTTTTACCTTTAAACATATGAGCATTAATTTATGTTAGTTGTGCTTTGTGTTTCTTCAGATTTCTCAACTGGGGAATAATCACAGGATTCACAGGATAAAAAAATGTAGTGAAACAACAATAACTCCAAATATATGCAGGGAGGGAATGTTTCATGAATTTCGTCCCATATAGAATGAGTACAATACTACCATTTGCATTATTTGAAAGGTTTCACCTTTTTTAAAGAACTTGTGAAACCTAAATACATATATGTACTCATATGCAAATTGCACTTACAGGTTTTCTCATTTATTTATTTATTTTTAACATAGAAAATCCTCTCAGTTAAAACTGAAATTAGTTCTGCAAAGCGCTTTGTAAACTTCATACTCTTAGACTCTCAAATTCTTAGGCTGATAAGCACCGAGTTTTTTTAAGTGAAGCTTTTCCACTGAAAATTTTTGGGCTGATGAGCACTGTGTTTTTTTTTTTTAAGTGAAGCTCAAACTAAAAATTCTTGGGGTGATAAGCACTGAGTTCTTTTAAGTGAAGCTTTTCTTCCAGATTTAAAGCAAAGAACGGAGATTTTAACAAAATATCCAATCCATTCATCGTACTCGATAAGCAAAAAAGTCACTACACAAAGGAACAACACATCACCGAGAGAAACACACACAGAAAAAACAACTAACTGAACTTTGCTACGACATTTAAAACCCTTCCGCCATCCCTGAGCTTGGTCGGGGTAAGCTTCTCCGTCAACCCACGGCGTTAAGGAAATGGATACTCTCCAGTCCAATCAAGTTAGCGCGGACAGGTAAATCTGGCCCCACAGCTTTTTTGCACACACGGTTAAGACAGTGTTGTACGTAGGTCTTCATACTGGATGAAACGGGGAGGAAATCGTCTCCTCTTTGCTTGCGTAGTGATGTTACTGTTGCCTGTTGGAGCTGGCCCCAATAACCTCACACTCTGAACGTGATATCTTTCCTCAGGGAATATTTTTTCGTTTTTGAAGGAAACTTTTCCCTTAGGTAATGGTTTTTGAAGGGAAAGGTTTATCACCATGTAGTTAAGAGAAAGAAAAAGAATCAGGGCAAAAAAAAATATATTTTTAAAAATATAAATCTTTAGGTGGGGCCCCCCTCTTGCCCCTAATGACGAACCGCCCCTGCTTTCTCCCCTTTTCTACCTCATTCCGTGTCACTTTCTAATGGGGCACTCTAGCCCAAATCTCCTAGCTTCCTATTTCTAAGAGTTGTTTAAGTCCGGGTTCAGACACTTTCTTCCTAAAATCCTCTACATATGATCTGATCTGAGTTTGAAACTCTTGAAAAACTATAAAACAAAAGCCAGACTTTCACAACTACGGTTACTGCGCATTAGTTCCACGTCCATCCACTGGCGCGCCGTTTTGTTGATATCTTCGTTGCCAACCATGAATTAACCTGTTTCCATTATCCTCTACGGGAAATTTACCTATGCGTCTTCTTCACTGTGGTGTTTCCATAATTGCTTTGCGCGAATGCGGGTAATGTAATATTTTAAGCCAGTGATCCTGCTTTCTGCAAAAGAAATTCGTATGTGTAGTTGTCAGACTTTGAGCGAGGATGAATTGTGGGACTGCGAAAAGCCAGGTTATCATTTCGTAACATAGCCGCTCTTGTCTAAAGAAATTTTAGCATAATGATGATAGTATAGCGTCAGAGGAAAGACTAGAGGAGGACTCATCGACATTCGGGACCTGGAGAGCAATGTGGCGCGATCCACTAATGTTAGGGACATAGGTTTGCGTTTGGCGCACCACAGAGTCACGTCATTAACATTAGCTTAATACTGGAGGTTCACCATACTTCAGGAGATATTCATAAGCTCTGCGCCATTTCCTAAAGATATGACTAACCGCTTCCTGTCCGTTGCTGCGACTTCAATTAACCCTATACCACCGACTTAAGAGATAGCAAATTTGCCAAGAACGAAAGCACTGCCGTGACGAATGGCAACACATAGCGTTTACCGACAAGTCGCGGTTTAACGCTATGCACTTTGATGGACGAACCATTGTACAGAAACGCTCTAGCGTATAGCTACTGAGTGCGTTGATGCCGGATCGTCATACGGACTCGACACTGAGCGTTAAGGTATGGAGTGCTATTGGGTTTGGTTCTCGTATTGTACGCATTTCCGGGATCCTGAACAGCTAAGGTACATCAAAGACATTATGTAAGATGAGGCCTAATGTATCTGGTGACGGTCCTGCCGCAATCCTCACCCGGATACATAACCAAAACAACACCCGGACACATGTAGCATGAAATGTTGGATCTTCTGGATACCCGACATGTGCCACGTTTTCCACGACCTGCCCGCTCGCACGATTTATTGGCCATTAAACATGTCTGCGATGTGATTGCTCGGCGACTGGTCAGTCAGACCACGTCGAGATCCACGAAACACGAAATCTGGGTCCAACTCAAGACAGAATTGTAGGACACTCCACAAGCAGACATTCATGACCTCTTCAGTACAATGCCACGTCGCGTATACGCAGTTATCGCAGGTTATGTGCAACATACTTTCCCGTTGGTTATTTCGTCGCTATCTTGGTGTTGCAATTTGCATAAACGCCCAGCGTATTTTCATAAGGACACCATTCGAAACTGGTGTCCTAAGTTTATTGTTCCGGTTTCTCAGAGCCGTTTCCCGAGATTGAAGACCACCTGCCGCAACATACTGGTGTCCTAAATTTACGTGACGAATACAAATTTGAGAATATGTCTAGAAGGAAACGACAGTTTGTAAAGATTTTTCGGTGATATGTGCAAGGGGAAACACTAAGTCGACCTATCCAGGCAACATTGTGCTAGCTGCTACGGAAATAGAAAAATAACGACCGTACGCCATCGAGCTGAGAGGCACGAGTTCTCGATTAACGTTCTGAACAGGGTGCGGCAATTGAAGTTAGAGTTGGATTGTTAGTGGAAGAATGGACCATCGCTTAGAAGACTCTTTACGGAGTAGAGCGTTATGCAAATAAGAAGATGGCCAGTCGCAAGCTAAGGTAACACGATGGCTAAATATGTGAAGGCAAGTGATTTTCAATCTCGTGAAACGACTCTAGGAAACCGGAACAATAACTAGAAAGCCAGCACAAGGCCGCTTAAGAGCCATAACATGTCAAGACGATTGATATTTGTCTCTAACAGCTCGCCATCACAGGAAGAGAAGAGCCAGCTAACTCTCACAGGAGCTATCCTCTGCTACGGGTACCGCGATATCGATGTAAACATTTTATAGAAGACTCCACGAAAGAGATCTTTATGCAAGAAGACCAATGGCCTGCATTCCACCACCCGCATCTCATATAAGGGTCCGTTTGAATTGTGCCAAACAGCACCACCATTGGATCCTTGGCAAATGGGCCAGGATTCCCTTCACCCACGAGTCACGGTACAGTCTAAACACGGACTCTCGACGTGTGTGCATTTGGAGAGAGGCGGGAAAACAAAATCTTCCCTCCAACATGAGGAAAATTGACCACTACGGTAGTGGAGGAGTCCTGATTTCGGCCAGCATCATGTTGAATGAACACACGCAGGTCCACGTGTTTCCAGGTGGCACTCCGAATGCCACACCTACAGGGATGACATTCCAGGGAACTATGTATAGCTTTTCAGGGGCGCTGTTGTCGCCAGTTTCTTTTTTATAGATGATAACCCCATCCCCATAGGGCTCGGCTATTCACAAGATCGACTGGACCGAGCAATACCCTAACGTGAACCCGATAGAGCCTGCCTGGGTGCCTTGCAAGCCGGCGGTCCTCCTCCCAGAAAGGTACCGGAAATCCGACGAGCCTTGGTGGAGGAGTGTGACTCATTGCCCTAAATTCACATTCACAACCTTGTAAACATCAGGAGGGCTAATTGTGTTAGCTATATCCCTGTTCGAGGTAATCACACTCCGTATTAGCCTCTCAAAATCCGCGCCACTTGCTGCATCATTTCTGATCTGCCATGCGGTGATTCCCAAGCTTCCTGCTCATGCGGTGATGGCACTCCTTTTCTATTGTGTGTTTCTGCTTTATCGATATATGCCTGTTCACAGCAACTGTCATTAAACTGTGCCGTGTGGATTTTGCTTTATTCATGATTTTGTGTTTGTCACGTTAATTTTGGACACCAGTGTACCTAAAAACTTTATAGCGTCGAATTCACTTGCAAATGAAAAATATACGATAAAGGGATCCCATATATTCTGTTTCTAATTCATTTCAGTAATTGACCAGGATTCGAACATTTCTTCAACCTGAGTCTAAGTTTTTGATAGCCTCGCTCGACGTAGAATCGTTATTTCCCAGCATTCCTGTCACATTTGTTCACGGAATTATTGAGTCCAAGCTGTTAGCAGCTGACGTTCCTACACTGGAGGTTTAGGCTGTGCTTACAGCGTTGCGGTTTGTTCAGATGAGATCATATTTTGAGTTTAATGACATTATCTTCCATCAGTAGAGTGGGGCTCCTATGGGCTCCCCCTCTCCCCAATTCTTGCAGAGATATTGATGCAGTCTTTGGAGGAGGACATCTTATCCGTATACCCTCAAACTCCGTTATTATTTGTGAGATACGTGGAGTATATTTTGTTGTTTTGGACATATTCCGTTTCAGATCTAGTTTTATTTTCTGAGTATTGTTCCTCAAAAGTTCCGTCTATCAATTTCACTATTGAAATCGAACAAAACCGGAGAGTAACTTTTTTGGATTTTATTTTGGAATGGACCCCCTCGAATCATTCGCAGTTTTCTGTTTTCAGAAAACCGTCTTCCAGTGTTGAAATTATACTTTTCTGGTCTTATCACCCGACTAATTATAAATTTGCTGCTACTCGGGTTTTATTACGTAGAGCATTTTCACACTCGTCCAACCCTAGATTACGACATTTGGAACTGGCCAAGATTAAACAAATTGCCTGTCATTATGGATACGAGCCCTCGGTGGTGGATCGCATGCTCCGGCAAATGAAGAAGTCTAATGTTTCGACTGTTTCTAGAGACTTTCGAAAACCCCGTTTTTCGGGATCACTTCCGTATGTGCCCAGGATTGTTAATGTACTAAGAAATAACTGTAAACCATATAATATTGACTTTGGCCTCACGACTAGAAATATTTAGGAATTAACCAAGAAGGATCGGGACAAGGTGCCTCCACATACTAGACACGGCGTATACACCATACTTCTACAAGCCGTTGTTCCAGACACTAATGATACTGTATATATTGGTTCTCCAAAAAGGAACTTGAGTACCAGAGTCTGGGAGCATAAATATGATGTTCGTAATGGCAAGTTATTAACTGCCTTGTCTCGTCTGGTTGCGACCGGTTCTTATACTCCAAAGTGGAATGAGGTATCGATTTTAAACTCTCTAGGTAAGCTCTCACTGTTATTATTTATGGAGAGCCTATATATTGCGTCATTCGGATCTCGTTGTTGTAATGATTATGTCCCTAAAGTTATATCGAAACCATGGACTATTTTATTTAAACATTTTCATGATTTATTTTAAATACACTCTGCAAATCCTAGATGGCGTTACGGTATTGCTGGTTTCTGAAGATGGTGGGGTATATATATATATATCTTGTTCTTACTCGTGAATGTAACATCTGAAGATGGAGACGTTGTGATCCTCGAAAGATCTCATGTGGTGTGTGTGTTTTCATCAGTAAAGCTTTAGTACATGTAGTGTATGTGTGCTACATATGCGTTTTATTGTGTTTAGTCGATATTTTAACTATCAACATTTTTAACACGAATCATCCTTCATCAAAAAAACAAACAAACAAACATAAAGTGATACATTTGGACGCCTCAAAATTAAATATGAATAAATAACATAGCAATTATGTGCGGTACTGAGGTTCTCAAGAAATCCCCCAAGGGCAGACAATCTTATGACAGTTTGTTTCATCACTTGTTTTGTTCTGTTAAGTTTTGAGCTCTGCGCTGCTGCTGTACACGAAGTATTTTTAGAGTGAATGGTATGTAGTGGATCATTCTGGAATAAAATAAAATTCTGTAAGTTCATTCATTCTCCATACTAGACGTGTAGTTTTGATATCTTGAGAATAAATTGAAAAGACTGCAGGTATTTTTATTTGACTTATTTTTTGTTATGTTCATTTTAGAGTGCAAATTTGATGGATAAATTTCATCATTATTTACTGTTGTTTTCCCTCCAAGGTGGTAGAGATTCGACGTTTTTAGAAAACAGTAAGTTCAACATTACGACCTTGGAGAGAAAATTGTATGATAAGATTAATCTATGAAATTTCTACTCTTAAACGTGCATAACAAAATAATAAGTCAAATAAAAATACCTGCAGTCTTTTCAATTTGTTCTCGTAATATCACAACTACACTCTAATGTTTCGCTCATGATTTACGCCATTTTTTCGAAAGCGTTCTTAGAGCAGTGCATCTGTTTCGTGCTTAAAGATAAGCTCCTACTGCAGCACAGTTATTTTTATGTTTAGAGGGTTCTAAATAGCGATTACCTTTACCCTACACTAAAGTGAAAATTTATTTCAAGCAATGTTTTCCGATTTAAAGCATCGCTCATTTTGGAGCACAAAAACGCTTTACTACTTGAAATTCGGTTTTAGCCAATACCATTTCGAAAGGCGAAATGCCAGATAAATGCACATGCACATATGGAATGTGATATCTCCCAGTCTTGTGGTAAAGCTAGAAAACAGGTCTAGTCTTATTACTTTGCCAAAATAGATCAGCTTTGAAATGGTCAGATTTTGTTTTGAACAAAGGCAGAGCTGCTTGATTTGCGGCCTGTATTCTCTAGTAAGGGAACGTAAGCGCTACTTCGATGGTAAAGTTAAATCGTAGAATAGGCAGTGAATTTCGAATTTACTATCTGAAAATAGATCTTCGAATCCATTTCTACCTGAAATGGACAATCACCTGGAAAAGAGCATATAGACACATTCTGTGTCCTTTTATATGAAAAAAAGATACTGGAGTTGCACATATTTTGTGAATTTTAAGGAGTTTAAATTCAACTCGAGGGTTTATCTTTCCTTGCACATGTTTCACATAACTTTTCAAATGAGCGCATTGTGAAATCGGATTTTGTATCTGTCACCAGAAACACTAAGGACGCAATAACTCTGTGTGCAGAGTCTAAAATTATTTTTCATTTGGTATTTAGCTACCATAATGAGCATCTCGCAGAGATATAAGCAGTTGCTTGTCCCTACTTTGTGACCACTAGTTTCAGGGAAGGGATAGAGCCAGCGTCACTCGGATTCATGGGTGGCTCAGCGAATTGCAGTAGGGCCAATCAAACAGATGTTACCGTAATGGATGCTAAATTAATCATGCAAGTAGACATGTCTCAGAAAACTTTAAAATTATATCGTCCTGAAACGGGAATTGTACCTGCATCTCCCGATTTACGTTAGAGTATGTTAGCGTTACATTACCCAGAACAAAAAATCTCCAAGCAACTGAGGATGTATTTTGTGACTCAGTTGCTTGAAGGTTCTTTTTCTAGGTGGTGTAACGGTAACATACTCTAACGTAAATCGGGAGAGGCAGGTACAATTCCGTTTCAGGACGATATACTTATATCGTCCTGAAACGATATAACTATATCGTCCATACAGAGTCAGACACTCCCTTAACAAAGTTACTTAGCATTCAATTCAATTTAATTCTTCAGTGGAACCTCCTCAAAGGGGTCACTTCCAGAGATAATGCGTGATCCTTTCCGTATGGCTCAAACTAACGATATAGCTATAACAAGGATGATTTAGTTTTCTGAGGTATGTCTACTTGCATAAGGGTGGATACTTTGTTAGGTTTAGCCCTACAGTGTATACGGAAAGGATCACGCATTATCTCTGGAAGTGAACCCCTCGAAAAGGGGGCACTGAAGAATTAAATTGAATTGAATGATAAGTAACTTTGTTAAGGGAGTGCCTGACTCCAGGTCTGTAGCTGCCCTAACGAAGCTAGCAGATAAGAGATAGAGAAAAACAATTTTTTAGGAGCAGCCTAGACGACAGAACCAGAGCAAAATACGTAGAGCGTCCAGCTTGGGGGAACCACCGCACCCGCGGCACCACAAGGTCCAGCTGCCCTCATGGGTACGCGGAACTCCTGGAAACCCGATGCGAAGCCGGAGCAACCTCCAGTACTCACCATGAACAATAACGTGAAAGAAAAGGTTTTACCTAGTCAAGACACTTATCTGGTGGTCTATCTAACACCCACCTGGCAACCGCACAAGCAGTTACCACTCTATCCAATTCATTCCTCTATCTGATTCAGGGACTTCAGCACAAAAATCAGTACTTTACAGCTTTGCCATCTCTCTATTCTAGTGAAGAAGGATAGTGACCGCCACTTTAGTTCTCGGATGCCTAAGGACTGCGCTAGGGTCAAAATTAACCGCACTCCTAGCAAGTTCGTGGATAAACAGTCGCTTTCGCGAAGAACGTCTTGGCGAGTCAGATGCAAAACTCACGTACCTTTTCAACACCAGGTCTGTCCCTCTGATTCAGAATGCGCATCCCATAGGGAAGCATCCATGATTAATCGGAGTTACGAGACCTGCATGTTCTCGAATCTCTCCAACTGGAACTTACTTCCACTTACCGAGATGGGAGCGGCGTACGTGAAAACTGGCCTCAAAGGTACTTTGTATCATGTTGTCAAGAAGCTTCACAGGTGGAGTAATGGAGCTAACTGCCCAAGTCATTTTCTAGCTTTATTCGTGAAGTAGTGTCTATTGGCTGCACTTTAAATACTCGTTGCTGTAAAATGCGGACGCGCACCGTCTTGCATGAAAAAAGTGACCTTGCAGGTCACCACCAGTGAAACCCTGCAGACATGGAATGAACATTGTTTTCAACATTGTCCGATATATCGCGAATGTTACAGTTTCATTAATGAAGATGGGCACGGAGATTCCACATCGTGACAATGTACATCACACAGTCACACTTTGTGGGTGAAGGGCTGCAGCAATAGCAGGATGTGGGTTTGTGGACCGCAAATCCGCGAATTCTGTTTGTTGTCAAAGCTATCGAGGTGCAAATGAGCCACATCGGAAAACCAGATGAGCCCTGTGTCGATGTTTTGTGTCCCAATTCTGTTGAGCATTGTCTCGGCAAATGCCAGCCTTGTACATGTATTTCTTGCTGTGAGAGGCTGTCGTGCCTGGATCTTGTACAAGAACAGATGCAGATCTGTTGTGAGAATACTATGACCACTGCTGCTTATTGGCTCCAAAAAAGTCTAGCCCGTCGGATAGACTTTTTTGGGCTTCTGTCAAGCGTTTCTCACACCCTTCCAGTGTTAGTTTCCGTCCTTGATGTGGAGGGCTTGCCTCTTTCGGTCCGATCGTTAAACACCAGCTTCATCGTGTGAAATTTGGTGAAGATGTTCCTCACAGTGTGTCTGTCTGGTCCGACGTTGACGCTGAACCTTTTTGGAATGCTGCTCTCCCCTTTTCTGGATTTTCCGATGATCGCTAAGACTCTTCCAAGACGAAGATACGATGCTCTGTGGTATGCGTTGTCACAGTTGTGGTCCTAAAAGGGGAAGTGGCCAGGCGCTCCGAAGATCGGCCAATGCGTTATCTATCGACTCCAGCAGATATGGATAGGGCGAGGGAGGCAAGAACCCTTTGAATCGAGAACATATATATACTGTATGTATGAGAGAGAGAGAGAGAGAGAGAGAGAGAGAGAGAGAGAGACAGAAAGAGATAGAGTATGAGAGATAGAGTAAGAGAGACAGTGAGAGAGTGAGTGAGAGTGAGTGAGAGGGAGAGAGAGGGAGAGTCAGGAAGAGTGAGTGAGGGAAAGTCAATGCGAGTGCCAGAGAGTGAGAGGGAGAGAAAGAGAATGAGAGAGAGTGAGAGGAAGATTGAGAGAGACAGATGGAGTGAGAGAGAGAGAGAGGGATGAAAGCGAGAGAGAGAGTGAGAGTAAAGGGGACTGAGTGAGAGTCAAGGAGAGTGAGTAAAGAAGTGAGAGAGTAAGATAGAGTAAGAAAGAGAGCGAGAGTGAGAGAGAGACAGAAAGTAAGAGAGAGACTGAGAGAGAAAGGGGAGAGAGCGAGAGAGTGAGAGAGAGAGAGGGAGGGAGCGAGATAGCGAGAGAGAGAGGACAGAACGAGATAGCGAGAGAGAGAGGACAGAACGAGAGAGTGAGTGAGAAAGTGAGAGAGGGTGAGAATGAGAGAGTGAGAGAGTAAGAGGGAGAGTGAGAATGAGAGAGAGTGAGAGAGTAAGAGAGAGTGAGAGAGTAAGAGATAGAGTAAGAGATAGAGGGAGAGTAAGAGAGAGAGTGACAGAGAGAGAGGAGAGATAGAGTGACAGAGAGAGGAGAGAGCGAGAGAGTGAGTGAGAACGTGAGAGGGAGAGTGAGAATGAGAGAGAGAGAGTAAGAGAGTAAGAGAGAGAGTGACAGAGAGAGAGATAGAGAGAGAGTAAGAGAGAGAGTGACAGAGAGAGGGATAGAGAGAGAGTAAGAGAAAGAGAGGGAGGGAAAGAGAGATAGAGAGAGAGTAAGAGAAAGAGAGGGAGGGAGAAAGAGAGAGAGTAAGAGAGAGATAGGGAGGGAGAGAGAGAGAAAGAGAGAGAGGGGGGGGGACAGAGAGAAAAAGACTCGGTTAAGATTATTTGTGTTAAAAATGTCGATTTGGATGGGCGACGATTGAATTAATAAATTTAAAAATCCGACTCAGTTTGGCAAAAGGTAGCCCGGTGGCACAAGGCCTTGAAAATAAGTGGCCTGGCCTCAACCGTACCCCTGCGTTGTCATTTTCTAGACTCCTGCAAAGAAACTGAAACAGTGGCGTATCACAAATTCCAACACTCTTTGAGTGCAATGTTAAAATTTCTTTACATTCTCTTCAGCCGTTCTCGTGTTATCTCCGTTTAAACTCGGTAGGTATCTTTTAGGGCATTCGATATTAAAAAAAGAAATAGTGCAGACACTACACATTTTGTGTGTCAGGAACTAAGCAGAAGGAAATCACATAAAAAGGGACATTTTCCCCAAATTAATATCTTCCAGGACAAAAAGTAAAAAATCGTAACGTGAATAATGCTAGAAGTATTTATGAGAAATTAGCGTTTCAAAACTCCTCAGCACCCGATATAAACAAAAAAAAATTCTCATTCATTAATGCAAAAAAAGTCCCACTAAGATAATTATTGCGTCATAATCATTAGGTTTCGCTTATAAACAGACAGGAATCTTTGCTGAGCTTCACGTAGGAGGAAAAAAAGAACAGTATCACTTTCATCTGAAAATAAACATTAAACGCTTTTAAAAGAGCTATAAAAATTTTAATTTGCGACATTAACGCAGAAAGAAAAGCACTATTTCTCCCCTGAATTATAAGGTTTCAGTTCGACATAACATATTTCTAATGACCCACGAAAGGTACTGAAGTAAGATTACAAACAATTTATGTTGCAAGTTATGCTTCTAAATGCCAAAGCTTTACCTTAAAAGGAGGTAAATATATCGTAATAAATGTTCTTTGCAGTGACGATTAAGGATTTTTTTACCATAAAGCTCCATAAATTCTTTATATATTTATTTTATGTTTAAGCACAACAGAGACGACAACTTTCAATGGTGGACTAAAACCATTGCCTTCCTTGGTTTCACTCCAACGCGAAGTATGATTTTTTACGGTGTGAAAGAGAAATTTCATTTTAGGCTTTCATCTGAAGCTAATCTTTAACATAAAAGCAGTTCACTGCAAAGAAGTAGCAACATGAACTGCATAATTAATTTCGAAACAGGAAATTTAACAGAATAATTAATCTTCATTTCGCAGACATTTTTTGATTTACAGCGGCAACGGTTTGTTCGATCAAAATATTATAACGAAGTAAATTTCTCCGTCATTTCTGTCCACGCCAAAATTCGAACCCGGGTCCCCTCATTCCGGAATAAGTTGCTCTACCAATTGAGCTACGCGGACGTTTCATTCTGATTCCTATCTGCCTTTATGTCGTGTGCGTCCTTCTGGCAGGTACGTCACATCTCCTGGTACGTTACATCATCTCCCCCTTATTTTTTTTATTTTTTTTTTTCGAAGTGCTGGAGAAGGGATTCTCTTATTTTTCCTATCTCGCTGTGTGGAAAGAACATCACACCATTGCGAGATTTTGAACGGTCGGGTCATCCGGATAGTTCGGGCGCCATTATAACGAAGTAAATTTCTCCGTCATTTCTGTCCAAGCCAGGATTCGAACCCGGGTCCCCTCATTCCGGAATAAGTTGCTCTACCAATTGAGCTACGCGGACGTTTTATTCTTATTCCTATCTGCCTTTATGTCGTGTGTGTCCTTCTGGCAGGTACGTCACATCTCCTGGTACGTTACAAGGTGAAATTTCGTGTGTGCCACAATCTCAATTTAAATGCGTAATAATAGCTTAGTATGAAATGATAAATATGTCACATTTTTTGTTAAAACACAAATAATCTTCGACAAAATAACAAATCGTTTTGCAGTTGCTTCAGCTCCTGTCTTTTTATTTGTCTTTTACATAAGTGGAGTTCTTGTTTCAGCGTTTATAAATGGAACCGGAGAATTTATTTTCATTCATTCTCCCCGTCTTTTTTCGACGACTAAGAAAATTCTCGTATTTCATTTTGAACTACCTCGCAATGGAAGATTTTATGTTTATGTGATCCAGAAACGTTCAGCTTTTGTGATTTTGCAAATCCGTTGAGATCAACAACCCCGTAGAAACGAAAACATTCTGACTTTTTACAACATAGAAATAAAAAGAATTGGAAATAATAGTCCGAGGAAGATTCGCTTGTCCTCGTCTGATGTCAACATTTCCAACTAGCTGTTTATGTCGTCTCTATATAAGATTTTGCATGTATGCCATTTTTTCAATTCTACGTAGTTCTGTTTTTTTAGGTAAGTTAGAGAAATTGGGCTCCCAATGGATAAGATAATGGAACTTTTTAAGCAAGTGTTGTTTGTTCTTTCACGAGAAGTAATTAACTTCAATAACTTAAGTACGGACAGATTCCACGCGTTATGTAAAAGCGGTATTATCACTTAGATGTTTGGATCTTTCCGTAGGGATTTCAAAGCAGAAATAAAAATAGAATACGCTGGATACCTCTCCATACCCTAAAAACTCCATAAGCTAGACACCTTACTCAGAAAGAAAGCGGTTCAAAAACTCCATGAGTTGGACATCTTCCTCAGAAAGGAAGCTGTTCAAAAACCCATGCGCAGGATATCTTCCTCAGAAAGAAAGCGGTTCAAAAACTCCACGAGTTGGACATCTTCCTCAGAAAGGAAGCTGTTCAAAAACCCATGCGCAGGATATCTTCCTCAGAAAGAAAGCGGTTCAAAAACACCATGAGTTAGATACCTGCCTCAGAAAAAAAGCGGTTCAAAAACTCCATAAACTGGATACCTTCCTCAGAAAGAAAGCGGTTCAAAAACTCCGTAAGCTTGATATCTGCCTCAGAAAGAAAGCAATTCACAAGCTGTGCCCGGTAAGGTCGACAGATATAGTCCCCAAGAATGAATGTACACTCACGGACAATAAAATTGGCGCACCTAGAAGAAAACATGCTACAACCGCGAAACTTTGCATATAGCTAAAGTGCGTACTAATATGCAAATTATCCACGTTTAGTGCGAGTGCGCATGACCACACAACCTGTGGTGGCGCTGCAAGCACGAATCGGCAGCCTTATAAACAGGCGTGTAGTATATGCTCCATCAAAACGAAAAACACCGGCCGATGCAAGCAAGATTACAGAGTGACAAGAATGCCGGCTAGACGCCAGAGACGTCGATTTACGCAACTTACGGACTTTGAGAGAGGACTGATCATCGGGCTGAAAACCACAAGTTGGTGAGCGCCTCGTATAGCCAGCCATGTGGTTAGTTCTGACCATACTGTCCGACTGTGTTGGAAGCAGTGGGCACTTGACGGCGCAACCATACGGCGCAGTGGTTCCGGACGGACAAGGACGAGCACCGGTAGAGAGGATCGACGGATCGTGCGCCACGCACGAACGGATCCCACGGAGACCCGGCCCACTATAAAGGCAGATATAGCGGCCTCTGTGTGCCGACGAACCATTTCCCGAAGCCTCGAGGAAGCTAATATGCGATCCCAGCGCCACTAACGTGTGCTGTCATTAACACCGGAACCTCGCCGGCTCCGTGTACAGTGGTGTCATGCCAGACCGACGTGGAACGCCACAGACTGGTGACGTGTGGTGTTTAGAGATGAGTGCCACTTCGTTTTGTGGACAGATAATCATCGTGTTCCGATGCGGGGGTCCCGGGTCAACGGCACAATCCGAACCTCGCTATCGAGCGCCACACCTTCCCCACTGCAGGTATTATGGTCTGTGGAGCCATTGCCTACGATGGCCGATCAGCTCTAGTTGTGGTAGGTGGATCATTGACGGATCAGCTGTATGTAGATGATATCCTAAGGTCCCATATGCTCCCATTCCGGGCTGGGATTCTAGGTGCGCTAGACAAGCAGGATATTGCATGCCGGCCCACGGCTCAGAGGGACCAGGACTGCCTATGTCATGTCCAGACATTTCCATGGCCTGCCCGCTCGCCTGACATGTCTCCTATAGAGCATGTGTGAAACCAGTTGAAACGTTAGCTGCCGCCGTGCCGCACTATCCGGAATTTGGTGTACACCGTCCAACACGTGCGGTCCAGTCTGCCGCAGGACAACATCAGGCGTCTGCTTGCCTCCATGCCGGACCGTATTGCAACATGTATCGCCGCACAAGACGGTGCGACACGCTATTGAAGATGACCGGACTGCGTGCCACAGATCCTTCTGTAATTGTCCTGCATCTCTGTTTTTACCATCATGTGTATCATTCATCTGTGTCAAAACGTCCATAAAATTTCAGTTTAATCCGATGCTTCTTTCTTGGTTTGCAAATTTCATTGTCAATGAGTTTATCTCTAATAGCTGCACTGTAAAGGATAACAGTTGGTCGTAGAATTTCATCCCTATACTTTTGCCACTTAGTTTATCATTCGATCATTAGTACGATCATTCATATAAATGCCCCCTCAAGCAATCAGTTCACGTCCACTTTATCGATGCCTGTTTTGCCCCCCCCCCCAAAAAAAAAGGATTTTTCTGTGTTGCTTGCTATCTCCACATGAGCTGTCGCCTATTGTTAGGCTGCATTGAGAATCGAGACTCGTCAGAGAAAGGAAAATTATTCCACTCGTCACATTGCCTTTCAAGAACAAGAACCTCTCTTAGACCACAGAGATAAAACGGCTATGTAAGCTATGATTTGTAAATAGAGTAAAGTGTTTTTGTATAAGACTATATAGGAAGTAGACCAAATCATTCCTAAAATGTGGAAGACAAAAAGACCGTCCCGTTGGGTGAGTAGTTAGAGGCACCGTATTCTTTTGAGTCGGCCGAACGACACATGAGTTCAGCCCTCGGATGAGGTATGAGTGGTGTATGTGTCCTTTGGTGCTGACTCTCTTCTTTGTCTGGAAATAGTAGCTCCAAAACAGTGACACATGACTGCATATAGCCCTTAGAGAAGCTCATGGTGGTCGTGGATTCCGGGAACAGAGAGGAAAATGTGAAAAAACGTATCAAGTCACAATGCAAAATCGTAAAACAAACTTCTTCACAAAACATCGATACATACTTGCGACAATAGCACCCTTAAAACAAAAATAAAAATACTTCACTCAGAAAAAAGGGTGGGATCCAGTCAATTGATATCTGTTTGACTAAATGGATAAGACATGATTTAATTTTCAATCAAACGAACCGAAAGCCACAGAGCAACACTAACATTTGAAAGTAAGTCTGTAATATCATGGTTTGCGAAACACTCAGTGAAACTCAACTGCATACTGTGGCAGAGATGCATACTGTGGCAGAGATGCATACTGTGGCAGGGAGGCATACTGTGGCAGAGTTGCGTACTGTGGCAGAGATGCATATTGTGGCAGAGATGCATACTGTGGCAGAGATGCATACTGTGGCAGAGTTGCGTACTGTGGCAGAGATGCAACTGCATACTGTGGCCGAGATGTATACTGTGGCAGAGATGCAACTGCATACTGTGACAGAGATGCGTACTGTGGCAGAGATGCAACTGCATACTTTGGCAGAGATGCATACTGTGGCAGAGTTGCGTACTGTGGCAGAGATGCATACTGTGGCAGAGATGCAACTGCATACTGTGGCAGAGATGCATACTGTGGTAGAGATGCAACTGCATACTGTGGTAGAGATGCAACTGCATACTGTGGTAGAGATGCAACTGCATACTGTGGCAGAGATGCTTACTGTGGCAGAGATGCAACTGCATACTGTGGCAGAGATTCCTAAAGGCATCATGTTTGCTTTGTCCTACAACGCAACTGCATTTTTCGAACTATGCAATATGTTTCTAAGATATTCGCCGACTCATCTAACCTTTTACTCGTGCTGCTTAACTCGTTTACTCGTTTAAAGTATAAATTTCTCCGCTTTCATGACATCTCCGCACAGCCGTTCTACCGCAACTCAAATCTCGCCGACGGCAAACGAATAAGATCTCCCAACTTTCTACATCTGATGGCGTAATCACAGATGATCCTATTGTAATTTACACAACTGTGCACACCTGTTTTCAGCGCCACTTTCTGCCTTCCATCGCTATCTTGCAAAATTTACCGCACTAAAGTCATAAAACTAGTCTTATTATACAAATTTGTCCTGAAGAAATTCGTCATTCTCCTACCGGCATCAATGAACATTCTTCACCGGGTGCTGATGGTCTCACGGTTGGGTTTTACAAGATTTTATTCTCTGCCTTACTTCCACTTCTATCAGCCTGTTTTAACTCAATGATTTCTAGCTCTGCTATTCCCTTACATTTCTTTTTTTGCAATAACCCGTCTCGTCCATAAGTCAAGAGATCTTACACTTTTTTTTTTAACTGGAGACTCATCTCATTTCGAAACACTGATTGTAAACCTTTCGCCAAAATTCTCTCTTTCAGCTTAAACCCTGTTCATGCTCACATCCTTCATCCAGACGAAACTTAAATTATGCCGTCTGCATCTATTTCTCAGAACATCGCTACTATCCCTAATCTGTACCTTCTTGTTTGTCGAAAATCTGAACCTCTTGCTATTCTTAACATCGTTCAGTCCCAGGCTTTCGATTCCACTAATTATTCTTATCTTTTTTCTGCCTTTTATCGATTTGGCTTTCCACCGCTTTTCTGTCCCTAACCTCTCCTCTGGCGCTACCATTCGCATTTGGAACTCCTCCTTCGAGCCTCTATTCCTTTTAAAAACGTCATCCGACAAGGCTGTCCCCTGTCGGACCAAATGTTCTCAATAGCTTTTGAATCTTTGCTAATGCAGCTTCTACTCCGTCATCTTAGTTCTCTCCTCCCTACTGTTGCTCGTACTCGACATCATCGAATAGTGCTTTCTGCATATGCTGACGATTTGACAGTTCTTTCTTGCAGTGATTCCTTCTTCGATCTTATTCGTGCTACCTATCAGGAAAACGTTGACGTATCTGGTTCCTCCATTAACGGCGAGAAAAGCACCGCCGTCTGAGCGGGAGCGTGGGCAACCCGCGTAGACTGTCCTTGGTTGGCTAGCTTGTCATCCTTGCACATGAGAATGAAGTTCAAATTGGCCAGTAACTCAGTGTTGCGCATTCAACTGGGAAAACATCAATCAACGGGAATACTCAAAGGATAGCACCACTTCGATGTCTCAGGGAAATATTTCTTTCTTCTGCCGAGCGCACATCATCAATAGTTCGATACTCTCAATGCTACCGCATACCTGGCTCTCAACACTTCCTTCAAAGATCTTTTTAGGCAACATTCAACGAATTTTGTTTGCAACACGACACAGTGACTCAAGAAATCAGTTCTTGCTCTCCTTCCTCCAGTATGAAAATCTCAGTCTCTCAGATGTGCATCGTAAACATTAAGTCTTTCGTCTCGTTCATTTTCTGCGTGAGCTCTCCCCCACCAAACCCTCCTACCACTCAATTTTTGATAACCTTCTCTTTCCTCGAAGTCCTTGTCTCATTTTCCTTACTTTCCTGCGGAGGGACCTTAACCTTATCGAACCGCATTTTTTCTCATCCGCAATTTACCGCCTCTTCCATTCCAACTTTCACTACTCCTCTAGCGAGCCATGATGGGTAGTGAACCCGAAGTCAAAGTCCTTGTCTCACTTTCCTGGTGGGTGGATCTTTACCCCCTCGCACCTCAATCCCTTCCTGACATTTATCAAGCCACTCTATCCTGTTTGGTAATTCTTTGTATCTGTTCACTTTCACATTCCATTACTAATGATTTTCTTACCGAACCGAAATTTTCTCATTCTCAATTCACCGCCGCTCCCATTCCAACTTTCACTACCCATCATGGCTCGCCAGAGGGGTAGTGTAAGTTTCCCAACTTACGCTCTGACCTCACGCGGAAGACACTACCAGAAATCGCTCCATTTCTTCCCTACACCACAGACAACATAGCAAAGCTACTTTTTCTCTAACGATCGTTACGTCGTTTCTACCCGGACCTGCATGCATCTGTACTGGATAGCTCCACTTAATGCTCTGCATGATAGTTTCGCAGATAGAAAGTTCCCTTTCTCTTTAACCCTCCAGGTGGCAGAAGCTTTGAAACCGGAAAGGAGAAACTTTGTCACATGTACAATGCGAGACTGCCCTAAAAGCGTCCTATCTTTCTGCAGTATTCGCCGTTGTTAAGATACGCATATAGGCGTTCTCGCCACTATGAGTCTGAAAATTCTTTCTACGCAATATTGCGTCCTCTCTTCTTTTGAAAGTTTTCGATGAGCGTATTATTGCGTCGCCTCGGCTTTGGGCACAGAAATCTCCGAACGTATAAATGCGTGCTTGCTACCTGGAAGGTTAATACTTTAAATTAAACTGTTCGAACTCGTAATAATATTTTAAGTATAAATACTGTTGTGTTTTTAATTTGTATCGAAATCTGTCTTATAAATAATGTACATTCTGAACTGCATTTTGTGATAGCTGTAAAACGGCTTGCAAGCAAATTTTGAGGATGTACCTTATGTGCATAATGGGCAAGAGATTAGATGACCTTGAAAAAAACAAAAATAATTTGTCCCCTTGTAGAGACGCTCTGCTAATTGAAGCATAGAAGAGATTGATGGGCTATTAGACTCCTGACTGATGACATTTGGCCAACATTCCGGAAATGGCAATTTACAGCCGCAGAGGGTGTCATAAACTCTTCACGCGGACGTGAGAATGCATGCCTCGATGACCAGACTTGTTCTGCCGCGATAACTAATGGCATCCCAAATGAGGACAGCCGATGGATGATGCTTGTAGGCGCCCACTGGATCCATCTTCTGCCTGCGTTATATCCATAAGTAGAAGGCACGATAGTAGGCAAAATCGGTACCCGTACTTTCTTGTGCAAGGCCATTGTGCTTCGATACCAGTCCAGCAGAGCCGACGACGTCTTGTGCTCCAAGGCAGTAAATACAGTGGAAGTCGGGACCGCAGCCATGTCCTCCTCAGTCTTCTACTGATGGTTCAGCAAGTTACGAGGAGGCCAGTGTTAGAAGCCCCGGTACGTAGAATGACCGTTACGAGAGCACGTGGATTCCTAGCCACCTTCTAACGAATACTTCTATCCAAAACCACTAGCGTACGTTGGCAGCCCTAATTTATGTGGTACGATGGAAATTACAATCTTGCGACCGCAATGGTAACAGCTTCCCACGGTTCTGGAGTTACGGCCCACAAGTGCTAAGGCACCTGTATCGCAAAGGCCTACAATCGGACATCTCACAGACGCGTCTATTGTTGTTGACGAAAACGTTGTATAACGAAATAAATTTCTACGTCATTTTTGGTCCACGCTGGAGATCGAACCCGAGTCCACTTATTCCGGAACAAGTTGCTCTACCAACTGAGCTACGCAGACGTTCGTTCTTGCTGCTATCTGCCTTTATGTCGTGTGCGTCCTGTGGGGCAGGCACGTCACATCTCCCTCCCCCGAAAGATGGCCGAGGGTATGGCCCACGGGTCAGCCGTGACCATGAATCGTTGCAGGCAGCCATCCGCTGTAGAACGTGCACTTGAGAACTCCCAGTCAATCTGGTGCCTGGAATGCAACGTCACACACATTTATTTTTTGAAGCGCTAGAGAAGAGATTCTCTTATTTTTCCTATCTTGCGGTGCGGAAAAAACATTACACCATTGCGAGATCTTGAACGGCCGGGTCATCCGAAAATTTCGGGCGCCATTATAACGAAGTAAATTTCTACGACATTTTTGGTCCACGCCGGGTTTCGAACCCGAGTCCACTTATTCCGGAATATGTCTCTCTACCAACTGAGCTACGCAGACGTTCGTTCATGCTGATGTCTGCCTTTATGTCGTATGCGTCCTGCGGGGCAGGCACGTCACAGTTGACAAGGCAGTTTCTACAGTTCCAAAGAGATAAAATATAATATATAATTGTCATAGAACGCAACTGAACGAAACGTCGCCCCCAAATCTTTTTTTGACCCCAGCTGGGAATGTTTACACAGCGGCCGCCTTTCTTCGAAAGCTATAGTAAAACGATTAACTTCTGATCTCAGTAGTACCAACAATTAACCTATCTATGATGATAACCGCGTCTTAGTGCCAGCACCATTGGTAGACGGCTGCACGACGTAAGACTATACGCACGCAGACCGTTACGACGACTGCCCTTAAAACCATTGCATCGTCCCCAAAGACTGCAATGGTGTCGTGCTAGACTGTCAAGGAGCCGCTCAGAATGGCAGCGGGGGATCATCAGTGACGAGTCCCGCTTTTGTCATGGAGGAGACGACTAACGAATTCGTGTGTGGAGGCACCGTGGTCAGCACCAAGATAAAAGGTTTGTTGTCGAACGTCACACGTCCAGAAGGCCTGGTGTTATGGTGTCGTGTGCAATTTTCTACGATGTCAGATGACCTTTGGTGTTCATTACAGGCACGTTGGCAGCCCAACGTTACGTTAATGAGGTCCTGCAACCAGTGGCCCAATCTTTTTTGAACCCTCACTCCGGTGCAATTTTCTAACAGGACAACGCTCGTCCGCATACTGCTGCTGTCTCGAGAGCTTGCCTTCAAAGCACTGACACTCTACCATAGCCAGCCGCATCGCCGGACTTAGCGCCAATTGAAATGTGTGGGATGCTATTGGAAGCGTTATCCACACTCCATCCCTATAGCACAATCTGCAGGAACTGCGTGAGAATATTCAAGCTCCATGGGATGGCTTATCGCAGGACACCATTAGGAACCTTGTAAAATTCCATGTCTTGCATGCTGTGTGAGCAAACATGGCTGCCCGACGCCATACTGAGAGACACTTCTTATTGGCGTGTAGCTCAATAAATATTGCCCATATCAGTCTCAATGTTTAATCATTTATTGTTCCGTGTAACTTTTACCTTCCTCCGGAACAGCAATGCAATCCGACACGTCATTCTGGGTGCAAGCATTTTTTTGACGATGAGTGTATTTATCTTTCTCAAATACTACGCAGCCCTTTTGACGCAACGTTCTAAGCGCTGGCTTCGGACCATTTTTCTGAAATGTGTCCGGGTTCGAATCCCGATGAGGCATGGGTGTTGTGTTTGTCTCACAGCAAGGGCTCTCTTCCTTTCCCGGAAAAAATGGCCCTAAATTACGGACGACCGATTTCGCCTTTGAGTTACTCATGGTAGTCGTTAAACAAACAAACAAACAAACAAAAATACCACGGGGTTGTACTGAAAAGTTTTACGTATTTGACGTCACGGAAAACGTATGCTTACACTGAAGTAGCAAATTATTGGAACACCTCCAAGCGCTGGTGACGGTGGGGTGTCAGTGATAGGCGACACCTCTGAGACTGGTGTGCAAGCCTGCTTTCTCTAAGCGGCATAAAACTGGTGTGTAAACTGCTTCCTGTGGGTGGCATGAAACTGGTGTGCAAGCCTTCTTCCTGTAGGTGGCATGAAATTGGTGTGCAAGCCTGCTTCCTGAAGGCGGCATGAAATAGGTGTGCAAGTCTGCTTCTTGTAAGCTGAATGAAATAGGTGAGCAAGTCTACTTCGTGTAGGCGGCATTAAACTGGTGTGCAAGCCTGCTTCCTGTGGGCGGCATGCTGCCGTGTGATAAAATGACTGAAAATCGTCATCACTGCTCTTTACGTGGCTAAGTGCAAGGCTGTCATTTCTGTTGAAGCCTGTAGGTGGAAATAACGGTTTTCTCCTTCATGGTAGCTCTAGGACTACAGCTTATAAATCGTCCGTTGTGCATGTCGTCTCTCATCCATCGTATAGAGCAGCGATGGACTGCGTTATTCTGGAGGCCACCCTGTTAAGTCATACGGGGCGTTGACCAGCAAGCTTCATACAAGCCAATACTGCTTCCCCTTTCGAAGTACGTCAGCGCATGATAATGACAGAGATGACGAGATTTTGGCATATAACGTGTGATTGTTTTCCTCCAGTTGTCCATTTCAACAACTTATAGCAATGATATTAGGATAGGCACGTCGATCCCTTACTCACAGATTACGGTACTCACACAGTTACAACCAAAGACATTAAAGTAGAATTGACTGGCAGAGAGCATGCTGCTTCTGTCATACGGAGTGGTTAAGTGTGTTGACGTGTCTGCGCGCTGGTATTTGAGTTCTAAAAGTGTGATAAAAAAGTATCCAAACTAGATTTACTAAAACAAAAGTACAAGACTTACAGATTTGAAACTTAATTGCCTCGGAAGTAGTCCCCTCCTGAAGCCACACACTTAGCCCAGCGCTCTTCCTCCTGCTCGAAGCATTTTTTTGAAGTCATCTTCTGAAATAGCCAACAGCTCTTTCGTTGCATTCTGTTCTACCTCCTCAGTACCTCGAAATCTTTTCCCTTTAAAGTGGTATTTCATCAAGATCTGGCGAATAGCGTGGCTGTTGGACGTGTGCAATGCGCTGTACAAGTTGTGATGCATGTGCAAGAGCGTTGTCATGGTGAGATTGCCATGGCGACTTTTTGTGGCAAAATGCATCCCTGAAACACCGAAAAATTGACATTAGTATTCCGTGTTGATTGCCAGGCCTGATGGAACGTATTCAAGAAGCACAATTTCCTTATGATTGAAAAAGAAAGTCAGGATCTTCTTGACATTGCTGCGGCTCTGTCGTGCTTTGTTTGGGTGTGGGAGAGTTTGGGGTCTTCTACTGTGAAGACTGGGCCTTTGTTTTGGAGTCATCCCCATACACTCACGATTCCTCACAAGTTACAATAGTTTGTAAAAGGTTTTCATTGTTTTTGAAACACACAAGCAAGTTACTAGCAGCTGAAGCAGTAGTCTGTTTATGCTCAGCTGACAACAATTTTGGCCCAAATTTGGCTGAGACCTGTCTTGTAAACCAATCGTTCGTAAATATTGTTAAAGTCTTCAGATAACTCACGAACAGCGATTAGGCGATTTCCCCGCACTACTGTGAACAAAAGCTCGACATTGTTTTCACTTTTGTTGGTTCCGGGCCGTAGTTGGAAACGGGTCAAACATTTTGGAAAGGGACGTCAAATAATTGGACCCCACCAATTTCTGATCCGGACAAATTTGCTTTCAACTATAAATTCCGAACTTAAGGTGGACTTCAAGTAATTTTGCTTCCTATACTTCACATGGGAAAACTTCTATACACTTTTTCTTCACAATTAATGCGTTCCCAAGATGAAAACATGAACATCGATTAAAATACTTTCATTTTATAACTTGGAATACTTAATATTTTTTAAAACATAACCATAATTACGCAATCCAGCAGTTGTTTGTCTACTGACGTTATCAAAGCACAGGCAGCGCAATCGTTTTTCGGGACAATTAATGCGTTCCCAAAGATGAAACTTCGAACATCGATTAAAATATCTTCATTTTATAACTTGGAATACTTAATATTTTCTAAAACATACCCATAATTATGCAATCCAACATTTGTTTGTCTACTGACGTCATCAAAGCACAGGTCGCGCCATCGTTTTTCTGGACAATTAATGCGTTCTCAAGGATGAAAATTTGAACATCGGTTAAAATAGCTTCATTTTATAACTTGGAATATTTAATATCTTCTAAAATATAACCATAATTATGCAATCCAACATTTGTTTGTCTACTGACGTCATCAAAGTACAGGTCGCGCCAACGTTTTTCTGGAAAATTAATGCGTTCCCAAAGATGAAAATTTGAACATCGGTTAAAATAGCTTCATTTTATAACTGGGAATACTTAATATCTTCTAAAATATAACCATAATTATGCAATCCAACATTTGTTTGTCTACTGACGTCATCAAAGTACAGGTCGCGCCATCGTTTTTCTGGAAAATTAATGCGTACCCAAGGATGAAAATTTGAACATCGGTTAAAATAGCTTCATTTTATAACTTGGAATACTTAATATCTTCTAAAATATAACCATAATTATGCAATCCAACATTTGTTTGTCTACTGACGTCATCAAAGCACAGGCCGCGCCATCGTTTTTCTGGACAATTAATGCGTACCCAAGGATGAAAATTTGAACATCGGTTAAAATAGCTTCATTTTATAACTTGGAATACTTAATATCTTCTAAAATATAACCATAATTATGCAATCCAACATTTGTTTGTCTACTGACGTCATCAAAGCACAGGCCGCGCCATCGTTTTTCTGGACAATTAATGCGTTCTCAAGGATGAAAATTTGAACATCGATTAACACAGCTTCCTTTTATAACTTGGAATACCTAATATCTTCTAAAATATAACCATAATTATGCAATCGAACATTTGTTTGTCTACTGACGTCATCAAAGTACAGGTCACACCATCATTTTTTGGTTTCAACACCACCAAAGGAAAAGTTATTGATCTTTAATATAATTATGGTTATGTTTTAGAAAATATTAAGTATTCCAAGTCATAATATGAAGTTATTTTAATCGATTTTCAAATTGTCATCCCTTAATTGTGAAGAAAATGTGTACAGAAGTTTTTCCATTGGAAATATAGGAAGCAAAATTACTTGACGTCCACTTTAAAATATAATTGCGCATAATCACGCGCACACATACAAACGCATACACACGGGACGTTCAGAAGGTCTCTCCGCAGTGGGTATCATAGGTTATATATATGGTCCTAGGCTATATAGAAATCATAGAAAGGTATCACGGAAACGTATAATTTACTCGCTTACAGAAAGTTTTGAAAATGTCGTTCTTCACAAAACCTAACTGTTTTACACATGATTTCAAACACATCTGCGGGAGTCAAAAACTCCCTCTGCAGTAATGTTAAGCTGTTTCCTTTAATGTTGATGGCGCTACCGTCAAAAGTTTTGATTTAAATAACTTGTTGTATGTTTCATTTCAGTTTTTGTTGTTTTCTTGATAACATATTAAGCTTCAGAATATGCTTCACAGCAACACCAACTTTCACAAGCTTCTGAAGAGCTCAAAGTTTCCAAAATGTGGATGTTGATTTCATCATCGCCCCTCAGAAGGAAAGAACACTCGTGAAATCAGCATTCACACTTTGGAAATTTTCAACTCATTACAAGCTTGTGAAAAATTGTGTTGCTGTGAAACATAATTGTTTCTTATTGAGACGAAATATCTTCCAGCATTCACTCTTGCACTTTTAGTTTTCAAGAAAAACGAACTTGTTGGCCTCGACACCATTTTTTAGCACGTCTTCTGTAAAAAAAGATCGTGCTTATGTTACCGGTTTGTCCGTCCGTCCGTCTGTACCCACGATATCTCTGCAACTATTAGTCCGATTTGAAAAATTCTTTTTGCATTGGAAAGCTTGAAATATGCGAATAATGATCCTTCATTTCGTTTGTTTTTACGATGTACAATTTCGCCGCTAGAGGGCGTAAATGCAGATCATGTCGAATTCAAAAATACGTTTTATTCCACATAATTGCTCCTAAACATCCGATTGAAAAAATTATTTTATCTTTCGATTCGATTTATGTCGAAGAGTATTTTACATATAGTTACGTTTTCAAATTGCGTATAGATTTTCCGCTAGGGGGCGTAAAAGTAAACTACATTTTCCCGATAACTCTTCTTCTAAAACTCCAATTTGAAATTTTTTTCTTCAGCGAATACACTCCTGATGGAAAATATTTTGCATATAATTTTAAATTTTCGGTAAAGAATACTTTAGCCACCAGGTGGCGTAAGTGTTAATTTTTGCTTCAGATGTATTTGCCATACAATTTAAGCTTATAAAATATCGATTGAAAAAATTCTTTCGTGGACTGATGCCACTTACATCGATAAACCTTTTCGGAATATTTTCTTCTTAAAATATTCCATAGTTTCTCCGCCAGGGGGCGTAGATATATATTATATTTTTGTCCTTATCTATACTTCTAGAAGTCCGATTCGAAAAATTCCTTCTTTGTTGGATAGTGTTTTCTGTGTGACATGTTTCTCATATGATTTCAAAGTTTTCAAGTAATTCATAGACTTTCCGCTAGGGGGCGTAGAGGTTAATTGCGTTTTCCCCAATATCGCTGCTTTTAAATCTCCGATCTGAAAATTTCTTTCTGCACCGGATACAGCTCCTGATGGGAAATCGTTTGCACATAATTTTTTATTTTTGTAAAAAAATGGTTTGGCCACCAGGGGCGTGAATATTAATTTCTGCTTCTGATGTATTTGCAGAAAAATATGAGCTTCTAAATTCTCGATTGAAAAAAACGTCGTTTGTAAACCGATACTACTCATGTCAACAAACCTTTTAGAAACAGTTTCTTAAAATAATGCATGGTTTCTTCGCCAGGGGGCGTAGATGTATATTCTATTTTTGTCAATACCTCTACTATAGGAGTCCGATTTGAAAAATTCCTTCTTTGTAGGATAGTGTTTCCAATGTGACATGTTTTTCATATAATTTCAAAGTTTTCAAGTAATTCATAGACTTTCCGCTAGGGGGCGTAAAGGTAAATTGCTTTCCCCCTTATATATCTGCTTCTAAATCTCCGATTTGAAAAATCCTTTCTGCACCGGATACAGCTCCTGATGGGAAATCCTTTGCAAATAATTTCTAAATTTTGTAAAAAATATTTTGGCCACCAGGTGGCGTAAACCTTAATTTCCGCTTCTGATGTATTTGCAGCAAAATATGAGCTTCTAAAATCTCTGTTGAAAAAAATGTCGTTTGTTGACAGTACTACTGATGTCTACAAATCTTTTAGGAACATTTTTCTTGAAATAATGCATGGTTTTTACGCCAAGGGGCGTAGATGTATATCTTATTGTTGTCAATATCTCTACTTCTAGGAGTCCGATTTGAAAAATTCATTCCTTCTTTGTTGGATAGTGTTTCCGATGCGAAATGTTTTTCCTATAAATTCAAAATTTTCAAGTAAATCATAGACTTTCCGCTAGGGGGCACAAAGGTAAATTGCGTTTTCTGCGTTATTTCTGCTTCTAAAACTCCGATTTGAAAAATTCTTGTTGTATCGCATACAAGACCGGATAAAAAATATTTTTCACATAATTTCTAATGTTTGGTAAAGAATAGTTTGGCCACCAGGGGGCATAAGAGTTAATTTCTGCTTGTGATGTATTTGTAGCAAAATCTGGGCTCCTGAAAACTAGACTAAATGTTCTTTTTCTTGATCCGATACCGCTCACATGGAAAAACCGTTTGAGAATACTTTCTTCCTAAAATAATGCATGGTTTTCCCCCAGGAGACGTAAAGTCACATTTTATTTTTTGTCGATATCTCTGTTTCTAAGAGTCCCATTTGAAAAAATATTTCTGTGTTGGAGAGCGTTTCCAGTGCGAAATGTTTCTCATATAAATTCATGTTTTTCTTAATGCACAAGTCTGCAACCAAAGGGCGTAAGTTCACGATTCCGTTTACAGCAATATCTGAGGGATTAAAAACCCGATTGAAAAACTTCTTTCTTCCGTTAGATACTATTGTTTTCTATACCAGTTCCGTTGTCTTTGAAGAGCTTTGAAAATTTTAATTTGCGTCAGAACGGATTCAAAAGACGTGCTTATTACACTCGAAAATTCGGTGTCATCTTTCTTGTTTTATACTAAATTCATCCACATTAACAAATAAGGCATTAATTTTGACATGACATGCAGCTGAACGGGATGTTAGTACGTCAAACAAAAACCTCAGAATCCTTAATGCAAAAGATGCCATGGGAAAGTAACTCCAAGTCTTACAATGTGACACGCCGAGTGTGAAAGAATGAATCACCAGTGTAGCTGGCGACAGGCGTTTGCCTGTGTCTTGCTCCGAATAATGGCACTGACAACAAACGCAAAGGAAGTATCATTTTACAATATGTATACCCGATCGGTGGAAATCGTCTTTGCTTTAAGAAAGAGCAAGCAATATTTTTGTATGTCAAATCATTTTTCACTCCACTGGCCACAGCATCGAGCACAAAATTCTTCAGTATTCATATTTCTTTGAATTTTTCTTTTTCTTTTCAAAAATAAGACGGATTTTTTTTTAATTTTGATTTGAGATTTAACAACCACCGTAAGTAACTCAATGGGATATAAGCAGTCGTCCGTCCCTAATTTAGGGCCTCTGACTCCAGGGAAGGGAGAGAGCCAGTGCCGTAAGACAAATACAACATCCATGCCTCACCGGGATTCGAACCCAGATCCATCTTGGACAAATGGTTAGAAGCCATCGCTTAGACCACTGCGCCACCGGGGCGGCTAAAACGGAAATAAAACCGGGTTGAATTCTGGTCAGGAACTCCTGGACACGACCCGTTTCACCCGCAAGAAATTGTCGACCCTCCCCTATACCGTCCATCACTCTCCTAACTTTTATGACAATCTCTAAAATGTTTATACCATTCATAATGAACTTGTGCACGACTCCTACAATTTTTCCTATAGACTTTCTGTAATTTAATCATGCGTCTTTACAAGTTTCGACAAAGTTTTGGCAAAATATGCTGCAAGTGTCTTGATGAATTTTTTCTGACATGACAAATGCGACGAACAGCTTCCCACACGTAAGAATAAAACATAACTGAAAAAAAAAAACGCCATATGGGCAGTAGGTTCCAAGAACAGCCTGTGCAAAACCGTTTCCTGCTGTGTCGCGCGATTATGCAACCAGTCTGGATACTTTTAGTTCACACCTACTAAATCTCTAAGATTTTGGTACTTAAAGCAATTACTTTCAAGATGAAATGGCGCATTATTTACAATAGCTTTATTTATTTTATTTCATTTCCTTTCTCTGTGTAAATGGCCGGCACCGATACGTGGCCTTATATTTTCTTGTTTACTGTCTTTATTTTGTTTTTTCTCGAACTTGCTAATTAAAATTTGATCTAGAAAGTTTAGGGTTCGTAGGCGAAAATTTTTTTACTTAATTTCTTCAGTACATTATGAACTGAATCAATCACCTTTGCTTTCTAGTAGATCTCAGTTCATCGCCAACTACCCGTATTCACAGATGGCGCTGACCTGAGTTGTTTCAACACCTCTAGCATTACGTTTGCCTGTCTGTACTTCTCTAATATCTTTGGTTATAACAGCTTTAAATTTTATCCAATGGGTTTGATAGTGGAATCATTTGCACATCTGAACGTTATTATATTTCCTGTCAATTTGCATCGCATCGCATCACATTTTTTTTTGTTTTGATCGAAGATTTAGCGACCACCATGAGCAACTCGACTGGCTATAAGCAGTCAACTGTCCCTAATTCAGGGTCACTGGTTCTAGGGAAGGGAGAGAACCAGAGCCGTGACAAAAACACAACATCCATGCTTCACCAGGATTCGAACACAGACCCATCTCGGACGAATGGTCATAAGCCAGCGCTTAGAACACTGAAACACCGGGAGGGGGGGGAGGCATCGCATCACTACTTCGGGGGTATTATTAGTTTATTTTCTTTTTGAAGGAGTGCACATAGATTTCTGATTTTATTTTTTATAGGTGCCACTAATTCAGAAAGTGAGACATCAGCTTGACACCGTCCGTTTGATCAGAGAGAAATCTTGAGCCCATGGGCACTTTTCCGTTTCTTTCTCTGGTGCACAGCCAACTTGGACGCTATCCCCTTGTTAACATCACTACATGATTTTAAGACTAACATCACTACATGGTGTTAACAACTAACATCACTACATGATATTAACAAGAAAGATGACATCGAATTTTCGAATGTAATGAGCACTTCTTTTGAACCCATTCTGGCGCTCATTAAATTTATAAAAGTTATTCATAGTCAATGAAACCGGTTCGGAAAAAAATTTACCGGGTTTCTAAAATTGACAAAACATCCACAAGTAGAAATAGCTATTTACTTCCACAAACGGCTGAAAAGTATGCTACGAAAATTAAAAAATGACGCACAAAAAGTTCCTCACAGCAGAAGTATCAGGGACTAAGATATTTTCTAATTGAACAGTTAAAAGAAGAAATATAGAAGGAAACATTATACACTGCCGGACAATTGCTAAGGACGGATGACAATAGCAACGATAGCAACCATAAAATGGAAGGCAGGAAAATGTTGAAATTAGCATAAGTGCGGGATACAGTAAGACGTGTTGTGCGTATGCAAATTTTGGATTGCCGAACTTGTTCGTGACGTCATAGCGCTGATAAGAGATATAAAGGATTTGACGCGTATTGACCGTTGTTGTTCAAACGCAAAGTTGAAAGGGAAAGAATCAATTGACGAACTTGCAATTTTCAGTATGTCTTCCCGACATCACCTAGATGATTTTACGCGTGGCCGTATTATTGGCAAGATTGAAGAAGGGCGAAAAATAACAGATGTTGCCAGGGAGTTCGACGTCAGCCATAGTGTTGTTTCAAGGCTTTGGAAATAATTTCAAACAAATGGAGAGTGTAGCAAACGTCACGGGGGAGGTCGTGTTCGCAGTACGACACTGCAGAAGATCGGTACATAGTGCTATTAACAAAAAGACACCGGCGCAGCACAGCTAGTGAGGTAGCAAATCAGTTTATGGCTGCTATTGGCAAGCGGATCTCCCAAAAAACTGTCTCCAGACGTTTGCATGAAGGAGGACTATACGCCCGCCGTCCTGTTGTGTGCATCCCATTGTCCAGACGTCACCGTACCGCCCGTTTGCAATGGTGCCATCAACATCGCAATTGGACTGATAACGACTGGTCTGCTGTCCTCTTCTCAGATGAGAGTAGATACAGTCTATCGTCTGATTGTCGACGACAACTGATCTGGCGTGATAGTGGTACTGCATATTGTCCAGCAAACATACAGGAAAGGGACCGATATCCGACATGTAGTGTCATGGTATGGGCTGGCATCATGATCAATGGCCGTACGTTCCTCTATGTGCGTCTAACTGGGACTATGACTGGCCAACGATACATTAATGATGTTCTGCTACCTCATGTTCGCATGTTCCGTGGTGCTGTCGGTGATAGATTCATTTTCACGGACGACAACGCAACATGTCATCGAAAGTCGCTGTCCAGGAGTGTCTTGAGAGCGAGGATATTCAACGCCTCGTATGGCCAGCACGTTCTCCAGATCTGAATCCCATTAAAAATGTGTGGGATGCTTTGGGGAGGAGTCTTGCTGGTTGCCAATGCCCTCCAATAAACAAGAACACCCTCATCCGTGCACTGACAGAGGAATGGGATAAATTACCCCAACAGCTGCTTGATAATGTCGTGCAAAGCATGACACGACGTGTGGAATCTTGCATCGCCCTCCATGGTGGCCGTATCCCGTATTGACATCTTACGCCGGAACGCCTGCGGACGGTAATTGCATTTTTTTCACGTGTATTTATTCTGCACAAAATGGCCTGTTTGTTCCTTGAACACGTTCCAAAGCCTTCTGGATTTCAGAGCACAATAATTTGTCTTTCTTGTAATGTCCTGGCATTCTGACATTATTTTATTTTACTTGGCATCCAACCACACTTACTGTTTTATGCGCTATATAGCAGTTTATGATCCGTCCTTAGCAATTGTCCAGCAGTGTATAACCCTCTGCCTTCTAGCTGAAGAATTTTACGTGGTGGACAAATTAAAAATAAGCGAAAAATATTCTTCATGGAAAAAAGCTATGGGAAGGAAAAATAACTTTTCAAATGTGTCTCCAAGAAGCAGAGATAGCGAGAAAAGGTTTCAACATTTACGCCGCCAGCGGGAAGTCTGGACGTTATTTAAACAGGATATTTCTGTACGTCCGTATTGTAGCGAATGGTATACTGTAGAAAATAAATTTCTCAACAAGCTTTTTAGAAGCGGAGATACAGCTGCAAACATAATACACAAACACCACCTAGCGACTGAACTGGGAACTATAACACTTCTCAAATGTTAACTCAAAGTGTTCTACAAGGAAAATGGTATCCGGTGTTGGAAGAAATTCTTAAATCGCTGATGTAGAAGCAGACATACTGAGAAAAAGTATGATTTAACCACCCAGCGGCAAGACAGTGTATTATTCTTGGAAGAAAATACACAAAACGTGTTTTCATAGTTATTAGTATCTTATCGAAAAATAATTTTTATAACGATTTTTAGTTCCACAGATGTCGCTGTAAACTTACGCCCTCTGGTGGCAGACTTCTGTGTTAAGAAAATTTTGAAATTACGTGAGAAATATTTCCCACCTGAAATGCTATCCAACAAAGAACGAATTTTTAAATCGGGCTCTTAGAAGCAGAGATATCGTTAAAATTAAGATATACATCTAAGCCACCGGGCAAAAAAGCTGTGCATTATTTTAAGCAGAAAACATTCTGAAAACGTTTTCGGAAGTTAGAGGTATCACAGTTCACGGAAAAACATTTTCAATCGAGTTTTCAGAACCGCAGATTTTGCTGCACATACATCAAAAGCAGAAATAAGCACTTACGCTCCTTGGAGGCCAGACCATTGTTAACTTAAAATCATATGCAGAAAATTTCCCACCAGGAGCTGTATCCGATGCAGGAAGATTTTTTCAAAACGGGGTTTAGAAGCAGAGGTAAAGGGGGACACGCAATTTACCTTTACGTCCTTAGCGGAAAATTTTTTGCATAACTTGAAAATTTTTCAACTGTGTAAGAAACATTTCCCACCGGAAAAGATGTCCAACAGAACGAGATTTTTTTAAATCGGACTTTTGGAAGCAGAGATATTGACAAAAATAAGATATGCATCTATGACCCGTGGCGGGAAAATTGCGCTATTTTAGCAAGAGGTATTCTCAAAAGATTGTTCCAATTGATCAGCATCGGTCCACGAAAGAATTTTTCAGTCGAGTTTTCAGAAGCTTGAAAATTTTAAAACTGTATAAGAAACATTTCCCACTGGAAACGCTATGCAAACAGAACGAGCTTTTTTTAAATCGGACTTTTAGAAGCAGAGATATCGACAAAAATAAGATATACATCTATGCCCCGTAGCGGGAAAACTATGCCCTATTTTAGCAAGAGGTATTCTCAAAAGATATTTCAAATTGATCAGCATCGGTCCACGAAAGAATTTTTCAATCTAGTTTTCAGAAGCTCATATTTTGCTGCCAATTCATCAGAAGCAGAAAGAAAAACTTACGCCCCCTGAGACCAAACCATTCTTTACCAAAAATTGGAAAATACATGCACCGCATTTACTATTAGGAACTGTATTCGATGCAGGAAAAAAAATTTCAAATCGGTTTTTAGAAGCAGAGATATAGGGGAAAACGCATGGATGTTGTGTTTGTCGTACGGCACTGGTTCGATCCTTTCCCTGAAGCCAGTGGATCTAATTTAAGTAGGGGCTTACACCCCAACGAGTGGCTCACGGTTGTCGTTAATCCCCCAATAAATAAAACAAAAAACGCAATTCACCTTTACCTCCCTAGCGGAAAATCTACGCACTAGTTAAAAAAAGGAACTGTTCCTAAAATAGTCTTCGTTATAAAATGCCTTGAAGGAAAGATATAATTTCTCAATCGGATACTTAGAAGCAAATATATATAATAAAACGTATTTTGAATTCGATATCATCTGCATTTACACCATCTAGCGGTGAACTTGTGCATCGAAAAAATTCCGAATGCAAGGATCATCATTCCCACATTTCATGGTTCCCAATGAGAAAAAAAAAAACAACAACCCTCAAATCGAACTAACAGTTGCAGAGATATGGAGTCCACAGGCGGACGGACGGACAAAGTGATAACATAAGCACGATCTCTTTATACAAAAGACGTGCTAAAAATGTTCAGTACCCAGGAAGAGAAAACATCACTAGTTTCATTACGATGAATCCACTCTGTCTCATAATAATATAGGAGAGAGTTTTCTAGAAAGAACTTGAGATCTCGAACAGGAGTTTTATCTGGAGTGTGACATGCCTGCACCGCAGGACGCACATGAGATAAAGGCAGATAGCAGTGAGAGCACATGTCCGCGTAGCTCAGTTGGGAGAGCTATTGACTCCGGAGTGAGGGCTTCGATGCCCGGGGCAGACAATCTTGTACGTTATAAGAGTCTCGAGTCTATTGCAACTAAATGTTAAATTAACACTCTTTCATTTATCCCTGTCTGTTTTATTGTCTGATCGCTTGGGGCAGGACAACTAATAAAAATATTAATATAATTTTTTCTTTACAAAAAAAATATTCTTTTGTTGAATGTACTGCAAAATGTGGAAATCCTGTTGAGTCTTTATAAATTATTGATCTTTGAGAGATTATACAGTTATCGGTTGTTGTTAGTGCACGAGCATGTTTATGCCAACAAACATCTCAATTTAATAAATTTATGTTATCCTGCGCACAATTATCAAACTTTTGGGTGTGATATCGTATTAATTCCAAGAGTTCGTATTAATGCGCTTTATTTAAATATTAATGCTCATTGCCCCCGTCTCTGGAACGGGTTGCCAATTCAAATAAAATCACTTGCCAGTTTCGTATACTTTAAAATAAGCACTGAAGGAATATTATGCTAATAGCTAAACTTGATTAAATTCAACCATATTGTACTGTTATTATATGTACAAAAGTTGAAGAATATGTAATTACTTGACTTGACATTTTTCTTACTTTAGGGGACAGGAGCTAGTCAGGCTAATATTAGACTATTTTCCTGGTTCCCTGCTATGCTACTATGAATGTTTTGATATGTTCTTTAATAATATAGGTCCGATCAAAAAGTTCCAAGACTAGGCCGATATACAACAAAGTACTTACGTTACTTAAGTCCGGCTATCATCTCCCTCAAAGTGGTCTCATTGGACAGCGATACACCGCTGCCAGCGTTTTTGCCACTGTTGGAACGCTCCCTGGAAGTCCTGTTCGCGAATCGTGTCAAGCACCGTCTGCGATTTACGCTGAATCTCGTCCACGGTTTCAAAACAGCAACCCTTGAGCTTCAGTTTCATCTTCGGGAACAAAAAGAAGACGCGGGTGGCCAAATCTGGCGAGTAAGGTGCGTCAGGGACGGCTGCAAAATTGGCGTATCGCTAACGCTCTGTGAGCTGATGCATTGTCGTGATGGAGCAGGAAATTGCCCCTGCGCCACATTTCAGGTCGTTTGTGGTGAATGTCCTCCCTAAGACGCAGCAGAATATCGCAGTAAAAAAGGGTGGTGACGGTCTGGCCCTGGGGGACGAATTCACGGTGCGCAACCCCACGAATGTCGAAGAACACGATGAGCATGGTTTTCGTTGCACTTCGGACCTGTCGCGCATTCTTCGGTCGTGGAGATGGCGGGCTCTTCCACTGCGAAGACTGTTGTTTGGTCTCCGGGTCGTAACGGTAGAACAAAGTCGCGTCCCCAATGATGACCAGCGACAGGAACGTTGGTTCATTCACCACCTGCTGACAAAGATCTTGACAGAGTTCGACATGGAGCGTCTTCTGTTCGGGGTTTAGAATCTTTGGCACAAACTTTGCAGCAATGCGGTGCATGTTCAAAACCGACGTCATAATTTCTTGCCCTGTTCCGTATGACACATTGACGATGGCCTTGAATGGTTCTCCGACGATCCTCATGCACCAGTTCCCTAATTTTGTCCACATTTTCGAGGTTTTTGCTCGTGGACGTTCGCCCTGACATCTCGTCATCTTCCAGTGCCGTTCTGCCGCTCTTGAAGCGCGAGTGCCCCTCAAAACACCTCGCACGACTCATTGCTTTATTGCCATAAGCCTTTCGCAACATTTCATGCGTCTCCGTTCCCAATTTGCCGAGTCAGACGCAGAATTTGACGTTCGCTAGCTGCTCTAGTTTGCAATCCATACCGAAATCGCAGCTGTGTTCTGCACGTGGTCACCAAATATCATGTAGCACAGCTACCGATGTTCTCCGAACGACGCCACTGAGCACAACGACTCATGAAGGTCACTGCCCTCGACCGCTGCTCGAGCGCATCCGCGTACTGCCATCTGTTGGCGCGCTACGTACCTAGTCTCGGGACTTTTTGATCGCAGTACGTATAATGTGATTTTCATCTGGGTTCTTTTATTTTTGTTTTATTATTAAGGATTTGTAGTTAACTGCGGGTAAGATGGCAAAATAAATAAAAAATAAAAAAGTAAATTTCAAGTAATACAGCTTTGGTGCCTTTTCCTATGCTGTTACGTTCTTGCACCATTAAATCTCTTATGTGAGCATTATTTCGAGGTTATTAAACTTTCTTAGAAGTTTAATAACCTTGCAGTTTTGATTTTTTTAGACGGCGCGAGCTCTTTCACGAAAATGAAAAGGAAATTTAAATTAAAAGTGCGAAATTAAATAATCATGTAGAGGTCATTCCTTTTCTTTTGTTGATCCATTTTACGGGAAGGAAAATTAAAATGACCATTTCAGAAATAGAAGAAATTACATGAAAATAACAACAAGAGATCCGAACTAATAAAAATGGTAAGCAAATTAATTAGACTTCGAAATGCAAAGGAAATGAAGAAATGTTTAAAGAAAGAGCATCACAACCTTTATTATCTTCCACACCGTTTTCTGCAAATTAATTTTCAAATTCGTGTATATTTTGACTTGAGATAAACGTTCTTGATTAAAAAAACTTTTTATGAGGACAAGAAAAAATTTGAAAAACCGAAACTCGCAAAAATGCGATTGAACACATCTGATCGAGATCCAATAGGGACACACAGTAATAAAGTTGGGAAAATTATTTAAGCTGACAATATGAATTATCACGTGATTTTGTAATTTAGGATTCTATAAGTAATATTTGAAAAATGTTTGCTCATCAGCTATACAAACCAATATAATTAACTAATTCTCAGGTATGATGAGAGAAAACAAAGAAAATCTCAGCAAGCAAAAATAAATAAATAAGAATGTATTTTACATATTGGACATTTTTAAAAAAAGCTTTATTTTCTCAGGTTTGTTTCTTGTTTATTGATTTATTCCGAAGAGTTCTCCAACGGGAAACGCAGCAACTCCTCAAAATCAAGATGATCACTTGGAAACGTTCTCAGCACAGTGTGCAAACAATCGAGCAGTCCTACCCTAGTAAAGACGGTGCTTTTGATCACTTTTAAAAGTTTTTCTAAACAAATATGTGAAGAATCAGTCCTGCTGTCGTAAAGACTTTTGTTTTTCACTTGAAACAGTTCTCAACGAAGTCTGTGAAGATCCAACCAATCCTACAGTCGTAAAGACTTTTGTTTTTCACTTGAAACAGTTCTCAACGAAGTCTGTGAAGATCCAACCAATCCTGCTGTCGTAAATACTGTTTTTGTTTTCACTTGAAACAGTTCTCAACGAAGTCTGTGAATATTTAACCAATCCTGCTGTCGCAAAGACTTTTTTCACTTGAAACAGTTCTCAACGAAGTCTTTGAAGATTTAACCAATCCTACAGTCGTAAAGACTTTTGTTTTTCACTTGAAACAGTTCTCAACGAAGTCTGTGAAGATCCAACCAATCCTGCTGTCGTAAATACTGTTTTTGTTTTCACTTGAAACAGTTCTCAACGAAGTCTGTGAATATTTAACCAATCCTGCTGTCGCAAAGACTTTTTTCACTTGAAACAGTTCTCAACGAAGTCTTTGAAGATTTAACCAATCCTACTGTCGTAAAGAATGTGGTTTTGGTCACTTGGAAAAGTTCTTCTCAACATAGTCTGTGAAGAGTCAGGCAGTCGTCCTCCAGCAAAAAGTGTTGTTTTTGGTCACTTGAAAAAGTTGGTCTCAACGCAAGCTGCGTGTGTGAAGAGACAAGCAGTCATACTGTCGTAAAGACTGTGGTTTAGATCATCGGCAAAAATTCTTCACATCACAGTCTGCGAAGAGTCACGCAGTCGTCGTCTAGTAAAGAGTGTTGTTTTTGGTCACCTGGATAAATTCTTCTCAACACTGTCCGTTAAGAGTTAAGCAGGTGTCCTGTAATAATGGCTGGCTTTAGTTTCGAAATGATATGATGTCACAATTGCTTACTGTAGGCATGGTCTTAGAATGCATTTGGAACCCCAAACCACCTTCTCTACTTTGAACAACATTTTGTTGGTTTCAAATTCATTTATCAACTGGTGGTTTGCCAGCACTTGAAAATGCATGATATTTACAGTAAACAGTCTTACATGCTCATGTTTCTTAGGAAGGTGCCAATTATAAACATTATTATTAATGTTATTATATACTCATCCAACAAAAAATTATTTATCTCTGCCTTTCCCCACCTAATATTACGCAACATCTCGTTTCGTTTAAATTACAGCAGCATTCCTGTTCGGTATGGACGACACCAATCCTCTGATATGTTGTACAACTTTCTAGCGTACTTCTCCAATAACAACCCTTGTAATTCAACTACTCGTAAATTACTTTGATGCGTATTTTTGGTTCCACCTTGTGCTAGGTAGCCCTCAAAGTTTTTTAGTGATATTTGTAGTCGAATCGAGCTTTAATGGTGCTATCTATGATTTTAACCTGATGTATACCGCAAATGTGACGGCACTCCTCACCTCTTCCACCGTAGAAACCGGAACTTGCCTAGTCAGAATTCCACTTGTTTGGCCTTCTCAAAAAGCGCCTGAAGAAATACATTTTTACAATGGTTTCGAAGTGCTAGCCGAGGTAAATGCGGATACCTGACATTGAATACTTCACTGCCGCCCAGGTGGCGTAGTGGTCTAAGCGATGGCTTCGGATCATTCGTCCGAGATGGGTCTGGGTTCGAATCCCAGTGAAGCATGGATGCTGTGTTTATCTTACGCCACTGACTCTCTCCCCTCCTGAGAGTCAGTGGATCTAAATTAGGGACGGGCGACAACTTATAGCCCATTGAGTTGATCACGGTAGTCGTTAAACCTGAAATTAAAAAAAATACTTCACTTAAGATTTTCGATAGTTGGTATATCGATAGGACACACGTCTTAACTGATCCCGTGATTGTATGAAAAAGTAAGACTTGTTTTCTATATTTATTGCCGTAACTCATTTCTTTGTAGTATGAGGAAAATTCTAATTTACATTTCATTTTTTGTATCTTTCTCTATGTAGATTTTTAAGCGTTTCACTCTTAACGTCGTACTTTTCTCGCTCACGGAATGTGCAGTGGCAACAGACTTGAGGTCAGTGTGCATAACGTGTGTATGTGACATGATAAGAACGAGCTATATAATGTCTGAAGCTACCAGCCAAGGTGGGGAGTCGAAATTGTGGAAGGTACATTATGCTGAAGCGGTGTTTACTTGAAGTCTGCCTGTTTGAGTTGTGTTGCTATATATTCAGCGCTTCAGTTCTTTAATAAAGTTTACTGCTTACTACCCACACAGCACACAATATTTCGTATATGTTACAAGCACGTGGCACTGAAACATTGAGACTTTTCAGATACCTTGAGCAATGTAAGAGTAATGTTTCAGAAACCGCAAAATGCAAACGTCAAAATGTCCTCAAACGTTACATAACTTTAAAACATAGCCGATGCGTTACAGTGAAAGGTATTTGTAACTTCAACATACCAACCTCATGTTACTGTTACCTATTTGAAAGATGTTTGCAACTTCGTTACATTACTGTTACGTATTTGAAAGCTATTTGGGACATCATCATATTACTGTTACGTATTTACTACGTTGAACATTATAGTTTTAATAAACTTTGTAAAATCACAATAAAAATATTACTCTCGACAGATGTTTCAATTGCAACAAGAGTCGTATTACGAGTTGTTTACGTTTTCACATGTTCAACGTAGGCCGCTGTCCGTTGGGAACAGTGGCAGCGTTTATACGATAACAAAAGAAACAAGAAAGATGTATATCGATAACAAAAGAAACAAGAAAGATGACACCGAATTTTCGGGTGTAATAAGCACGTTTTTTGAATCCGTTCTGACGTAAATTAAATGTATCAAAGCTTTTCAAAGTCAATGGAGCCGGTATGGAAAACAATAGTACCTGACGGAAGAAAGAAGGTTTTCAATCGGGTTTTTAATCCTTCAGATATTGCTCTAAACGGAATCGTGAGCTTACGCCCTCTGGTTGCAGACTTGTGCGTAAGAAAATCATGAATTTATATAAGAAACATTTCGCACCGAAAACGCTCTCCAACACCGAAATAATTCTTAAAATCGGACTTTTTTTCACTTGAAGTTCTCAACGAAGTCTAAGTTTAAGAAGAAAATATTCCTAAAAGGTTTATCGATGTGATTGGCATTAGTCCCTAAAAATTATTTCAGTCGATATTTTAGAAGCTCAGATTTTATGGCAAATACATCAGAAGCAAAAAGTAACACGCCCCCTGGTGGCTAAACTATTCCTTCCCAGAAATTCAAAATTATATTCAAAAGATTTTCCATCAGGAGGTGTATGCGCTGAAGAAAATATATTTCAAATCGGAGTTTTAGAAGAAGAGTTATCAGGGAAAATGTAATTTATTTTTACGCCCCCTAGTGGAAAATCTATGCGCAATTTGAAAAAGTAACTACACTGGCGGAAAGTGAAAAAGAACACCAAGAAGGAATTGGCGGACGATCATGAAATTTACATACCTTAATGGGGTCCAGTTTACGTAGGTGTGATGTTAATTTCGGGACCAACCGGTGAGCGCTTACGCCACAGCACGGCATAATATGCAAATTATCGTCGGTGGTATTTAAGGAGTAAGGCGAAGTGAATGTAATCAGTCGTCGGCGTACGGACACGTGCGAAGACCCTGAAGAAGCTGCAATGCCTGAACATGGAAGACGCGTACGATTTCAGCAGTTATCGGACTTTGAGCGAGGTCGTCCAGTCAGACTCCGCGAGGCCGGGTGTTCGTATTGCCGTATTGCGGAGCGAGTTGTACGGGAAGTATCGGTGGTGGTACGATGGTGGCGTAGATGGTCCGGGGAACATTCCCACAAGAGAAGACGTGGAACCGGGAGTCACAGACGGACTGATGAGCGGACCGATCGACACATAAGAAGAGCGGCGTTGTCAAGCAGAACATCCACTACGACGCAAATCCGAGCTGCCGTTGCACCCAAGGTGACTGTGCGAACAATCCGCAACCGTTTACTGGATGCAGGACTACGTGCACGTGTGCCTCTGGCATGTGTACCTCTGACTCCAGCCCACCGTCAGGAACGGCTGCAGTGGTGTCGCCAACGTCTGCACTGGAGAACGCAATGGTGATCTGTCGTGTTTAGCGATGAAAGCAGATTCTGCTTGGGAGCCTCCGGTGGCCGTATGCGTGTTCGCAGACGCACAGAGGAGCGTCTCCACCCTTCTTGCATCCGCCAGCGACACACAGGGCCTACACCTGGTCTCCTGGTGTGGGGAGCGATCAGCTATCACTCCCGTATACAACTAGTGTTTGCACCGGGTACGTTAAACAGCACCTCCTACATCAACAACATCATTCAGCCCGTTGCTGTGCCATTTGTAAAGTCGGTCCATCGTGGTGTTTTCCAGCAAGATAACGCACGCCCACACACGGCACGTGCAACGCAACATGCATTTCAGGGTGTGAGACAACTTCCATGGCCTGCACGTTCACCAGATTTGTCCCCCATTAAGCACGTGTGGGATTTTATGGGACAACGACTTATCCGGTCTCAACGGCCAGCCACCCACGATCATCCCCGATTTATGCGTCCAGGTTGAGGATGCGTGGAACTCAATACCCCAAACTTACATCCAACATCTGTATGACAGACTCCATGCCAGAATTGCACAGTGTGATGCAGTTCATGGCGGTTCAACCTCGTACTAACCATGCTACATGGAAATGTTATTTTTCAGTTTACCAGCAAATACAGCTGTGTTTTGCCATAATGTTTTGATCACGTTATCCTCTGCATTCCGTTATTATGCTGTATAAATTTCGTTGGTATCAGACGTCTCCTTCTTGGTGTTCTTTTTTCACTTTCCGCCAGTGTATATCTAAAATACTCTTCGACATAAATGGAATCGAAAGATAAAAGAATGTTTTTAATCGGATGTTTAGAAGCAAATATGTCGAATAAAACGTATTTCTGAATTCAACATCATCTGCATTTACGCCCTCTAACGGCGAAATTGTACATCGTAAAAATAAATTAAAATAAAGGATCATCATTCGCATATTTCAAGCTTTCCAACGCAAAAATATTTTTTTTGAATTGGACTAATAGTTGCCGAGATATCGTTGGTACAGATGGACTAACTGATGGACAAACCGGTAACATAAGCACGATCTTTTTTTACAAAAGACGTGCTAATAAAAATCGGCCCCAAATGAGGGCGTCGAATTTCTGTTACACATGTGGTATAAACTATATTTCAGAGAAAAATCAAATTCGTCATTTCTCTAAATATCTACCAATATGAAATTTCTCAGCTTCAAGTAAAAAAAAACCATGCTGGTATAGTATACTAATACAACAACACAGCCATCTACTTAGATTTTGTAAAATGCTATTTAGAATTTAAAAATTATAATAATCAAAACAATTACTTACTTTCAGATATCTTGAATCACAAAAAAGTATGAAATATTAAATCAACCAACTAGCTAACTCGAGTACGACAGTATCACCAAAGAATATCCCAGTAGCACGTGGAAATACGACTACGAGAGTGCTTCGGTGAAATGGCATAAACGCGCATGCGCATCCACGCGGTTGCCAAACCAAAAATCCTAAATATCGCCGGAACGTAACATGAAGTCAAAAATTATGTACAATGGAGACTATAAAACAATACTATTGGTGAATGCTATTTTTAACTAAACCGTAATGTACAAAGAGTTATGTTCCATAATAGATGTTACTGGAACGCAATTGTAAGATATCTCTGAGAGTGTAACTGAGAGATTGTAAAATTATTGATACATATCTCAAACGTTCTGTGCTGCATGGGTAACTCACGTTAATCAGCTTTAAAATATAGGTGCTGTAATGAATTAGTTTTTCATGAGTATTGGAATATCCGAGTGAAGTGCTTATGAGATATTGACAGAATGAAGGAAGAATTGTAACTATTTCTTGAACTTCATTTGAGTAACTATTTCTTGAACTTCATTTGCCTGTTCCACTTAAAGTGAGGGAATTAGGAAAACTGACGTCAAACAGAAGTCATCGGAAAGAGCGATGACTTCATCATCCGAAAGAGCGATGCGATGAAGTCATCGCAATTAGCGATGCGGTGAAGTCGTGGAAAGAGCGATGACTTCTGTTTAATGTTCCTAATCCACGTCAATTATGTGTAGGAGAACTGACTTCGTAGCGTTCAGTATGCCACATATACATGTTTCAAATAGTAAAAAACACTACAATAGTTATAACACAATCTTTGTAACTTGGCATTGGAAGATATTTATTGATTAGCCCTCTTACAATGTTAAAAATTGGGAAGAGTCACATGATCTTAGAAACGGAAGAAAAGAGCAAATGGGAATAAATTACGCGTCTTTCCAATTTGTTTTTCGGCATTTGCAACTCTTCTAAAGACTGTCATTAGATCGCACTTCGAAGTAGATCATTAACTACAGATCAAATAATTATGTGTCACATTTCGCATAAAACTTTTCCACTGCGGATATTCGATTTCCGGTTGACGCTAGGGCCAAATTTATGGCAGCAATACCGTCTAGAACACAGATGTGTCTGGAAGAAGCAACAAATCAAAGCGGTTCAAATCGGGTCATGCTTTTCATTTTGAAGAGTTTTACTGAGTCGATATTTTAACGCGAAGAAGAGACAATGGAACTCTGGTTGCGATGACACCCTTATTAGGCGGGCGCGCATAATAGTCTAATACATCCACAGCATGTAGATGTATAAATGTATATATAACAGAAAGACTAAAAGATTCTTCTTAAAAGGAAAGGGAAGTTAATTTCGAAATACACGCATGATCAATGAAATTTTCACACCAAGAAGGAATCATCGGATTGAACGGAAATTTTATGGACGTAATGATACAGATGAATGATACACATGATGGCAAAAACAGAGCTGCGGGACAATTACAGAGGGATCTGTGGCACGCAGTCCGGTCACTTTCAAAAGCGCTTCGCACTGCCTCGTGCTGAGATACGTACTGCAGTACATTCCGGCATGGAGGCGACGGGACGCTTAATGTTGTCCTGCGGCAGACTGGACCACAAGTGTTGGACGGTGTGCTCGACATGTCCGGAGAGCAGGCAGGCCATGGAAGTGTCTGGACATGACGTAAGCAGTCCTGGGCAACCCGAGCCGTGTAGGGGCGGGCATTATCCTTCTGGAATAGCACACCTGGCCTTCCGGCAAGGAATGGGAGCACATGGGGCCTTAGGATCTCATCCACATGCCGTTGGCCCGTCAATGATCCACGTACCACTATTGGACCTATTCGGCTATCTTATGTAATGGCTCCCCAGACCGTAATGCTTACACGGGGAGGTGTGGCGCTCGATAGCGAGGTCGGGATTGTGCTGTTGACCCGGGGACCTCTACACCCGGACACCATGATCTTCTGTCCCAAAAACGAAGCGGAACTCATTGTTAAACACCACACGTCGCCAGTACGTGGCGTCCCACGTCGCTCTGGCCAGGCACCACTTCAAACGGAGCCGGCGATGTTGCGGTACTAATGGCAGCACACATAAGGGGTGCTGGGATCGCAGATTCGCTTCCGCGAGGCGTCGGGAAATGTTTCGTGGGTACACAGGAGCCGCTATTTCTGCGACTATAGTGGACCGGGTCTCCGTGGGATCCGTTCGTGGCCTCGCGCACGAACCTAAGATCCTCTCTACCGGTGGTCCTTCTGGTCCGCCCGAAGCCGATCCGCCGTGCGGTAGTACCGTCACGTGTCCACTTCTCTCACACATTCGGACGGTATGGTCAGAACCATCCACGTAGCGAGCTATACCTATACGGCGCGCCGACACCCCTGTGGGTTTCAGCCCGATGATCCCGCCTCTTTCAAAGTACGTAAGTTGCATAAATCGAAGCCTCTGGCGTCTACCCGGCATACCTGTCACTCTGTACACTTGTTTGCGTCGGCCGGTGTTTTTCGCTTTCATGGGTCATCGATTACACGCCGATTTATAAAGCTATCGGATGGTGCTTGGAGCGCCACCACAGTGTGTGCGGTCATGCGCAATCGTAGCTAACGTGGATCATTTGCGTACCAGCACGCACTATAGCTATTTGAAAAGCATCACGGTTGTAGCATGTTTTCTTCTAGGTGCGCAAATTTAATCGTCCGTGAGTGTATTATGTACATTGCTACGTATACGCTAATTTAACTTTTCATTTTGGTTCCTGTACTCTGATTCAAATTTTGGTTAATTTTATAAAGCAGTTTCTACTCTTAACGCTGCATTTTTCTCTCGGTGAATGTTGGTTTGGCTATCCAACGTCAGGCCAAGAGTGAATAACGTACATGGAAGCCAATGGTAAGAATAATGTTTACAGTTGAGACAGAGAGAGAGAGAAGGAGATAAAGAGAGAGAGAGAGAGAGAGAGAGAGAGAGAGAGAGAGAGAGAGAGAGAGAGAGAGAGAGAGAGAGAGAGAGAGAGAGAGAGAGAGAGAGAGAGAGAGAGAGAGAGAGAGAGAGAGAGAGAGAGAGGGAGAGAAAGACTTGGAGACAGAAGCCTATAGAGAGAGATACCTAGAGAGGGGAGAGAGGGAGACAGAAAGAGAGGGAGAGAGACAGAGAGAGGGAGATGGAGAGAGAGGGCGAGAGTGAGGAAGAGAAGGAGAGAGATGGAGTGTGAGAGAGACAGAGAGAGAGAGGGCGAGAGTGAGGGAGAGAAGGAGAGAGATGGAGTGAGAGAGAGACAGAGAGAGAGGGACGAGACAGAGAGAGAGAGAGAGGGGTGAGGGACAGACAGAGAAAGGGAGAGAGAGGAAAAGAGAGACAGAGACAGGGGAAAAGAGAGAAAGAGACAGAGAGAAAGGGAGAAACGAAGGGAGAGGGAGAGAGACAGAGAAAGGGAGAGAGAGAGGGAGAGAGAGAGATTTTTCATGACACCGATTGGTGAGAACTAATGTCAAATATTGCCGCAATAGTTGGATTAACTACAAATTGGAGTTATCTCCAGCGTTGATGGCGTGTTAGCATATAAGTGCCAATTAAGGACCAAATAATTATGACTAGATATTGTAAAAAGAAGACTTTCCGTGGAAGCTGACCGCTAATACTATTCAGCGTCTAATTAGCGCTGTGTTGTTTAATTAAGCTATTCGGAGCACGACATAAACTTTACGGAATGTTTAATTTAGAAGAATAAGCTTTACACTGAAGTACGTTAGGGTTTTAGTCACAGCATAAGCAGATAACAATATCTACAGTATATTTTATACTGAAACTAAAATATTTATAATATTTTTCCTTGAAATGTCCAATATTCTATCATTATAATATTACATACATCTGCTTACAATGATTATCTGGTCCATCTATTAATCAAGCATTTCTATATTCTTTTAAATACTCAGAAGTCAAATACATCCGAACTATACACTGAGTGATCACTGAATTATGATCACCTATCTAATACTTGGCAGTCCCTCCTTTCGCCCTCAGTACAGAAACTATCTGACGTGGCATCGATTCAATAAAATGCCGGAAGCAGGGCGGAGGTATGGCCTACCAAGCTGTGTGTAACGCGGCCTTCAATGTTGGCATGAATGTGATTGGTGCATGCAGACGTCTGGTATACCTTTACATAGAGTCTCACAAATGCCCTATGGGATTGATATCGGGGATGTGCGAAGGCCAATCGATACGCTGGAAGTCTGAACTGTGTTACTTAAACCATTTCTGCGCACCATTGACCCTGTGGCATGAAGTTTTGCCATCTTGGAAGACACCGTCGCCATTGGGAGTGCAACATTGGTGGGTGGACAGACTCATGAAACAAATCACGATAGTAGTCACTAGTAATACGCTGTTCTACACGCACCAGGGATCCAACTTCCTGCCAGGCAAACATATCCACACCGTAACCGTCTCCACTGGTTTGCACTGTGGAGACCATTCAGGATAGACCGAGTGCCTCGTGTTGTTTGCGCCAAATACCTACACGACCATTCACAGAGTGGAGTACAAGAACGCTACTTTTCATACCAGCATACTTTGTACCAGTCATCCGACATCAAACTTGTGTGATCTTTGCACCGCGCAAGTCTTTTGCGCCGATGAACCATGGTTGCGAGAGGATGTCGTCGGGTTCGCCTGCTGCTTTAGCTCATACGTGCGGGCGTGTGACGCATGTTCATGACAGATACTGTTCCGAGTTGACCTGGGTTGTATTGGGTAGTCAACTGTTGAACAGCGCTGTATCTCTTGGCCTGTACCAATCGTCGGACCCGGCGTTCAACTCTAACACCAAACTTTCGCTATCATGTTCAGTTTTGCCTTCGTGTCGTTGTTTCATCATTTTAGCGCGAGGCCTGGTGCGTTTTAACTATGGCAGCTAACGAATAACCCACTACTTTACCTTTGGAAAATCAAGGCTCCCGATGTCCGAACTCCCACAATCTGTCATTTCTCAAAATCCGACAAATCCTTCCATTTACCCATCACGCTCCGAATTTTACTACCTACTGCTCCAGTCACTTTATTGCGACCACCTCCTACGTTTGACGTCAACAGCGTGTAGCCAATGAAAGAAGGCACATGTCGTGAGCTAGCTTTGGAGGGTATATAAGGTGTGCTGTAGGCATTCTGAAAACATATCACTCGTTGCTGTCATGGATAAATGAGCGATTTATCAGATTTGCAAAAAGGGATGATTATTGGCTTTTGGGCCAAGGGTGGCAGTATTTCAGAAACGGTGCAGTTTGTGAACTCTTCGCGTGCTGCTGTGCTTAACGTGTCTGGTGATTGGAGAAATGGCGCCATTGCGAATAAGCGACGTGAAAACTGCAGAGCACAATGTGCCTTTGATGTCAAAGGTGAACGTCGGCTGCGAACGTGCTTGAGGGCCGATCGACACGCTACAGTGCAGCAACTGACTGGGCGAATGAACCAGGGTGCTACCGGAGCTATGTCTAAAACAACAGTTCAGCAAACCCTGCTGCGTATGGGACTCCGATGTAGACGGACGGTCACTTTACCTAAGCTAACGATGGTGCATCGGTAAAAAAGGCTTACAATTACACGGCAGTATCGGAATTGGAAATCTCACTGTTTTGCAAAGGATTGCCTTCTCCGACGAGTCACGTTTTCTGTGTCATCGAACGGATGGACGTTGGCATATAAGGCGAGAAAAATCAGAAAGCAAACACTCTTCAACCATTGCTGGAAGAACACAAGCTGGTGGAGGCAGCGTTATGGTGTGGGGAATGTTTTTGCGGCATTCCCTGGGTCCATTCGTACTTGTGTAAGACACTATGGACCGAATTCTTTATGAATCCATCCTTGCAGACCATGTACACCCATACATGCAAATTGTCTTCCCCTGGGGCGGATGGGATCTTCCAGCACGACAATGCGATGTTTGACAGAGCTAGAAATGTCCGAGAGTGGTTGGAAGAGCACGAGGAAGACTTGAAAGTACTTCCTTGGCCCCCTAATTCCCCAGACTTAAACCAAATTCAGCATATGTGGGACCACCTCAATCGTGTTGTTCGCTCTATAGATCCTCCACCAAGCACCCTCCAGCAACTGTCAGATGCACTGCAATCAGTATGGCTTCATATACCTATGAACACCTTTCAGCACCTAATTTAGTAACTCCCAGCCCGTCTAGCTGCTGTCTGTGCTGCACACGACGGTTAGTCTGGGTATTAGCTGGTGGTCAGAATAATGTGACTCGATCGTGTCTATATGCTACGTCTGTCGACTAATCGCGCCCTCTGACAAATCACGTGGTCAGCGTGCCACATCCAATTTGGTTAGGGGTGGTCCCAATTCAGTGATCATTCTGTGTATGTAATAGCATATTATATTTACAACGGTAGGACAAAATATTTTGTCTCTACTGCATCATTAAGGGTAAGAGTGGAAGAAACCGGAACAAACAGGTTTTGAGTAGTCACATGAGCTTTTCCCCCACGATACCTGAGAGGGATCCCTTAGCTTTGTATAATTCCTATTCAGTGCAAGACAACCAACAGCTGTTCAGCCGTGCCGTTGAAGCACGGGGCTGTCATTGAATATTACAGAAACAGTTGCTCTCATCTTTATTCATTAAAGGTTGAAAGCAGTTTTTGGGGATCATTGTGTTGATGTGAGTACTGTGAGATTTTGGATACGGTAATGTAAAACTGAAGAAGTTGGTAAAGCAAATTTGAGTGACTAAGGTGGGTCAGTTCTGTGACAAAAAGAGAGCAGTTTCATGAACAGCGTGTTGTAGAAATAATCGGAGGAAACTGTCATATAATGCAAAAAGAAACTGCCCTTAGACTAGATATTTCTAAAGAAGTGCACATTAAAGAGTGTTCTTGGATTTCGAAAATTTTGAGCCAGTTGGGTACCGCGTAAGTTGTCTGTTGCGATGAAAGTTGAACGACTGAGAATTTCAAGTGAGCACTTTGAACATTTCAAAAACGACGATGAGAGTTCTCTGAACTATATTTTCACAGGAGATGAAATATTGGCTCACAATTGCGACTGAGTTAACAACACACAGTCCATGAATGCCGCCATGAGAAATCCATCAAGCAAATGATTTCGTATAACACGAGTCCCAACAAAAATGGCCATATCTGCTTTTTGGAACGGTGAAGGACTTGTGCTTGCTGAATTTCTTGAAAAAGGAGTTACAATAAATTTCGAACGTCACATGAAAACTCTCACAAAAACCCCCAAGAACAACTGAAAACTCGTTTCCGAAGAAAAGCAGGATGAACAGTCAAACACTTTGCCAACACGACAACACTAGGTCTGGTACTAAACCTACCACAGTTGCGGGGATTGAGCGCTTCAGGTTTGCAATGTAGCCGTATCCTCTGTGTAGCCGAGAAGTCGCTCAGAGTGATTTTCCGTTGCATACAAAACTAAAGAATACTCGATGGGATATTACTTCAAATATGACGAAGAAGAGAAGTCAACCAGTACTTCCCGGACAAGAGAAGTCAACCTGGTCCGGGTTCCGCGCTTTATAGGACATCGTTCACCGGAGGCACAAAAATTACTACGATAAACATAAAAACACCAGAATAAAACAGAATAATTTTGAATGATCTGCACAACTAAGCGAGTGTTACCTTATTTGTACGGGATATATTGCTCGGATTATGAGAACGTCTGAATACATCTAAACTATTCCAGCCAGTTGTCCTAGATTAGAGGCGATAGTTCCGGATTGCTATAACACCGAATTACCATATGCACGTTTTGTACTGATTCATTTCCGAATTGAATTATTGCTTTAAGAATTTTATTGACAATTCAAGGCATTACAGTCGATGAGGTTAAAATCACCGTGCACTGAAGTCAAAATACATAAAAACATGCTGGATTTTTGCACAATATTGCACTTGCAGTTAAAATAATCCCAAAGGTGGTGAAATATCTTTAATCATTATAAACGTACAAGTTAAAATATATATACAGCGTTAAAAATCACATAAGATCTTTCGACCCTCTCACAGGGGTCATTATCAGATGTAAGACCAACAACGGAAGTCTTATGTACCGTAAAACATGATGCCACAGATAAAAACCGAAAAACTAAATAAATTGAACATAGGTATTAGCAGAGCTACATTGAAATTTATATAAAAAAAAGAAACTATCTTAGAACAACAATGACTCAAGAAGGGTTATCTAATTTGGCATTACTGTTAATTGAAATGCATATATTATGTGAAAATCTGGAACGCAGCAACATGATTAATGCTTTTGCTGAAATGAATGGAAGAAAAATAAATGTTTTAGATGAAAATTGTAATAATTTATGAGTTTTGTACGATATTTTATTTCTAATGTGCACTGGTCAATGAATAGAACATTCAGACATACGCAGTCTTGTTTATAAAAGAAAGCCCTTGCTTTGCAATTCGGATTTCAACCTTACTTTCTGCATGTTTTATATAATTTTTTTCATGAACGGGGGTTTAACGACTACCGTGAGCAACTCAATGGCTATAAGCAGCCGCCCGTTCCCAATTTAGGGTCACTGAGTCCAGGGAAGGGAGGGAGCCGGTGTCATAAGGCAAACACAACAACCATGCTTCACCGGGATCCGAACTTGGACCTATCTCAAACGAATGGTCATCACATTGCTTTTGTCTGAATGAGATACATTGCGATAAGGTTGCTGCCAATCAATGAAATCGACAAGTTTTCCTTTGGGATTCCAAAAACAAGTGGAAAAGTCACCCTATTCAACATTTGTTCCATTGTTGAGCGCTATGAAAGATATGATTTATTTGTCGAGCGCTAGGAAGGATGGGATTTATATAAAATATCTAGAGATGCCTGGTTAGCATTGAAACAGATCACACGCTAGAAATGCAGTGATTACGACCTAAAGAGTTCAAAAGAGCTGTAAATGGAAAACAAATAAATACGTAAGTACCTCTTATTATTCTAAACTTAATCCGTAGACCAGCATACCTTGCATAGGCCCATGAATTTTGCAATGAATTTTTAGTCAAATTGTTTACATATGTAAGGAGGGGCTTAACCTGGGGCGCCATGCACTCTATAGGCTGTCTTGAAGTCAACAGTACGCCAGCGGTTTCAGAAGCAAAATTCTGCATGTTTTTAAGGATGGACTTCGAAAACTATTGACAGGTTGGAAGAAATGTATTGAAGTAAGAGCTGATTATGTGCAAAAGTACTATACCGTGCAAATTAATTGGGACAAGCTATTTTATTCTCAGAATTGTAATGTGATCGCCAGTTGATGTCGGAAACCCACGTAAACCAGTTTTATCAGCTGTGAGGTGGTGTGACTGTTAGAACTTGATAGTAAGAATGTGGTTTGACCGGTTTTAAACAAGAAATAGGCACTTCAGCTTCAGTTGTGAGCTTTCGTGTGTGACAGGTGGATGTTAGTTTTGCTCTCTATGAGTACGTGTTGCTTTCGTGTATTGAAAAATGGATATTTCCCCAAGGAAGCGTGCAAAAATAATTGCTCTGAAGGATTACACTTCTATGACAGTGGGAGATATCGCTTCTGTAGTTGGTGTTGGCAAATCAAGTGTATCAAGACTGCCTACGCGATACAATGCATCTGGATCATCGTCTCCAAAAAGGAGAGGTAAATGTGGAAGCAAACGAAAAACGGAAAACAACTCCACGAACCGATAAATATCTAATCAGAAATAGTAAAATGAATCCAAAAAAAAAAAAAAAAAAAAAACAACAAGCACCGACCTTCAAAGATATTTATTATCTAGTCGTTGTGATGTTAGTGATTCAACTGTATACGCCGTAGGCTTCTGGAAGTTGGCCGGAAGGCAAGAAGACCAACGAAAAAAAATTTTTGAATGCGAAAATGAAGATAAAACATTTAGCATGAGCCAAAAATATAAATCATGGACTGCTGATGACTGGAAAAGGGTAATTTTCAGTGACGAAACTCATTTATTTGTGCAGGGTTACCAAGCAAATGTCGTTAGACGAAGCAACTGTGAACCCTTAAGACCTGAGCATTTCGAACAAATTGTAAGACACCCTCTGAAAGAGATGTTTTAGGGTTTTTTCACATCAAATGGCACTGGAAGCTTAGTTCCTGTTCAAGGTATGATGAATTCAGCCAAGTACGTAGAACTATTACAACGTAGGATTGCTCCATTCTTGCAAACTATTGACGGGACATTTGAACATGACTTGGCTCCATGTCACAATTCGAAATTGGTCAAACATTTCATGCTGGAAAATCAAATTCATTTGCTTGATTGGCCTGGAAATTCACCATACTTAAATCCCATAGAAAACTTGTGGACTATTTTGAAGAGACGTTTAGGTAAAATGGACTGTACAACCAAAGAACGCATGATAACAAATGCTATAAAAGTGTGGTTCCACGATTATGAAGTCAAACATATGTGCACTCAATTAGTGTACTCAATGCCAAAACGAATTCAGGAGGCCATTTCTGCTAAAGGAGGACAAGCTTCATACTAGCACAGATATTTATCAGTGTATATCAAGGCATAGAATGATATAAAGGCATAGTTTTGGAAAAAAGAGTGTTTTTTTACTTTGTCCCAATTAATTTGCACAGTATAGTAATTACGCGGCCTCTTAAACAAAAGGTTAACGCAATTTTTTTTTGTATAATTAAAAAAATTATGATCAGTTTTATTCACGTGGAGGCAAAACTTTTCAGCGTACTTTTAAATACAATGCTGCTGAATGAAATTAATTGTCCATTGGGCGTTCATTGATATTTTGGATTTGTTCTAAAATATATTTCACAGCAAATTTAATATTAGGTGTGGTTAAGTTTAACTTTACGTTGGCAATCTGCGCCTTAGTTTGAAATCTGCTATTAACCATAAACAAGAGAATATCTTTCCGAAGAATAATTTTTGTGGATAAAGTGACGTAGTGCGTTCAGGTGGTTCCACCTGAAAACTCTTCCTTATGTTTACAATGGTAAAAACTTCTGTAGATATTTTCGTCGCAATTAATGCATTCCTAATGATGAAAGTTTTCATATTGATAAAACAAGTTTAACATTATCGCATGACATACTTAATATTTGCTAAGATTTAACCATAATTACATTAAAAATCAATCATTTTTCCTTGGGTAATGTTAAGACCTGCTAATAGATGGCGCGACCTGTACATTGATGATGTCAGAGAACAAACAAATGCTTGATGGCTTATTTAGAAATTAGAAATCAGCGGTATCTATAGTTCTGTGGACATTTTCCGCTAAGTTATTGTCAGAACATTTAATCAAAGTGGTTCAAATCATTCTCAAAATTCCAGACTTGAATGGACTCAAATTTTGATTCCATTTCGGAAATAAATACAATTCTTGAAATAAAAATCAGTGGTACTGTAGGTACTGCTTATTTGTACTTCCTAAATAAGCCATCACCCATTTGTTTGTCTACTCAGGTCATCAACGTACACTTCGTCAAATCTATTATCAGGTCTCAACTTTACGCAAGGAAAAATGATTGATTTTTAATATAATTATGGATACGTTTTAGCAAATATTGAGTATGCCATGCTATAACTAAAAGATATTTTTATCGATGTGCAAATGTTGATCCTTCGGAACACATTAATTGTGAAAAAAATGTATATATAAGTTTTTGCCATTGGAAACATAATGCGGAGTTTTTAAGTGGAACAACATTCAGGTACGTAACTTCGCATTTTCCATTTTCCTCCAAACTCTTGATTCTTATTTAATTCATCTGTGATCGGATTTCAGGCTTTATACTCTCTTGAGAAACTTAGCGAATTCCCTTTCGACATGTCTGACCCGGATGAACTTGCGTGCGGCCATCGGATCGATGGCGGCCTCCTATAGGTGACAAATGATTCTGAAAATAGTTTCACTTTACGTGCGGAAGTCACCAGGAATAGCCAAACGTAATGGGCTCTTAATAAAAGTTAGCCATTACGACCGAACTTCCTCGGTAATGGGGATAAAGGAACGTTAATACATCAACATGACCCAACAAGCATCCGTTTTCTCCCGTTCTTGTGCCTCGTTTTCAGTATCTACGGCCAAGGTACGCTTTTGTAATTCGGAAAATCACGCAGCAACATATTTGCCTCTACGTAATATAATCATTAATTACTGTATACAATGATTACTACACATATGATTTGCTCTGACTGTTAGCAAATTACAAAATAAATACACATATTGACTTAAGACCTGATGGCTAAAATGTTTTATTATACAAGGTATGCCAATAAAGTTCGGTGAATGCACGGTAAAAAGTAACAACAGGTAATATTTAAGAGAACGTAATTTGCTGAATTTCAAAATTATTCCCCCTACGGATATAAAACATCTTATGTAGAACGCTCAAATTACCAATAAAAATGCGCATTTCAAGCAATTCAATTTTACAGTTTATTTGATCTTTCAAAATACGCTTACTAATTAAGTTTACGTAAAAAAATCGAGAAAGTACTCTGGTACTTTATCTACGAACTATCTTTACAAAGATAACGTACCAGGGGCACTCGCACATGTGAGTGGTGTTTCCTTAACGGGAAGATATACACCAAGGAGCCATTACATTATGACCACCCCCAGCCTAGAGGAATGAGCTCGCCTGGAGACCCTAACGGTGGCGTAGGTGAAGTTCACAGAGCAATACATATACAACCCGAGGAGCGACTTTCGGTTAGTAGTGTTTGGAGTCAGAATGAGAAAAGCTTTTGATTTATAGGATTTTGATAAAAGAAAAAATGCGATGGCGCGGCTCCTTGGAACTACGATCTCGCAAAAAAGGCGCCGCTTGTGAGTTGTTCACCTGCCGCTGTAGTGCGTACGTATCAAAAGTGGTGCACAGATGGCCGAACGACGAACCGTCGTCCAGTCATGCGTTGTCTGCAGCTCAATGATGCCAGTGGGGAGCGGAGACTATCGCGCATTGTTCACAGCGACCACAGGGCCAAAGTGCGACAAATCAACCGCACCTACAACAGTGGTGTTCAGGGTAATGTTCCATAGCACACAGTTCATCACAGCCTTCTGCGCATGGGCCTGCATAGCCAAAGACCCAGCCCATTTACCATGCTCACAGCACATCATCGCCAACAACGCATTAAATAGGCGAGATTGGATCGTGGATGATTGAAAGTGGCTTGGTCTGACGAAACAAGATTCTTGGTGCGTCACGTTGCTTGGTCTGACGAAACAAGATTCCTGGTGCGTCACGAAGATTCCTGGTGCGTCATTCGTAAGAGAGATCCTCGGCCAAGCGCGGATACGCCGATTACCAACGGAGGCTATGGCACCTGGATGGGCGGAAACCGGCAGGCGGCGGGGTGTAATGCTGTGGGCGATGTTTTTTTGGGGACACTTTAGGCCCCATTATACCAATAGCACAATCCATGACAGCTGTCAAATACCTGAACATCGTTGCTGACCAAGCTCCTCCATTCATGGCAACTGTGTTCCCTGCTGGTGATCGCCATCACCAACGTCATAATGCGCCATGCCACACTGCCAGAATCCTCAAGGGTTGGTTCAAGAAACATGCTGATGACCTTCCGTTGATGCCCTGTCCTCCAATATCACCTGACATGAACCCAATCGCAGATTTGTGGTTGGACGTGGAAAAACGGGTTTCGCGCTAAATCACCACCACCCACGAAATGTACGGGAACAGGAGGACCTGCTGTTGACATTATGGTACCACATACCCGAGAATACCTATCGCCACCTCATCGAGTCGATGCCTCGTCGAGTGGCAGCTTTTCCGGCTAAAAGGGGTCTTACAGCTTATTATGTAGGTGGTCATAATATAATGGCTCATCAGTGTACTTCCAGCAGGATAATGCGCACAGTACTCGTTGAACAGTGGTTCAGGAGGAAGACAGTGACTTCAAGGTGCTAAAAACGCCCCCACATTCCCAAAATATTGACCCATCAAACATCTGTGGGGTGAGATTCAGAGAGCCATTCGTAAGAGAGATCCTCGTTCAGCGAACATTTGGCATCTGACGAAAGGTACCACATCCGCTTAGCTAAACATGCCTATAAAATGATATCAGCACCTCCTTTAATGTATGTCACATACAATCGAGGCTGTTTATAACGAAGTAAATTTCTCCGTCGTTTTTGGTCCACGCCGGGAATCGAACCCGAGTCCACTTATTCCGAAACAAGTCGCTTACCAACTGAGCTACGCGGACGTTCGTTCTTACTGCTATCTGCCTTTCTGTCATGTGCGTCCTGCGGGGCAGGCACGTCACATCTCCCTCCCCCTCCCCCCCCGAAAGAGGGCCGGTGGCATGGCCCACGGGTAAGCCGTGAAACGAGCACTTGAGAACTCCCAGTCAATCTGGTGTGTTGAATGCAACATCACACACATTTCATTTTTCGAAGCGCTGAAGAAGGGATTCTCTTATTTTTCCTATCTCGCGGTGTGGAAAGAACACATCACACCATCGCGAGATCTTTGACGGCCGGGTCATCCGGGAAATTCGGGCGCCATTATAGCGAAGTAAATTTCTTCGTCATTTTTGGTACACGCCGGGAATCGAACCCTAGTCCACTTGTTCCGGAATAAGTGGACTCGGGTTCGATACGCGGCGTGGATCAAAATGACGGAGAAATTTACTTCTTTATACTGTGTTGAAAGACAAGGACGGCAGGCCAGCCAAACACGTTATTAGGTATGTGTTCCTAATAAATTACTACCTCATGAATTTTACACTCAGAGCTCTCAACCCTCTATTCAAAATGATTTTTATTTCAGTTAAGAATTTTTTTTCACGACGAATGCTGTGGTCGGTATTGTAGTATCTTGCAGTTCAAATGTATTAAGAAAGTGGACAATACAGTTTTTCAACAAAATGCACTCAGTTGACAAAACATCAGATATAGCTACCTATTGGGTGTGTTCATAAGTTCTACCCGTTTTGCTAGGTATCGTCCACATCATCGAAGGTTTGGAGAGCGAAGGCGTTCTGTAACGATCGAAACAGGTGGCAGTCCGTAGGTGCCAGGTCAGGGAAATACGCTGGGTGAGGTAATATTTCCCAACCAAAGTCCAGTAAGTTTTGCCGAGTGATTAAAGCAGCATAAGGTCTGGCGTTATCATGATGAGGGCTCACGCCTTTGCGATTGACAAGTGCTAGCAGCTTCGATGTTAATTGTCCTCGCAATTGGTCCAACTGTTTGCAGTAGAAGTCAGCGTTTGTCGTTCTGTTAGGTGCCAAGACTTCTCAGTGGATTATTTCCTGCACATCCCACCAAACACTCGACAAAACCTTTTTGGGCTGCAGTCCTTCTTTTGAGGTCTTTATGGAGGTCCGCACCTTGGCATACGGTTCGTTGACGCTTTACATTAAGGTACAGTAGCCGCCCCGGTGGCGCAGTGGTCTAAGGCGATGGCCTCTGATCATTCGTCCAAAAGGGGTCCGGGTTCGAATCCCGGTGAGGCATGGATTTTGTGTTTGTCTTACGGCACTGGCTCTCTCCCTTCCCTGGAACCAGCGACCTTAAATTAGGGACGGGCGACTGCTTATAGCCCATTGAGTTGCTCACAGTAGTCGTTAAACCTCCAATAAAAAAAAAAAAGTACAGCACGCATTTCTCATCACCCGCTTTACATTACGGTACAGTACGCATTTCTCATAACCCGTTACAATTCGTCCCTAAAACGGTTCATTTCTGTGACAAGAAAGCTAAGAAACACAGGTACGGATTCTCTCTTCTCGTTGCTTTGCAGAAAGCTGGTGCGGAACCCAATTATCGGACTTGGTGATGAACCCAAGCGCATGCATCCGTCTTTCGACTGTTGTTCTGTGTACCGACAACGTTTCCTCTAATTCCTGAACGGTTGAATGAGGGACATTTTTTATGGCTTGGTCCACATCCTCGTCATAAACCACGGATGGACACCAAGGACGTGGTTGATCTTTACGGTTTCTGTATCCGTCCCGGAATTTCCGAAACCAACGGCGACATGTGATATCATCAACGTCATCCTCCCTGTACACTTGACAGATGATGCGGCAAGCCGCGGTTGCAGTATTGCCTTTATCGGACTCGTACAGTAAACAATGTCTAATGTGCACCTTTTCGAATGCCATGTTACCTCGTCCGTGATTTCCGTTAAGGATGACTTACTCGGACAAACTTAGTGCCTCTATATGATCTGCTGCTCAACGCTTTACTGACCGAAAATTCGGCATCGCAGCGTCATCTGTGACGTATCCACTCAGATCGCAATTTTCATCTATTACAAAAACGAAAAGAACTTTTGCACACACCGACCGACACCGTACTAATATATGTCAATAAATAATCCGTTGCGTTTCTCTTCTAGGTGTCCGGTGACTTTTGTCAATAAAGTGTATAATTTGGTAGTGACCTCCTCCGTACCACAAAAAAAATATTTACGCAATAAACAAATTTATGATATCTGAACAAACGTAACAATATTTGATCAAGAATATGTGATGCACGTGTTAGTGTTCATCAATGATCAACAGCATTATGTGCTTTCACATTTGGAACAGGATAGGAATGACGTTACAAACGTGTAGGTACTTGAGAAAAAGAAGCTGACTTTATTGATTTGCAAAATTCCACACATATTCACCGCGTGGAGACGAAGTTCTAATTTATTTCGTGCAGCTGCAACTTAATATTTCAAAGTCATTTATGTTTTGGCTCTCTTCGAATAAACAAGCAATGTATATTGTGGTTTATTTGTCTCAAAATAGAAAATATGCCCCCTAAACGAAAATAATCTGGGGAGGATGTAGCTGACAAGAGGGAGGCAGCAAAAAAAACGAAAGGCGGAGCGAGAAAGGGCCCTTCGGGAAAGTATGACTGTTGTCCAAAGATAATGCGACCGGTATCGCTATTGCTTGGCAAATATGACTTATCAGACGTTAGAAAATGTTGGAATGTATCTGGTTAACCGGTGTTTAGCCACGGATAGATGGATTAGCAGGGAAGCGATAGGAGATCAAGCTCCTCGTGCTGGATTCTGGGTAACGCCAAAAGATCTACCAAATTCTGAGTCTTATGCCCATTGTAGGACGGGCTGTTTTGCTATAAATAAATAATAAAAAAAATTGCTCTGGAAATCTTATTTTTCCGGGTCATTATTGACAGGTTTTCACCAATAAATAAATAATTAAAAAAAATTGCTCTCGATATCTTATTTTTCCCTTCATTATTGACGGGATTTCACCTATATTCAATAAATAAATAATAAAAAAAATTGCTCTCGAAATCTCATTTTCCCCGTCAATAATGACGGGGAAAATAATTTAAAAATATTGCTCTCGATATCTTATTTTCCCCCGTCATTTTTGACGGGCTTTCACATATATTCAATAAATAAATCATTTAAAAAAACTGCTCTTGATATTTTATTTTTTCCCGTCATTATTGACGGGATTTCACCTATATTCAATAAATAAATAATTAAAAAAAGTTGTTCTAGATATCATATTTTCCCCCGTCATTATTGACGGGCTTTCACCTATATTCAATAAATAAATAATTTAAAAAAGTTTCTCTCGTTATCTTATTTTCCCCCGTCATTATTGACAGGCTTTCACCAATATTCAATAAATAAATAATTTAAAAATATTGCTCTCGATATCTTATTTTTCCTCGTCATTTTTGACGGTCTTTCACCTATATTCAATAAATAAATAATAAAAAAAAATTGCTCTTGATATTTTATTTTTTCCCGTCATTATTGACGGGCTTTCACCAATATTCAATAAATAAATTATTTAAAAAATTGCTTTCGATATCTTTTCCCCTGTCATTATTGACGGGCTTCTAAAAAATAAATCATTTAAAAAAGTTGCTCTCGATATCTTATTTTTCCCCGTCATTATTGACGGGTCTTTCACCTATATTCAATAAATAAATAATTTAAAAAAATGCTCTAAATATCATATTTTTCCCCGTCATTATTGTTGGCTTTCACTTAATCTCTAATATTTTGTGCATGGAATGTATGCCATAATAATTAGTGCCACGGTTCAATTTCACTTTACTACATGTTAATCACTTCTCGAGTTTCTGAAAAAACGTCAGAGATCAGCTGGGAGAAAATCAAATACGTTTTGAAGAATGCTCTCATTGCGGTGTAGCAGTCAAATTTTTCTTATAATCTTTTGGGGAAAGATAAAGTCTGAAATAAATTACATATAAAGTTCTGTAGGAATGGATTCAGACAAGTTCAATATTCCCAAATGCCTTTCTAAGGCGGCAAGATACCGGCAGAAATATTTACAGAAGCGGAAATAGGAAAAAGAAAGTTGGAAGGAAAATATTTTGAACGAAAATCCCCAGACCTTTTTTAATCTCACGCTTTCCGATTTGGAGCTGCCACCTTCCGGGACGACAATAAGCCGTTAAGTCCCTAAGCATTGTCTCTAGCGGATTTTCATTTTCCGATGCTTAAAACTGGTGTGTCTTGTGTTGTTGTTGATGATGCTTTAGAATTGGAAGCGGTAGATAATAACTTTTACGGGCAGTATTTCTTTTTATCAAAACATTTCCGAAACTATGAAAAACCCATGCAATAAAAAAAACAAAAAAAAACTAGATGCGGCACTAGTATAAAAAAGGCATTTCAAAATAAAATATAAACCCCAGAAACAGGATTTAACATTATTCTCCAAGCAAGACGACTACAATAGAAGGAACTGAAACAATACATTCCGGACACACAGCGAACAATTGGTAACAGACTCCGGAAATACAATGAACAACTGAACAAAAACAGAGAGGATTTCACTTCTCTGTTGCTCTAATATTCTTTTACATCTTGAGATTTGCGATTCGTTTCTTTTCATTGAAGCAGTAAGCCGATATTTTAATCTCCCTTTTCAAGGATTCAAAGAAAAACTTTCCCTTCTTTAGGAAACTTTTCGTTGTTTCTTTAATGTGGTGGACTTTATATTTCACAAAATTCTTAAGGAGCATTTTTCAGCTGTACAAATACTAAGTTAACTGGAAATACTATATACACTATATTGACAAAAGTCACCGGGCACCACTTCAAAAGCAAATGAACAGACCGCTGCGATGTGAAGATGCTCGGTACAGCTGTAAAAAAAAAAAAAAAAAAAAAAAACAAGCCTGCAGCTCACAGCTATCATATCGCACTGTGATGTTTAGTGAAAATGTGAAAATGTCGCGGCGGGAGAGAACTGACTTTGAGAAAGGAAAGATTGTTGGGTGTTTTATTAGTGGGTTGTTCAAAAGAGAAACCGAGAGGCGTTTGAACATACCCAAGTCAACTGTTTTGGATGTACTGAATACGTGGAAGACACATAGCGTGCCTGAAGCAGCAAAACGTTCTGGCAGATCAAACAAAATCAATTATAGAAGACGTCGAAGCCTCAGGAAAGTCGTTACAGCTAATCGACGGAGTACTGTACAGGTGAGTAAAAATGCTGGAACCCCGGAATGTACACGTACCATTCGCAGAGAACTTCATTCCATGGGTTTCGTGCCCGTGTGGCTGCTCATAAACCTTTCATCTCCACTTGGAATGTTACTCGTCGTTTAGCATGGTGTAAAGAACATTTATCGTGGGCCGTAGATCAATGGAAACGGGTCCTACAGAATGATGAATCCAGATACACGATCCATCAGTCTGATGGCCGTTTGCGGGTATGATGGGAGCCGGGGGAACGCTATTTGGTACAGTGTTCTGATCCTACGGTCAAGTTTGGAGCTGACAGTGTATTCGTGTGGGGGTGTTTTTCGTGGTAAGGTCCCGGCCCTTTGGTTATCGTGGACAAACCTGTTAACCAGCACGTATACCTCGATATTTTGGACAAATATGCCCTACCAACTCTGTGGCAATATTATGGAACCGTTGGCACCAGCAGGATAACGCACCGATCCCAAAAGCAAGATTTCAATATGGCTTTATTGGGTTTCGTGGGACCAATGCACAAAATACAGGAAAATGCATAGCAGGATAAAACTATAATAATTACAGAGCGATATGTGCAACACAAGGTAATGGGAGAGCAGGTTAACTAAGTATCCTGGGATTGCAAAAGCATGGTAATGACACAAAAAGTCTGTAGTACTCAATCTGGGCAAGCAGAGGTTGTGACAAGGCAAGATGCAGCACGTAGGAAAGTTCACCAAGGCAGGGAATGGCACATACTTAGCAAACGGGAGCAGGGTTGAAGCGAAGATGGCACGGAGGAAGACAACTCAGGACGGCGTGTAAGAGTCACAACAGAACAGCTAGATGCCGGGACGATCAGAGAACACATGCATAGGCGCTACGGGGGAACCAAAGTCCTCAAGGGGATGATACTGGAGAGATCAAGAAGCACGAGCAGCACGTAAACCAGTAGCACACTAAATAAGTAGTAGAAACACACTTGAGTGGTGACTGAGCGTATGACACATAAATACCGTGAGATGGAATGCAGATCACACGAGTGTCCAGAGAGGAGACTATAGGAAAGAGGCAACATAAACATGAGAAAATGAAAACCTTCATTCGGGTAAGTAACCTTTTCATCCGAATGTGATTTAAGGCTATTAATAGCGGCGAGAATGTGATTTTAGATTGAAGAACCGACCGAAAAAACCACGGGATATTTTCTTTCCTGCAGGAGAGCAAAAGCGTTAGAGATACATATGAGGTCCGTGACCATTTTGGAGCGAGTGACCGAATCATGTGAAACGAAAAGAGAATCAACAGCATCATGACAAGTAGCGGAGAAGAACAGCGGAGATGCTGTATCAAGTGAGAGAGTCGCTGTATAATGAGGGTCTTCCTGAAGAGTAGCAGAGAAGACGGGATCATCCAGAAGACGGACAAAAGCGGCTACAAGTGGCCTGGGAACATATCCAGGAGGAAAACGGTGTGAAGAAGGCCGAGACACAGTGGCACGCTTAGCGCGAGTCCTGTGATTCGGCCGGCGACGATGATTCGTGGTTGGAGTGATGCCAGTAAGAGGATGTTGATGAAGAGTAGAAAATGGTGGAGATGGAGCCGCAGAAACCTTAGTACTGGTACTGTAGAAAGCGGAGAGCGAATATATGGAACGAGAACGGTGGAGTTGGGCGAAATGCTATCAGAGAGAGGACAAGGAAGGCGAATGGAGGAGATGCGGGACGCAAGTCCGGAAGAATAGCAAAACGAGACAGTGGGGATCGATCTCGTGGACCGGAGTACGATGCGAAGGCAACAACGCTGGAAGCATAAGAGGAGCTGCCTGAGAGTGTGGCAGGCGGAGAGCACACCGAGGTACTTGACTCAGTGGGCGATTGATGATCACCAGAGGGCAATGAAGCAGGCGTACACGGTGAAGAAGATGTAACAAAAAATGGAAAAGCCATAGTTGTCGGAAATCCTGGTGAAGACGAGGGGGACATCTGTGCAGGCGAAGCAGGAGCGACGGTGAGTTGAGACTAAGCACTGACTTTAGAAGAAGAAGAGACAAGGGAGACTGACGGAGAAACCGTAGCAAGATGAAACGAAGCAGGAACAAGCGTTCTCACTGTATCCGCGATTGGGGACCCAGGCAGGGAAGGAAAGAGACCAACAGAAGCAGACCTCGGAAACAAAAAAGGAGGCGAAGGAGAATAAATAAGGGAAGAAGAAATATTGGCAACTGGAAGTGAAGATGAAAGTTGTTTAACGGGAACATGAGCAGGCGACGGGAAAAAGGAGGAATAATCGATCAGGCACTGCGAGTGATGGCGACCAGGCTGTTTGAAGGAGAAACGGTGCTAGGCTGTGAACTCATTAACAGAGATTTTGTGATGACCACAGATGACTCAGAAAGTAGTGGGACAAGAGGAGATGGAGTCCATGTCCGGGAAGGTGACCAAGGCTTGACGGCGGAAGCCTAAGTAAGGGCGATCTTCTTGATCAGTTTAACCGATTAAGGAGATCGCCATTACTCAAGCGCCCACGTCGTGAAAGAAAAGAAACTAAAAACTCATCCGAAACTTTCGGAGGTACAGAACACAAATTGAGATGGGCAGGACAATGTGCTAAGTAAATAGGGACCAAACTGTGGTCTCCAACAGAAAGACTAGTCGACAGGACTTCAGAAACAAATTCAGGTGTAGAGAAGTAAACAAGAACCGACTTAGGTTTTCTGGCAAAATGTGTAATGGCACCAGGAGGGAGAAAGGAAAGTGCTGACATATAGGCGTGTAGCTTAACATTGGTCAAGGCGTCGAACTTGACCCCTACACGAAGAGTTGAAAGCATGGACTTACCAAGCTCGCATGATTCGGAGACATGTGCAACAAGCGTGGACCCTTGACGGGAAATGTAGGAGTCCATAAATGACGAGAAGAATGTAAAAGATAGTGAGCACTTTGCTGCAACACGAGATAGAGATGACTCGTCGAAGGACGGATCTAACTCGGTAGGGTGACGAGACGCGGAGGTATCACTTGGAAGTGTGAGCGGGAATCCAAAACCGGAGGTAAAAGCACAAACCATGGTGTAGGCGTAAAGTCGTAGTAGTGATGGAACCGCAGAAACACTGCGAGGAGGTGAGTCACAGGAAGGCAATCAGCAAGGTCGCGCGGAAACACCGTAGATGGATGGAGCGCTGAGAAGGCAGCCGGTGCACTGGGTAAGGCAGCGCGGAGAACCAGTCTTGATGGGTGGAGCACACACTCGGGAGACAAAACGCAGCAACAAGCAGCAGAAAGGCTGTAGTGCGTAGAAGACAGGTAGAGAGCACAGAGTCAAGGCAAGTCCCGATGGGCAGTTGGTAAACATACCCAACAAGATGAAATATGGAGGAATATCGGTAATATATGCACTTAACAACACCGAAAAGTTGCCAGGAAGATAGCTGTCAGCTCCGGGCACGTGTGAAGCACGCTGCAAAGGAGTTTCAGGCACTGAAACAAGCAACACCGGGCACGTGTGAAGCACGCTGCAAAGGAGTTTCAGGCACTGAAACAAGCAACACCGGGCACACACTCCACAATGTAGTAGGGCAAAGTCAGTAAGTAGAATTATGACTGGATATCAGGGAAATATGCTTATTTCCTCTCAGGAAAGTAGCGAGAAAGAGAGCGCAGACTTTTATACTCAAGCGGAGCGCAAACTTAGGGTGCAACAAGCATTTTAAACTATCAAACTGGGCAAAACGTAAGGAACTCGAGAGGGTACGTAAAGCAAGCCATAAACCAAGGACTGTTATAGCGTGGTTTGACGATAATTCCGTGTCGTGTGTGGACTGGCGAGCACAGAGACATGGCCTTAATCCCATAGAGCACCTATGGAATGAATTAGAGCGCCGCATAAGAAGTTTGGAACGGAGGCCTACTGCTAAGAAACAGTTAGCGGCAGCGTTATGTACTGAATGGAAGCGCATAACTATCTCTGGTTCCAAAACCTTGTCGAAAGCAATTTCTCGAAGGGTCAGTGCATGCATTAAAACTAAAGGTGGACCAGCACCGTATCAATGTATGTCAATAAATACTATGTTGTGTTTCTCTTTTAGGTCTCCAGTGACTTTTGCCAATATACTGTATACAAAGGCCCTTCCATAAAATTTGAGACTAAATTTTTTTTGAGATGGCAGCAGTGCGAAGGGGGGGATAACCACGCAGAGGACTAACTAAATTAAGGAAGTATCTACTATTGCAACAGTTATTAGCCGTGGCAGACAATTCTGTTTAAGGTACGTCTGCATTTCGCCATACAGCTATGTAGGTGAGTGATTCAGAGTTAAGAAATGAAATGCTTTGTGCGATAAAATTTTGCTATCGTTTGGGTGAACCAACGATTTTTAGATAGCACCATGATTTCAAAAAACGGGATTTGTTGGCAGAACTCGCACTTAGGACTAATCGACCTGAAAGTGTTGTTACGGAGCGTATTGTTAACACTGTTTGGACACTCCTGCAAGAAGATCTAGAAATGAGGTGGGAAGACATAGCGGCATCAACTAATATTTCAAAAACGTCGGCATTCCGCATTCTACGCTAGAAATTACTACTACATCGTGTGTGTTCCAGATGGGTACCTCATCACCTGACAAGATAACAATTGTTAGCCAAGTTCAGGTGTATCATGGGTGGAAACAATTGATTGCCATGGATCCAAACTTTCTAAACACAGTAATAATTACCGATGAAAGATGGATCCACTATTTCGACCGCCTCGCAAAGCGCGCAACGAGTGTCTGCAAACACACAGGCTCGCCTCCTCCAAAAAAGTTCGCCACACCAAATCAGCTGCTAAGGTGATGATGACAATTTTCTTTGATCACAAATGTGTAGTCTACATCATGCCGTTCCTCCACAAATTATTGTGAATGCTGAGTATTACATTTCAGTCTTGTAGCTTCTGCGACACGTGTCGATTACGCAACTGGAACTTGTAGACAAGTGGACCCCACACCATGATGACGCCCGTCCACATGTGGCTGCTTGTGTTCAACAATTTCTTAGGAAATGCAGTATTGTAATAATGCCACTGCCTGCTTACAGTCCTGACCTCGCACCTTGAGACTTCTGGTTGTTTCCAACAATGAAAGAGAGGTTGCGTGGCGCAACGTTCAACACAGGTGCTGCCGTTATTCAAGCTGTACAGGGGTTGCTAAAGCAGCTTCCACAGAATGCCTCCGCCACATGCTTTGAAAAGTGGACTGAACGACTGGACTGTTGCATATCATCCGTGACAAAATACTTCGAGAAATAATAGCATATATTTTGCTGTACCTATATTTCTTCATTTTGTGTGATTTTACTCTGAGTTTTGATGGAATGACCGTTGACTATCTTCTCCACCGGTTTCAAATGACGCGTATATTCAAAATAGGTGGTAATGCAACAATTTGCTGACTTTCCGTGCTTTCAAATGATATATACATTCAAAGTAGGGGATAGTAAAATAGCATTATGTATCATCTTTGCAGACTATTTTCTTACCTCAAAGAGCATTTCGGAGGTCATGGTGAACAGGCAAACAGCCAAGTCCCCAATGGCCAAATTAAGGATAAAGATGTTTACCCTCGATGACCTTTTTCTGTATCTGGACCTTGACAGGACCAGTACGATAATGGTATTACCAATGAGTGTGGCCACCATGATGACTGCCAGAGTGACAACACGTTGAATGAGTTCTGGCGTCCACACCGCACCTTCTGGAAAAAACGTTGTATTGGTTTCAGGAATATACGAAGAAATGTTGTCCTCAATGATAATCGAAGAAGAGGCAGATGTTGCTGAAGATGACGCGTTGGTTTCTTCCACGGAAGGTGGAATCATAATGAACATGGACACCATCCAAAAAAGGAAGATAAGAACCAAGGAAGGCCTTCTCATGCTGTCCGTGGAGAATAAAATGCAAGTCTCCCCATATCATAGGAGATGAAGGACCTGAAATATGAGAAAATTGGGAATCAAAAATAATGAAGAAATCAACATGAACTGCAAAAAAGCCAAGAAACATAACATCGAGTTGGGTGTAATGCATTAGATTTTAGAATAGGACTTTCAGAGCATAAATTTACTATCATAGTCCTGTCATAAACGGAATTATACTGCTATGTCTTTAAGTAGGATAATGATGCACCTGCAAAACTAGGAGTTATATCAAAGAGTACTGCGTGCTGTTACAATAACTAGTTATTCCTGAAATAACTTTTCCAATACGTTGTGTAAAAAATGAGGTAAATGAACGAATCTGAACAAAAGCAAATGAACGAATCAGCTGCGTTTTTAAAATGCACGGTACAGCTGAAAACGGTATAAAACAAGCCTGCAGCTGACTGCGATCATTACGCACTTTTATGTTCGGTGCAAATGTCGCGGTGGGAATGAACTGACTTTGAGAAGGGAAAGATTGTTGGGTGTTATATTAGTGGGTTGTCCATAACAGAAACCGAGAGGCGTTTAAACATTCCCATGTCAAATGTTTTGGATGTACTGAATACGTGGAAGACACATGGCGTGGCTGAAGCAGCAAAACGTACCCGCAGACAAAGACAAAAGGAAATCAGTGATAGAGGACGTCGAAGCCCCAGGAGAGTCGTTACAGTTAATCGACGGAGTACTGCACAAGACCTCAGTGTATAGGTGAGTGTAATTAATGGAACCTCGGTATGTACACGTACCATTCGCAGAAAACTTCATTCTATGAGTTACCCTGGTCGTGCGGTTGCTCATGAGCTTTTCATCTCCACTCGGAATGCTACTCGTCGTTTAGCATGGTGTAAATAACATTTATCGTGGACCGTAGGTAAATGGAAAAGGGTCCTATGAACTGATAAATTCAGATACACGATCGTTCAGTCTGATGGCCGTGTGTGGGTATGGCGACAGCCGGGGAACGCTAATTACCACAGTGTACGGTTCCTACGGTCAAGTTTGGAGCTAGCAGTGAACTCGTGTGCGGATGTTTTTCGTGGTATGGCCCCGGCCCATTGGTTATCGTGGACAAACATGTTGACCAACACGTCTAACTCGACATTCTGGACAATTACGCTCTACCAACTCTGTGGAAATACTATGGAACCGAGCCTTGTTGGTACCAGCAGGATAATGCACCGAGCCATAAAGCAAGGACTGTTGCGGCGTGGTTTGACGATAATTCCGTATCGTGTGTGTACTGGGCATCGCAGAGCCCTGATCTTAATCCCATAGATTACCTATGGGATAAATTAAAGCGCCGCATAAGAAGTTTGGAACCGAGGCCTACTACACTGGCGTGCAAAAATTAAGGACAAGACGGTTTTTAGAATTTAACGTCGTGCAGAAATGCTCCACACCGATTCAAATCATACCATAAGATCCCCAAGATGTAAGAATATAGGACAAGTGAGCAAAACCACACAAACAAGGAATCCAAAGGATACAAAGGCACTTTCTTGTAAAAGTAGCTTCTAGTACAACTGGAAAGAAGACAAAAACGTCCGTGTGACAGGCGGCTGCAAAGAAAAATCCAGTCTTTAGTAGGGGATATGATCACCCCTGACAGCGTTGCAGGATTTACAACGTCTGTCCATGCTGAGGACGAGGTTGTCAAGGAGCTGTTGAGACATCGCGGCCCATTCCTCTTGTAGCGCCTATCGCAGCTGCGGAATCGTTGCTGGCGGCTGGTGACGTACTGCCAAGCGTCTCCCGAGAAGGTCCCACACGTGTACGATTGTATTTACGTCCGGGGACCTTGCTGGCCAATCCATGCGTTGAATATCTTAACTCTCCAACAGCTCTGCGACAACCACTGTACGATGAGGTGCAGCGTTGTCGTACATGAAGAGGAACTCAGGACCCACAGCACCTCTAAACAGACGCACGTGAGGCAGGAGAACCTCGGTACAATAGCGGACACCAGTGACTGAACCGCCTCGGAAGATGTAGAGGTCAGTACGGCTACCAAGCATGATATCGTCCCAAACGAGAACTCCGCCACCTGCAAACCGGTCCCTTTCGATGATGTTGGAGGTGTGATTGCGTGTTCCCTGCTTTCTTCAGATGTGTATACGTCCAGAACCGCTCGTCAGACTTAATCGGCTCTCATCCGTAAAGAGAATTCGACCCCATTGCTGATGTGTCCAGTTCTTGTGTTTCTGGCACCACAGAAACTGCCGTCTCCGATGAGCCGGCGTTAATGGCACACACCGTACTGGTCGTCGTGCAAATAAACCACCTTTGTGCAGCCTCCTGGCCATGATAAAACGCGATGATGGACGTCCAGTTGTCTGTTGAATGTGTTTTGCGATTTCTCCCGCTGTCTGCCGTCTGTCTCTTTTCGACTGTAGGACAATATACCGGTCGTCTGCCACCGTGGTTGCTCGTGGACGACCACTGATAAACTCTCGGACAGCTGTTCCTGTCGTTTGAAATGCTCTCCAAGCTCGTGAAACGATGCTGTGAGCGATCCCGAACTCCTCGGCCACACTAGTCACACTTCAACCTTGTTCCAACTTCCCAATGACGCGACCTCGGGTAAAGTCATCCAGATGTCGTCTACTGGATGGCCTGTTGGCCATATCATACGGTGGCAGCAACTCGACGTCGTTCAAACCGATGTACACCGAGCAATAGCTTTCACCGAATGGCTGAGCGTACACCGCCCGTGTGCTTTATACCTTTCCGACACCCGCACCCTACTCCATGCTGCATATACGCTCATGTCCTACTGTACCGGACCCTAGTCTATCTCCTGAGTGGTCTTTTGGTACGATCTGCCTGCTCGTTCCGCTGTTATGCTATCTTCTTCTCTTCGTCCCTTCTGTGTTCCAAAACCTTGTCGAAAGCATGTCTCGAAAGGTCAGTGCATGCATTAAAGCCAAAGGTGGAGCGACACCGTACTAATGTATGTCAATAACTGCTCTTTTATGCTTCTCTTCTAGATGTCCGGTTACGTTTGTCAATAAAGTGTATTTAGAACAAAAAATTGAAGTACTCGCCACCCATCCGGAAAATTTTGCATGAAAAGGCTTAGGAAAAATATGGAAATTGGGGGTCACAGCGATATTCGTCTTACACAGGAAAATATTGCTAAATAGGATGTTTACAAGCGCATGTACACTGCGTTAGCTTTGCATTAAGAACGCATACATAATAACGCCTTGGTCTACCTTTCTGTGCAGTTATGGTTTGTAGGCGCCCAGGAACAGATTCTAGAAGATGTCGAACATTCTCTATGCGGAAATTGACCCATGTCCGCTGCAGCAGCTCCTAGAGTAAAGACGCATTCTGTGGAGGAGGATCAGCAGTTCTCACACGCCTTTCTAGGGTATCTGATAAATGTTCAATTCAGTAACTGTCAGTGAACTTTGGAGGCCGAGGCAGTGTAGCGAAATCGTTGTCGTTTTCCAGCAAACCACTCTACATATACACGCGCCCAATTACAAGGTGCGCTGTCCTGTTCAAAGAGAGCAGTGTGGTCCAAGTAAGGCTCCTGTAGATGTGGATGGACATGGTCGGCTAACAGGTCCCCAAACCATTTAGTAATTGTAGGATGATAACCAACGGACCTAGGGCTTCCCAGAAAAGAAGCAGCCCAGACCAGAACATCACCTTTACCGGCCTGTTGAACCTCAACTGTGCAATTAGAGAATAGGGTCTCATGCTGTTAACGCCATGAACGAACTCGGCCATAAGCGTAGTGCAGCGGGAAACGGAACCCATTAATGCAGGTGCTCTTCATCCATCTGTCCAAGGTTCATTGCCAACGTTCCTTGGCCCATGAGAGGCGCGCTGTTTGCGATGACTGAGCGTCATCATGGGTACCCTTGTTGATCCAGGCTTTGGAACCCCAGTTCAGCAAGGTACCGCGCATGGTGTATGTAGAAATAAATCTAAATGCACCGCTATTGTACTAGCGGGTGAGCTGGGTGACTGTTACACGTCGTTGCTGAGATACCAGTGGTGACATCCGACGCGCACCTCTAGGATGAACCGCGTGTGGCTGACGAATGTTTACCCTTTTGCTGGATGTCTATGCATAGCTAATCCAGTCCTGGTACACCCTTGCTACAGCAACACGGGAGCAGCCAACAACTGTGGCTGACCAATGTGAGCCCTTCTGCTGGGTGTCTCTGCATGGTTAATTCAGTCCTGGTACACCCTTGATACAATAGTACGAGAGCAGTCAACAAGTGTGGCTGACCAATGTGAGCTCTTCTTTTGGATGTCTGTGCATGATTAATCCAGCCCTGGTACATCCGTGTTACAGCAGCACAGTAGCAGCCAATAAGTGTGGCTGACCAATATGAGCCCTTCTGCTGGATGTCTGTGCATGGTTATTTCAGTTCTGGTACACTCTTGATACAGTAGAACGGGAGCATCCAAGAAGTGTGGCTGACCAGTGTGAGCCCTTCTGCTGGATGTCTCTGCATGGTTAACCCACTCATGGTACATCCATGGTACAGTAGTACGGGGGCAGCTAACAAGTGTGACTGACCAATGTGAGCCCTTCTTCTGGATGTCTTTGCATGGTTAATTCAGTCTTGGTACACCTTTATAGTAGTACGGAAGCAGCCAACAAGTGTGGCTGACCAATGTGAGCCTTTCTGTTGGACGTCTGTGCATGGTTAATCCAGTCCTGGTACACCCTTGATACAATAGTACGTGAGGATTAAACAAGTGCAGCTGTTTCCAAAATACTGGCACCTGCCCTGCGAGCACTAACTGTCTGGCCGCAGTCAAACTGGCTTACAGCGACAAGCTTCCCTATTACTGCAAAACGATTTGATTACTGATTACGTATACAGATGATAGGTGTTCACAATTTATAGTAGTCGCACGTGATGTTGATATCACGTGGTACTTCGTTATCGCTCCGAATATGTATAACTGGGGTTTTTCGTAATGCAAAGCTAACTCAGTGTACGTGGTATGGCTATTGAATAACAATGACCCTATAACTTTAGTTAAATAAAAGATTTTACATTTTCACCTCTTATCACCTTCAAGGCACTCTCGTTCCGTATCAACACACCGTTGCATTCTTATTTTCTATTGGGAAAAACAGTGATGTAGCTGATCTGGTAGAATCGCTTTGAGAAGGTTGGTTCTTCTCTTTACCACAGTAGCTGAAACAAAACGGGTCCCCTTGAGTTCAAATTTGACTTTAGGGAAAAGAAAAGTCGCATGAGGCCGAATCTTGCGAGAAAGCAGGATATTGAAGCAATTTTGACACGCGCTTTGCCCTAGTGTAGGATGAAGCGATTGTTTTTCAACTCTGGCATCCGTCTTCTGAATCGCTATCTTAAATTCACCAGAACATGTTTTCAGTAATGCCGGTTGACTCTTGCTCGATTGATTACCCACTCGACCAAAGTTTAACGCTGAATGTCAAACAAAACTTTTCCATGTCCTTGAACAGTACTTTTCTCATTCTTTTGCGAAATTAGTTTCTTGCAATGCATCGACAGTTTTTTCTTTCAGGGTCGCACTGGGAGGTCCAGGTTTCATCATAAGTGATAACACTCTCTAAAAGAGAATATCAGCACAAATTCGCTTGCATATGTCCCTTTGTTCAGGAGTGAGAAGTTTCGAAGCCATCTTGAAACAAACTTTGGCCATGTTTAGACTTTCATTCAAAATTTTCCTAACGCTCACTTTATCAATGCTTAACATCCCTGCTATCATTCTAACACTCAGTCGTTGATAATTTCAAAAATCAAATTTTGTCCGCACAGGCTTCTGCTTTTGAAGTGTTCCAGCGTCGAGGACGTTCGTCGTCTTCAATGCCTTCCCGGCCTTCACAGAACCTCTTATGCCACCCAGAAACACGCGCATGTGACATGCCTTTTACCCTTGTATCCCTCACGTAACATACGAAACGTCTCTGTAGGCGTTTTCTTTCATGTTTATTCATTGCTCAGTTCTGAGCAACGAATAAACTTGAAATTCCTTCGTGGGAATTGAACACGTCTAATTTTAATGACACATGTCACCGAACTAAGAGTAAATTACACTTTGCATTTCCGGTAATGGGTAGTTTAAAAGTACGTGGTCTCCCACTAACTTTCGACTTGCACCTCACGTTTCATTCGTCACAAACACAGTGCCATTATTTCATAACCGTATCTAGAACACAATGAAAGAACAGTTTAACAGACCCCCCACCACCACATAGTAACGTGTGTATCCAGTTTTGTCCCTTACAACAGCAGCAACAAGCAGTAGCACGATCTGTTCCATATGTGAGGCAGCAAATGGTCTAATAGTCAGCGTTCGTGACTGCCACGGATAAACCTCAGGTGCGATCCCAGGCAGGTACGAACGCTCGAACCACTAAATATCCGCCGTGCGTCGGATGGGCATGTTAAGCCGTCGGATCCCGGATATTGGCTCCCCGGTAATAAATAAGGGCGTCTACCTCGCTTCCGTGTTACTTTTCCATCGGGCACTCTATCCCAAATCTCCTAGCGTCCTATTTCTTAGGGTTATTTAAGACCTGGGGTAAGACACTCTCTTCCTAAAATCCTCTACATACGATGATGATGATCATCTTTCCCATGTGAAAACGTTCGGAGGATATTGCGGCCCAGAATTCGTTGACAGATATCCGTAAAACGCCAAGAGTTAGCCGGTAGTGGGTCTCGGATTCAAACGAATCTGTTTTCTTAACGCAATTTCTCAATTGGGTTCATATCTAGAGAGTGAGAGAGCTATTCGACGTGAGTTAACACACTGAAACGTTCCTTCAAGTGGTTCTTCACCAAATCGCAGCGACGAGACTGGGCGTTGTTTTATTAAAAGAAGACACACTGCTGGGCGAGATTGATAGCCATGAATAGGTGCAGGTGGTCAGTGAGTTCATCAAGATATTCCCGTACGACATTTGAGGTCTCAGTAGGTACAAGAGGTGCCAAGGTGGCTCATGTAAATAAGCTCCAGAATATTACACAGGCTCTACAGATCTGTAACACCCGACATGACAGTTGGGTTCTATGGTCTCGAGTGGTCTATACATACTTCACAAACACACTCTCGTCGCCGTGTTGTAGTTGCTAGACTTGCCGGAAGCAGCTACCTGTTTCCAGTCTTTCATGGTGCATAGGCGATATTTCTTCACATACAGCAGCCTCATACTGTATTTGCATTACGTCAGTAGCTTAAACTGTCCTTCGTGGGAATTGAAAATTGGTCAGTAGTTTGAGCGGTTTAACATGGGAACCGCATGGATCAATAGCTCAAGCTGCCTAACATAGGTAATGCATGGGTCAATATCTCAAGATGCCGCATGTATTAATTGAGAGCACGTCAGTAGTTTGAGCTGCTTTCGTAGAGGACTGATATTTGATCAGTAACTGGAACTTCCATCAGTGGGGATTCATCAGAGAACAATATTTTAAGCTGCCTTCTGTAAAGGTCAGTCACAGGCAAAAACTGGAGATTCGGCATTGAACCACAGCTTAACCTGCCTTCCGTGGGGATTAATTTTTAACATGGGAACTGCATGGATCAATAGCTCAAGCTGCCTAACATAGGTACTGCATGGGTCAATATCTCAAGATGCCGCATGTATTAATTGAGAGCACGTCAGTAGTTTGAGCTGCTTTCGTAGAGGACTGATATTTGATCAGTAACTGGAACTTCCATCAGTGGGGATTCATCAGAGAACAATATTTTAAGCTGCCTTCTGTAAAGGTCAGTCACAGGCAAAAACTGGAGATTCGGCACTGAACCACAGCTTAACCTGCCTTCCGTGGGGATTAATTTTTAACATGGGAACTGCATGGATCAATAGCTCAAGCTGCCTAACATAGGTACTGCATGGGTCAATATCTCAAGATGCCGCATGTATTAATTGAGAGCACGTCAGTAGTTTGAGCTGCTTTCGTAGAGGACTGATATTTGATCAGTAACTGGAACTTCCATCAGTGGGGATTCATCAGAGAACAATATTTTAAGCTGCCTTCTGTAAAGGTCAGTCACAGGCAAAAACTGGAGATTCGGCACTGAACCACAGCTTAACCTGCCTTCCGTGGGGATTAATTTTTAACATGGGAACTGCATGGATCAATAGCTCAAGCTGCCTAACATAGGTACTACTGCATAGGTCAATATCTCAAGATGCCGCATGTATTAATTGAGAGCACGTCAGTAGTTTGAGCTGCTTTCGTAGAGGACTGATATTTGATCAGTAACTGGAACTTCCATCAGTGGGGATTCATCAGAGAACAATATTTTAAGCTGCCTTCTGTAAAGGTCAGTCACAGGCAAAAACTGGAGATTCGGTACTGAACCACAGAATAACCTGCCTTCCGTGGGGATTAATTTTTAACATGGGAACTGCATGGATCAATAGCTCAAGCTGCCTAACATAGGAACTGCATGGGTCAATATCTCAAGATGCCGCATGTATTAATTGAGAGCACGTCAGTAGTTTGAGCTGCTTTCGTAGAGGACTGATATTTGATCAGTAACTGAAAATTCCATCAGTGGATATTCATCAGAGAACAATATTTTAAGCTGCCTTCTGTAAAGGTCAGTCACAGGCAAAAACTGGAGATTCGGCACTGAACCACAGCTTAACCTGCCTTCCGTAGGGATTAATATTTAACATGGGAACTACATGGATCAACAGCTCAAGCTGCCTAACATAGGTACTGCATGGGTCAATATCTCAAGATGCCGCATGTATTAATTGAGAGCACGTCAGTAGTTTGAGCTGCTTTCGTAGAGGACTGATATTTGATCAGTAACTGGAACTTCCATCAGTGGGGATTCATCAGAGAACAATATTTTAAGCTGCCTTCTGTAAAGGTCAGTCACAGGCAAAAACTGGAGATTCGGCACTGAACCACAGCTTAACCTGCCTTCCGTGGGGATTAATTTTTAACATGGGAACTGCATGGATCAATAGCTCAAGCTGCCTAACATAGGTACTGCATGGGTCAATATCTCAAGATGCCGCATGTATTAATTGAGAGCACGTCAGTAGTTTGAGCTGCTTTCGTAGAGGAACTGATATTTGATCAGTAACTGAAAATTCCATCAGTGGAGATTCATCAGAGAACAATATTTTAAGCTGCCTTCTGTAAAGGTCAGTCACAGGCAAAAACTGGAGATTCGGCACTGAACCACAGCTTAACCTGCCTTCCGTAGGGATTAATATTTAACATGGGAACTGCATGGATCAACAGCTCAAGCTGCCTAACGTAGGTACTGCATGGGTCAATATCTCAAGATGCCGCATGTATTAATTGAGAGCACGTCAGTAGTTTGAGCTGCTTTCGTAGAAGACTGATATTTGATCAGTAACTGGAACTTCCATCAGTGGGGATTCATCAGAGAACAATATTTTAAGCTGACTTCTGTAAAGGTCAGTCACAGGCAAAAACTGGAGATTCGGCACTGAACCACAGCTTAACCTGCCTTCCGTGGGGATTAATTTTTAACATGGGAACTGCATGGATCAATAGCTCAAGCTGCCTAACATAGGTACTGCATGGGTCAATATCTCAAGATGCCGCATGTATTAATTGAGAGCACGTCAGTAGTTTGAGCTGCTTTCGTAGAGGACTGATATTTGATCAGTAACTGGAACTTCCATCAGTGGGGATTCATCAGAGAACAATATTTTAAGCTGCCTTCTGTAAAGGTCAGTCACAGGCAAAAACTGGAGATTCGGCACTGAACCACAGCTTAACCTGCTTTCCGTGGGGATTAATTTTTAACATGGGAACTGCATGGATCAATAGCTCAAGCTGCCTAACATAGGTACTGCATGGGTCAATATCTCAAGATGCCGCATGTATTAATTGAGAGCACGTCAGTAGTTTGAGCTGCTTTCGTAGAGGACTGATATTTGATCAGTAACTGGAACTTCCATCAGTGGGGATTCATCAGAGAACAATATTTTAAGCTGCCTTCTGTAAAGGTCAGTCACAGGCAAAAACTGGAGATTCGGCACTGAACCACAGCTTAACCTGCCTTCCGTGGGGATTAATTTTTAACATGGGAACTGCATGGATCAATAGCTCAAGCTGCCTAACATAGGTACTGCATGGGTCAATATCTCAAGATGCCGCATGTATTAATTGAGAGCACGTCAGTAGTTTGAGCTGCTTTCGTAGAGGACTGATATTTGATCAGTAACTGGAACTTCCATCAGTGGGGATTCATCAGAGAACAATATTCTAAGCTGCCTTCTGTAAAGGTCAGTCACAGGCAAAAACTGGAGATTCGGCACTGAACCACAGCTTAACCTGCCTTCCGTGGGGATTAATTTTTAACATGGGAACTGCATGGATCAATAGCTCAAGCTGCCTAACATAGGTACTGCATGGGTCAATATCTCAAGGTGCCGCATGTATTAATTGAGAACACGTCAGTAGTTTGAGCTGCTTTCGTAGAGGACTGATATTTGATCAGTAACTGGAACTTCCATCAGTGGGGATTCATCAGAGAACAATATTTTAAGCTGCCTTCTGTAAAGGTCAGTCACAGGCAAAAACTGGAGATTCGGCACTGAACCACAGCTTAACCTGCCTTCCGTGGGGATTAATTTTTAACATGGGAACTGCATGGATCAATAGCTCAAGCTGCCTAACATAGGTACTACTGCATGGGTCAATATCTCAAGATGCCGCATGTATTAATTGAGAGCACGTCAGTAGTTTGAGCTGCTTTCGTAGAGGACTGATATTTTTTTTTTTTATTGGAGGTTTAACGACCACCGTGAGCAACTCAATGGGCTATAAGCAGTCGCCCGTCCCTAATTTAGGGTCACTGGTCCCAGGGAAGGGAGAGAGCCAGTGCCGTAAGACAAACACAACATCCATGCCTGACCGGGATTCGAACCCGGACCCCTTACGGACGAATGATCAGAGGCCAGCGCCTTAGACCACTGCGCCACCGGGGCGGCAGGACTGATATTTGATCAGTAACTAGAACTTCCATCAGTGGGGATTCATCAGAGAACAATATTTTAAGCTGCCTTCTGTAAAGGTCAGTCACAGGCAAAAACTGGAGATTCGGCACTGAACCACAGCTTAACCTGCCTTCCGTGGGGATTAATTTTTAACATGGGAACTGCATGGATCAATAGCTCAAGCTGCCTAACATAGGTACTACTGCATGGGTCAATATCTCAAGATGCCGCATGTATTAATTGAGAGCACGTCAGTAGTTTGAGCTGCTTTCGTAGAGGACTGATATTTGATCAGTAACTGGAACTTCCATCAGTGGGGATTCATCAGAGAACAATATTTTAAGCTGCCTTCTGTAAAGGTCAGTCACAGGCAAAAACTGGAGATTCGGTACTGAACCACAGAATAACCTGCCTTCCGTGGGGATTAATTTTTAACATGGGAACTGCATGGATCAATAGCTCAAGCTGCCTAACATAGGAACTGCATGGGTCAATATCTCAAGATGCCGCATGTATTATTTGAGAGCACGTCAGTAGTTTGAGCTGCTTTCGTAGAGGACTGATATTTGATCAGTAACTGAAAATTCCATCAGTGGATATTCATCAGAGAACAATATTTTAAGCTGCCTTCTGTAAAGGTCAGTCACAGGCAAAAACTGGAGATTCGGCACTGAACCACAGCTTAACCTGCCTTCCGTAGGGATTAATATTTAACATGGGAACTGCATGGATCAACAGCTCAAGCTGCCTAACATAGGTACTGCATGGGTCAATATCTCAAGATGCCGCATGTATTAATTGAGAGCACGTCAGTAGTTTGAGCTGCTTTCGTAGAGGACTGATATTTGATCAGTAACTGGAACTTCCATCAGTGGGGATTCATCAGAGAACAATATTTTAAGCTGCCTTCTGTAAAGGTCAGTCACAGGCAAAAACTGGAGATTCGGCACTGAACCACAGCTTAACCTGCCTTCCGTGGGGATTAATTTTTAACATGGGAACTGCATGGATCAATAGCTCAAGCTGCCTAACATAGGTACTGCATGGGTCAATATCTCAAGATGCCGCATGTATTAATTGAGAGCACGTCAGTAGTTTGAGCTGCTTTCGTAGAGGACTGATATTTGATCAGTAACTGGAACTTCCATCAGTGGGGATTCATCAGAGAACAATATTTTAAGCTGCCTTCTGTAAAGGTCAGTCACAGGCAAAAACTGGAGATTCGGCACTGAACCACAGCTTAACCTGCCTTCCGTGGGGATTAATTTTTAACATGGGAACTGCATGGATCAATAGCTCAAGCTGCCTAACATAGGTACTACTGCATGGGTCAATATCTCAAGATGCCGCATGTATTAATTGAGAGCACGTCAGTAGTTTGAGCTGCTTTCGTAGAGGACTGATATTTTTTTTTTTTTTTTTTTTATTGGAGGTTTAACGACCACCGTGAGCAACTCAATGGGCTATAAGCAGTCGCCCGTCCCTAATTTAGGGTCACTGGTCCCAGGGAAGGGAGAGAGCCAGTGCCGTAAGACAAACACAACATCCATGCCTGACCGGGATTCGAACCCGGACCCCTTACGGACGAATGATCAGAGGCCAGCGCCTTAGACCACTGCGCCACCGGGGCGGCAGGACTGATATTTGATCAGTAACTAGAACTTCCATCAGTGGGGATTCATCAGAGAACAATATTTTAAGCTGCCTTCTGTAAAGGTCAGTCACAGGCAAAAACTGGAGATTCGGCACTGAACCACAGCTTAACCTGCCTTCCGTGGGGATTAATTTTTAACATGGGAACTGCATGGATCAATAGCTCAAGCTGCCTAACATAGGTACTGCATGGGTCAATATCTCAAGATGCCGCATGTATTAATTGAGAGCACGTCAGTAGTTTGAGCTGCTTTCGTAGAGGACTGATATTTGATCAGTAACTGAAAATTCCATCAGTGGGGATTCATCAGAGAACAATATTTTAAGCTGCCTTCTGTAAAGGTCAGTCACAGGCAAAAACTGGAGATTCGGCACTGAACCACAGCTTAACCTGCCTTCCGTAGGGATTAATTTTTAACATGGGAACTGCATGGATCAACAGCTCAAGCTGCCTAACATAGGTACTGCATGGGTCAATATCTCAAGATGCCGCATGTAATAATTGAGAGCACGTCAGTAGTTTGAGCTGCTTTCGTAGAGGACTGATATTTGATCAGTAACTGGAACTTCCATCAGTGGGGATTCATCAGAGAACAATATTTTAAGCTGCCTTCTGTAAAGGTCAGTCACAGGCAAAAACTGGAGATTCGGCACTAAACCATAGCTTAACCTGCCTCCCGTAGGGATTAATATTTAACATGGGAACTGCATGGATCAACAGCTCAAGCTGCCTAACACAGGTACTGCATGGGTCAATATCTCAAGATGCCGCATGTATTAATTGAGAGCACGTCAGTAGTTTGAGCTGCTTTCGTAGAGGACTGATATTTGATCAGTAACTGGAACTTCCATCAGTGGGAATTCATCAGAGAACAATATTTTAAGCTGCCTTCTGTAAAGGTCAGTCACAGGCAAAAACTGGAGATTCGGCACTGAACCACAGCTTAACCTGCCTTCCGTGGGGATTAATTTTTAACATGGGAACTGCATGGATCAACAGCTCAAGCTGCGTAACATAGGTACTGCATGGGTCAATATCTCAAGATGCCGCATGTATTAATTGAGAGCACGTCAGTAGTTTGAGCTGCTTTCGTAGAGGACTGATATTTGATCAGTAACTGGAACTTCCATCAGTGGGGATTCATCAGAGAACAATATTTTAAGCTGCCTTCTGTAAAGGACAGTCACAGGCAAAAACTGGAGATTCGGCACTGAACCACAGCTTAACCTGCCTTCCGTATTTATTAATATTTAACATGGGAACTGCATGGATCAACAGCTCAAGCTGCCTAACATAGGTACTGCATGGTTCAATATCTCAAGATGCCGCATGTATTAATTGAGAGCACGTCAGTAGTTTGAGCTGCTTTCGTAGAGGACTGATATCTGATCAGTAACTTTAACTTCCATCAGTGGGGATTCATCAGAGAACAATATTTTAAGCTGCCTTCTGTAAAGGTCAGTCACAGGCAAAAACTGGAGATTCGGCACTGAACCACAGCTTAACCTGCCTTCCGTGGGAATTAATTTTTAACATGGGAACTGCATGGATCAATAGCTCAGGCTGCCTAACATAGGTACTGCATGGGTCAATATCTCAAGATGCCGCATGTATTAATTGAGAGCACGTCAGTAGTTTGAGCTGCTTTCGTAGAGGACTGATATTTGATCAGTAACTGGAACTTCCATCAGTGGGGATTCATCAGAGAACAATATTTTAAGCTGCCTTCTGTAAAGGTCAGTCACAGGCAAAAACTGGAGATTCGGCACTGAACCACAGCTTAACCTGCCTTCCGTAGGGATTAATATTTAACATGGGAACTGCATGGATCAACAGCTCAAGCTGCCTAACATAGGTACTGCATGGGTCAATATCTCAAGATGCCGCATGTATTAATTGAGAGCACGTCAGTAGTTTGAGCTGCTTTCGTAGAGGACTGATATTTGATCAGTAACTGGAACTTCCATCAGTGGGGCTTCATCAGAGAACAATATTTTAAGCTGCCTTCTGTAAAGGTCAGTCACAGGCAAAAACTGGAGATTCGCCACTGAACCACAGCTTAACCTGCCTTCCGTAGGGATTAATATTTAACATGGGAACTGCATGGATCAACAGCTCAAGCTGCCTAACATAGGTACTGCATGGGTCAATATCTCAAGATGCCGCATGTATTAATTGAGAGCACGTCAGTAGTTTGAGCTGCTTTCGTAGAGGACTGATATTTGATCAGTAACTGGAACTTCCATCAGTGGGGATTCATCAGAGAACAATATTTTAAGCTGCCTTCTGTAAAGGTCAGTCACAGGCAAAAACTGGAGATTCGGCACTGAACCACAGCTTAACCTGCCTTCCGTAGGGATTAATATTTAACATGGGAACTGCATGGATCAACAGCTCAAGCTGCCTAACATAGGTACTGCATGGGTCAATATCTCAAGATGCCGCATGTATTAATTGAGAGCACGTCAGTAGTTTGAGCTGCTTTCGTAGAGGACTGATATTTGATCAGTAACTGGAACTTCCATCAGTGGGGATTCATCAGAGAACAATATTTTAAGCTGCCTTCTGTAAAGGTCAGTCACAGGCAAAAACTGGAGATTCGGCACTGAACCACAGCTTAACCTGCCTTCCGTGGGGATTAATTTTTAACATGGGAACTGCATGGATCAACAGCTCAAGCTGCCTAACATAGGTACTACTGCATGGGTCAATATCTCAAGATGCCGCATGTATTAATTGAGAGCACGTCAGTAGTTTGAGCTGCTTTCGTAGAGGACTGATATTTTTTTTTTTTTTTTATTGGAGGTTTAACGACCACCGTGAGCAACTCAATGGGCTATAAGCAGTCGCCCGTCCCTAATTTAGGGTCACTGGTCCCAGGGAAGGGAGAGAGCCAGTGCCGTAAGACAAACACAACATCCATGCCTGACCGGGATTCGAACCCGGACCCCTTACGGACGAATGATCAGAGGCCAGCGCCTTAGACCACTGCGCCACCGGGGCGGCAGGACTGATATTTGATCAGTAACTGGAACTTCCATCAGTGGGGATTCATCAGAGAACAATATTTTAAGCTGCCTTCTGTAAAGGTCAGTCACAGGCAAAAACTGGAGATTCGGCACTGAACCACAGCTTAACCTGCCTTCCGTGGGGATTAATATTTAACATGGGAACTGCATGGATCAACAGCTCAAGCTGCCTAACATAGGTACTGCATGGGTCAATATCTCAAGATGCCGCATGTATTAATTGAGAGCACGTCAGTAGTTTGAGCTGCTTTCGTAGAGGACTGATATTTGATCAGTAACTGGAACTTCCATCAGTGGGGATTCATCAGAGAACAATATTTTAAGCTGCCTTCTGTAAAGGTCAGTCACAGGCAAAAACTGGAGATTCGGCACTGAACCACAGCTTAACCTGCCTTCCGTGGGGATTAATATTTAACATGGGAACTGCATGGATCAACAGCTCAAGCTGCCTAACATAGGTACTGCATGGGTCAATATCTCAAGATGCCGCATGTATTAATTGAGAGCACGTCAGTAGTTTGAGCTGCTTTCGTAGAGGACTGATATTTGATCAGTAACTGGAACTTCCATCAGTGGGGATTCATCAGAGAACAATATTTTAAGCTGCCTTCTGTAAAGGTCAGTCACAGGCAAAAACTGGAGATTCGGCACTGAACCACAGCTTAACCTGCCTTCCGTAGGGATTAATATTTAACATGGGAACTGCATGGATCAACAGCTCAAGCTGCCTAACATAGGTACTGCATGGGTCAATATCTCAAGATGCCGCATGTATTAATTGAGAGCACGTCAGTAGTTTGAGCTGCTTTCGTAGAGGACTGATATTTGATCAGTAACTGGAACTTCCATCAGTGGGGATTCATCAGAGAACAATATTTTAAGCTGCCTTCTGTAAAGGTCAGTCACAGGCAAAAACTGGAGATTCGGCACTGAACCACAGCTTAACCTGCCTTCCGTAGGGATTAATTTTTAACATGGGAACTGCATGGATCAACAGCTCAAGCTGCCTAACATAGGTACTGCATGGGTCAATATCTCAAGATGCCGCATGTATTAATTGAGAGCACGTCAGTAGTTTGAGCTGCTTTCGTAGAGGACTGATATTTGATCAGTAACTGGAACTTCCATCAGTGGGGATTCATCAGAGAACAATATTTTAAGCTGCCTTCTGTAAAGGTCAGTCACAGGCAAAAACTGGAGATTCGGCACTGAACCACAGCTTAACCTGCCTTCCGTAGGGATTAATATTTAACATGGGAACTGCATGGATCAACAGCTCAAGCTGCCTAACATAGGTACTGCATGGGTCAATATCTCAAGATGCCGCATGTATTAATTGAGAGCACGTCAGTAGTTTGAGCTGCTTTCGTAGAGGACTGATATTTGATCAGTAACTGGAACTTCCATCAGTGGGGATTCATCAGAGAACAATATTTTAAGCTGCCTTCTGTAAAGGTCAGTCACAGGCAAAAACTGGAGATTCGGCACTGAACCACAGCTTAACCTGCCTTCCGTAGGGATTAATATTTAACATGGGAACTGCATGGATCAACAGCTCAAGCTGCCTAACATAGGTACTGCATGGGTCAATATCTCAAGATGCCGCATGTATTAATTGAGAGCACGTCAGTAGTTTGAGCTGCTTTCGTAGAGGACTGATATTTGATCAGTAACTGGAACTTCCATCAGTGGGGATTCATCAGAGAACAATATTTTAAGCTGCCTTCTGTAAAGGTCAGTCACAGGCAAAAACTGGAGATTCGGCACTGAACCACAGCTTAACCTGCCTTCCGTGGGGATTAATTTTTAACATGGGAACTGCATGGATCAATAGCTCAAGCTGCCTAACATAGGTACTGCATGGGTCAATATCTCAAGATGCCGCATGTATTAATTGAGAGCACGTCAGTAGTTTGAGCTGCTTTCGTAGAGGACTGATATTTGATCAGTAACTGGAACTTCCATCAGTGGGGATTCATCAGAGAACAATATTTTAAGCTGCCTTCTGTAAAGGTCAGTCACAGGCAAAAACTGGAGATTCGGCACTGAACCACAGCTTAACCTGCCTTCCGTAGGGATTAATATTTAACATGGGAACTGCATGGATCAACAGCTCAAGCTGCCTAACATAGGTACTGCATGGGTCAATATCTCAAGATGCCGCATGTATTAATTGAGAGCACGTCAGTAGTTTGAGCTGCTTTCGTAGAGGACTGATATTTGATCAGTAACTGGAACTTCCATCAGTGGGGATTCATCAGAGAACAATATTTTAAGCTGCCTTCTGTAAAGGTCAGTCACAGGCAAAAACTGGAGATTCGGCACTGAACCACAGCTTAACCTGCCTTCCGTGGGGATTAATTTTTAACATGGGAACTGCATGGATCAATAGCTCAAGCTGCCTAACATAGGTACTGCATGGGTCAATATCTCAAGATGCCGCATGTATTAATTGAGAGCACGTCAGTAGTTTGAGCTGCTTTCGTAGAGGACTGATATTTGATCAGTAACTGGAACTTCCATCAGTGGGGATTCATCAGAGAACAATATTTTAAGCTGCCTTCTGTAAAGGTCAGTCACAGGCAAAAACTGGAGATTCGGCACTGAACCACAGCTTAACCTGCCTTCCGTAGGGATTAATTTTTAACATGGGAACTGCATGGATCAACAGCTCAAGCTGCCTAACATAGGTACTGCATGGGTCAATATCTCAAGATGCCGCATGTATTAATTGAGAGCACGTCAGTAGTTTGAGCTGCTTTCGTAGAGGACTGATATTTGATCAGTAACTGGAACTTCCATCAGTGGGGATTCATCAGAGAACAATATTTTAAGCTGCCTTCTGTAAAGGTCAGTCACAGGCAAAAACTGGAGATTCGGCACTGAACCACAGCTTAACCTGCCTTCCGTGGGGATTAATTTTTAACATGGGAACTGCATGGATCAACAGCTCAAGCTGCCTAACATAGGTACTGCATGGGTCAATATCTCAAGATGCCGCATGTATTAATTGAGAGCACGTCAGTAGTTTGAGCTGCTTTCGTAGAGGACTGATATTTGATCAGTAACTGGAACTTCCATCAGTGGGGATTCATCAGAGAACAATATTTTAAGCTGCCTTCTGTAAAGGTCAGTCACAGGCAAAAACTGGAGATTCGGCACTGAACCACAGCTTAACCTGCCTTCCGTGGGGATTAATATTTAACATGGGAACTGCATGGATCAACAGCTCAAGCTGCCTAACATAGGTACTGCATGGGTCAATATCTCAAGATGCCGCATGTATTAATTGAGAGCACGTCAGTAGTTTGAGCTGCTTTCGTAGAGGACTGATATTTGATCAGTAACTGGAACTTCCATCAGTGGGGATTCATCAGAGAACAATATTTTAAGCTGCCTTCTGTAAAGGTCAGTCACAGGCAAAAACTGGAGATTCGGCACTGAACCACAGCTTAACCTGCCTTCCGTGGGGATTAATATTTAACATGGGAACTGCATGGATCAACAGCTCAAGCTGCCTAACATAGGTACTGCATGGGTCAATATCTCAAGATGCCGCATGTATTAATTGAGAGCACGTCAGTAGTTTGAGCTGCTTTCGTAGAGGACTGATATTTGATCAGTAACTGGAACTTCCATCAGTGGGGATTCATCAGAGAACAATATTTTAAGCTGCCTTCTGTAAAGGTCAGTCACAGGCAAAAACTGGAGATTCGGCACTGAACCACAGCTTAACCTGCCTTCCGTGGGGATTAATTTTTAACATGGGAACTGCATGGATCAACAGCTCAAGCTGCCTAACATAGGTACTGCATGGGTCAATATCTCAAGATGCCGCATGTATTAATTGAGAGCACGTCAGTAGTTTGAGCTGCTTTCGTAGAGGACTGATATTTGATCAGTAACTGGAACTTCCATCAGTGGGGATTCATCAGAGAACAATATTTTAAGCTGCCTTCTGTAAAGGTCAGTCACAGGCAAAAACTGGAGATTCGGCACTGAACCACAGCTTAACCTGCCTTCCGTGGGGATTAATTTTTAACATGGGAACTGCATGGATCAACAGCTCAAGCTGCCTAACATAGGTACTGCATGGGTCAATATCTCAAGATGCCGCATGTATTAATTGAGAGCACGTCAGTAGTTTGAGCTGCTTTCGTAGAGGACTGATATTTGATCAGTAACTGGAACTTCCATCAGTGGGGATTCATCAGAGAACAATATTTTAAGCTGCCTTCTGTAAAGGTCAGTCACAGGCAAAAACTGGAGATTCGGCACTGAACCACAGCTTAACCTGCCTTCCGTGGGGATTAATTTTTAACATGGGAACTGCATGGATCAACAGCTCAAGCTGCCTAACATAGGTACTGCATGGGTCAATATCTCAAGATGCCGCATGTATTAATTGAGAGCACGTCAGTAGTTTGAGCTGCTTTCGTAGAGGACTGATATTTGATCAGTAACTGGAACTTCCATCAGTGGGGATTCATCAGAGAACAATATTTTAAGCTGCCTTCTGTAAAGGTCAGTCACAGGCAAAAACTGGAGATTCGGCACTGAACCACAGCTTAACCTGCCTTCCGTAGGGATTAATATTTAACATGGGAACTGCATGGATCAACAGCTCAAGCTGCCTAACATAGGTACTGCATGGGTCAATATCTCAAGATGCCGCATGTATTAATTGAGAGCACGTCAGTAGTTTGAGCTGCTTTCGTAGAGGACTGATATTTGATCAGTAACTGGAACTTCCATCAGTGGGGATTCATCAGAGAACAATATTTTAAGCTGCCTTCTGTAAAGGTCAGTCACAGGCAAAAACTGGAGATTCGGCACTGAACCACAGCTTAACCTGCCTTCCGTGGGGATTAATATTTAACATGGGAACTGCATGGATCAACAGCTCAAGCTGCCTAACATAGGTACTGCATGGGTCAATATCTCAAGATGCCGCATGTATTAATTGAGAGCACGTCAGTAGTTTGAGCTGCTTTCGTAGAGGACTGATATTTGATCAGTAACTGGAACTTCCATCAGTGGGGATTCATCAGAGAACAATATTTTAAGCTGCCTTCTGTAAAGGTCAGTCACAGGCAAAAACTGGAGATTCGGCACTGAACCACAGCTTAACCTGCCTTCCGTGGGGATTAATTTTTAACATGGGAACTGCATGGATCAACAGCTCAAGCTGCCTAACATAGGTACTGCATGGGTCAATATCTCAAGATGCCGCATGTATTAATTGAGAGCACGTCAGTAGTTTGAGCTGCTTTCGTAGAGGACTGATATTTGATCAGTAACTGGAACTTCCATCAGTGGGGATTCATCAGAGAACAATATTTTAAGCTGCCTTCTGTAAAGGTCAGTCACAGGCAAAAACTGGAGATTCGGCACTGAACCACAGCTTAACCTGCCTTCCGTGGGGATTAATATTTAACATGGGAACTGCATGGATCAACAGCTCAAGCTGCCTAACATAGGTACTGCATGGGTCAATATCTCAAGATGCCGCATGTATTAATTGAGAGCACGTCAGTAGTTTGAGCTGCTTTCGTAGAGGACTGATATTTGATCAGTAACTGGAACTTCCATCAGTGGGGATTCATCAGAGAACAATATTTTAAGCTGCCTTCTGTAAAGGTCAGTCACAGGCAAAAACTGGAGATTCGGCACTGAACCACAGCTTAACCTGCCTTCCGTAGGGATTAATTTTTAACATGGGAACTGCATGGATCAACAGCTCAAGCTGCCTAACATAGGTACTGCATGGGTCAATATCTCAAGATGCCGCATGTATTAATTGAGAGCACGTCAGTAGTTTGAGCTGCTTTCGTAGAGGACTGATATTTGATCAGTAACTGGAACTTCCATCAGTGGGGATTCATCAGAGAACAATATTTTAAGCTGCCTTCTGTAAAGGTCAGTCACAGGCAAAAACTGGAGATTCGGCACTGAACCACAGCTTAACCTGCCTTCCGTAGGGATTAATATTTAACATGGGAACTGCATGGATCAACAGCTCAAGCTGCCTAACATAGGTACTGCATGGGTCAATATCTCAAGATGCCGCATGTATTAATTGAGAGCACGTCAGTAGTTTGAGCTGCTTTCGTAGAGGACTGATATTTGATCAGTAACTGGAACTTCCATCAGTGGGGATTCATCAGAGAACAATATTTTAAGCTGCCTTCTGTAAAGGTCAGTCACAGGCAAAAACTGGAGATTCGGCACTGAACCACAGCTTAACCTGCCTTCCGTAGGGATTAATATTTAACATGGGAACTGCATGGATCAACAGCTCAAGCTGCCTAACATAGGTACTGCATGGGTCAATATCTCAAGATGCCGCATGTATTAATTGAGAGCACGTCAGTAGTTTGAGCTGCTTTCGTAGAGGACTGATATTTGATCAGTAACTGGAACTTCCATCAGTGGGGATTCATCAGAGAACAATATTTTAAGCTGCCTTCTGTAAAGGTCAGTCACAGGCAAAAACTGGAGATTCGGCACTGAACCACAGCTTAACCTGCCTTCCGTAGGGATTAATATTTAACATGGGAACTGCATGGATCAACAGCTCAAGCTGCCTAACATAGGTACTGCATGGGTCAATATCTCAAGATGCCGCATGTATTAATTGAGAGCACGTCAGTAGTTTGAGCTGCTTTCGTAGAGGACTGATATTTGATCAGTAACTGGAACTTCCATCAGTGGGGATTCATCAGAGAACAATATTTTAAGCTGCCTTCTGTAAAGGTCAGTCACAGGCAAAAACTGGAGATTCGGCACTGAACCACAGCTTAACCTGCCTTCCGTAGGGATTAATATTTAACATGGGAACTGCATGGATCAACAGCTCAAGCTGCCTAACATAGGTACTGCATGGGTCAATATCTCAAGATGCCGCATGTATTAATTGAGAGCACGTCAGTAGTTTGAGCTGCTTTCGTAGAGGACTGATATTTGATCAGTAACTGGAACTTCCATCAGTGGGGATTCATCAGAGAACAATATTTTAAGCTGCCTTCTGTAAAGGTCAGTCACAGGCAAAAACTGGAGATTCGGCACTGAACCACAGCTTAACCTGCCTTCCGTAGGGATTAATATTTAACATGGGAACTGCATGGATCAACAGCTCAAGCTGCCTAACATAGGTACTGCATGGGTCAATATCTCAAGATGCCGCATGTATTAATTGAGAGCACGTCAGTAGTTTGAGCTGCTTTCGTAGAGGACTGATATTTGATCAGTAACTGGAACTTCCATCAGTGGGGATTCATCAGAGAACAATATTTTAAGCTGCCTTCTGTAAAGGTCAGTCACAGGCAAAAACTGGAGATTCGGCACTGAACCACAGCTTAACCTGCCTTCCGTAGGGATTAATATTTAACATGGGAACTGCATGGATCAACAGCTCAAGCTGCCTAACATAGGTACTGCATGGGTCAATATCTCAAGATGCCGCATGTATTAATTGAGAGCACGTCAGTAGTTTGAGCTGCTTTCGTAGAGGACTGATATTTGATCAGTAACTGGAACTTCCATCAGTGGGGATTCATCAGAGAACAATATTTTAAGCTGCCTTCTGTAAAGGTCAGTCACAGGCAAAAACTGGAGATTCGGCACTGAACCACAGCTTAACCTGCCTTCCGTAGGGATTAATATTTAACATGGGAACTGCATGGATCAACAGCTCAAGCTGCCTAACATAGGTACTGCATGGGTCAATATCTCAAGATGCCGCATGTATTAATTGAGAGCACGTCAGTAGTTTGAGCTGCTTTCGTAGAGGACTGATATTTGATCAGTAACTGGAACTTCCATCAGTGGGGATTCATCAGAGAACAATATTTTAAGCTGCCTTCTGTAAAGGTCAGTCACAGGCAAAAACTGGAGATTCGGCACTGAACCACAGCTTAACCTGCCTTCCGTAGGGATTAATATTTAACATGGGAACTGCATGGATCAACAGCTCAAGCTGCCTAACATAGGTACTGCATGGGTCAATATCTCAAGATGCCGCATGTATTAATTGAGAGCACGTCAGTAGTTTGAGCTGCTTTCGTAGAGGACTGATATTTGATCAGTAACTGGAACTTCCATCAGTGGGGATTCATCAGAGAACAATATTTTAAGCTGCCTTCTGTAAAGGTCAGTCACAGGCAAAAACTGGAGATTCGGCACTGAACCACAGCTTAACCTGCCTTCCGTAGGGATTAATATTTAACATGGGAACTGCATGGATCAACAGCTCAAGCTGCCTAACATAGGTACTGCATGGGTCAATATCTCAAGATGCCGCATGTATTAATTGAGAGCACGTCAGTAGTTTGAGCTGCTTTCGTAGAGGACTGATATTTGATCAGTAACTGGAACTTCCATCAGTGGGGATTCATCAGAGAACAATATTTTAAGCTGCCTTCTGTAAAGGTCAGTCACAGGCAAAAACTGGAGATTCGGCACTGAACCACAGCTTAACCTGCCTTCCGTAGGGATTAATATTTAACATGGGAACTGCATGGATCAACAGCTCAAGCTGCCTAACATAGGTACTGCATGGGTCAATATCTCAAGATGCCGCATGTATTAATTGAGAGCACGTCAGTAGTTTGAGCTGCTTTCGTAGAGGACTGATATTTGATCAGTAACTGGAACTTCCATCAGTGGGGATTCATCAGAGAACAATATTTTAAGCTGCCTTCTGTAAAGGTCAGTCACAGGCAAAAACTGGAGATTCGGCACTGAACCACAGCTTAACCTGCCTTCCGTAGGGATTAATATTTAACATGGGAACTGCATGGATCAACAGCTCAAGCTGCCTAACATAGGTACTGCATGGGTCAATATCTCAAGATGCCGCATGTATTAATTGAGAGCACGTCAGTAGTTTGAGCTGCTTTCGTAGAGGACTGATATTTGATCAGTAACTGGAACTTCCATCAGTGGGGATTCATCAGAGAACAATATTTTAAGCTGCCTTCTGTAAAGGTCAGTCACAGGCAAAAACTGGAGATTCGGCACTGAACCACAGCTTAACCTGCCTTCCGTAGGGATTAATATTTAACATGGGAACTGCATGGATCAACAGCTCAAGCTGCCTAACATAGGTACTGCATGGGTCAATATCTCAAGATGCCGCATGTATTAATTGAGAGCACGTCAGTAGTTTGAGCTGCTTTCGTAGAGGACTGATATTTGATCAGTAACTGGAACTTCCATCAGTGGGGATTCATCAGAGAACAATATTTTAAGCTGCCTTCTGTAAAGGTCAGTCACAGGCAAAAACTGGAGATTCGGCACTGAACCACAGCTTAACCTGCCTTCCGTAGGGATTAATATTTAACATGGGAACTGCATGGATCAACAGCTCAAGCTGCCTAACATAGGTACTGCATGGGTCAATATCTCAAGATGCCGCATGTATTAATTGAGAGCACGTCAGTAGTTTGAGCTGCTTTCGTAGAGGACTGATATTTGATCAGTAACTGGAACTTCCATCAGTGGGGATTCATCAGAGAACAATATTTTAAGCTGCCTTCTGTAAAGGTCAGTCACAGGCAAAAACTGGAGATTCGGCACTGAACCACAGCTTAACCTGCCTTCCGTAGGGATTAATATTTAACATGGGAACTGCATGGATCAACAGCTCAAGCTGCCTAACATAGGTACTGCATGGGTCAATATCTCAAGATGCCGCATGTATTAATTGAGAGCACGTCAGTAGTTTGAGCTGCTTTCGTAGAGGACTGATATTTGATCAGTAACTGGAACTTCCATCAGTGGGGATTCATCAGAGAACAATATTTTAAGCTGCCTTCTGTAAAGGTCAGTCACAGGCAAAAACTGGAGATTCGGCACTGAACCACAGCTTAACCTGCCTTCCGTAGGGATTAATATTTAACATGGGAACTGCATGGATCAACAGCTCAAGCTGCCTAACATAGGTACTGCATGGGTCAATATCTCAAGATGCCGCATGTATTAATTGAGAGCACGTCAGTAGTTTGAGCTGCTTTCGTAGAGGACTGATATTTGATCAGTAACTGGAACTTCCATCAGTGGGGATTCATCAGAGAACAATATTTTAAGCTGCCTTCTGTAAAGGTCAGTCACAGGCAAAAACTGGAGATTCGGCACTGAACCACAGCTTAACCTGCCTTCCGTAGGGATTAATATTTAACATGGGAACTGCATGGATCAACAGCTCAAGCTGCCTAACATAGGTACTGCATGGGTCAATATCTCAAGATGCCGCATGTATTAATTGAGAGCACGTCAGTAGTTTGAGCTGCTTTCGTAGAGGACTGATATTTGATCAGTAACTGGAACTTCCATCAGTGGGGATTCATCAGAGAACAATATTTTAAGCTGCCTTCTGTAAAGGTCAGTCACAGGCAAAAACTGGAGATTCGGCACTGAACCACAGCTTAACCTGCCTTCCGTAGGGATTAATATTTAACATGGGAACTGCATGGATCAACAGCTCAAGCTGCCTAACATAGGTACTGCATGGGTCAATATCTCAAGATGCCGCATGTATTAATTGAGAGCACGTCAGTAGTTTGAGCTGCTTTCGTAGAGGACTGATATTTGATCAGTAACTGGAACTTCCATCAGTGGGGATTCATCAGAGAACAATATTTTAAGCTGCCTTCTGTAAAGGTCAGTCACAGGCAAAAACTGGAGATTCGGCACTGAACCACAGCTTAACCTGCCTTCCGTGGGGATTAATTTTTAACATGGGAACTGCATGGATCAATAGCTCAAGCTGCCTGACATAGGTACTGCATGGGTCAATATCTCAAGATGCCGCATGTATTAATTGAGAGCACGTCAGTAGTTTGAGCTGCTTTCGTAGAGGACTGATATTTGATCAGTAACTGGAACTTCCATCAGTGGGGATTCATCAGAGAACAATATTTTAAGCTGCCTTCTGTAAAGGTCAGTCACAGGCAAAAACTGGAGATTCGGCACTGAACCACAGCTTAACCTGCCTTCCGTGGGGATTAATATTTAACATGGGAACTGCATGGATCAACAGCTCAAGCTGCCTAACATAGGTACTGCATGGGTCAATATCTCAAGATGCCGCATGTATTAATTGAGAGCACGTCAGTAGTTTGAGCTGCTTTCGTAGAGGACTGATATTTGATCAGTAACTGGAACTTCCATCAGTGGGGATTCATCAGAGAACAATATTTTAAGCTGCCTTCTGTAAAGGTCAGTCACAGGCAAAAACTGGAGATTCGGCACTGAACCACAGCTTAACCTGCCTTCCGTAGGGATTAATATTTAACATGGGAACTGCATGGATCAACAGCTCAAGCTGCCTAACATAGGTACTGCATGGGTCAATATCTCAAGATGCCGCATGTATTAATTGAGAGCACGTCAGTAGTTTGAGCTGCTTTCGTAGAGGACTGATATTTGATCAGTAACTGGAACTTCCATCAGTGGGGATTCATCAGAGAACAATATTTTAAGCTGCCTTCTGTAAAGGTCAGTCACAGGCAAAAACTGGAGATTCGGCACTGAACCACAGCTTAACCTGCCTTCCGTAGGGATTAATATTTAACATGGGAACTGCATGGATCAACAGCTCAAGCTGCCTAACATAGGTACTGCATGGGTCAATATCTCAAGATGCCGCATGTATTAATTGAGAGCACGTCAGTAGTTTGAGCTGCTTTCGTAGAGGACTGATATTTGATCAGTAACTGGAACTTCCATCAGTGGGGATTCATCAGAGAACAATATTTTAAGCTGCCTTCTGTAAAGGTCAGTCACAGGCAAAAACTGGAGATTCGGCACTGAACCACAGCTTAACCTGCCTTCCGTGGGGATTAATTTTTAACATGGGAACTGCATGGATCAACAGCTCAAGCTGCCTGACATAGGTACTGCATGGGTCAATATCTCAAGATGCCGCATGTATTAATTGAGAGCACGTCAGTAGTTTGAGCTGCTTTCGTAGAGGACTGATATTTGATCAGTAACTGGAACTTCCATCAGTGGGGATTCATCAGAGAACAATATTTTAAGCTGCCTTCTGTAAAGGTCAGTCACAGGCAAAAACTGGAGATTCGGCACTGAACCACAGCTTAACCTGCCTTCCGTGGGGATTAATATTTAACATGGGAACTGCATGGATCAACAGCTCAAGCTGCCTAACATAGGTACTGCATGGGTCAATATCTCAAGATGCCGCATGTATTAATTGAGAGCACGTCAGTAGTTTGAGCTGCTTTCGTAGAGGACTGATATTTGATCAGTAACTGGAACTTCCATCAGTGGGGATTCATCAGAGAACAATATTTTAAGCTGCCTTCTGTAAAGGTCAGTCACAGGCAAAAACTGGAGATTCGGCACTGAACCACAGCTTAACCTGCCTTCCGTAATGATTAATATTTAACATGGGAACTGCATGGATCAACAGCTCAAGCTGCCTAACATAGGTACTGCATGGGTCAATATCTCAAGATGCCGCATGTATTAATTGAGAGCACGTCAGTAGTTTGAGCTGCTTTCGTAGAGGACTGATATTTGATCAGTAACTGGAACTTCCATCAGTGGGGATTCATCAGAGAACAATATTTTAAGCTGCCTTCTGTAAAGGTCAGTCACAGGCAAAAACTGGAGATTCGGCACTGAACCACAGCTTAACCTGCCTTCCGTAGGGATTAATATTTAACATGGGAACTGCATGGATCAACAGCTCAAGCTGCCTAACATAGGTACTGCATGGGTCAATATCTCAAGATGCCGCATGTATTAATTGAGAGCACGTCAGTAGTTTGAGCTGCTTTCGTAGAGGACTGATATTTGATCAGTAACTGGAACTTCCATCAGTGGGGATTCATCAGAGAACAATATTTTAAGCTGCCTTCTGTAAAGGTCAGTCACAGGCAAAAACTGGAGATTCGGCACTGAACCACAGCTTAACCTGCCTTCCGTAGGGATTAATATTTAACATGGGAACTGCATGGATCAACAGCTCAAGCTGCCTAACATAGGTACTGCATGGGTCAATATCTCAAGATGCCGCATGTATTAATTGAGAGCACGTCAGTAGTTTGAGCTGCTTTCGTAGAGGACTGATATTTGATCAGTAACTGGAACTTCCATCAGTGGGGATTCATCAGAGAACAATATTTTAAGCTGCCTTCTGTAAAGGTCAGTCACAGGCAAAAACTGGAGATTCGGCACTGAACCACAGCTTAACCTGCCTTCCGTAGGGATTAATATTTAACATGGGAACTGCATGGATCAACAGCTCAAGCTGCCTAACATAGGTACTGCATGGGTCAATATCTCAAGATGCCGCATGTATTAATTGAGAGCACGCCAGTAGTTTGAGCTGCTTTCGTAGAGGACTGATATTTGATCAGTAACTGGAACTTCCATCAGTGGGGATTCATCAGAGAACAATATTTTAAGCTGCCTTCTGTAAAGGTCAGTCACAGGCAAAAACTGGAGATTCGGCACTGAACCACAGCTTAACCTGCCTTCCGTAGGGATTAATATTTAACATGGGAACTGCATGGATCAACAGCTCAAGCTGCCTAACATAGGTACTGCATGGGTCAATATCTCAAGATGCCGCATGTATTAATTGAGAGCACGTCAGTAGTTTGAGCTGCTTTCGTAGAGGACTGATATTTGATCAGTAACTGGAACTTCCATCAGTGGGGATTCATCAGAGAACAATATTTTAAGCTGCCTTCTGTAAAGGTCAGTCACAGGCAAAAACTGGAGATTCGGCACTGAACCACAGCTTAACCTGCCTTCCGTAGGGATTAATATTTAACATGGGAACTGCATGGATCAACAGCTCAAGCTGCCTAACATAGGTACTGCATGGGTCAATATCTCAAGATGCCGCATGTATTAATTGAGAGCACGTCAGTAGTTTGAGCTGCTTTCGTAGAGGACTGATATTTGATCAGTAACTGGAACTTCCATCAGTGGGGATTCATCAGAGAACAATATTTTAAGCTGCCTTCTGTAAAGGTCAGTCACAGGCAAAAACTGGAGATTCGGCACTGAACCACAGCTTAACCTGCCTTCCGTAGGGATTAATATTTAACATGGGAACTGCATGGATCAACAGCTCAAGCTGCCTAACATAGGTACTGCATGGGTCAATATCTCAAGATGCCGCATGTATTAATTGAGAGCACGTCAGTAGTTTGAGCTGCTTTCGTAGAGGACTGATATTTGATCAGTAACTGGAACTTCCATCAGTGGGGATTCATCAGAGAACAATATTTTAAGCTGCCTTCTGTAAAGGTCAGTCACAGGCAAAAACTGGAGATTCGGCACTGAACCACAGCTTAACCTGCCTTCCGTAGGGATTAATATTTAACATGGGAACTGCATGGATCAACAGCTCAAGCTGCCTAACATAGGTACTGCATGGGTCAATATCTCAAGATGCCGCATGTATTAATTGAGAGCACGTCAGTAGTTTGAGCTGCTTTCGTAGAGGACTGATATTTGATCAGTAACTGGAACTTCCATCAGTGGGGATTCATCAGAGAACAATATTTTAAGCTGCCTTCTGTAAAGGTCAGTCACAGGCAAAAACTGGAGATTCGGCACTGAACCACAGCTTAACCTGCCTTCCGTAGGGATTAATATTTAACATGGGAACTGCATGGATCAACAGCTCAAGCTGCCTAACATAGGTACTGCATGGGTCAATATCTCAAGATGCCGCATGTATTAATTGAGAGCACGTCAGTAGTTTGAGCTGCTTTCGTAGAGGACTGATATTTGATCAGTAACTGGAACTTCCATCAGTGGGGATTCATCAGAGAACAATATTTTAAGCTGCCTTCTGTAAAGGTCAGTCACAGGCAAAAACTGGAGATTCGGCACTGAACCACAGCTTAACCTGCCTTCCGTGGGGATTAATATTTAACATGGGAACTGCATGGATCAACAGCTCAAGCTGCCTGACATAGGTACTGCATGGGTCAATATCTCAAGATGCCGCATGTATTAATTGAGAGCACGTCAGTAGTTTGAGCTGCTTTCGTAGAGGACTGATATTTGATCAGTAACTGGAACTTCCATCAGTGGGGATTCATCAGAGAACAATATTTTAAGCTGCCTTCTGTAAAGGTCAGTCACAGGCAAAAACTGGAGATTCGGCACTGAACCACAGCTTAACCTGCCTTCCGTGGGGATTAATATTTAACATGGGAACTGCATGGATCAATAGCTCAAGCTGCCTGACATAGGTACTGCATGGGTCAATATCTCAAGATGCCGCATGTATTAATTGAGAGCACGTCAGTAGTTTGAGCTGCTTTCGTAGAGGACTGATATTTGATCAGTAACTGGAACTTCCATCAGTGGGGATTCATCAGAGAACAATATTTTAAGCTGCCTTCTGTAAAGGTCAGTCACAGGCAAAAACTGGAGATTCGGCACTGAACCACAGCTTAACCTGCCTTCCGTAGGGATTAATATTTAACATGGGAACTGCATGGATCAACAGCTCAAGCTGCCTAACATAGGTACTGCATGGGTCAATATCTCAAGATGCCGCATGTATTAATTGAGAGCACGTCAGTAGTTTGAGCTGCTTTCGTAGAGGACTGATATTTGATCAGTAACTGGAACTTCCATCAGTGGGGATTCATCAGAGAACAATATTTTAAGCTGCCTTCTGTAAAGGTCAGTCACAGGCAAAAACTGGAGATTCGGCACTGAACCACAGCTTAACCTGCCTTCCGTAGGGATTAATATTTAACATGGGAACTGCATGGATCAACAGCTCAAGCTGCCTAACATAGGTACTGCATGGGTCAATATCTCAAGATGCCGCATGTATTAATTGAGAGCACGTCAGTAGTTTGAGCTGCTTTCGTAGAGGACTGATATTTGATCAGTAACTGGAACTTCCATCAGTGGGGATTCATCAGAGAACAATATTTTAAGCTGCCTTCTGTAAAGGTCAGTCACAGGCAAAAACTGGAGATTCGGCACTGAACCACAGCTTAACCTGCCTTCCGTAGGGATTAATATTTAACATGGGAACTGCATGGATCAATAGCTCAAGCTGCCTAACATAGGTACTGCATGGGTCAATATCTCAAGATGCCGCATGTATTAATTGAGAGCACGTCAGTAGTTTGAGCTGCTTTCGTAGAGGACTGATATTTGATCAGTAACTGGAACTTCCATCAGTGGGGATTCATCAGAGAACAATATTTTAAGCTGCCTTCTGTAAAGGTCAGTCACAGGCAAAAACTGGAGATTCGGCACTGAACCACAGCTTAACCTGCCTTCCGTAGGGATTAATATTTAACATGGGAACTGCATGGATCAACAGCTCAAGCTGCCTAACATAGGTACTGCATGGGTCAATATCTCAAGATGCCGCATGTATTAATTGAGAGCACGTCAGTAGTTTGAGCTGCTTTCGTAGAGGACTGATATTTGATCAGTAACTGGAACTTCCATCAGTGGGGATTCATCAGAGAACAATATTTTAAGCTGCCTTCTGTAAAGGTCAGTCACAGGCAAAAACTGGAGATTCGGCACTGAACCACAGCTTAACCTGCCTTCCGTAGGGATTAATATTTAACATGGGAACTGCATGGATCAACAGCTCAAGCTGCCTAACATAGGTACTGCATGGGTCAATATCTCAAGATGCCGCATGTATTAATTGAGAGCACGTCAGTAGTTTGAGCTGCTTTCGTAGAGGACTGATATTTGATCAGTAACTGGAACTTCCATCAGTGGGGATTCATCAGAGAACAATATTTTAAGCTGCCTTCTGTAAAGGTCAGTCACAGGCAAAAACTGGAGATTCGGCACTGAACCACAGCTTAACCTGCCTTCCGTAGGGATTAATATTTAACATGGGAACTGCATGGATCAACAGCTCAAGCTGCCTAACATAGGTACTGCATGGGTCAATATCTCAAGATGCCGCATGTATTAATTGAGAGCACGTCAGTAGTTTGAGCTGCTTTCGTAGAGGACTGATATTTGATCAGTAACTGGAACTTCCATCAGTGGGGATTCATCAGAGAACAATATTTTAAGCTGCCTTCTGTAAAGGTCAGTCACAGGCAAAAACTGGAGATTCGGCACTGAACCACAGCTTAACCTGCCTTCCGTAGGGATTAATATTTAACATGGGAACTGCATGGATCAACAGCTCAAGCTGCCTAACATAGGTACTGCATGGGTCAATATCTCAAGATGCCGCATGTATTAATTGAGAGCACGTCAGTAGTTTGAGCTGCTTTCGTAGAGGACTGATATTTGATCAGTAACTGGAACTTCCATCAGTGGGGATTCATCAGAGAACAATATTTTAAGCTGCCTTCTGTAAAGGTCAGTCACAGGCAAAAACTGGAGATTCGGCACTGAACCACAGCTTAACCTGCCTTCCGTAGGGATTAATATTTAACATGGGAACTGCATGGATCAACAGCTCAAGCTGCCTAACATAGGTACTGCATGGGTCAATATCTCAAGATGCCGCATGTATTAATTGAGAGCACGTCAGTAGTTTGAGCTGCTTTCGTAGAGGACTGATATTTGATCAGTAACTGGAACTTCCATCAGTGGGGATTCATCAGAGAACAATATTTTAAGCTGCCTTCTGTAAAGGTCAGTCACAGGCAAAAACTGGAGATTCGGCACTGAACCACAGCTTAACCTGCCTTCCGTGGGGATTAATATTTAACATGGGAACTGCATGGATCAATAGTTCAAGCTGCCTGACATAGGTACTGCATGGGTCAATATCTCAAGATGCCGCATGTATTAATTGAGAGCACGTCAGTAGTTTGAGCTGCTTTCGTAGAGGACTGATATTTGATCAGTAACTGGAACTTCCATCAGTGGGGATTCATCAGAGAACAATATTTTAAGCTGCCTTCTGTAAAGGTCAGTCACAGGCAAAAACTGGAGATTCGGCACTGAACCACAGCTTAACCTGCCTTCCGTAGGGATTAATATTTAACATGGGAACTGCATGGATCAACAGCTCAAGCTGCCTAACATAGGTACTGCATGGGTCAATATCTCAAGATGCCGCATGTATTAATTGAGAGCACGTCAGTAGTTTGAGCTGCTTTCGTAGAGGACTGATATTTGATCAGTAACTGGAACTTCCATCAGTGGGGATTCATCAGAGAACAATATTTTAAGCTGCCTTCTGTAAAGGTCAGTCACAGGCAAAAACTGGAGATTCGGCACTGAACCACAGCTTAACCTGCCTTCCGTAGGGATTAATATTTAACATGGGAACTGCATGGATCAACAGCTCAAGCTGCCTAACATAGGTACTGCATGGGTCAATATCTCAAGATGCCGCATGTATTAATTGAGAGCACGTCAGTAGTTTGAGCTGCTTTCGTAGAGGACTGATATTTGATCAGTAACTGGAACTTCCATCAGTGGGGATTCATCAGAGAACAATATTTTAAGCTGCCTTCTGTAAAGGTCAGTCACAGGCAAAAACTGGAGATTCGGCACTGAACCACAGCTTAACCTGCCTTCCGTAGGGATTAATATTTAACATGGGAACTGCATGGATCAACAGCTCAAGCTGCCTAACATAGGTACTGCATGGGTCAATATCTCAAGATGCCGCATGTATTAATTGAGAGCACGTCAGTAGTTTGAGCTGCTTTCGTAGAGGACTGATATTTGATCAGTAACTGGAACTTCCATCAGTGGGGATTCATCAGAGAACAATATTTTAAGCTGCCTTCTGTAAAGGTCAGTCACAGGCAAAAACTGGAGATTCGGCACTGAACCACAGCTTAACCTGCCTTCCGTAGGGATTAATATTTAACATGGGAACTGCATGGATCAACAGCTCAAGCTGCCTAACATAGGTACTGCATGGGTCAATATCTCAAGATGCCGCATGTATTAATTGAGAGCACGTCAGTAGTTTGAGCTGCTTTCGTAGAGGACTGATATTTGATCAGTAACTGGAACTTCCATCAGTGGGGATTCATCAGAGAACAATATTTTAAGCTGCCTTCTGTAAAGGTCAGTCACAGGCAAAAACTGGAGATTCGGCACTGAACCACAGCTTAACCTGCCTTCCGTAGGGATTAATATTTAACATGGGAACTGCATGGATCAACAGCTCAAGCTGCCTAACATAGGTACTGCATGGGTCAATATCTCAAGATGCCGCATATATTAATTGAGAGCACGTCAGTAGTTTGAGCTGCTTTCGTAGAGGACTGATATTTGATCAGTAACTGGAACTTCCATCAGTGGGGATTCATCAGAGAACAATATTTTAAGCTGCCTTCTGTAAAGGTCAGTCACAGGCAAAAACTGGAGATTCGGCACTGAACCACAGCTTAACCTGCCTTCCGTGGGGATTAATATTTAACATGGGAACTGCATGGATCAATAGCTCAAGCTGCCTGACATAGGTACTGCATGGGTCAATATCTCAAGATGCCGCATGTATTAATTGAGAGCACGTCAGTAGTTTGAGCTGCTTTCGTAGAGGACTGATATTTGATCAGTAACTGGAACTTCCATCAGTGGGGATTCATCAGAGAACAATATTTTAAGCTGCCTTCTGTAAAGGTCAGTCACAGGCAAAAACTGGAGATTCGGCACTGAACCACAGCTTAACCTGCCTTCCGTGGGGATTAATATTTAACATGGGAACTGCATGGATCAATAGTTCAAGCTGCCTGACATAGGTACTGCATGGGTCAATATCTCAAGATGCCGCATGTATTAATTGAGAGCACGTCAGTAGTTTGAGCTGCTTTCGTAGAGGACTGATATTTGATCAGTAACTGGAACTTCCATCAGTGGGGATTCATCAGAGAACAATATTTTAAGCTGCCTTCTGTAAAGGTCAGTCACAGGCAAAAACTGGAGATTCGGCACTGAACCACAGCTTAACCTGCCTTCCGTAGGGATTAATATTTAACATGGGAACTGCATGGATCAACAGCTCAAGCTGCCTAACATAGGTACTGCATGGGTCAATATCTCAAGATGCCGCATGTATTAATTGAGAGCACGTCAGTAGTTTGAGCTGCTTTCGTAGAGGACTGATATTTGATCAGTAACTGGAACTTCCATCAGTGGGGATTCATCAGAGAACAATATTTTAAGCTGCCTTCTGTAAAGGTCAGTCACAGGCAAAAACTGGAGATTCGGCACTGAACCACAGCTTAACCTGCCTTCCGTAGGGATTAATATTTAACATGGGAACTGCATGGATCAACAGCTCAAGCTGCCTAACATAGGTACTGCATGGGTCAATATCTCAAGATGCCGCATGTATTAATTGAGAGCACGTCAGTAGTTTGAGCTGCTTTCGTAGAGGACTGATATTTGATCAGTAACTGGAACTTCCATCAGTGGGGATTCATCAGAGAACAATATTTTAAGCTGCCTTCTGTAAAGGTCAGTCACAGGCAAAAACTGGAGATTCGGCACTGAACCACAGCTTAACCTGCCTTCCGTAGGGATTAATATTTAACATGGGAACTGCATGGATCAACAGCTCAAGCTGCCTAACATAGGTACTGCATGGGTCAATATCTCAAGATGCCGCATGTATTAATTGAGAGCACGTCAGTAGTTTGAGCTGCTTTCGTAGAGGACTGATATTTGATCAGTAACTGGAACTTCCATCAGTGGGGATTCATCAGAGAACAATATTTTAAGCTGCCTTCTGTAAAGGTCAGTCACAGGCAAAAACTGGAGATTCGGCACTGAACCACAGCTTAACCTGCCTTCCGTAGGGATTAATATTTAACATGGGAACTGCATGGATCAACAGCTCAAGCTGCCTAACATAGGTACTGCATGGGTCAATATCTCAAGATGCCGCATGTATTAATTGAGAGCACGTCAGTAGTTTGAGCTGCTTTCGTAGAGGACTGATATTTGATCAGTAACTGGAACTTCCATCAGTGGGGATTCATCAGAGAACAATATTTTAAGCTGCCTTCTGTAAAGGTCAGTCACAGGCAAAAACTGGAGATTCGGCACTGAACCACAGCTTAACCTGCCTTCCGTGGGGATTAATTTTTAACATGGGAACTGCATGGATCAACAGCTCAAGCTGCCTGACATAGGTACTGCATGGGTCAATATCTCAAGATGCCGCATGTATTAATTGAGAGCACGTCAGTAGTTTGAGCTGCTTTCGTAGAGGACTGATATTTGATCAGTAACTGGAACTTCCATCAGTGGGGATTCATCAGAGAACAATATTTTAAGCTGCCTTCTGTAAAGGTCAGTCACAGGCAAAAACTGGAGATTCGGCACTGAACCACAGCTTAACCTGCCTTCCGTGGGGATTAATATTTAACATGGGAACTGCATGGATCAATAGCTCAAGCTGCCTGACATAGGTACTGCATGGGTCAATATCTCAAGATGCCGCATGTATTAATTGAGAGCACGTCAGTAGTTTGAGCTGCTTTCGTAGAGGACTGATATTTGATCAGTAACTGGAACTTCCATCAGTGGGGATTCATCAGAGAACAATATTTTAAGCTGCCTTCTGTAAAGGTCAGTCACAGGCAAAAACTGGAGATTCGGCACTGAACCACAGCTTAACCTGCCTTCCGTAGGGATTAATATTTAACATGGGAACTGCATGGATCAACAGCTCAAGCTGCCTAACATAGGTACTGCATGGGTCAATATCTCAAGATGCCGCATGTATTAATTGAGAGCACGTCAGTAGTTTGAGCTGCTTTCGTAGAGGACTGATATTTGATCAGTAACTGGAACTTCCATCAGTGGGGATTCATCAGAGAACAATATTTTAAGCTGCCTTCTGTAAAGGTCAGTCACAGGCAAAAACTGGAGATTCGGCACTGAACCACAGCTTAACCTGCCTTCCGTGGGGATTAATATTTAACATGGGAACTGCATGGATCAATAGCTCAAGCTGCCTGACATAGGTACTGCATGGGTCAATATCTCAAGATGCCGCATGTATTAATTGAGAGCACGTCAGTAGTTTGAGCTGCTTTCGTAGAGGACTGATATTTGATCAGTAACTGGAACTTCCATCAGTGGGGATTCATCAGAGAACAATATTTTAAGCTGCCTTCTGTAAAGGTCAGTCACAGGCAAAAACTGGAGATTCGGCACTGAACCACAGCTTAACCTGCCTTCCGTAGGGATTAATATTTAACATGGGAACTGCATGGATCAACAGCTCAAGCTGCCTAACATAGGTACTGCATGGGTCAATATCTCAAGATGCCGCATGTATTAATTGAGAGCACGTCAGTAGTTTGAGCTGCTTTCGTAGAGGACTGATATTTGATCAGTAACTGGAACTTCCATCAGTGGGGATTCATCAGAGAACAATATTTTAAGCTGCCTTCTGTAAAGGTCAGTCACAGGCAAAAACTGGAGATTCGGCACTGAACCACAGCTTAACCTGCCTTCCGTAGGGATTAATATTTAACATGGGAACTGCATGGATCAACAGCTCAAGCTGCCTAACATAGGTACTGCATGGGTCAATATCTCAAGATGCCGCATATATTAATTGAGAGCACGTCAGTAGTTTGAGCTGCTTTCGTAGAGGACTGATATTTGATCAGTAACTGGAACTTCCATCAGTGGGGATTCATCAGAGAACAATATTTTAAGCTGCCTTCTGTAAAGGTCAGTCACAGGCAAAAACTGGAGATTCGGCACTGAACCACAGCTTAACCTGCCTTCCGTGGGGATTAATTTTTAACATGGGAACTGCATGGATCAATAGCTCAAGCTGCCTGACATAGGTACTGCATGGGTCAATATCTCAAGATGCCGCATGTATTAATTGAGAGCACGTCAGTAGTTTGAGCTGCTTTCGTAGAGGACTGATATTTGATCAGTAACTGGAACTTCCATCAGTGGGGATTCATCAGAGAACAATATTTTAAGCTGCCTTCTGTAAAGGTCAGTCACAGGCAAAAACTGGAGATTCGGCACTGAACCACAGCTTAACCTGCCTTCCGTGGGGATTAATATTTAACATGGGAACTGCATGGATCAATAGTTCAAGCTGCCTGACATAGGTACTGCATGGGTCAATATCTCAAGATGCCGCATGTATTAATTGAGAGCACGTCAGTAGTTTGAGCTGCTTTCGTAGAGGACTGATATTTGATCAGTAACTGGAACTTCCATCAGTGGGGATTCATCAGAGAACAATATTTTAAGCTGCCTTCTGTAAAGGTCAGTCACAGGCAAAAACTGGAGATTCGGCACTGAACCGCAGCTTAACCTGCCTTCCGTAATGATTAATATTTAACATGGGAACTGCATGGATCAACAGCTCAAGGTGCCTAACATAGGTACTGCATGGGTCAATATCTCAAGATGCCGCATGTATTAATTGAGAGCACGTCAGTAGTTTGAGCTGCTTTCGTAGAGGACTGATATTTGATCAGTAACTGGAACTTCCATCAGTGGGGATTCATCAGAGAACAATATTTTAAGCTGCCTTCTGTAAAGGTCAGTCACAGGCAAAAACTGGAGATTCGGCACTGAACCACAGCTTAACCTGCCTTCCGTAGGGATTAATATTTAACATGGGAACTGCATGGATCAACAGCTCAAGCTGCCTAACATAGGTACTGCATGGGTCAATATCTCAAGATGCCGCATGTATTAATTGAGAGCACGTCAGTAGTTTGAGCTGCTTTCGTAGAGGACTGATATTTGATCAGTAACTGGAACTTCCATCAGTGGGGATTCATCAGAGAACAATATTTTAAGCTGCCTTCTGTAAAGGTCAGTCACAGGCAAAAACTGGAGATTCGGCACTGAACCACAGCTTAACCTGCCTTCCGTAGGGATTAATATTTAACATGGGAACTGCATGGATCAACAGCTCAAGCTGCCTAACATAGGTACTGCATGGGTCAATATCTCAAGATGCCGCATGTATTAATTGAGAGCACGTCAGTAGTTTGAGCTGCTTTCGTAGAGGACTGATATTTGATCAGTAACTGGAACTTCCATCAGTGGGGATTCATCAGAGAACAATATTTTAAGCTGCCTTCTGTAAAGGTCAGTCACAGGCAAAAACTGGAGATTCGGCACTGAACCACAGCTTAACCTGCCTTCCGTGGGGATTAATATTTAACATGGGAACTGCATGGATCAACAGTTCAAGCTGCCTGACATAGGTACTGCATGGGTCAATATCTCAAGATGCCGCATGTATTAATTGAGAGCACGTCAGTAGTTTGAGCTGCTTTCGTAGAGGACTGATATTTGATCAGTAACTGGAACTTCCATCAGTGGGGATTCATCAGAGAACAATATTTTAAGCTGCCTTCTGTAAAGGTCAGTCACAGGCAAAAACTGGAGATTCGGCACTGAACCACAGCTTAACCTGCCTTCCGTGGGGATTAATTTTTAACATGGGAACTGCATGGATCAACAGCTCAAGCTGCCTGACATAGGTACTGCATGGGTCAATATCTCAAGATGCCGCATGTATTAATTGAGAGCACGTCAGTAGTTTGAGCTGCTTTCGTAGAGGACTGATATTTGATCAGTAACTGGAACTTCCATCAGTGGGGATTCATCAGAGAACAATATTTTAAGCTGCCTTCTGTAAAGGTCAGTCACAGGCAAAAACTGGAGATTCGGCACTGAACCACAGCTTAACCTGCCTTCCGTGGGGATTAATATTTAACATGGGAACTGCATGGATCAACAGCTCAAGCTGCCTAACATAGGTACTGCATGGGTCAATATCTCAAGATGCCGCATGTATTAATTGAGAGCACGTCAGTAGTTTGAGCTGCTTTCGTAGAGGACTGATATTTGATCAGTAACTGGAACTTCCATCAGTGGGGATTCATCAGAGAACAATATTTTAAGCTGCCTTCTGTAAAGGTCAGTCACAGGCAAAAACTGGAGATTCGGCACTGAACCACAGCTTAACCTGCCTTCCGTGGGGATTAATTTTTAACATGGGAACTGCATGGATCAATAGCTCAAGCTGCCTGACATAGGTACTGCATGGGTCAATATCTCAAGATGCCGCATGTATTAATTGAGAGCACGTCAGTAGTTTGAGCTGCTTTCGTAGAGGACTGATATTTGATCAGTAACTGGAACTTCCATCAGTGGGGATTCATCAGAGAACAATATTTTAAGCTGCCTTCTGTAAAGGTCAGTCACAGGCAAAAACTGGAGATTCGGCACTGAACCACAGCTTAACCTGCCTTCCGTGGGGATTAATATTTAACATGGGAACTGCATGGATCAATAGTTCAAGCTGCCTGACATAGGTACTGCATGGGTCAATATCTCAAGATGCCGCATGTATTAATTGAGAGCACGTCAGTAGTTTGAGCTGCTTTCGTAGAGGACTGATATTTGATCAGTAACTGGAACTTCCATCAGTGGGGATTCATCAGAGAACAATATTTTAAGCTGCCTTCTGTAAAGGTCAGTCACAGGCAAAAACTGGAGATTCGGCACTGAACCACAGCTTAACCTGCCTTCCGTGGGGATTAATATTTAACATGGGAACTGCATGGATCAACAGCTCAAGCTGCCTAACATAGGTACTGCATGGGTCAATATCTCAAGATGCCGCATGTATTAATTGAGAGCACGTCAGTAGTTTGAGCTGCTTTCGTAGAGGACTGATATTTGATCAGTAACTGGAACTTCCATCAGTGGGGATTCATCAGAGAACAATATTTTAAGCTGCCTTCTGTAAAGGTCAGTCACAGGCAAAAACTGGAGATTCGGCACTGAACCACAGCTTAACCTGCCTTCCGTAGGGATTAATATTTAACATGGGAACTGCATGGATCAACAGCTCAAGCTGCCTAACATAGGTACTGCATGGGTCAATATCTCAAGATGCCGCATGTATTAATTGAGAGCACGTCAGTAGTTTGAGCTGCTTTCGTAGAGGACTGATATTTGATCAGTAACTGGAACTTCCATCAGTGGGGATTCATCAGAGAACAATATTTTAAGCTGCCTTCTGTAAAGGTCAGTCACAGGCAAAAACTGGAGATTCGGCACTGAACCACAGCTTAACCTGCCTTCCGTGGGGATTAATATTTAACATGGGAACTGCATGGATCAACAGCTCAAGCTGCCTAACATAGGTACTGCATGGGTCAATATCTCAAGATGCCGCATGTATTAATTGAGAGCACGTCAGTAGTTTGAGCTGCTTTCGTAGAGGACTGATATTTGATCAGTAACTGGAACTTCCATCAGTGGGGATTCATCAGAGAACAATATTTTAAGCTGCCTTCTGTAAAGGTCAGTCACAGGCAAAAACTGGAGATTCGGCACTGAACCACAGCTTAACCTGCCTTCCGTAGGGATTAATATTTAACATGGGAACTGCATGGATCAACAGCTCAAGCTGCCTGACATAGGTACTGCATGGGTCAATATCTCAAGATGCCGCATGTATTAATTGAGAGCACGTCAGTAGTTTGAGCTGCTTTCGTAGAGGACTGATATTTGATCAGTAACTGGAACTTCCATCAGTGGGGATTCATCAGAGAACAATATTTTAAGCTGCCTTCTGTAAAGGTCAGTCACAGGCAAAAACTGGAGATTCGGCACTGAACCACAGCTTAACCTGCCTTCCGTAGGGATTAATATTTAACATGGGAACTGCATGGATCAACAGCTCAAGCTGCCTGACATAGGTACTGCATGGGTCAATATCTCAAGATGCCGCATGTATTAATTGAGAGCACGTCAGTAGTTTGAGCTGCTTTCGTAGAGGACTGATATTTGATCAGTAACTGGAACTTCCATCAGTGGGGATTCATCAGAGAACAATATTTTAAGCTGCCTTCTGTAAAGGTCAGTCACAGGCAAAAACTGGAGATTCGGCACTGAACCACAGCTTAACCTGCCTTCCGTAGGGATTAATATTTAACATGGGAACTGCATGGATCAATAGCTCAAGCTGCCTGACATAGGTACTGCATGGGTCAATATCTCAAGATGCCGCATGTATTAATTGAGAGCACGCCAGTAGTTTGAGCCGCTTTCGTAGAGGACTGATATTTGATCCGTAACTGGAACTTCCATCAGTGGGGATTCATCAGAGAACAATATTTTAAGCTGCCTTCTGTAAAGGTCAGTCACAGGCAAAAACTGGAGATTCGGCACTGAACCACAGCTTAACCTGCCTTCCGTGGGGATTAATATTTAACATGGGAACTGCATGGATCAATAGTTCAAGCTGCCTGACATAGGTACTGCATGGGTCAATATCTCAAGATGCCGCATGTATTAATTGAGAGCACGTCAGTAGTTTGAGCTGCTTTCGTAGAGGACTGATATTTGATCAGTAACTGGAACTTCCATCAGTGGGGATTCATCAGAGAACAATATTTTAAGCTGCCTTCTGTAAAGGTCAGTCACAGGCAAAAACTGGAGATTCGGCACTGAACCGCAGCTTAACCTGCCTTCCGTAGGGATTAATATTTAACATGGGAACTGCATGGATCAACAGCTCAAGGTGCCTATCATAGGTACTGCATGGGTCAATATCTCAAGATGCCGCATGTATTAATTGAGAGCACGTCAGTAGTTTGAGCTGCTTTCGTAGAGGACTGATATTTGATCAGTAACTGGAACTTCCATCAGTGGGGATTCATCAGAGAACAATATTTTAAGCTGCCTTCTGTAAAGGTCAGTCACAGGCAAAAACTGGAGATTCGGCACTGAACCACAGCTTAACCTGCCTTCCGTAGGGATTAATATTTAACATGGGAACTGCATGGATCAACAGCTCAAGCTGCCTAACATAGGTACTGCATGGGTCAATATCTCAAGATGCCGCATGTATTAATTGAGAGCACGTCAGTAGTTTGAGCTGCTTTCGTAGAGGACTGATATTTGATCAGTAACTGGAACTTCCATCAGTGGGGATTCATCAGAGAACAATATTTTAAGCTGCCTTCTGTAAAGGTCAGTCACAGGCAAAAACTGGAGATTCGGCACTGAACCACAGCTTAACCTGCCTTCCGTGGGGATTAATATTTAACATGGGAACTGCATGGATCAATAGTTCAAGCTGCCTGACATAGGTACTGCATGGGTCAATATCTCAAGATGCCGCATATATTAATTGAGAGCACGTCAGTAGTTTGAGCTGCTTTCGTAGAGGACTGATATTTGATCAGTAACTGGAACTTCCATCAGTGGGGATTCATCAGAAAACAATATTTTAAGCTGCCTTCTGTAAAGGTCAGTCACAGGCAAAAACTGGAGATTCGGCACTGAACCACAGCTTAACCTGCCTTCCTTGGGGATTAATTGTTTTACGTATAAGTAATTACTGCTTGTTTTAAAGAGTGAGTTTGTTAACTATGTATCTGTTAAAGCAACGATGGAGTTAGTTTCTAATAAGTAAGAAATACGAACACATCACCTTTGGTTGTTTTGATTGCAGAAATTCGTATATATTCTAAATCTACTGATACACACACTTCCTTTGCTAAATTCCATCGGAAGCAATTCTAATACATACGCCCGTCTAAGGTGAATCTGGAACCGATTTTTTCTGCTTCACTAGCAAAGCCTGCTCTCGGCCAAAGAGTGCATTATTTATTGGATCTCGTGTTTCACGCGACCGAGTGCCTACGATCTCTCTCTAATCATTCCGTTCTTTTTGCTGTCAACTGATAACAGGTCAATAACCTAGGCTGTTTTACTTGAGAACTGGTATTAGGTCAGTAGCTTAAAAGTAGCTAAAATTCCCTTCCGTGGTAATTGACATTAAGTAAACAATCTAACAACTCCCACCTTACTTTGGTCTCTGCACACGAGGGGGCAATTACCGTAAAACTCCATATGGAAATGGATACACTGGGTAATCCGCTAGTAAGATTGGTTGCTCCTAAATAATTACTTTGTGTAAAGACAGGCCAGTTTGAATAGTGAACAAATATAATTAAAACCATTCTTTATGTTCATCGGTTACGCCTGCGATGTGACGAGTAATTAGTGATTACGCCAAGTTTAGAATTAAATCAGTGGAGTGTATATTCTTAAATTTGATTTCTACTAGAAACCATAAACATATATCTTCCTTTAACTCATAGCGGAGGTTCTCCTGAGCGCGAAGTCACTGGTTGCTGTGTCTCCAGATAAATGCAGTTAATCGCAAATTGATACAATTGGAGCTACGTGTCGAGACAATCTTATCAAGCTATTGGCTTGACAAAATTTGGAGTGTGACAAGTTTCTGACAGCAGACAATAGTTCAATTATGCAAGCATGTTGTTCTCCTACCATCATTGAGGAGGAAAATCTCCGTTCCGCAAATGCTTCAATGAAATTAGTTTTCTTTCCGCCACGTAGGTATCTCGTACATGTTATTCTTCTTTAAAGCAACAGCACATCTGTTAATAAAACGCAACTTTTTCTTTTGGCTCCGCGTGATAACTAATTTGCGCAACTGTCAGCGCAAAATAAGAGACCATAATTTTAGGGTGAGGCACCTAATTATTATCCAAAGCACAAACTTCTCCTTTATTAAGAATGTCGTGGAAAACGAAATTTCTGAACGAAAGTTTTGTATGGCCGTTTCAACATATTACGGGGGAATTAATTTTCTCCGAGTAACTTAGGCATCAAACTGGTTTGCCGAAATATTAGAGATTTTATTTTTACTTTCTTTTGCAAGTAAACAATACGTGAGAAGCATGCGATGCCGCATTTATCTAATTAAGCTTTATTGCTCTGAAAGAAAATTACAGAGCAGCTACTGTAGTCCCGATATGTTCGTTCGTTTTCGGGATTTAACGACTTCGCACAATACCAAAGGTTATAAGTTCCCAACTACTCCTACATTAGAGTCGCTGGTTTCAAGAAAAGGACAGAACAAGCCGCTTAAGATAAACATACTAGTTACGCCTCAACCGGAATTCGAATTTGAATATAAAGTCTACATGGCAGCATGATACTGAGTTTATGAATTCGCTGATTTGAAAACTAAGGTGTGTTTGAATCGTACATACAGGGGTTGGACAGAATGATGTCAACACCACACACAGAGACGTGACTTTTAATGTAGCTGCGTACGTCGCAATGCGCAAAGGTATCTACCACTTTTTGATTGTAGTAGCTTCGATTAGAACTTCAAGGTCCTGTTTAAGTGCACTTAAAGGGTCTTGTTGAAAACTTTCTTTCAGGGTGAGGACGAAATGAGCGACCAAACGGACTTCGAAAGACGGCTAATTGTTGGTGGCCGGCTAGTTGGTGCCTCCGTGAGAACAGTCGCCAGGGTAGTGTTGGTTTAGAGAGCTACTGTGTCTAGCGTCATAACAGCATACCGTGTTCGTTGCAAAACCTCGTCTGCGAAATACAAGATCGGTCGGAAAACGACCCTGACTGAGGGAGACAGGAGAGCATTAAAGAAGATTGTTACCCGTAATAAGAACATCACGCAGCCGAAAATTAGTGCGGAGCTCAATCCGCATCTCCAGACCCCAGTATCAACGAAAACAGAACTGCCTAAGCAAGATATTCATGCCAGAGCTGCTATTGCAAAACCTCTGGCGACCCGGGTGAATGCACAACGGGGACGGTAATGGTGACAGCAGCATACAACGTGGACTGTCGAAACATGGAAGCGTGTAATGTGGTTAGTTGTATTCATATTCACACTATTCCCATCGCAGGACATGTTTACGTGTGGAGAACACCGTCAGAAGCGTACAACCTAGACTGTCTGCTCCCAACAGTGCAGCATGGTAGTACTTCTATCATGCTCTGGGTGGTCATATCGTGGTTTTCAGCAGATCCCTGATCACCTCAAAAGGACGGATGACCGACAGGGCGTATGAAACAATTTTGGCCAACCAAGTCCATCCAATGGCTCAGGCATTGCTTCCTGTAGGGGATGCCATCTATCAAGATGATAACGCCCCAATTCACAGAGCTCGGAATGTCCAATCATGGTTTGAGGAATATGAGGACGAACTTTCACACTTCTGTGGCCTCTCCAATCACCAGATTTAAGCATACTCGAGCCACTGTGGTTTGTGTCGGAAAACACAGTAAGCTCCAGTTATCCTCCTCCAGCATCTTTCAAGGACCTGGAGCAGTGTCCGCCTAAAGGATGGTGCAATATCCCACTAACCACCATCCAGGATTTGTATGCGTCCATTCCAAGGAGGATTCAGGTGGTTTTGAATGCCAAAGGTGGTCCGAGACCATGTTAGGTATGTAAAACCTTCTTTTCCTAGGTTGTCACATTATTCTGTCCAATCCCTGTAGTTTCTAGAGGAGAGGAGGAAACATTTCAGTTATTGGAAGTGAACAATTCATTAGCGTTACTCAGGGCGCTCCTCCCGAATGAGTAGTCAGAAACCATTGCCCAGGAACACTTGGTTCCACAGCGATATACATAGTAATGTAGAAAAATTATGACCACCCTTGGTGTAAGAAGGAACCGTAACCAGCTGCCAGATGGCGTGGGTAGCAACATATGCAAATCATGTAAGACATTTAAAAAGGACACGAACCCGCGGACAGTTTGCAGTTTCGCGATAAAATGGGAAAAGTACGTGTCATAAAAGAGTTTGAGAAAGGAATGATTGTTCTCTACCGACTGAAGGGTGGCAGCATTACAGAAACGGCCGATATTGCGGAATGTTGACGTGGTACAGTTATTAAAGTGTTCTAGGAATGGATGAAAACCGGCAAGAAAGATCAGCAGCAATCAGGGTATAAGTGTACGCCCACGAAGCATTGAAGACCGTGGGCAGCAACGCCTATCCCGATTAGTACGATCCAACAAAGGGGCAACAATGGAAGCACCGGCCAGACCATTTGATGCGGGCACATCGAGAAGCGTATCGCAGACCATGGTCAAACGAACTCTGCTCTGTATTGGTCTCTGGAGCCGCCGTTCATTCAAGGTACCTTTGCTGACAACCAAACACCGACGATTACGGCCTAGATTTGTACCTGAGAGAAGACATTGCACCATCGAAGAGTGGAAAAAAGTCGCCGCTTTAGACGAATCACGTTTTTTTACGCTTTTTAACCGTAGTTCGAAGAAGCGTATATGCTCCAGCATTGTCCGTCCGTCTGTCTGTCGGCACGATAACTCTCGTAAAAAGAGTTCGATTTCAATGAAATTTTAGTATGTGGTAGGGTACCACCTGGGGACGAACCCTATTGAATATGGACGAAATGGGGTCAAAGGTCACGAGATAGGAGCGGGATCTATTCCATTGCCCTTATGCCTCATAACTAGCGTAAACATGGTTCCATGTCGGTTAAATTTTTATATGTGGCAGGGGATCACCTGGGAAGGAACACTATTCAAAATGGGTGAAGTGAGGTTAAAGGTCAGGACATAGGAGTGGGATGCATTCCATTGCTCTTATGCGTCATAACTTGCGTAAATATGTTTCGATTTCGATGAAATTGTAGTATGTCGTAAGGGACCACCTGGGGACGAAACCTTTTGAAAATGGACGAAATGGGGTCAAAGGTAAGTACATGGGATCGGGATCTATTCCGTCGCCTTTATCCCATATTATTAAAGGAGCGCTTCTTGTATGTATGTACATTTTATTTTGAAAACGGCTCTAAGGATTTTGATGAAAGTCGTTAACCTACCGTTTTCTGGTACTAGAAATCGATTTAGCTTGATCTCGACTTTAAGAAAATTCGTTTAGTGGGTTAAACAACCACCCGGAATTATAACGTTTTTAGTGTCATGACGTCGTCCCATTAATGTTACCCATGCTTAGAAATTTTATGACGTCACAATCTCGCGTTTGAGAATGTTGGCGCGCGATCACGCCATCTGTCTCATTACGTCACGCGTTGTGTGCGGATCCTGTCAAAGTTTTATGATGTCACACTCTTGCGAGCAAAAGGTCGCGATTCCCATCTGCCTCATTACGTCACGCGTTGTGTGCGTATGTCCGTCCGTACGATAACTCGCGTAAAAAATCGTTCGATTTCGATGAAATTTTAGTATGTGGTAGGGGAACACCTGGGAAGGAACCCTAATGAACGTAAACGAAATGGGGTCAAAGGTCAGGACATAGGAGCTGGATCCATTCCAGTGCTGTTATGCGTCATAACTAACGTAAAAAAGGTTCGATTTCGATGAAATTTTAGTATGTGGTAGGGGACTACATGGGAACAAACCCTAATGAACATGGGCAAAATATGGTCAAAGGTCAGGACATAGGAGCGGAATCACTTCCATTGCCATTATGCGTCATAACTAACGTAAAAATGCTTGGATTTGGATGAAATATTCGTACGATGTAGAGGCCTGTCTGAGGACAAATCCTGTTGAAAATGGGCGAAATGGTATCAAAGGGTCGGACACTGGAGCGGGATCTCTTTCATAACCCTTTATGCATTATAACTTACGTAAAAATGCTTCGATTGCAACGAAACTTTATCATGTTATTTTGGAGATATACTGAACATGTTCTGTTTAATATCATCGAAATGGGGTCAAAGGTCAGGACGCAGGAGCGACATTTATTCCACAGCCATTATCCTCATAACTTGAGTAATGATTTCTGGTATGTTGGAAAGCGTATTATAATCAATGCATTGCATGAATTTACTAACTTATTGCTTTATCGTGTGGATGACCGATGGAGAGTACGGCGAAGCAGTGCTGACAAAAATCATTCCTACACGGTACTCGAAAAGAAACAGGCAAGAGGTGGCAGTGTGCTCGTGTGGGACATGTTTTCCTGGGAATCATTGGGAGTAATCATCTTCCCCCCCCTCGATCACACGACGAACGCTTTAGGCTACCTATCCATTGTGGCGGATCAGGTGCTGTCATTCATGATGACCCTCTACCCTTCTACCCTGATGACAGGCTTGCTTGTGGCGAGATAATGCCTCTTGCTATATTGCCATGCCAGTGCGAAAATGGCTTGAGGAGCAATCCAGTGATTTTGGTTTACTCACCTGGCCACTTCACTCGCCGGATATAAATCCCATTGGACATCTGTGGGACTGTCTTGACCAACAGGTTCGACGTATGGATCCACCAGCGATGACTCTTGATGATCTGCGAGAAGCTCTAGTCTGTGCATGGTATAGCATCCCTACAAAAATATTCAAAGACTTCATTGAATCAATGACACACCGCATATCTGTGGTACTGGCGGCTCGAGAAGGTCATACCTCATACGAACAGGGGGTCTTAATAATTTTTTGATCGGTCTGTCTACTGATACACTACTTTTTGTTGCGACACAGGTGCGACAAATCACGAGGGCAATACAGAATGATGTTGCTGTAAGGTTATACGACACATATCAATAGCTGTGCGTTTCCATAGTTCGTACGATATGCAATTAGATATTTTCTACACTTATTTGTGGCGTCGTCAGATCAAAAGATGAATGGAAATAAAAACGGTACCGGACAATTTCCCCAATGACGATTAATCCAACGCCGATTCGTCCGAAGGGAAATTTGGTCCAATGCCATATGGTTCAATGGACAATTCTTCCAATGTACGATTAGTCCAATACCAATTTGTCCAATGGTATCATCCTACCAACGGCCAGTTTTTTTAATTTTTAAGAAAGGAATAATATTTTAAGTTATTCTCCTCTTTATATCCTTTTGAAAATTGATTTCCTTATATTTGGTATTTGTACACATTTTATAAACCTGGTAAAATACACTCAGCGAAATATTTCTCATCAGTTTGCAAAGCACCTAGCCAGCGGGACGCTTTAGAAAATATTAAGTTACAACCTAAATATTTGGTATTTGTAAACATTCTAAAAATCCTAAAAAATGGCACTCAACGGATCATTTCTCAGCTCTTTACAAAGCACCAAGACTTTTCAGAAGATTTTAAGTTGCACCTAGACTTTTCAAAAGATTTTAAGTTGCAACTTTGTCAGCTCTTCACAAAGCACCTAGCCTTTTCTGAAGATTTTAAGTTGCAACTTTGTCAGCTCTTCACAAAGCACCTAGCCTTTTCTGTAGATTTTAAGTTGCGACTTAGATATTTGGTATTTGTAAACATGTTATAAAACCTAATAAAAGGCACTCAAAGGATCATTTCTCAGCTCTTCACAAGGCATCTAGGCCTAGGGCCTGCGAATTAATATTTAGTGCTTAAGTAAAAGCGTAATATTATTAACTTGATTTGATACGTGAACGTTATGAATATGACGTCGGTAGAATGAAAACTATTAAAAAGCTTCGGTACGAGCCCCGTCCAGTTGCCTCCAGTAGTTGCTGTGTAACTGACGTGGCCTGTGCCAAATGACGTGCCAGTGGTTGCTGTGCAACTGACGCGGCCTGTGCCAAATGACGTCCCAGTGGTTGCTGTGCTACGTCCAGTTGCCTCCAGTGGCCACATGGCCGAATCCCACTACATGCTACAAACAGATACGGAAAACTAGTCTTTTGCAAAAGAGAAACATAGAAGTTGATTGAACGGTTCGTATATCAGTACCTTTATACGGCAGCGAGGACAGTATTACAATAAAACGTGATTTCGAAAGAAAATCTATAACCACAATATTACGCATCAAAGGTAACATTATTTTACATTCTTTGGACTACTGGTACATTCATTTAACATCGAAGACAGAATAAGAATGGATGGGATTTGTATAACGCGAGTAGCACTTCTGACAGATCCGACGGAATTGGACTATTGGACCAATCGGTATTGGTCCAATTGAACCTTTGGACAAATCGTCCCTTTGGACCAATATTCCATTGTACGAATTGTCCCTTTGGACGAATAGGCAATGGACCAATCGACATTGGACTAATCGGTATTGAACCAATCGTCGTTGGACGAACCGTACCAGAACCCAATAAAACATGGTTGCCAAGCAAAAACAAGTAACTGTTTTCAAGTCCTTTTCACAGAGATTTGTAGCGTTTTTGTTATTTATGCAGAAGTAACGAAGATTTGCGCTGAGGAGACATTGACAATATGCGAAGTGGATGAAAAGATTTACATGAAGAGAAATGATTACCAAGAAAAATCGCAAACTGGGTGACAGTCAGCTTAGGTAACTGATGAAAACCAGACACAGCTTTAGGGGATAGCCTCGCAATTCTGAGAGCTAGAAATTCGATAGGGTTTCTACATTCCCTATATTATCCGTATCTGTCATAGGAAAATGTTTACTTCTTCCACCATATTCTTCTTAACTTAAGTGTCACCGTAGGAATTCAGTTTTCTCGTTATATTCTCCTGGTACGTCGCCGACGAATTTTCACCTGGCTCGTCATATTCTTCGGATTTCTCAATGCTAATCTTTCACATCATGTGGCATATCTTCTTACTGCGAAATTCAAGACTTTGAAATTTCCTTTAGGGTTTTGAAAATAGAGCTCACACATTGGAAGTCTTTTCTGAATGCCATTCATTATGACAACCGCTAGAAACGGCACCCTGAAAGACTTTATCCTACTACTTTTGAGAATTCTAAAATACGTATGCCATCATCTCTGGACTACTACGAGTAAACACTCGCCCCGGTTGCCCAGTGGTATGTAACAATGGCTTCTAATAATTCGTCCGAAATGTGTCAGTGTTTGAATCTCGGATGAGGTACCGATGGTATCTTACAGTACCGACAAGTCCTGGTTCACCGATGGTATCTTACAGTACCGACAGGTATCTACCAGTAACTAGAGGTACTGGTTCATTTTCCTTCCTCGAACCAGAGCGTTGTCCTAGATCCGAATGTGCGATTTCTGTGCAAGAAAGTTTGAATTTTCAGATGCTGTGGAAGTTCCATACAGGATTTAAAAGCAGCGGCTCTATACAAGTTTCTAAAGGAGTGATTCCCTATAAATATTGCTCTCAACACATTAATACATCATTAACATGCATTCACAATACATTTAACACTATGTCTAATTGATGTTAGTTATTTTACTTCTTGACTTGTGCTTTTTACGAAGGGAGATCAGGACTTGTGAGGTAATTTTGGCCTTTTTCCTGATCTCTCTAGCTATTACATGTCTACTATTTGTTATTTCTAATGAGTGTTTCGTATGTGTATGATAATATAGCTAAACCAACAAATTGAATTGAAATGATTTAAAAGGACAATAATGTTGCATATCTGATATCGGCCGATCATATGCTGATAAGGCAATTCATATAAGAATACTGACATCGACCTGATTTTTATTAATAAAACACAAATATAATATACACTGAGTTATTTTATTTTAAGAAGCGCCCATAAAGGCACTCGGTTATTCGCAAGTAGGCGGACAGTCAAAATGATAAAGGAACAGCAGGTATAGCAAATGCAAAAGGTAAGAAAATGTAGCACAAGGTTGGATACAGGCTAATGATGATATGAACGCAGGTCCGTTTAAAGGAGGTCGATAGGGGCTACAGCCTTTGGGCCCACCGTTGCCAAGGGCCCAGGAAGCATGCCTGGAAAAATAATAGATAGATAGGTAGAGAGCGAGAGAGTGGGGTATAAATTAGTTTTACTTTTGCCTCGTAGGATTTTCACTTTATCAGAAACAAAGGCTTGAAGACGAACATATTTCAAGGCAGTAACACACCCAAGATAGTTTGATGTCGTTGTGTACAACGGGGCTTCGCGAGACAGTTTCAGCTTTTTCACTACCATCGAGCCACACCTTCCAATTTGCATTTGGAACCATTAAGGATCGAAATCCCCTGTGGCTTCACATTGTGTAGCAAAAAAGATGCACTAAAAAAGGTATATAATGCTAAATCATTAGAAAATTCAAGACGAAATCTAGGAGTCTTGAACTTTTTACTCATGTTCTTATTAGAACAATACAAAGTACGGTGACGTATTATAAAAACTCTGCATATAATTTATTAGTTTGAAGAATGCACTACGTATTACTTATCACGAGCATATTGCTACAGTTTCGTGTTTTAACGGACTTGATAATGATTCCCCGTCATAAGTTATTTGTGGGCCCACTCAGATGTCTTAGCCTAGGGGCCCACTCAAATGTCTTAGCCTATGGACCCGCTAAGGCCTTAATATGGCCCTGCCTGGCCGTGTTCACACGAGACAAGTAAATAAAAGTGTATGTGTGACAGTAACAAGTAAGCACGCGACTAAATAAAAGTGCATATCTGACACGAACATGTGAGCACAAGACAAACACACATGGGAACAAACGTAAATACAGCAAACGACAATAGAAGGAAATAGGAAAGCAGACCATCACGCAGAATGACGGGAAACTACAGAAAACCTTAAAATGAGGGCCTAGAAAACGCAAAATGTGCGGTACGATAAAAAACAAACTGCCGAGGACTACTGAGGGGAAGAGTACAACCATGATTTAAGCCAAACAGGCTGTAAATACGAAAAGTATATGATAAAGGCAGCAGGAAGTACCCAAACCTGGCACCACACCAAAAGGAGCAGCCCTATAGACAGGGGTACTCCGCCGAGATCCAAAATCAGCGAAAGATAAACTGAAGGAAAGAAAGATGAAGACAGTATCGCCATAACAAAACGGCATATGGAGAACAAAGGAAGGACTAGCAAATCCACTCGAAATACTGTACGCAGGAAATGAGCAGAAAGAATACAAACAAGGGAGAACGAAGCCGGAAGCTGCATATGGAATACCGAGAATACACAAAAGATGAGATAGGAAGAATCTCACCACACAAGATGACGAAAGATGGGGGAAAATTGCGTATTGGTGAACAGGAGAGAGGAAAAGCGAGGTACAGCAAAAGATAACAGGAGAAGAGGAAAAAAGTCAAACAACAAATGGGAAATGATATTAGACGATACAAAGGAAGAAAGCTCATAAAGAACAGCGGATAGCACCTGAACCCAAAACCGTACCCCGAGGAGCAACCCTGGAGTCAAGGCAGGCTGACGCTTTATCGAAAGAGAAAACTATATAGAGAGAGAAAACGGGGAGCATGCAAACATGAATGAAGACAGAGAAAAGCATAAGTGTAGGGAATACGGTGCAAAACACGGAAAGAGCCAAAAGGCGAAGGTGGAAGAGAAGAGGAGAACTCCGAAGGAATTGTGGAGCAAAAAATCAATGGAAGCAGGTGGAGTGGAATCACAGAATACCTTTTTGAAGAGTTCCTTAAGATTCCTCAAGTGACTTTGATAGGCTTTGACAAGAGGAGAGTATCTCGGATCAAAACGGTAAGAAGATTTAAAAATACTAACGTATTGTTCAAACTGATGAATCGCAGCTTGAAGGTCGAGGTCGGGAAACTGGTGAAATTTCGTCCATAAAACCTGTATACTAGTGCTTGAAGCAAAAATATCTAAGAGTTGCTTGCGCGATAAAGGCCCAGGGAAATAACTGTCCACAGCCCCTGCAATATCGGTAGCACTGAAAGTAGGAGAAGCTGTCGTGGACCCAGAGTGAGAATGAGACGAGTCAGTACAGAGGTCAACAGGAGTAGAGGAGATATCAGGAACAGCTGAGCTAACAGAAGAAGCAGGTGAAGGTGAATGTGGCAAGCGGCGAATACTTTTTTAATTAAAGGATGCTGGCAGTTCTGCCAGTCTCTTAGCAGAGGAAGAAGAGGAGGGCATGTCCACCTGCTCATCAACAGCAGTCTCAGAAGCAGGGAGAGGTAATGCAGGAGAAACTGACGAATCTTCGACAATGGACCCGGAAGCTGTGGAAAAGATGCAACCTGGGAGCAGAATGTTCCTGTAAGAATGAAACAAGTGGCACATAGTCCTTGACTTTCGGAACAGATGTTTGCACCGAACCACCAATGGTAGGAAGCATAATATACTGACCTGGAGCGTCATAGTCTGACACGTTTGGCGTGGAAATATCAGTGGTTGAAGAAGTCTCTAATAAGAGTGGTGCAGGATGCAATACCCGATGTTGTGACAACGGAGGAAAGTGGGTGGAATCTAGCAAGGGAACTGGATCTGGGACAGAATGGGGCGGGACAGCGCCGGACGATGCATCCACAGAGACTGGGGTCGGTAGAGAGGAGTACACCAGTTGCAAGCCTTTAGATGTTAAACTTGGAAGGTTTAGCTGCGAGCTAGTAGCCCTAATTGATTTGCTCGGACTTCGTAGGAATGCCTTTCTGACACGTTGGACCTGTTCCTCAGAGGTCAGTGGCTTACAGAAGGCTTTTCATATAACAGACTTCCAGTAGTCCTAAGTTTGTTATCCAAGAACCGAATGCTTTTTCGTGTTAGAGGTTTTCGTCCATATTGTGTTTTAAAGCGACGCTGAGCAGTAGCAATATACTATAATTCGGCAAACCACAACACGCATGCAATCTTCTCCTGCGGTGTCGACATTCTGACAGAGCTCGTCTGTAGTCAGGTGGGATGCCCCCACTAATTGGCGTATGCGCGTGGGCAAGTACAAGTTGAGTCACTCACGTGAGTGGCGCATAAAAAAACGTACGAATTCTTTCTGAGATCGCGCAGACAAGAAGTGAATGTAATACATACTTTCCGAGATGTGATTTTTTTCTTTGGATACCTTCCATCCTGACACTCTGTATTATAAGTGCTGTAACAGTTAGTACTGCCTTGAAAAAAGGTAATAAGTACAAAAGAGATTTAGAAGTATTAAGACCAGTTCTTTCTTTTTTACTTCTTATAGAAAGTGCCCTATGCCCCTGTATAAAGTGCATTCCTTTTATAATCCCTCGTTCTAATACTGTACGGAACGAGCGATTTATTAGAAATTTTATATACACTTGTGCGGAAATAGTATGATAATGGACTGATAGGGAAATTGAAAGTATGGATCCAAAGCGTAAACTGTACACAGTCTTCAGTGTTGTTCTTGGATTCGAATGATTGATGGTGTGTTTGCCTTTCGGCACTGACTCTCTCCCTTCCTCGGAGCAAGTGGCCCAAATTAGGGCCAAGCGTCTTCTTGTAGCCCATTGAACATGGTGGTCGTTAAGGTGGACATCTAGTGATTTTGCTTTAATACTTCCAAAGGGCAAACTTCTGTACACCTATTATTCACAATTAATGCGTTCCCAAACATGAAAATTTGAACATCGATTACAATAACATCATATTATAACTTGGAGTACTTAATATTTTCTAAAACATAACCATAATTAAGCAATCCAACATTTCTTTGTCTACTGATGTCATCAATGTACAGGTCGCGCCATCTTTTTTCTGGTCTCAACACCATGGAAGAAAAAGTTGTTGATTTTTAATGTAATTATGGTTATGTTTTAGAAAATATTAAGTATTCCAAGTTTTAACATGAAGTTATTTCAATCGATGTTCACATTTTCATCTGTGGGAACACATTAATTGTGAAGAAAACGTGTGCAGATGTTTGCCCATTGGAAGTATAGGAAGCAAAACCACTAGACGTCCAACACAAACATACAAACAAAGAAGTAGACATAAATCATGCTGTTCTTTCCATATAATGTAACCACAGAAATTTGAAAATTTGATAGTTCTGTAATGGGAATCGAACCTGCAAATCGGGAGATGCGGGTTCGATTCCCGTTCCAGAACTATCAAAGTTTCAAATTTCTGTGGTTAACAGCTTGAGTGATGTCTATATTAATTATCCCATGTGTTTCCAACTTGAAAGAAGTAGACGGTTGAAACTTTTCGAAAACTCATGATTCCTTTATAACAAATCATTTTGTTTAGAAGTTTGCTTAGAAAGTTCAAACATTGCATCTAAACTTGTAAGTCCAAAAACTAACTGCATTTCATTTGAAGATTGCTGTAAGACTTAAAAGGCACCAGTTTCAACTAACTGGAAGTAAAATAAATGATAGCATGTCATGTTTGTTGACAGCCCCGTAATGCTAATCATTGATATTTACTTCACAGGAAAGAAAATGAGGTATAATTGAAAATGTTTGCTCCCTAAATTCCCGCGCAATGTTTTCAGGATCTATCTAATTCAAATTCACTCGTAAATTCATTTAAATATATTGAAATAACCGCGCTAAACGTCTTTCTGAAAAGAATGAAAAAAAGTACAACGATGATAAAGTGAAAGCAAATGAAAGATGCGAAACAGCACCTTTTGTGATGACAGCTGAAGTTTTCCGAGGTGTAAAAAGAAAGCCGGAAATAAGAAGTGAAATGAAAATGCCTTTTCTTTCATTAAATTGGAGTAGACTACACCATAATTGAGTCTTGACAGCTGATGCAGAAAGTGAAAGGTGGCCGCTTTCCAATTTCGGTATCAAAACAATGCGGGCGGGATATTTTGTTTCTTCCGAGGTGGACGGAAACCTACGATCGTTAAAATTGTGCAATCACTCAGAAGCACGAGAAAGAGGAAACAAAAATAGTTCCGGGAAGAAAAAGCTCATCTTTACTTTTCTCCCGGTAAAATGAAAGCACGACATCTACGAAAAACGCCTAGAGGCCATTTCCTATTTGTCTAAAACTCAGAAAACGGCATCATAGAACATTTCTTGGTTATGATCAATTTTGCAGCAAAACTGCACTTTAAAAGCAAGATATTTATGCTTTGTTGTAATAAATTAGCACCCCGGGGTAGTAGTCAAATAAAATTTTCGGTTTCGATTCTAAGATCATATGCAAATAGCCAAGAACCTGGAAAGAAATAAGACTTTGGGTTCTTTCAGACGTCCGTTACGTTAATGGAACGTCGTGTATTTATGCATTTATGTATACGCGATTTACACACAATTAAACCCCCAATTAGTGCAACAAATTCACGTAGTACAACTCCTTTGGAGAAATACATCGCAGCCTTTATTAAATTCCGCAACTTATTTACTTCATAATTATATCAGAGCATGTCCATTTAACCGCTGGTGATATTTCGAAAAAAAGTCCAAACAGACTCCCGTATAACTGATGCTTTTATCAGAACATTCGCTATGAAATGGCTGTCTTTAAAAAAATGAACAGAAGCGAAACGAACGGAAGTCTCATTTGGATTATACGAAAAATCAGGGAGCTATTTTGGTTAGTTTTTCTTTTAAATATACAGAAACGGCGCAAGAGGTCATTCCGAACCCCACTAATGTCTCCGCCAATGGCCTTCGGGTGACACTTTCTTCGCATTTTCAGCTGTGACGCATACTTTAGTTTAACTTTCATTTTTAGTTGTCTTTCCCTTATGTACGAGTAAATTTTCACTCCGTTATCTTAGCGTATCAACATTAACGTAATATTTTCTTGCTCGGTCAATGTTATCTGGCAACAGTCTTAAGGTCAACAGTGAATGACGTATGCTTGGTTGACAAGCAAGATTGCTGCATATACACCATATTGACAAAAGTCACCGGACACCCCTTCAAAAGCAAATGAACGAATCCGCTGCGTTGTTAAGATGCACGTACCAGAAGACCAAAGGAAATCACTGATAGAGGACGTGGAAACCTCCGGAGAGTCGTTACTGCTAATCGACGGCGTACTGCAAAAGACCTACGCGTACAAGTGAGTAAAATTGCTGGAACCTCGGTATGTACACGTACCATTCGGAGAGTGCTTCATTCCATGAGTTACCGCGGTCGTTCGGCTGCTCATTAGCCTTTCATCTCCACTCGGAATGCTAATCGTCTTTTAGCATGGTGTAAAAAACATTTATCGTGGACCATAGATCAATGGCAACGGCTCCTATGGACTGGTGAATCCAGATACACGATCCATCAGTCTGATGGCCGAGTGTGGGTATGGCGGCAGCTGAGGGAACGTTATTTACCACAGTGTACTGTTCCTACAGTCAAGTTTGGAGCTGGCAGTGTACTCGTGTGTGGATGTTTTTCGTGGTATGGTTCCGGCCCATTGGTTATTGGGGACAAACATGTTGACCAACACGTCTACCTCGATATTCTGGACAATTATACCCTACCAACTCTGTGGCAATACTATGGAATCGAGCCTTGTTGGCACCAACAGGATAATGCACCGAGCCATAAAGCAAGGACTGTTACGACGTGATTTGACGATAATTCGTTATCGTATGTGGACTGGCTAACACAGACCCCGCCCGGATCTTAATCCCATAGAGCCCCTATTGGATAAATTAGAGCACCGCATAAGAAGATTGTAACCAAAGCATACTACTAAACAACAGTTAGCGACAGCATTATATACTGAATGGAAGCGCACACCTATCGCTGTTCCAAAACCTTGTCGAAAGCATGTTTCGAAAGGTTCAGTGCATGCACTGAGGCCAAATGTGGACCGACACCGTGCTAATGTATGTCAAGAAATGCTATGTTGTGTTTCTCTTCTAGGTGTCCGGTGACGTTTTTTAATATAGTGTATAATGTATTAAGCTAGCAGCTGAGTGCGGTGCGTTAGCGATAGTCGTGTAAGTGGTATTATTCATGCATATTGTGTCTGTTGATCCGTGGTGTAGACATATACTGTATTTCGTATTGGAGTTTCGTCAAACAATTATTGTGTTTACCAATTCGACTGCGTGATTATTGTTGTTAATGATGTCATCATTTAGATGTCTTCATTAGTGAAGTGCAGCTCAAATAAAAGACGAAGTGTAAAGAACTTTATCTTGAACTTTATTTGAGTGACGCCTGTTTCACTTAAAGTGAGTGAGTAAGAAGAACAAACTTTACGCAGTGTTCCCAAAGCTATATACATGCGGTTTAAACATTGAGAAACACTACACAGCATTTTGTTGGCTTTACATATTTTATTATGTTTGTCTCCTTGTTAAAATTTTAAGAGTAATTTTTTTTTCCGCGGTAAAAGTTTGTTCCGTCATTCGATATGAAAGTGTGAAAGAAAATATACTGTACTTTCACATTTGAAGATGTAATATTTTACTTTTAGAAAGATGCTAGCAGTGTTAACTTTAAAAACAAAAATACGCTTTATATTTCATTTTAACACAATTTTGACAAGCAAGGTATGTAGACCTTAATGTTATGAGCATCTGTATGTACATCCATCTGTGCATTTATAAGTTTTATTTTAGGAAGCTTTTTTTTAGTTTTAAGTATGAGGAAGAAGGAAGAAGAATTTTAGAAAGCTTTCTATCGTAGTTTTAATGTATGAGAAAGATTGCTGTCATTTCTACGTTTTTCTAATGCATCATGTTGCAACTATTATTAAATGTTGATGACGAAAACTCCTTTTTGTCGGATTCCGTATCGTGCTCCATGAGGGATTACGCATCATAGCCCATTTTCTACAAGAACGGCACTTTGCTTCAGTAGTGAACGTGGAATCTGGCATCAGGGAGGTTTTGTTCGCAAAACCTGCTGTCTGGTACAGCTGTGGTATCATTGCTCTGATGGAATGCTGGTGAAAGACTGTAGAACAGATCGGCCTTTTCTTTGCAGAATGAGCCGAGCGCGTATCGCTTTTTACATCATTCAACATTTTTGATGCAAACGGGTCAAACGTTTGACTTACCCTTGCACGTATATGTATTTATATACGAATGCATATTCTAAAATATGTGTATACCCGTTAATTGTGAATTTTGACCTCCTAATCAGCCATTTGTACAGACTGATTACGCTTTTACACCCGAAACGCAGAATAATTGATTTAATGAACGTGGTTATATTATTTTTTTGCATGCCGAAGTCGGGATGTTAGTTTGGATCCCTGAAAGTTCACTGCTTAAATTCAGTTTACTAAATAATTTCCTTTGGTTCCATGAAGTCAGAGAGAGAGAGAGAGAGAGAGAGAGAGAGAGAGAGAGAGAGAGAGAGAGAGAGAGAGAGAGAGAGAGAGAGAGAGAGAGAGAGAGAGACAAACACAGATAGACAAACCAACATAAGGATAAATAGAGAGACAGACAGACAAGGGGAGAATGACACAGGGAAAAGAGAGAAAAGAGATAGAGTGAAAGAGAGAGACAGACAGACAGAGGAAGAGAGAGAAAAAAAGATAGAGAGAAAGAGAGAGAGAGACACAGACAGATAGACAAACAAACATGAGGATAAATAGAGAGACAGATAGACAGGGGAAGAGAGAGACAGATAAGAGAGAGAAAAGAGATAGGGAAAAAGAAAGAGACAGACAAACAGAGGGAGTGGCAGAGAAAACTGACAGGGAAGAGAAGAGAAAGAGAGAGAGACAGACAGACAGAGGGAGAGAGAGGATAGATAGACAGAGGAAGAGAGAGAAAATAGATAGAGAGAAAGAGAGAGAGAGAAAGAGAGACAGACAGACAGATGGAGAGAGAAGAGATAGAGAGAGAAAAAGAAAGAGAGAGAGAGAGAGAGAGAGAGAGAGAGAGAGAGAGAGCGCCCTGCAAAAGATTAACTTCAGTTTTCCCATATACATTCTTTTAGGCAAAAGGAATGGGCGTTTTAATGTCTCATTGAAGGTTATTTGACCATGCAGTGTCGGTGTGAAGTATAGTGCAAAGCAGGGATTTCTTTCAGCAAAGACTAGCTTCTAACCGCTGTTAAACGAACAAAAGATATTTTCCCTATATAACATTTATTCCACTGGCGCTCACGGGCGCTTTCTGTTTTAATCAACCTCCATCCATTTGAATAAATTTTGAACACTTCATGTCATGAATTTTATTGAAAAAAAGTGAATTTTCTCCATGTTGACTACGGAAGAATGAATCAGTTTTTGAAGAGAATTTGTTGTTTCGTTCACCGAAGTTCAAATATTTCTACTCATTTTTTATAAATAATCTCACTAAAACGGTGCTGAAATAATTTTTAATTCAGCCGTTATTATGCAGTTTAATGCTACGCTGAACAATTAATTCTGGACTTCCTATTTATATCACGCACATTAATGCTTCAAAAGGAAAACAATATCCGAATTTACCCATTAACGTCAAGCTCGTGTCGTTTCTTTTAAGGCACTGTACTGAATATCTTTACCTCCCATACAGAGCGGGCAGGCTGCAATTTCGTGGACTTTTCTGCGAAATATGTCCAAAATACAGACTCCGTTCTGTTGAAGTGTGGATCAATATTATGGTTATTCAGGAAATGGCCATGGGACTAGGAAGGAAGGAAGGACATTGTCCATTATGCAAAGCGATAAAGTGCTCCTCGAGTTACGCTCCGCGTTGGGACTGTCGCAACAAATCACAATAGGGAGGATTTACGTATGAATACTTTTCAACACCACGCCTTTGCTTTCGAGTCGCATAAAGACGTAGCAGTTATGTTTTGGTAAGCCACGAATTAGGAAATTCAGGAACCGACGCACAAAAGAATTCTGCTGAGAGTTAATGAAGCTCAGTTCAAAAAAAAAAAAAAATTTAATTTCACGCATTGGGACTAGGGAAGATTGCGGAAACTTGATATTTTGTATAGTTTTTAATTTGTATACTTTTCGGCATAAACTGTGAAAATGTAAAAAAGATCACGAACTTATACTTTTGTTCTCCCTTTTTTTTTTTTTTGATGTGGCCTATTAAAATTTCTGAGATTGGAATCAGAAATCCATGAAAGCCTGTTTAGTCGGCCAAGTCTCAATTTACCCGACACTGAGGCAAACTCTAGCCTTCAGCGCATCAAGTAGTTCCCCTACATTTCGTGCGAATTCGAACGCTATTACACAGAATTCAGTAAAGAATAATAAGATTTGGGCTAGACTTCCGATTATAGTGGGAAAAACAAGTTTTTATCCCATGGAACATTGATGGTTTTTCTAACTTAACTTTTTACGCTGAATTCAAAAACGTAATTAGAATGTCTCCATCACTCACAACTTTTGTGTGACAACGTTTTCTTCTTTATTTGTTTTTGAATTTTTGCCTATTAGATTAGAAGAAATAATGTACATATAACGTGTTTTTAAGTTATTGTTTGTTGTATTTTACTTCAAATATGGTGGGAAACAAAACTATCATTATAAAGGTACTAAGGCATATGCTTAGCCACAGTCAGAAGTGATCCATGTATCGACGTCTCGCGACAACATCTGAGCAGCCATTGTTCCGCCAGGGGGTCAGCTGGACTTTACGGTGTAAGCATTGCGAGCGTTGTGCTATCTTTCATCATCATCATCATCATTGTCAACCATTATCAATCCACTGCTGGACGAAGGTCTCCCCAAGTTTCCTCCACAATGGTCTGTCTTGTGCCAGTCTCCTCCATGTCACTCCCGCATACTTTCGAATTTCATCCACCCATCTCCCATGTGGTCTTCTTCTGGGTCTTTTCCTGTCCCTTGGAATCCAATCTAAAATTTCGGCTGTCCATCGATGGTCTGTCCTTCTGGCAATATGCCCAGCCCATTGCCATTTCAGGGATTTAACTCTGATCATGATGTCTTCCACTCTTGTCATTTTTCGGATCCACGAGTTCCTCTTCTTATCTCTCCTGGTTACACCAAGCATGCACCTCTCCATGCTACTTTGAATTGTTAGCAGCCTTTGTATGTCTCTTTTAGTTAAGGTCCACGTCTCTGCACCATACGTAAGCACTGGAAGGATGCATTGATCAAACACTTTTCTTTTAAGACATAATGACATATTGCTCTTGAAAATTATGCTGTTTCTTCCAAAAGCTCTCCAGGCAAGTTTTGTACGCCGATTAATTTCTTCATCAATGTGACCCTCACTTGATATCTGCTGTCCAAGATAAACGTACGTGTCTGTTATCTCTGGCTTTTCTCCATCAATCGATAAATCTTCATTTCGTGTAAAAGCATTGAACATCACTTTTGTCTTCTGAAAGTTCATTTTTAATGAAGAGGTTAATCATTTGGGCAATAGGGCTTGCTTCAAATCATGTTATTATGCTAAGGAAGTGTTTAAATCATCCTGACACTTTCTAATACGTGTAGGCCGGATTAGGGGGAAGGTCAATAGTCTTGGGGCCCACCTTGACCGAGTGTCCAGGAAGCATGCCTGGGCAAATTATAGATAGATAGGTACAGACAGAGAGAGGTGTATAAAATAGTTTTATTTTTGTTTCGTATGATTTCCACTTGGGCAGAAACAGAGGCTGGAAGACGAACAGATTTTAAGACCATAGGCGTAATCACTGGGGAGTCCCGGGACCAGGACCCCTCCCCCCAAGTTCAGAGTCGGGGATCCCCAATGTAAAGCACCCCCACCCAAATTTGTAGGGAATATAATGATATAATGCACACTTTTTTATGATGTGAACCAACTAAATTCAATAATATAATATTGCAATTTTTCGTAGAATGCAAACACGTGCATAATGTGTACTTGATAAAACAGCGATTTCGATTCCTAATAAGCAAATTCAGTTCTGCAACTCTGTAATTTACATTTCTGCCCTATGATTGTTAAGCCGTTGTGTTCGGTAAGTTCAACAATTCGCCAACAGAGACGCCTACGTCGTGCCCGTGAGATCGCGTCTCAGAAACTGCTTTGCTCCTGTGTATGTGTGTGTGTGTGTGTGTGTGTGTGTGTGTGTGTGTGTGTAGGGGAAGGGGTCTCGAACTATATCTTATACAATATGTCATCATCATCATCATTGTCAACCATTAGTAATCCACTGCTGGACGAAGGTCTCCCCAAGTTTCCTCCACAACGGTCTGTCTTGTGCCAGTCTCCTCCATGTCACTCCCGCATATTTACGAATTTCATCCACCCATCTCCCATGTGGTCTTTTTCTGGGTCTCTTCCTGTCCCTTGGAATCCAATCTAAAATTTCGGCTGTCCATCTATGGTCTGTCCTTCTGGCAGTATGTCCAGCCCATTGCCATTTCAGGGATTTAACTCTGATCATGATGTCTTCCACTCTCGTCATTTTTCGGATCCACGAGTTCCTCTTCTTATCTCTCCTGGTTATACCAAGCATGCACCTCTCCATGCTTCTTTGAGTTGTCTGCAGCCTTTGTATGTCTCTTTTAGTTAAGGTCCACGTCTCTGCACCATACGTAAGCACTGGAAGGATGCATTGATCAAACACTTTTCTTTTAAGACATAACGGCATATTGCTCTTGAAAATTATGCTGTTTCTTCCAAAAGCTCTCCAGGCAAGTTTTGTACGCCGATTAATTTCTTCATCAATGTGACCCTCACTTGATATCTGCTGTCCAAGATAAACATACGTATCTGTTATCTCCAGTTTTTCTCCATCAATCGATAAATCTTCATTTCTTGTAAAAGCATTGAACATCACTTTTGTCTTCTGAAAGTTCATTTTTAATCCCACTTCTTTACTCTTGTCAGCAAGTTCCTGGATCATACTCTGCAGCTCTGATGGGGTAGTTGCAAAAATGACTACGTCATCAGCAAAACGAAGGTGGGTTAGATAATCTCCATTAATCTTTATCCCTTTGTTTTCCCAGTTCAGTGATTGAAAGACATTTTCCAATGTGGCATTAAAGAGCTTCGGAGATATGGTGTCACCTTGTCTCACTCCCTTTCCAATTTTTATGTGTGTTGTATTTTCAAACAGCCGAATCTTTGCACTTGCATTTTCATAGATGTTATTAATAATATTAATGTATGCATCTTCAATACCGCAGGATTTCAGAGCCGTGGTAACTGCTAATGGTTTCACCGAATCAAAGGCTTTTTCATAATCGATAAAAGCCATGCACAATGGAAGTTCATATTCCCTCGCTCTTTCAATTAGTTCTCTCAGTACGTGGATATGATCCATTGTGCTGTAGCCACTCCTGAATCCAGCTTGTTCTCTCGGTTGAGCCATGTCCAGTGTTACCTTCAAGCGGTGTGAAAGAAATTTAGTGAAGATTTTATAAACCACTGATAGGAGGCTGATAGGTCTGTAGTTCCTGAGATCCTCAATGTCACCTTTTTTATGTAGCAGGATCATTGTAGCATTGTTCCAATCCTCAGGAATCTTCCCTTCATTAAGGCATCGAGTGAAAATTTGGGCGAGTACTGTTTCAATTTCTCCACTTGCTTCTTGTATGATGTCTATAGTAATTCCATCTTCTCCTGGAGCTTTCCCCCGCTTCATGTTCTTGATTGCATGAGCAACTTCTGCTGGGAGGACTGGAAGAACTCTGGTACCTTTCATGATGTCTGGAGTACATGTATCATCCCTTTCATATAGTTTGGAGTAGAAATCTTTCACTCTTGTCAAAATTTCGCCTCTATTTCTTGTTATAGAACCATCTTCTTTTCTCAGAGCCATAATCTGTTTTCTTCCCTTACTGAGATGTCCCTTCGCTATCTTTAGGCTTTGGTTGTTTTCAATTGCTTTCCTCACTAGCTCACAGTTGAATTTCCTTACGTCTTCAGTGATACTTTTTCGTGCTGTCTTGCATAGCTCTATATATTCCACTTTGGAAGTCACATCTTCTTTAGTTGTCCTCATCTCTCTTCTTTTTTGCATCAACATTTTGGTTTTTCCTGATAATTTGTTTACATGCAACTTGCTCTTAGACCCAGCTAATTTTGTTGCTGTTTCCATAAGAGCTTTGGTTACTTTTCTGTTAACTTCAGAAATATCCACTTCTTCCGATGTTAGGCCTTCTAAAGCAGAGAATCTGTTCTTCAGTTCCAACTTGAAAGTATTATGGTGTTTTTTAAGGTTGGTTATGTCAATACATTTTGTTTGTCTTATGAGCTTGCCACGTTCCAGTTTAGTGTTGAGGTGCATCTTACATCTCACCAATCTATGGTCACTACCTGTGTTGAACTTGTTTAGCACACTGCAGTCTTCGATGACGAATTTTTGTTACACATAATAAAATCAATTTCACTTGTCGTCCCAATTGGATGTCTCCATGTCCATTTCCTGTGTGGCTTTTTCTTGAAAAAGGAATTCAAGATGAAAAATCCTTCTGCCTCTGCAAACTCAACGAGAGTATTTCCACGCTGGTTTCTGTTGCCGTGACCGAATTTACCTACTGAAGTTTCATTCTGTTGCCGGTGCCCTATTTTTGCATTGAAATCTCCCATAATTATCTTCAAGTGCTGCTTACCTTTATTATTTAGATGACGAATTTCCTCATAAAATTCTTCAATTTCTTCTTCAGGATGACTTGTGGTGGGTGCATAAGTTTGAATAATCTGAGCCTGGTATCTTCTCGATAGTTGGATAACGAGTCGTGCAGCTCTGTCAGAGGAACTTTCAACTTCTACCACTTTATCCTTCAGTTTCTTGTTTATTATAAATCCAACACCACTAGTTCTGCCAGTATCTGTCCCACGATAATAGAAGAGATGTCCACTTTTCAGTTCAATGAGATCTTCTCCTTTTCTCCTTACCTCACTCAGCCCGACGATGTCCCACTTGATCCTTTGTAGTTCCTCTTCCAATTCAAGAAGCCTTGAATCAGAAGATAGGGAGCGTCCGTTGTAGGTAGCCAAGGTCAGCATCAAATGGCAGCCTAGTCCGGTCCTCCGGGGATTCTTAGCACCCTCTGCCTTCATGTCGCACTGGCCGCTGCCTTGGCCAGGTACATTCCAGCTGCCGGAGACTGAGGGCCAAGATTTAAGTTGTAGAGTCATTTTGGAGGTGTTTGGCCATAACTCACCACGCTGGCCAAGCGGGTTGGTGAGTGTGGGATAGCATTTCCTCTGATCCCGATGGTATAGTTATACCGCTATTTGCGGTCGTATGTGTATATAATATTTTATATACAGGGTGATTCAGAACTCAAGCGACAAACTTTAAGGGGTGGTAGAGCACACTGCAATAAGCATTGTTTTGTATAGGAATGTATGGTCGCAAGTGACGCGTACTTACAGCATTGTTGACAAGTGCTTCTTTACAGCAATGTTTATAATAATAATTGCCCAAAATTGCGTCCGCCAACAGTAATACATGCGTGGCAGCGTCGACAGAGTGATTGGCGTACAGTTTCAAAGATGCCAGGTATTTCTCGCACACGTGCAACCGCAACGGATATTCGAGCGACGAGGTCCTCAACAGAGTCAACTGGAGTCTCGTAAACGAGGGTCTTCAGATGTCCCCACAAGAAGTAATCGATGCTCGATAAATCGGGTGATCAGGGCGGCCAACGGACTGGTTCACCACGGCTATTCCAGCGCTCCCCAACAGCGGCATCCAGGTAATTGCGCACATTAATGCTGAAATGGGCTGGTGCCCCATCATGCTGAAACCACAGTCCTTGTCGGACGGCCAGTGGTACATCTTGAAGCAATTCTGGTAAAACCTCTTCCAGAAAAATACGATAACATCTGCCACCGAGTCGCGTTGGTAGTACATATGGGCCAAGCAGGAAGTCGTTCACAATACCCGCCCACACATTCACAGATAATCGTTCTTGGTACGCATGTGGACGTGTAGCGTGTGGGTTAGAGGTTAGACGTAATTTTGAGTAATAATTGTAAATATTGCTGTAAAGAAGCATTTGTCAACGATGCTGTAAGTACACAATTTATGTTTCCTTTCATGTCTATTTCTTGTGTTTGTGCCTCAACGCGTCACTTGCGCCCATACATTCCTATACAAAAAATGTTTGTTGCAGTGTGCTCTACCACCCCTTAAAGATTGTCCCAGGAGTTCTGAATCATCATGTACACTAAAGAGCAATCGAATTAGAGATACCTGGTTAATATATCAAATACGTGGAGATAATGTAAATGGGCCGCCCCGGTGGCGCAGTGGTCTAAGGCGTTGGCCTCTGATCATTCGTCCGTAAGGGGTCCGGGTTCGAATCCCGGTCAGGCATGGATGTTGTGTTTGTCTTACGGCACTGGCTCTCTCCCTTCCCTGGAACCAGTGACCCTAAATTAGGGACGGGCGACTGCTTATAGCCCATTGAGTTGCTCACGGTGGTCGTTAAACCTCCAATCAAAAAAAAAATGTAAATGGACGATGTCATCGCTCTGTCTACGTTATTTTATAAGCAACGCATAGCGACTGAAAAAATTGTGTTCCGGCACCGCTGGGATCGAACCCCAGATCTCTGGATAACTAGTCGAGTGCGTTCACATTTACGCTACGGCGTCAACAATTCTCAGCGCCATGCGTAGTTTATCAGTCAGCATCTGACTACACGAATCCGTATTGATGGTCTCAGCAACTGAGATGTCGTCATCTGGTGGCATTTAACGCAACAACTATTTAATTCTAGCTGATAAATTCAAAAGGCGACAGAAATGGTTAATATATAACAAATACGTGGATATAATGTAAATGGACAATGTCATCGCTCTGTCCACGTTATTGAGAATTGTTGACGCCGTAGCGTAAATGTGAACGCACTCGACTAGTTATCGAGAGATCTGGGGTTCGATCCCAGCGGCGTCGGAAAACATTTTTTCAGTCGCTATGCGTTGTTTATAAAATAACGTGGACAGAGCGATGACATTGTCCATTTAGAGATACCTGTCTAGTAACGTGTAGCACCACCTATCGCCCTGATGACGGTGGCGATTCGTCTCGGCATGAACTCGACAAGACACCGGAAGCTTTGGGAAGCCATACGGATCCACGACCCCTGAACAAGCTCCCACAGTTCACGAAGATTTGATGGAGGGGGTCAGAGCCTCGAACATCTCTCTCGATGGCATCCCAGATGTGCTTGAGGGGATTGAGGTCAGATGACCTAGCTGGCCAAGGAAGCGAGGTCACGTCGGTGGAGTGTTCATCTAACCATTCGGATACAATTCGGGAGAGATGACACGGTGCATTGTCTTGTTGCAGGATGAGGTCCCCAGTGGAATGTTGAAGACGAACAAACGGGAACAAATGGTCGTCCAGGATATCCCGGTAACGTTGACCTGTGAGGGACGATGTCACACGTACCAGGGGTCCCATTGCAGTCCACGTAAACAGTCCCCAGACGAGAATGCCACCCCCACCAGCTTGAAGAGTACCCTTCTGGCAAGAAGGATCCATCGCTTCATGTGGTTTGCGCCGTATTCGTATCCTGCCATTTGCATGTACCAACGTAGATCTCGACTCATCAGTCCAGGCAACATTTTTCTACATGTCTAGGGTCCAGTGGCGATGTTCCCGCGCCCATGCTAATTTTTGCACCCTGTGATGTGCGGTCAGCAGCGGTACCCTCGTGGGACGATAGCATCTGTACCCCATAGTGAGTTCTGGAAGGTGTGGCTGCTTAATGGTTTTTATGCACCAGCGTTAAATTGCCAAGGGATTTCTTGCACTGTGGCAAGTCTATCCGCTGTTACAATGCGAGCTAGCCGACGATAACCCCGCTCATCCACACGCTGTTGTCCACGGCAGTTGGCCCTTTCAGGGATGGTTTTACCGTATTCGATGTACTCACGGTGTACCCGTGACACAGTGGCTCGTGAAAATCCCAGTTCCTGCATGACTTCCAAGATGGAGTGACCCATTCGTCGGGCCCCTACAATTTGCCCAGGATCAAATGCGCTTAAATTCTTCGTCTTACCCATACTGCGTCCGACTCTTAATTCCCGTGGCATCACTCCTTATGTTGTCGGATAGCTGTGTACGTCATGTTGTTTCCGTTTACAGGGCCGCCCACAGCGCCACATTTGCATAACGCCAGCTGTCTCTAATTCAATTGCTCTTCAGTGTATAGGAATACATATAATATGTGTATGTGTGATCGTACCGCCCCCCCAGATTTTGAAGCATAGTTAAGCCACTGTTTAGCACAGTGACTCGCCACGGGTAAAGGTTTCACGTTGTTGTATACAGCGGGGTCGGAGAGACAATTTCAGCTTTTTCACTAACAGACCCGCACCTCTCAGCTTGCATTTGGAACCGTTAATGGTGAAAGTCCTCTGTGACTTCACATTGCATAAAAACAAAGATGCATTAAGAAAAGTATACAATGCAAAATCATTAGAAAATCCGAGACACAATCTAGGAATCTTAACTTTTATCTCGTGCTCTTGTGAGAACAGTGAAAAATACGATGACTTATTATTATGAAAACTCTGCAGATAATTTAGTAGTTACAGTGTTGTGAAATAAAACTTTTTTGTAATGATTCCCCGTTATAAGTGCTTTGGGGCCCACTCAAATGTCTTAGCCTAAGGCCACACTAAAATCTTAATCCGGCCCTGGTTACGTGTATGGTGAAGGAACCTTCAAAGCTCAGAGACGAGACTTTACCCTGTTAAATAAAAAGGTTATCAGGTTTATTTTGGTTGTAAAGTGGTGACCAAGATAAGAATTGATCCCTTATACGTCTCTGTTGTTCAACATGTGGTAGGCTTCTCACTGGATGGGTGATTAGTTCTCACCGTATGTATTTTGCAGTTCTCGCGGTTTGTAGTTATATCTGTTTATCAAGCATAACAACATATCTTTGCAGTTCCCATGGTTTGGAGGGAACCAAATCATGAGAACTGCAAAGTAATGTTACTATGCTGGTTAAAATGATACATCAATGAGCCATCGCATTATGACCACCTACCTAATGAGCTGTAGGAACCCATGCAAAACAGCGGCCACTCTTCGAGGCATGGATGGAATGTGGTGGAGATAGGTATTCCCGGGTATCTGGCACCATAATGTCAACAACAGGCCCTCCAGTTTGCGTACATTTCGGATTGGTGGAGATTTAGCTCGAACCCGCTTTTCCAAATCGAACCACAAATGTTGAATTGGGTTCACGTCAAGTGGATTTGGAGGCCAGGCCATTAACAGAAAGTCACCAGCATGCTTCTCGAACCACTCCTTGACGATTCTGGCAGTGTAGCATGGGACATTATCTGTTGGTAATAGCCATCACCAGCAGGGAACACAGTTGCCATGAATGGGTGAACTTGGGTCCGCAACGAAGTTCATATACCTGACAGCATTCAGGGATTGTGCTATTGGGGTAATGAAGACTAAAATGTCCCAAGAAAACATCGCCCATAGCACACCACCGCCGCTGACGACCTGTTTCTGCCCAACAGTGCATCCATGTGTCACAGCCTCCGTTGGTAATCGGCCTATCTGCGCTCGGCCGTCTATATGACGCACCAGGAATCGTGATTCGTCAGACATAGGCCACTTTTTTCCAATCATCCACGGTCGAATCTAGATGATCTTGGGCTTATTTCATGCGTTGTTGGCGATGACGTGCAGTGAGCATGTGGACCCGGCTGGGTCTTCTGCCAGGCAAGCCCATGCGCAGAAGGCTGCGATGAACTGTGTGCTGCGACACATCGCCCTGATCACCACTGTTGTAGCTACGGATGATTTGTCGTACTGTGGCCCTCCGGTCACTGTGAACAATGAACGACAGTCTCTGCTCCCATTTGGCATTAATGACCTGCGGACAACACACGGCTGGACGACGGTTCGTCGTTTGGCCATCTGTGCACCACTTTTGATACGTACGCACTACAGCTGCTCATGAACAAACCACAAGCCGCGCCGTTTCTGAGATCGTTGTCCCATATCAAACTCCGATAAATTGGCAGCTTTTCCCATTCTGGCTCTCAACACTCTAGTAATCAAAAGCCGGACCTTGGGTTGTATATACACTGCTGTCCACCCACAATGCAACACAAAAACGACACCAGATAGCAAATCCAGATTTACTGGACACATAACAACAGATACCAAGATGAAACCATTGAGCTTACGGGCCCGTGCGACTTGCGGAACACGCAGACATCAATAGTTCGTGTGGCCCCCATGGCTGGCAATAACGGCAGCTACACGCCGCGGCATCGAACGAAAGAGGCTTTGGAAGTGGGCTTGGGGTATGTGGGTCCAGGCTGCTTCCACACGTTGCCACAGTTCATCAGGCGTAGCCGCGGGTAGTGCTTGCAAGGCCACTCGGTTGCCGATCGGCGACCAGCCGTGTTCGATGGGAGACATATCGGGAGAACAGGCGGGCCATGGCAGCAGAGACACCTCGTGGGCCGTGAAGAATTGTTGCAAGATGCGTGCCACGTGCGGGCGCGCATTGTCCTGTTAAAACGTGGCCGCTAGCAGATCCTGCAGGTAAGGGAGGACTACAGGCTCCAAACGTTGGATATGGTGCTGTGGCTGCTGAGTGTACCGGCGATGCGTACCTGAGGGGAGCGGGTGTCATATCCAATGCGCTCCAAACCATAACGCCAGGTGACGGACCGGTATGGCGATGCATAATGCAGGCGTTATAGAGTCTCTTGCCACGGAGCCGCCACACGCGGATCCGACCATCGTGGTGTGGCAGGCCAAAGCAGGATTCGCCGGAGAAGACAATGTCAAGCCATTCCGTAGTCCAGGTGCGGCGTTCAACGGCCCACTGCCTCCGCACTCGCCGATGGTGTAACGTCAATTGTAATCGGAGCAATGGGCGCCGTGCGACAAGTCCCCGCTCCTGCAGACGACATCGAACGGTACGTGATGACACAGGCTGCTGCGCAACTCACCCTAATTATTGCGCTAACGTTTGTGATGTGGCGGTGTGAGCCGATAATGCCCACCGCACAACATGCTGGTCCTTTAGTTCGGTGGTGTGCCGGGGCTGCGGCAATCGCTCACGTCGGTCCGTCCGTCCCTCCTGCACCCACCGAATCCATAGTCGCCTCACTGTGGGTGGATGTCGTCCCACACAGGCGCCGATGTCTCCATACGATAAACCGCTGTCGCGATAAGCCACTATTCGTCCTCTGTCGAACTCCGAAACGTGCTGGAATGACTGCTGCATTCTGCGACGTGGCATCAGAAAGCTTCCCACGCACAGGTCCGGCAGCACAACACACTTCCATTACTTACAGCCCGCCTTCTGTACACCCTTCCTATAGTGCTTCTCTGTGGCGTGCCGGGCGCATATGATTTGCATATGCCCTGCAATGCTAATCGTTTGCATGTCCTTTCGAGGGCGACGCATGCTGCGAATTTCAGGCTTATCGGATGCTTCCTTCTTGTTGTTGCAATTTGGGTGGCCAGCAGTGTATATACTGCTCTGTGAACTACCCCTGTGGTATTGTTCGGTCTCCAGGCACGCTCATTTCTCTAGGCTGGGGTTGGCCATAATGTAATGGCTGATCGGTGTATAACTTTTCAGACTGTTATTTCTGTTTATAATACAAATTTTGAAGATGACAATCCGATTTTTGGTGAAAATGTGACAAGGATGGTAAGTCAGATAATATCCGTAAACTTGAAAATTTCATCGTCCAGGAGCGCGACTCGAACCCGCGTTTCACAGATAGCGCCCGGGTATGCTAACCACTACAACACCCAGAACGACCAAGTCTCAATTTTCCGATTAATTTCAATATAATCATCACAGTATTCGCTAGTCGAAACAACCGGCATTCATGTTTAGCGAATCTGGAGGTCAAGAGTCTTATCCCGTGATTGCCCGGAGGAGCAGATATATCATGAATGAAGTACCGTATTACAAAATATAATACAAATTTTGAAGATGACAATCCGATTTTTGGTGAAAATGTGACAAGGATTGTAAGTCAGATAATATCCGAAAACTTAAAAATTTCATCGTCATGGAGCAAGACTCGAACCCGCGTCTCCCAGATAGTGCCCTGGTATGATAACCACTACACCACTCAGAACGACCAAGTCACACCAAAAAACGGATTGTCATTTTCAAAATTTCTGTTGTATGGTGTAATCCCGTATTGCATTCATGATTTAAAAATTTCTTTTCATAAGAAAGAAATTTAATACACTGACGGAAAGTGAAAAAAGAACACCAAGAAGGAATTGGCGGACGATCATGAAATTTACATATGTTAATGGGGTCAAGTGTAAGTAGGGGTGATGTTAATTTCGGGACCAACCGGTGAGCGCTTACGCCACAGCACGGCCTAATATGCAAATTATCGTCGGTGGTATTTAAGGAGTAAAGCGAAGCGAATGTCATCAGTCGTCGGCGTACGGACACGTGCTAAGACCCTGAAGAAGCTGCAATGCCTGGACATGGAAGACGTGTACGATTTCAGCAGTTATCGGACTTTGAGCGAGGTCGTCTAGTCGGACTTCGCGAGGCCGGGTGGTCGTATCGTCGTATTGCGGAGCCATTTGGACGGGAAGTATCGGTGGTGGTACGATGGTGGCGTAGATGGTCCAAGGAACATTCCCACACGAGAAGACATGGAACCGGGAGTCACAGACAGACTGATGAGCAGACCGATCGACGCATAAGAAGAGCGGCGTTGTCAAGCAGAACATCCACTGCGACGCAAATCCGAGATGACGTTGCACCTGAGGTGACTGTGCGAACAATCCTCAACCGTCTACTGGATGCAGGAATACGTGCACGTGTGCCTCTGGCATGTGTACCTCTGACTCCAGCCCACCGTCAGGAACGTCTGCAGTGGTGTCGCCAACGTCTGCACTGGAGAACGCAATGGCGATCAGTCGTGTTCAGCGATGAAAGCAGATTCTGCTTGGGAGCCTCCGATGGCCGTATGCGTGTTCGCAGGCGCACAGGGGAGCGTCTCCACCCTTCTTGCATCCGCCAGCGACACACAGGGCCTACACCTGGTCTCCTGGTGTGGGGAGTGATCAGCTATCACTCCCGTACACAACTAGTGTTTGTACCGGGTACGTTAAAATCAGCTTGGAAGCCTTTCAAAAGTGTAACTAAAAACCTTTTAAGAAATTTTAAGGAAGAAAACTATCCTGACTTGCGTGTAAATTCTTCGATTCATACTAAGCTGCGAGATGTAATATGTCCCTGAAAATCCATTTCCTGAGCTCCGATCATCAACAACATCATTCAGCCCGTTGTTGTGCCATTTGTAAGGTCGGTCCATCTTGGTGTTTTCCAGCAAGATAACGCACGCCCACACACGGCACGTGCAACGCAACATGCACTTCAGTGTGTGATACAACTTCCATGGCCTGCACGTTCACCGGATTTGTCCCCCATTGAGCACTTGTGGGATTTTATGGGACAACGACTTATCTGGTCTCCACGGCCAGCCACGACCATCCCCGATTTACGCGTCCAGGTTGAGGATGCTTGGAACTCGATACCCCAAACTTACATCCAACATCTGTACGACAGACTCCATGTCAGAATTGCACAGTGTGACGCAGTTCATGGCGGTTCAACCTCGTACTAACCATGTTACATGGAAATGTAATTTTTCAGTTTACCAGAAAATGCAGTTGTATTTTGCCATAATGTTTTGATCACGTTATCCTCTGTATTCCGTTATTATACTGTATAAATTTCGTTGGTATCAGGCGTCTCCTTCTTGGTGTTCTTTTTTCACTTTCCGCCAGTGTATATTTGTATGGGATGTAAGGTCAGGTGATGCGTAACATCACAGCCTCTCCTTGACAAATGTCAACCCCGCCTTCTCGTGGTGCATCCTGTTCCCACTAAAGGGGCTCTGACGACCGCAAATAGCGGTATAACTATACCATCGGGATCAGAGGAAATGCTATCCCACACTCACCAACCCGCTTGGCCAGCGTGGTGAGTTATGGCCAAACACCTCCAAAATGACTCTACAACTTAAATCTTGGCCCTCAGTCTCCGGCAGCTGGAATGTACCTGGCCAAGGCAGCGGCCAGTGCGACATGAAGGCAGAGGGTGCTAAGAATCCCCGGAGGACCGGACTAGGCTGCCATTTGATGCTGACCTTGGCTACCTACAACGGACGCTCCCTATCTTCTAATTCAAGGCTTCTTGAATTGGAAGAGGAACTACAAAGGATCAAGTGGGACATCGTCGGGCTGAGTGAGGTAAGGAGAAAAGGAGAAGATCTCATTGAACTGAAAAGTGGACATCTCTTCTATTATCGTGGGACAGATACTGGCAGAACTAGTGGTGTTGGATTTATAATAAACAAGAAACTGAAGGATAAAGTGGTAGAAGTTGAAAGTTCCTCTGACAGAGCTGCACGACTCGTTATCCAACTATCGAGAAGATACCAGGCTCAGATTATTCAAACTTATGCACCCACCACAAGTCATCCTGAAGAAGAAATTGAAGAATTTTATGAGGAAATTCGTCATCTAAATAATAAAGGTAAGCAGCACTTGAAGATAATTATGGGAGATTTCAATGCAAAAATAGGGCACCGGCAACAGAATGAAACTTCAATAGGTAAATTCGGTCACGGCAACAGAAACCAGCGTGGAAATACTCTCGTTGAGTTTGCAGAGGCAGAAGGATTTTTCATCTTGAATTCCTTTTTCAAGAAAAAGCCACACAGGAAATGGACATGGAGACATCCAATTGGGACGACAAGTGAAATTGATTTTATTATGTGTAACAAAAAATTCGTCATCGAAGACTGCAGTGTGCTAAACAAGTTCAACACAGGTAGTGACCATAGATTGGTGAGATGTAAGATGCACCTCAACACTAAACTGGAACGTAGCAAGCTCATAAGACAAACAAAATGTATTGACATAACCAACCTTAAAAAACACCATAATACTTTCAAGTTGGAACTGAAGAACAGATTCTCTGCTTTAGAAGGCCTAACATCGGAAGAAGTGGATATTTCGGAAGTTAACAGAAAAGTAACCAAAGCTCTTATGGAAACAGCAACAAAATTAGCTGGGTCTAAGAACAAGTTGCATGTAAACAAATTATCAGGAAAAACCAAAATGTTGATGCAAAAAAAAGAAGAGAGATGAGGACAACTAAAGAAGATGTGACTTCCAAAGTGGAATATATAGAGCTATGCAAGACAGCACGAAAAAGTATCACTGAAGACGTAAGGAAATTCAACTGTGAGCTAGTGAGGAAAGCAATTGAAAACAACCAAAGCCTAAACATAGCAAAGGGACATCTCAGTAAGGGAAGAAAACAGATTATGGCTCTGAGAAAAGAAGATGGTTCTATAACAAGAAATAGAGGCGAAATTTTGACAAGAGTGAAAGATTTCTACTCCAAATTATATGAAAGGCATGATACATGTACTCCAGACATCATGAAAGGTACCAGAGTTCTTCCAGTCCTCCCAGCAGAAGTTGCTCATGCAATCAAGAACATGAAGCGGGGGAAAGCTCCAGGAGAAGATGGAATTACTATAGACATCATACAAGAAGCAAGTGGAGAAATTGAAACAGTACTCGCCCAAATTTTCACTCGATGCCTTAATGAAGGGAAGATTCCTGAGGATTGGAACAATGCTACAATGATCCTGCTACATAAAAAAGGTGACATTGAGGATCTCAGGAACTACAGACCTATCAGCCTCCTATCAGTGGTTTATAAAATCTTCACTAAAGTTCTTTCACACCGCTTGAAGGTAACACTGGACATGGCTCAACCGAGAGAACAAGCTGGATTCAGGAGTGGCTACAGCACAATAGATCATATCCACGTACTGAGAGAACTAATTGAAAGAGCGAGGGAATATGAACTTCCATTGTGCATGGCTTTTATCGATTATGAAAAAGCCTTTGATTCGGTGAAACCATCAGCAGTTACCACGGCTCTGAAATCCTGCGGTATTGAAGATGCATACATTAATATTATTAATAACATCTATGAAAATGCAAGTGCAAAGATTCGGCTGTTTGAAAATACAACACACATAAAAATTGGAAAGGGAGTGAGACAAGGTGACACCATATCTCCGAAGCTCTTTAATGCCACATTGGAAAATGTCTTTCAATCACTGAACTGGGAAAACAAAGGGATAAAGATTAATGGAGATCATCTAACCCACCTTCGTTTTGCTGATGACGTAGTCATTTTTGCAACTACCCCATCAGAGCTGCAGAGTATGATCCAGGAACTTGCTGACAAGAGTAAAGAAGTGGGATTACAAATGAACTTTCAGAAGACAAAAGTGATGTTCAATGCTTTTACAAGAAATGAAGATTTATCGATTGATGGAGAAAAACTGGAGATAACAGATACGTACGTTTATCTTGGACAGCAGATATCAAGTGAGGGTCACATTGATGAAGAAATTAATCGGCGTACAAAACTTGCCTGGAGAGCTTTTGGAAGAAACAGCATAATTTTCAAGAGCAATATGCCATTATGTCTTAAAAGAAAAGTGTTTGATCAATGCATCCTTCCAGTGCTTACGTATGGTGCAGAGACGTGGACCTTAACTAAAAGAGACATACAAAGGCTGCAGACAACTCAAAGATTCATGGAGAGGTGCATGCTTGGTATAACCAGGAGAGATAAGAAGAGGAACTCGTGGATCCGAAAAATGACGAGAGTGGAAGACATCATGATCAGAGTTAAATCCCTGAAATGGCAATGGGCTGGACATACTGCCAGAAGGACAGACCATAGATGGACAGCCGAAATTTTAGATTGGATTCCAAGGGACAGGAAAAGACCCAGAAAAAGACCACATGGGAGATGGGTGGATGAAATTCGTAAATATGCGGGAGTGACATGGAGGAGACTGGCACAAGACAGACCGTTGTGGAGGAAACTTGGGGAGACCTTCGTCCAGCAGTGGATTGATAATGGTTGAAAATGATGATGATGATGATATTTGTAATAATGTTCGCTCTGTAATGGAAGCACTGGGTAAATAAGGGAGTTGATACGAGACGAAAAGTTTAAGGAGAAATTGAAAAACCAGCTTGGAAGCCTTTCAAAAGTGTAACTAAAAACCTTTTAAGAAATTTTAAGGAAGAAAACTATCCTGACTTGCGTGTACATTCTTCGATTCATACTAAGCTGCGAGATGTAATATGTCCCTGAAAATCCATTTCCTGAGCTCCGACTTAGATTTCTTTCCTAAGATTCTAGGCGCTGTCAGCAACGAACAGGGCAAGCGATTTTATCAAAATATTTCGAGCATGGAAAATGCTACCAAAGCAAACGGAGTGACTGCCTATACGCTGGATGACTACTGCTGGACTCCTATAACGAGAGAATGCCATCAATTGTTACGGTTCAGGTATTTTAGTTAGGGTTTATAAGTGTATGCAAATGTGCGATTTATTATGTGAAATCCCGTCAAGAATGAGGGGAGAGATAAGGAATGAACGGTAATGTTTTAATAACCAGGAATTTTCTTTTTGTTTGTGCACTTAGAATTGTGCAGTTGCAAATGTTAAAATGTTTTGGTATTTCCTGCACAGAAGCATAAACAGTATTTTTTCTGTTTTTCTGTCTTTTTCTTCTAGAGATGTAAATAAAGGAACACCTAGTTAATACAAATTTGGATTTGTGATTCCGTCTATTGATGTAAATTATGACAAGAGTGGTAAGTCATATAATATCCAAAAAACTTGAAACTTTCATCGTCCTGGAGCGGCAATCGAATCCGCGTCTCCCGGTTTGAGCCCGAGTATGCTAACTACTACACCACCCAGAACGACCAAGTCTCAAGTTTCCGAATAATTTGAATATACCACATTTTATGTACACCATATTGGCAAAAGTCACCGGGCACTTATAAGAGAAACACAACACAATATTTATTGACATACATTACTATGGTGTCGGTCTACCTTTGGCCTTAATGCATGCACTGACCCTTCGAGACATGCTTTCGACAAGGCTTTGGAACACAGCGATAGGTATGCGCTTCCATTCAGTACACAATGCTACCGTTAACTGTTGCTTAGTAGTAGGCCTTGGTTCCAAACTTCTTATGCGGAGCTATCGTTAAACCACGCAGTAACAGTCCTTGCTTTATGGCTCAGTGCATTATCCTGCAGGTACCAACAAGGTTCGGCTACATAGTATTGCCACAGAGTTGGTAGGGCACAATTATCCAGAATATCGAGGTAGACGTGCTGGTTAACAGGTTTGTCCACGATAACCAATGGGCCGGTACCATACCACGAAAAACACCCCCACACGAGAACACTGCCAGCTCCAAACTTGTCCGTAGGAACAGTACACTCTGGTAATTAGGGTTCCCCCGGCTGCCGCCATATCCACACACACGGCCATCAGACTGACGGAACGTGTATTAGAATTCATCCCTCCATAGAATTCTTTCCCATTGATCTATCGTCCACGATAAATGTTCTTTACACCATGCTAAGCGACAAGTAACCATCCGAGTTGAGATGAAAGGCCTATGAACAGCCGCACGACCACGGTAACCCATGGAATGAATTTCTCTGCGAATGGTACGTGTACATACCGAACTTCCATCATTTTTACTCAGCTGTACACAGAGGTCTTCTGCAGTAATCCGTCGATTATCTGTAACGACCCTCCTGAAGCTTAGACGTCCTCTATCACTGACTTTCTTCGGTCTGCCGGTACGTTTTGTTGCTTCAGGCACGGCGTGTGTTTTCCACTTATTTAGTACATCTAAAACAGTTGACTTGGGTATGCTTAAACGCCTCTCGCTTTCTCTTATCGACAACCCACTAACAAAACACCAAACAATCTTCCCTTTTTGAAAGTCAGTTCTCTCCCGCCGCGACATTTTCACTCAACCTCACAGTGCGATATGGTCGCCGGCAACTGCAAGGCCGCCGCGGTGGCGCAGTGGTCTAAGCGATGGCCTCTGATCATTCGCTTGAAACGGGTCCGGATTCGAATCTCTGTGAGGCATGGATGTTGTGTTTGTCTTACGGCAATGGCCCTCTCCCTTCCCTGGAACCAGTGGCCCGAAATTAGGACCGGGAGACTGCTTACAGCCCATTGAGTTGCTCACGGTGGTCGTTAAAACCTCCAACCAAAAACAAAAAATCAGCTGCACCGCGCATCTTAACAACGAAGAAGATCAGTTCATTTGTTTTTGAAGGTGTGTCCGATGGCTTTTGCCAATATAGTGTATATTCGGATATTATATGACTTACCACTCTTGTCATGATATACACCAACAGACGGAATTGCAAATTCAAATTTGTATTGTGCACTGGCATAATCCCGCATTAATGGATGGTTTATGTGTTTTCCCGGGTAATCACGAGAGACACTGAATTCCATTCGTCCAGATTCGCTAAATATGAATGCCGTTGCTTCGACTGGCGATTTCTGTGATGTGTCATATTCAAATTACTTGGAAGCTTGAGAACTGCTCGTTCTGGGTTGTGTTGGCATAGTCGGACGCAAACCGGGAGACGCAGATTCGATTTCCGCTCCAGTAAGATGAAATTTCCAATTTTTCGAATATTATGTGACTTTCCAGTCTTGTCATAATTTACACCATCAGACGGAATCACAACTTTACATTTGTAGTGTACACTAGTGTAATCCCGTATTCATGGAACACCTGGTTATATTTTGCAAAAAAACAATTTAGTTATATTCTGAGAATTTCGTGTTTTAAGGAAAAAGAAAGTTCCCGAATCATATTTCTTCAGCTAAGCATGAAATAATAACAACAGTAACAATAACACACTGTTACCTACTGTATTAGAACATTCAAGTTTTAGACTTAAATGAGAAAAGAAACTGGTTTGACAACCTAAAATAATAATTTTAAGTTTGCAAGGGCAATCTTAAAATTAAATTTCATGCGGTAGGATTCTAAATGAAAAAAATCCTGTATTCGTTTATGAACGACAAGGTAGAACCAACATTCCTGACGTAACATTTTTCTGTCTCTAAAGAGTTGCTGAAACGATTCTAATCGGGTGACGTAACGTATCTCGAACATCAGGTCAGAATGATTTGGATGAGATAACGCCACATCAGTAGGTGTGAAAAATTGATTTTTGTTGCTATGACAACAATGCAAAGTGGTACACGTGAGCGCTATGTTGAGTGGCTATATGTTATTGTTTATTGTTAAACGAATATGGAGTGTCACGAAATTACACGAAACAATGTTTCTTCAAAATGAAAAAGGTGTGTTCCAAATGTGAAACCATGAAGCTTACTAAAATGAACATGAACATTACAACAATAAAAAAGTATATTGTTTGAGGCATAAATTCTACAATTAAAACAGGCAAGCACCAGGAGGTGTCAACAAAATGGGACACACGGTCAGACCTTTAGACAAAGGAAATTATATATGCTTAGGATTCAAATTGAAAGCTTGTGCATCTGAAAAATTTGTGTGATCGAAAAAAACGTGATATCATATTTGATTCAGCATAAAAAGTACATTAAAATCACGTATTGTTGCTTGTGGAACAGAATTTTTTTATTCAATTACATTATATAGATTATCATCCCGCTGTTTCAGAAGTACTGCACCCTTGGTCCGAAAGCCGATAATAATCGCTTTTTTTGTCCATGACAGCAACAAGTGATATGTTTTCAGAATGCCACACCTTATATACTCTCCGAGTCAGCTCACGATATGTGCCTTCTTTCATTGGCTACGCGCTGTTGACGTCAAATGCAGGAGGTGGTCACAGTAATGTGACTCGACTGTATACATTTCTTCTTTCAAACGTCCGATTTAAAAATAACCTTGCCTCCAATACATTCCTTCTGCTATGAAAAACGTTTTGTGCGTTATTTGTTAATTTTCGTAAAATGCTTGACAAGAGTGGAACTAAGCAGATGTTTCTATTCCTGGATATTTCATCGATTGCTGAACCCGGTTGATTGTTTTCCTAACCGGATCCGTTGACTTTGAATAAGTTTGGTAAATTCAATTCGCGTCAGAATGGATTTAAATTTAAGATGTGGTCATTACAACTGAAAATTCGGTGTCATCTTCTTTGTTACATAATGAAGTCATGTCGAAGGCCGGCCGTAGCTAACCATGCTGGTCATGCGGAAGTTGGTGGGTGTGGATTAGCATCTGCTCTAATCCCAGAGGTATAGTTACACCGCTATTATTCGGTCCTCAGGGCCCTACGGTGTGAACAGGATACACTGCGGCATTTGTTTAGGAGGTGGTAATTGCAACAGATCTTGCATCCCATATACATGGTGATTAAGCTAAGCGTGTACAAACTTCTGGGAGGCGTAGATTGCACAAAGACAAATCGGAATCACATAGCAATGCACGGTCGGAAACGCCATCTTCATGTGCTAGTGTACAGAGAGAACGAGAAATGAAAGATCAGCACGTAAGAGAACAAAATGCTTTTTATTACTCACAAGACATTTGCGAAATGCATTGAGGTTACGGAAGGTGTTCAAAGTTGCGACCATGAGCTGCAACACACGCTTGACATCGTCGGCGCATGGAATCACGTACATGTTGGAAAATTCCTTTCGTGTCTCGGACTTCCGAAGGAGCTACAGAGATGCGTGCTACAAGGTCCTCATCACATTCAACGTGGGTGTCGTGAGCAAGTCCTTTGATGTAACCCCAGAAGAAGTAATCAAGACATGTTAAGTCCGGAGATCTTGCAGGCCAGTGAACGGGACAACCACGCCAGATCCACTGATGTCCAAATGTCATGTTTAAGTGATGACTGACGTTATTATTGAAATGGGCGGGGCCCCATCGTGCTGGAACCACACTGCACGGCGCAGCGACTGAGAGGTCTATTGTTCGTTCAATAGCTCTGATGCAGATGTGCAAACATTTGGTGGTTTGGCACTCGTCTCATCGGATACCGTTCCTGGTACAGTCGCACGGCGGCTCGTCCGTTGAAGTCCGCTGCTCCGTATGCGATGTGCATATCAGCCATTTCCGCGTTCGTGAACTCAGCCATCCTACTACCTCTGCTGGCGGTTTAAAAATGACGGTACCCTGAAAGAACGTATGAGCAGTCTCGCGGGCGAGTAACGCCATCTGCCGCATGAAGTGGCGTTTCCGACCCTGCATTACTATGTGTTTCCGATTTGTCTTTGTGCAACCTACCCCTCCCAGAAATTTCTACACGCTTAGCTGAATCACCCTGTATTTAATACGGTACCGAGTTTGAAAGTCTCCATTGATTACTATAGTGATTTAAAATTGTATCTATGAGCAGGAACGTAGCAGGCTTTTCTTATCTGGGAGAATGACCCTTGCAATTACACCCCTTTGAGTTCAAAAGTTCCTGTCTTCCACTCAAACAGAGATTAAGCCGTACTTTCTTTCTCATACCTTCGTTATAGGGAGGTATTATGATCGTTAAAAATTCTCACTTCCGGTTTTCGACATAATTTTACACAAAATGTAGAATTTAGGTGAGTATCGAAAAGCTCACGGTTTTAAATATCTAGTGAAACGTAAAAGTTATGTGAACACCTGCAACACAACACATGCAGAAACGCAGAATGAAAGCAAACCAGCACAGAATAAATGAGACAACAAACGTAACAAGAGGAAGATGCTTTCGAAGTTGGGCTTGGAAAAGTTCCGTTCAAGGTTAAATTCTCAGAAGAACTTACGGCGACAGAGTACAAAAGATTAATTAGCTCTTCGTCCCTACGACGTATTCGGAAAGGTCACGGAGGTTGGGCATATCAGCATACTGTTTTACATGCCGCCACCCAATATTTGGGACAATTCCAAGAATCCATATGAGTTGGTCCCCAGCACAGTGTAAATTCTGTACTCTAGTTAGCTGCGCGTAATAGTGTAAGCGGCTAACTAAGCTATTCACAAAAAGAAGATACTAAAGTGTATAACTATGTTTTTGAGTTAAAATGTTCAGCAAATTTATTCACACTCTGTTAACTTCTATTTTTTACGCCACTTAGAGTACGAAATTACGCCCTTGATATGACCAACTTAGGATGGCAGCCGCCCTCTCTGTCCTCCGGGTAGCTACGACCCTGTTTATGAATTTAAAGTGATTTGCCTGGAGATTTTCTGATTTAACATTAAGTATAAATATTGCATACAAACTATTGCTTAAAAAATTACACCAGCTTTGATTCTTCCTCTACACAATCACAAGAGAAGTGTGGACTTATATAGTACCGGAGCAGTGTACATTCACTTATTTACGCAAATATGTAACTGAACATACATTGCACGTACAGTATATACGACTTTAGTTTTTAATTTTATAGGATGGAATACGATATGACGTACACGTTTTGCGTGGACAAAATTGGGGTTACGCTATGTCTAAAACCATGACTAAGGAAATGCTGAACTAAATGAGAATACGATGCACTAGTTTACGGCCAGACGAAACATAAACAGAAGTCAACTTACGATAACTTTTTATTGGTCCAGAAATATTTGAGTAAATCCGAAATATAGCCACATACACTATCGTGCAAAATTAAGGACGAAGAGGAGAAATTAGCATAACAGCGGAAGGAGCAGGCAGAACGGACCGAAAGACCACTCAGGAGATAGACTAGGGTACGGTACGGTAGGGCATGCGCATATATGCAGCATGACGTATGGGAGGGGGTGTCGGAAGGGTATAAAGCACACGGGCGGTGTACGCTCAGCAATTCGGTGAAAGCTATTGCACGGTGTACATCGGTTTGAACGACGTCGAGTTGCTGCCACCGTGTGATATGGCCAACAGGCAATCCAGTAGACGACATCTGGATGACTTTGCCCAAGGTCGCATAATTGGGAAATTGGAAGAAGGTCAAAGTGTTACTAGAGTGGCCGAGGAGTTCGAGATCATTCACAGCATCGTTTCACGAGCTTGGAGAGTATTTCAAACGACAAGAACAGCTGTCCAAGAGTTTAGCAGTGGCCGTCCTCGAGCAACCACGGCGGCGGACGACCGGTATACTGTCCTACAGGTGAGAAAAAACAGACGGCAGACAGCGGGAGAAATCGCAAGGCACATGCAACAGACAACTGGACGTCCGTTATCGCGTTTTTACCGTGGCCAGGAGGTTTCACAAAGGTGGTCTATTTGCACGACGACCAGTACGGCGTGTGCCATTAACGCCTGCTCATCGGACACGGCGGTTTCTGTCGTGCCAGGAACACACGAACTGGACACATCAGCAATGGGGTCGAGTCATCTTTACGGATGAGAGCCAATTTAGTCTGACGAGCGATTCTGGACGTATACACATCTGGAGAGAGCAGGGAACACGCAATAACATTTCCAACATCATCGAAAGGGACCGGTTTGGAGAAGGGGAGTTCTCGTTTGGGGCGGTATCATGCTTGGTAGCCGTACTGACCTCCACATCTTCCAAGGAGTTTCAGTCACTGGTATCCGCTATTGTACCGAGGTTCTCCTGCCTCACATGCGCCTGTTTACAGGTGCTGTGGGTCCTGCGTTTCTCTTCATGTACGACAACGCTACACCTCATCGTACAGTGGCTGTCGCAGAGCTGTTGGAGAGTGAAGATATTCAACGCATGGATTTGCGCGCAAGGTCCCCGGACCTGAATCCAATCGAACACGTGTGGGACCTTCTCGGGAGACGCTTGGCAGCACGTCACCAGCCGCCAGCAACGATTTCGCAGTTGCGATTGGCGCTACAAGAGGAATGGGCCGCGATGCCTCAACAGATCCTTGACAACCTCGTCTTCAGCACGGACAGACGTTTTAAATCCTGCAACGCAGTCAGGGGTAATCATATCCCCTACTAAAGACTGTATTTTTCTTGGCAGCCGCTTGTCACATGGACGTTTCTATCTTCTGTCCAGTTGTGCTCTAAGCTACCTTTTCAATAAAGTGCCTTTGTACCGTTTGGATTCCTTGTTTGGACGATTTTGCTCACTTGTCCCATATTCTTACATCTTGGGGATCTTATGGTATGACTTCAGTCGATGTGGAGCACTTCTGCACGACGTTACATTCGAAAAACCGTCTCTTCCTTAATTTTTGCAGGACAGTGTATAATGCCGTATAATCTAGCTTTTACACGGATCGAACATCACACACACACATACACTAAGCACCTTCTGTACCATCCTTTTTATCTATTGTTCTTATCACTATCATACGTCAGTCTCTCTGGCCTCAAAAGTGTTGCCAACCTTATTCATGTGAGAGAGAAAATATCACATTAAGTTTGGAAAGTGCAAAAGAGAACAAACTCAAAGTTACATAGAAAAAGGAACTAAAAATGAAACTTAAATTAGAACATACGTCACAACGAGTACAATTAAAGTACGCTGCAGTTTTTTTTGCTAAATTGGCTCGAATACATACGCAAGGATTTTTGATTTATTTATTGTAAGCACATCCCTACAGACGGTAAATCTAGTTACAGGAATTGCCATATTTATATTTACAGTGATAATTACCAAGTGATATTTACAATCTTGCAAAACATGCTTTATGAAGAAAACTATTACTTACATTAAAAATATCCGGACATTCTTCAAGTGAGTTGTGAACCACATACATTTTACACAACGGATAATTTTTTCCAGCATCAGTTCTGCAAATAGTTCCCATTTTGTCCTCGGTAAAAATGGGACACGGAAACTTAATTGGTTTACAATTTGAGTATCGTCTATCTCCCCATTGATGATGCCGTACAGGAACTTGAGTTGGATAGCCTTCCTTCTCGATTGCAGAGAGGTCATCTTATAGAATGTCAGAAGGTCTGCAGTCGGGATGTCCGCTATATAAACACCGGTTGGTTTATAAAAAAGGTGTAGTAGAAACTTTTTCTGAACTTTCTCAATTTCATTTACTAGAGTTTCTTGGCTATAACTCCAAATGATTGCCGCATATTCCAGTGAGGATCTGACCGTAGTCTCAATAATGCCAATAAATGTCTGAGTATTCGAGTAATACTTGGAATGTCGCATGATAAATCCATGTTTTCTGTACGCCGTACGTACAATCCTTTTGAGATGACTTTTAAAGTCCAAGTTCGAATCAAACGTGACAACCAAGTCCTGGACTTCGTTTGTCCTGGTAAGAGTAAAGTCGCCAGCTTTGTAGTGCAACAGAATTGTTTTTCTTTTCCACGAAAAGGAAATGCCATGGCACTTGGAGATGTTGAGATGAAGATGGTTTAATGCACACCACTGAAGCAGGTTATTGACGTCAGTTTGAAGAGCAAGACAGTCATCAGGAGTCTGTACATTGCGATAAAGCTTGAGATCATCAGCAAACACGAGACATGGGCCATGAATGCAAAAAGGAAGGTCATTAATGTATATGGAAAACATGAGTGGTCTTAAATTAGAGCCTTGATGCATTCCGGATGGGGCAACATAGGGATCAGAAACATGGTTGTTATAAATAATAGACTGGGATCGGTTTAAAAGATAGGCCTTAAACAAGGACATCAAGTAATCACTGAGGCCAAGACAAGCCAATTTTTTGAGTAAAATGCCATGATGAACTTTGTCAAAAGCTTTAGTAGCTTTAGCAAAGTCAGTGTAAATAACATCAACTTGTGATCCTGTGTCAATAGATGACGTAATAGCTTCTGTGATGTGGAACATGTTAGTAAGCGTTGAGCTTTCCTTCACAAAACCATGCTGTGCAGAGCTGAGGACATGTTTGAAGTGATCATATAGCTTAGAAAAAAAAGAGACTCAACTATTTTCGCTTGGACAGAAATAATTGTGATAGGTCGATAACTCTCAATAGTCTCGGCTGCCGTTTTTGAAAACAGGAATAATTTTCATTTTTTTTTCAGATATGGAGGGAAAATTCCAGTAATGACAATTAGATTATAAATATGAAGCAGCGGCTTACAAAGCGTCTGACCACATCCTTTGACTACGTACGAAGGAATTCAAACAACAGCTCTACTTTCTTTCAGTTTCTTGATAGCGTGTAGGATCTCATTCTCAGTGAAGTGGTCAATGTTAAGAATGTCAAGCTGTTCGTACTGACCTTCGGCAGTTACAGGGAATATATCAGTTTGGTAGGGAAAATAATTCTCTGTAACGAAGACAGAACGGAAAAAATCTGCCAAGTCATTAGCGATGTTCTGGCAACCCTCAATCCGGGTGTTGTTGCGATTAAGTATATTGAGTGGGGCGCATCGCTTCTTAATCCCAGAATTTGGATGGATCGCGAGTGATTAGTTCTTCGGTTTCTTTCGTAAAAGAGATATGCACTGCTTTTACCGCATATTTTAACTTCGGCCTGAAGATCTTTGTACCGTCTGTAATCATCAATATTCTTATGCTATGAATTTTCTTCTGTAGTGGTTTTTCAGAGCAAGGGTTTTTTGCGCTTTCCAACCGTAGGTTGAAGAAGCGTATATGCTCCAGCTTTTTCCGTCCGTCTGTCCGTCCGTCCGTCCGTCTGTCGGCACGATAACTCACGTAAAAATGGTTCGATTTCGATGAAATTTTAGAATGTGGTAGGGGACCACCAGGGGACGAACCCTATTGAAAATGGGTGAAGTGGGGTCAAAGGTCACGCCATAAGAGCGGGATCCATTCAATTGCCCTTATGCGTCATAACTTGCGTAAATATGGTTCGATTTCGATGAAATTTTAGTATGTGGTAGGGGACCACCAGGGGACGAACCCTATTGAAAATGGGTGAAGTGGGGTCAAAGGTCACGCCATAAGAGCGGGATCCATTCAATTGCCCTTATGCGTCATAACTTGCGTAAATATGGTTCGATTTCGATGAAATTTTAGTATGTGGTAGGGGACCACCAGGGGACGAACCCTATTGAAAATGGGTGAAATGGGATCAAAGGTCACGCCATAAGGGCGGGATCCATTTCATTACCTTTATGCGTCATAACATGCGTAAATATCGTTCGATTTCGATGAAATTTTAGTATGTGGTAGGGAACTATCTGGGCACGAACTCTATTGAAAATTGGCAAATTGGGGTCAAAGGTCAGGCAGGGCATAAGAGCGGGATTTATTCCATTGCCCTTATGCATCATAACTTCCGTAAAAATGGTTTGATTTCGATGTAATTTTGGTATGTGGTAAGGAACCACCTGGGAACGAAACCTATGAAAAATGGGTGGAATGGGGTCAAAGGTCAGGACATAAAAGCGGGATCTATTTCATTGCCTTTATGCGTCATAACATGCGTAAATATGGTTCAATTTCGATGAAATTTTAGTATGTGGTAAGGAACCACTGGGCACGAACCCTATTGAAAATGGGCGAATGAGGTCAAAGGTCAGGCAGGGCATAAAAGCGGTATTTATTAAATTGCCCTTATGCGTCATAACTTGCGTAAAAATGGTTTGATTTCGATGAAATTTTAGTATGTGGTAGGGAGCCACTTGGGACGAACCCTATTGAAAATGGGCGAAATGGGGTCAAAGGTCAGGACACTGGAGTGGGATCCATTCTATTGCCCTTGTGCATCATAACTTACCAAAAAATGTTTCGATTGCGACAAAACGTTATCATGTTGTTCCAGGGGTATAGTGAACCGGTTCTGTTGAATATCAACAAAATGGGGTCAAAGGTCATTGCACAAAAGCAAGACTTATTCCCCAGCCATTATTCTCATAACTGGCGTAAAACTGCTTCTATTGCGACAGAACTTTAGTATGTTATTCTTGAGGTGTACTGAACCGGTTCTGTTGAATATCATCGAAATGGGGTTAAAGGTCAGGACACAGGAGCGAGATTTATTCCACAGCCATTATCCTCATAACTTGAGTAATAATTTCTGGTATGTTGGAAAGCGTATCATAATCAATGCATTGCATGATTTTACTAACTTGTTACAATATACCCATTGAACCACGACTATGTATTAACATGCGATATTTGCTTTATATTCCAGAGTGTAAAATTTAGATTACATATATCTGAACGTATAAAACTGCATGAAAACAAAGTGATCCTAATTAAAGCAGTACATGTAGTAAAATATTTACTTCCAGTTCTTACATATGGATCAAAAACTGAACTAGAATGGGCTTTCAGAGGCTGCGAAGGACTGAGAAAGCATGAAGAGATGCCTGCTTGGTGTAACCAGAAAAGATAGGAAGAGGAACTCATGGATCAGGAAAATGACAATAGTTGACGATATCATGCTCAAGGTAGAAACTCTGAAATAGCAATGGTTAGACATATTGTTAGAAGAACCGACTACCGTTGGATAACTGAAGTACTAAACTGGATTCCAAGGGACAGAAAGAAGAACAAAAAACTAGGATTTGTTGGACGTGAAATTCCAAAGCATGCCGGAGTGACATGGAAGAGACTGGCTGAAGACAGAAAGTTATTGAAGAGATTAAGGGAGAACTTCATCAAGAAGTGGATTGATAGCGTTGATGATTTAGTAAAACAACATTTCGAAAGTCGATGGCAAATCTGAAATAACCATACCTTTGCAACGTTTTTACGGAATTCTAATCTTTATGCAAAACAACTGTGATCAACATGATATTTTTCTAAAAATCCTAAATGTTTTGCACATTTCATGATATGAGAGAGTGCTATATTATGGTAAATGCTATTATATTGTAGGAGAGATAAAATTTACCCGCGTCGCGAATATCTTGTCTCTTGCAAACTTCCCGTAAGCAAAATTCTAATACGAAGCTGTTATTTCAAACATTATACTACTGGCGAATTCTTGAACTTGGTGGGATGTGCCTAAGTACGCCTTTCTATTTTGTGCGATTCTGAGATTTTAAAGCTACGTGATGCACATATATTATTCCTCTACAGATTAAATTTCATCATGTATTTAGAAGAGAGTTAAATAATTCGCTTCCCTGAATCGAGCAAGTCCTGAATGGAAACAGCCCATTAAGAAAGATACCATTTTCCTTTAGCAAAGTTTCCTCAGGAGATTGCTTTATCTTCAGTCTGCTCACAAACGCCAGCAGCGAAACGTACTTAGATAATGAAGAATCTTCATCTAACAAGACATTTTACTCAACATTACGGTTATTAACAACGCACAACGACATCACGAGAACAAATAAGCAAAATATATTTCGAAACGGCACAACGAAAACCTTATTGATATTGAATTATCTTATTACTGCTCGTAAAGTACTCGTTATTTATACCTGACTGCTACTATGTCACATTTCCTTTCTTGGTACTTGGTTAAAGGATATACACTGGCGGAAAGGGCAAAAAGAACACCAAGAAGGAATTGGTGGACGATCATGAAATTTACATATGTTAATGGGGTCGAGCTTACGTAGGTGTGATGTTGATTACGGGACCAACCGGTGAGCTCTTACGCAACAGCACGCCATAATATGCAAATTATCGTCGGTGGAATTTCAGGAGTGCGGCGAAGTGAATGTAATCAGTCGTCGGCGTACGGACACGTGCGAAGACCCTGAAGAAGTTGCAATGCCTGGACATGGAAGACGTGTACGATTTCAGCAGTTATCGGACTTTGAGCGAGGTCGTCTAGTCGGACTCCGCGAGGCCGGGTGGTCGTATCGTCGTATTGTGGAGCGAATTGGACGGGAATTATCGGTGGTGGTACGATGGTGGCCTAGATGGTCCGAGGAACATTCCCACACGAGAAGACGTGAAACCGGGAGTCACAGACGGACTGATGAGCGGACCGATCGACGCATAAGAAGAGCGGCGTTGTCAACCAGAACATCCACTACGACGCAAATCCGAGCTGCCGTTGCACCTGAGGTGACTGTGCGAACAATCCGCAACCGTCTACTGGATGCAGAACTACGTGCACCGTGTGCCTCTGGCATGTGTACCTCTGACTCCAGCCCACCGTCGGGAACGGCTGCAGTGGTGTCGCCAGCGTCTGCACTGGAGAACGCAATGGCGATCTGTCGCGTTCAGCGATGAAAGAAGATTCTGCTTGGGAGCCTCCGATGGCCGTATGCGTGTTCGCAGACGCACAGGGGAGCGTCTCCAACCTTCTTGCATCCGACAGCGACACACAGGGCCTACACCTGGTCTCCTGGTGTGGGGAGCGATCAGCTATCACTCCCGTACACAACTAGTGTTTGTACCGGGTACGTTAAACAGCACCTCCTATATCAACATCATCATTCAGCCCGACGTTGTGCAATTTGTAAGGTCATTCAGCCCAACATCATTCAGCCCGATGTTGTGCAATTTGTCCATCGTGGTGTTTTACAGCAAGATAACGCACGCCCACACACGGCACGTTCAACGCAACATGCACTTCAGGGTGTGAGACAACATCCATGGCCTGCACGTTCACCGGATTTGTTCCCCATTGAGCACGGGTGGGATTTTATGGGACAACGATTTATCCGGTCTCCACGGCCAGCCACGACCATCCCCGATTTACGCGTCCAGGTTGAGGATGCTTGGAACTCAATACCTCAAACTTACATCCAACATCTGTACGAGAGACTCCATGCCAGAATTGCACAGTGTGACGCAGTTCATGGCGGTTCAACCTCGTACTAACCATGTTACATGGAAATGTTATTTTTCAGTTTACCAGCAAATACAGCTCTATTTGGCCATAATGTTTTGATCACGTAATTCTCTGAAATCCGTTATTATGCTGTATAAATTTTGTTGGTATCAGACGTCTCCTTCTTGGTGTTCTTTTTTCACTTTCCGCCAGTGTATAATAGTTTACATTTTATTTCAATTGAAGCAAGGGTATGTGTTAACGCAATTTAGTAAAGCAGTCACGGCTGCTAGAATTTATTCACTACTCTGAGATAACGGTTGCACCAATTATCACTATATTTCCCGAGACGACATAGTTAATTTAATAAAAGTTGACTAAATAGCAGAAAGGGAAGTTTCTGGCTCTTAATACATGAACAGAAAGCGGAAACTTAACATAGAGTTTTCTGTTTGGGCATTAAATCACAGGTACTGTGTAATACTACCCCGATTTCCGTAAGTTAAGGAACAAAGCGAAATTTTAAAATGTCTGGGAAACTACAAGTAGTTTTCATATGAAATTTGAGGAAAATGTGCAGTTAAATATTAAAATTACATGCATAAAATAAGAATACTAATTATTAATCAAAGAATAATAGCAAGTAAGTTTATTTGCACAGAAGACATGCTTAAAACGAGATTACTGAAGTGAGTCATATGACTCTGTCGCAGATATACAAGCTTCACAGGGATATTCAGGTTTATAATGAGAACATCAAGAAGTTGTCTTTGCAATAGCGACTATTGCTCCACCAATGAACTTCGAAGCTCCTGCAAGCTTGGAGTAAGGGCTTGTAGAGCTACAACACTTCTGCCTAAAACGTCCCATGCAGGCTTAATAGCGTTCAGGTCAGAGAAACGAGCAGGCAACTCCATATGGTTGATGGTCTTATCAAGTAATTTGTCAACAATGTTGTCTTTGTGAGGAGGTTTATTATCGTAATGTAGGATCATAATTAAATAACAAGGAACTATAACCAACTGTACTTAAATAGTATAACTATAACTATACTAGATATCCAAAATTTCTTGGTGTATAATAGAAATCATTTTTCCAAGCTTTCGCTCATCAACCAGATGGTTCTTTCCAAAGAAGGTAAACAGCAAACTGCAAACTGAATAATAGAACGCTTCAACAATTTGAACGCGGTGACTTGACTTGACAATATCCGTGCCTAACCTGATGCTACGCAGCTCATTCTGCCCCGCTGACTGAAAGACAGCTTTATTCCGTCCTCGAATCCGAAGAGCCTTTGCAGTCTCTTCAGATATTCCTTCTAGGCAATGCGCACTGAGGAACGTTATCGAGTTGGCCACTGAGGCAGGATACGCCCCGAACTTGGTACATCGCTACATCGAGAAAACCCGAACCAGTCGTACGGATTTTTCTATGCCGCAGCTACGCTACCTGAGCTCAATTCGCTATATACCAAATGTTTCCTATCAGCTCAAGAACGCGCTGAAGAACCTCGGTGTCGGCATCAAGTCTCCGACATCTTTATATAACATGCTTAAGGGAAACACTGACAAGACCCAAACTTTCAATGAAGCAGGTGTTTATGCAATTCCTCTGCTATATCCGCACGGCTACAAGCGATGCTACATTGGAATGACTAAACGTTCACTTAGTATTAGAGTCAACGAACATAAAAGGGACATAAAGAACGGAAAGTAACCACGGCCCTATCCAGAGAAGTCAAGTTCAAGTCCACTGCTCCTATCTGAGATGAGGTAAAGAAATTAGCTTCCTACTCCACCCCAAAATCTACTGCCATTCGCGAAACTTTGGAGATCATAACAAGCAGCGAGGTGTTCAAAGATAGCGTCTCACTGTAGTTGCCATGAATTTGGAACCAGTTCTTCATATAGTGATTACCTCTTGATTTTCCTTCCATGATTGCGGGTGCTAAACGAGCATAATACCTCGTGTCTTTGAATACCTGATTACGTTCGCATCTCTTCGTTTTGTCAAGTCAAGTCACCACCTTCAAATTGTTGAAGCGTTCTATTATTCACTTTGCAGTTTGCTGTCCACCTTCCTTAAAAAGCCATCTGGCTGATGTGCGAAAGCTTGGAAATTTTGATTTCTATTCTACACCCAGAAATTTCGGATATCTAGTACAGTTATACTATTTAAGTAGGATTACATTATCGCCAATTGTTCCAGAATAAGTCCAAACAAAGCGTGCTGGAGTAGATGTTCAGAAAGTTATGCCTCCTTATTTACATGAAAGCCCGCTGGCAAGGTATTGCATTGAAACAAAACAAGAACAAAAATCAGAATTTCTACCTTAATTTATATTCTTTATTTTTTTACATAGTTTTCCTCACGCTCGATACAGATACGCCAACGTTTGACAAGTTTTTTAAACCTTTATCTGCAAAACTCTTCAGGTTATTCACGGAAGTGAAGACAGCCTGACTCAACAAAAATTTATGAATAGATAGAAAGATTTAAAGAGAGAAGAACAAAGCTCGATCTAGTAAGCCATCAACATCGCTCACACAAGCCCAAATCAATACGGCGAATGGCTTGATCAGCGAAAACCGACGGATTACAGTGTCCGCTGTTGCTGCAGATTTGGATATCAGCTATGGATCCGCACCTGCCATAGTGTATAATGACTTGGGGTACCGTAAAATTTGCGCAAGATTGGTACCCAAACCAGCTTGCTGATCTGCACAAGCAACAGCGCGTGGAGGTTACGATTCAATTTCTGAAACGTTATGAAGGAGACCCGAGTGTATTGGAGTGGATTGTCACCGGCGACGAGACATGGGTTCATCACTGTGAACCGGAAAGCAAGAGACAAAGCATGCAATGGAAACAACCGTCTTCTCCCGTACAGGAGAAATCCGAACAACGACCCACCGCCAAGAAAATCATGTTGACCTTCTTCTTTTGGGACACGAAGTGTCCTATTCTTTCGCATTTACGGACAAACCGTGACCAGAGCAACGTACCGTGCTATGCTTAGAGAGTAAAATCTGCAGTTTGCAGTAAAAAAAGAGAAGAAGAGGAATGCTGTCAAAGCAGCCTTGCTGCTCCATGACAATGCACGTACCCATGTAGTGGCTACAACGTTGAAGGCAATGCACCAATATAGGTTTAACGTATTGCACGTCGCCTTACAACCCTGATCTGGCGCCATTCGATTATCACGTCTTCGGTCCAATTAAAGAGGTTCAACGCATCTGATGATGAGGTTAAGGAAGACGTGCCGACCTGAGTGCGAAAGTAGCAGATGACAAGCTCCTACTGCGAAGGAATGTAAAAGCTAGTGGAACGGTACAAGAAATGCATCGACCTGCAGGAAGACAATGCGGAGAAGTGAGATAACCGTTATGTTTATTTGCTCAAAGTTACCGGTATTTAAGAGCATGTGGCCTTTACTTTTTTATTATCCCTCATAGCTTTTTCATACTGCGCAAAGAACATTGTGCTTGAATAATAACCCGACCCTTACTGCTTCATTTTATATCTTCCTCGCAGATAGTTATGTGTATTTTTTAAAAGTACTATCAATGGCAGCGCTCCCAGGAGCTGTCAGTATATGTTCCCCTATCTATAGGTTTCCGCTGAAGCGTAAAAATCGTTTTCATTCTACGCCAATTTTTCGTTCAGATGAACAAACGCAGCAGTAATGGCTTTCATAACTCATTTAGTCCTGATACATACAATCCTGTGTATCCCGTGAATTCACAAATCATGCTCATGGTTTACCCGACGATAACGTCCTTCAGCTGTTTGAATCAATGTTTAATAAACTGCATTTTACCTTCTTAGTACTTTGTTTATAGAAAAATAACCTTCATGTTCAATAAAAAACAAAAATTCGTAACAAAATACAATGTAGCCCTTTTTGTGCAAGTATGAAATACTGCTTTGAGAATTAATGTTACGTATCTTAATCCTTTCTTTTTACACAGCAGCATATAACTATAATTTAATTACATGCTTTTTTCTTTGTTTAAGTCTTATGCGATTTCTATTGCAAAGGATAACGTTATTGGAAATCGGTTGCTTTGCTGCTGAAATGGAAATGTTTTATCTTTCGAAAATCTTTAGTTTCCTTTGCGGTCGTCTTTTCATTCTCGACTAAGAAATGGCTGTTTCACTTGTTCCCCCCCCACTTTCTTTCATTTTTTAATATATTTTGCAACTTTTTTTTATTTTTTAAGAAGAGCACAGCTCTGTTCGGGACATGGAAACAGATTTTACCAACTTAAATTTCTCAAAAAGCAAAAAAAAAAAAAAAAAAAAAAAACGTAGAGTAAAAATGAAATCAAACGATTGGTCGTTTTTCGTGGGGGCGTTTTCCATTTGCTGTTAATGGTTAAAATGCTCTGTCACCGATTTATGTTATCCTTGATTTAATAGCGTTGCTTTGGACTATCGATCTGCACCGTAGTTTCTACTTTGACAGATGCTTAAGGATCATGTGGTGTTCCAGGTTCTCCATCAACACTTTACACGCTTTAAATAACCCAATGGAAGTTTTAGATTGTTAGCTAGTCTTCCTGGGCTCGCATTTCGGTCACCCATTTTACGTTGCTCAAAGACGCAGAAGTCCATTAGCAATGCCTTACAAAGTCCAACCCACGCATTTCGGTTTCCTGCTTGAGTAGATCGAGAGTGGCATTCGTTGCCTTGTAATATAGCTGGAGGCTTTATGTGAACGAAGTACACATTTTGCGCTCGGTATTCTCAATAAAGAAGAGTCCGAAAGTAATTTGATAGCATGCACTAGAGACTTGACTTAGAAAATCTTCCTTCCGAATAGGCAACTTGCCTTATAGCAGAATCCGGAGATGATTGTAAACAATGCAGAACAACTTTCGCGATATTCTTCGTATCGTACCTGATAGTGAGCACAGTGTATTAGGATGATTCAGGTCACTGAACATACTATAACGAAGTAAATTTCTGCGTCATTTTTATCCGCGCCGGGGCTCGAACCCGGATCCCCTCATTCCGGAATGAGTTGCTCTACCAATTGAGCTACGCAGACGTTTTATTCTGATTCCTATCTGCCTTTATGTCGTGTGCGTCCTTCGGACAGGTACGTCACATCTCCTGGTACGTTACATCATCTCCCCCTATTTTTTTTTTTTTTCGAAGTGCTGGAGAAAGGATTCTCTTATTTTTCCTATCTCGCGGTGTGGAAATAACATCACACCATTGCGAGATTTTGAAGGGTCGGGTCATGCGGATAGTTCGGGCGCCATTATAACGAAGTAAATTTCTCCGTCATTTTTATCCGCGCCGGGGCTCGAACCCGGATCCCCTCATTCCGGAATAAGTTGCTCTACCAATTGAGCTACGCAGACGTTTGATTCTGATTCCTATCTGCCTTTATGTCGTGTGCGTCCTTCGGGCAGGTACGTCACATCTCCTGGTACGTTACAATACGTTGGAACTATTGAATTAAATTCAAACTTTACCTACGGCGAAAACGAAGCACCATTTGTTACCTGCAAGATTGCGTTTCTGCAGGATCCTGCAGTTCGTTTTGTGCTTTTGCAAGTGTTGATGAAGCAACTTGCGTTTGTCTCTATTTGTATCATTCCGTCAGCTTAAATCAAGATTGATGAATGGTTGCATTTTGGACTGACTAACTCATACCAACAGTGTGAGCATTCGTAGTTTAAATGTTTCGATTCTTAACTATTGGACTTTTGCAGCTAGATCTGAAATCAAAGCTTAGTGAAAGTCACTTTCTGAACGCTCAACGTAATGTATTTTTTTAGCCATGGATATTCGGGTTGTGTAGATTCCATGTCTGGAAACGATTAACTCCTGTTTTTTAGTATGTCTTTTGTAAAAAGTAGATCGTGCTTATGTTATCGGTTTATCTGTCCGTCTGTCTGACCGTCCGTATGTCCTCCCGTCCGTCATTGGACTCCATATCTCAGCAACTATTAGTTCGATTTGAAAAATTATTTTTGCACTAGGAAGCTTGAAATATGCGAATGATGACCATTTATTTCGTTCTTTTTTTTACAATGCAAAATTTCGCCGCTAGAGGGCGTACATGCAGATGACATCGAATTCAAAATACATTATTTTATTCCATATATTTGCTTTAAACATCCGATTGAAAAGATTATTTTACATTTCGATTGCATTTATATCGAAGAATATTTTAGGTTGAGTCACTTTTTCAAGTTACGCATAGATTTTCCGCTAGCAAGCGTAAAAATAAATTGCGTTTCCTCCGATATCTCTACTCTAAAACTCCAATTTCAAAATTGTTTTCTTCAGCGGATACATCTCCTGATGGGAAATGTTTTACAATTAATTTCTAAACAATAGTTTGGCCACCAGGAGGGTAAGTTTTAATTTCTGCTTAAGTTTTATTTGCCATAAAACCTGAGCTTCTAAAATCTCGATTCAAATAATTTGTTCCTGCAAAGATACCATTCACGTCGATGAAGATTTACGAAATATTTTCTTCTTAAAGTATTGCATGGTTTTTCCACCAGCGGGCGTAGAAGCATATTTTATTTTTGTCAATATCTCTGCTTCTAGTGGTCCGATTTAAAAAAAAAATCTTTCTTTATTGGATAGAGTTTCCTTTGCGACATGTATTTCATATAATTTCAGAGTTTTCAAGTAATTCATTGACATTCCGCTATGGGGTTTTGTGGTAAATTGCGTTTTCTCCGATATCTCTGCTTGTAAAATTCCGATTTGAAAAATTCCTTCTGCACCGGATACAGCTCCTGATGAGAAATCTTTTGCATATAATTTCAAATGTTTGGTAAAAAAATGGTTTGGCCACCAGGGGGCGTTGATGTATATATTATTTTTGTCAATATCTCCACTTCTAAGAGTCCACTTTCAAAAATTCCTTCTTTGTTGCATAGCGCTTCCGGTGCGAAATGTTTTTCATATAAATTCAAAATTTTCAAGTAATTCATAGACTTTACGCTAGAGGGCATTAAGGTAAATTGCATTTTCCCCAATATTTCTGCTTCTAAAACTCCGATTTGAAAAATTGTTTCTGTATCTCCTACAGCTCCTGGTGGGAAATATTTTTCATATAACTTATAGTATTTGGTAAAGAATGGTTTGGCCACTAGGAGCAAAAGTGTTAATTTCTGCTTCTGATGTATTTGCAGCAAAATCTGAACTTTTGAAAACTCGACTGAAAAAATTCTTTCCTAGTCGAAACCATTCACATTGAAACACCATTTGAGAATACTTCCTTCTTAAAATAATGCATGTTTTCCCACCAGGGGGCGTATACTCATATCTTGTATTTGTTGATATCTCTGCTTCTGAGAGTCCGATTTGAAAAATTATTTCTTTGTTGGAGAGCGTTTCCGCTGCGAAATGTTTCTCACATAGTATCAAATTTTTCTTAACCCACAAGTCTGCAACCAGAGGGCGCAAGTTCACGATTCCGTTTACAGCAGTACCTGTGGGATTAAAAACCCAATTAAAAGACCATTTTCTTCGGTCAGATAATACTGTTTTCCATACCGGTTCCATTGACTTTGGATAGCTTTGATAAATTTAATTCGCGTCAGAACGGATTCAAAAGACGTCTTCATTACACCCGAAAATTCGGTGTCATCTTTCTTGTTGAACATTATAGTTAACCATGATTGGAACTATTCTGTGTCTCCTGTTGGCAGAATGGTCCATTTTTCCGCGATGGACATGGGTTCGACTCTAGGATGTGGCACAGGTGATGTGTTTATCCGTTGGTGCTTACTTTGTCCCTTCCCTGGAACGTTTCCCCCCAAATTAGGATTTGGCCACTGCTTGTAACCTTAAGATTTGCTCACGGAGGTCGTTAAACACCGTAACAAATAAAAAAAAGAAAATGCTCTGTATCGCAAAGAGTATTGATGTAGGCTAGCAAAAAATGACCTTTCTTTGGTGGCATAATCGCTTCAGAGCGAGGACTTACCGTTTACACCGATTATCTATCCAGCTACATTGTGTTACCTGGGAAATATGCAAATCTGCCCCATGTCATGTGATCAACTTTCTGAAATGTTGTTATTGTGCGGATTATTTCCCCTTAGTCTGCGGAAAGCGGCATCTGAACTGGTACTCATATTACCGTCGAATGCTAAATTTTGATCTTTGACATGAAGAAGGTGTTTAAGCTCGGCGATACTTGTTATCTGCTTAATAAATCTCTTGCGCAGTAGCTAAGAAGAACCGTATTGCTTCGTGACTTCAGTGATGAGCAGAAAAGGAAACATGTGGTTGTCTGTCAACAATTGGTGCATCTTGTTATACTTTTTACCGTTCATAGTCATTTTTCTAATTCTGACTGCGACTCCTAAGTCGAAAGTAAAACAAATGCTGCGACTCAGAAGTTAAACAATACGCTGAAGTCATCCATCGAGAGCTTTCTGCAAAATCGTCTAATCAAGCTATAAGTTCTTCCATCAGTGTGAGAATGTAAAATTGTCCGACTCCATGCTTTTTGGAAACATGGATGCTGTGCTACAAAAATCTGTACCTGTGAAGAGTATTTCTTCGAAAACAAATATCTTAACCTTAGGAATTGTCGGATACAAAGTAGCACGCACAGCATAATTACATTTTATAAGATACGAACAGTAGAAGTAATTTACTGTTCGTATCTGATAAAACGTAATGATACTGCGCGTGCTGCTGAGTTCATATAATATTTAACACATTAACTGGCTGAAACGAACTAACTGGTGGTTAGCAAAATGCGAGGAAATCAGCTCGGAAAAATAAATTCGCTGTCCAAGAAGTAGGCCGAATGCGGTTGGATTGAGGGAACCTTTGTATCAGAAAGCTTTGTTTCACCCTCAGCTTTGTCTTTCAAAGTGGCTATTTAGGGTAATGATTGGTATTAATCTTTAAGACCGATTACCAGCTAAAAAGCTTGGCATTTCTTTGCATTTTTAGGTTCATCGACATTGTTATAAAGTCACATGTTTCTACATAATTGTATAATGCACGTGCCAGGGGGAACTAGCCAGTCCCTATCGTGCTTTTGGTCATGGAACTGAGAATAAATGACTAAAAGGGAGCTCTTATGCCACATAACGCCAGGTTTTTCGTAGGGATTGATGAACTCAGCTGCAAAAAGGAACTATTTTCCCCGTAGGTTTCGTAAAACCCAGTCGCTATGTGATCATTTCTTTTTGGAGATCACATGGGACCTCAGGAAAATTTGAGGAGCCATTTGGTTCCGGTACGTCGGCCGCTTAAAGGGTTAATGAACTTAATATATAATATATTTATTGAGTTCATGTAAAAAAAACGTGGAAAGAGCGGTGTCTTTGTTTATTTACTGACGCCACGTATTTGAAGAATTTTCAGAAGTAATCTCATTAGTTTTCAAACAGTCTAGAAACGACTTTCCATCGAGGGGCAACAATAGAAACATGTTTCTTTCAGTCGCGCATTAGTGTTCAAAATACTGAAGCCCCTTTGCCAAATGATACATTTTACGTTTCCCTCTGTCAAAAACTTGTTTTTAATTGATGAATACATCTTTCAAGAAGACTTGGACTAGATACATGCCGAGTTGGCTAATTTCCAACTGCGGAAATTCTTATTGCTCTTCATCTCATTTCTTTTTAGTCGCTTCAAAATGTTTTGAACATTTCCGAAAACTGACATGCGGTTGAAAAGCATTTGTTCCTAAGTCAGTTTACGTGCTTGGTTAAACAGTCATTAAAATGAATACTCACAGGCGATAAAATTGCTCAAATAAAAATTGTTTGTAAAAACTAGTCAAAAGGATTGCAGGACACCAACAATCTTATGCGAATACACAAATCTTGACAACCGTTTTTTCACATTTTAAAATTATGAAATCGTAAATCTGCTAAATCTTCTTTTTGTGCACGATTCTTCTGCTAAAATAATTAAAATTCAGAATAGAGAGCAAAGTTATTTTTTACATGAACTCAACATACGAGTATATGAAAACCAAAACGGATGGGGGTTTTATAAAATCGCACGTAAAATTAATGGAGCAATCGGTTTCAACAGTTCGAGACCAAAAGAGAAGGTAAAAATCGCTGGAACCTGGTATGTCTAAAATTAAAAAACAAAATATTGGAAGTTGTCGAAAACGTCCAAAACAAAAGATGATGGATTTTATCCTCGAGCAGAGTGAACATTGTTCTAGAAAGAAAAAGAGGGTCTAAGTTTGAAAGAACACATAATGAACTTTTAGTATACGATAGAAGTATTGGGTTGTGTAAAATAATCCATTGTATTCTTTGTAGAAAATTTAAGCTATGCGCCTTTCGCTTGTCAAGATCTTTGTGGGTGTGAAATAAAACGAGTAATTCGAGAGTATACATTTATTTAGGCATAACACATTGCATTTATTCGCGTTACTCATGACCGCACCGAGCCATAGTTCGATACATACTAAGTGGAATTAAATCATAAAAACAAACAATAAGGTTACTAATTCCTGACACTAAGCGGTACTTAGGTAGGTGGATAGATTAATGTTATCTTCGTAAACCAATGAAAGAAGATATGCAGGGTGATTCAGAACTCATGAGACAAACTTTAAGGGGTGGTAGAGCATACTACAACAAACATTTTTTGTATAGGAATGTTTAGGCGCAAGTGACGCGTTGAGGCACAAACACAAGAAATAGACATGAAAGGAAACATAAATTGCTTACTTACAGCATCGTTGACAAGTGTTTCTTTACAGCAATGTTTACAATAACTGCTAAAAATTGCGCCCAATAACAGTAATACATGCGTGGCAGCGTCAACCGAGGGATTGGCGTACAGTTTCAAAGATGCCAGGTATTTCTCGCAGACGTGCAGCCGCAACGGATATTCGAGCGACGAGGTCCTCAACAGAGTCAACTGGAGTCTCGTAAACGAGGGCCTTCAGATGTCCCCATAAAAAGTAATCGAGGCTCGCAAAATCGGGCGATCGGGCTGGCCAACGGACTGGTCCACTACGGCCAATCCATCGTGCCCCAAAAGTGGCATCCAGGTAATTGCGAACATGAATGCTAAAATGGGCTGGCGCCCCACCATGCTGAAACCACAGCCCTTGTCGGACGGCCAGTGGTACATCTTGAAGAAAATCTGGTAAAACCTCTTCCAGAAAAATACGATAACATCTGTCATCGAGTCGCGTTGGTAGTAGATATGGGCCAAGCAGGAAGACGTTCACAATACCCGCCCACACATTCACAGATAATCGTTCTTGGTACGCATGTGGACATGTAGCGCGTGGGTTTGAGGTTAACTACACATGACAATTGTGCACATTGAAAACACCTTCATGTGTAAAAATCGCCTCATATGTGAATAGCACATGAGCTGGGAATTTCTTGTGTTTGTGCCTCAACGGATCACTTACGCCCATACATTCTTATAGAAAAAATGTTTGTTGTAGTGCGCTCTACCACCCCTTAACGTTTGTCCCATGAGTTCTGAATCACCCTGAATCCGGCGGAAACAGTAAATATTTCCACTGTTTAGTTTTTCAAAAACAATATTTTTATTATAATTATTATTATATACTATTCAGATTTAGACGAACGTAAGAAAAGACACTAACACCGATGAAATGTGATGTAGCTAAGAATGTCCATCTGCGCATACGCAAGCTTAAACTCTGACCTCATGACAGAAAGAAAAGCTGAATCGTAAGTGTGTTAGTGAAGGGGATTGGTAATGTTTGGTCTAGGAAATCTACAGGTACACCCCATCGTGTTATACATCATTTTAAAGCTTTCGTGTTCGAATGGAAGCCAAATTTCGCTGCTATGCACCATTTTCATAGCATCAAAAATAGATTTTTGTGATGCTTTGTGTCACATTTAGCACAATGTTCTCGTAATTTAAACAGATGACAATGAAATAGTGTTACGCTTCTATTAAATGTGATAAAATAAAGTTCGACGATAGTATTGTTGTGTCACTTGATGGAACAGTACTAAAAAATCGGATTTCATCAATGGTTTTGACTACTTCCGCTACCCATTTCAGTTACGTCGAAATTTTATGCATGGGATTTGCTTTACTGCTGTAGAGAAAAATGCATAGCATCAAAAAGTATTTTCGTATTTTGGCGGAAGATGTCGTCGATACCTATATTAAAGGTTAATTTGCTTTCAAGATACATGATATTTACATATTTAGAAAGGTAATGTTCAACAGATTTTCATAAAAGGAGCTTGAAGTGGTTCAGTTGCCTTCATTTGGCGTAGATTTGAAAATAGAGTTTATTTTCGTCAGTCATTTAAATCTAAGAAGAGAGGGTTCATTTTCGTCAGTTCTATGCATATCGTAAAAGCACAACGTAAACGCTGTGACGTACCACTAAGGTGAAGCATAGCGGCAAGTCGCACTGATAAGCCTTGTAAGCGTAGTTCAGTCGGGAGATCATCCCACTCCGGAATAGGTAGAAGTGGTTCGAATTCGCCACCTGCAAAAAAGGCTTGTTGTATGTAACGCAAAAAAGATATGTGTTGTGTGTATGGATCATAGATAGGCTGCTGTAAGCGTTAGATTGTGTTAGAATAGGATTACAAAGTTTCGTCTCAAAGATTACTCATGTACTCGTGAAGCACGCTATGGAAGACCCGTTGACGTTGACGACGACGCATTAAGCGAAAGAAATCGTCACAATGCGACCCGAGCAATTGCACAGATACTGCAGACACCAAAACACACCTTGGCATTGAGTTTGTCAAAGCTTGGATACGTGATTCACATTGATGCATCGGTACCACACGATTTGATTGAGAAAAAGCTTGGATACGAAAATCGCCTTGATGCACCGGTATCACACGATTTGATTGAGAAAAAGCTTGGATACGAAAATCGCCTTGATGCATCGGTATCACACGATTTGATTGAGAAAAAGCTTAAATATATAAATCGCCATGATGCATCCGTACCACATGATTTGGTTGAGAAAAATATTGAATACGTAAATCGCCTTGATGCATCGGTACCACATGATCTCATTGAGAAATAGCTTGGATAGCTAATCGCCTTGACGAATCGGTATCACACAATCTCATTGAGAAATTGCTAGGATAGCTAATCGCCTTGATAGATCGGTACCACACGATTTGATTGAGTAAAAGCTTGAATATGTAAATTGTTTTGATGCATCCGTACCACATGATTCAATTGAGAAAAAGCTTGAATACGTAAATCGCCTTGATGCATCGGTACCACATGATCTCATTGAGAAATAGCTTGGATAGCTAATCGCCTTGACGAATCGGTATCACACAATCTCATTGAGAAATTGCTAGGATAGCTAATCGCCTTGATAGATCGGTACCACACGATTTGATTGAGTAAAAGCTTGAATATGTAAATTGTTTTGATGCATCCGTGCCACATGATTCGATTGAGAAAAAGCTTGAATACGTAAATCGCCTTGATGCATCGGTACCACACGAATTGATTGAGAAAAATCTGTGTAACCACGATTTGATTGAGAAAATCTGATAGTGTGCTGCCACATTAACGCAACTGCCATAGTACTGGGGTGAATGGGACGGTCTTCAAATAAAGTCTAATGAAAAATGGAGATGATTTTAACTCACCATGTTCTAAATGGTCATTAAGGTTTATCGTTGTTAAAATCAGTGATCCCGGGGAGAAAAAAAGCAGACGCGCGTTTTCCTCGTGGAGTCATACGAAACACATTTTTCAGTTGCAAGTTTTACGACCATTGTGACAAACTTAGAAAAATATTCATACCAAGAACTGATGGGGAACTATATTTTTTAAGAGAGGTACGACCACCAAGACAAACTGAGCTGCCAACAGTAGCTCTTACCTGCTTTAGAGTCACTGGTTCCACAGGAGGGAGAGAGCTAGTGCCGTAAGACAAACACAACATCCATGCCTCCCCGAGATTCGAACCCGGACCCTCTCCTACAAACAGTCAGAAGCTATCGCTTAGATCACTGCACCACGCGGTCGACGAAATACCTTTTTTGCAAAATATAGTTCCCCATTAGTTCTTAGTATCAATATTTTTCTACGTTTGTCTTGGTGTTTCAAAGCCGTTTACACGGAAGGACTTGCTTTAAATAATTAGGATTCCTTTGTCACACGTGAAGATATTTTTTCTGCTTAATCATTTCCGATATTGTAAAGAAAAATGTGTGAGTAATACATGTTCTCAACTTGTGAATGCTACACAAAAATGAAGCCTAAATGAAGACATTTTTGTGAATGCTACACAAAAATGAAGCCTTCCCGTTTTTTTTTCCGTGGTGACTAGAATGTTAACGTTTCTAACCAAACCGCCCGCGCTTGGCCCGGGTGGGTCGCTTGTCTTTTTGTCTTTCGGCGCAGACTCTTTCCCTTCCTTGCATCCAGTGGTTTCAAAATAAGGATGGACGGCTGCTTGCATTCCTTGGACTTGCTCATGGTGGTCGTTAAATTTCGAAACAAACAAGCAAAGCCCACTGAAATTGCCTCTGAAATAATTTCTGGATGTTGGGCAGAAGTTTTTAATTTTTTTTATATTTGGGGTTTTATCGACCACCGTGGGCAACCCGATGGGCTACAAATTGTCACCATCCATAATTTAGGGCCATCGGTTCCACATAAGGAAAGAGCCACTGACGTAAGACAAATCCAACATTCATGTCTCACCGGGATTCGAACCCGATTCATCTCGAACAAATGGTCAGAAGCCAGCGCTTAGACTACTTCGTCAACGGTGCGACCAGAAGAAGTTCGACATCTGTAAGTGATTATAGATGGATTCGATGATATAAATCTTGCTTTGATAATGTAGTAAGAACACAAGGCCACCGCTGTGGTGCAGTGGTCTATGCGATGAATTCTGATCATTCGCCCAGGGAAAGGTCTGGGTTAGAATCCCGGGTAAGGTATGGATGTTTGTGTTTGTCTTTCGGCACTGGCTCTCCGTGTGTTCCTTTATCAAAGCTGGATCGCTCTGTGTATATTGATCATTTGACATACTGTGTACCATGTTTGATATGTACTCGTTCTCTATGTGTTGCTTGATTAGCACTGGCTCTTTCTGTGTAACTTGATCATTTGGCATACTGTATACCATGTTCGTTATGTGCATTTTTGATGTAAACAGAATATTCTGTCTATGTATGCCTGTCAGTACTGTACAACTATGTCTGTTTATCCTGTCAATGTATCTGTACCACTAGGTCAAATAATGTTTTTTTTTAAACCTTTAATAAAAAGAACACAAGTGAGTAACCAAGTACTGTTCACATTGTTTATCATGATGCAGGTAATCATAAATAAGTAAAAATGTTCAATCGTTTTCGTATGAATACCTTCTTTACAATTTAATAATGACTTAATACAAAATACACTGACGGAAAAAAAATCTTAACACCACGAAAAAATAGTTGTAGAGGAATGAAATGGCGGCAATGCATTTGTATAGGTAACATATTTAATCGATTAAGGTTTCAAGATCACAGCTTATTGTAAGCGCGAGAAGAGTCATTTTAAATGGGAAATGCTGGTACATTAATAACCGGTGTAACCGCCAGAATGTTGAATGCAAGCACGCAAACGTTCATGCATTGTGTCGTACAGGTGCTGGATGTCAGTTTGTGGAATGGAGTTCCATGCCTGTTGCACTTGGTCGGTCAATACAGGAACGGTTAATGCTGGTTGGGGGTGACGCTGGAGTTATCGTCCAATGATGTCCCATACGTGCTCGATTGGTGAAAGATCTGGTGATCTAGCAGGCCACGGCAACATATCGACACTCTGTAGAGCATGTTGGGTTACAACAGCGGTATGCGCGCGAGCGTTATCCTGTTGGAAAACACCCCCTGGAATGCTGTTCATGAATGGCAGCACAACAGGTTGAATCACCAGACCGACGTACAACTGTGCCGTCAGGGTGCTTGGGATAACCACGAGAGTGCTCCTGCTGTCATAGGAAATTGCTCCCCAGACCATAACTCCAGGTGTAGGTCCAGTGTGTCTCGGCCGCAGACTCCTTCTAACCAACACACGGCCATCACTGGCACCCAGGCAGAACCGGCTTTTATCAGAAAACACAACAGATCTCCACTCCGTCCTCCAATCAGCTCTAGCTTGACACCACTGATGTCGCAAACAGCAGTGGTTTGGAGTAAGTGGAATGCACGCTACAGGGCGTCTGGCTCGGAGCTGTCCTTCAAGTAACCGATTTGTAACAGTTCGTTGAGTCACTGTGGTGGCAACTGCAGCTCGAATTGCTGCCGCAGACGCGGTACGATGCGCCACCGTCTTACGCCTTACACGGCGGTCTTCCCTCTCAGTAGAGCCACGTGGCCGGCCGGAACCCGGTCTTTTTGAGGCAGGACCTTCCCTTGACCACCCCTGCCAACAATCATGCACAGTGGCTACATTCCTGCCAAGTCGTTCTGCAATATTGCGGAAAGAAAATCCACCTTCTCGTAGCCCTATTACACGACCTCGTTCAAACTCGTGAGCTGTTGATAATGGCTTCTTCGTCTTCTTAAAGGCATTCTTGACTAACATCAACACTCTACGCCGAATCTCAACGATAACTAACGCTCACGAATGTTACAGCGCGTATTTACAGCAAACCTGCTTTGCATATTCCGAGGGGCACTACTAGCGCCACACGTATGCGCTGAGCGCGAAATTTGCATAGACGTCATCTTACATATGTACTCTCACCGCCTACCAACTGTCGTTTATCTAACACAACCCCTTCTTGGTGTTGGGATTTTTTTCCCCGTCAGTGTAGTAACTTTAAACGGCCAATCATTAAACACAAAAATGTATTTAACAAACAATCGCTACGGAGAGAACACTTAAAAAAAATCATCCGACTCTGTTTCTTGTCGGAAATTATTTATGAGATACCGACGTATTTATATTCTTCCACAAAACTCAAGACAGTTCAGATTTCTCCACATGTATTATTGTAGCTACAGACCAATATTTCTTCGCTGCGTAAATTCTGAGCTCCAGAAATCTTGAGAAATTTCTTTTTGTGAGACATCTGCTAGACATCTGACGTGGGTAATGTGAAAGGATGAGTATCTATTCCTGAAGCGTCCCTCTTGCGCACACAATTCCAGCTTCTCCGCGGCACGGATTCTTACTTGCAACGCACCATTGAACAGTAACTACACAGCAATAGTTTTTGCTGTTGTACCCTTTCACATAAGGAAATAAATAGTAAGTGACGTTTGGAGTTCAGTGGCGTAATAACCATGTTTATCTATAAGAAGAAGAACAGGACAGATCAAGCCAGCAGACAGCCATCGTCGAGGAAATGATTTGGGCAAAGAACAAAATCATAGACAAAGAACGAAGAACAGGACAGATATTTTATATGGAGTGAAATTCAAAACCGAAGTTCCACGGCAAATTGTTACCTATTCCAGGAAGCTTCACCGTAGTTTTGAACTGTTAAAATTATATTAAGTTTGGAAAAGCTCGCTATTTTGTCGCGTATGTTTTCATCACACAGTGATGAAAAGATTTAATAAATAATCCTTATCTTCAATGGCTTGAAGATACGGATTTTTTCTTAATCCGCATCTTTAAGCCATCGTGACTGTTCCGTTCAATTTGAATCATATAGCCTACAGCTTTAAAAAGAAAAAGCGTGCGAACAGAGTAATAAGAAAAATCTTCCATTCCTTTTCCAATTTCAAAAACTCCTGCTATTGAAACGCTCTCAGAATTTAAAATATACTTATTTTGAAACATTTGAACACTTTAACGTTTTTTCAGAAAAAGAGTAACCGCTGATTCATGCAGTCTAAATCACTAATTCTTTGCAGTCGAAGACAGAAAATATATAGGAATTTTGATGTTTCTTGTCTAAAACACCATTACCTCTGAAGGTATCTTTTCCTCGAAATTGGTAAATTAGCGGAATCCAAAATGTAGCAAAACATTTTCCGGACGAACGCTGAGTTTCAGTTTTTATGCAGTTATATTTAGTTGCATTATACTATTTATTATATATTTTCACGCATAGATGATTCGAATTTCCTTCTGTATCCCGCAAGGTCTTCGGTTCTCGCAATGAAATTCACTTCTTTAAAGAAACTAGGGAATGCTACCGCATTTTTCTTTTCATTTTCACAAACTCAGCAACTTGTATCCTAATGAATGTGAATAACTAGATGCAGCTTCTGGAATATTATACTTTATCGTTCAGCAGATTGGCTTTTGGGAAAATTTTGGATTTCTGACTGATCTGTGAATCATCAAAAGTCTCAGTATTTATATTCGGACACCTGCATGTCTCTAAATACAACAACCAGGGCCCTTGTGACGTACTACAAAGGTGAAAATATGTGTCAAGATGACAATTCTGCAGCGAGATATTCTGACCACGTAGTTCAGTTGGGAGAGCGACTTACTCTGGAGTGAGGATACCCGGCGAAGACAAACTTGCGTTTTCACACTCTGAGAAGCTGGCACAAAACTAATCTTCGGTATAAATACTGAGGTACCAGTTAATTAATTTCGTGTGACATTGGCCAAAAAACTCCAATTCACTGACTTTTTTGTCCCAGAACCCTAAGGTGGAATGACCAACTGGACATGTCGGCTGTGGTCGGATTCCCCACGGTTTTGACCTAGTGCAACGCTACAGTTCAAAACTTGTCTCGTCTTTATGCCCTGCAAACCAGTGTATCTCGCTATACTTGAATTTTACTTTTGTTAGCAATATTCGATTTTTGCTTGATACATATAAACATCATACAAGCATCTGTACAATAATTTAAGTACCCGATGTCTTAGGATAACACTATACAATATCTGGGGCACAAAATGGGAGCAGAGAGGAAGGAATATCCGGTGCCAGAATAACTAGCATCTCCTGCGATAAGATATCCACAGTATCCGATTTCTCTGTAGAACTTCAAAATCAGATACTCCGACCTACGACTGAAAGTTAATAGCTAACTAAACCTCAGAGTTTTCCTGCGAATAGGTCCCATCAACGGAAATTTTCCGTCATATGGATATAGAAAAAGTGAGAAAATAATTTTTCCGTTAATGTGCGAAAGGAATTGCAGAAAGGTTTCTGAAATTTCAGAATTTTTTCTGGCGCACGAAAAATCGCTGAAATTCAAGCGTTTTCCCGCCATTTCACGGAAAAGGTTGTTTTAGAAATTTGCTTCGCTAATTCGCGAAAGGAATCACGGAAAATGGCTCGCCAATCGTCAATTTCAGAAAATTTGCTTCCTTAATTAGCGAAAGGAATCACGGAAAATGGCTCGTAAATCGTCAATTTCAGAAAATTTGTTTCGTTAATTAGCGAAAAGAATTACGGAAAATGGCTCGTTAATTTAACAAAATTTGCTTCGTTAATTCGCATAAAGGATCACGGAAAATGACTCGTCAATCGTCAATTTCAGAAAATATAAGTGCAACGACATATACACCCGTTAAGCGGCCGATGTACCTGAACGAAAAGTTGTCCAAATTTTGTTGTGCTCCTCAAACAGAAGAGTTTCCATAGTGACCAGAGTTGGAAACGGGCCAAAAAGTTTGGACCCGGACCCGACACGGACAAATCTGTATTGAAATAGAATATATATACAGGGCTTTCAAAAAATCTCTCCACAGTGGGTACCTTAGGTTACATGGAAATCAAACAAATGGACGTACAACTTACTCACTTACTTACAGCAAGTATTGAAACTGTCTTCCTTCATTTGCATGATACAACTTTTACACATGTTTTGAAACACATCTGATATTTTGCACATTTTTAAAACACATCTGACTGTTTTACACATGTTTTGAAACACATCTGACTGTTTTACTTATGTTTTGAAACGCATATGCTAGAGTCAAATGTCCCTCCGCAGTAATTTTAAGGCTGTTGCACCTAATATTTTGATGTCGCTACAGTCAAATATTTTGAATTAAGCAACTTACTGTATGTTTAATTTCAGTTTTTCCTGTTTTATTGATAACACATCAAGCTTCAGAATATGTTTCACAGCAACACCAGTTTTCACAAGTTAATGATGAGTTGGAATTATCCAAAATGTGGATGTTGTTTTCATCATTGCCCCTCAGAAGGAAGGGACACTTTTCCTTCTGAGGACACTCTTCCTTTATATTGCATGACGAAACATTTTTCAGTCCGTGGGTACCAGTATCTAGCACAAAATTCTAGAGTATGCATTTTTCTTTTAATTTTTTTTCTTTTTGCACTCAAAAATAAAACGGAAATAAAACCGAGTCGAAATCGGGTCAGGAGCACCTTGACCCAACTCGTTTGACCCGCTAGAAATTGTCGACCCGTTTACCCGTGACCCGTTTCCATCTCTGATCGTGACCTGGTTATAACAAAAGTTGAAGCAAAGCAATTCCGCTTCCTCTTTCATCTCATGAGTATCGACTATAAATCTGTTGCTGGTTGTAAGTGCTCCCTTAGTCCTTAGTCTTACAGTATGTAATAAATTTCCTAATAGTCCTTTGTTATCTGTTCCATTACCCCAGGAATGATGCTGAAGCAGTAATCCCCCGGACTCGAACACCATACCACTGGGTAGAAACAAGTTACTCAAACATCTTTTCTCTTCGTTCTTAGGTTCGTCGCCCTTATCTTTTCATTCTTAGCGGAAAAGGTAATCAGGCAGCAAGACTTAATGACATCGTACCCCCAAATCCCCACTTAGAATGACAAACTTAAGGTAAAAGCAACGTTTTCTGATGCGCACGGCCACTATTTCCTGTCGCGTTCGGTCCACTTCTCAGAGAGCGAATTTGATATTTCAGAATAAAGAGCTAGGCCTGCAATTGCTTTGGCTTTTGAACACATGTTCATACTATGCTATTTTTTCGTTTGCTTTGTATTTCATTTTCAGTACCAGCATTTTTGTTAAAATTGGCGAAATATTGTTATTTCATACACAGGCAGCTCTTGAAGAAATTATTATATTTCAAAATGTATGAAAGAGCTAAAAAATCCTTTAATAATTGGTAGGAATGACTTTCTTGGTGGCTATGTTCCAACACGATAAACACAAAAAAATATATTTGTGGAACTATTTTTTTCACTAATTTAAACTAACAAGAAATAAAACATTTTATGGTCTAAATGTTGTAATTGTTGATAAAACAAATATGCATGAAATTTGTTTCTTCAATGTCAAACATTTATCTTAAAATGTTGCAAAAAATGACCTACAATATTTCAAGAAAATAACGAAACAGTTCTGAAAATCGCAAGAATAAAAGTAAAAATGAAATTCGAGGCGTGTTTAATAAGTAATGTCTCGCGCATGACTTGTTGCCTAGCAACCAGCCAGACGGCGAAGGAATCTTTCGGCCATTAACTTCATTTTACTGCCTAACAAAACTCCGTGCATCTATTTGTTCGTATTTAGGAAAAAAGAACACTATACTAGTGATCCGACTTATTGGCGTAGGAAATATACACATAAGCGTTTCCAAGCTTTCGCACATCAACCAGATGGCTTTTTCAAGGAAGTTAGACCGAAACTGCAAAATTAATAATAGAATGTTTCGTTGTTATTCAGTTATTGTTTATTATTCAGTTTGCAGTTTCTGTCTAACTTCCCAGAAAAAGCCATCTGGTTGATGTGCAAAAGCTTGGAAACGCTTATGTCTATGTTTCCTACCCCAATAAATCGGATCACTAGTATGGTGTTACTATTTCCTACATAATTGGTGTACTGTTCCTCGTTATCAATTTGTTCGTATTTAACTGCATGTGTTTAAAACGAATGATTTTTTTCAATTGTGTGGACGGATGTCAAACAACGACCAGTCATAGAGATTTTGACTAATGAAAACGTACCTCCCAAATAAATTTACGCCAGATTAGTGGCAGTTTATGGTTCTGGAACTTTGGACATAAGCTCTGTTCATCCTTGGGTAAGAAAATCAAAGGACAGTGGAGGAATGTTGGCCGTAAAGGATTAACCGCAGAGTGGAGGCCAGTAATAGTGGAAGTTTATGGTTCTGGAACTTCTGGCATAAGCTCTGTTCGTCGTTGGGTAAGAAAATCAGAAGACAGTGGAGGAATGTTGGCCGTAAAGGATCAACCGCAGAGTGGGAGGCCAGTAATAGTGGCAGTTTATGGTTCTGAACTTCTGGCATAAACTCTGTTCGTCGTTGGGTAAGAAAATCAAAGGACAGTGGAGGAATGTTGGCCGTAAAGGATCAACCGCAGAGTGGGAAGCCAGTAATAGTGGCAGTTTATGGTTCTGGAACTTCTGGCATAAGCTCTGTTCGTCGTTGGGTAAGAAAATCAAAGGACAGTGGAGGAATGTTGGCCGTAAAGGATCAACCGCAGAGTGGGAGGCCAGTAATAGTGACAGTTTATGGTTTTGGAACTTCTGGCATAAGCTCTGTTCGTCGTTGGGTAAGAAAAACAAAGGACAGAGGAGGAATGTTGGCCGTAAAGGATCAACCGCAGAGTGGGAGGCCAGTAATAGTGGCAGTTTATGGTTCTGGAACTTCTGACATAAGCTCTGTTCGTCGTTGGGTAAGAAAATCAGAGGACAGTGGAGGAATGTTGGCCTTAAAGGATCAACCGCAGAGTGGGAGGCCAGTAATAGTGGCAGTTTATGGTTCTGGAACTTCTAACATAAGCTCTGTTCGTCGTTGGGTAAGAAAATCAAAAGACAGTGGAAGAATGTTGGCCGTAAAGGATCAACCGCAGAGTGGGAGGCCAGTAATAGTGGCAGTTTATGGTTTTGGAACTTCTGGCATAAGCTCTGTTCGTCGTTGGGTAAGAAAATCAAAGGACAGTGGAGGAATGTTGGCCGTAAAGGATTAACCGCAGAGTGGGAGGCCAGTAATAGTGACAGTTTATGGTTTTAGAACTTCTGGCATAAGCTCTGTTCATCGTTGGGTAAGAAAATCAAAGGACAGTGGAGGAATGTTGGCCGTAAAGGATCAACCGCAGAGTGGGAGGCCAGTAATAGTGGAAGTTTATGGTTATGGGACATCTGGCATAAACTCTGTTCGTCGTTGGGTAAGAAAATCAGTGGAGGAACGTTGATCGTAAAGAATCAGCCGCTGAACGGGAGGCCCGTAATCGCAACTTGCGATCTGAACAAGCAAATGAGCTTATCAGGAAAAATCGAAGAATAACTCAGAAAACCATTGCAGGTAAGCTGAAAATTAGTTTAAGTAGTATCAATGACATTGTTACAATTTTAGGGAAGTGTGTGCTCGTTGGGTACCGCTTCACCTAACGACTTAAATGAAGAAATCAAGACTTGAAACATGCCAAAGATTGCTTGCTCGCTACGAAAATTATGAAAGTGATTTTCTCCAAAGCATTGTGACTGGTGATAAGAATTGGGTTCACCATTATGACCCAGAAATAAAAAATCAATCGCTGGAATACCGACAGCCATCTTCTCCTCGAGCGAAAAAATTCGAAACAAAAATTTCTGCCGATAAGTGCGTGCTACGTGTAACTACAGAGGCATTATTCAACAGGAATGCATGGCCAAAGGTATGACTATCAGCTCCTGAGTGCTACGTGCGCTCCTTAGAAAAGTTAAAGCAGAGAATAAACCGCATGCGTGGGAGAAAAGTCAATGATTGTGCAACACGACAACAATAAAACCCACGCCACTGCTTTCGCGTCAAGGGCCATATAGAAAATCGGATTTGAAATTCTTGAATATCCTATCTTCAGCCCCGATTGGGCGCTGACCGACTTGTGATTGTTTTCTGTTCTCAAGAGAGACCTGAACGGAATTCAGTTCACCTGTGAAGAAGATGTTCAAGCCTCTACGAGGAAATGCCTCCGAGAACAACCTGAAGATGTTTAGAGAAACGGGTTTAAAAAGTTTAATAAACATATCTGTATTGAACGTATCTGTGCGTGAGGGTGACTATTTAGAAAAGTAAAATATGTGAATTAAAGTAAAATTTATGAGCTTTTTTCTTGCGTTTTTTCAATTTGATGCCTTGGAACTGGGCTTGTATATAAATACGGAGGCATGACTTTCTAAACACCCCCTGTATGATTGAAATAAATTGTATATGTGCTAGTTCGTTATTTTTCTGAAAAGATAAAAACGTGGATTCAGGTAAAACTAATATCTTCGTGTAAAAATCTTCGTCACAGGGGAGTTCAATAAATACACCACCTAACAAAAACAAATTGCGATTTTTTTAATATTTTGGAAATCCTTGTTTTAGAAACCCCTGTTTTCAGTTTTTTTGTGATGAAATGAATTTGATGAATGGAATTGTTTGCCCGCTTAGTTTCTGTACATCATAACGGCGAAAATGTTTGCCATTAAGGTGGACGTCAAGTAATTGTGCTTCCTATACTTCCGATGGAAAAACTTCTTTACACATTTCCTTCACAATTAGTGTGTTCCCAAGGAGGAAATTTTGAACATCGATTAAAATAACTTCATGTTATAACTTGGAATACTTAATATTTTCTAAAACATAACCATAATTATGCAATCCTACATTTTTTTGTCTACTGACGTCAGCAAAGCACAGGCCGCGCCATCTTTTTCTGGTTTCCACTCCACCAAAGAAAAAGTTATTGATTTTTAATATAATTATGGTTATGTTTTAGAAAATATTAAGTATTCTAAGTTATAAAATGAAGCTATTTTAATTGACGTTCAAATTTTCATCCTTGGGAACGCATTAATTGTGAAGAAAATATGTACAGAAGTTTTTCCATTGGAAGTATAGGAAGCAAAATTACTTCACCTCCACCTTAAATGCATCTTTTCACGTGCTTTTTATTGTTCCCGGTATTTCCATGGACATCATTCTTCAATAATTGTCCTGTGTTTTGATATAATAAAATATTCTAAAAATAAGTACAGCATGATCTTCAATTATGTTATCTATGTTTTGAATACTAGCAGTTATGCCCGTTCTCCGAACGGCGAATCTACAATTTTTTGAATATAAAATTAAGGAAAGGTAAAGTGATTAAGGGAAATAAAAGTAATTTTAGATCCATAACTGTGCTACGATTTCGAACAGGGTCGTGACCTCAATGCATACGGTTTGACGTAAAACCGATCAGACTTTGGCGCCCCTTAATTTTAAATCAAAATTTTATGGGATTTTTACAGCATTTCAAAGTTTCTGGGATAATTATCTTTAAACCTATCAGTATTTTGAACAGTAAAGCTATGCCTCTCTTTTTAACTGTTTGGTTTTTAGACTTTTCTAGGTATCTGTATTTTAAGGACTATCAGCATGACAATCTTAAGGTCTTAAGGTTATTGAGACAATTTTCAGGTTTCAAGGTTAATTCGCGAAAAATTCAAGCAGAGAATGCTTCAAAGTCGCCATTTTGATTTTTTTTTTCTGTTTTCGGACTCTTCTAGGTATTCGGACCTTAAGACCTATCAACATGACAATTTTCATTTTTCAGGTCATGTAGAAGTGGTGGAACAATTCGCGAAAATTTCTAGCAGAGAAATGTTCAATAGCAACCATTTTTATTTTCATTTTATTTTATTTTATTTGAAATGGCATGGTTAAACAAACACAGTAGAAATGTCACAGCTTTGCAAACATCATTTCGTCAGAATTGTCGACAAATGTGTTCGATTGTCTCTTTCCGGTAATGCCATCTGACGAAATGAAAATGTTCTCCAAATTGTTCAATACTTTTTGCGCTGTATCGATTACGAGATGGCGGCTTGTTTACAGTTCTTGTTTCGCTCCTGGTGAACTCTCTGTTGGATTTTTGTGGAACTTTTTTCAATTTCCTTCTATTGTTATTGAAGAACTTTGCTCCGCCACCATTCCGAAGTTTCCGAGTTTTTTTACTGCCGTTATTTTTTGAAAGGGCGGACTTTTGTTGTTTGAACTTATAGCACTTACTAAATTTACCACTAAGGAAAACAACAGCGGTCCAAAAAGCATTTATGTAAACCGTAGACCGTTATACTAAACTGTTAAACAACTGAGATAGCTTTGCCAACAAAACATATGCATAACAAATTATCTGGGTCACCATGGCAGCAGGTCACGTGACCAGAACGTTCCTCTGTGGCTATCGTGAAGATAAACAAGCCGTTCGTTTCTTTCCTTTGCTTCTTTGAAAAATGCTTAAAAATCAGAAAATGACCTTTTCTTAAATTTGTATTTGTAAAAAAGAGATGATAGTTGTAAGTTTATGCTGTGAAAATTGCAATGCGTTATGATTTATAGTTTGCCATATATCCCTTTTTTTAATGGATCCCATCGCGAAATAGATAATTTTGTGAAATTTAAAAATTTAATTTCTCGTAAACTTAATCGAAATTCAAAAAAAGGGCAAGGAGATGCAAAAAATTCTGTCATGGCACTACATGCCTACAAAGTTTCGTGGTTCTGTTGCTGTTAGTGTGTAACGCGACCTGATAGCACTTTTTTGCTTACTTTAACTTTGAATACAATAGCTCTTGAAGTGTCGCCAGAATTGAAAAACGGTTTATTTCAGTAAACGGTTTATTTCTCCAAACAATTTTCTGCAAACGACGTAAACTTCACATTTTTGTGTTCAATACGTTTTGCGCTACGAGCTAGGAAAGCAAGAGTGTCGCGAAATTTCTGAAACAGCGGCAGTTACCTTTTTTCAGAATAGAGAGATACGTACTACTATAAAAGTCATTGAGAAACGACAAAAAGGCATTCTTGGAAAGAAGTACTTGAAAAAAAGTAAGCTTTTCACAAAAACCGTTATAAATAACAAATAGCTCTTGCTGTCCAATTATTAATTTTCAAGTTACTTTTTACTTCGAAATAGCTTAACAAATAAAGCGTTTAATAATCCAGCACAGAATCTCAAAAAATGTTAAAAACGGAAACGAGGAGAGTATGCATGAATTGCAGAATCAATTTTAAAGTGTTACTGATATTTAAGAACATCGGGTGCTTTTGTAATTGGATCGAGATAAAACAAAGCCCATTTCTTGCAGACATTCTTCATCTGAGTAATTCCTCCTTGAGCTTTCGGTTTAGAGGTGGAACCATTGTTTGTAGCCGTGGTTCCAACTTTTCATGCTGCTGGTATTAATTTAAGAAGTCACGCGATGGCCATTATCATCTCCAATGTACAGTTTTTGACATAGATAATGTCACAACAATAATTATTTGTTTCAGTGCAACGCAAATTGGTAGGTATGCGTCGGCAGTTTGGTTATGTAAATGATCGCAGCTGTGAACTGATCACGTGATAGGCGAGGAAAATAAATGGGCCACACAACCTATGCGCTCTCTCTCGGAGTTGCTATTTTGGAAAATGATTGACTGCAGCGCCATTGTAGCTCTGCTACACACTACGATTTTTCCACGTGAACTTTGCAAGTCTGTGCTTCTGTTCCGGCCAGAATCACAGCTCTAAAATCTGAATTGAAAAAATAATAGACTATCAAAATGTTGGTGTCCCATGGTGGGTACCCTGTACTTTATACAAAACCCGTTCGACCGCAAAAAGATACATTTGCTATGTTTTTTTTTCCGATAAATTAGATTAAATTAACGGCGCAAAAAATAATTTAGTAGTGATAGGATTCTTTTGAGTTTGCGATATTTGAACGACTAACTCATTCAGTTCACTTATTTAATTAAATATGCTAATGGGTATTCAATTCTTCTTTCTCGGAAATAAAATAAAACTCCAGCAACCTGAACACAGTTACGAAAAAAAATTAATCCGATGCAAATAATTTAAAAAAAGAACATAGATTACACGAAATCCACTAAGTAGTAGAAATCCTTACACTAGGCGCCTCTTTAATCTGCGTTCTTCGGAAAGCATTTCCAACAACAAAATTCTGATGCGTGCAAAATAAATGCACGCTTTTCTTTTTCCAAGTTCTTAAGCAAAAAAAAAAAAAAAAAAAAAAAACGTTATGCAAATGTGGAAAAAAAGGTTATCCCTGGGTTTCGGAATGAAAGTACTTGTATCGATGTTGCTTAGGTAGACAAATATTTTCTGAGACGTGAAATTTTTTTCAAAGTTTTAAATTAAAAGAATTCGTACTGTGGGACTCATGAACCTTTTGTTGCTCGTTTCCGACGCCTTTTAGTTTTTTTCCCCTTGCGTTCGTAACTATTCTTCTCGAACGTTCACTTCAAAGGAAACAAACTAGTAGTAGCATACTGGTTAAAAATAGTGTTCTTTTTCTTAATTTCCAAACATTGCAGTGTTTCTTTTAATTTGAATTCTCCGAATACAGTCTGTTGGAATGCAAGGACGTTTTTTTGGTTATCTATTTCAGCTTTTTTCCGTTTTCAAAACGAAAGGAAGTATATTGCAGGGATTTATTTACTAAATTACCTCCTACAAATTTTAGATTTCTTAAACCTAACAGACAGCAAAATTAGATTTGTGAATTGTAAACATGCATGTAATCAAAGTTCCCAGAACAACTCAAATAAGTGTCTGATTATTCACGAGCTTCGCGAACACATTCAAAGGAAAATAAATTTTGAAAAGACAAGAAATTTTCCAAAAACTAAATGCACGTGTCACCAAAATTGCACTGATAGTGTTGTAGCGTTCTTTACTATTTTTTCGGCTTGAGAACACATTTTAAGTTTTGGAGAATACTACCTCTTCTTATTTACACACACACACACACACACACACACACACACACACTCACTCTCTCTCTCTCTCTCTCGAAATGAAACAGTCAATCAAAGTTTCAGAAACACTTATTTACCGGTCAACTTTATTTTTATATTCCATCAACATCGTGTGAGTACGTTACTCCAACATTCCAAAATACACTCACTGTCATAAAAATCCGCGCACAAGGAAAAACCGTGCGTTTAACGTGAAACTCAGCGAATAGCTACGGAGAGGGCAGATATGCAAATGATTAAAGTTTCGTGCGATTTCGCATGACCGGGCGTTCAAGACCAGCGCTGCAATTGCCATTCTTGGGGCTTATAAGGCGCCGCGCAGGGGACTCCACATTCGGGCCGAAGTGCACGGTAAGAGTCAGGTGAGATCCCTGAGCGATAGACATGCCAAAGAGCCGCCGTATATGTGCATACGGGCAATGGACGCAGTTTGAACGAGGCTGTATCGTCGGGATGAGAGAGGCAGATTGGCCGCCATTTGGGCCGGTCGGACCGTGCGGTGTGATCGTGTTGGGAGCAATGGACATGGGAAGGCACCCAGACACGGCGGACTGGCTCTGGACGACCGAGACACACCACCAGTAGAGAGGACCGTGGGGTCGTGAGAGAGGCACGCACAGATACAACGACGTCCTTGTCCAATATTCGGAGACATGTGGCGGCTTTACAAGGGACTTCTACTTCCGCCAGAACCATTTCCAGACGCCTGGCAGAGGCGAATCTGCACTCTCGACGGCCCTCACGTTTTCTGCCATTAACACCTGATCATCGTCGGCGTCGATTGCAGTGGTGTCACCAGCGAGCAGCGTGGAATACTACGGACTGGCGACGTATAGTGTTCAGTGACAAATTCCGCTTCTGTATGGGAACAGACGACCACTGTGTCAGAGTGTGGAGGACGAGCAGGTGAACGCTACAACACCAACCTCATTCTACATCGGCACACGTCCCGAACTGCAGGTGTGATGGTCTGGAGAGCCATCGCACATGACAGCCGGATTTCCATTACAGTGATCCAAGGAACGTTATCAGCCCATCGCTACGTACAGGAAATCCTGCGGCCCCATGTGCTGTGTATCCTGTTGGGGCGGCCCGGAGCCATTTTCCAACAATATAACGCCCATCCGCACACGGCGTGGGTTTCCCAGGGCTGTCTGTCATACATCGATACTTCCATTGCCTACCAGATCGCCTGATCTCTCGCCCATCGAGCCCGTATGGGATCAGATGGGACTCCGGCTTTCTCCGTGTCCCAGTGTTCGTGATGTAGAGCTTCAACTGCAAGAAGTGTGGGCCAATCTGTTCCAGGATAACATACCGCGTCTCTTAGACTCCATGCCGGACTGTATCACCGCATGCATCCGAGCACGAAGCGATCCGACGCGGTACGAACGCTGACCATAATGTGTACCGTATGTCCGCGGGAAATCGTCCTGCTGCTGTGATATTGTAATTACTTCTGCCCTTGGAATGTACCATCTCACTACTAAAATCTCATTTAAATCCGACGCCTCTTTCTTGGTGCGCGGATTTGTATGACACTGAGGGTGCGTGAGGAACAAATCACACTAGTACTAATCTTTCAACACTAATTAACAGAAGTTAGTAAGCAAAAAACTTGACAGCTGCTAACTCTAAATGTATAACAACACAACTCGGATACGCAGAGTTGTGTTGAGTCAGACACAGTTTCTGTCTAATACAGCTTCCTCCACCATACTTTTTTTTAGCTGACTCTCCAATATCATACATCTTCCGCTCTTATGTGTCACATGCATACACCACACTCTCTGACCTCAGAATTGTTGCCAACGTTATTCCGTGAGCGAAAAGATATAAAGTAAAGGTTAAAAAAGCTGAAAAGGAATGAACTCAAATTTACATTAAAAAAAAAGCAAATAAAAGGGAAAGTTAATTTAAATTATACGTCATAAAGTGAAAGTTGTTTTAGACTAAACGTAAAAATGAAGTTATTTAGAGTATACGTAAAAACTGAGATTAATTTAGAGTATACGTCATAAAATGGAGGTCAATGTAGAGTATACGCCATAAACTGAAAAATAATTTAGAGTATGCATAAAAGTGAAATTATTTAGAGTATACGTAAACACGAAAGTTATTTCAGAGTATGCGTCATAAAGTGAAAGTTAATTTAGAGTATACGCAAAAATGAAGTTATTTAGAGTGTACGTAAAAACAAAAGTTAATTTAGAGTATACATCATAAAGTGAAAGTTGATTCAGAGTATACGCCATAAAGTGAAAGTTAACTTAGAGTATACGTAAAACTGAAGTTATTTATAGTATACGTAAAAATGAAAGTTAATTTGGAGTATTCGTAAAAATTAAGTTATTTAAAGTATACGTCAAAATGAAAGTCAATTTAGAGTATACGTCATGAAATGAAAGTTAATTTAGAGTAAACGTCATGAAGTGAAAGTTGATTTACAGTATACGTAAAAATGAAGTAATTTAGAGTATACATAAAAATGAAGTTATTTAAAATATATGTACAGATAAAACTCCCTTTAGAGTATACGTCATAAAGTGAAAGTTGATTTAGAGTATATGTCATAAAGTGAAAGTTAATTTAGAGTATAAGTCATAAAATGAAAGTTAATTTAGAGTATACGTAAAAATGAAAGTTAATTTTGATTATACGTCATAAAGTTAATCAGTTTTGCCAAGAACTTTTGCAGGTTTAGCTTCATTTAGGTATAATAGTATTTTTCATCTGGGCAACAGATTTTGAGAGAGCTCACTGTTTATAGAAAGATACACAAATGCAGTGTACACAGATCATAATATCTTCAGTCATACTGCGAATGTCGATTTCGAAGTACGAAGAATTTTGGATCAGAGAGTAAAAATGAAGTTATTTAGAGTATACGTAAAAATGAAAGTTAATTTTGATTATACGTCATAAAGTTAATCAGTTTTGCCAAGAACTTTTGCAGGTTTAGCTTCATTTAGGTATAATAGTATTTTTCATCTGGGCAACAGATTTTGAGAGAGCTCACTGTTTATAGAAAGATACACAAATGCAGTGTACACAGATCATAATATCTTCAGTCATACTGCGAATGTCGATTTCGAAGTACGAAGAATTTTGGATCAGAGAGTAAAAATGAAGTTATTTAGAGTATACGTAAAAATGAAAGTTAATTTTGATTATACGTCATAAAGTTAATCAGTTTTGCCAAGAACTTTTGCAGGTTTAGCTTCATTTAGGTATAATAGTATTTTTCATCTGGGCAACAGATTTTGAGAGAGCTCACTGTTTATAGAAAGATACACAAATGCAGTGTACACAGATCATAATATCTTCAGTCATACTGCGAATGTCGATTTCGAAGTACGAAGAATTTTGACGAAAACCCCAGACGCGACAAAAGTTATGGTTGAAAAACCCTTTACGTAAATAATACAGTGTAAGTCTGTTATCTCGTAAACGCAGTTTATAGTCGGTCTCAAGGTATGACATCTGTCACAATGTGAAACCATTGTGACTGATGTCAGCACAAGACTGTAGACTTGTTCCTTCGACTCACAAATTACGGTAAATATGTCTGCAGGTCTGAAAGTCGACGTGGTGGAATCCTTAAAGAAAGTATTTCCCGACAAAGAAATTTGGTGGAGCCAGCGTAATGCATTTCAAATCGGCCACTTAGGGGATAACTGACTCTAATCTGTTTTTACTTGATTACCTGCTAAACGGGCTATAACAATGGCAACGAATCTGAGAAAAGGGTTTGCCATAATCAAAGGTTTATTATACATCGACTATAGTTTCGCAGAGCTTGTGAAAAACTTCTAATACCTTAGCTTGATCGTTGAATCAGGTTTATCAATGAGTGTAGAGTTTCCGAACAGAAATTTATGGTCGTTTTCGTGACAATGCTGGGCTATAAACGACTTCTTTAGCTCATAATTTCGTAAGCAGGTCTGGTGTTCCTTCACACGGAAATTTAAAGCCCTGCGCTTCTGCCCTACATATCAAAGTCCACATTCACAAGGTAACTGATAAATTCCCCAGGAATTCATGTCTTTAACGTAATTTTTTGATCCGTAAAAAATTATCTTGTTTATGGGTTTGAAAATAACTTTGAAAATAAAACTCTTGAGACTTTTTGAAATTCCGAAGCAAAACTGGGGAGCAAATGGGATAACCGCACAATTCTGTCGTATTGGGTGGTCTACCGGCGTGAGTGATCAGACAGGCTTTAGTTTCCTAAATTTGTGGACAGCTTTATCTACGACGGAATGTGTATATCCTATGTGTACTGCATGTCGTTTAAGAAAATCAAGTTGTTTCTGCAAGGAATCCTCAGCTGAGCATTTATGTATTGCACGATATACGTATGTGTAGAAGGCAGAGATTTTTTGTTTCTATGAGTGATTCGGTGTTGCATGTGGGAGTAAAGAAACAGCGAATGGTTTTCGATAAACTGTTGTGCTAAAGGATCCTTCAGGGCGTGACTCAAGGACATCAAGGAATGATAAGCAGCCATTATTTTCAGTCTCACATGTGAACTGTATATGAAGATCAATTGAATTGATGAGTTCCACTAATTTAGGTGTTTCCAAATTCATGGCTTTCCAGAGAACAAAAATATCATCTACATATCGAATCCATAGGTCAAATGTAACGAGCTGAAAGAGTTTGCCCTCAAAGTGACGCATATAGACTTCGCATACTAGGGAAATAGGCGACAGAGGGATACCCATTGCAAGGCCTTCCGTCTGTTGGAAAAAACTTTCACGAAAAAGGAAACTGTTTGGTCTGGTACAAATTTCCACTGGTCTCAAAATATCTTCTACTTCCGGTTGACTGAAATGATGTTCAGTGAGACTCACTTTCAATGATTCTTGAGGACATGGCTTTCACATCGAAAAATAATATAAATTGATCTTTGTACGGATGTCGTTTTAGTCGACTGACAAATTCTATGAAATTTTTTACAGCTGTTTTGTTCGAAGAAGTCGTTAAGCGGATAATTTTGAAGATAGAAACATGGCCAACTTATGTGTAGCTGAGCCGATGATGCTGACTATGGGACGGAAAGGGAAACCAATCTTATGTATCTTCGAAAGTGCATAGAAACGCGGACAACGGGCATATGAGGATTTTAGACGACGTTTTGAACTTTGGTCAAGAATTACGCAAGAAGTTCGAAAAGTGATATTCGAAAAGTGATATCAAGTTGTGTAACTCTTGGCCAAAGTTCAAAAAGTTGTCTAAAGTGCTCATATGCCCGTTGTCTCATATGCCCGTTTCTATGCAGTTCCGAAGATAAATAAGATTGGTAACACTTTCCGTCCCATAGTCAGCAACATTGGCTCAGCTACACATACGTTGGCCAAGTTTCTATCTTCAAAATTATCCGCCTTAACGACTTCTTCGAATAAAAAAGCTGTAAAGAATTCCATAGAATTTGTCAATCGAATAAAACGGCATCCGTACAAAGATCAATTCATGTTACGCTTCGATGTGAAATCCATGTTCACAAGCATCCCACTGAATGGAGCTTTCGAATCATTGAAAGTGAGTCTCACTGAAAAACATTTCAGCCAACCGGAAGTAGAAGATATTTTGAGACTAGTGGAAATTTGTACCAGACAAAACAGTTTCCTTTTTCGTGGAAGATTTTTCCAGCAGACGGAAGGCCTTGCAATGGGTACCTATTTTATGCGGTCTATATACGTCACTTTGAAAACAAATTCTTTCAGCTTGTTACATTTGACCCATGGTTTCGATATGTAGATGATACTTTTGTTCTCTGGAAAGCCATGAATTCGGAAATACCTAAATTAGTGGAATTCATCAATTCAATTGATCCTCATATACAGCTCACATGTGAGACTGAAAATAATGGATGCTTATCATTCCTTGATGCCCTTCTGTCACGCTCTGAAGGGTCCTTTAGCACAACAGTTTATCGAAAACCATTCGCTGTTTCCTTACCCCCACATGCAACACCAAATCACCCATGGAAACAAAAAATATCTGCCTTCTACACATACGTATATCGTGCAATACATATATGCTCAGCTGAGGATTTCTTGCAGAAAGAGCTTGATTTTCTTAAACAAATTGCAGTACGCAGAGGATATACACATTCCGTCGTAGTAAGAGCTGTCCACAAATTTAGGATGCCAAAGCCTTTCTGCTCACTCACGCCGGTAGACCACCCAATACGACAGAATTGTGCGGTTATCCCATTTGCTCCCCAGATTTGCTTCGGAATTTCAAAATTCTCAAGACTTTTAATTTTAAAGTTACTTTCAAACCTATAAACAAGATACATTTTTTCGGATTACGTCGAAAACATAAATTCCTTGGGTATGTATCAGATACCTTGTGAATGTAGACTTCCAAATATAGGGCAGACACGCAGGGCTTTAAATTTCCGTGAGAAGGAACACCAGACCTTCGTACGGAATTGTGAACTGAAGAAGTCGTCTGCAGCCCAGTATTGCCGCGAAAACAACCATAAATTTCTGTTGGGAAACGCTACACTCATTGATAAACCTGATTCAACGTTCAATCTTAATGTATTTGAAGTTTTTCACGTATACCGGAACTCTTCTCTGCTTGTCAACGACATGACGTCTACTCCATTTCTTTCAAGCGCGTGGAAACAACTCACCAAAAAACCGTGACCGTCAGAACTTTGATGATGTCACAATGATTTGAATGTTTACGCTCTATTCGTCCTGATGAAACCGAGCCAGAAGCTCTGCAAAACTATAGTCGATGTATAATAAACATTTGATTGTGGTAAACGTTGATATTTTTATTTTATCTCAACACGACAAGTTTGTAGTTATAAATTATATATAAAAAGGGAAAGATATTTGGGTCACTTGTTTTCTCCCAGTGATGTGATTTCTCATTATGCCATGGATAAACTAAGGTTTTATCTTTTTGGGTTGACCAAGGCGTTATTCTCCGTCATGAAGCAGTGCATAAAGGACTGCAAGCGAACGCGTATTACGAATAACAGATTTGTGGTCAGTACTGCTGGGATGACTTGGGAAAAGAAATTTTTTAGCCGTTGCTTTCATGAAACCCAGGCGTTATGTGCACATTTCTGTCTGAGGAGCGCAGAAAATTTTGGGCAAAATTTGGTTCAGGCCCATCGGCCCCTTAAATGGTGTTAATAGTCCGCAGACCTGTTTCAGGATGTTATTCAATTTGTCAACGTGTTAGCTCTTCAGGATTGTTACCGAAATCTACTTCCGTTTTGCTGGTGCACAAGTACAGTTACGTCCAATATTTCTTGTAAATCGTTTTTGCTTTTATCTTCACTGCAGTGTTTTTGTTGGGAGCTTAAAGACCACCGTGAGCAACTCATTGGGCTATAAGCAGCCGCCCGTCCCTAATTTAGAGCCACTTGTTTCAGGGAAGGACGAGCGCAAGTAACGTAAGACAAACACAAAATTCATGCCTGTATAGTGTTTTAACTCGGACAGTTCTCGGACAAAGTGTCAGAATCCAGAGCTTAAGCCACTGCTCCACCGGGAGACCTACCTAGCTCAGAACACTAGTGCGTAGTTACAATATAACAACATATTTATATTATTAATGGTATGCACAAGTTCCGCCGTTTTAAGGAGAACGGAGACAGGAACAATCAGGAAACCAGTACACATTTATTCAACGAAATATTGGCCGTTAGCATCAATGACCTTTTGCCAGTTTTCAGGTGACAAATGAATGCCCCTGTGACAAAAGGACTCGGGTTTTGAGCTGAAGAACGCAGTCACGAAATTTCCCACCTCTGGAACTGTGGAAAACCGCTGTTGAGCTAGAGAATGTTGCATAGAGCGAAACAGATAAAAGTCTCAGGGTACAATATCTGTGGAGTAAGCCAGGTGCGGTAAAACCTCCCAGTGTAACGGTTCAACGGTGATTTCATGATGGCACCGACATGTGGTCTGGCATTATCGTATGACAAGATGACTGGGTGGCGTCCTTTACCTATCCATGGACGTTTTTGCTCGATCGCGACGTTCAGTTTCATCAACTGATCGCTATGTCGTTGTACAGTGATTGTTTCACCCGGTCTCAACAGTTCGAAGCACAGCACTCCATGCATATCCACCACACACACACGCACACGCACACACAAGCACACTTTGCCAGTGGATATCCTGTTTTGCAGTGGATGTTGATGGCTGTCCTGGGTCGACCCAAGATCGCTTGCCTACGGGTTTGTCGCAATAGATCCATTTTTCATCCCTGGTGACAACCTTCCACAAGAAATTCTTCCCTTGTAAACCTCTTCCGCAACGACATGCAGATTATGGACAATATTTTGCTCCGTTAAAATATGCGGAACCCACTTACCAATCTTCTGGATCTTCCACAAGGCCTGTAGAGGCCGTACTACCTTCGATTGAGCCACTTTCAAACGTTTTGCCAGTTGCGTGGTCGATTCTGTGACATCCTCTTGCAACAGCGTTTTCAGCTTCTCGTCTGCCAGTTCCTGCGGTCTACCTGCACGTGGCTTGTCCTCCGAGCTTATATCACCTTTCTGGAACCTGGCAAACAATTCTCGACACGTTCGCTCAATAATAACCGTTTCGTCATACGCCTGACGTATTGAACCGTATGCTTCACTCGCGCTTTTCCTTAAATTAAACATGAATAACAAACTGTGTAGCAAATGAACTTTATCGACCGCCATGCTTGGCTTCATGTACGAACTGACAGCACGGGTCACCGGCCGGTTAGAGCCCCAACAGAGCCCGCTATAGTGGGCGGCGGAAACATTTGCATACCTCTTATAGAAGGAACAAGTACGAGACTTATTCAATAAGTAGTGTCTCCGTGCAAGTGTCTCGCATATGACTTGTTGCCTAGCAACCCGTCAGACATAAACCATTCTTTGTGCCATTACCTTAATTTTACTGCGTAATGGAACTCTGTACATCTATCTGATCGTATTTAATTGTATTAAAAATAGATGATTCTTAAAATAGTATAACTATATTTGTAATACGAATTTCTTGGCGTAGATTTTAAATCAAAGTTTCCAAGCTTTAGCACATTAACCAGATGGCTTTTCAGAGGAAGAAAGACAGCAAACTGCAACCTGAATAATAGAACGCTTCAACAATTTGAACGTGCTGTATGACATGCTACCAATGTGGGAGCACATTTTTTTCAGAATCGGAAATAAAGATCATGAATGGCAGAGAAAAGCAGTGAGCCGTAATTGAATTCCTGGGAAAAGATGCATATGAGGATCCAAAAATTCACAGAAGACACCTAGCGGTGTATGAAGCTGCCACAATCGATCGATATCAGTAATGTCCGAAGATGAATGAAGAGGTTTCGAAAGGGAGAAAATTTAGTGTCGGACAAACAACGGAGTGAAAGACCCGCAACTGCAGTGACAGATACAAACAGCCAACGAGTGAAAGACCCGCAACTGCAGTGACAGATACCAACAGCCAACGAGTGAAAGGCACGCAACTGCAGTGACAGATACAAACAGCCAACGAGTGAAAGACCCGCAACTGCAGTGACAGATACAGACAGCCAACGAGTGAAAGGCCCGCAACTGCAGTGACAGATACAAACAGCCAACGAGTGAAAGACCCGCAACTGCAGTGACAGATACCAACAGCCAACGAGTGAAAGACCCGCAACTGCAGTGACAGATACCAACAGCCAACGAGTGAAAGACCCGCAACTGCAGTGACAGATACCAACAGCCAACGAGTGAAAGACCCGCAACTGCAGTGACAGATACCAACAGCCAACGAGTGAAAGACCCGCAACTCCAGTGACAGATACCAACAGCCAACGAGTGAAAGACCCGCAACTGCAGTGACAGATACCAACAGCCAACGAGTGAAAGACCCGCAACTGCAGTGACAGATACCAACAGCCAACGAGTGAAAGACCCGCAACTGCAGTGACAGATACCAACAGCCAACGAGTGAAAGACCTCATCACAGCTGATCGTCGTGTCACCATCCAGGAGTTGTGTGATGCAATTGGTCATAGTGCTATGGAAACATTAATTAGGGATCTGGGCTACAGAAAAATTTGTTCAAAGTGGATCCAAAGAAACCTAACACGTGAACAATGTGAGCAAAGGGTGGACACGTGCCGGAACCTCTTGGGCTGTTACAAAAGGAGGGTGAGGTGCGTTTCTCTAATGTTGTGACGGGGGATGAAACCTGGGTGTTCTTTCGCGACCCAGAAACAAAACGTGCGTCAATGGAATGGTACTTCACATCTTCACCTCGACAGAAAAAGGCGAAATCAACTCGTTCCTCAGGGAAAATGATGGTGACAATTTTCTGAGACAAACGTAGAGTCAGTTTGACTGATTTCCTTGAACGGGGTGCAACAATAAACAGTGCTCACTATGTGCAGTCATTGAAGAAGCTAAAGGAAGCTATCAGAAGGAAAAGACGTGACATTCCACTACGTAGTGTTGTTTTACACCATGATAACGCCCGTCCCCACACCTCAATGGAGACTTCACAGGCTATTACCAAAATGGGGTGGACGGTGATGCCCCAAACACCCTACAGTCCTGATTTGGCTCCCTCAGACTTTTTCTTGTTTGCCCCTTTAAAAACAACCCTTCGTGGGGAACGTTTCGACAATGTGACAGATGTTAAACTTTCTGTGAACTCACTCATGGGTGAAACGACAGCCTCAGGAATTTTTCCAAAATGGAAAGTTCACATCAAGTTTAACATCTGTCACATCTTCGAAACGTTCCCCACGTAGGGTGTTTATGGGTTCAAAGATGAATGATGGGTTCAAAGAAGAATTTTTAATAACTAACGCGTTCAAAGATGGAGGAAATATATAGAAAGTGATGGACAATAATTTGAATAGGCTAACATTATTAATAATACGTCCAACATTTTGTCACCAAGTTTTCCATTTTTGGCTGCTACAGATAAACATTTTACGAGGGACGAAATGTATGAGGGACGAAGCATTACTTTCAGGATGCCCTTTGCAATACAACTTCACGCACCCTAGAGAAAAAACTATGTGTTAGCTTAAAAATCAAAATTAGTTCAACATACTCTTCATAACGAGAAAATCCCATCAAAGATGCATTAAGGGATTTTTAGATTCGAAGGAACGTTCTGAAGTATAAATATACGCTAACGTCCCCATTGGCGTAAGAAAATTTGATTACGGAAAAGCACAAAATATGGGAAAAGTATTCTTTGTAGCAAAAGCTATGCTAAGAGAAAAAAATTGACATACCGCTGTCGGAAGCAGAGATTACCAGAAAGAAAAATTAACGTTTAGACCCCTTAGCAGAAAACTGAGTATTATTAAAGAACTCGCCTGCAGCCCGTCCTAAGAAAGCTGCTTTTAAGCTTTACATAAGTATTCATATATAGGGGCTGTTGTGCGACCTAGGACACGTGAAATTTATATTGAAGCAGATTGAAAACATATCAAATAGACACCGGATTTGTGTAAGGAAATAGTTTAATAATAACTCATTCATACAGTATAAGATCGGAAAATGTATTTAGATGCAATTTTCCTCACTTTGACATCTTTAAATTTCAGTTTTCATTGTAGGTTAGAGCGTTTTAAATATATCTGGGTATTTTTATTTATGATAACGCTGATTCCTTTTTATGAATGAAATTAATCTGCAACGCAAAGAAAATGAAACAAAACACTACATAACACCTACGTAACAGAACAAACGTCGCAGACAGTTGTTCGAGCACGTGCGTGTTGCCACAGATGAAGTCGTTTGTCTTACTAACTTTATTTTACTTTCCGAGATTTCTCCTTGATTTTATGTATCGTGCGATGGAGGTGAGCTTAGTTCCAATTTCGGCAACCGGATAAAATCACGTGACGCTGAAAGTACTGAAGACGTCAGAGCGTTAGGGACAGACGCAGCCTGTTATATAGGTTTTAGGACAATGTTCTCCATCTGTAATGTAACGAATGGCATACCGCCAAAAAAAAAAAAAAGGAAAAAAAAATTTTAAATACGATTTTTAGAAGCAGGGTTACAGTTGGAAACAGAAGTACACACACTGCCGCACTTAGCACTAGAATTGCGAACTACAAAAACCAAGAGTGCATGCAAAGTGTTTCACAAAGTGAATGGTATTGGGTACTAAAATAATTTTTTAAATAGGTCTTTTAAGCAGAGATATCGTGAAAAGGAGGTTAAAAATTTGGCCCCTAGCGGGGGGGATGCACACAAAATATTTTGGCAGTTAGCAGTATCTGATCGAAACAGGAGTTTTCAATCGGGCTTTCGGACGTGCAGATATTACTGTAACTATTCTGTAAGCGGAAACGTGACCTTATTCCTCTACGCTCCTGGAGGAAAAACTACGCCTTATTTTAAGCAGAAAGTGTTCTCAAAGCGTTTTCCGTGGTGAGCGGTATCTGAATACAAGAATTTTTTTAGTCGAATTTTCAGAAGTGCAGATATTGTTCCAAGTACACCAGAAACTTCAATATGCACTCCCCCCCCCCACCCCCGTAGTGGGAAAATCGTTTCTTAGCAAAAATTACAAAATACATGCAGTGCATTTTCAATCAATCAGACTTTTAGAAACAGAGATGTAGAAGGGAATCGCAATTGACCTTTGCGCCCTTAACGGAAAAGCAATGCATTACTTGAAAAATATACTGTACCCAATTACAATCTCCATTACAAATGGTATCGAATGGAAGAAAGACTTTTTCAACCGAATATTTAGAGGCATTAATAGAGAATAAAATGCATTTTGAATCTGATAGCATCTGAAATTACGCCCCCAGCGACGAAGTTTCACACCAGAAAAGGAAGAAAAGTCACGGATCATTTGCGAAAAAATTTTGAAATCGGATTATTATAAATAGTTTATGATTACTAAACTTGCGGTGTTAATACAGAATAAAAATACCAACGTTTCTCACAATAAAATGTTTATTATACATCGCCTATAGTTTCGCAGAGCGTATAGCTCAGCTTCGTCAGGTCCTATGGCTCAGCATCAATAAGACGTCCTGATGAAGCTGAGCCAAACGCTCTGTGAAACTAGGCCGCGGTTGGCCTAGTGGTCAACGTTCGTGACTGCCACAGAGAAGACCTCGGGTTCGATCCCAGGCAGGTAAGAACGCTCGAACCACTAAATATCTGCCATACGTCGGATGGGAATGTAAAGTCGTCGGACCCCGGGTACTACCCCCCCTTCCCCCGTAAATAATTAAGGGCGTCTTCTTCCACCTTTCTACCTCGCTTCTGTGTCACTTTCCTATCGGGCACCCTAGCCCAAATCTCTTAGCTTCCTATTTCTAAGGGTTGTTTAAGACCTGGAGTCAGACACTCCCTTACTAAAATCCTCTACATCTGATGTGATCTGTGAAACTATAGTCCATGTATAATAAACATTTTATTGTGAGAAACGTTGGTATTTTCATTCTATATCGGACTCTTAGTTGCAGAGATATGGCGTCCACGGACGGAGAGAAGGACGAAGTGATACCATAAACACGTAATTTTTTTACAAAAGGCATGCTAAAAAGGCAGATTATTTTAATGAAATAAACTGAAGAAGGAACTAAATACTCAGAGTACAATAACTGTAATTCAGAACCTCACGCTGATACGGCGATCCAAAGTCGTGGCAAAATTCATGCTGTCTATAATGTGACGTTTCCAATTTCATAGCGTTACGTAATTCTCTATCTTGCAGTCTAGTATCTACTGAATTCATAAAGTTTTGTTTCCTTTTCTTATAACGTCTATCAGATAATGTCGTTTCGCATGAATCATAGCGTTGCATGCTGTTGCGAAGTGGAAACCCGTTACTTTAAACTTCCGGTTCCTCTAAACTTTACTGAAATAGTAATTTTAAAACGCAGAAGACACGTATGTAGAAGATTTATATATAAAGAATTTAGTTCTGTAGAATGAATGCTTAAGATATATAAAAGAGTCGCTGTCCCATGAAAGATAACAACAGTGTTTGAGAAAAAAAAACAAAGTTCTAAACTGAATATTTCATTAAAATGGATAATCTGTTTGGTGAAACTTCATTTAAGTTGAAATATAAAAACGAGTTTTTCTTTTTTCATGTTTCAATATAGCTTTAAAGATCATTATGGAGCGTATTTTTCGAAAAAAAAAAAAAGTCTCAATGAGTGTTCTCACGTATTCTTGGAGAGCTGTCTGTTTCCTGTTTCTGAAGGTTTCCCGATAAAGTTTGCTCCGCTATCGGCATCCCATAGATCTTTCTGAAGAATGTTCAAGACTGCTAATGTTTTTACTTTCTTCTTCGTTTTTCTTTCTCATGGTTCAAATATATATCTTTTTTATCGGCATAATCAATCTTCAGGGTGCTGTGAACTTAGACAAGAAAGCAGAAGGTTTCGGGGTGTGTTTTTAAGTTCGTGTTTCTAAAACGGTAAAGTAAACACTTTCTTTCACATAGAATGCGCCAAATGCATTGACAACTTTCCAAAAACTAAAGAGGTGCTCTCAAAAATTTTCAAAAAAATTCAAGGTTTCAGATCCACCGTAGATCAATGGTCGAGTAAAAAATACAGTAGTTGTATCACCGATTCCATCAGATCCGACGAACGCAAATTTTCGTTCATTAATCAAAACTGCGATTTTAGATGACATAGAGAAATATTAATTGCCGAAAAAAAATTAATGACTTCCGAAACAAATCAAAAACGTTTAAAAAAATAGAGATTTCCAGGTTAAGGTAAGGAGACTTTGTGTAGTTTTTTAAGCAGTAATTCGAATATTATTTGTTTTTTTACGCAGTAATACAGAACATTTATTTTCTCTAGTTCGGCTATTGCAACCGAGGTTACTAAGATACAGGAAGGCCATATTCATAAGTTGAGACTACTTGTCACACCGTCTATATCATTTAAAAAATCTACTAATCAATATACTCCTAGAGGTGTATTCAAGAGCTGCTCAATAAACCACCGTATCAGAATGTTAGTTCTGTTACGTTGAGTGCCTGCCAAACCAGGGCATTCCAACGTGGTTCTAAGTTTGCGTACCCAGAACTCACACCGAACCTTTTTTCTGTCGTGTCTCAAATCGAAACTGTGATTCATGTGGTCAATCCTAAAGAACCGGATCCAATGCGTTACAGAAGGGCTAGTGCTCTTCGCTGTCGGGAACGACACTTCGACCGACAACTTAACAGTACATTCAATTCTGAGCGCAAGGTATTAAAGGAACTTCGTGACAACCCACAGCTAGCTATGATTTCGGCGGACAAGTCGAATCATATCATTATTTTAGACAAGACGGAGTATCACCAGAAAATGTGTGCAGCAATTTCCAAGATCAATACTGCCGTCGTCCAGTCTGATCCCACACAGGCTACTATATCAGCATAGGCTCGTATGAAAACATTTGCAAGCCTCCCTTCGTCTATGATTTCAGCTTTGTCTCCTCCGTGTGGCTCCAGAACCACTGAATTATTTGGACCACTTAAGTTGCATAAACCAGATATACCTTGAAGGCCTCTTGTTTCTAGTTCGTGTAGTCCTGCCGGCCCACTGGAATCAACCCTTGTGGCATATTTGAAACCAATAATTTCTAATCCCTTGTATTCTACACTGCCGGACAATTGCTAAGGACGGATGACCACAGCAACGATAAAATGGAAGGCAGGAAAATGTGGAAATTATCATAAGTGCGGGATACAGTAAGACGTGTTGTGCGTATGCAAATTTTGGATTGCCGAACTTGTTCGTGACGTCATAGCGCTGATAAGAGATATAAAGGATTTGACGCGTATTGACCGTTGTTGTTCAAACGCAAAGTTGAAAGGGAAAGAATCAATTGACGAACTTGCAATTTTCAGTATGTCTTCCCGACATCACCTAGATGATTTTACGCGTGGCCGTATTATTGGCAAGATTGAAGAAGGGCGAAAAATAACAGATGTTGCCAGGGAGTTCGACGTCAGCCACAGTGTTGTTTCAAAGCTTTGGAAATCATTTCAAACAAATGGAGAGTGTAGCAAACGTCACGGGTGAGGTCGTGTTCGCAGTACGACACCTGCAGAAGATCGGTACATAGTGCTATCAACAAAAAGACACCGGCGCAGCACAGCTATTGAGGTAGCAAATCAGTTTATGGCTGCTACTGGCAAGCGGATCTCCCGAAAAACTGTCGCCAGACGTTTGCATGAAGGAGGACTATACGCCCGCCGTCCTGTTGTGTGCATCCCATTGTCCAGAAGTCACCGTGCCGCCCGTTTGCAATGGTGCCATCAACATCGCAATTGGACTGATAACGACTGGTCTGCTGTCCTCTTCTCAGATGAGAGTAGATACAGTCTATCGTCTGATTGTCGACGACAACTGATCTGGCGTGATAGTGGTACTGCATATTGTCCAGCAAACATACAGGAAAGGGACCGATATCCGACATGTAGTGTCATGGTATGGGCTGGCATCATGATCAATGGCCGTACGTCCCTCTATGTGCTTCCAACTGGGACTATGACTGGCCAACGATACATTAATGATGTTCTGCTACCTCATGTTCGCATGTTCCGTGGTGCTGTCGGTGATAGATTCATTTTCATGGGCGACAACGCAACATGTCATCGAACAGTCGCTGTCCAGGAGTGTCTTGAGAGCGAGGATATTCAACGCCTTGTATGGCCAGCACGTTCTCCAGATCTGAATCCCATTGAAAATGTGTGGGATGCTTTGGGGAGGAGTCTTGCTGGTCGCCAATGCCCTCCAACAAACAAGGACATCCTCATCCGTGCACTGACAGAGGAATAGGATAAATTACCCCAACAGCTGCTTGATAATGTTGTGCAAAGCATGACACGACGTGTGGAATCTTGCATCACCCTCCATGGTGGCCATATCCCGTATTGACATCTTACGCCGGAACGCCTGCAGACGGTAATTGCATTTTTTTCGCGTTTACGTATTCTGCACAAAATGGCCTGTTTGTCCCTTGAACACGTTCCAAAGCCTTCTGGATTTCAGAGCACAATAAATTGTCTTTCTTGTAATGTCCTGGCATTCTGACATTATTTTATTTCACTTGGCATCCAACCACACTTACTTTTTTATGCGCTATATAGCCGTTTATGATCCGTCCTTAGCAATTGTCCAGCAGTGTATTTCCAATGCATTTCAGGCCTTGACCAGGATCCGCCCATTTCTTCAACCTAAGTCTAAGTTTTTGATGGCCTCTCTCGACGTAGAATCGTTATTTCCCAGCATTCCTGTCACGTTTGTTCATGGAATTATTGAGTCCAAATTGTTAGCAGCTGACGTTCCACCACTGGAGGTTTAGGCTGTGCTTACAGCGCTATGCCTTGTTCAGACGAAATTCTACTTTAAGTTTAATGACATTATCTACCGTCAGGAGAGTGGGGCCCCTACGGGCTTCCCCTCTCCCCCATTCTTGCGGATATATTGATACAGTCTTTGGAGGAGGACATCTTATCCGTCTACCCTCAAACCCCGTTATTATTTGTGAGATACGTGGATGATATTTTGGTGTTTTGGACATATTCTGTTTCAGATCTAATTTTATTTTCTGAGTATTGTTCCTCAAAAGTTCCGTCTATCAATTTCCCCCTAGAAATTGAACAAAGCCGGAGTTTACCTTTTTTGGATTTCATTTTGGAATGGACCCCCTCGAACCATTTGCAGTTTTCCGTTTTCAGAAAACGGTCTTCCAGTGTTGAAATTATACCCTTCTGGTCTTATCACTCGACTAATTATAAATTTGCGGCTATTCGGTTTTTATTACGTAGAGCATTTTCACACTCGTCCAACCCTAGATTACGACATTTGGAACTAGTCAAGATTAAACAAATTGCCTGTCATTATGGATACGAGCCCTCGGTGGTGAATCGCTTGCTCCGGCAAAGTAAAAAGTCTAATGTTTCGACCCTTTCTAGAGACTTCCGTAAAACCCGTTTTGTGGAATCACTTCCGTATGTGCCCAGGATTGTTAATGTACTAAGAAATAAGTGTAAACCATATAATATTGGCTTTGGCTTCACGACTAGAAATATTTATGCCTAATCAAGTAGGATCGGGACAGGGTGCGTCCACATACTACATACGGCGTATACACCATACCTCTACAAGCCGTTGTTCCAGACACTAATAATATTGTGTACATTGGTTCTACAGAAAGGAACTTGAGTACCAGAGTCAATGAGCATAAATATGATATTCGTAATGGCAAGTTAACAACCGCCATGTCTCGTCTAGTTGCGACCGGTTCCTATACTTAAAAGTGGAATGAGGTATCCATTACAAACTCTCCAGGTAAGCTCTCACTGTAATTATTTATGGAGAGCCTATATATTGCATCATTCGGATCTCGTTGCTGTAATGATTATGTCCCTAAAGTTATATTGAAACCATGGACTATTTTATTTAAACATTTTCATGATTTATTTTAAATGCACTATGTAAATCCTAGATGGCGTTGTGATATTGCTGGTTTCTGACAATGGTGTTATTTATGTATATCTTGGGGTTACTCGTGAATGTAACATCTGAAGATGGGGACGTTGTGATCCTCTAAAGATCTTACGTGTTGTGTGTTTTATCAATAAAGCTTAATTACATGTAGTGTATGTGTGCTACATATGTGCTTTATCGTGTTTAGTCGATATTTTAACTTTCAACGTTTTTAACACGAATCATCCTTGATCAAATCTTAATCTTGCGCAGCCTAACGTAGAAATTTAGTGTAAAAAACATAAAATGATTTTTTTATTAGAGTTTTAACGACCACCGTAAGCAACTCAATTGCCTATATGCATTCGCTCGTCCCTAATTTAGGGTCACTGATTCCAGAGAAAGGAGAGAGCCAGTGCCGTAAGACAAACACAACATCCATGGCGCACCGGGATTCGAACCCGGACACCTTTCGGACGAATGATCGGAAGCCAGCGCTTAGACCACTGCGCCCAGTGGGGCGGCTAAAATGTTTTTTATCAACTTACATATGATAAAAAACGAAAAGATATTGCTTAACCCGAAGTGGTTAATATAAAGTATCTTAAAAATCCGAATGCAACATTTCTTTTGGGAGCTAACGTCTGAGCCCAAGCTGTTTCCCGATATACAAAGTTCAGCTCCTAAAAGCAAGATCTAGATTACTTACTGAAACAGAGAATAGTATTTACTCTTGATATATCAAATGTCTCCAATAACAGCGATTTCGACGCAAAACACGTTTCAGTCAGATTTATTAACATAGTTTCTACTAGCTAATGACTATGTTTTTGCTGTTAATGACTGGACATGCGTAATATACCTCATGACGACTGATTGTACGTCATCTGTTCATTCATGAATCTATTTATAAGCTGACTCTTCCACTGTATGTGTTCATTGCGTCTGACGATAGGTGCCTGTTGGTAGAACCCGAAAGGTCTCACTTTTTAAAATTTTTAACTATCAGTAAAGTCCCTATTCCATCATAAAACTCTTTTATATATCCTGTGAAGACGGTTTGCCGTTTATAGTATAATTTGGTGTAGACAATGCCTTTGATATATCCCCCCCCAAAAAAAAGATAAGAAATAAAGTGAGGTAAGATCCGGGGATCTGGAAGGATATAGTACGGGTTCTCCACGTCCGATCCAACGTCACGAATGTGCTCAACTTGTTCTTCAGGTACGTGCTTCCCACGTGCCTTCTGGTTTTCAGGTGAGCTGGTTTCCAGCTTCATTTTGTGCAACGCTATTATTGTGCGTCTCTCGCGTGGTTCCATTTCGGACATTTGCCGGAATTTCCTCTGCACGGTGCCTGGAAAATTAGGTTCTGCAAGCTAGTAACAACACTGCACTTTCTGCTGCGCCGTGAACGCCACTTAAATAAACACAGACTCACAACGTACGTACCAGATGCGCAGGACAACAACAGCGCCATCTATAGCCAACGAAACTTCTGAAATTTCTCTTTTTTCTATCGCAAACAGCATTTTTGTATCTACGTTTTTTTTTTTGCCCTGATTTAAAACGATTTCTTACTGGTAGCTTTTGTCTCTAACACCCTGTATTGGGTAACCAAACAAATAAAGGCGCAATAAGGGGCTGGGGAGCAGTTGAAAGAAAACGTACTTTACTTTGTTGTGTGTGGCCACAACATTTTTTCAGGGAGAAACCGGCACATTGCTGCTTCGGAGGAAAGGTACACTATGATGGTTTTTCTATGTAGGAGAAGCTCATAAAGCATCATGCCCGTGACAGTCAACCACAGACACTGAAAAACCTTACTTGGGTGCAAATGGGGCTTACTGATACGCGGTATCGATTAATTTCTTGACAATCAGTATCGGATACTTTTCTGAGTATGATATTAAACCCACTTCTCATCACAGGCTAACACACGGTTCAGAAATGGCTGTCTCGAGGGCAACGACGTGCATTCAGCTAAACTCTACTGCTTGTCGTCATCTGGCAAATGATGTGGGACGCAGGCTTATGTCTGTATGTCTTACCCATGGCATGCAAACCAACATCAATGGTTTCAGCATTTACACACAATATTGGGGAAAGCTAGTGACACGTTTGCGTGATGTCTTCCTCAGTGGCGGTGAGCAACTAGTCATTACCAAACGTCCACTGCGTTAGGAATCGTCCAAAGACTCGTCGCCACAGCGAAATTCCTGGAACCACTGTCTGACGATTTTCCTCATTTCCCACGACAGCCCGAGATGCTATACATATCCAGTAAATCTCTTGTTCGGCATTTATGCACAGTTTATACTAGTAGATTACACATCCTCTTACTGCCGTCTCAGAAGGCTCCAGTTTGCGCATAGTTTCCACACAAACGAACAGACGCGATAGGCACGTGCCACCTACTCTTCTAGCCTTGCAGCATTTCCGAGCAGAGGCGGACGCCATCTCTCATCTGCGGATACTTCTCTCTTTTCATACGCAAAAGGTACGAATGTATTTGGTTACCCAGCAATACGCTACTTAAAGGGACAGTCGACTATTTGAGGTATCTTACTGTTCCATACTTTCTGTAAATCTAAGAATCTACCATAACAAAAATGAATACAATTAGGAATTTAAAATAACATCCCTGTCGCTATGGTTGCATTTTCAACATTTTCTACGATGCTACGAAATTAAAAATAAAATGCAAAAACTCCTTGTTGGTATCTCAATGACACAGAAATGGATTAATTTAAATTAAACTGCAGTCAGAAACGAAACGAAACTAATAGGACTCTTTCTGTTTTGATACATTTTTAAAAACGTGTTAATGCAGCTCGATTGTAAATCACGATAGATCAAATGAATTAATTTGTATGTTTAGGAAGCATGTTGGACGGAGAAAGCGAATTACATCGATGGGCCATTACATCATGACCACCACCAGCCTAGAGAAATGAGCATGCCTGGAGACCGAACGGTGGCGCAGGTGATCGATCATATGTATATATATATACAACGACTTATCCGGTCTCCACGGCCAGTCACGACCATCCCCGATTTACGCGTCCAGGTTGAGGATGCTTGGAACTCAATACCCCAAACTTACATCCAACATCTGTACGACAGACTCCATGCCAGAATTGCACAGTGTGACGCAGTTCATGGCGGTTCAACCTCGTACTAACCATGTTACATGGAAATGTTATCTTTCAGTTTACCAGCAAATACAGCTGTATTTTGCCATAATGTTTTGATCACGTTATCCTCTGTATTCCGTTATTATTATTTTAGGAAGGGAGTGTCTGACCCCAGGTCTTAAACAACCCTTAGAAATAGGAAGCTAGGAGATTTGGGCTAGAGTGCCCGATAGGAAAGTGACACGGAAGCGAAGTAGAAAGGGGGAGGAAGACGCCCTTATTTATTACCGGGGGCAATACCCGGGGTCCGACGGCTTAACGTGCCCATCCGACGCACGGCGGAGATTTAGTGGATCGAAATATCGTACCTGGCTGGGATCGAACCTGAGGTCCTTTCCATTGCAGATACGAACGTTGCCCACTAGGCCACCCGCGGCCGTTCGTACTTGGGTGGCGCAGGTGAAGTTCACAGAACAGTTTACATACAACCCGAGTACCGGCTTTGACATACCTGCACTGCAGGAAGGACATGAGATAAAGGCAGATAACAGCAAGAGCATACGTCCGCGTAGCTCCGTTGGGAGAGCAACTTACTCCGGCGTGCAGGACGGTCGCATTTGTTTGAGCTCCTGAGTTAAGACTACAATGTTTGTTGATCTTGAGTTTTCGTTTGTTTCTTGCCAGCGTGCGTTGTACGTTGCTTGTTTTGTTTCTTTGCCTCACTAGCTGTGATGCTGGGTGCCAGGAGTTCACCTTTAGCTTATTTTATTTGTTTTTGTTGAGTGTTGCAAGCTGCAGCACTCCTGCTTTACACGGTTGTAGCCAAGCTGGCTACTGCCAATGTTCCTTTAAGTGCTACGTCTCAAGCTGAGCTTTCTACTGCATGTACCGTGTCTTCGTCTTCGACGGCTTCTACTACCACCATGGCTGGAGTTCTGTCACACAGTAATGCCACGTCTGTGACGAACGCGCTTCTGCCCACCCAAGTGTCGACAGCCCAATCGAATGTTCTCAGTGCCTCACGTTCTTATGTCCATACATTGGGCAGTGCTTCCACTTCCAGGACCGCTACTACTTCGTCGCAACCAGCCTTTGCTTGAATTGATTCTGTTCTGAGGATTACGTTACTACCAGATAGTCCACAAGGTAAAGAACTTTCATCTGCTCTCTTATTAAGTGTGTTTACACCTTCTTTGGGTGACCCCTCCCCCTTTATTTGGATGCGGTTTTACAAGTCGTTCCAGGTGAGAGTATTGTATCTATTATCCGCTTGGGAGGGGATGTTGTAGTGCATTCTACACACCAAAAAGCTGTGGACAAGGTCCTCGCTTTTGGCATTGATATTGGAGCTATACATTTACAACCTATTGCTGCCTCTCAAAGACCAGTTACAGTCACCTTGCCCCCGGTCCCGACTGCAGTTCCTGATACTTTATTACTGGATGCACTTACCACCCTTGGTCGAGTTGTGGGGCAGCGAAGTATTTGCCAGCTGCTGCCAGAGATTCTCCCCTGAAACACGTTAAGGGTGGACGTCGGCAATATCGAGTCATATTTCTGACCCCACAGGCTATTGTAAATCGCCCGACCACTCTTGAACTCGTCACTGAGGCTCACACCTATATATTCCAGCTTTTCGCTGGTGTACAATGTTTTCGATGTAAGGGTGAGGGTCACCATGCTTCAGCGTGCCCTCACAATACCTTAGGTGCAGGAACTAGTTCCTCAACTGCTATTTATCCGGAATCTCCGGCCTCCGGCCAAGCGGCTGATGTGCCGGCCTCCACCCAAGCGGCTGATGTGCCGGCCTCTTCACTGCAAGACACTATATCTCTACCACAACCTATTTCTGTGACTCTTCCCCCGGTTATCGGCTCTCTTCCAACTGTCGATGTTCCGCCTGTTCTGATGCCTACTGCTGTGGATCCTGTTCAGTAACCTTCAATTCAGCCGTATCTGGATATTTCCGCCCCTAAGTCACAACCCAACCAAGCGGCCCAGCTGACCTGCGGTGTCTACTCATTCTTCCCGGTCTTCTGAGCGTCTTCGCTCCAAGAAGCCGGCTAGTTATAAGTCAGGATTACCAAGTCCGTGTGTTCACCACTCTCCGTTGTCACTTGAAAACCGCTATGCGTGCCTTTAGGATGACGACGCTATGGACGTTGTTACCTTGGACACTACCGATCCTCAGTTGGCTGATTCGGATGATGAAACCTCAACCCCTTCTCTGGTGCAAATTCGCTCAATGTTCAGCGAATCGGAAGTTCCTATGGGGCCTCTAACTTTCCTTGATCTCCTCGCCCTGGTTACTAAACCTCGGCGAGCGAAGCTTATCACTTTGCCGTGTATTAAATCTAAGATGTCTAAGCTTCCTGAAATGATTGCTCAATTGGTCCAACTTCACCAACTTTTTGACTAATGCTATGTTGCCAGATGGGACGGAGCTTTACGCTCGCCGTCTGGATTATTTAATTTGTATTCTAAAGGCAGAGCTGGAGGGATGGTTGCAGCCCCCGGTTATATCTGCACTACAAGTGATTAGCTTTAATTGTTGAGGCTTGGCGACATTCGCTGCGAATGCGTTGGTCTTCGAGGACGTTCGGGTCCTGGGAGCGCATATCATCCTGCTCCCGGAGACCTACTGTACCTCGGAGACCGCGTATTCTCCCTGGATGCGCTGGCCCTATGTTTTTTTCCACAACTACGGAGCCCGTCTTGGCTCTAGTACGGCAATAGCGTTTCATCCTAATTTTTATACTCAAATTTCCGATATTGTTGCGTTGCAGAGTCAGCTGGGCTCCTTTCAATGCATTTCTTTTACTTATTGTTCCTACCGTATTCATCTTGTTAATGTTCATGTTCCACAATCTACTGCTGATGCTGATGCTCTTATCCAGCATCTCATCTCCATTCTTTCTCTTTTTCCGTTCTCTGATGTTGTCCTAGTGGCCGGTGACTTTAACTGTACTATTCAACCTGGTTTTGATCGTGATGGCTCTTTTGAGAGCCGTCTCGATCTCTCCTCTCAACTTTCTCATCTTATTGCTAATTTTGGTCTTCTGGATGACTTTTGTTTTCTTTACCCCCAAGCTCGTGTTTTTTCGCTGGCTTCCCCCTGCCGCTTCACATTGTGTTGCAGCTCGTCTTGATCGCTTTTACGTATCTAGTTTCCTTCCTTCCTCCCTTGTTGAAGTTACTTATCATCCCTCTGTTTCTTCTGACCATCGCCCTGTTCTTTTACGTTTTTTCTTGCCTTTTTCTGCTGTCCCTTCCTCCCAGGTTTGGTCTCTGGACGATTGTTATTTGACTGATCCTGCCTTCACTGCCCAAATCCATTCGATTGTTTCCTCTTCTGTCAGTTTGATTTCTTCATCGGTCGACCCAGCAGCTCTGTGGCTCTCCACGAAACTTGTTATTATTTCTTTTGCTCGCCAACTTTCCTTTTATTCTCGTGCGCGACGACTTGCAGATATTTCCCTTCTTCGTCATAAATTACAGTTTATTTCTCCTGCTGATCCATCTTATACCATTAACCAAACTCGCCTTCGTAATATTTTGACTTCGTTTGCTTCTTTAAAATGTTCCCAATTACGTTTTCACGATGATCCCTTCCAGAACCTGAGGCTCATCGAGGAACATCGTGCTAAAGGTAATACCCTCACTTTTCTTTTGTTGTCGGACGGATCTATTGTTACCTACCCCTTTCGCATGTGTGAGCTCATTTTTTCACATGATTCTGAGCGCTTTTGCTTTGAGAACCTGCCTTCTGCGGTTAATTCCACTCTTTTAAGTAATCTGCCTCAGGTACCTTCCGGTTTTTGTAGCCTTGGATTCTCTTATTTCACCTTCAGAAGTTCGAGTTGCTATTTCCAGTCTTAATGATTGATCCGCCCCTGGTGCGGACGGTCTTTCACTTTCCTTCTATAAGACCTTCCTTCCTGCCCTTCTTCCTCTTCTTGTTGCCTGCTATAATTCTATTTTCTCCTCTCCAGATTTCTGTTCTTCTGACTTTTCCTTTGCTCTTCTTCGACTAATTCCGAAATCTGGTAACCTTGGTCTCTTTTCTAACTGGCGTCCCATTTCTATACTAAACACCGATTATAAAATTTTCGCTAAAATTCTTGCTCTTCGACTTAATCCTGTTCTTCAACATTTAATCCACCCTGACCAGACTTATGCTATCCCCTACCACTCCATTGCCCATAACGTTTCTACCATTCGCAACTTATACTCTCTGGCTTCCCGTCTATCTGAACCTCTTGCTATTTTTAATATTGATCAGAAACATGCCTTTGACTCCATTAACAATTCTTATTTCTATGCCCCCCTTCGTCATTTTGGTTTTCCTCGTATCTTTTATCAAGCTCTTATTAATCTGTATTCTCACTCCACTTTCCGCATTCGAACCTCTACCTTCATGACTGCTACCATTCCTTTCGCAAACGGGATTCGGAAGGTTTGCCCTCTTCGGGTCAACTGTTTGCTCTTTGTTTTGAACCTCTGCTAATCCGTCTTCGATCTAATTTGCTTTCTGGTATTCCTCGTTGGGGTTGCGTCCACGCGGTATCACTATGTCGTTCTTTCTGCTTATGCCGATGATCTGACGCTCTTTCTCCGCAGTGATGCTTCGTTTGGTGTTGCCCTTTCCATTTATCGTGACTTTGCTACCTTCTCTGGTTCTGAATTGAACTTGACCAAATCTGTCGGATTATGGGCTGGATCGTGGACTGCTCGCGGTGATCGCCCTTGGCGTGCCCGCTTATCTTCCACGGTCATCAAACTCCTTGGGGTGCATGTCGGCTCTCCGGCGGCGGTTGCTGTCACCACATGGACTCCTTCGGTTCAGAAAATCAGTCACCACCTTCCCCTTTTCCTTCGTTTTAAACCGTTCCTCTCTTTCTTCAGCAGAGCCCATCTCATTTCTACTTTTCTTCTTCCGATTTTGACTCATACCTGGTTTGCTAACTCTCCACCTCCCATCTTTCTTCGTCAAGTCCAAAGGTTGTTCGTTGATTTCATCTGGGACGTCGTCCATTGGGTGCACCGCTCTACACTTGCACTTCCTCTCTCTTTTGGTGGTCTTGCCCTTCCTGACCTTTTTCTAAAATCTGACGCTCACCGTGTTAGGCATTTTCTTCACGATTTTTAACTTGCCCCGTCCTCTTCTCTTACCAATTTTGATACTTTACTCTTTCCCCGTAGTCCATTCCTCACTTTCGCTACTTTCATCCGCATGGATCTTTTCCCTTACATCCCTGACCATTTTCCTGATTACTACCGATCCGTGTTTCGTCTTTGGCACTCTCTATGTCCTGTCCGTCTCCCCCTTTTTCAACAAACGATCTTATGGCAGCGCTCCTCTTTTTCTCTTCCGCTATCCGCTCTCCCTCCTCTCACTACCTGCACTTCGCTACCTGGTTCGCCAGTGGCGTCGTGCGGGTTTCACAACTCGTTGATTCCTAGCTTCGTTGGAAATCTTTGGTGCAAATTTCTCCCCCTTGGCTGATACTGCCCAGTACCGTGTCCAACTTCGCTTGATCCATTCTACCCTTAAACGTCTTTATCCCTCACTCGTGAACTCATTTGGTCTTATTCCTTCTTATTCGGCGTCCCTCAGTTTTCCCTTTCTTGTTTATTTGAATGATTTTCCCATTCCAGTTCACTTGATTTCAGCTAAACGTATTTATCGTCACTATCTTACTCATTTTATTTCGCCGATTGCCATTTCTTCTGTTCCTACAGATGAGACTTCAAATACTTGGCTCGATGCGCATTCATCCTTTTCTTCACTCAAAGCAAAAAGCATTCATTGGCTTCATCTCCATCGCCGGCTTTTAACCCCTCGTACCCTGCATCGTTTTCGCCATTTCTCTTCACCTTTGTGGTTTTTTTTGTTCTACACTTGGTGATGTCTCCCATTCATATGATTCTTGTTTGGTTCTTCAACCGTTGTTTTCCTTCATGTTTTCCCTTCTTTGTAAGGTCTGTCCTAGCTTTCATTCTATGTTTCTTTACTACTTCCTCCGTCGCCATCACTCTTCTGCTAGTTCTCATAACCCAGTTTGTGCTTTTCTCTGCAAGCAAAACTGACCAATTATTTATTTCATAATTTCTGTGTTCAGCGAGCTTTGCTCCGGCGTTATCACCCGGCCAGAGTCTTTTTGTGCCGCAGCTATCGTTCTTCAATAAAAGCCGTCCTTTAACTTGAGTATGATTTAGCTTCGTCTCGGCAGACGATTTCAGCCTTTTTTGCTACTTGGTCTCCGCATTTGCCGTGGTTTCATTTCAGCCACGGCAAGGTTGATTTGTTGTCTTGAATCCTCCTTCTTCAATTTTTCCTTTTGTTTTCTGCTCTGACGACAGCACTTGCGGTGTTGCTGCTCGTTGACTTTCTCTGGTGGTCTCTCTTCTGTCTTCCGTTTCTTCCTTCTTCCTTTCTATTTCTATTTGTTATTGCTTCCTGTTGATTTTGTTTTAGTTCGTCCCCTTCCTTGTTCATTTGTTCTGCTTCTCACCTGTAGCGTGTTTTGGTCTCTTTGAAGCCATTTTGAGGTTTGTTGAACTGGGCTGTGAGTTAACACCTTTTTAATTTGTATTGTGTTTTACTGAGTTGTCTCCTAGATTTGTGAATTGTGCTACAATTGCGATTTCCTCATATATGGTTAAATTTTTTTCTCGCATATTTTTATTTTGTTTCTTGTGAAGTGTTTTTCTTGTGTTGCATGCTCTTTACTTTTGTGCGTTCTTTTTGGCGTACTGTCGATTGACGTCGTTGGTCGACACACTTCCTTTTTTACTGCACTGAGGGATTTGAATGCTTTGCTTTCTTACTGTGAGTATTTGCTTTATTTGTGTTACATTGCTACTTGTGTAGTGTTGTGTGATATTTGTTGTGCTGATTTTTTTCCCCCTCCCGGGTGCTTTTGTTTTTGCTCTATGCTCTTTTTTTTTTTTTTTTGCTGTTTGCAAATGTGTAGTGTCTCCGCTCAGTTAGGTCAGGTTGCTACTGTTTGCCTTTTCTGTGATTCTACTAAGGATTTATTAATTAATATGTTGACCCTCTTGTTCGCGTTTCTTCTTCCACAGTTGCAGCCATTGCACTAAAAATTTGCTGGTTGTTTATGTTTAGCGTAGATTGTTAGTGCTTGCACGGGTTTTCTCGGGGTTACTCTTCTCGGTATGGTCTGATACTGTTTCAACCTTTGTACATGCCATTGTCGTCTTTCCTGTTTTGTGTACCTTTGCTTCTACATACTAATTCTTCGAGACAGCGTTTGCCCGATGCAATAGGCCAGCACTTTACCTTTGCATTGTGAATTCTTGCCTTTTTGTTTTATTGCCATTTGTTTTGTGTATTGTTATTATTGTGTTGAATTTCATGCCAGTTGTTTTGTCTTTGTTTAGTGTCTTGATACGTGTGCTAGCGCGTTGTGCACTCGCTTGACGCTCTCGAGCTTTGTAATTGAACGCCCTTTTCTTTACCCTGAGATAGCACCGTGCTTGTGTTCCGCTATCTTACCAAATGATGTTTACTAATTTTCAACAACCCTTGCAACGTGTGGTTTTCAACACTTAATATTGCTTGTGTTTCTTTCTACTGGGGGTTATATGGTACAAACGAATGGTTTTCTCGTTTGTGTTGATTTACTATGTAATTGCACTTACACCTATTTCTGCATCTTGCGTTATGTTTTGTTCAGCCTGTTGTAATTTGTTCAGTGTTTTCCCGTAATACCTTTTGCTGTGTTGTTAAGTCCTGTTTTCCCCTTGTTTTAGTTAGTGTTGTGTTTCTGTGTGTGAGTTCTTATCGTGTACCTTTGCGATTATTTTTTTTTAAATCCGTCCGACTGGAGCAGTTGGTCCATGCACCTCTTTAGGTGCTGTTGTTCAGTACTGTGTTTCTCTACAGCTTGGCCTCTGCTCCTGGATTTCTTTTTTGTTTCAGTGTGTCAATTGTGTTGTCTGTTTCCCTGCATTTCTTTCCTTTTTGTCGACTTTTGAGTTGCATTGTTACATTTCTTTTTGATTTCAACCAACGCGTGTTGTGACTAGTGCCTTTTATGCTTTTTTTGAGATGGTTCATTTTTTTATTTAGTCATCACTTTGTTTATTTTAATTTCTGTCACAAAGGTTTTTGGTTTGATACATAAGTGTTAGTCTCGTTGTGTATAGTGCTTTTATACCAATAAAGATATTTTGAACTCCGGAATGAGGGGACGCGAGTTCGATGACCGGCGTGGACAAAAATGACGGAGAAATTTACTTCGTTGTAGGGGCTATATTTGTCATAGACTGATTATTTTTGGCAAAACCAGCGTTTGTATCTCCAAACGACACAAATATTTTCATCATGACTTTCTTCTTAGTAACTGCGTATTATGTATGACACGTCTCTAGATAAATACTAATTCCTGGGTCCAATTTATGTTTGAGCAAACTGGTGATTTATATTCCACTCCTGCTATGATATAATCTCATTCTCTTCTCGCCAGCAGGTGTCATTCTTCGCACAGCTAACGACTAATTGTCGTTGTCGTTACTGTCGCAAATTGAAATCTAGAAAAACAAAGCTTTCGGATATACCAGGTTTGTAACTATGCACTAAATGTAAATGAGTAATTCCATGCCTAGCTATCCGCCAAATCCATTTACTTTTTTTTCTGTGAATCCAAAAGCAGTGAGTGCAGTTTAACTGCAGGATTTAGCAAAAATTCCAATTACAGAGTCGTTACCTTTGATGATTTACAAAATTGGCAAAGCTGTATTGAAGCGGATGACGGGAGCATTTGCCCTGTAATGAAATTTCCCTACATTTCATAAACAGAAGGCCGTTCCAGAACAAAAATCGAATCATTTATGCTTTCGATTCTTTTGGGATTCATGACTTGAAATGCATGATAAATTACAAGTTTCAAATGCCATATCATTAAATTTAACTCTGCTTCATTCGATGTTCGGTGACTTAATACCGAAAAGGAGTTTACTTCCCCCGCGAGAGATATTTGTAAGGAGTCAATGCCGATGGGATTTACGCCTCGTCGAAGCAGCAACCTAATAATTCAAAATGCATTCCCGTTCTTATTTTTACAATATCTAATTAATTTTCTTGGAGACGGCGTTTGCTTTTGCAAAGGAAAGCAAAGACTTCCGTACGCGCCTATTCGAATGAATGTACGGATGTGTTTACAACTCACTGAAGGATTTGGAAAACCCATCAGCGGAGATACTGACGTAACACTGCGAATGATTTCCATCTGATCTCAGGAATAATAAGGAGGCTGCTTTGCCTTGAAAAAAATGAATGCCCTCGTCGATTAAAGGCCAAATCGATAAGAAATGACACAGGGATCACAAATGCAAATAGCATGCAGCAACGGTGTTCCTGAAAATACAGACTCAACGTTAGAAAAAACAAAACAAAACAAGACAAATGAGGTAGGCTTAGTTATGATTGAGCCCTCAGTTTGAAACGAAAGAGTACGACTTGAATATCCGAGAGTTGAAATGAGCTAGTCGAGTATGGTTTCAAAATGCTTACTTAATTTGTTATATCGAACAGGTCTATGATATGGAAAATAGCTTACATAAATTTTACAAATAATGCTGGATACATTGCGAGCACAAAGCAGAGCGATTCACGAATTATCCAACGCGGCGCTCTGTCTTTTCGGGCTTCTTACATTCCTCATCACATGCTCTTGCCTCTCATTTTGATTTTCTCCACTTTTGCTTGTGCTCATTCTGCAAATTTCGCGGCATTATCAAAAATGTTAACCCCTTCACACGAAAACAATTTTTAAAAATTTCAGTTCAAACCACTGCGATATGTTCTTTATATATGTATTGGGTATATAAATAAGTTTTGAGGGATTTGAGGTGAACAAAACACGTTGTTGGAGAACAGAAACAATATTTTAATATTAATCGAAGTTTGCTCTCTCTGAAGCTACAATTTTACCTCATCTTTCGGGCAGTGAACGTATGCCCCGAAGGAAGAATTCCGGTTCTTTGGAAGAGATCCAGTTGTCCAGCCAATTCTTGATGTCTTCATAAGAACTAAACCGTTCTCTAGAAAGTGCTGAATGCATCGACCGGAACAAATGGTAATCCGATGGCGCAATATCTGGCGAATATGGCGGGTGGGGTAGAACTTCCCAGTCGAATCCTTCTAAGTACTTTTTCACAGGTCGAGAAACATGTGGTCTTGCGTTGTCATGCTGTATGATGACTTTGTTGTGTCTATTCTCCCATTCCGGCGATTTTTGCGCGAGAGCTAGTCTTAAACGCATTAATTGGGTTGGATACCGATCACCAGCAATAGTTTCTGATGGTTTCAGCAGTTCATAGTGGATCACACCATTTTGGTCTCACCAGATACACAGCATTACCTTTGAACCATAGATATTGCATTTTGGCGTTGAAGGACATGGTTCACCTATGCTTTCTGCCCTTTAGGGTTATCGTACCATATCCATTTCTCGTCGGCAGTATTAATACGATGCAAAAAAACCCTTTCTTTTTGCCTTTGAAGCAGCAATTCGCAAATGGTTTTTCGACGTTCAAGGTCTCTTTCCCGCAAAGCATGTGGAACCCAATTCCCTTCTTTTTACACCATTCCCGTGGCAGCTAAACGTTTTGAAATGCATAGTTGACTAACATTTAATGCTGCTGCTAGTTCTTTTTGGGTCTGGCACGGATCCTCGTCGAGTAAAGCTTCCAATTCGGCATCAGCGTTTTTTTTTTTTGGTGGTACAGAACGTTCTTTATCACTGACATCGAAATCGTTCCTTTCGAATCGTCTAAACCAATGCTCTCTTGTTTTTACGGATGGCGAATGTTCACCATAGATTTCTGACATTAAGCGATAGCTGTCGGCAGCACTTTTCTTGACAATAAAGTAATGCACTAACACTTCCCGCAAATGCGGTTTTGTCGGGATGAAAGTTGCCATTTTCCATCGAGTAAAACAAATACATCTGCGCACCTCAATCAAACGTCGTATACCGACTCTAACAGCTGGCGTCTCGTACTGCGATATCGCAGTGTTGCTCCCTTAAAATACATGCGAGCAGTAATAAGTACGACACCTAACGGAAATACCTCAAAACTTATTTATATACCCAATATTTGAATAGATCTCGTCGAGAGCTTTAAAACGGTACCATGCACAGTCGTTTTGCACTCACGGTTGTCAAGATAAACCGCGATATTGTCAAAAATGTTCACTGGTTCACAAGAAAATTTTTTTTAAAATATTCAGTTCAAACCACTGTTAAATGTTCTTCGTATTTTTGAATAGATCTCGTCGAGAGCTTTAAAACGATACCACGCACAGTCATCTTGCGCTCCAGGTTGCCGAGATATACTGAGTCAAACGCGGCGGCACACCCAGAAATTTTATTCATCTCCCATGCGCACAGGGAGCGAAGGGAGCGTCGCGCGCACAATGTATTGCGCATTACGCGAATTGGACTCCATGCTGTTAACGAATATGTTAACACGATTAGTGCTTGGCACATCACAAATGCAAATAACATGCAGCATCGGTGTTTCTAAAAATACAGACTCAACTTAAAAAAAAAGCTCGCCGGTGGCGCAGTGGTCTAATCGATGTCCTCTGATATTCGTCCGAAAGGGGTCGGGGTTGGAGTCCTGGTGATGCATAGACGGTGTGTTTGACTTACGGCATTAGTTCTCTCCCTTCCCTGGAACCAGAGACCCTAAATTAGGGACGGGCGGCTGCTTATAGCCCATTAAGTTGCTCACGGTGGTCGTTAAACCTCCAATAAAAAAAATAAAAAAAATTACAGGTAGGCTTAGTTCTGATTGAGCCGTCAGTTTGGAACGTAGGACTACGACTTCCAGAAAGGAGAGTTAAAATGAGCTAGTCGTGTATGGTTTTAAAGCGTTTATTTGATTCGTTATAGCCAACACAGGTCTATGATATGAAAAGTAGCTTACAAAATTTATGCAAATATTGCTGGATACATTGCAAACACAAAGTAAATCGATACACAAATTACCCAAAGTGGTTCTCTGTCTTCTTGGGCTTCTTACTTTTCCCATCACATGCTCTTGCCTCTCGTTTTGATTTTCTCCACTTGCGTTCATTATGCGAATTCCGCGGCATTGTCGAAAATGTTAACCCGTTCACACGGAAACAATTTTTTTAAATTTTAGTTTAAACCACTGCTATGTGTTCTTTATATATTTGAATAGATCTCGTCAACAGTCTTAAAACGTTACCACGCAAAGTCGTTTTGCACTCACGGTTGTCCAGATAAACCGCAATGTTTTCAAAAGTGTTCACCGGTTCACAAGAAAACAAAATTTTAAAACGTTCAGTTCAAACCACAGCGAAATGTTCTTCGTATATTTGAATAGATCTCGTAAAGAGCTTTAAAACGATAGCATTTAAAACGAAACCACGCACAGTCGTGTTGTGCTGACGGCTGCCGACGGAGTCACTTTAGAAAATGTTAACAAGTTCTCACGAAAACAATTTTTAAAAAATTTAGTTTAAACCTCTGCGACATATTCTTTATATATTTGAATAGATCCCGTCGAGAGCTTCAAAACGACGCCACGCACAGTCGTTTTGGGCTCACGGTTGTCCAGATAAACCGTCATGTTGTCAAAAATGTTCACTGGTTCGCAAGAAAACAGTTTTTAAAATGTTAAGTTTAAACCACTGCGAAATGTTCTTGGTATATTTAAATAGACCTCGTCGAGAGCCTTAGAACGATACCACGCACAGTTATGTTGCCCTCTCGGTTGCTCAGATAGACTGAGTCAAACGCGGCGGCACACCCAGAAATACTGCATCATCTCCCTAGTGCACAGGAAGCGAAGGGAGTGTCGTGAGAACGATGAGTTGCTCAGTACGCGAATTGGACTCCATGCTGTTTACGAATATGCTAACACTATTAGTGTGCGGCACTTATTTTTAACGCTATAATGATTTCAATTGGGACCTATTTTTGTCACAGGAGGTCGGCTGTAAGTCGCCCCATACTATCCGCGGAGTGATACGTAGTCCTACGTCAAAATAGAAGCACAGCTGGGATTGAAATGTGGAAACGGTAGAAAAACGTTTGATGAATCCATAGGAAATTGAAATTTAATCAGCAGGATTTTTGCTGCACCAAGTTCATGGAAATATGTAGATTTTAGAAAATATCTATTTACTTGGGTGAGGAATTAAGCACACAATTTTTGCCGAGCTTTTACGCGGATGGCTTTGTGAAGGCTGACACAGAGTATAAAGTGAATATCAAGGTACTTAGAAGATTAGGTTGACCCATTTCGGATAAGAATTACTATTGGCTGGCGAAATGACGTCAAAGAGAAGGCAACAAAATTATTCGCTACAGCCACTGTTCCTCACAGTTGTCTGCTATAAAAGAAATGTAAACAACGAATCATCATCATCATCATTGTCAACCATTATCAATCCACTGCTGGACGAAGGTCTCCCCAAGTTTCCTCCACAACGGTCTGTCTTGTGCCAGTCTCCTCCATGTCACTCCCGCATATTTACGAATTTCATCCACCCATCTCCCATGTGGTCTTTTTCTGGGTCTTTTCCTGTCCCTTGGAATCCAATCTAAAATTTCGGCTGTCCATCTATGGTCTGTCCTTCTGGCAGTATGTCCAGCCCATTGCCATTTCAGGGATTTAACTCTGATCATGATGTCTTCCCCTCTCGTCATTTTTCGGATCCACGAGTTCCTCTTCTTATCTCTCCTGGTTATACCACGCATGCACCTCTCCATGCTGCTTTGAGTTGTCTGCAGCCTTTGTATGTCTCTTTTAGTTAAGGTCCACGTCTCTGCACCATACGTAAGCACTGGAAGGATGCATTGATCAAACACTTTTCTTTTAAGACATAATGGCATATTGCTTTTGAAAATTATGCTGTTTCTTCCAAAAGCTCTCCAGGCAAGTTTTGTACGCCGATTAATTTCTTCATCAATGTGACCCTCACTTGATATCTGCTGTCCAAGATAAACGTACTTATCTGTTATCTCCAGTTGTTCTCCATCAATCGATAAATCTTCATTTCTTGTAAAAGCATTGAACATCACTTTTGTCTTCTCAAAGTTCATTTTTAATCCCACTTCTTTACTCTTGTCAGCAAGTTCCTGGATCATACTCTGCAGCTCTGATGGGGTAGTTGCAAAAATGACTACGTCATCAGCAAAACGAAGGTGGGTTAGATAATCTCCATTAATCTTTATCCCTTTGTTTTCCCAGTTCAGTGATTGAAAGACATTTTCCAATGTGGCATTAAAGAGCTTCGGAGATATGGTGTCACCTTGTCTCACTCCCTTTCCAATTTTTATGTGTGTTGTATTTTCAAACAGCCGAATCTTTGCACTTGCATTTCCATAGATGTTATTAATAATATTAATGTATGCATCTTCAATACCGCAGGATTTCAGAGCCGTGGTAACTGCTGATGGTTTCACCGAATCAAAGGCTTTTTCATAATCGATAAAAGCCATGCACAATGGAAGTTCATATTCCCTCGGTCTTTCAATTAGTTCTCTCAGTACGTGGATATGATCTATTGTGCTGTAGCCACTCCTGAATCCAGCTTGTTCTCTCGGTTGAGCCATGTCCAGTGTTACCTTCAAGCGGTGTGAAAGAACTTTAGTGAAGATTTTATAAACCACTGATAGGAGGCTGATAGGTCTGTAGTTCCTGAGATCCTCAATGTCACCTTTTTTATGTAGCAGGATCATTGTAGCATTGTTCCAATCCTCAGGAATCTTCCCTTCATTAAGGCATCGAGTGAAAATTTGGGCGAGTACTGTTTCAATTTCTCCACTTGCTTCTTGTATGATGTCTATAGTAATTCCATCTTCTCCTGGAGCTTTCCCCCGCTTCATGTTCTTGATTGCATGAGCAACTTCTGCTGGGAGGACTGGAAGAACTCTGGTACTTTTCATGATGTCTGGAGTACATGTATCATCCCTTTCATATAATTTGGAGTAGAAATCTTTCACTCTTGTCAAAATTTCTGCCTCTATTTCTTGTTATAGAACCATCTTCTTTTCTCAGAGCCATAATCTGTTTTCTTCCCTTACTGAGATGTCCCTTTGCTATCTTTAGGCTTTGGTTGTTTTCAATTGCTTTCCTCACTAGCTCACAGTTGAATTTCCTTACGTCTTCAGTGATACTTTTTCGTGCTGTCTTGCATAGCTCTATATATTCCACTTTGGAAGTCACATCTTCTTTAGTTGTCCTCATCTCTCTTCTTTTTGCATCAACATTTTGGTTTTTCCTGATAATTTGTTTACATGCAACTTGTTCTTAGACCCAGCTAATTTTGTTGCTGTTTCCATAAGAGCTTTGGTTACTTTTCTGTTAACTTCCGAAATATCCACTTCTTCCGATGTTAGGCCTTCTAAAGCAGAGAATCTGTTCTTCAGTTCCAACTTGAAAGTATTATGGTGTTTTTTAAGGTTGGTTATGTCAATACATTCTGTTTGTCTTATGAGCTTGCCACGTTCCAGTTTAGTGTTGAGGTGCATCTTACATCTCACCAATCTATGGTCACTACCTGTGTTGAACTTGTTCAGCACACTGCAGTCTTCGATGATGAATTTTTTGTTACACATAATAAAATCAATTTCACTTGTCATCCCAATTGGATGTCTCCATGTCCATTTCCTGTGTGGCTTTTTCTTGAAAAAGGAATTCAAGATGAAAAATCCTTCTGCCTCTGCAAACTCAACGAGGGTATTTCCACGCTGGTTTCTGTTGCCGTGACCGAATTTACCTACTGAAGTTTCATTCTGTTGCCGGTGCCCTATTTTTGCATTGAAATCTCCCATAATTATCTTCAAGTGCTGCTTACCTTTATTATTTAGATGACGAATTTCCTCATAAAATTCTTCAATTTCTTCTTCAGGATGACTTGTGGTGGGTGCATAAGTTTGAATAATCTGAGCCTGGTATCTTCTCGATAGTTAGATAACGAGTCGTGCAGCTCTGTCAGAGGAACTTTCAACTTCTACCACTTTATCCTTCAGTTTCTTGTTTATTATAAATCCAACACCACTAGTTCTGCCAGTATCTGTCCCACGATAATAGAAGAGATGTCCACTTTTCAGTTCAATGAGATCTTCTCCTTTTCTCCTTACCTCACTTAGCCCGACGATGTCCCACTTGATCCTTTGTAGTTCCTCTTTCAATTCAAGAAGCCTTGAATCAGAAGATAGGGAGCGTCCGTTGTAGGTAGCCAAGGTCAGCATCAAATGGCAGCCTAGTCCGGTCCTCCGGGGATTCTTAGCACCCTCTGCCTTCATGTCGCACTGGCCGCTGCCTTGGCCAGGTACATTCCAGCTGCCGGAGACTGAGGGCCAAGATTTAAGTTGTAGAGTCATTTTGGAGGTGTTTGGCCATAACTCACCACGCTGGCCAAGCGGGTTGGTGAGTGTGGGATAGCATTTCCTCTGATCCCGATGGTATAGTTATACCGCTATTTGCGGTCGTCAGAGCCCCTTTAGTGGGAACAGGATGCACCACGAGAAGGCGGGGTTGACATTTGTCAAGGAGAGGCTGTGATGTTACGCATCACCTGACCTTACATCCCAAACAACGAATACAATGGGAAATATTTCTAATCACTCTAACTTTTAAACTGTAAAGATCAGAACATATTCCAGAATGTTTTCTATTTGATATTTTCTCGTTTCATAAATGGTTTATTTTAAAAGTAAAAAAATGAAGAAATCAGCGCGTGAATGAAGAAACCAATATTTATTGCTATCAAGAAATGCGTTGCTGGACTACATTGACGCAGACGAACGAACCAGCGTCTTCAAACATGCTTCGTGCCGGCTAGTGAGCTGTGACTGGTTCGTCCTCCCGATGTGACGTCATGCACAAATCTGGTTTCAACAACGCTGCACAGAGCCATCTCCTCCTGAATAATAACACGTTTTAATTTAAATATGAGTAGCGCCTGGATGACAGCGACGAACGGCGTGGCATGGGCGCAATGGAAGGTTTCCCGAAGAACACGTGCCCATTCGGACTGCAGCAGAGCACGGAGGTTGCGGAGATGACATGGTTGTGGTTCGGCACACCAATCCTATCGATCCAACGTAGTTCCATAAGTGCTCTATGGGATTGAGGTAGAGCGATTTCGCAGCCCAATTGAGAACGGTGACATCGCTGTCGTGTTCCAATAACCAGTCACGCAATTTTTAGCAACGTGAAAGGGAGCATTGTTCTGTTGGTAGACACAATCACCACAAAGGTAAACGTCCAACATGTAGGGATGCATGTGGTCAACGAGGATGAACTGGTAGCCATTGGCGCCATTCAATGGTACCAGCGGTCCTAGTTCATACCAGGAAAACATCCCCCAGACATGCACACTGTAACCGCCGGCCTGCACTTGACCGACGAGAGTGCCCGGGAGTTGGTTCTCGTGTGTCTGACGTCATATCCGCCACCGATCGTCACTTCTCTGGAGTAGAAACCTCGATTCGTCGGAAAAGGCAACCTTTTCCCACTCTTCCATTGTTCAATAACGCTAGTCCCATGCGAACTGGTCGTTGACAATGGATCTGGGCCTTGACGCAAAGTTGACTCCAAAGATCCATGCGTAACAGGGTTCGCTCTACCTGCTGTGATCGAGGACACGCAACTGAGTGCCCCAGCGTTCGTTTGCGTGGTCAATTGTTGCACTGTTGCTACTCGATTGTCCTTTAATAGTCGACGGAGGCAACGTTCTACTCTGGGTCGATAGCCTTTGGGGCTCCACAGTAATTGCGTTGGGAGGTACTCCGTGTGCCAGCGGTCCAATCTTGGTCTACCCTTACTACAGCACCTTGCGAACGTCACACGAAGTCTGCTGTTTCTGAGATGCTTCCACCCTTGGCGCGGTAGCCGAGGACCACTACTTTTCGAACGTCCGTCAGATTACTACCTCTGCTCATTGTGCTCACTTACAAGTGTTATAAGTAATGTATTGTGCGTGTTCTAGCAAAAGAGCAAAAGTCTAGTTTTAGTGCAAATATCATCTTCATAAAATTGGATCTATTTATTAAAAGTAAATAAATCAATTTAATTCGCATTCATTAATTTCCGAAGTGTCATTGTACATTTGGGTAACTAATTTAAACGTTTTACAGAAGGCCTGCGCATAAATATAACCATGTTTTATGTCACACAACAATAATGGGTAGACCCCGGTCAGCCAAAAACATCTACACTGAAGAACAACTTGACGGTAAGAAAACTCTTCTCTAGGATATGCAAAGACCAATACATCATGAGCACCTATGACGAGGTCTAACAGTGACTGCGGAACGCCACAGCCATCAGTTCCTACATCTGAACCTTAAACTACAACGAAAACGGCCATTTTCGGGGCATGGGCGCCAGAATGTAATTCTGCCGCTTGATAACACAAGATCTTATGTCGCAGCAGCAACCCATATATGTATATATACACTATCTACCAACAAGTAATTGGACACCTGTGATAGCAAAGTAAAACGAAGTTTATTCACCTTCAATAGTTGGCGGAGGCTCCACGAGCGGCGATTACAGCTGCTACCCTCCGAGGCATACTCTCAACCAGGCGTTGTACGACGGTTAGCGGTATTTTCTTCCACTCGGCTTGGAGAAAACAGGTCAGTTTCTTCACTGATTTCGGACGGTGGGGGCACCCTTAAGTCGACGCTCCAACTCGTCCCAGAGGTGCTCGATATTGTTAGAGTCCGGGCTCTGCGCAGGCCAGTCCATTCGACTAACCCCATTGTCACAAGACCAAGCCATGGTGGACCTCGAAACATGAGAGGTGGCATTGTCATTCTGAAAGTAACATGGGTCCACCCCGTAAAACTGCCACAACGTAGGAAGCGCATGACAATCCAAAATGGTGCAGTAGGTCTTGGCGTTGAGTCTACCAGGAATTGCGACCAAGGGTCCCGTGCCATACCAGGAGAAATACCCCCATAGCACAATTACACCGCCGCCGAACTTCACAGTTGGCACAGTACATTCCGGAAGGAGGTGTTTTCCAGGCAGACGCCAAACCCAGACCCTGCCATCCAAACGGTAGAGGGTGAACCTTGATTCGTCGCTCCAGAGAACCTGTTTCCACTGTTCAACGGTCTACTGTCGATGTTCTATGCACCACGTTAGCCGAGCAGCGCTATTGGCCTTGGTGATCAAAGGCTTGTGGGCGGCAGCACGTCCATGATAACCAAGCAGATGGGGTTCCTTTCGAATGTATTCATAGAAAGAATACTCCCGGATGCCTGTTGAAACTCCTCGCGAATGTGGCCTATCGATTTGGTGCGGTTCTTCCGAATTTCTCTGGCCAGCACCCGTCGGTCTCTAACTCCCAGTTTTGTAGGTCTGCCGGGTCGGGGCACATTCCGACAGTCACCTCTCATCTTCCACTGGCCAATCACGTAGGCCACTGTCGATTTTGGGTACTTCAACTCCCTGGATATGTCCTGTATGGATCGGCCATTTCTGTGATACCCGACAATTACACCTTTCTCGAAATCAGAGAGCTCCGAACTGCGTGGCATCTTGCATGCAACTGGTTGCGTTGTTGTTTCCCACACGATATTTAACGGCGGCGGCCGTGACGTGTATCAGGACCGCAGATTTTGTCGATTGCAGGGGTGTCCAATTACTTGTTGGTAGATAGTGTATATGGATCGCAGCAGCGACCCGTGTATACATAATAACGTGAACAACATGATTACAAGGATTAATGGCATTCGTGTAGGCTACACTGAAAAATAAAGTTGCGATTGTCTTTTGCGTATTTCTTCTTTGTGTATATTCTCCAGATTGTATGCCAGTGTAGCACAAGTTGTATTCAGCAGCGGTTCGTACGAGCCGTCGGTGAAATGAGTGACCTATCGGGCTTCCAAAAAGGACAAACCGTGGGAGTGCGTTCAGCAGGAGCGTCTGTAACCATAGCAGCTCAAATTGTTTGGTGTTTCAACAGTAACAGTCTGTACGATTACGACTAGGTACAACAAAGCATGACAAAACTTCGTCGGCGATGAAGAACAGTATTCGAAAACCGAGATTGAATGAAAGGGATTGCCCAACACTAGGAAAGATTATGTTCCAACAACACAGAACTACTGCAGCAAAAGTTACAACGCAACTATATATTAACATGGAAGACTCTGAATATAATCCATAAAGAACTTTGCAAAGCCAATATCCACGAAAGGGCTGCAATTGCTAAACCTTTAATCACAGAAATCAGCGATACAATGCGAAAAAGATAGTGGCATGAGCATAAAACTTGGACAGATGATGACCGGAAACGTATGATATCGTCCGATGAGACCATCATTCCCAAGAGTAGGTCGGGTTTATATTTGGAGAACCCCTCCAAAGAAGTGTACAATTCGGAATGTCTGGTTCCAGCTGTCAAACATGCTAGCGAATCCGTGATTATTTGAACGGCCCCATCATTTTACCCAACGTAGGCGGGTTACTGCCACCTAGGTGACGAAAAGCATCCTATGGTCCAAATGTTGTTTCCCAACAATGATGCCATTTCTCAAGATGATAACGCGCCCATACAGATAGCCAGAACGTTCAGTCTTAGTTTGAAGAGCATCAGTATGAACTTCAGCATGTGTCCTGGACAGCCCAATCACCTGACCTGATCATCATCGAACCACTATGGATAGTTTTGGAAAGCAGAGTAAATAGCAGATTCCATCCTCCAACATCTCTGAAGCAATTGGCTGATGTTCTGATCGAGGAATTATACAGCATTTCTCTGGAGTCTATTTAAAAGCTTTATGAATCTATTCTAAGAAGGTCGGAAGACACTTTTCCTAGAAAAAGTTCGCGACACAAAGCAGCTGGATACATCATATTGGTACATTTCTTCTGTCTGATATTGGTAAGATTATAGCAGGTTTTTAAATTTGCGGCATGGCGCAAGTTACACAAAATAGGCAAAATTCTTGCTGTTTGTTTTTGGTGATTTTTGATGGCGTGAAATCTCCATCAGAAAAGTGCGGTCATTCTAATACACTGGCGGAAAGTGAAAAAAGAACACCAAGAAGAAATTGGCGGACGATCAAGAAATTTACATATGTTAATGGGGTCGAGTTTACGTAGGTGTGATGTTAATTTCGGGCCCAACCGGTGAGCGCTTACGCCACAGCACGGCATAATATGCAAATTATCGTCGGTGGTATTTAAGGAGTACGGCAAAGTGAATGTAATCAGTCGTCGGCGTACGGACACGTGCGAAGACCCTGAAGAAGCTGTAATGCTTATCGGACTTTGAGCGAGGTCGTCTAGTCGGACTCCGCAAGGCCGGGTGGTCGTATCGTCGTATTGCGGAGCGAATTGGACGGGAAGTATCGGTGATGGTACGACGGTGGCGTAGATCGTCCGTGGAACATTCCCACACGAGAAGACGCGGAACCGGGAGTCACAGATTTACTGATGAGCGGACCGATCGACGCTTAACAAGAGCGGAGTTGTCAAGCAGAACATCCACTGCGACGCAAATCCGAGGTGCCGTTGCACCTGAGGTGACTGTGCGAACAATCCGCAACCGTCTACTGGATGCAGGTCTGCATGCACGTGTGCCTCTGGCATGTGTACCTCTGACTCCAGCCCACCGTCAGGAACGGCTGAAGTGGTGTCGCCGGAGTCTGCACTGGAGAACGCTATGGCGATCTGTCGTGTTCAGCGATGAAGGCAGATTCTGCTTGGGAGCCTCCGATGGCCGTATGCGTGTTCGCAGACGCAAAGGGGAGCGTCTCCACTCTTCTTGCATCCGCCAGCGACACACAGGTCCTACACCTGGTCTCCTGGTGTGGGGAGCGATCAGCTATCACTCCCGTACACAACTAGTTTTTGTACCGGGTACGTTAAACAGCACCTCCTATATCAACAACATCTTTCAGCCCGTTGTTGTGTCATTTATAAGGTCGGTCCATCGCGGTGTTTTCCAGCAAGATAAAGCACGCCCACACACGGCAAGTGCAACACAACATGCACTTCAGGGTGTGACACAACTTCCATGGCCTGCACGTTCACCGGATTTGTCCCCCATTGAGCACGTGTGGCATTTTATGGGACAACGACTTATCCGGTCTCCACGGCCAGCCACGACCATCCCCGATTTACGCGTCCAGGTTGAGGATGCTTGGAACTCAATACCCCAAACTTACATCCAACATCTGTACGACAGACTCCATGCCAGAATTGCACAGTGTGACGCAGTTTATGGCGGTTCAACCTCGTACTAAACCATGTTACATGGTAATGTTATTTTTCAGTTTACCAGCAAATACAGCTGTATTTTGCCATAATGTTTTGATCACGTTATCCTCTGTATTCCGTTATTATGCTGTATAAATTTCGTTGGTATCAGACGTTTCCTTCTTGGTGTTCATTTTTCACTTTCCGCCAATGTATTTCTAAAATACTGTTCCACAATAAAAATCCGCTGTTCCGTACTTAAAACCATTTCCGTTGCCTTTTTTCTCTCTTAACTTACACTTATGACCTCTACCTACACTGCTCTGGCTGTGACTAACTACTCCGGAGAATTCCTTTACAGCTGTATACGCAGAAACCGGTTAGAAGTGGAACAAAGCGGTTTTAACTGGAAACCCGAATAACAACGGCTGGACACGGGGCCTCTTTTATATATTTTTTTTAATCAGCAAAGTTTGGAATTCGGAACTTTCTCATCCGTTCAGAAAGAAAGAGGAAGCCACCGCACGAGAAGCATTACACTTTGCGTTGAGTGTGTTAGACAATTAACGATATTTTAGGGCAGGGTTCATCAAACTTTTGGATACAAGGGACAAATGGAAAATTGGCTAAAGCTCAGGGTGCCAGATTAAAAAATTGATAAACAGAAGATCAGTTAATGCAGTTATTGTAAATTTTCAATGAACCAATATTTGTCAATGTGTAACTAATTTTATGTGATCTGAAATTTAACATGAAAGTTTTCAAATAAATATTTAAAGTTATTTATACACACTAAAGACAACACAAAACTAAAAGCACTAAAGTTTATTCTTTACTCAGTTGAATTCATGGCATAAATAAATTGACTTCATGACATCTAAAACTAGAAAAAAAAATCAATGAGAAGAATCATATTGTTTCTGGAATGATGAAGCAGTATTTTCAATATTTGGCTTAAGGTTGAACAACCGAATTTTTAAAAAATCTGACTAGTGGTTGTCGATCAATTATGAAAGATCCTTTGATTTCACATATTTAATTTTGGCGAAAGCTTGTTCACAAACATATGTGCTACCAGACACTGAAGGCATTTCCCTGGTAAAAGTTTTCAGACTTCTAAACCTATTTCTAGCCAAAGAGAATAAAAGGTTATCAAACTTTCGCTCTTATACAATGATCTCAGATTATTATTGGATTTCAAATGTAACAGTTCCAAGTATAAATTCTCCTCGACAACATCAACCGTAAAATTAAATGATCCTGCAATAGCTGGTCTGTTTTTTCATGATTGTGAAACTCATCAATACGTCTACCAAACTCAGCTTTCAACAAATTAATATTTGTGACAGAGTACTCAGCATCAAGATCAAACTTATGAGATATGTCGCACATACACTCGACGTTAAAAAATAGTTGCACTCTACGTTTAAAAATAGTCGTCAAAAATGAAACGACGTTTAAAAATAATCGTCTCTACTTTTAAAAATAGTCGTCAGGAATGAAACTTGGTGGGTAGGATTGACATCGTGAGACATGCAAATGATTCAAGTATCACGCTCGGCCGCGCATGTGACGCAAGCAAGGAGAGGTCGTAGTGCTGTGCCTGACCGGCTATATAAGGTCATCCCGTTGCCTATGTTTTCCATTTTGACTTGTACTGTTGTGTTGACTGCTTCCTTTGCCAGTGAAGTATGCATCGGAGGAACGTTCGGAAGCAATACGAGCGGTTGGAGGAGTTCCAGAGGGGCCGCATCGATGGGTTCCGAAAAGCGGGATGGTCTTATCGCCGTACTGTGCGCCATACCGGTCTTGCGGATATCACCATAGCACGCTGTTGGCGGCAGTGGATAGAACAAGGCACGCAGCAGCAACAGGAATGGTCTGGGAGACCTAGATGAACCACGATGAGAGAAAACCGACGAGTTGTCCGACATGCGCAGAGTGACCCAACAGCCACGATTGCGGATATTCAGTGAGAAGTGGTGCCCTCCATGATTTGTAAGATTAGTGCCAGCACCTCTAGCAGACGGCTGAACGACATAGGAATACACGCACGTAGACCGTTACGACGACTGCCATTAACCCCACTGTATCGTCGCGAAAGACTGCAATGGTGTCGTGCCAGACTATCATGGAGCCACTCAGAATGGCAGCGGGTTATCTTTAGTGACGTATCCATCTTTTGTCTTGGAGGAGATGACCGCCGAATCCGTGTGTGGAGGCACCGTGGTCAGCGCAAAGACGAAAGGTTCGTTATCCAGAGCCACCCGTCCAGAAGGCCTGGTGTCATGGTGTGGGGGGCAATTGCCTATGATGCCAGATCACCTTTGGTGTTCATTACGGACACTTTGACAGCCCAGCTTTACGTTAATGAGGTCCAGCAACCAGTAGTCTTATATGTTTCTCAACGCTCACTCCGGTGCGATTTTCCAACAGGACAACGCTCGTCCGCATACTGCTGCTGTCCAGAGAGCTTTCTTTTAAGGCACGGGCACTCTGCGATGGCCAGCCGCAACGCCAGACCTATCGCCCATTGAAAATGTGTGGGATGCTATTGGACGCGCTATCCACACTCCACTCCTACCGCACAGTCTGCGGGAACTGAGTGAGAAGATTAAAGCTGCATAAGATGGCTTATCGCAGGACACCATTAGGAACCTGTACAACTCCATGCCTAGACATTTGGCATGCTGTGTGAAGAAACATGGCGGCCCGACGCCATACTGAGAGACACTTCTTATTGGCGTGTAGCTCAATAAATATTGCCCATATCATTCTCAATGTTTAATCATTTATTGTTCCTTATAACCTTTACCTTCCTTCCGAATAGCATTGTAATCCGACACGTCCTTCTGGGTGGAATTATTTTTTGACATAGAGTGTATATGTGTGCAAGATGGAAAGTGCAAAAAGATTTGCTCTGCTAACTGTCACTTGAAGAGTTCCAACTTCAATTGAAAAGATTTCATGTCAAAAAAACAACTCATGTGAGAGTTCACCTTTCTCTTGCAAATTGACATTGAGTTGATTGAGATGGTCACTAATGTCTGTTAAAAATGTAAGGTCCCACAACTAGGATTCGTTACCGCCGGGCGGATCACGGCTTCCGGCGGCCAAATTTGGCCCACGGGCCGTAATTTGGTGACCCCTGTTTCAGGATGATGGAAACGTTTCATAACTTTCCGGCAGTTTTCGCTTTCAATGTATCACAGTGACATAGGGGAATAGGACAAACGTTTAGCGTTTCCTCAGAGAATGGTAAGCTGCCATTGTGTTGTAGTCAAGGGTGTAGGAAAGTGACAATTACGTCATGGGCATCAGGAGGGAATGGGCATAATAAGGATGGTAAAAAGAGAGGCACTGTGACGCGTAAAGAGGCTTTGCTTAAGTTCAGAAAATTAAGAAATAGCACCGTCGTACTCTTTGTATATCATTTACGCTATGTACGTTCCGCGTGCCAAGGTCTTTGTGGCTGTGAAATAAAACAAGTGATTCAATAGTGTACTTTTATTTACTTACAACACATTGCATTCGCTCACCTCACTCACGACTACACCGAACTACAGTCAGGTGTATACTAAATGGAATTAAATCACAACAACGAACAATAAGGTTTAATAATCCTTGATATTGAGCGGTACTTAGTTAGGTGGATTTATGAATGTTATTGTCGTAAACCAATGAAAGAACATATGTGAGTCATAAAAGTAAATATTTACTAATCTATGGCGGCGGCAATATTAAGTATTTCTGCTGTTTAGTTTTTCGAAAATAATATTTATTATTATTATTATTATACACAGTCGAGTCACATTGCTGTGACCACCTCCTGCTTTTGACGTCAACACCGCGTAGCCAATGAAAGAAGGCACGTGTCGTGAGCTGGCTTGAAGGGTATATAAGGTGTGCTGTAGGCAATCTGAAAACATATCACTCGTTGCTGTCCTGGATAAAAGGAGCGATTCATCAGATTTGCAAAAATGAATGATTATCGGCTTTCGGGCCAAGGGTGGCAGTATTTCCGAAACAGCACATTTTGTGAACTGTTCGCGTGCGGCTGTGGCTAAAGTGTATTGTGATTGGAGAAATGGCACCGTTGCGAATAAGCGATGTGGAAACTGTGAAGCACCACGTGCCATTGATCGGAGAGGTGAACGTCGGCTTCGAAGGTGCGTTAGGGCCGTTCGACTCGCTAAAGTGGAGCACCTCACTGGCCGAATGAACCAGGGGTCTACAGGATGTGTTCTAATATGACAGTTCAGCGAACCCTGTTGTGTATGGGGCACCGATGCAGACGGATGGTCACTGCACCTATGTTAACGAAAGTACATCAGTAGTAAATTTGCAGGGCTGTATCGGAATTGGACCCCCGCTGATTGGCAAAAGATTGCCTTCTTCAATGAATCACGTTTTCCGTTTCATCGAACGGATGGACGTTGACGTATAAGGTAAAAAACATCTGAAAACAAACACACTTCAACCATTGCTGGCAGAACCCAAGCTGGTAGGGGCAACTGATGGTCTGGGGAATGTTTCCGTGCATTTCTCTCTCACCACTCATACCTGTAAAATGCACTATTAACAGAATTCCTTATAAATCCATCCTTAGAGACTACATACACCCATACATGCTGATTGTCTTTCCTGGGGCGGATGAGATCTTCTATAATGACAATGAGACAAATCACGCAGCTAGAAATGTCCGAGAATGGTTGGAAAAGCACGATGAAGACTTCAAAGTACTTCCCTGGTCCCCTAATTCCCCCGACATAAACCCAATGGAACATCTGTGAAACCACCTCGATCGTGTTGTTCGCTCTATGGATCCACCACCACGCACACTCCAGCAGCTGTCAGATCCACTGCAGTCAGCATGGCTCCATATACCTGTGAACACCTTCCAGCACATTATTGAATGACTTCCATTCCGTCTAGCTGCTGTCTGCGCTGCACATGGTGGTTACTCTGGATATTAGCTGGTGGTCACAATAATGTTACTCGACCATGTATATTACTCAGATTCAGATGGAAGTAAGAAATGACTCTGACATCGAGGAAATGTGATGCAGCTACGAACGTGCATCTGCGCATGCGCAATCTAAAATCTGTCCTCAAAATAGAAATGAAAGCTGAATCGTAAGTGTCTTAGCGAGAGGGATTGATAACTTTTGGTCTATGATATCTACAAGATGAAGCCAAATTCCGTTACAACACATACTTTACTACTCTCGGGAAAGATGTACATTGTACACTGGCGTGCAAAAATTAAGGACGAGACGGTTTTTCGAATGTAAAGTCGTGCAGAAGTGCTCCACATCGACTCAAATCATACCATAAGATCCCCAAGATGTACGAATATGAGACAAGTGAGCAAAACAGTCCAAACAAGGAATCCAAAGGATACAAAGGCACTTTATTGAAAAGGTAGCTTCGAGCACAACTGGACAGAAGACAGAAACGTCCATGTGACAGGCGGCTGCCAAGAAAAATCCAGTCTTTAGTAGGGGATATGATCACCCTGACTGCGTTGCAGGATTTACAACGTCTGTCCATGCTGAGGACGAGGTTGTCAAGGAGCTGTTGAGGCATCGCGGCCCATTCCTCTTGTAGCGCCAATCACAACTGCGAAATCGTTGCTGGCGGCTGGTGACGTGCTGCCAAGCGTCTCTCGAGAAGGTCCCACACGTGTTCGATTGGATTCAGGTCCGGGAACCTTGCGCGCAAATCCATGCGTTGAATATCGTCACTCTCCAACAGCTCTGCGACAGCCACTGTACGATGAGGTGTAGCGTTGTCGTCCATGAAGAGGAACTCAGGACCCACAGCACCTCTAAACAGACGCATGTGAGGCAGGAGAACCTCGGTACAACAGCGGACACCAGTAACTGAACCTCCTTGGAAGATGTGGAGGTCAGTACGGCTACCAAGCATGATACTGACCCAAACGAGAATTCCGCCACCTCCAAACCGGTCCCTTTCGATGATGTTGGAGGTGTGATTGCGTGTTCTTTGCTCTCTCCAGATGTGTATACGTCTAGAATCGCTTGTCAGACTAAATCGGCTCTCCTCCGTAAAGAGAACTCGACCCCATTGCTGATGTGTCCAGTTCTTGTGTTCCTGGAACCAAAGAAACCGCCGTCACCGATGAGCATGCGTTAATGGCACACACCGTACTGGTCGTCGTGCAAATAGACCACCTTTGTGCAGCCTCCTGGCCACGGTAAAACGCGATAACGGACGTCCAGTTGTCTGTTGCATGTGCCTTGCGATTTCTCCCGCTGTCTGCAGTTTGTCTCTTCTCGCCTGTAGAACAACATAACGGTCGTCCGCCGCCGTGGTTTCTCGTGGTTGACCACTGCTAAACTCTCGGACAGCTGTTCCTGTCGTTTGAAATGCTCTCCGAGCTCGTGAAACGATGCTGTAGGCGATCCCGAACTCCTTGGCCACACTAGTCACACTTCGACCTTCTTCCAAATTTTCAATGACGCGACCTCGGGTAAAGTCATCCAGATGTCGTCTGCTGGATTGCCTGTTGGCCATATCACACGGTGGCCGGAACTCGACGTCGTTCAAACCGATGTACACCGTACAATAGCTTTCACCGAATTGCTGAGCGTACACCGCCCGTGTGCTTTATACATTTCCGACACTTGCCCTTCTACGTCATGCTGCATAATTTCGCATGCCGTACCGTACCGGACCCTAGTCTATATCCAGCGTGGTTTTTCGGTCCGTTCTGCCGGCTCGTTCCGCTGTTATGCTAATTTCTCCTCTTCGTCCTTAATTTTTGCACACCAGTGTATATAACCAAAATGCAATTTTGTACTGGCTTTTATCACATTTAGCATGAGGTTCTCGTAAATTACGTAAATTTCAATGTCATGTTGTTACATTAAAGTAAAATGTAATGAAATATTGTTCGGCAATAGTTCAGTAAAATATATTGTTGAGTAACAGTGGCATTAGATATTCACCAAATTTCCAACCGTTAATTTTACAACAGCATTTGAACAGCAATACTCCTTACCGTTTATGGATATCCAATTATACAGAGACCCTGTCACCCAAGTTATAAGCACTTCAGTGTACCGGAAACCTTCATCGACCCCCGCTAAGGTACCTATGACGTCGGCCCATCCCCTACTTCATAAACTGGCCTCCATACGCTTCATGGTTCGAAGAGCAATTTCACATTCGTCCACGTTTAACTTGCGTCATAAGGAGAGTAAAGTGATTTATGACATTGCTAAAACTTTTGGCTTCCATACTTCCACAGTTCAAAGCGTGCTAAGGCACGAAGAAAGGTTGACACTCTTAACTTTGCAACGAGAGAGCCGAATAACTAAATATGCAGGATCAATGGAATTTGTACCAGAACTCATTAATACCTTAAAAAAATGCCTGTCATAAAAATAAATTGGACTCTGGAGTGCGAACTTCTACTTTATTGTCTCTGGTTAACAGTGATCGTGATCAAGTAGATGCTGAAAGGAAATGTAGGGTATATGCGATCCCCTTAAAATCAGTAGACGCATCCAGCAGCGATTTAGTATACATCGGCGCTACTACACGGACATTGGGTACGAGAATAAAGGAACACAGCTATAATGTAAAACTGCATTCACAAACTACTGCGTTATCACGTCTCTCCAACCTGGGATCTTACCACCCTAATAACTGGAACGATTCCTACATAATGGCTTCTCCCCGTACAAAATTTTAGATACTATTTACGGAAAGTCTGTTTATTTACAGCTTTGCGAATTCCTGTTGTAATGATGAAGTACCGGTTAATATTCCACAGCCTTGGAAACAAGTTCTAAAAAGAACTGAACCTGATACACATGAATAACTATTCAAGTACTTTTTATAATGAATTATTTAAATAAGATGTAATTGCTGTGCCTTTCAGTTATTTATATAAAAATTTTTTTTGTTGTTACTGTTGTTGTATTTTGAAATGAAATAATGTGTTATACCTGTAATTTATGTAACAACTTGAACTCATGCAGCTTACTGTTATGACGTCATTTATTATGGCTATATATATATATGATAATGTAACCCGGAGCTTTTTCCATTGTAATCACGTCTGAGGATGATCCCAGTCGGCTCAAAAGATCTTACGTGTTTTAGTGTAAACTATACTTTTAACTATGCTAAGTATGTAATTAAAGGTTTTAATTGATCTTAGCTTTTATTGATTTTATCATTTTAATATCGTGCATCGACGGATTTTTAATCTTCTTCAATATCGACATTAGATATTGTTGCGTCCCTTCAACGGACAGCATTCAAAAATTAGATTTCTACAATGGTTTTTACTACTTCCGTTTCCCATTTCCGTTACGGCGATATGTTTTACTTGAGATTTACTTTACTACAGTTTAGTAAGACGCATAGCGAAATCATAATGGTTAACAGCATCAATAAAATTATTAAAGCATGTCGATGTTCCCTTTGGTGCGGACATAAGTAATAGAAAATACGACGTACAAACATGATGCTTACGAAGATTATGTGGCTTGTGGAGCTTTTAATTTGTGCAGTCAGCCCCGTTCTATTTGTTTTGCTCGATGCAACACGTCTTGGCAGTCTAGCTGTTGGCCAAACCAGATAATTTTCAAAAATTTGTTTTGCTCGATGCAACACGTCTTGGCAATTTAGCTGTTGGCCAAACCAGAGAATTTTCAAAAATGCATCAAGGACTTTATCACATCGAACCCGGGGTCGTTCTGTTACGACGACATTCGTCAGCTACTGCATTGATTGAAGGTTTAACGACTACCGTGAGCAACTCAGTGTGCTATAAGCAGTCGCCTGTCCCTAACTTAGGGCCACTGGTTCCAGGAAAGGGAGAGAGACGAATGATCAGAGGCCATCGCTTAGACCACTGCGCCTACGGGGTGGCCCAGCTAGCGGATAGATAGCACAAAGTTATATCTCACAACAGCACATTCTTTGATGATGCTTAAACACGAAAAGCTTTTTTAAGTATGACTTCTATTCGACCATTAAACGCTGGTAAATAGACTTACTAATTCAGGCATTTATGGAATACACTTCACGCAATATCAATAAGGGGTCTGGTACGATTCGTCCAACGACAATCGCTCCAATGCCGATTCGTCCAATGGACAATTGGTCCAAAGGTACGATTCGTACAATGGCACAATTGGTCCAATGCCGATTCGTCCAATTGACGATTGGTTCAATTCTGTCCTATCTGTCCGAAGTGCTCGTGCTATAAAAGTCCAATCTGTTCTGATTCTATCTCCGATGTTATACGAAAGTACCGGTAGTCCAAACAATGTATAATAATAATGTTACATTTTATGCGTAATATTGTGGTTAAAGATTTCTTTTTTTTTTTTTTGAAATCGCGTGTTTTTGTTATACTGTCCTTGCTGCCGTATGAAGTTACTGATGTACGAGCCGTTCCATCAACTTTTATGTTTCTCTTTTGCATGAAATAATATAAAATACTAATGTTCCGTTTCTGTTTGTAGAATGCAGTGGGGTTTTCCGCCAACTGCCCAATGGAAACAACTGGTCGGGGTTTGGACAGAGGCCTTTTCAACAGTTTTTATTCCAGCGATGTCATATTCATAACGTTTACATATTAAATCAAGTTAATAATATTGCGCTTTTATTTAAACACGAAATATTAATTCATAGGCACTAGGCCTAGGCTTTTTTAACAGTTTTAATTCTACCGATGTCAGATTCATAACGTTTACATATCAAATCAAGTTAATAATATTGAGCTTTTACTTAGGCACGACATTTTAATTCATAGGCTCTAGGCCTAGGCCTTTTTAGGACTTTTTATTCTACCGATGCCATATTCATAACGTTTACATGTTAAATCAAGTTAATAATATTGCGCTTTCACTTAAGCCCGAATAATAAATTCATAGGCCCGCGGCCTAGGTGCCTAGCAAAGACCTCTGAAATGATACGATGAGTGCCTTTTATAAAGTTTTATAAAATGTTTACAAATACCAAATATCTAGGTTGTAACTTAAAATCTTCTAAAATGGCCCGCGGCCTAAGTGCCTTGCAAAGACCTCAGAAATGATACGATTAATGCCTTTTATAAAGTTTTATAAAATGTTTACAAATATCTAGGTTGTAAATTAAAATCTTTTAAAAAGGCCCGCGACCTAGGTGCCTGGTAGATAGCTGAGAAATGATTCGTTGAGTGCCTTTTATAAGGTTTTATAGAATGTTTACAAATACCAAATATCTAGGTTGTAACTCAAAATCTTCTAAAAAGCCCGGGGCCTAGGCGCCTCGTAAAGACCTGAGAAATGATAGGATGAGTGCCTTTTATTAAGTTTTATAACATATTTACAAATACCAAATATCTAGGTTGTAAATTAAAATCTTCAAAAAATGCCCGCGGCCTAATTGCTTTGCAAACAGCTGAGAAATGCTCCATTGAGTGCCTTTTACCAAGTTTATGTAAAATATTTACAATTACTAAATATACGGAAATTATCTTTCAAAAGGATATAAAGAGGAGAATAATTTAAATTATTATTCCTTTCTGGAAAATAAAAAAGTTTACCGTTGGTAAGATGATAGCATTGGAGAATAGGAATTGGACCAATCGTCCCTTTGGACGAATCGGCATTGCACGAATCAGCATTGGACCAATCGTCGTTGGACGAATCGGCAATGGACCAATCGTCGTTGGACGAATCGTCCGGGACCGTTCAATAAGATCTAATTTTTGGAGGACATACGCAAACCATAAAAATTATTCAGTTACTAATTACTAAACGAAATATTTTTTGGCTGAGGAAGGACAATGCATTAACACAATGAGATGCTAATTCTTTCAAACCAGAAATACAGTTGTTCATTTGAAAGCATTTTTAACATTTTCTGTGCTCATAGAAACAGTTCCCAACCTGAGCATGTCTTTCTACTATTAATGTTTGCGAAAGCTGTTGAGAATTGCCATTACTCTAAGTGCTGTTAATTGTTGGATGAGAATGCTATAATGTCGCCAGGACTGCCACGTTCATAATGGACACGCCTTATATGTTAAACAACAGCGCGTCATCGATTCAGCGAGAAACAGGAAGACCAAAGTGCGTTGACAAGTCCAGCCACTCCTATCTTCATCTACAGCATATTCATAAAAGAGAGAGTTCAAATAATTTCATATGCACTATTTTTGGTAACGTAGCGATTTTTAGTGATCGTTAGGGGGCGAAATTCCTTAAATTCTAAGTGATGCACGAACTGCCACGATTTCTGATGGGTGCTGGGTGTAGCGAGAAAAACACAAAATATTTTATGTTTTCATAACAGTTTGAAGCCGAAAGCTGAGATAGTATTAAGCGCTATTTTTTTTTGCGTTATTAATATTATTCTTTAATGATGTTATTTTCTATTGTTGGTTTCATTTCGTATTGTGTTTCACAAATTCGCCGAAATACAAGTTCTGTTATAATGTGCTATTCGTGAACGATTCGTTCTACACCAGTGACGTAAAAGGGGCTTAGCCGTGTTACGCCACATTTTCTGGTTAGATGGTAGGAGAAGCTAGGCAAAGCTTTTTTTGTAGATGATAGTGTATGAATAAAATAGGGAAATCTGTGTTCTGTGTACAACATACTCCTATCTTAATCAAATGTTTATTCTACAGAACTGCCTTTCCCGGTTGTAAAGGATACAGAGTTAGCATAACCTTCCAGAGATTCCGTATAACCTTCCCTGAAGTTGGCTACGTGAGGATCGTCTTCGATTTTGGTGAGGAGTGATGCCGCCATTCCTTGCTCGCTCTTTTGGTTTCTGGCAGATGATAGTGAAAACAGGTTTCATCTCCAGTACCAGTTCTCTGTAAGGGGCCATAACATTCCGCTTCAAAGCGCCGCAAAAGTTTTTAGCAGGCATCAACTCGTCGACGTTTCAATTCTCGAGTCACGTAGCGAGGCAGCCACCTCGCAGGCACTTTGTTGAACTGGAGCACATCATGGATGATGACTGATGTGTAAAAGTGAAGTAATTTCATCCACCATCACTCGGCGATTTCCCATCACAATTCCTTCAACTTCTGCAATGAGCTCTGATGTCACTACTCTGTGTGCCTGACCCGGTCGAGCAAAATCTGTCAAGAACTCACGGCGTTTCAGAACTTCCTAGTCCATTCGCACACGTGCTGGGGTGACCGACATGCATCACCAGACTGCAAGTTCATTCGACGATGAATTTCAATTAGTCTCACGCTTTCACTACTCTAAAAACGGATGACAGACCATTGCTCGTCTTTGGTGCATGTCTCAAGCGGAGCGGCCATATTTACAATGCTACTATGACGTCACTAAGCTTGCCTGCACCGTGCTGCCACCTGTAAAAAAATTTTAGCCATTAGCAACAATACTGTCAAGTTACAGGAAAATGACACTGTATTTTGAATTATTTATCGCAGTTTTAAGGTTCCCATTTGACTCATGTGATGTAATTTAAAAATCGATGTTCGTTCTGAGTCATTTGATACATACTTTAAGTTTCTTATCCTTTCTCAGACATCGTTAATGCGACAGGCCGCTCCGGTGGCGAAGTGGTCTAAGCGCTGGCCGTTCGTCCGTGAATAGGATTCGAATCCTGGTGAGGCATGGATGTTTGTGTTTGTCTTTCGGCACTGGCTCTCAATGTGTTACTTCTCCAACACTGGTTATCTGTGTACATTGATCATTTAGCATACTGTAAAACCCATGTTTGATGTATACTTGTTCACAATATGTTACTTGATCAACACTGTCTATATCTGTGTACGTTGATCATTTGGCATGCTGTAAAACCATGTATGTTTTGTACTTGTTTCTGTGAACTATCTGTATCCTGTTTCTGTCTCCCTGTTTGTCATGTCTGTGTATCACCAGGTCCAATAACTCATTTAGAAAAAAAAAGCTCCAATCAAATAATAAAAAAAGAAAAACCTCCAACCAAAAGTAAGAAAAATCAACCTCCAACAACAACAACAAAAAAACTCCAACCAAAAGTAAAAAAAAACAACCACCAACCAAAAAAATAAATAAATAAAAAAAAAACCTCCAACCAAAAGTAAGAAAAACAACCTCCAGCCAAAAGTAAAAAACAACCTCCAACCACCAAAAGTAAAAAAAAAAGCTCCAACCAAAAGTAAAAAAAAAAAACCTCCAACCAAAACAAAGGTAAGGAAAAACAACCTCCAACAAAATAAAAATAAAAAATCCAACCAAAAGTAAAAAAAAAAAGACCTCCAACCAAAAAAAAAATATATATATATAAAAAAAAACAACCTTCAACCAAAAAATAATAAAAAAAACAACCAAAAACAAGAAAAAACAACCTCCAACAAAAAAAAACCCCTCCAACCAAAAGTAAGAAAAAACAACTTCCAACCAAAAAAGAAACTTCTAACCAACAGTAAAAAAAAAACACCTCCGAATCAATAGTAAGAAATAAAAACTCCAACCAACAGCAAAAAAAACGACCTCCAACCAACAGCAAAAAAAAACGACCTCCAACCAAAAAAAAAATTAAAAAAAACCTCCAACCAAAAGAAAAAACAACCTTCAACAAAAAAAAATTCCAACCAAAAGTTAAAAAAAAAAACCTCCAACCCCCCCAAAATAGAAAAAAAAACCTCCAAAAAAGAAAAAGAAACAACAACCTCCGACCAAAAAGTAAAAAAAAAAAAAAACCTCCAACCAAAAGTAAGAAAAACAAGAAAGATGACACCGAATTTTCGGCTGTAATAAGTACGTCTTTTAAATCCGTTCTGACGCAAATTAAATTTATCAAAGCTATTCAAAGGCAATGGTATGGAAAACAATAGTATCTGACGGAATAAAGAAGTTTTTCAATCGGGTTTTTAATCCCTCAGATATTGGTGTAAATGGAATCTTGAGCTTACGAACTCTTAGAAACAGAGTTATCGACAAAAATAAGCTATGACTTTAGGTCCCTGGTGGGAAAGCCATGCATTATTTTAGGAAGAAAGTATTCTCAAAAGGTTTATCCACATGAGCGGTATCGGTCCAAGAAAAAAAAATTTAGTCGAGTTTTCAGGAGACCAGATTTTGCTACAAATACATCAGAAGCAGAAAATAACACTTATGACCCCTGGTGGCCACACCATTCTTTACACAAAATTAGAAATTATGTGAAAAATATTTTCCATCAGGTCTTGTATGCGATACAGGAAGAATTTTTCAAGTCGGAGTTTTAGGAGCCGAAAACGCAATTTACCTTTATGCACCCTAGCGGAAAGTCTTAAATGATTTACGTGAAAATTTTGAATTTATAAGAAAAGCATTTCGCATCGGAAACACTATCTATCTAACAACGAAGGAATTTTTCAAATTGGACTTTTAGAAGTAGAGATATTGACAAAAATAAGATATACATCAACGCCCTCTGGCGTAGAAACCATGCATTATTTCAAGAAAAAGGTGTTCCTAAAACGTTTGTCGACATGAGTAGCATCGGTCAACAAAATACTTTTTTTCAGTCGAGATTTTAGAAGCTCATATTTTGCTGCAAATACATCAGAAGTGGAAATTAAGACATACGCCACCTGGTGGCCATATCATTTTTTTTACAAAAATTAGAAATTATGTGCAAATGATTTCCCATCAGGAGCTGTATCCGGTGCAGAAGGACATTTTCAAATCGGAGGTTTAGAAGCAGAGAAATAGTGGGAAACGCAATTAACCTTTACGCCACCTAGCGGAAAGTCTATGAATTACTTGAAAATTTTGAATTATTAGGAAAAACATGCCACACTAGAAACACTATCCAACAAAGAAGGAATTTTTTAATCGGACTCGTAAAAGTCGAGATATTGACAAAAATAAGATATACGTCTACGCCCCCTGGCGCAAAAACCACGCACTATTTTAAAAAGAAAATGCTTCTAAAAGGTTTGTAGACACGAGTAGTTCGGTCTACAAACGACGTTTTTTTTCAATCGAGAATTTAGAAGCTCATATTTTGCTGCAAATACATCAGAAGCGGAAATTAGGGTTTATGCCCCCTGGTGGCCAAACCATTTTTTTTACAAAAATTAGAAATTATGTGCAAACGATTTCCCACGAGGAGCTGTATCCGGTGCGTAAAAAATTTTTCAAATCGGAGATTTAGAAGCAGAGATATAGGGAGAAACGCAATTTAGTTTTACGCCCCGTAGCGGAAAGTCTATGAATTACTTGAAAACTTTGAAATTATATGAAGCACATGTCATACAGGAAACACTATCCAACAATAAAGGAATTTTTGAAATCGAACCCCTAGAAGTAGAGATATTGACAAACATAAGATATACATCTACGCCCCCTGGCGTAGAAACCATGCACTATTTTAAGAAGAAAATGTTCCTAAAAGGTTTGTCGACATGAGTAGTATCGGTGTACAAACGACGTTTTCTTTAATCGAGAATTTAGAAGCTCATATTTTGCTGCAAATACATCAGAAGCGGAAATTAAGACTAACGCCACCTGGTGGCCAAACCATTGTTTTTGCAAAAATTGGAAATTATGTGCAAACGATTTCCCATCAGGAGCTGTATCCGGTGAAGAAAGAATTTTTCAAATCGGAGATTTAGAAGCAGAGATAAAGAGCGAAACGCAATTTACCTTTACGTCCCCTAGCGGAAAGTCTATGAATTACTTGAAAATTTTGAAACTATACGAAAAACATGTCACACGGAAAACACTATCCAACAAAGAAGGAATTTTTTAAATCGGATTCCTAGAAGTAGAGATATTGACAAAAATAAGATATACATCTACGCCCCCTGGCGGAGAAACCGTATGATATTTTAGGAAGAAAATATTCCGAAAACGTTTATCGATGTGAGTGACATCAGTCCACGAAAGAATTTTTTCAATAGGTATTTTAGAAGCTTAGATTTTATGGCAAATACATCAGAAGCAAAAATTAACGCTTACGCCTCCTGGTGGCCAAAGTATTCTTTACCAAAAATTCGAAATTACTTGCAAAAGATTTTTCATTAGGAGATGTATCCGCTGAAAAAAGATTTTTCAAATCGGAGTTTTAGGAAGAGAGTTATCGGAAAAAATGTAATTTACTTTTACGCCCCCTAGCGGAAACTCTATGCGTTATTTGAAAATGAAACTATATCTAAAACACTCTTCAATATAACTGGAATCGAAAGATAAAAGAATTTTTTCAATCGGATGTTTAGAAGCAAATATGTGGATTGAAACGTAATTTTGAATTCGACATCATCTGCATCATCTAGCGGCAAAATTGTGCATCACAAAAAAAACGAGATAAAGGATCATCATTCGCATATTTCAAGCTTCCGAATGCAAAAAGAATTTTTCAAATCGGACTAATAGTTGCAGAGATACCGGGGGTACAGACGGACGGACGGACGGACGGACGGACGGACGGACAAACCGATAACAGAAGCACGTTCTTTTTTTACAAAAGACGTGCTAAAAACTTCAAACAGAAAAAAAAAAAAGAAAGAAAACCCTCCAAACAAAAGTTAGAAAAAACAAACTCCGAACCAAAAGTAAGAAAAAACAACCTCCGAACCCAAAGTAAGAAAAAACCACCTCCAACCAAAAGTAAAAAACAACAACCTCGACCCAAAAAAAAAAAAAAAAAAAAAAAATGCGAGACACTGATCAGACTAGACTCCAAACCGGACACAGCACAAAGGGCGCCGCGCCGACAGCGTTCTCTCGGCAGGCGCATGTGCAGTGGGTTCCAAGGTCATAGTCTGCTAAACGGCATTCTACTCCGCCGCTGCATTTAGCAGTTATGCACGCAATCTCGATACTTTTTAATCACCACTGGCTTCTGAGTAAATTATTTGGAATAGTTTCAGTTTGCTTTACACGAAGAGAATAACAAGGGCAGCGAATAAGACAAAAATACTCTGAACGACTGTCACTTGAAAGTGAAGTAGATTTTCCCATTTCTTAACCATTTCACTTGCACTTGCTGTCGCCTAGGGGTGGATATTAATTACAAAATCACTCAAATATTCTGGAATAGGGAGGCGGGGGGCATATTCTGTTGGTCCTACCCAAGTTTTAAAATTTCAGTCACCCACTGAAATATCTCCTAACTCTTCCACACTAAATAAAACTTGAGCAGCGCATTAGAGGATGCGCAAGAATTAGAGAGTTTTCCTGAAGCAACTATGACATTTAAAGATGAATTAACTCACGTGCTAAATTCACCATCTAATTTGTATTCTTTCTCAAACATGCTTCCTAAATATACAAATTAATTCACGTGGTCTATCACTGTGTTATTTAGACTGGTCTTGCAAAGTTATGGTTTTTGAGACTAGTTTAAATGACACAAAGATAGAACAGACGAATGGATTTGTATATTTAGGAAGCAAGTTTGACAGAGAAAACAAATCAGATAGTAAAATCAGTTTGAGAGTGAATTCATCTTTGAATCTCATAGCTGCTTTACGTGGATTTCGCAGGAACGATGGGTATCTTCACAAACGTCCAGAATGGCTGTGTATGAAAGTGTAATTGCACCTACTCTGATGTACGGCAGTGAAACCTGGGTACTGCAAAAGGGACATAGGGGTTGTTTGTGTGCTGGAGAGGTGCGTTACTTACTGGGGGCTTGTCGCAAAACACGTTCTGATGATGTGAAAAACGAATATGTGTTGGAGATGTATAACGTGAAGCAAAATGTAGTTAGTAAGGTGAAGGCAAGTAGTCCTAGGTAAATATACGATGTTATCGCTCTGTCCACGTTATTTTTATAAACACCGAATAGCAACTGAAAAATTGTACATCCGACACCGCTGGGATTGAACCCCAGTTCTCTCGATAACTAGCCAAGTGCGTTCGCTTTACGATACGGCGACAACAATATACAGCGCTATTCGTGGTTTATAAGTCAGCATCGGACTACAAATCCATATTGATGGGTTCAGCAACTGATGTGTCGCCATCTAGTGGCATTCAACAAAAAAAGAAAGGCTACTCATAAGCCCTTCATCTCCACTAGGGATCCGTAGCGTAAATCGAACGCACTCGGCTAGTTATCGAGAGATCTGGGATTCCATCCCAGCAGTGTCGGATGTACAATTTTTCAGTTGCTATTATTTTTTTTATAAAAATAACGTCGACAGAGCGATGGCATCGTATATTTACATTATCTCCACGTATTTAAAATATATTCACTATTCCCAGGTAGTTTGGCCATGTTCAAAAAAATAGAAGAAGGCCAAGGAAATCATGGGAAGACTAGAATCAGGAATTTATGCATGAGGAAAAGATAATGGGTTTGAAGAACAAAAAGGCTTGTGCGAGAAATGGGATGAATGTCAGTGAAGCTCGAGCTTTGTGCCGAAATCGATGTAAGTGGAGATGTTTGGTATCTTAGCAGTAAATAAAATCTAGTTCCATCAGCTTGAAACTTCAACTGTAATATGGCAGGTGAGTTTTCTTTGAGGTGCTAACATTTGAATCTCAAAGAACAGCTTAGTGACAAAAACAAATAAACGGATTATCTGCGCTGTTAAGATGCGCGGTACAGCTGCAAACGGTATAAAAGCAAACCTGCAGCTGACCGCGATCATATCGCACTGTGAGGTTGAGTGAAAATGTCGCTGAACTGACTTTGAGAAAAGAAAGATTGTTGGAGGTTAAATTGGTGGGTTGTCCATAAGAGAAACCGAGAGGCGTTTAAACATACCTAAGTCAACTGTTTTGGATGTACTGAATAAGTGGAAGACACATGGCGTACCGGAAGCAGCAAGACGTACCGGCAGAGCTAAAGAAATCAGTGATAGAGGACGTCGAAGCCTCAGGGGAGTCGTTACAGCTAATTGACGGAGTACTGCACAAGACCTCAGTGTGAGTAAAAATGCTGGAACCTCGGTATGTACGCGTAGCATTCGCAGATAACTTCATTCCATGGGTAACCGTGGTCGTGCGGCTGCTTATAAGCCTTTCATCATCACTCGGAATGTTACTCGTCGTTTAGTATGGGGTGAAGAACTGATAAATCGAGATACACGATCCATCAGTCTGATGACCATGTGGGTATGGCGGCAGCCGAGAGAACCCTATTTATCACAGACTGTTCCTACGGTCAAGTTTAGAGCTTGCAGTGTACTCGTGGTGTTTTTCGTGGTATGGTCCCGGCCCATTGGTTATAATAGATAAACCTGTTAACCAGCACGTCTGCCTCGGTATTCTGTACAATTATGCCCAACCAACTCTGTGGTAATATTATGAAACCGAGCCTTGTTGGTATCAGAGGATAATGCACCGAACCATAAAGCAAGAACTGTTGCGGCGTGGTTTGACGATAATTGCGTATCGTGTGTGGACTTGCCAGCACATAGCCCTGATCTCAATCCCATAGAGCTCCTATGTAAATAATTAGAGCGCCGCATAAGAAGTTTGGAACCAAGGACTACTACTAAGCAACACATAGCGACAGGATTGTGTACTGAATGGCAGCGCTTACCTACCGCTGTATTCCGAAACCTTGTCGAAAGCATGTCTCGAAGGGTCAGAGCATGCATTAAGGCCAAAGATGGACCGACACCGTTCTCATGTATGTCAATAAATGCTATGTTGTGTTTTCCTTCTAGGTGTCCGGTGACTTTTATCAATATAGTGTATATGTACAAGAACCCTTGAAGTTGCATTGCTCTGACATGAAATACACTGTACGTAAGTTGAGGAAATGTTTTTCTTTTTTACCTCAGAAACAAAATACTACGTACATCTACCATTCCCGAAGCAATTAATGTATGTAATTTCTTCCCAAAAATGAAGAAATCTAAATGATATATAATTTATAAAAACAGAAATGTGGAAATAACTACCTCATACATATCACACAGCTGTGCGAAGCTTTCAGGGCGCATTCATACAAGTACAGGTTTATCACAGGTATGAACAGTTTAAGTTTATTTAAATGTACTCACAGCGGCCGCTGAATTAGAAATCTTTATGCAGATGGACGTAAACGTCGCTTACAAAGCGCATATGCGTAAAACGTGTTCACGGCATCACCACGTATCCTAGGCAACTATTTAAGACTGCTGCTCCTCGGTAATCATCAGTAGTGTTGATCTCAATGGGAAAACATACGATCTTTCGGAGTTCTATAAAGAATTTCATGACAGATGATGGCTGGAGACACGATTTTAAAAGTCACAGAGCTTACTCGTTTCTCAAAAGGAGAGATATCCGGATCTTTACTCAGTGAAAAAAATAGCGCACATTGCTTGAATAAGAGGTATACTTATCGCGCGGCGGCAATTTGTCAGAAACGAGACCACCGTCTCAGTTGAGGAGGCTTGTACGGAGAAACAGAACTTCCTGAGTTCAGCACGTGACTGAAGAATTCAACGAAGGCCGTTCGCGACCGATATTCCAGCGAACTAAACGCAGGAAATTGAAGAGGATCGGTATCGGCAGGCGTATGCCTATACGGAAACCACTGATTTCTGCGCAGGAACGTCTCGACAGGATACTAGAAGACTGGAAAGAAAGTATGCGGTCCGACGAGTCGCGGTACACTTTGTTTTGTACCGACGGTACGCAGAGATGGACGAAAGTCCCATGAAGCTATGGGATCAGCTTGTCTTGTAAATGGAATTCCAGGTTCTGACTGGGTTCTCGAGGTTGTGTCATGTTGTGGGGGCACATTCTGTTGGTACGGAACAAGTCTTCTGCTATGTTTGGAAGTCCGGAATGTCCTCCAAGGATTATCTGAACATTGTTGCCGATCAAATCCATCTTGCAATGTTGACATTGTATCCAGGAGGTGACGGCTGTCTCATGGACGATAATGCTATTCTCCGTCGAGCAAGATCTCTTCAGCTGTAGTCCATCAAGCGCCACAGCGACTTCCACCACATTCTCGGGCCAATGCAAAGCCCGTATCTCAGCCCCACTCAGAATGTTTGAGACATGATATAAAAACACATTCGAGAGCAAAGCTCTCTTCCGTTGAGACTGAGTCATTTAAAGTACTGTCTGGTGGACCCTTGGTTTGTAGTTGATATACACTGCTGGCCTCCCAAAATGCAACACCAAGAAGGACACGAGATAGCAAAGCCAGATTTACTGGACACATAAAAACAGATACAAAGATGAAACGATTGAGCTTACATGCCCGTGCGATTTGAGGGAACACGCAGACATCAATAGTTCGTGTGGCCCCCATGGCTGGCAATAACGGCCGCTAAACGCCGCGGCATCGAACGAAAGAGGCTTTGGATGTGGACTTGGGATATGTCGGTCCAGGCTGCTTCCACACGTTGCCACAGTTGATCAGGCGTAGCCGCTGGTGGTGCTTGCCGGACCACTCGGTTGCCGATTAGCGACCAGACGTGTTCGATGGGCGATATATCGGAAGAACAGACGGGCCACGGCAGCAGTGACACCTGGTAGGCCGTGAAGAATTGTTGCACGATGCATGCCACGTGCAGGCGCGCATTTTCCTGTTGAAACGTGGCCGCTGGCAGGTCCTGCAGGCTCCAAAACGTCAGAGATGTAGCGGTGGCTGGTGAATGTACTAACGATGCGTATCGGAGGGGTGCGGGTGTCATATCCAATTGCGCCCCAAACCATAACGCCAGGCGACGGACCGGTATGGCGATGCATAATGCAGGCGTCATACAGTCTCTCGCCACGGTGCCGCCACACGCGGATCCGACCATCGTGGTGTTGCAGGCAAAAGAAGGATTCGTTGGAGAAGACAATGTCGTGACATTCCGTAGTCCAGGTGCGGTACTCAACGGCCCACTGCTCCGCACTCGCCGGTGGTGTAACGTCAATGGTGATCGGAGCAATGGGCGCCGTGCAACAAGTCCCCGCTCCTGCAGACGACGTCGAACGGTACGTGATGATACAGGTTGTTGCGCAACACACCCTTAATTCCTGCGCTAACGTTCGTGATATGGCGGTGCGAGCCGTCAATGCCCGCCGCACAACATGCCGGTCCCTTTCGTTCGGTGGTATGCCGCGTCAGCGGCAATCACTCACGTTCGTCCGTCTGTCCCTCCTGCACCCACCGAATCCATACTCTCCTCACTGTGGCTGGATGTCGTCCCACATGGGCGCCGATGTCTCGGTACGATAAACCGCTGTCGCGATAAGCCACTATTCGTTCTCTGCCGAACTCCGAAACGTGCTGGAATGACTGCCGTATTCTGCGAGGAGGAGTCAGGATTTTTCCCACGCACAGGTCCGGCAGCAAAACGCACTTACACTACTTACACCCCGCCTTCTGTGCACCCTCCTTATAGTGCTTCTCGGTGGCGTGCCGGGCGCACATGATTTGGATATGCCCTGCGCTGCTAATCGTTTGCATGTCCTCTCGTGGGCGACACATGCTGCTAATTTCAGGCCAATCGGATGCTTCCTTCTTGATGTTGCATTTTTTGTGGCCAGCAGTGTATATGCTCAGCAACACCTTGTGGAATCTATACCAAACCACATACGTGCTGTACTTCGTGCTTAGGTAAGGTCCAAGAAGGTATTAAATAAAAGTTTCTAATTCAAAGGCCGGTATGTGTGCCTTTGGTTAACCAAATGATTGGGTAATGTTCTTGAATAGGTGCTTTACATAAAAATCACTTTGTAAACAATGTACCAAACGCTCAAGTATAAAGAATCAGCAAGCCACATAAATTAGTGCACCCGGTAATCTCTTATACTTCGCGGCATCAAGATAATTCCATGCTAGAATACACTGAAGTGCCAGAAAAACTGGTACAGACGAGCTTATGCAATATACATAGCAACGTCACCTATGCGTGTTCTCGGTTGCGTCCGCCAGTGCGTATATAAAGCAATAGACCTCCTTTCCAGCTGTTAGAGCTGTTTTCGGTATGAGAATGGCAAGTAATAACGATATAAGTGCTTTTCAACGCAGTGCAATAGTTGGTGCTCGTGAGATGGGCCATAGTATTTCGGAGGTAGAAACGAAGTTCGGATTTTCACGGGAGACCATTGCAAGGGTGTACCGTGACTACAAGAATTACGGCAAAACCTCCAACCTACGATACCAGTGTGGCCGTAAAAAGACATTGGGTGAACGTGACCATCGTCGGCTGTCAAGAATCGTTTAACGCGATAGGCGTGGAACACTCTCGCAGGTATCATCGGAATTTAATACTGGAGCCTCAACAAGCATCAGCGTCCGGACTATGCAACGTACCTTGTGCGATATGGACTTTGGGAGCCGACGCCTAACTCTAGTCCCCTTGATGGGTGCACGACACAGATCTGTGCGCCTCGCTTGGGCACGGCAACACCACCACTGAACACTTGATGACTGGAAACAAGTAGCCTGGTCTGACGAGTCGCGTTTTCAACTGTATCGGGCAGATGGAAGGATTCGTGTGTGGCGCAAACCCCATGAAACCACGGATCCCGCCTGTCAACAGGAAACTGTACCGGCTAGTGGGGGGGGGGGGGAGGTCCGTAATTTTATGGGGTGTGTTTAGCTGGACTCCGGTACGTCTGCATACATATGTGACCGGCCAACGCTATGTGCGCATCCTTTCTGACGAGGTACACCCGTTCATGTCCTGCATTCATGCTGATGGGTTGGGCCTATTCCAACAGGACAATGCACCTCCACACAAGTGTCGGGACGGCACATTATGGTTAGAGGAGCATTCATCTGAGTTTGGGGTGTTGCCATTCCCACCCAAGTCCCCAGATCTGAACGTGATAGAACACATTTGGGATGCCATGCAACGCGCTATCTAACACAGGAATCCGTGACTTCGGAATACACCCGAATTGTGGAACGCTTTGCAGGAAGTATGTTGTGTATTGCCTACAGCATATTTCCAGAAGTTAATGGAATCCATACCTCGTCGTATTTTTGCAGTCCTGCACTCCCGTGGGGGACCTACCAAGTATTAAACTGGTTTACAAGTTTTTCTGGCACTTCAGTGTATAATCTCGCTGGTTTAAATGCGGACAATAAAATCAATACAGTTACATTGTTTCGTCAATCACATATTTTTCAGCAGCTAAACCAAAATCCATCTCTCCAGCTGTCAGCTTTCAACTCTATCAAATATCTCTGTACATATTTAATTCAGAAATTCTATGTTGCTCTGATTCAGTTTTAGTGTTGTCGAATTGTAAAAGCTATTCGGTGAGGTAATGTGCTATTCAGTGAGAAGGCGATCAATCAAAAAAACAATTAAACGTGCATACAAAAACGAAAAAACTCAGAAGCAAGGTTATTTAGATGGTCACACAGGAATTTTTACGCAATAAAAATATCGTCAGAATGTAGATTATAAATTATTTTAGTTTCGTTGCTGACTCTGTTTCAATTATCAGAATCCGTAATTCCCTAATATACAGCTTCTTGTGGTAAATCTTAAACAAGATTAAATAAGAAACCAATTTGAGATTCCTCATGAAATGTCCACAGCCACTAGATACCAATTAAAACCAACAGTTAAACTAACATGGCATTTGACAGACTGCAGAATGCGGCTGCACAGCCATGTGGCGACGCAGATCCTTCATTTTTTGGGCAATATTATTTTCACGAACATGCAACGAAGCTGCAAGTCGGTATCATGACAAAGGGTCTTTATTTGGGGTCAGAGCATCACCTGAAATGGAAACATTGGGTTGCACATAAAATGCCGAAATTATCCTCCAGCTGCTTAATGGTTTCTGTAATTTCAGTCACTTTCGATTCCAGATGGCACACTTGCTCAGTCCTGGACTTCAAGAAACTCTCGCATTCCTGTAATTTGTTGTACAGCTGCAAATTAATCAACTTAATGTCTTCTAGCTGTCTTCTCATAGAAATGATACTGTCATGCTTTTCATGAATATCCTTCTCTAAAAGTTTCATGGCCAATTCTGCTTCTTCTCTCGAGTTCCTGCTCACTTTCCTGTCATTTCCTCTTGGTGTTTCTTTTATGTCATGATACATGCTATCTTGTCCAACTTTCGTGTTTTGGTATGTTTCCTTTTCAGCACTCATATCTGCTTTCGCCTCTTCGTGCTTTTTCATCTGAAAGACGATCACACAGTATCCTCAACTGGACATTTTCATCTTGAAGCGAAATAACTTGTTTTTTTTTTAAATGTCTAAGTCTTCCTTCACCAGAGCATGTGTTGTCTGCAGTTGCTCGACTTTCTGTTGCAGACTCGTAACCGTAGCAATCACGTGCCTATTGAATTCTTCAATGTAGTTCCTTTGATCAAGAACAGCTGTGAAGTTACTAGACTCTACTCCTTCTGGAGCTTGTGCATCAACATTTGAGTCTCGCAAGTACAGGCTAAAATCAATGATACCTTGCTGGTAAACCAAATGTTCTGTCTTTACGCATAAATTGCAATCAATCACATTAAGCCCAACAGGGAGTCCTCCAATAATCACAGCTTTTTTTCTGACATTATCAGCGCATCTCTTTCATAAAACTCAATTAGTTTTATGAAAGACATGCGCTGATGATGAGACTGTCTGATGCCCTGATGATGAGATAAAATAGACTGTCTGACTATTTTCGTAAAATGATACCTCTTCGATCTATAATTTTACGAAAATAGTCAGACAGTCTCTTTTGCATAAGAGCTAATTCAGGCCGTGCTCTGGCTCTACCTACATGAGTCTTTAGGGTTGGAAGTTCTCGAACACTAGATGTAATATCAGCGGCTTCAGGCATGAATTTTTCTACAGAACAAAGAACACTCCACAGTTCTTTTTTCGGTCCAAGTAGGAGTTTTTTTGGCTTCAATGCATAACTCATAACATGCTCCAAGAGAATGAACAAGTTAGTAAAAACATGCAATGCATTGATTATAATACGCTTTACAACATAACAGAAATCATTACTCAAATTGTTACTCCAGTTATGAGGATAATGGCTGTGGAATAACTTTCGCTCTTGTGCCCTGACCTGTGATCCCATTTCAATGATATTCAACAGAACCGGTTCCTAAAATAACATGATCAAATTTTGTCGCAATAGAAGAATTTTTACATAAGTTATAATGCACAAGGGCTATGGAATAAATTCCGCTCCTGTGTCCTGACCTTTGACCCCATTTCGCCCATTTTCAAAAGGGTTTGTCCTCAGGTGATCCCCTACCACATACTAAACTTTCATCGAAATCGAACCTTTTTTACGTTAGTTATGACGCATAAGAGCAGTGGAATGGATCCCGCTGCTATGTCCTGACCTTTGACCCCATTTCGTTCACTTCAATAGGGTTCCTTCCCAGGTGGTCCCCAACTACATACTAAAATTTCATCGAAATCGAACGATTGTTACGCGAGTTATCGTGCAGACGGGCATACGCACACAACGCGTGACGTAATGAGGAAGATGGGAATCGCGACCATCTGCTCGAAAGAGTGTGACGTCATAAAACTTTAATATGACCCACACACAACGCGTGACGTAATGAGACAGATGGCGTGACTGCGTGCCAACATCTCAATCTCGAGCTTGTGACGTCATAAGATTTCTAAGCATGGGTAACGTTAATGGAACGACGCCATGACACTGAAAACGTGGTAATTCGGGGTGGTTATTTAACCCACTAAACGAATTTATCTAAAGTCGAGATCAAGCTAAATCGATTTCTAGTACCAGAAAACGGTAGGTTAACGACTTTCCTCAAAATCTTTAGAGCCGTTTTCAAAATAAAATTTTCATAGATACAAGAATTGCTCCTTTAAGGTGGACGTCAAGTAATTTTGCTTCCTATACTTCCAATGGAAAAACTTCTGTACACATTTTCTGGAAAATTAATGCATTCCCAAAGATGAAAATTTGAAGATCGATTAAAATAGCTTCAGTTTATAACTTGGAATACTTAATATTTTCTAAAACATAACCATAATTATGCAATCCAACATTTATTTGTCTACTGACGTCATGAAAGTACAGGTCACGCCATCTTTTTTCTGGTTTCAACACCACCAAAGGAAACGTTATTGTTTTTTAATATAATTACGGTTATGTTTTAGAAAATGTTATGTATTCCAGGTTATAATATGAAGTTATTTTAATCGATGTTCAAATTTCCATTCTTTGGGACCCACTAATTGTGAAGGAAATGTGTAGAAAAGTTTTTCCATTGGAAATATAGGAAGCAAAATTACTTGTCGTCCACCTTAATAGTATGGGATAAGGGCGATGGAATGGATCCCGATCCTATGTCCTGACCTTTGACCCCATTTGTCCCATTTTCAATAGGGTTCCTCTCCAGGTGGTCCCATACGACATACTAAAAAGCCATTGAAATTGAAACATGTTTACGCACCTTATGACGCATAAGGGCAATGGAATGCATCCCGCTTGTATGTCCTGACCTTTAACCCCACTTTTCCCCCTTTTTCCCTAGGGTTCGTCCCCAGGTGGTCCCCTACTACATACTAAAATGTCATTGAAATTGAACCATATTTACGCACGTTATGACGCATAAGGGCAATGGAATGCATCCCGCTCCTATGTCTTGACCTTTGACCCCATTTGTCCAATTTTCAATAAATTTCGTCGCCAGATGGTCCCTTACCACACCTACCACGTGCTAAAATTTCATCGAAATCGAACTGTTTTTACGTGAGTTATCGTGCCGACAGACGGACGGGCGGGCGGACGAACGGACGGACGGAAAAAGCTGGGGCATATACGCTTCTTCAAGCTACGGTTGGAAAGCGTAAAAAAGTGCTGCAGGGGAAACATGAGCAAAATCTAGCTTGCTGCCATATTTCAAGGAAGACTCAATTAATTCCTTAACATTTAAAAGATTAGATCTCTCAATAAACTTGTAACATTTAAAAGATTAGATCTCTCAATAGCAACAGGATCTTTTTTGTGAAACTGCTTTTTGGACTTGGGTTCCGCCGAAACTAGAAGCACAGGCTATCTATCTTCCTTGTTTCTAGTCACAGGGCAATCACCACTACCTCCGTTGTCGTTTTCCATTTCCTTTCAACAACGTCAGGATAACATACGGATTTATGATGAAAAAAATAAGAACGCTCTACGTATTCATCAAAGGATATTACTATGAGCTGAGCCTTACGTCTTCTAGATTTCCCGAAAGCAGTAAGGGATAAAGCCTGATTTCTATTATTCTCCCAGAGTCCGGATTGGGAGGAAAGGCGATTATCCTCGCAGATGGGGTAGTTGTTGCTCAGCTGTTCTTTGTACTTTTCCTTCAAGCTTGGAGCATAATTCAGTCTAGGACGAGAACGAAATTATCGGGCAGAAGCAATAATCATTCCCGCTGAGGCATTACCGAGTGAGTATGTATATGATAGGACTCGTTTGCGAATTGAAGTTAAAGATATCATTAAAAAAAGAATGATGACACCGAATTTTCTGTTGCACGTAATTTAAATTATTTCCAACGTGAATAATATTCATCGCAGTTGTTCGTGGTCAACGAAACTGGTTAGTAAAAAAATCAAACACATTTCTACAATCGATAAAAATTCCAGAAATAGAAACAGCTACTTTCTCGTACTTTCACCAGAGGCTAAGAAGTTTGTTACGAAAATTAGCAAAAAGTTTCTCATAGCAGAAGGAAGATATCAGAGACAAAAGGATTTTCAAATCGAATAGTTAAAAAAGAAATATAGATATAAACATGATCTACGCCTTCTCGCGAAATAATTTCACGTAATGGAAAGCTGAAAATATGAGGAAAGCATTCTTCATATCTAAGGAAGCAGAATTTTCCAAATACGTCTCCCGGAAGCAGGGACAGCGAAAAAAGTTTTGACATTGACGCTTCCTAGCGGAAAAGGTATGCATTAATTAAAGAGGATAATATTTCCATCTTTATTGCAGCTAATGGCATATAGTAAGAAAAGAAATTTTTAATAGTTTTTTTAGAAGCAGAGATAGAGCTGCAAGCAGGAGTACATAAAAACACCACTTAGCGACAGAACTGTGAATTTCAGCTCAGCTCATATGTAGAGGATTTCAAAAGGGGAGTGTGACCCCATGTCTTAAACAGCCCTTAGAAATAGGAAACTAGGAGATTTGGGATAGAGTGCCCGATAGGAAAGTGACACGGAAGTGAGGTAGAAAGGGGAAGAAAGACGCCCTTACTTATTACCGGGGGGCCAGTACCCGGGGCCCGACGGCTTAACGTGCCCATCCGACGCACGGCGGATATTTAGTGGTTCGAACGTTCGTACCTGCCTGAGATTGAACCCGAGGTCTTCTCCACGACAGTCACGAACGCTGACCACTAGGCCATCCGTGGCCCTTGAACTTTGAACTTAAAAAACTCCTCAAATGTAAACCTAAATTGTTCCACAAGGCAAATGGTATCAATTTTAAAATAATTTCTTAAATCGGACATTCAGCAGCACAGATACAGGCAGAAAAATAGACTAAACATTTACGTCCTCTAGCGGCGAAATTGCGCATTATGTTGGGAAACAAATGCACGAAAAATGTTTTCGTGTATTTGCTTCCCAAAATAATGAAAAATGTTACCGAAAAAGAACTTTTTCAATCGGCTGTTTAGTCCCGCAGGTATTACTGCTGTAAATGCAGTGGGAACTTACGCCCACTTGTGGCACACTTCTCCGTTAAGAAAAATTTGAAATTATAAGAGGAGCATTTCACTCCGAAAACTACCTCTGATAAAGAAAGAGTTTTTCAAATCGGATTCTTACAAGCAGTGATACCTGCAAAAATTAGAGATACTCGATGAGTCAAAAAACGCAGGGCACTCTTGTATTTCAGAAACGGGAGGGAAAATGAAATATCTGTGAATACCCCAGCAAAGAATTGGTGAGGGGACCTATCTTTTATGCTATTTCCGGAACATGGCCCGCCATCATGAAATCCGAAATATTGGATCAAGGTTAATATTTTCAAAAGGTAAGGGGTCATATTGCATATCAAACAAGACCAGAATTTTCTCAGAAATTCATTGCTGTAATCAGATTTGACATATGTGCTGTGGTTCACAAGTAATCAACACAGAAAGTTCAAATAACAACCTCTAAAGTACCATGTGATGCGCAGCTATTTGATATGTTCAGTGTGTTGTCCCTGTTACTGAACACTGAGATGAAGACACTTGATCCAGCCGTTATGCACACGCACGGGAATATCTGGAGAAATGCGGTTACAGGCCTCCAGGATGCGTTGCTGAAGATGTTCGCGGATTTTCTCGGCATACACCTAGTGTTTCATATAACCCCAAAGATAAAAGTCAAGTTGTATGAGGTCGGTAAATCTGGGAGGCCATTTCACAAAGACTACCCAGGCCTGTGGAATGGCCACATGCCGGGGTAGTCCTGAGTAATGATCCCCCAGACCCACCACCACCCTAAAATGTACGGGCACTAGAGGACCTGCTGTTGGAATTATGGTACTATATACCCCAGGATAGCTGTCGCCACCTCATCGAATTAATACTTTGCCGAATGGCTGCTATTTGTGAACTAAAGGGGGTCTTACAGTTATTAAGTAGGTGGTCATAATGTAATGGCTCCATACTCTCGTCGCTTCTATACTCTCTATCCGTTATTGCGACGTTGAGACAAAAGCGATATAAGTTTCTGAATACGACATATTTCGGTCAGTGCACATGCAAAATGTTGAATAGTTCGCACAGGAGTCACTTAAGTGGGTAAAAGAGAAAAGGGCGCTGTAGCCGGCATATGCTTGAAGGAAAATCTGAATGTGAAGGCTTAAACGTACGAACGTGTAATTTACGTTATGTCTCAGAGATATCAACTACATGATTTCACACGGAGAAGAATTATATTTGAATTTGAATTTAATGAAAATTCTGCCACACAACACACCACATCTATATTTAACAAAACACAAACATCAAGAAGTGTCATATGTACTAAACTAAATTTAAATTTTAACACAATATAAACACAATGGAATAAGAACATGAAATCACAGTAATATCACAGAGTTCAATATAAATTAATAACATTTAGTACTAATTATTTAATCCAAGAGAAAACAGAGGCTTAACCACCTCAAATATATATCGCATAATAATCATAAACATACAAGCACTAATCCCGTTTACAATTGACCAAAAAACATCGATACAATGTAATTCATTAAAAAAAATAACGTAATGTACTATGTAACCGTAGCATAGAGCTAGGGAAAAAGGCTTAAATTTAAGCCTGAAGAGCCCATCGATCTCCAAGGTAGATGTGTCAGGTCAAAACGATAAAAATAGCAACATTAAAAATACGACCGGTGTTGAGCATACCGCGAAAGAAAGAACGCAGGAACTCAAACAAACAACAAAAACTCTCGTAGCAGTTTTTTAAATACCCCAGAGTCCACAATTTCCCTGATGTATAACGGCAGTCTGTTCCACTCACGGGGTCCAGCTGCAATAATACTGTTATGCAGCAATCTAGTGCGCGCCCTAGGAACCACGAAACTCGCATGACCTCGAGTATAGTGTGATTGGGAGAAATGCTGTAATTGCAATAGTTCAAGATACCATATATAAGTTTCTGAATACGACATATGGAATCTGGAAGCACGGCGCCGAGAAAGTAATGTTGCGAGGAAGTTTGGAATCGCGCATAGTGTGGCATCCAGGCTTTGGGTAGCGTTTCAAACTAATAGAATGTGTCCCAGACATGTGCAAGTTCTCCCTCTCTTTACTACTACGCATGAAAGCAGTTTTTAATTGTAATAGAAAAACGTAATCACCGCACCACGGCAGGCCTGTCGCCTCCATTCCAGCATGGGAACGCGGCTATCCCGACAGACTGTGACAAGACGCCTGTGATATATAGAGCAATATGCCCGAAGGCCTGGACTTTGATGTATCCAGAGCTCAACGTAGAGCACGCTTTCACTGGTGTATCTACAGAAATTGGGCACATCATCAATGGGCCAATGTACTTTTCACAGATGAGAGTCGTTCCAGTCTGTCCTCGGATTATAGAGGTCAGTTATCTGGCGTGAAGGTGGAACAGCTTACCAGCGTGAGAATGTGGAAGAGAGGAATAGACACGGTGGTGCCGAGATCGTTATGTGAGACGACATCATGATTAATGGACGAACCGAGCTACAGGTGCTTGAAAATGAGACTATGATGGGCGAACCATTTTAGGACGAAGTTCTTCTACGTCATGTACGAATATTCCGTGGTGCTGTAGATGAATAATTTCTGTTCGTGGTTGACAAAGCGACATCTGATCGTGCGAGTGCAGTGCAGACACTTCTATAAACCGAGGATATTCATCGCGTCGACCAGACAGCACGCTCCCCAGACCTGAACCCCATTGAACGCATCTGGGACGCACTGGGGAGATGCATTGATGCTCGACAGCCCCCCTCAAAAAAACAAGCAGGGCCTCTTCTGTGCTGTGAGGGAGTAGTAGGCCAATTTGCCTCAGGAGGGACTGGACGACTTGGCGTTCAGCATGCCATGACGTTGTGAGAGCTGCATCGCAGTTCAGGTTGGACATACTCCACTCTGAAATGTCTCTCCGCCTGGTTATCGGTAAGCACTGTGCAACCATTCTGCACCTATCTTCGGAAGTTTGTAATTTTTTCGTAAACACTGATTACAGTGAACGTTGTGATTCATTCAGCGAAGCGAGGCCGAAGGCGGAGCGGAGTTCTCTTTCAGAGACTGAAGACAATTAATTGTTCGGCCATAGGTACGAGATGAAACATCCGATCACCGCCATTTTTTGCATGCGATTGGACACCTTCCATGGTCAGGTGTTGACGTCTTCTGATTCCCGAAATTCCGTGTCATTGAGGAATTATCGTCCCAAAACCTGCATTTTTAGGGGGCGTTCCGGGTTTTGAGAAGGGGTCGTTTGTAACCTATGTCCTCCAAAGATCTTCAGCCGATCGCTGTCACACTTGCCACAGAGAAAGGGAAGGACATGGTGAGTGACATGGGGTTGGTATCATGGTGATTGGTCGTGTCGTATAAAAATAACGAGCATTAGAAAACTGACCAATTTTAATAATAACTGAAAAAATCCGCTCTCTATTCGAGACTCAGGACAATCAGTTGTTCGGGAATAGCTACGACATGACACATCCGATCAATGTGATTTTTGGCATAGGATTGGACATGGTCCATGGTCAGGTTTTGACGCCTTCCGATTCCCGAAATTCTGTGTCATTGAGGAATTTCAATTAAAACTAGATGACCTTTGACTTGAACCGTTTCACGAAAGTCGGCTCACTAACATTAATTTAAAAAAAATGGTTTGATTTCAAAAACGAAGAAATGGAAAGACTGCGCCTGTTAGCTCAACTCTTGCTTACTCTATAATAATAACAGGACGTTTGTGTATGTGTATATGTGTCTGTCTTTCGCGATACAAAATGAAAAAGTGGTTCCTCATCCGACTGTGTCTTTCCGCTTTGTTTACATTGAACCTGATCACAACCAGCCTGAAGGAAAGTAGTACATGATAAATTTTAGGCATTTTGTTTTTAGAATAATTCGTACCTTTGTTCTGGAAGTCATAAATTTTACGCGTTCGTTTTTTTTAGAATTGTAATAATAGACGCCTTAAAGCGCTTAGATTTTGCCATAGCTTCGTTCAAAATTTGCCAACTGTAGCCGAGTTACAGTTGGCGGCTTGTCCTAGTTTATAAACAATTTGTTGTGTCTTTTCATGTGTTCGTATGCTGGCAATATAATTATTTCCTCATTCGGCTGCGGTCATATATTGATTTTCTTATACAGGTAAAAATGTAGTCCGTCCTTAGGTTTTGTACACCCGTGTATTTGAAATCTGCGTCCGAAGAAGATTAACATGTAAAATTGAAAGGAGAAAAAGGGATGGAATCACTGGATTAAAATGTTTGTTTAACTTTGCTATAGAAAGCTGTTACTGAGACTGAAACTTTAAATTCCGAAGACTGATGTTTAGGAAGTTTTACAAAGTTAAGCATTTCCAGAATGGAGACGCTGACGTGGAAGTTCGATGTCGGCGGAAAGGCTATAATTAGGAATGAAGAAATAAGAAGAGTAGTATCAGAGTAAATGTATCGTCAATCGCCATTACATCTCATTGTATTTTCAATCCATTACAGTCTGGTTTCTTTCGTTTGAAAGGACGTTCAAGAATCTTATCTCTTCGTGACATTGTTTACACAGTTCCACTACCTCATTGTAAGTCTTCTTATACTTTCTTATCTGGTTGCTGTATGTACATTGCACTGCTACACAGGTATCTTTCATCTCAGCGACTAATTCCGAATTCGTGACATTAGTGGCAGACACCCTAGAGTGATTTAAAATATCTTTACATCACATTACGGATCAGTGCTTTGATCTTCACACGCTGAGGCTCAGTCGTCTCGTTGAAACTACTCAATCGTTCATGTGAAGTAGCAAGTAAAGATCTGTCTTTGTAATAATTAATTATCCATAAATCATATTTTGCGACGATTAAGAGGCACCTTTGCGGTTTTTCGTTGAAAGTAATCTTTTCAATAATATGCTTTATCGCAAATACGAGACGAAAAAAATCTTTGCCAACATTCTTTGGACATCCATTGTTTCTAACATTTCGGAAATATAAAATGTTTTTTAAAACAATTTTTCCAGAAGATTATAAGAGTGCACGTATCGTTATGACTTTCTGAATATGAACTTTCTTCTAATCACGTCCATTCGAAAACTAGGAAATGTTCTATTTTATCTGTTGCGCTTGTCTTCATCTCTCCCTCTATTAAGTCTTCAGCATACGCTGATGTACACTGCTGGCCACCCAAAATGCAACACCAAGAAGGACACGAGATAGCAAAGCCAGATTTACTGGACACATAACAACAGATACAAAGATAAAACGATTGAGCTTACAGGCCCGTGCGACTTGCGGAACACGCAGACATCAATAGTTCGTGTGGCCCCCATGGCTGGCAATAACGGCCGCTACACGCCGCGGCATCGAACGAACGAGGATTTCAATGTGGGCTTGGGGTATGTCGGTCCAGGCTGCTTCCACACGTTGCCACAGTTCATCCGGCATAGACGCGGGTGGTGCTTGCCAGGCCACTCGGTTGCCGATCAGCGACCAGACGTGTTCGATGGGCAAAATATCGGGAGAACAGGCGGGCCACGGCAGCAGTAACACCTGGCGGGCCGTGAAGAATTGTTGCACGATGCGCTTGCAGCTGACAGCAATCATAGCGCACTGTGAGGTTGGGTAAAAATGTCATGGCGGGAAAGAACTGACTTTGAGAAAGGAAAGATTGTTGGGTGTTATATTAGTGGGTTGTCCGTAAGAGAAGCCGAGAAGCGTTTAAACATACCCAAGTCAACTGTTTTGGATGTACTGAATAAGTGGAAGGCATGGTGTGCCTGAAGCAGCAGAACGTACCGGCAGACCAAAGAAAATCAGCGATAGAGGACATTGAAGCCTCATGAGAATCGTTGCAGCTAATCGACGGAGTACTGCACAAGACCTCAGTGTACAGGTGAGTAAAAAGCCTGGAACCTCGGTATGTACAACTACCTTTCACAAAGAACTTCATTCCATGGGTTACCGTGGTCGTGCGGCTGCTCATAAGCCTTTCATCTCCACTCGGAATGCAACTCGTCGTTTAGCATGGCGTAAAGAACATTTATCGTGGACCGTAGATCAATGGAAATGTGTCCTATGGACTGATGAGTCCAGATACACGATCCATACACGATGGCCGTGTGTGGGTATGGAAGTAGCCGGGAGAAAGCTATTCCAGATACACAATCGGTACATGATGACAGTGTGTGGTTATGGCGGCAGCCGGGGAACGCTATTTACCACACTGTACTCTTCCTACGGTCAAGTTTGGAGCTGGCAGTGTACTCGTGCGGGGGTGTTTTTAGTAGTATGGTCCCGTCCCATTGGTTATCGTGGACAAGCTTGTTAACCAGCACGTCTACCTCGATATTCTGCCCAATTATGCCCTACGAACTCTGTGGCAATAGTATGGAGCCGAGACTTGTTGGTACCAGCAGGATAATGCACCGAGGCATAGAGCAAGGATTATTACGGTGTGGTTTGACGAGAACTCCGTATCGTGTATGGACTGGCCAGCGCAGAGCCCTGATCTTATTCTCATAGAGCACCTATGAGGTGATTTAGAGCGCCGCATAAGACATTTGGAACCAAGACCTACTACTAAGCAACAGTTAGCGACATTATTATGTACTAAATGGAAGCACATACCTATCTCTGTGTTCCTAAACCTTGTCGAAAGCATATCTCGAAGGGTCAGTGCATGCATTAAGGCCAAATTAGACGGACTCCGTACCAATGTATCGCAATAAATGCTATGTGGTGTTTCTCTTCTAGGTGTCCGGTGACTTTTGTCAATATAGTGCATCTTTTAACAGTGCAAAGTTTCTGCTTCCCAGAAAGACGTTTCGAAAAAAGCATCAACAATTGATCTCTCACTTGTATATCGCAAATTGTTCACTATCATGAAATACAGAGTGCCTACAAATGAAATATACAACTTTTGTATGCTATACGATAGAAAAAAAACTTACTTTAAACTTCAAAAAACGTGGCAAGTGTTAAAGTTTGTTTTGTCGGATGATTGATGGAGCCAGGCGTATCATTTAATGAAAAAACTGGTGAAACACGGAATACAACAGGTCCGGCTTCCCCAGTGCAAACAACGGAACACACGTGGAGACCTACTGACCTAAAAAACTTTGACAGTTATCATATGGCTTGTCATTAAAAGTGTGTTGTTATTTATTGTAGTTTTTTTAATAGCATTCTGAAGTTGTATACTTCATTTATAGACACCGTGTACACAGTACGTCAAAGAATTTTTAAGACTAGCGCTAGATTTCAGCCTACGGTGGCGCCACCAGTGTAATCGCGAATGCGTTATAAACCGTGACCACCTGCTTGCTTTCTGCCGAAAGTACTGCGCAATTGTTAAAGTAACTCACACGAAACGGCCGTTCATTAGAGAAGTAAATTTTTTTTCATGTTGATTTATTAAGATGGAACAAAGGGCTGCTATTAAATTTAACGGAAAACTTGGTAAAAGTGCCTCGGAAACGTACCAAGTGATGAAACAAGTTTACGGTGAGTTTTGTTTAAGTAGATCAAATGTTTTCCTGTGGCACAAACGTTTTTTGGACGGAAGAGATACGCTAGAAGACGATAAGCGTACCGGAAGACCAAGTTCATCTAGGACACCTGAGATTATTGAAAAAGTGCGTGATTTCGAGGCAAACAATCGATGTGCGTTACTAAGAATGATGGAAGAGTCTTTAAACATCAACAAAGAAGCGATTCGAACCATCCTGCATGAAGATTTGGGCAAAACAAAAGTCCGTGCTAAATTTGTTCCACACACGTTAACCAATGAACAAAAATCAAGGAGAAGTGCACATTGGAGAGACATCATTTCAGCCGCTGAAAATGGTCCAAACTTCTTAAAATCGATTGTTACTGGTGATGAAACATGGTGTTTTCAATATGATCCTAAATCAAAGCGACAAATGCGGAATGGAAGTCAAAAAACTCACCACAAGACAAAAAAACAAGAAAAGTTTAATCAAAAATCAAAACAATGCTCATTACATTCTTCGATAGTAAGGGTATTATCCACAAAGAATTTGTTCCAAGTAGACAAACAATTGCTGGTGAGTTCTATTTAAATGTTTTAAGGCGTTCAATGGGCAGAATTCGTCGCATTCGTCCAGAATATCGAGATGAAAACAGTTAGTGTTTGTTGCACGATAATACACCCAGTCCCACCTCACTTCTTGTTCGTAGATTTTTGGCGAAAAATAACGTCTGTGTGTTGAATCATCCAGCGTATTCGCCTGATATAGCCCCCTGCGACTTTTCTTTGTTCCCAAAACTTAAAATGACGTTAAAAGGGTGTTATTTTGATGATATTTCGACTATACAAACAGCTTCGACGCGTGCTTTGGAGGCAATTCCGCAAAGTGAACTGGAACAGGCATACGAATCATTTTTAAATCGCTGTAACAAGTGTATTGAAGCTGGGGGGACTTATTTTAAATAACAAACCAAAATAAATTATAATTTCTTGTTTCTATTTCATTTTACAGACCCAGTCTTAAAAATTCTTTGACGCACTGTGTATATCATACTAAAGGAAATTTTGGAACAAATGTTTTGATTTTCCCGCTTATATTTTAGGAAATTTTCAACAATTTGTTTTAAAACTCGTCATATAATAAGCCATTGTTAATTAAAACTTTTGTACTAAAGATGAGATGCATTTAAAACATCATGAATTTGTTCCTACCTATTGGGTGGTCACAAGAAATATCCTTTTCGTCAGGGTAGACAGCGTAGTGTTAAGTAGTGAATTATGGACAAGCAGGGTGCAACTGGTGGTAATACATAGAAAACCATGGGTAACACTTATTTTCGAATAGGAAGAGTGATTTATTGTAACACTAAAAAACCCGCCATTTTCTGCTTTAATTTCCAAATCCTTTGTTCTTCATTGTCTTCAGAATGTGAATTGATAAATTCCTAAAACAGAAAAAGAGAACATTTATAATAAATAATCTTATATTACAACATCTTAAAAGGAGAAAATCTGAATTGATAATATTTACTCAAAGGATGAACTACGTGTGACTGTTTCAACCCTCTAAGCGGCTGATAACTGAACCAAACGGCGCCGAAAAATTTCTGGTCTCACAAACAGAAATGTTCCATTAGCTGCCCCATTTTACGAAAGCTGTGGTGAAACAATTATTTTCCCCTCTCATCTCACAAGGGGATCTTCTAACGATCCCTTCAATGATTTCAATAATACTGCTTAAGTAGATAAGCTTGGTATGAACCTCTATTGAGCAAATAATACTGCTTATGTAGATAAGCTTGGTATGAACCTTTATTGAGCAAAGCGAGACAGCGCGTTTCTCAAACGTCTTTGAGAAAATCGAAATTAAATCGTTTTCCCGAAGGACGCATTCCCTCAAAGCTGAAATGAATTATACACGGTAGTATCAGAATACCATGACCACCCCCGGAATCACAGTGTACCTGCCCAAGTGCGTCACGGAGTGCACGTGACAAGGTAGAACACACGGAGATATAACCTGCCGCTCAGAACAGATAAGCCATAGTCCGTAACGTGAGCGTAATATGCAGAGGTAGTGATTTGACGGATGTTCAAAAAGGAATGATCACCGGCTACCGCGCCAAGGAAGGAAGCATCTCAGAAACAGCAGACTTCGTGGGCTATTCACGAGGTGCTGTAGTAAGAGTGTACCAAGAATGGACCGCTGGCATACCGAGTACCTCTAGACGTCATAACTGTGAAGCCCCAAAAGCCATCAACCCCAGAGAAGAACGTCGCTTCTGTCGATTGGTAAAGGGAAATTGACGCTCAACAGTGCAGCAATTGCACACGCAAATGAACGCTGAAGGGCCCAGGTACGTAGCCCCGATAACAGTAGAGTGAACCCTGTTACGCCTGGGCCTCCGGAGACGACGCGGCGTCAAGGAGTCCATGTTAACCCAGGGCCATCGGACTACCGTCATTGGACAGTGGGAGAGTGGCAAAAATGTTGCGTTCTCCCACGAATCGAGGTTTGTACTCCACAGAAGGGACGGGCGGTGACGGATACGGCGTAAGACACACCAGAAACAACTCGCAGACACGCTTGTCGTCAAAGTGCATGACGGCAGCGGCAGTGTGCATGCCCGGGTGATATTTTCTTGGTGTGACCTGGGACCGCTGGTACAACGGGATGGGTCGCTGAACGCCAATGGCTACCTGTACATCCTCGCTGACCCCATGAATCCCTTCATGTTAGACATTTACCCTTGTGGCGATGGTGTCTACCAACAGGACAATGCGCCGTACCAGGCCGCTAATGGTGTGCGTGACTGGTTCGAGGAACACGACAGCGGTGTCTCCCTTATTATTTGGCCAACGATATCGCCCGAACTCAATCCCATAGAGCACTTGTGGGACTTTTTGAGTCGAGAGGTTCGACGTGCCAACACACAATGATGTCATCTCCAGGACCTCCGTGCTATGCTGCAGTGCGAATTGGCACGTGTTCCTCGCGCAACCTTCCAAGGCTTCATTGCGTCCATGCCTGGCGGAACAACATGATAAAGGTTTGTTTCAATCGAAGCATTTTTACGTAAGTTATAACGCATAAGGACGATGGAATGGATCTAGCTCCGGTGTCCTGACCTTTAACCCCATTTCGCTCATTTTCAAAAGGGTTCGTTCCCAGTTAGGTCCTTACCACATACTACAATTTCATCGAAATCAAATCATTTTTACATAAGTTATAGCGCATAAGGGCAATGGAAAGCATCCGGCTCCTATGTCGTGACCTTTGACCCAATTTCGCCCATTTTCAATGGGGTTCGTACCCATGTGGTCTCCTACCACATACTAACATTTCATCGAAATCGAACAATTTTTGCGTGAGTTATTGTGCGAACAGGCAGACGGACGAAGCTGGAGCATATACGCTTCTTCAACCTACGGTTGGAAAGCGTAAAAAAACAATGTTTCGGATGTTTCAACAATCACTTATTAAAACATCGTTCTTGTTTCTATGTTCTAAAATTCCCTTTTTGAATTTCTTTAGGAAAACCCTGTCTACATAAAGAAATGAAAAAATCATTCTTCATTCGCTTAAACTGCGTTTCTGAATAATACAGTAGATTTCGGATAATTTGACCATCAGTTAATCAGAGCAGACGTTTATTTAGGATAATTCTTGAAGAACATCCCAAATTAGTTCTTTTGATAAAGCTTCGCATATATGGGATAGGGGCTTGATTGGGCCAAAATGTTACAGTGCCGATATACACCAATTAACCGAAATCTAGTGCACTTTCCAACATCCTTAAGATTAGTGAAAAAATAATTTTTGCAGAGAGCGGTAGCATCAAATTGTACTGGTGGTTATTCAACCTGACTCAAGAGATTAAACCTCGCAACTGATTAAAATCGTGGCATGCGTCAAAGCTTTCATGAGGACGGCAGCGCCAGCTAAAAATTTACATACTGCTATCCCATGACTTTTCACACTTCAGTGTATATGGATTTACCAGTGAGATATCTTATGTCAGTGGAATATATTGAACACATTTGAGCCAACAGTGAGTGAAACAATAAAAAAAAGAATTTACCAGTGAGATCTCTTATGTCAGTGGAATATATTGAACACATTTGAACGAACAATGAGTGAAACAATAAAAAAAAAGGATTTACGAGTGAGATCTCTTATGTCAGTGGAATATATGGATTTACCAGTGAGATCTCTTATGTCAATGGAAGATATGGATTTACCAGTGAGATCTCTTATGTCAGTGGAATATATGGATTTACCAGTGAGATCTCTTATGTCAGTGGAATATATTAAACACATTTGAACCAACAGTGAGTGAAACAATAAAAAAAAGGATTTACCAGTGAGATCTCTTATGTCAGTGGAATATATGGATTTACTAGTGAGATATGTTATGTCAGTGGAATATATTGAACACATTTGAACTAACAGTGAGTGAAACAATAAAAAAAGCTGTCGTTAAACAATAAGTGCTGATTCTTTGTACCTGACCATTGATATTCTTATTTAAATAGTTATTGCAGGCGTGAAGCGAACGTTCAACAACGTTCTTTACGAACATTAATTACTTGTTTAACCACTTAAGATACTGCTATCAAAGTTATAACCCTGCACTTCGGTATTACGACGTTCATCGAACTTTATTAACACAGCTTGCAGGCAAAATATTCATACGAAGAAACCAAGTTTAAAAAAATACGAATGTTTTACGATAAACTGGCCTTTAATTCCACCATTTTACACCCTGACATAACTGACATCAGGATTTCTTTTCTTTAAATGAAAAAAACAACACAGTAAGGTTTTATGCACTTAAATAACTTCTCCATAGAAGGTGAATACTTGTCTTTGAAGGCAATTATTCTTCAGTCGTAGCTTAGAGGCTTTTTTACTTAATCAACTGTAGTTACAAAGTTATAGGAGCGTTCGCAAAAGGAAAACGCATAGAAGAAAAAGGAAACTGAAAGAAATGAATTAACGCAACACAGTATAAGAATGAAATGAAAACATATGGCAATTTGCGAAGAAACTTGAAAACGAAACTCAACGCAAGAAAAAAAATTCAACAGTCGTGGACGCTAGTTAGGCTTTCAACATGCAAAGAAATATATTTTTCTTCTCATTGGTTTGCACTTTTTTTCCTTGTCTGTCTCACATTATTTTCAAGTTCTCTCCACTTCAGACAAAAATTATTCCGATAAACTGAGTCTGAAACGTTCATTGTTATCGAAGTTTTGTTTTCTGGAGCATCATACGAAATTGGCTTTTTAACAGAGCAATTAAGAAGAGATACGGGCGTCATTTGAATGGCAATTTAGAAATATGTTCCGTGCTCAAGAGGAACGCTCATCGTGGAAGTTCTTGCAGTTAAACGGTACAAACCTATATATTTGTTTCCCTAAATGCCACTCTCTTTCCAAAAGTTTCCCCCTCTTTTGAAGACTAGGAGAAACAATGCTTCGAGAATAAATTGATGACAGCGCTGATTGATACAATGATTCGAAGAAAATGTAAGGAAAACAAAAAAGCAGCTGCATTAGCCTCTTATTTTTAACCGCTTTTATTCCAACGTTTGCCATGGTGGAATGCTCATTACGGAATGTTGCAATGTCTCAACATTAAGAGAATTCATGGTAATTATCACAGCAATCAGACAGCTCTGAATTGACTGTTTCTCATGTGATATCAGTCGCATAAGAAAACTTGAAAATTTCATCGTCCTGAAGAAAATATCGAAACCACTTCTCCGTTCGAGAATGCTATCCGTTACACCATTCAGGACGACGAAGTTTCAAGTATCTGAGTGTTCAGAGCATTGGGATATTCTCCAATCGCATTCTTAATCGAAGCAAATTGTGCTGCCATCTAGCGTTGTTAAGAAAATCACCAGTCGTTCAGATATATAGTGTGAAAGAAATATTCGTCTCATAATACGTGCAAAATACCTTATGATAATTATCACAGAAACAGACAACTCTGAATTGACCGTATTCACTTTTTCTCACGTAATATCAATCACATCCGAAAACTTGAAAATTTCATCGCCCCGGAGCGGGAGTTGAACCCACATCTCCCGATTACCGTTCGAGCATGCTAACCGTTACACTACACAGGACGATAAAGTCCCAAGTATCTGAGTGTTAAGGTGGTTCCACCTAAAATCTCTGCCTTATGTTTCCAATTGTAAAACTTCTTTACATATTTTCTTCGCAATTAATGTATTCCCAAGGATGAAAATTTGCACATCGATAAAACTAACTTTGAGTTATAGCATGGGATACTTAATACTTGCTAAAAACATAACCATAATTAAGCAATCCAACATTTGTTTGTCTACTGACGTCATCAATGTACAGGTCGCGCCATCTGTTGACAGGTCTTACATACTCAAAGAAATTTGATTGATTTTTAATATAATTATGGTTATGTTCTAGCAAGTATTAAGTATCCCATGCCACAACTTAAAGTTAGTTTTATCGATGTGCAAATTTCCATCCTTCGGAATACATTAATTGCGAAGAAAATATGTAAAGAACTTTTACCGTTGGAAACATAAGGCAGAGATTTTAGGTGGAACTACCTTAACTTTCCTGATGTGATTGGTAGTACGTGCGAAACAGTAAATACAGTGAATTCAGAGTTGTCTGATTGCTGCGATAATTATCATGTCGTATTTTCCACATGTTATGAGAGGAATATTTCTTCTACACTATATAAAGAGAATAGGCTTAAAATATAAAAGTCAGCTGATCACTGTGTCACCCTCCTTGTCTACTAGACGGAGAAATTCGACTGCAAAATTCACAGTACAATACACATTCCAATATATCGTACAGTTTTATTGAGAAGTTTTTACACTGTTAAAAATCTTGTTGTAGGTTGTACTAAAATGTGGTGCTATATCAGCTGCCCCAATTTTGAGGCAAAGGTAAACCACTGTCCTAAAAGTGAAGCAAATAGTGTAGCACCACTTTTTAGTGCAAATAGTGTAGCGCAAAACATAGCGCAATGGTGATATTTGCACCATTGTGACTGGAAACCATAACATGGAGCAAAATTGCATCATGTTTTGGTGTGTTTCATGGGCCAGACAATTGTTTACCTTTGTCACAAAAGTGGTACAGCTAGTGTAGCACGTTTTTAGTGGAAGCAATTGCACAATGTATCTACTATTGGTAAAATCCTTTCCATGCGCAGTTTAAAAAGATGTTTTTGTTTTAAACGCAACTGTTCCGAGACATTTCCAGGCTAATTTTCGCTGGGATCTCCTGAAGCTTTTAGCAGAATGTTTTGTAATGCTGATGTTTTTTTACGCTTTCCAACCGTAGGTTGAAGAAGCGTAAATGCTCCAGCTTTGTCCGTCCGTCCGCACGATAACTCGCGTAAAAATGGTTCGATTTCGATGAAATTGTAGTACATGGTAGGGGACTATCTGGGAACGAACCCTATTTAAAATGGACGAAATGGGGTCAGAGGTCACGACATTGAAGCGGGATCCATTCCACTGCCCTTATGCGTCATAACTTGCTTAAATATGGTTCGATTTCAATGAAATTTTAGTATGTGCTAGGGCACCATCTGGGAACAAAAACTATTGAAAACGGATGAAGTGGGTTCTACGGTAAGGACATAGGAACGGGATGCGTACCATTGCCTTTTTGCGTCTAAACTTGCGTATAAATGGTTCGATTGCGATGAAATTTTAGTATGTGGCTGGGGACTACCTGGAGACGACTCCTATTGAAAATGGACGAAATGGTGCCAAAGGTCAGGACATAGGATAGGGATGCATTCCATCGCATTTTTGCGTTATAACCTAAGTAAAAATGCTTCTATCGAGACAAAACTTTTCATGTTGTTTCGGAAGTATACTTTACCGGTTTTGTTGAATATCCTCGAAATGGGGTCAAAGGTCGGGTCATGGGAGCGAGATTTATTCTACAGCCATTATCCTCATAACTTGAGTAATGATTTCTGGTATGTTGTAAAGCGCATCATAATCAATGATTGCATGATTTTACTAACTTGTTTCCGCTTTTCAACCGTATATTGAAGAAGCGAATATGCTCCAGCTTTGTCTGCCTGTCCGCACGATAACTCGCGTAAAAATGGTTCGATTCCGATGACATTTTAGTATGTGGTAAGGGACCATTTGGAGACGAACCCTATTGAAAATGGGCCAAAATGGGGTCAAAGGTCAGGACATAGGAGCAGGATCCATTCCATCGCCCTTATGCGTCATAACGTAGGTAAAATGCTTCGATTGCGACAAAACTTTATCATTTTGTGCAGGAGGTATATTGAACCGGTTCTGTTGAATATCATCGAAATGGGCACAGGAGCGAGATTTATTTCACAGCCATTATCCTTATAACTTGAGTAATGATTTTTGGTATGTTGGAAAGCGTATCATAATCAATGCATGGCGTGATTTTACTAACTTGTTATACTACACTGCTGCTGAAAATTAAAGAGAGAACCACAAAAATCTACGAAGGTCATTCCACATAAATTGAAAGTAATTTGTTTTTTTGGGTTGGCAATAGTGCGAAGGGGAAAAATAACCACGCAGCCGATTAACTGAATTAAGGAAGTATCTATGGCAACAGTTATTAGCCGTGGCAGACGACTCTGGTTTTGTTATTGCGCAGTAGACTAAGGCACGTCTGCATTTCGGCGTACAACTATGGAGGTGAGTGATTTAAAGTTAAGAAGTTATAATGAATAAAGTCCTCCGCTGGACGTGTAGTGCAGGGAAGCTTACGTTAAGTCACGTTAGGGTTATTGGAAGGTTACTTGACGTAGCTAAAGTGTACCTAATCTTCAAAGTGCTAGAGTTTGTTTAGGTAAGACTCGCACGTGCAATAAATTCATTGAATATGGAACTTCTTTTTGCTCAGAGTTCCTCATTATCTTGAATATCAGTACTATAACTTCGGTTTTAGTACATTAGTACCTTGAAGGCTCCTTATTAGAGCGGTAAACACAATATACCCTGGACTTAATGGATACACTTAATGAAAGAGACTTAACGGCCAGACAGAGGTCTGACAATAATATGAACTGAGAAAACGTACTCACTTTAAACCATTTATTGGAGAACTCCTGGTATTATCAAACATACTCTCAACAAATCACAAGACTACTGAATATCCGAACTTTCGTAGAATCGCATAACAATAATTAAGAAGAACCTATCACATAAAACGAAGCTTCCTTGGTATAGTTGAGCGCGCCTATATATACTGCATACCACCACGTCATGACTTACGCTCGTTGCCACATATCATTCAGCGGGAGAAATAACATCTCGTTAAGTGAGAAGATAATTTGCATAGGAAAATAAAATAACAAGAGATAGTAAAATCAAAAGGAAACTGAATCTAGAGTATACTTTACAAAGTGAAATGCGTTGTGCGATAAAATTTTGCTATTGTTTGGGTAAAACGGCTCCAGAAACAGTTGATTTCATAAAAAAACTTTACAATGATTAATTTTTGGGTGAGTCAACGATTTTTTGATGGCACCATGATTTCAAAAAATTGCGTTTATCGGCGGAACTCGCGTCTTGGCCTGGTCGATTTGAAAGTGTTGTTACGGAGCGTATTGTTAACAATGTTTCGGAAATCCTACATGAATATTGCCGCATGACCTGTGAAGACATAGCGGCGCCAACTAATATTTCAAAAACGTCGGCATTCCGCATCTTACGAGACAAATTACTGCTGCATCTAATGTGTTCCAGATGGGTAATTCATCACCTGACGAGAGAACAATTGTTAGGCACAGTGAAGGTGTGCCATGAGTAGAGACAATTGATTGCAAAGGATCCAAATTTCTAAACACAGTAATAACTGCCGATAAGATATGGGTCCACTTTTTCGACCCCTCACGATGCCCGCAACGAGTTTCGGGAAACACATAGGCTCGTCTTCTCCGAAAAATGTCTGCCAAACATTGTTTGCCGATGATGATAATTTTCTTTGATCGTAAAGGTGTGGCTTATCAGCATGTCGTTCCTTCACAAATTACTGTCAATGCTGAATATTATATTTCAGTCTTGAAGGGTCTGCGACGACACATATCGATTAAGCGACCAAAACTGGTGGGCAAATGGACCCTACATCATGATAACGCCCGCCTACATGTGGCTGCTTGTGTTCAACAGTTTATTACAAAATGCAGCATTGAAATTATGCCACAGCCTACGTACAGTCATTACCTTGACCCCTGCGATTTCTGGTTGTTTCCAGCAATGAAGGAGATGTTCCGTGGCGCAACATTCAACTCAGATGCTGTCGTTATTCAAGCTGTAGAAAGGTTGCTAGAGCAGCTTCTACAAAATGCCTTCATACCATGCTTTGAAAAGTGGATTGAACGATGGGAGTGTTGCATATAATCCGATTGAAGGTACTTTGAGAAAGAATAACATATTTTTTGCTGTTCCTATATTTCTTTATTTTGTGTGATTTTACTCTCAGTTTTTACGGAATGGCCGTTGTAAATAAAGAGAAACCCTTCCCCGAAATCACACGTTGATGTTATGCAAGAAGTCGGTTATGCAAAGAACTAAATGTTGTGGCTAAAAAACGAACACTTGCGCTATAGGGAACCACGTGATTTCAAAATCTACACATGCCACAGACATGTGGATTCCGTCTATATGCAACGGGAGTCGAATGCGTGGCCAAACTTATCATTTGCCCTGTCAGATGCAGTGAAAAGACGTCTCAGAGAGTTGCTTTAGATTATTCATTGCAGTGTCGAGCGAGGGCTGTAGGGGTTAGAAGGCAGGACAGTCTCAAGCTGAAGTGTCCAGATGGTTAAATGTGGACCAATCTGATGTCTGCTGCCTCTCGAGACTATTTTAGGACACCCAAAATACCCCTAGAAAACCTAGGAAAGGAGGCCGGAAGGTCACTTATGCTCGAGAAGACCACTTACTGTTATTAACGGTTAGGCTCAATACAAGCAACAGCGCATACCCGTTAGCCAGACGTTCCCTGCGAAAACTAGGCTGAGCGCTGACATACAGTACATAGTGCTCCATTAAAGTAAGGCTGATTTTTACGGGACAGCCATTTGAATGAAAGTAAAAAACGTGTTTATAATTTTGACCGCTAGATTTTGCCGTAATCAACTTTCGAGTGATTTCGCGTGGCCACCATTGAAGTAAGACTGTGTGAATGGAGCGTGTCAGAGGTTGCGAAATGGTGCAAAGAGCTATGATAAAATTGTACTGAAAATTAATAAAATGTGCCACGGAAGTGTACTAAGACCTAAAAAAGTTTACGATGATAACTGGATAAGCCGTCCAGCTGGTCTTCTGGTGGTTTTGAACGTTTAAAGATAGGAGGGAGTCCCTCGAAGATGAGCGACGCACAGAACGTCCTCTTTCTGCACGGATCAACGCAAATTTGGTGAAGGCTAGCGAAACTGTTGCCGATGACTGGGAAATAACCACTAGGCTACTGATTGAACAGCTTGGGTTTGCTAAGAAAACGGCCAGGGTAATCTTAGACAAGTTAGTAAAATCATGCAATGCATTGATTATAATACGCTTTCCAACATACCAGAAATCATTACTCAACTTATCAAGATAATGGCTGTGGAATAAATCTCGATCCTGTGCTTTGACCTTTAACCCCATTTCGATGATATTCAACAGAACTGGTTCAGTATACCTCCGGAACAACATAATAAAAGTTCATCGAAATCGAACCATTTTTTACGCAAGTTATGATGCATAAGGGAAATGGAATGGATCCAGCTGCTATGTGACCTTTGACCCCATTTCGCCCATTTTCAATAGGGTTCGTCCCCAGGCGGTCTCCTAATACATACTAAAATTTCATCGAAATCGAACCATTTTACGCGAGTTATCGTGCCGACAGGCAGACGGACAGACAGACGGAGAAAGCTGGGACATATACGCTTCTTCAACCTACGGTTGGAAATCTTAAAAAAAGATCTGCGCAAGAGGAAGATTTGTTCGAGGCTTGTGCTGCACACGTTGGCACGCGAACAGAGAGAACACCGAGTAGCATGATGTCAAAATTTCAGCCATGTAAATTAATAACGAAGATCTATGCACCACTTATGTAGAAAAAAATAAAACTGTGCTAGTAATCAAATTTATTTGCGTTGGAATATATAAACAAATTCCCTTTCTTGAAAAAGCCATCTGGCTTATGTGAGAAAGCTTGGAAACGATTGTTTATATATTCCTAAGCGATTAAATCGGATTACTAGCACAGGTTTGCTATTTTCTTCATCCATTTAGTTGATAAAGATCGTAATTTGTTGCGAAGAACTGTCACAGGTTATGAAAGTTGGTGTTCTCAGGTTGATCCTGGAACAAAATGTCAGAGCAAGGAATGACGTGGAAAGTCTTCTCCCCGGCAGGAGAAAGTCCGGTTGCAAAAATTAAGTGTCAGGTGTCAAAACAATAGTCACTGGGGTTTTTTTTCAACTCTGCTGGAATTATCCACCGCGAATTTGTTCCTTAGGGAGCACAGGGAACGCCCAGTTTTATTTATGAGTAACGCAACGTCTGTATGCCCTCGTGCAACATGTCAGGAAAGAACTGTTCCACGAAAACATTGGTTTTCGCTACACGACAACCCGCTCGCACACTTTGCGTTGTTTGTGAAGCAGTTTCTGGCTTCGAAGTCAATCTGTGTGATCGAAAATCCCATCTACTAGCCTGATGTGGCTTCTTCAGACTTTTCCCTCTTCCCGAAGATTGAACTGTGCCTTCCGAGGGGAGCGCTTCACCAACATTGAGGACATCCAACGCGGTGGGACCAACAGACTGAAGGAGATCCGGGTACGACTTCCACCATGCCTCCGAACCCCTGTGCAAAAGATTCAACCGCTGTGTGGAGTTGGAAGAAGGTTATTTCGAATTCCTGTATGTGACAATTCAAAATATAGTTTGTTGTTTAGATATAATAAATTCTGCTCTTTACTGCCTTCTCTTTACGTTATACCGAATATTCCATAAGAGTGGTCTGCATGCAAGACGCATTTTTGTATGTGTTTCCTACAGCGTATCACAGGAAAAAACCTCGCTTCTAATGTTATCGTCAATATGTTCATGGGTTCACCAAGACTGGGCTCACGTACTATTTACCGATGAGACCAGAGTCCGTTTGCAACCAGATTCTCGGAGAAAGTCTGACGTATATTCTAAATTAACTTTCCTTTTTAGTTTCTTTCCCTATGAAAATCTTGAGTTTATTCTGTTATTCTTCACTCTTAACGTGATATCTTTCTCTCAAACGAATACGTTTGGCAACACAACTGAGGTTGAATGAACGTGACGTATGCCTGAGTTTTGATAAGAGCAAGAGATAAAACGACGACTGCTGCAGATAAAAACGATGAATTGCTTGAGCGTGTTGGGTTGTAAACTGATTACTGAAAGGAGCGTTGTGAAAAGAGCGTTGTGTTAAAGAGTTGTGTGGTGTGTGGAGAGTTTAGTGCAATATACTATGCTACGATGTGTTTGCTACATTCTGAATAAAGCATCTTTTTCTGTAAGTTTGACTTCTGTTGTTTACATGTTTCGTCTGGCCGTTAAGGTTTTCTTTCATTTAGTAACTACTTCTTAGTATGTTGATGTTTTAAATTAACGTAGAAGTAAGACAAGACTTCGACGTCATAAAAGTTGATATGGTGGGAAAGTGAGACACGATATTGGCCAATGAACTGTCGAGAACGGGACCATTTCGGAGGTCTTAGAATAATGGAGTATACCGGAATCTGTATCAACGGTTGTCCGCTTCTCCACACACACTAACCAGGAAAAATCACAGTGGTCTAACCGCTGCCTAATATTGCAAAGAGATTTTGGATCTTTATGTTCATCTTTGTAGAGGAGTATTGGGTCCGGATTTTCTGTTGATGGATGACAACGTCTGACCTCATAGATATTTGCTGAACAATCAGTACTTTAAAAGCGAAGATATTGTAATAATGGATTGGCAGGTACCTCACCAGGTCTTAATCAAATTGAATATGTTTGGGGAACTTTAGGTTGAAGAACCGCAGCTCTCGATCTCCTTTTTCCTACAGCTCCGCAGGACTTACGGTGTGATCTTCTGGGAGGGACTTAATCTCACAGTCCCCTGTGGACTCACTTATTCAAAGTATGCTCTGGCTCTGTAAACTTGCATTGTTGTTGATGGTGATCATATCCCATATTGAAGAGTGTAGTACCATTTTCCTTGATGATTTATGTGATACCGTTTCATGCCTTACATCACGGGTTCTTTCTTAGAGACCGAATATTTGGGCGCATTTGCAAACAACTCAGTTCCTGTGAGTTCACAAGTGTGAAACGCAGTACCACATGTACTTACGCTGGTCACAAAAAGTTAGAAATGCAGTGTAACTTGTCTAATTCGAACGTTTTTAATTCGAATTATTCATTTGGTCCCTTGAATTTTCTATATAAATAATGTTAAAAAAAAACCTTTTAATTCGAAGAAAACCCTATTTTCGTAATCTCGTATTTTCAACAATTACCTTTTTAAAATAGGTACGTACTGTTCTACACGAAGTTCCGAGTTCTGGATGAAGCAACAAGTTAAACCTGAAACTACAGCCAACTGCTTCGGAAAAGTAGGCTTCCAGCACCCCAATGATGAGTCTCAACTACATCAAGGTAATGGTGGCGAGGATATCATATCCACTTTGGAGTACTGGGAAGACGTAGGCCGTGATGTACCATATGAGGCTTTTGTGAGAGTTGATGAAAATTTAGCTGTTTATGGTGAGCTCACAGATGATGAGATCTTGGCTGATGTTATGAATAAGAAGACCTGCTGTGTATCTTCAGATGAAAAACTGGAATGGCCAGAGTTCCTCACCTCGAACAGTTAAGGAAGTTTGTTGAGGGACAGCAGAATGTAAGGGACTGTCTATTTCATTCACTCGCTAAACTCCAGGAATTTACACTTACTCATAACATAAATTCTAAGAAGCAGGCCAAAATTTCACGTTTGTTTTTACAAAAAATTTATAAATTTACCGTACTGTACTTTTCAATGTATGTTACGAATAAATATGTTGTTTTTACAGTACTCGAATATGCCCATATTCAAACTTGCCTAATTCGAATTTGTCGATAATTCGAATTATTTTTGTGGTCCCTTCAGCATCGAATTATCCAAGTTACACTGTATTACGGTTTCGATGGGAAAACGTGGTGATATAAAAATTTAGCGACAACTGCAGATCGGCTGCGTGGATAGCTACGTCATAAAGAACGTATAAATTAGTATCATGGAAAAACTGCACGTGGTGTGCGATCTCCGATAAAAGTACTCTGCGAGAAGTAAAACACGAGTCGTTTCATTGCATGGTCTAGAAGTCTGCTGAATGTATTGCTTTCAGAGTGGGATTAATCTGAAATGATGTCCAGAGGACGTTTAAGCATTGACCACGGAAATAGGGCTGTTGGCATGCTACAGGCAGATCGATATAGCTGCTGCTTTAGGAGTTTCTCAAAGTATAGTTTGCCGGCTACACACAAGATTTCTACAGCATGAAATGTCCCAAATCGATTCAGGATTGGTAGCTGGAGCATAACCACTAGCAGAGGAAATCGCTACCTGACAGTAAATGCTAGGAGAAGCACTAGTATTACCCAGTAGCCACCTCCGGAAATCACTTTGAGCTGATTCTATGTGTCACAGTATGTAACATTAAAACTGTCTTCACGAGTACGGCCTTAGAACAAGAAGGCCGTTGAGATGTATTATAACATTGACATCAGCCCACCGTCGTCAAAGATGTACCTGGGTCCGACAGTACATGTCATAGAATACAGAGTAGCACCCTGTGCTTTTCACAGACGAAACCCATTTCTCTCTTTATCAAGATACTCGACGAGGAGATACGGCACACAAATGCAATCACACTATCTGCAGCCCGTTTACTCTTACCAGCGGCATTAAGTTCTGGTCTGGGCAAAAGTGTGTTTTAATAATCGTACTGCCTTGTGTGTTTGGCAAGGCAATGTGAATGCCTCAGTGTACCGAAACGAAATCATTGTGACACTATTTCACGCTGCTATTAGAAATGCATTCCGTTCTCTCGATGACAATGCCAATCATCGTGCCTGGAGCATGCTTCAGGAGTTGGGAAATCATGGGATTGTATCGGTACATCTGTCTCAGAGGTCTCATGACCTTAATCCTATTGAGAACATTTAGGACGCTGTACAACGACGTCTGAATAACCATGTTCCACACGTCCCATATTACAAGCACCACTTTGTGCCTGTAATATTGGACGAGCTGCCCAAGATATTCATCAATAATGTCATTGCAAGTATCCCTCACCGGTGCTCAGATGTTCTCCGATAGAGATTTTGTGTTACCGTGTACTGAAATCCAGTGGTACGGACATTCTCCGAATTTACCGTTTTGTCTGTAGTGCAGCGCTACATTGTTGTGTGCAGAAATTTCACAATACATATGTTTTGTACACGCACTCTTTATCGTTTGCGTTACGTAGCCACACTGATGTTGTTTCAATAATTGTACGGCAGATTGAAGTGGCTGCTTCTTTAGGAGTTTAGCAAAGAGTAGCAAGTCGGTTGCACACAAGATTTCTACGGCATGAAATGTTGCAGGTAGACTCAGGATTGGTAGCCTGAGGTTAACCATCAAGGGGCAATATCATTACCTGGTAGTAAGTGCTCGAAGAAGGACTAGTATCACCAGTAGCCGACTCCGGGAATCACTTCGAGCTGCTTCTGGGGTCACAGTGTGTACTCAAACTTTAAAAGGATACATACATCCTTCATTTCAAGCAATATAATATCCCTAACTTTTTGTGACCAATGTATAAAGTTCTTTTTCATATATTCATTATGTTGTCAGTTATGAACCTAACTAGATATGGTGGTGTTTGCTTTAATTTTTAGCACCAGTATGGTATGGTTTGGGTCGGAATCTGTGTCAACGGTTGTTCGATTGCAAGTGTTAAAATGCATCAGGATAAGAATTACGTAAAAAAACTAGAATGTCCTCATCATTTTGTACAACATGACTGCATATCTCCTCCCACTTACGTGCTACGTCAAAACTAACCCACTCCATGGCTTTTAATTTCCTCGCATCTGAGGCCCGTAACCAGAGGGAGCAGGTCGGGCTGTGTCCCCCTGAAGCAATATTGAGCCCTTATAATAAATTCTGTAGTTTGGGTTTTCATAATCTTTGGAAACAAAATTCATGCTATGAAATAAAATAAAAAAATCACTTCTGTTTTAAACAAAGCGTTTAAGTTAACAGCAAAAATGTTTTAAAAGTCATGACTGGTATTAAAAATATCATTATCATAACACCAAGCACACAAGAGCAATTCTCATTACTTGATTTTTGGTATCAGCTACTAGTCCACTTGAATTTTAGTATGAGTTACTGATCCATTCGACAAGCATCTGCTTTGTCAATCTCTCTTGTGCGTTTCCTATGACGAGCTGTTGTCAACATGTCTTATTTGCGTGATGTTAAATGCTACCATATTTACGTGTTTGTGATTTCATGCTCAGTTGTGACAGTTGCTGCGAAACTGGAAAGGGATGGCAATCGAAATGACTGGTAAAAGTTGACGATTTGTACAAAACTAAAACGAGTGTGAGAAGAAATGACGATTTGTACAAAACTAAAACGAGTGTGAGAAGAAATGACGATTTGTAAAAAAACTAAAACCAGTGTGAGAAGAAATGGCGATTTGTACAAAACTAAAATGAGTGTGAGAAGAAATGACGATTTGTACAAAACTAAAATGAGTGTGAGAAGAAATGACGATTTGTACAAAACTAAAATGAGTGTGAGAAGAAATGACGATTTGTACAGAACTAAAACGAGTGTGAGAAGAAATTACTATTTGTACAAAACTAAAATGAGTGTGAGAAGAAATGACAATTTGTACAAAACTAAAATGAGTGTGAGAAGAAATGACGATTTGTACAAAACTAAAACGAGCGTGAGAAGAAATGACGATTTGTACAAAACTAAAAGGAGTGTGAGAAGAAATGATGATTTGTACAAAACTAAAATGAGTGTGAGAATAAATGACGATTTGTACAAAACTAAAATGAGTGTGAGAAGAAATGACGATTTGTACAAAACTAAAATGAGTGTGAGAAGAAATGACGATTTGTACAAAACTAAAATGAGAGTGAGAAGAAATGACGATTTGTACAAAACTAAAATGACCTTGGTTTTGGGTATTCACGTCGAATCGTTCGGTTGCCGGAGTAAAGTGTGTGTGTTCTAAAACAGTGCGATGCTATGGTATTTTTAACTACGAATTGGTAAGCAAAAACATATTTGAGTAGCAGCGTTTCTACCGAACTGCTTTATTTTATTAAACTCGGGTCAGAGACATGTAGTACTGTACAACTTAGTGGTTATTGTTAATCACATGGAAATTGCACTCTTTCACATGTTTTTTAATAACCTTTCCGATATGTATTGCAACAATTATTTTATACCATCTTGGACTAATTATTTTTCCTATCTAGAGAAGTGTTTCTGGATTTTCTGTGCATTAACTTTTACTTTCCTTTTGGTGAGTTGTAATGATTATTATTTTTACCAAAATTTTCATCATCATCATCAACCATGGTAACGAAGCCCGTAGGTGTCTGTCGCCAGAGAGAAGCATATATCAATGATCTTATCGTTTTACTACTAACAATTTACATAAAATTATGAATTAGCTTCTTCACCCGTGCATAGCACGGGTGAAAAACCGTGATTGAGACCTTTATAACACGAATCGTAAAATACATATACATAACTACACTGCTGGCCAACCAAAATGCAACACCAAGAAAGAAGCAGCCGATTGGCCTGAAATTCGCAGCATGCATCGCCCGCGAGAGGACATGCGAACGATTAGCATTGCAGGGCATATGCAAATCATGTGCGCCCGGCACGCCACCGAGAAGCACTATAAGAAGGGTGTACAGAAGTCGTGGTGTAAGTGGTGGAAATGTGTTGTGCTGCCGGACCTGTGCGTGGGAATCTTCCTGATGCCTCGTCGCAGAATACGGCAGTCATTCCAGCACGTTTCGGAGTTCGACAGAGGACGAATAGTGGCTTATCGCGACAGCGGTTTATCGTACCGAGACATCGGCGCCTGTTTGAGACGACATCCAGCCACAGTGAGGCGAGTATGGATTCAGTGGGTGCCGGAGGTACGGTCGGACCGACGTGAGCGATTGCCGCAGCCGCGGCATACCACCGAACGAGAGGACCAGAATGTTGTGCTGCGGGCATTGACAGCTCGCACCGTCACATTACGAATGTTATCGTAGGAATTAGGTGTGTTGCACAACAACCTGTGTCAGCACGCAGCGTTTGACGTCGTCTGCAGGAGCGGAGACATGTCGCACAGCGCCCATTGCTCCGATTACCATTGACGTTACAACACCGGCAAGTGCGGCAGCTGTGGGCTGTTGAACGCCGCACCTGGACTACAGAATGGCACGACATTGTCTTCTGCGACGAATCCCGTTTCTGCCTGCAACACCACGATGGTCGGATCTGCGTGTGGCGGCATTGCGGCGACAGACTGTATGACGTCTGCGTTATGCATCGTCATACCGGTTCGTCGCCTGGCGTTATGGTTTGGGGCGCGATTGGATATGACACCCGCACCTCTCTGGTACGCATCACCGGTACACTCAACAGCCACCGCTACATCTCCGCCGTTTTGCAGCCTGAAGTCCTCCCTTACCTGCAGGACCTTCTAGCGGCCAAGTTTTAACAGGAAAATGCGCGCCCGCGCGTGGCACGCATCGTACAACAATTCTCCACGGCCCACCAGGTGTCACTGCTGCCGTGGCCCACCTGTTCTCCCGATATGTCACCAGTCGGACACGTCTGGTCGCTGATCGGCAACCGAGTGGCCCGGCAACCACCACCCGCGGCTACGCCTGATGAACTGTGGTAACGTGTGGAAGCAGCCTGGACCTACATACCTCAAGACCACATCGAAAGCCTCCTTCGTTCGATGCCACGGCGTGTAGCGGCCGTTATTGCCAGCCATGGGGGCCACACGAACTATTGATGTCTGCGTGTTTCGCAAGTCGCACTGGCCTGTAAGCTCAATCGTTTCATCTTTGTATCTGTTGTTATGTGTACAGTAAATCTGGCTTTGCTATCTCGTGACCTTCTTGGTGTAGCATTTTGGGTGGCCAGCAGTGTATAAAAAACGGTTGAATTAATAATGGGTTGTCTATAAGATAGGACACCTCACCAACGACAAAACTTTCGTAACATTCCCATTCAATATTACCATGAGAGAAGCCTATTTCTTTTTATGAAATAAAATAAAGCTGATTCTTTGCTATGAATTCCTTTTTGTTAAATAAAATAACGCTGATTCCTTTTTATGAAATTACTCTGCAATTTTATTGCTTTTTATGAAATGATTCTGCAATGCTTAGAAAATGGAATAAAACACGATATAACACCTACGTAACAGAACAAACGTCGCAGACAGTTTTTCGAGCACCTGCGTGTTGCCACAGATAAAGACGTTTGTCTTACTAACTTTATTTTATTTTCCGGTATTTCTCTTTGATTTTACGTATCGTGTGATACTTGTGAGCTTAGTTCCGATTTCGGTCATTGGATAAAAGCAGATGTCGCTGCAAGTACAGAATGTTATCAGAGCGGTGACGTTAGAGCGTTAGCGATAGACGTAGCGTATTATATATGTTTTATTCGCGTATATCTTGGTTGTATTTTGAGAACACACAAGTGGTCCAAATTTCAGTTAAAATTTCAATAATATAAATATCTAAATTCACCTACAAATTGTTTGCCCTTTTTCGGTATTTTTTTGCTCTGTGACGGTGCTTTTTTATGGTTTTTTGTAAGAAAGTTAAAAGGTTTCCTACACCTTGCACTAACACACAAGTTTTTTCTTACTTCGGTATCTGACTTTTATAGTCTGAGTACGGAAAACATTTGAGATCTGCTTGAATTTTATAAGCCCCTCCCTCCTATAAATACGAAAATTCTCTGTTACATTCAGCTGGTTACTGTTATGTCACGCCTTAGTGAATCAAAAGATCTGCTGCACGAAGAATTAAGGGAACAATGCCTTTGTAGCACACGCCTCTACTAATGCTGTTTTTCTTTAACAGTTGACTGTTTACATGTATACACAGATTGTCAGACAGCTCACTTGATGAAAACGAAGAATGTCGTAACTATTCTCAAATATGTTTTGTTTTCTTCTGATTAAAGCAGGCTTTTTTTTTCAGCTAAGCAACAGCACATTCAGCGCAACAGATACGATAAATACGCAGCTGCGGAATGTTTGGGGGAATAAAATGCTTTCAGCACGCCGATGTCCCACTTTCCAGTCTCAAATATACATTTTTTCCGTATTTTTCTCATTGTCTGTATTTTGTTTTTTATATTTCCAGTTTTCTTTCTTTGTAAAGTAGGAATGAGAAACACTTCGTGTCCACAGAAGTTTATCAGCATCGGTTCATTAAGAAGATTGATCAAAGCATTTTCATTAAGAACTAAAGAAAGGAAACTGTATGTTAGAACTCGAAACATGCAAATATCAAACTGATTACATTTAAATTTAATTGTATAATGAAAGATATTGACGTTTGAGCACATCTGAGACACGTTTTGAGTTTCCGAAATATCAAGTAGCGAAGACGAAATCTCAAACGTCTCAGCAAATTAAGATATTTCATTCTTTTTTAAAAGGCGAAGTCGATGCAAAATCTTTTTCTCTTCTTGTGATATTTGGTTACATTTCTTTCTCTCTGGCTTATCGTTTAAAGAGTGAGTCATCTGGATTCTTGCGCCTTTAGTAAATTCTTGAATTTAATTACGTTAAGAAGCGGGGAAGAATTTACAAAATTCAGCAACGAAAACAACTTGAAAGGAATTTGTTGAGAAGTGCATGCGTAACAGCTAGACTGGTGAATGCAAATTACGAATCGGCTTTCATTTGCGCTGAGTGTGAAGTTGATGCTAATCACAGATGTGTGCAACTCTGTCAAGTCTTAGAAATTACTTTCCTTTCATCAACCTCGTTCGCTTACATAGATTGAATCACATGAGTACAAGAGATTCGTAAATGAACGAGTGTTACCGATAGAATAGAGATATTTTGGGGACAAAATAGCCGGAATTCTACTTTTATCTGAAGCTAGCAAATACATTAGGCTTAACTTAGTGTGATCGTATAAATCATGGCTTTCTATATGGACACGAGTTTCCAGAAAAGAAAACAACTCAGATATCATAATAATAATAAATTTTAATAATATATCAAATACGTGGAGATAATGTAAATAGACGATGTCATCGCTCTGTCCACGTTATTTTATAAACAATGCATAGCGACTGAAAAATTGTGTTCCGACACCGCTGGGATCGAACCCCAGATCTCTCGATAACTAGTCGAGTGCGTTCGCATTTACGCTACGACGTCAACAATTGTCAGCGCCATGCGTGGTTTATCAGTCAGCATCTGACTACACGAATCCGTATTGATGGTCTCAGCAACTGAGATGTCGTCATCTGGTAGCATTTAACGCAACAGCTATTAAATTCTAGCTGATAAATCCAAAGGGCGATAGAAATGGTTAATACATATCAAATACGTGGAGATAATGTAAATGGACGATGTCATCGCTCTGTCCACGTTATAATAAATTTTATTTTTGCTGGTACATTTAGGATTTATGAATATACATCAATAATTTGTATTATAGAGAATAGCAAGGGAGAATCAGGAAAAAGGCCTTAGAAAGTGCTTTCCCAATTATATAGACAAACAAGAACAGGTTCATCAAACACAGCAGTAATGTTAAGTGGTAATTATATTATAAATAATTTTATTATTATTATTATTTTTTTAATTTAACTTAACAAGTATTTTTTTAGTTTATTTTTGAATAAGTTTAGGTTATTTATTATAGTCAACTTGACAGGCAGTGTATTCTAAAATTCAGGACCAATATATTGGGTTGTCGGAAAAGTCATGCACTTATTTTAGCAATGTTTTGCAAAGGTCATTTATTGATAGAAAGAACAAAGATCAATAAAAGATATAATGCCTGTTTCGTTCGATAACCTTTTGCCATCTTTCAGTGAGCTACAGAATGCCTCGTTCATAGAAGGACCTGCCTTTCGTGGCGAAAAACTCTACAAGATGCTGATTTACAACCTCATCTGAATTGAACGTTATACCACGCAAGGACTGTTGAAGAGAGCGAAACAAGTAGAAGTCTCACGGCGCAAGATCAGGCGAGTATGCTGGGTGTGACAACACATCCCACCCGAGCTCTAATAACGTTTGGTGGAATGTGCTGTTACTTAGCTGAAAAAAGCCTGCTTTAATCAGAAGAAAACAATAAATATTTGAGAATAGTTACGACATTCTTCGTTTTCATCAAGTGAGCTGTCTGACAATCTGTGTATACATGTAAACAGTCAACTGTTAAAGAAAAACAGCATTAGTAGAGGCGTGTGCTACAAAGGCATTGTTCCCATAAAAAGAAGCATGTACTTGATTGCGGCACCGATCCAGCTCGGCGCCGCAATCAAGTACATCTTATAATTTTACTAGGGGCGCTGTTCCTATCCAACATTTTTTAACGTGAATGAAGTCATCATTTATCCATGTCAATTTGTGTTACGAAGTACTTGAAGGATAATAAAACACCGTATCTCTAAACATTTGGATGAGGAATGGGTAATAACAGCTAAATGTATGCAAGTATGTTAATTTCAAAATATTAGGTAAACATTCCATAGCGTAAAGTTCTCAGAGCGGCGCCGAAGTCGCACTTTGCATCGAAACGTATTATATTATATTATATTACGTTACGTTATATTATATAAAATAACATTGTATTGTATTATAAAAATCATCAAATACGTGGCCTCAGTTGAATAAAATAGGTCCATCGCTCTTTCCACGCTAAGCAACGCACAGCAACCGTGAAATTGTTATTCGGCAGCCGTCGGGGAATCGAATCCCGAATCTTTCGATATCCAGCCGAGCGCATTAGCCTTACACCACAGCGGCCAACAATTCACGGTGTTACCTGTGTTTTTCTTTTTTCGGTCAGCATCTGTCATCATAAATCCGTAAGATGGGCTCACCTACAGAGACGTCTCCATCTGGCGGGCAATAACGGCACTGGCTATACATATTTATAACAATAATCCAAAGGGCGAGATCCAAGGTGAAAATCATCAAATACGTGGCGTCAATTGAATAAAATAAGTCCCTCGCTCTTTTCACTTTAATCAACGCACAGCAACCGAAAAAATTGTCATTCGGCCGCCGTCGGCGAATCGAACCCCGAATCTCTCGATATCTAGCTGAGCGCGTTAGCCTTACACCACAGCGACAAACAACTCACGGTGCTATGTGTGTTTTTCTTTTTCAGCTAAGCAACGCACAGCATCTGTCATCATAAATCCGTAAGATGGACTCAACTACTTAGACGTCTCCATCTGGAGGGCATTAACGGCACTGGCTATATATAATTATAACAATAATCCAAAGGGCGAGATCCAAGGTGAAAATCATCAAATACGTGGCGTCAGTTGAATAAAATAAATACATCGCTCTTTCCACGCTAAGCTACGCCGCACAGCAACCGAAAAATAGTTATTCGGCTGCCGTCGGGGAATCGAACCCCGAATCTCTCGATATCTAGCTGAGCGCGTTAGCCTTACACCACAGCGACCAACAATTCACGGTGCTATGTCTGTTGTTCTTTTATCACCTAAGCAACGCACAGCATCTGTCATCATAAATCCGTAAGATGGGCTTAGCTACTGAGACGTCTCCATCTGGTGGGCATTAACGACACTGGCTATATATAATTATAGCAATAATCCAAAGGGCGAGATCCAAGGTGAAAAACATCAAATACGTGGCGTCAGTTGAATAAAATAAGTACATTGCTCTCTCCACGCTAAGCAACGCACAGCAACCAAAAAAATTGTTATCCGGCTGCCGTCGGGGAATCGAACCTCGAATCTCTCGATATCTAACTGAGCGCGTTAGCTTTGGATTGTTGCTATAATTATAAATAGCCAGTGCCGTTAATGCCCACGAGATGGAGACGTCTCAGTTGCTGGGCCCATCTTACGGATTTATGCTGTCATATGCTGAGTGAAATAGAAAAACACACATAGCACCGTGAATTGTTCGCCGCTGTTGTGTAAGGCTAACGCGCTCGGCTGGATATCAAGAGGTTACGGGATTCGATACCCCAACGGCGGCGAATAACAATTTTTCGGCTGCTGTGCGTTGCTTAACCTGCAAAGAGCGATGGGTTTACTTATTATGTATTGTATTAAACACTGCCGGACAATTGCTAAGGACGGATGACAATAGCAACGATAGCAACAATAAAATGGCAGACAGGAAAATGTGGAAATTAGCATAAGTGCGGGATACAGTAAGACGTGTTGTGCGTATGCAAATTTTGGATTGCCGAACTTGTTCGTGACGTCATAGCGCTGATAAGAGATATAAAGGATTTGACGCGTATTGACCGTTGTTGTTCAAACGCAAAGTTGAAAAGGAAAGAATCAATTGATGAACTTGCAATTTTTAGTAAGTCTTCCCGACATCACCTAGATGATTTTACGCGTGGCCGTATTATTGGCAAGATTGAAGAAGGGCGAAAAATAACAGATGTTGCCACGGAGTTCGACGTCAGTCACAGTGTTGTTTCAAGGCTTTGGAAATCATTTCAAACAAATGGAGAGTGTAGCAAACGTCACGGAGGAGGTCGTGTTCGCAGTACGACACCTGCAGAAGATCGGTACATAGTGCTATCAACAATAAGACACCGGCGCAGCACAGCTAGTGACGTAGCAAATCAGTTTATGGCTGCTACTGTCAAGCGGATCTCCCGAAAAACTGTCGCCAGACGTTTGCATGAAGGAGGACTATACGCCCGCCATCCTGTTGTGTGCATCCCATTGTCCAGACGTCACAGTACCGCCCGTTTGCAATGGTGCCATCAACATCGCAATTGGACTGATAACGACTGGTCTCCTGTCTTCTTCTCAGATGAGAGTAGATACAGTCTATCGTCTGATTGTCGACGACAACTGATCTGGCGTGATAGTGGTACTGCATATTGTCCAGCAAACATACAGGAAAGGGACCGATATCCGACATGTAGTGTCATGGTATGGGCTGGCATCATGATGAATGGCCGTACGTCCCTCTATGTGCTTCCAACTGGGACTATGACTTGCCAACGATACATTAATGTTGTTCTGATACCTCATGTTCGCATGTTCCGTGGTGCTGTCGGTGATAGATTCATTTTCATGGACGACAACGCAACATGTCATCGAACAGTCGCTGTCCAGGAGTGTCTTGAGAGCGAGGATATTAAACGCCTTGTATGGCCAGCACGTTCTCCAGATCTGAATCCCATTGAAAATGTGTGGGATGCTTTGGGGAGGAGACTTGCTGGTCGCCAATGCCCTTCAATAAACAAGGACACCCTCATCCGTGCACTGACAGAGGAATGGGATAAATTATCCCAACAGCTGCTTGATAATGTTGTGCAAAGCATGACACGACGTGTGGAATCTTGCATCGCCCTCCATGGTGGCCATATCCCGTATTGACATCTTACGCCGGAATGCCTGCGGACGGTAATTGCATTTTTTTCACGTTTACGTATTCTGCACAAAATGGCCTGTTTGTCCCTTGAACACGTTCCAAAGCCTTCTCGATTTTTTTTTTTTTTTTTGATTGGAGGTTTAACGACCACCGTGAGCAACTCAATGGGCTATAAGCAGTCGCCCGTCCCTAATTTAGGGTCACTGGTTCCAGGGAAGGGAGAGAGCCAGTGCCGTAAGACAAACACAACATCCATGCCTCACCGGGATTCGAACCCGGACCCCGTTCGGACGAATGATCAGAGGCCATCGCTTAGACCACTGCGCCACCGGGGGCGGCTTTCTGGATTTCAGAGCACAATAAATTCTTTCTTGTAGTGTCCTGGCATTGTGACATTATTTTATGTCACTTGGCATCCAACCACACTTACTTTTTTATGCGCTATATAGCCGTTTATGATCCGTTCTTAGCTGTTGTCCAGCAGTGTATTATATTATATTATATTATATATTTATCCGGGGTTCAGAACGGTTGCCTTAGCGTCAGCCACATTTTAATGAAATCTAATTGATTGCCATTCACAGACGCAAAATTTAACCTGCAGTGCCCTGCTTTTTAAATTGATACTATCGGTCTAACACTGCAAGAGCACACTTCCGTTTTCAAGAAATCTTTTTTCGCTGAAGAGAGGGTAACTGTATTCTCATGCCCATATTTCTACGGTGCGACGCAGATCCGTATCCGCAAGGCGTTTGGATGGCTGGTGCAGTTGAAACAGAAAACGACATTTCCTTTTGTGGGTATTATGTTTTCATTCGTTGGAAAATTTCAGAAGCTATCACACCATAACGGGGGTTCAATCGTACTTCAAATTACTCAAGACCAAAGAGTATAAATGAGCAAATTCGAACATATAGTAGTACCTTTCTTCATAGCTTTGCCAAATTCTAGGGCAACGTAAACATTCGTAGTTACATACAGGTTAACTGAGTGAAAAGCTATTAGCAATTAAATCAGGGATACAGTGAAGAATGCTTCGGTTATCGTGAATAACCCGGCTTCGAAGAAATTGCAACTCGTTGACAAAACAGTAAGCTGGATGTCAGGTAATATTCCTTCCTATACTTCCAATGGAAAAACTTCTGTACACATTTTCTTCACAAAACGTGTGTTCCCAAGGATAAAAATTTTAACATCGATTAAAATTACTTCATATAATAACTTGTAATGCTTAATATTTTCTAAAACATAACCATAATGATATTAAAAATCAATAAAGTTTCCTTTCGTGGTGTTGAAACCAGAAAAAAGATGGCGCGATCTGTACTTTGATGACGTCAGTAGACAAACAAATGTTGGATTGCGTAATTATGGTTATGTTTTAGAAAATATGAAGTATTCTTAGTAATAAAATGAAACTATTTTAATCGATGTTCAAATTTTCATCCTTGGGAACGCATTAATTATGAAGAAAATGTGTACAGAAGTTTTTCCATTGGAAGGATAGGAAGCAAAATCACTGACATCCACCTTAAACACATGTCTACTGTGACGTACTACAGAGGTGAAGCACGTGTCAAGGCAACAAATTTGCAACGATTCATTCCGTCGGTGTAGTTCAGTCGGTTAGGACAACTGGATCCGGAGCGAGGATCCTCGTCACCGATAAATTTCTGTTTTCACACTACAGCTAAACCGCTGAGGTGACGGAGTGGTAAACAGCTTTGGCTTCTAACGGTTCAAGCAAGATGGTTCAGGGTTTAAAACCCCGAATGAGAGATGCATGTTTTACTTATCTGAAGGCACTGGCTTTCCATCTTCCCTGGAACCAGTAAGCGTAAATCAGATCCGATCATACGTACGGGATTTTAGGAAGGGTGCGTTTAATCCCAGGCCTTAAACAACCCTTACATGTAAGAAGCTAGGAGATCTGGGTAAGAATGTCCGACAGGAAAGTCGCACGGAAGCGAGGTAGAAAGGAGGAGGAAGACGCCCTTATTTATAACCGAGAGGCCAGCACAGTACCCGAATCCCGATGGCCTAACGTACTCGTCCAAGCCACCTTGGATATTTAGTGAAGCATAACATTCGTCACCACCTATAAGCTAGGATTAAACCTGGGTCCTCCCTTTCGGTAGTCATGAACGCTCACCACTAAGGCATCCTCGGCGAACATAAATAGGAGACGATCGTCCGCTTATAAACTATTGAACTGTTCAGGGAGTTCACTAAATTCCCAAACTAAAGCAAAAAATGTCTAAGTCTTACTGACTTGAATACCTGCCAGGAGTTTCCAAAATCTAAGCTACCGTGAGATATGACGTTAAGTGAGAAGACATAAGGAGAAGTACTTAATTTAAAAAACAACAAACAATATAATTGAAAGTTAAATTAGAGCATATACATGACAAAGCTTACAAGAGATTCTGCAGTAATGTGAGCTACTCCAGTTTTGAGAGACTTAAATGAAACGCGAAACTTAGGGGGAATTCCCCCTTTGGCATAGCAACAATAAGCTCCTGCGCCCCATACTTCTTTTTCCCGAGACTACACTGCCATTTTACCTTTTTAACGCTTTCCAACCGTAGGTTGAAGAAGCTTATATGCTCCAGCTTTGTCCGTCTGTCGGCACGATACCTCGCGTAACAATGGTTCGATTTCGATGAAATTTTAGTATGGGGTAGGGATCACCTGGGGACAAACCCTATTGAAAATGGACGAAATGGGGTCAAAGGTCACGACATAGGAGCGGGATCCATTCCATTGCCTTTATGCGTCATAACTTGCGTAAATATGGTTCCATGTCGATGAAATTGTAGTATATTGTAAGGGGACCACCTAAGAATGAACCCTATTGAAAATGGGTGAAGTGGGTCAAAGATCAGGACGTAGGAGCGGGATGCATTCCTTGCCCTTATGGGTCATAACGTGCGCAAAAATAATTCGATTTCGATGAAATTTTAGTATGTGGTAGGGGACCACCTGGAGACGAACCCTATTAAAAATGGACGAAATAGGGTAAAACGTCAGGACATAGGATCGGGATCCATTCCATCGACCTTATCCCATACTATTAAAGGAGCAATTCTTGAATGTATGTAAATTTTCTTTTGAAAACGGCTCTAAGGATTTTCATGAAAATCATTAACCTACCGTTTTCTGGCACTAGAAATCGATTTACCTTGATCTCGACTTTAGGAAAATTCGTTTAGCGCGTTAAATAACCACCCCGAATTACCACGTTTTTAGTGTCATGGCGTCGTCCTATGTATTAATGTTGCTCATGCTTAGAAATCTTATGACGTCACAATCTCGCTATTGAGATGTTGGCGCGCGGTCACGCCATCTGTCTCATTACGTCCCGTGTTGTGTGTGGATCCTATTAAAGTTTTATGACGTCACACTCTTTCGAGCAGATGGTCGCGATTTCCATTTGCCTCAAAACGCGTGACGTAATGAGGCAATACTTCGATTTCGATGAACTTTTAGTATGTGGTAGGGTACCACCTCGCAAGAAACCCTATTGAAAGTGAACGAAATGGGGTCAAAGGTCAGGACACAGAAGCGGGATCTATTCCACTGCTCTTATGCGTCATAACTAACGTAAAAAAGGGTTATTTCTTTTTTTTTTTTTGGTTGCAGGTTTAACGACCACCGTGAGTAACTCAATGGGCTATAAGCAGTCGCCCGTCCCTAATTTAGGGTCACTGGTTCCAGGGAAGGGAAAGGGCCAGTGCCGTAAGACAAACACAACATCCATGCCTCACCGGGATACGCACCCGGACCCCGTTCGGACGAATTATCAGAGGCCATCGCCTAGACCACTGCGCCACCGGGGCGGCGTAAAAAAGGTTCGATTTCGATAAAATTTTAGTATGTGGTAGGCGACCACCTGGGGACAAACCCTGTTGAAAATAGGCGAAATAGGGCCAAAGGTCAGGACATAGGAGCGGAATCACTTCCATCCCCATTATGCGTCATATCTTACGTAAGAATGCTTCCATTGCGACGAAACTTTATCATGTTATTTCGGGGGTATACTGAACCGGTTCTGTTGAATAGCATCGAAATGGGATCAAAGGTTAGGGCACAGGACAGGGATTTATTCCACAGCCATTATCCTTATAACTTGAGTAATGATTTCTGGTATGTTGGAAAGCGTATTATAATCAATGCATTGCATGATTTTACTAACTTGTTTGTTTTTAAGCAAGGATTTCCATATCATCGTCCAAATTAAATCAAAGACTCCGGTCCAAATCTTTTCTTATTAAATCCGATACTACGGTGATTTCTGCACCGTTTACAATACGAGATTACTGCGGAATCTCGTCTATCTTCCTTTTCTACCAGAGACCTCAGTGGTATCGTCTCTTGCACCGAAGAGCCGAAACATTATGACCAACGCGTGTCTTCATGCAAATCGAAACAACTGTAGGTAAACGAAGGCGCATACGAAGGTCATAAAGCTGTATAAATAACACCTGATACTGATCTCTGTTAATCAGTGTTATTCTTGCTCGTCCGAAGGGAAAGGCAGCGGACTGAAGTGAGTTCAGCAAAGGCAAAATTACAAAGGTAGACCACTAGGTCAGAGCATTTCTAAGATGACAAGGTGTATGGGCTGCTCACGGTCAGGCGTGATTAATACATTCAAAAAGTGGTCCGAGGAGGAACAACCATGTACCGCCGGCAAGGTGTGAGCCGACCACGCTCGTCGATGTTAGAGGTAAGTAAAAGCCAGCCCCTATGGTATGAGCCAATAGAAGGTATACTGTGGCGCAACTCGCTTGCAATTTGAATGCTGGTTACGAGACTAATATGTCACAACACACAGTACCGCGAACCCTGCTTCAAATGAGGCTGCGTAGCCGCAGCCGCTCTGAATGCCCATGCTAACGTCGGTTCACCGTCGGAGGTGCGTGCAATGGCCAAGCGAGCATCAAAACTGAACCTAGAATGACTGGAAGAAGGTCGTCTGGTCCGATGAATCCCTTTTCCAGCTGCATCATCTGGATGGCCGGGTGTGTGTGCGTCGCTTACCTGGAGAAGTGTTGGTACCAGAATGCACCGCGGGACGGAAACCAGCCGGTGGAGGAGGTGTAATGCTTTGGGCAATGTCCTGCTGTGATACCCTGGGGTCTAGTCATTCATGTGCATGAAATGTGCATCATGTGCACTGCATGTCACCTGCCTAAACATCGTTGCAGACCATGTACTGTACATCCTTTCATATCAGCGGTATTCCCCTCAAGTATTACATTTTTTTTTATTGGAGGTTTAACGACCACCGTGAGCAACTCAGTGGGCTGTAAGCAGTCGTCCGTCTCTAATTTAGGGTTACTGGTTTCAGGGAAGGGTGAGAGCCAGTGGCGTAAGACAAACACAGCATTTATGCCTCACCGCGATTCGAACCCGTTCCCTTTTCGGATGAATGATCAGAGGCCATCGCTTAGACCACTGCGCCACCAGGCCGGAAAATTACTTTTTTACAGAATAATGCGTCATGTCACAGTACTTTGACTTCACTGTGACTTCACTTTTTGCGCCATGTCACAGTACATTTCACAGTATTGAACAATAAAATAACTATGTCACAGTATTAAAGTCACAGTACATTTAGGGGTCTGTCCATGTCCCTTTTTGCGTCATGTCACAGTAATGTGACCACGTTTTGATAATGCGCCATATCACAACACTGTCGCAGTACTGTGACTTCAGTACTGTCCGTGTCATAGTACTGTAACTTGAGTACTGCCCGTGTCACAGTACTGTGACTTCACTTGTCGCTATCGTAATTAGTTTGAACCAGACTCACAAATGGAAAACAAACCCCTACCTCAAGTTAATTGAGAGGTTTAATATCCTTAAGATTTATTACAGCACGGAGAGGAAAGAGCATGGTGCACACAGAAAATCTCACCTCTCGACACATACACAAAAGGACACACGCTGCCAACCTTCTCTCAGCTTCCCGGCTAGAGCGGGAAAACCGGTTTCTCCACTACGTTAGTGGAGTTGAAAGTTTGCTTCTCTCAAGGACACCACACACAGTGTCCAGCTTGTTTGAGAATGATTCGCAAAACATGAAGAAGGTTTCCGCGTATTGCTCTGGCCTCCAAATTTCCCAGATATCAATCTAAACGAGCAACTATAGTTAGTGTCGGTACAGCAAATTCGATCTACGGCGGCTCCGCTGCGTGTTGTACAAGGGTTAAAGGTCTGCTAGTAAGGTGTTGGTACCAGACACCACACGACACCTTTGAAATCTTGTAACCTTCATGCCGCGGAGCGTAAGAACTGTTTTTAGGTCACGTGGAGGACCAACATCTTATTAGGCACGTGGTCATAATGTTTTGCCTCCTCGGTGTATTAAACAAAACACTTCAGTGGTGTCTTCCGTTATTAAACCTGAGACTTTGAACATTCCCTTCCTTTTTAAATACGAGACTTTGGTGGCATTCGTTGCACTAAACCCAGAATGACGTGGGTAATATCCCGTTTATTAAATCCGATAATTTAATGGTACACCGAACCTACACCCCATACTTCGATAACATTCCCCTGATCATATCTGACACCCGTTGGCATTTCATTTTACAAAACTAGGAATTCTTTAAAGTTGCTAGTATTAACCCAAGATTTCAGTGTCACATTCTTTCAATAAAATAGGAAATTGTGTGATATGTCCCTTTATTAAAAACGAAATTTTAGTGGCGCCCTTCTTTATTTGCTTTACTAGGAAGCATTCCTTTACATAAAATACAATTTCTATAATACTTTAGTGACTACCCTTTATTAACCCAGGTATTTCTACGACGTCCGTGACCCTCTTTTTTATCATCTTGAGATTTCGGTTGAATCTCCTTTGTTTAAAGACTTTTACCTAACTTTTCTAATCACTCAGAGTTACAGAGAAAATAACCGCTTGTAAATTACACACGAAAGCCTCCTTTGTTTATTTGTTGACGTTCACTTGTCATCCAGAATCTTGTGCGTTTGATATTTTCACTTATATATTCGGAAACTTTGATATTTCTCCTCCTGCTGTTTATCCCCATAAGTACTGCAATTTCACATGAAACAAAAGTAAAGGGCGTTTTCCTTCATTCTCCTCAGAAAAAATCTTTAATCCTCCGTTCTCCAGAATTCTTCCAACGATTGTTAGTTTCTTTGCTCCCATCTCTATCAGATCGAAATAAACAATTTCCAAAATGTTTAGTTATATGCTCTTCAGATGAAGGGATTCGGTTTTGTTCTACCGTCTCTATCAGGATGGAAGTGAATCAGTTTTGTACCTTCTTGTTTGATTTTTCTAATCGTTTATAGGACGCGAGGAATACAAGTTACAAGTAATAGCGGTGTTTTAAAGGAACGCAATTCCTTTTACGTTGGAGAACGTCACCCATCACCAAGCTAAAAGTATCTGACCATTTCCTCATGAAACTGTACCAATTTAATCCGTCTTTAAGATTTTACATGCAGTCCTTATGAATGTTAATACGGCAGATTAAATGATATAATGAGATATATCAATCTCTGTAGAGTAAACAAGGGATATAGTCCTTCCGTTACAAACAAAGCTGTCTAAAAACTTACTAAACCGAAGCCTGTCTTCTCGCTCACGCCAATAGACCTCCCAATAAGGGCGGTCATCCCATTTGTTCCGCAGATTTGCTTCGGAATTTTAAAAATTCTCAGAAGTTTTAATTTCAAAGTTATTTTCAAACCCATATACAAGATGAATTTTTACAGACCACGTCGAAGGCATACATTCCTGGGGAATTTATCAGATACCTTGTGAATGTAGAGGTTTACATATAGGATAAATCTGCAGAGTTTTAAGTTTCCGTGTGAAGGAACACAAGACCTACGTACGGAACTACACTGGCGGAAAAAAATCCCAACACCACGAAAAAATAGTTGTAGAGGAAAGAAATGGCGGCAATACATTTGTATAGGTAACATATTTAATCGATTAAGGTTTCAAGATCATAGCTTAATGTAAGCGCGAGAAGAGCCATTTTAAATCTGAAATGCAGGTACATTAATAACCGGTGTAACCGCCAGAATGTCGAATGCAAGCACGCAAACGTTCATGCATTGTTTCGTACAGGTGCTGGGTGCCAGTTTGTGGGATGGAGTTCCATGCCTGTTGCACTTGGTCGGCCAATACAGGGACGGTTAATGCTGTTTGGGGGTGACGCTGGAGTTGTCGTCCAATAATGTCTCATACGTGCTCGATTGGTGAAAGATCTGGTGATCTAGCAGGACACGGCAACATATCGACACTCTGTAGAGCATGTTGGGTTACAACAGCGGTATGCGGGCGAGCGTTATCCTGTTGGAAAACACCACCCTGGAATGCTGTTCATGAATGGCAGCACAACAGGTTGAATCACCAGACCGACGTACAACTGCGCCGTCAGGGTGCGTGGGATAACCACGAGAGTGCTCCTGCTGTCATAGGAAATTGATCCCCAGACCATAGCTCCAGGTGTAGGTCCAGTGTGTCTCGGCCGCAGACAGGTTGGTTGCAGGCGCTCACCTGGCCTCCTTCTAACCAACGCATGGCCATCACTGGCAGCCAGGCAGAACCGGCTTTCATCAGAAAATACAACAGATCTCCACTCCGTCCTCCAATGAGCTCTAGCTTGACACCACTGACGTCGCAAACGGCAGTGGTTTGGAGTAAATGGAATGCACGCTACAGGGCGTCTGACTCGGAGCTGTCCTTCAAGTAACCGATTTGTAACAGTTTGTTGTATCACTGTCGTGACACCTGCGGCTCGAATTGCTGCCGCAGACGCAGTACAATGCGCCGCGGCCATACGCCGTACACGGCGGTCTTCCCTCTCAGTAGTGCCAAGTGGCCGGCCGGAACCCGGTCTTCTTGAGGCAGTACCTTCCCTTGACCACCGATGCCAACAATCATGCACAGTGGCTACATCCCTGGCAAGTAGTTCTGCAATATTGCGGAAAGAAAATCCACCTTCTCGTAGCCCTATTACACGACCTCATTCGAACTCCGTGAGCTGTTGATAATGGCTTTTTCGTCTTCTTAAAAGCATTCTTGACTAACATCAACACACTACGTCGAATCTTAACGATAACTAACGCTCACGAAAGTTACAGCGTGTATTTACAGCAAACCTGCTTTGCATGTTCCGAGGGCACTACTAGCGCCACACGTATGCGCCGAGCGCGAAATTTGCATAGACGTCATCTTACAGATGTACTCTCACCACCTACCAACTGTCGTTTATCTAACACAACCCCTTCTTGGTGTTGGGATTTTTTCCGTCAGTGTATGAACTGAAGAAATCGTCTATAACCCAAAATTGTCACGAAAATAACCATACATTTTCGTTTAGAAACGCTACGCTTATTCATAAACCTATCAAGCTTATAATATTAGAAACTTTCCACATATACTGTAATTCTTCACGGCTTCTCAACGACATGACGTCGACTCCATTTCTTTCAAGCGCGTGGAAACAACTCACCAAAATACGTGACCGTCAGAACTCTGATGATGTCATAATGATTTAAATGTTTACGCTCCATTCGTCCTGATGATTCCGAGCCAAGTGCTCTGCAAAACTACAGTCGGTGTATAATAAAAGTTATTTCCAGGGACGTGTGATTGCTCGTTGGTAGCTGAGCAAAATTGCGCTGGGTCTAACACCGTACTGTGTGAAGTCTAACAGAGGTAGCATAGCAGCATAGTAGTGAAAATATGGATGAGAAAGTATCCGAAAGTAACAAAAGTTTGAACAGAATTACCTCGTCTTAAGATAGTTGTCTTGGGGAAGTCCTCATGAAGGCCAGGTTTCTGAAAGTCACCCTAATGGCAATCGATGGCGGACCTTCTGGCTAAGCGTCAGAGTTAGGTCCGTGTTTGATTCGTTTGCTCTGTGGTTCTGACTGTGATACTTACTCTGGAGCCAGAAATACCAACTCACGGGTAGGTGAACTATGCCATTGAAAGTTAGAATATGTGTAGATTACATACACTGCTCGAATTCAAGGTTTTTCTAAATGAGCCGAAAATCACTAGAGGCATAGAATGTGAGGTGTATAATACACTGCCGGACAATTGCTAAGGACGGATGACAATAGCAACGATAGCCACCATAAAATGGAAGGTAGGAAATTGTGGAAATTAGCATAAGTGCGGGATACAGTAAGACGTGTTGTGCGCATGCAAATTTTTGATTGCCGAACTTGTTCGTGACGTCATAGCGCTGATAAGAGATTTAAAGGATTTGACGCGTATTGACCGTTGATGTTCAATGGCAAAGTTGAAAGGGAAAGAATCAATTGACGAACTTGCAATTTTTAGTATGTCTTCCCGACATCACCTAGATGATTTTACGCGTGGCCGTATTATTGGCAAGATTGAAGAAGGGCGAAAAATAACAGATGTTGCCAGGGAGTTCGACGTCAGTCACAGTGTTGCTTCAAGGCTTTGGAAATCATTTCAAACAAATGGAGAGTGTAGCAAACGTCACGCGGGAGGTCGTGTTCGGAATACGACACCTGCAGAAGATGGCACATAGTGCTATCAACAAAAAGACACCGGTGCAGCACGGCTAGTGAGGTAGCAATTCAGTTTTTCGGATCTCCCGAAAAACTCTCGCCAGACGTTTGCATGAAGGAGGACTCGACGCTTGCCGTCCTGTAGTGTGCATCCCATTGTCCAGACGTCACCGTACCGCCTGTTTGCAATGGTGCCATCAACATCGCAATTGGACTGATAACAACTGGTCTGCTGTCCTCTTCTCAGATGAGAGTAGATACAGTCTATTATAGTCTGATTGTCAACGACAACTGATCTGGCATGATAGTGGTATTGCATATTGTCTAGCAAACATACAGGAAAGGGACCGATATCCGACATGTAGTGTCATGGTATGGGCTGGCATCATGATCAATGGCCGTACGTCCCTCTATGTGCTTCCAACTGGGACAATGACTGGCCAACGATACATTAATGATGTTCTGCTACCTCATGTTCGCATGTTCCGTGGTGCTGTCGGTGATAGATTCATTTTCATGGACGATAACTCAACATGTCATCGAACAGTCGCTGTCCAGGAGTGTCTTGAGAGCAAGGATATTCAACGCCTCGTAAGGCCAGCACGTTCTCTAGATCTGAATCCCATTGAAAATGTGTGGGATGTTTTGGGGAGGAGTCTTGCTGGTCGCCAATGCCCTTTAATAAACAAGGACACCCTTATCTGTGCAATGACAGAGGAATGGGATAAATTACCCCAACAGCTGCTTGATAATGTTGTGCAAAGCATGACACGACGTGTGGAATCTTGCATCGCCCTCCATGGTGGCCATATCCCGTATTGACATCTTACGCCGGAACGCCGGCGGACGGTAATTGCATTTTTTTCACGTTTACGTATTCTGCACAAAATGGCCTGTTTGTCCCTTGAACACGTTCCAAAGCCTTCTGGATTTCAGAGCACAATAAATTGTCTTTCTTGTAATGTCCTGGTATTCTGACATTATTTTATTTCACATGGCATCCAACCCCACTTACGTTTTTATGCGCTATATAGCCGTTTATGATCCGTCCTTAGCAATTGTCCAGCAGTGTACATGACTTGATTTCCAAGATATAGCATCAGTGAGATAGGCTACAAGAAAGGATCCCAGGGTAGCAGTCAATACCTTATAGCAATATCATGTTGTTGCAATCAGACATACGGCACGGCTTGGAACAATACAGATTTCTAATGGTGTCGTAGAGTATCTGGGACCACGCAACGTTTACTTGGCCCTATAATTCTGCAACATTCTGACAGGCCGAGAAGATGCTTACAAGGTTCGTCCAACGAGGTCCCATTCATGCTTCAGGGGTGATAGTTCCGGAGATTTTGCCAGCTATGGAAGCATATGAACTCCTTATAGGCACTCTCTGGATAAGTTAAGAGTGCTTGGCTCAGAGTTATCTTGCTTGAAAACGTTCACGGGGATATAACGTAAATATTGGAAAGAAGCCGGATTGTAAAACATCATCCACTTACCATCGGGTAACTATCGTGGCTATCATGCGTAGCAGAAGCGATGCATCATCGTAAATAATAGCACCCAGTATGCCTCATTGGCAAGCAACGGATAACAGCTGAGACTACCCTGCGGTCACGTCGTCGTCAGATGTGGATTTAACGGCTGTCGGCACCGAGGCAGAATCGGGACTCATCGCTGAACACGAGATGGGGATATCCCTGAATTCAAGCAGCTCTGCTACAACACCAGCGTAGCCGAGCTAGACGACGTCCTACGGTCAATGGCAGTCGATACATACAATGGTATCCCGGAGCGTATCCTAGCTTCTGCCAACTTCACTTTCAGAGTCGTTGCGGAGATGTCCATTTTGTTGCCACTGTAGTCCGTTTAATGCTCTCTTCAGTATCGTGTGTCTCCAGAATTGCCTGACAACAGATATTAAGATCAGTGCGCTCTCACGTGCGCCCGGCTACACGGGTTCCTCTAAGACAACTGGCGTTGCCTTCTGGTAAGCGCTGTTGCCTAAAACGTCCAGCTGTTATGTCATTTCAATGCACATGGGCCGCAATCAAGCAATCAGCTTCATCGTTGCGGGCCGTCCTCCTTTGTCAAATGTGTCTAACTGGTGATGGGAATGGTGACGAAGTCTATGTGGCAACTTGATCGTTGGATACACTCTAGCAGTCCTTAACACTCTGTTGCGTTTACTCGTTTTTCCGTTCTCCAGGATGCACAAAAATCATCTCACGTGATAAGCTGGATACTCGAACGACTTGCATTCTCCATTTGCCTGCACACACCTTCCAATTTTTCATGTCGATACGAAGGACTGGGTGTGGCAGTTCCAATGTCGAGTAGTGTTTTTTAACTTTTAAATGAAAAATTTGAGTAACGTGAAAGAAATATCAGAAATTCACGGCACACATGCTTCAAGCATTATCGGTAATATGCGACTGAGCAATGAACGTATACGAGCTGGATATAGGTGGCAGAGTTATAGTGAGATACAGAGATATTTTGACAAATGCAAAAATATATTTACACCCCCTAAACTTTGTGTCAAGGAACTCCGCCGCCCTGTTGGCGCAGTGGTCTAAGCGATGGCTTCTGACTATTCGTCAGGAAGGTGTCCTGGTTCAAATCCCGGTGAGACATAGATGTTGTGTTTGTCTTACGTCACTGACCCTCTCCCATCCCTGGAACCAGTGACCCTAAATTAGGGACGGCCGACTGCTTATAGCCCATTGAGTTGCTCATGATAGTCGTTAAACCCTCAATAAGAAAAAGAAACTCCAGAGGTATAGCAGATTCCTGTTGATTAAGCCACGATTAACTGGGGCAGCTGTTTATTAGTGACAATTCTTGAAAAACATCCCAAATGAGCCTTTTTGGACAAGTTTTGCATAATTAGGACAGCCGTTTAATTGGGTTAAAATGTTCTATCTTCCATATGTCCCAATTGACAGGAATCTACTGTTTGTGAAAAAAGAAATGAAAATCCTTCTACATGTTTTCATTACAGAAATAATATTTCCAACAATCTCTATGCAATTGCACTGCTCACAGATATAGCGGCATACGAGACAGACACGGTCGTATCACAATAATATGACCATCTACCTAATAATGGGAATAACCACCCTTGGCGCAGATGATAGAGGCGAGACTGCGTATCATGGTCGCTATGAGGCCCCTGGAAGGTTGCCTGAGGCACACGTGCCAATTCAGACTGCAGTAGGGCACAGAGATCCCGAAGATGACGTGGGTGTGGATCTGCACGTCGAGCCTGTCGATCCAAATAGTCCCACAAGTGCTCCATAAGATTGAGGTCGGGCGATTCCGCTGGATAAGGGAAAAAGAAACGGATATATAGCTGTCGTGTTCCTGGAAACACTAACGCACCCTCTTAGCGACTTGGCACGGCGCACTGTCCTGTTGGTAGACACCATCACACCAGGGTAAACGTCCAACATGAAGGTATGTATGTAGTCAGCGAAGATGATGGACGTTCAAGGACTCATCCAGTGGTAACAGCGGTCCAAGATGATACCAGGAAGACAACCCCCAGACACGCACACTGCCACCGCCGGCTTGTATTTGGCCAACAAGCGTATCGGGGTGTTGGTTCTCGTGTGGCTGACGCAGTATCCGCCACCGCCCGTCACTTCTATGGAGTAGAAACCTCGATTTGTCAGAGAAGGCAACCTTTCCCCCACTCTTTCACTGCCCAATGACGATAGTTTCATGCGAACTTCAGGCGTCGTTGTCGATCGCCCTGGTTTAACATAAGCGCCTTGACGCAGCTTAGATTCCGGAGACTCATACATAACAGGGTTCGCTCCAGTGTTATCGGGGACACGTATCCAAGTTCCCCAGCGTTCATTTGCATGGTCAATTGCTGCACTGTTGCGCGTCGATTACCTTTTACCAGATGACGTCAGGAGGTACTCGGTTTGCCAGCGGTCCATTCTTGGTAAACCCTTACTACAGCCCCTCGTAAAAACCAAATCCCTCCTTCTGCTTATTGTGCTCACGTTACGAACTATGGCTCATCTGTCCTGGCCGGCAGCTTATATCTCTGTGTAGTCGATCTTGTCACGAGCACTCTGTGACGTGCCTGGGGAGAGGGTGGGATTGTGATTCCGTGCGTGGTAAAATTATTCTGATACGACTGTGTTTATACATACGAAGAGAGAGTTACCGGTAAGTTAACTAACTCCATTATGTTTCCTATAATTTCTCATTTTCGCTTTTACAAACTCTTTGGGGAAAACGAGATGTAAGCTTTCATTGTTCTCAATATTCAAATTTTTGAGGATTTGAATATACAAATTTTTGAAAATTAGTTTTTGTTCCAACATAACTAATTTATGGTAAGTTCTCGCAACGACAAGAAACTGATTCTGCAAACGTTAAATGCACTAAAGGCTCTCTGTATTTCTTAAGATAAAAATGAGCTGAATTAATCATGTCATTCCATGCATGGAACTTCATCCCTGCACATTTACGTACGGTATGCTTTTTCTGCGTGCAGAGTGATTTCATTTGGATGCTAGATTGTTCCGGTTGCATGAATCTTCCCAGCGAAAAAGGAAGAAATATGAATATTCAGAGCACAAAACATTTGCATTAACTTTTCATCCGTGTATAAACATTGGTTCTGCTCATAATCCAACTGGAATTCTTCAAGAGGATGGGACGTTTAACTTTGTTCTAATTACATCAGTCTTTCCGTTGTGAGAAAGATACAGTGTACTTTAACGAGCCTTTTTGGTAACGTTCCAGTTCGCATTCAAGTGTTTCAGGAAAACCATTAACAAAGAATTTGTAAGCGCGTTTTGCTCAGTGGTAATCACTCTTTGAAGTTAAACAGATGATGCTTGCATTAAGGACAGAAATTCACTGACTAGAAAATGATTTCTAATGTGCAAGATATTTGCATGTATGTTTATTCAGTGAGCGTCGAGGGATGTACACTGAAGTGCCAGAAAAACTAGTACAGACGAGTTTATGCAAAACGCATAGCAACGTCACCTATGCGCGTACTCGGTTGCATCCGCCAGTGCGTATAGAAAGCGATAGGCATCCTTGCCAGCTGTCAGAGCTGGTTTCGGCATGAGAATGACAAGTAATAACGATTTAAGCGATTTTCAACGCGGTGTCATAGTTGGCACTCGTGAGATGGGCCATAGTATTTTGGAGGTAGAAACGAAGTTCGGATTTCCACGGACGATTATTGCAAGGTTGTACCGGGACTACAAGAATTCCGGCAAAACCTAAAACCTACGATACCAGTGTGGGCGAAAAAAACATTGTGTGGCCATCGTCGGTTGTCAAGAATCGTTTAACGCCATAGGCGTGCAACACTCTCGCAGGTATATTCGGAATTCAATGCTGGAGTCTCAACAAGCACCAGCGTCCGAACTGTGCAACGTACCCTGCACGATATGGGCTTTGCGAGCCGACGCCCAACTCGAGTCCCCTTGATGGGTGCACGACACAGAGCTAGGCGCCTTGCTTGGGCACGGCAACACCACCACTGGACACTTGATGACTGGAAACAAGTAGCCTGGTCTGACGAGTCGCGTTTCCAACTGTATCGGACAGATGGAAGGATTCCTGTGTGGTGCAATCCCCATGGACCCATAGATCCCGCCTGTCAACAGGGAAGTGTATAGGCTGGTGGGGGTCCGTAATGGTATGGAATGTGTTTAGCTGGACTTCACTGGGGCTCTTGGTACGTCTATAAGCGTCTGTAACCAGCAAACGCTATGTGCGCATCCTTTCTGACGAGGTACACCGGTTCATGTCCTGCATTCATGCTGATGGATTGGGCCTGTTCCACCAAGACAATGCACCTCCACCCAAGTGTTGGGACGCCACATTATGGTTAAAGGAGAGCTCATCTGAGATTGGGGTGTTGCCATTCCCACCCAAGTCCGCAGATATGAACGTGATAGAACACATTCAGGATGCCGTGCACCGCGCTATCGAACACAGGAATCCGAGACCTCGGAATACACCCGAATCGTGGAAAGTTGTGTAGGAAGTATGGTGTGCATTGCCTACATCATATTTCTGGAAGCTAGTGGAGTCCATACTCCGTCGTATTTCTGCAGTCCTGCGCTCCCGTGGGGGACCTACCAGGTATTAGACTCGTGTACAAGTTTTTCTGGCACTTCAGTGTATGTTGATGCCACGAATGCAAAGACCAACCAAATTAAAATTTACCCAAGAATCAAAGTAGCGTTTTAATGCATGAAACTTATTCATTTCATTCTTTGTTTTTTCTGTTTAACGAAACACAGTGGATTTTCTCAGGGAATATATCAGTTTATATTTACTTTATCTCTTTCTCATCCTCATAAACATAAGAATATATTAAATTTAATATATCTATCTCACAAGAAATGAACATTTCAGTGTATCTCTTTTGCAGTTCGTTTTCTGGAGATTTCATTTCTTTTGCATAAATGTTAGGTGTACCAATAAGTTTTAAAGCGTTTTTTGTGTGAGGTATACCGCTAATTTACATATCCGACATTCTCTTGCGTTGTTGTCATGTGACCGTAACTGCTCCAGAGTATAAAATGCGACACAGAAGTTAGCCCAACAGTTAAACGCGCTTGCACATCGGTAGGTGAAAGACGGCAAGCGGTACTGCATTTATTCGACACTGCATTCGTTACGAATTTCATCAAGGAAAAAGTGCTGCAAAAGTATGAGCATCCATCTGTTCTGAATTGGGGAGAATATTGTATCGAAAACCACGTATGAGTTTTGGGTTAGACAGTTTAAAGCAGGTGATTTTGATGTTAGCGATCGAGAACGTAGCGGCGCCTCGCAGAAGGTTGCACATGAGGAACTGCAAGCATTGCTGGATGAAGATTCGTCTTAAACGCAAAAAGAACTAGCTGAACAACTGGGGGTAACTCAACAGGCCATTTCCAACCGTTTATGCGCAATGGTAAAGATTCAGAAGGAAGGAAAATGGGTGCCATATGACCTGAGCCAGAGGAATCTGTTGTGTTTGAATCTGTTGCATAAACAGCACAGAAAGTATGTCTTGTGTTAATCGTTACGGGTGGTGAAAAGTGGATGTGGTACGACAACTCCAAACGCAAAAAACACTGAGTTGATCCCGGTGAAGCAAAGACTTTGATACCGAAACGCAATATTCACTCCAAGGAAGTTCATCTAGTGAGATGTGAACGGTGTAGAGCTGTGCATCTGGTGAGATATGCAGGGTGTGTTCTACTATGAACTATTGGAACAGGTTCAACTTTCACTGCTAATTGCTACAAGCAACAATTCCGGCGATTGAACCAGGTAATCTGTCGGAAACGTCTATTCACAGGCAAAGGATTGCGTCCCGTGAAATTACTGCATAGCAACGCTAGGCCGCATGTCGCGAAATCGGTCAAGGAAACGTTATTGACGCTTGTCTGGGAAGTTTTGGAGCACTCGGCGTATAGTCCCGACATAGCCCCTTCAGACAATCATTTGTTCCGATCGATGCAACATGGTTTGTCTGCTGCACGGTTCCGAAAATATCACGAAGTGCAAAAATGGGTTGACGACTTCACCGCTTCACACGACGAAGTATTCTTCATGGTTGGAATCTCGCACCTCTTATATGGCTGAGATACGCCGATGATGTATTTTTTGTCTGGCAACATGGAGCTGATAAACCGAACGCTTTATTTCGCTTTTATTAATTCCCTCCACCGGAACATATGTTTCACCATGGAGTGTGAGGACAACGGCAGTCTCCCGTTTTTGGACGTCCTAGTCAAGAAATCTCGTTCTGGATCCCTTCATATACCAAGGTTTATTACAAGCCAACATATGTCCCGAATGTAATACTACCCACCTCTATGAGACCAGTTTCGCACAAATTAGCCATTTTTAGACATAGGGCTAAACGTGCCTTTATTCTCTCCTGGGACACGGCATCTAGAATTGAAGAAGTCGACAACCTAAGAGATCTGGCCTTTTCCTTCCGGCTACAGTGTACAAGTGATCGAGGACATTATCAAGAACGCCGATGCTGTTTTCTCCAACCCGGGTAGCCACCATACCAAGCCTTCTCTGCAATACATTGGGGCTTGCCCGTATGTACCCGGCCTGACCTACTTCTTGCAGAACTCCTTAAAGAAACTCGGGCTTAGTTTTGGAATACGCTCACCGAGATCGATATCACGCCACCTGCTTTCATCCCGGAACACCCATACCTCTCTGACTGATGCGGAAGTGAACTCCATACCATTGGAATACATGAATGGTACCACCAGGTACTACATCGGAATGACAAAATGCTCTTTTGCTCTTCGACTAATCGAACACAAACGGGACTTCTCGCACGGAAGATTGACAACCGCCTTATCCAGAGAAGTGGTTACCCATTCCGCCATCCCGAAATGGGACCAGATAAAGCGAATCGCTCCTTATACTACCGCCAGGGGCACTGCCGTCAGGGAAACCATGGAGATTTTAAATAACCCTGTAGCTTGCAACGATGACGTCTCATTTGAGCTTCCGCAAATATGGCGCACAATTCTTCACGCTTAGCACGTTCCTGTTGACATCTGTCGTTGTCGCATACTCCCGACGCAACATATCACGTTCTCAAATTCTGTTCATGTTTATTTTATTTAAAATTTTCTATTCTTTGTTACTTTTGTCTTACCTAACCACGAACAAGTCTGAAGAAGACACCCGTTGGTGTTGAAAGCTTACGCTTTATTCATAACGGTTGTACGTCAATAAACGGATATCTTATTTTTTTGCATACTGATTATTTGACGTAATCTACCCGAACTTTAGTTTTATCTTTTATAGCAATTATCTTATACCCACCTCTGGAGGTCTTCACTAGTGTGACCCCTGACCGTAAATCCTGAGCCTGACGCGGGCCTGTCTTGGTTTTTTTCGTCGTCTGAAGTTAAAAGATTCGGCTCGCTCCAGTCTTGTACTGAAAAAATTAGCAGTGGGCTCTAATATTAAAAGAAAACGTTTCGACTCACTGAACGAAAACTGACTTCTTAAATAATCAGATAGGAAAGATTACTGTATTAAAAGAAAGACGTGAAAGTATAACCACCACCTGATGCGTTGATTAATTATGATGTATGCTCCAATTTAGCTATCATTTTTAGTCTCTTTCCCTATATAACTTATGAAAAAATTTCAACCTTAACGTTATATTTTTCTCACTCGCCGAATGCTATGTGGCAACAGTTTGGAGGTCAGTTTGATGACATGTGTAGGTTTGACAAGGTAAGAATAATCTATATAATGTGTGGACTTAGCAGGAAAAAGTGTGGTGTAAATGGATTAGTGTAGACACTTTGCGTGTACTCGTTAAAGTAGACATATATTGCTGATAAAGCCTATATTCCGACTGAGATACTTGGAACCTAAAGTTACAGAAGTTCAATGGTTGAAGTATTTGGGCCTCCCCAATTCAATATGAGCGTTATCTGTCCATTCGTCCAAGGAGGGTTCGGTTCGAATCCCGGTGAAGCATGGGTGTTGTGTTTGTCTTTCAGCACTGGCTCTCTCCCTTCCCCTGAACCAGGTGACCCTAAATTAGGGACGGGCGACTGCTTGTATCCCATTCAGTTGCTCACGGTGATCGTTAAATCTTCAATCAAATAAAAAATAAGTATTTCGAAGTATGCTGCTGTTATTATGTTTGGATGAGTTGTTAAACTGAAGTGCCTTGAAGCTCCAAGAATGAAAACCTTATATTCATAAGTGATTATAAGACTTCTTTTTTTGGAAGTTAGGACGACTAATATGCTCATTATATAATTAAAGATTTTGTACTAGCTATCAGGAGCATAGCATCAAGAAGCTCCAGTGTTACAAGAACCACCGAGAGTACGATAGGTAATGTTTAAATAAACACAACAATTAAATTTAAAACAAGGAAGATGACACCGAATTTTCGGGTGTAATAAGCACGATTTTTGAATCCGTTCTAACGCAAATTAAATTTATCAAAGCTATTCAAAGTCAATGGAACCGGTAAGGAGAACAATAGTATCTGACGGAAGAAAGAAGTTTTTCAATCGAGATTTTAATCCCTCAGATATTGCTGTAAACGGAATTGTGAGCTTACGCCCTCTGGTTGCAGACTTGTGCGTTAAGAAAAATATGAATTTATGTGAGAAACATTAGCATAGGAAACGCTCTCCAACACAGAAAGAATTTTTCAAATCAGACTCTTAGAAACAGAGATATAGACAAAAACAAGATGTGACTTTATGCCCCTGGTGGGGAAAACCATGCATTATTTTAGGAAGAAAGTATTCTCCAAAGGTTTTTCAATATGAGCGTTATCTGTCCAAGAAAAAGAAATTTTAGTCGAGTTTTCAGGAGCCCAGATTTTGCTACAAATACATCAGAAGCAGAAATTAACACTTATGCTCCCTGGTGGCCAAACCATTCTTTCCCAGCAAAAACAGTCTTGCTGGCCCAGAACTATGTTGCCGCTGCCGAACCGTCAATAAAATGTCCGGGCGGCCAACAGCTGGCCAACAGTTGGTACCCCATCTGTTGTCATACGCCACAACAGGGCCATCAGTTGTCGATCACAGGCAGTAGCAGCCATAAGTGGCTCTTCACTGGCCCTGAAAGCACGTGCCAGAAATGATGGCTAGCCTAATGTGGTCCGCTAGCTTGTCGGTAGTGGCAACCAGCAACCACGTGACGTAACTGGCAGCTTGCCGAATCTTGTTCGCCAAAATCCCAGTAGTAGCCATAATAATAATAATAATAATAAAAAGAAATCAAGGATACCCGCAGTTTCCCAAAGCTACAACTTTTTTTTTTCTACTCTTACGAATCGTGTGAATAACAGAACTTCGCGGAGGAAATTTTCTCAACCGACCGGACTAACTTACCACGCACGAGCGCGTGCTTAAAGCTGTCTGTTTTGTGCGGAATGTGCAATCGAATGATTTTCCTCTTTCATTTAACAATATTGCGAGGTATTTTTCATAAAAGTCAGTTTCATATAATTCATAAATTTGTTTTTTCAACGTAACGATAGTTTTTTTATTTTACCTTAAAGGAACTCACTCATTTTCAAGGATTGTACATTCTTAGAGTCCCTTTCAAAAGTTTTGTACTGTCCTTGCCTTCTTGAAAGGAGATTGTTGAATTAATACATATTTACCCTGGTTCATGTCACATTCTGTTACATTTTTAACGTTGTATCTTTCCTTTGCGTTGTCCGAAGCTACATTTGTTTTAAAGAGGAAAGATATTTTATTTTACTTCTCGTTATTTTTAAAAGCGAATTCCTCCCAGTCTTGTATGTTCAACCCATGGATGAGTACATTATATCCACATAGCGTTGCTTTTTTTCTTTCAAATAATTAATAAATTTTGTACGCGTATATTTCTTTTTTTTTTTTCCAACAAATGTTTTTTTAATGGTTTTCCAAGACATTTGTTTCAAGCGGTTTCAAATTGTTCCTTGTTATTCACCCACTCCATTCCACTAATTGTTATTCATGGGAATGGAGTGGGTGTATTTCATGACTGTAATCGAGAATTTCATGGCTTAATCTGATATCTTTGTCGACGTGGAATTTCATTAGGAAATTAATTCGCCGCTCTACGTATATATATATTTTCTTAACATCCACTAAAATAACACGATGGCGATAACGTCGTCTTCCACTAACTGGTGCCATGAATTGCTTCTGCGCACGCGCAGTCCCGTTGCTTCCACCTGCTGTTGGGTTTACATTGGTTGCCAGCAACGGGCCAGTAGTGGCACTTGCTTGGAGGCCCACAATTCACGGCGATGATGCAGAGCCATCAATGGCTCGCCAACTGAGAGCGCTGCCACCAACGGACCCCTACCGGGCCGTGAGCGGCAGGTTTCAGCCAGCAGTGACCCATCACCGCCAGCTGGTGGCCAGCAGTTTCCCAGTACTTGTGTTTTAGATGGTTTACCAAACATTACAAATTGTATGAAAAATACTGTCCATCAGTTGTTGTATGCGATACAGAAAGAATTTTTCAAATCGGAGTTTTAGAAGCAGAAAAAACGCAGAAAACGCAACTTACCTTTGTGCCCCCTAGCGGAAAGTCTATGATTTACTTGAAAAGTTTGAATTTATAGGAAAAATATTTCGCATCGGAAACACTATCCAACAGAGAAGGAATTTTTCAAATCGGACTCCTAGAAGTAGAGATATTGACATAAATAAGATGTACACTACGCCCCTGGCGTAGAAACCATGCCTTAATTTATGAAGAAAATGTTCCTAAAAGGTTTGTGGACATGTGTATTATCGGTCTAAAAACGACTTTTGTTTTTCAGTTGAGATTTTAGAAGAACATATTTTGCTGCAAATTCATCAGAAGCGGAAATTAAGACATACACTACCTGGTGTCCCAACCATTTTTTACAAAAAAATAACTTATATGCAAAGGATTTCCCATCAGGAACTGCATCCGATGGAGAAAGAATTTTTCAAATCGGAGATTCAGAAGCACAGATAATGGGGTAAAAGCAATTTACTTTTACGACCCCTAGCGGAAAGTCTATGAATTACTTGACAATTTTGAAATTATATGAAAAACATGTCACACTAAAAACACTATCCAACAAAGAAGGAATTTTTTCAAATCGGACTCCTAAATGTAGAAATATTGACAAAAATAAGATATACATCTACGCCTCCTGGCGGAGAAACCATGGGATATTTTAAGAAGAAAATATTTCGAGAAAGTTTAATGAAGTGAGTGGCATCAGTCTACGAAAGAATTTTTTCAATCGAGATTTTAGAAGCTCAGATTTTATGGCAATAACATCAAAAGCAAAAATTAACACTTACGTCCCTTGGTAGCCAAAGTATTCTTTACCAAAAATTAGAAAATATATGCAAAGATTTTCCATCAGGAACTGTGTCTGCTGAAGAAGAAAAAAAATATTCGAATCGGAGTTCTAAAAGAAGAGTTATCAGGGAAGATGTAATTTACTTTTACGCCCCCAAGCGGAAAGTCAACGCGTAATTTAAGAAAAGTAACTACATCTAAAATACTCTTCGAATAAATGGAATCGAAAGATAAAATGTTTTTTTCAATGGGATGTTTTGAAGCACATGTGCGGAATAAAACGTATTTTAGAATTCGACATCATCTGCATCAACGCCCTCTAGCGGCGATATTGTACATTGTAAAAAAAAATTATATAAAGGATCATCATTCGCATGTTTCAAGCTTCCCAATGCAAAAAAGAATTTTTCAAATCGGACTAATAGTTGCAGAGATATCGTGGGTACAGACGGACGGACGGACAAACCGATAACATAAGCACGATCTTTTCTACAAAAGACGTGCTAAAAATTACATAACTACAATTGCAATCGACAGGTCGTGCTGTAATATGACAATCTCAAATGGGCCAGTTAATTCGTTTCAATATTTAAATCAAGTTCCGTATTTACTTCATTGGCTTTAATTTCCTTTAATATTATTTATATGACCACGGTAGCTGTCGGGATTTAGGTAACAACCCAAAGCAGAATTTTTTACATACGATGCAGTTACTACACGATCGTGGGATATTTTTGAAATTCATACTTAGAAAGGAAACTCAGTTATAATCACTTATACCTAGAATTGCGGCAGCGGTCAGCTTGACTGCTATAATGATTTAATGTAAAGTGCGATAATAATTCAGGATTTGTCATTAAGCAGGATCTTTGGATATCATGCAATATCTTACTGTCGCTTCCGAAAGGTTTTCATACACTCAATGGAAAAAAAACATGTGTTTTGGAATAGCGTGTTGGCAAAGCGTGTATAGGATAGAGGATAGCCAACACACCTAATAGCATGGCCGTTATCTTTTAGCTTGAATAACAGCCTGTACACGCACAGGAGTCGACTTCGCCAGGTGCCTCATTTAAAAATTATATGAGTAATGAAAACACAAACAGTATTCAGGTGACATGTAGTGCAACAAAAGTTTGTCTGAAGAACAATATTGTCCAGACACATAGTGTATGTAATATCAGTTTGTACAATTCGTCTGCAATCCGTCTGTCCATATTGGTAGAACTAGCACTGCTATCTTCGAAATCGCAGGAGACTTTTACCTTCAAATGTTTTGTAATATCTAACGAATTATACAGAGCGTGAGTCGAACATTTTGCAATATTTGGATCACTTTATGTCTTCATACGTACTTTTATGACGAAAGCTGACTAGCATTCTTTTTTTTTTTTTTACTTGGAGGTTTAACGACCACCGTGAGCAACTCAATGGGCTATAAGCAGTCGCCCGTCCCTAATTTAGAGTCACTGGTTCCAGGGAAGGGAGAGAGCCAGTGCCGTAAGACAAACACAACATCCATGCCTCACCGGGATTTGAACCCGGACCCCGTTCGGACGAATGATCAGAGGCCATCGCTCAGACCCACTGCGCCACCGGGGCGGCATGACTAGCATTCAAAGTATAAGCCATTGTGTTGCACCGTCTTTAGCCATCTGTCTGCCAGTTCTTCGATTCCGCAGTGGTATCAGTTCTTGTTTTTCGAGACGGAGAACTCTTTGCAGCGCTCTCGAATCACTCGCTGTATTCCACACCTACAAAAGCCATGGCACACGAAAGATGCATAGTGTATAGTGTCTACAGAGAGTACCAGGGTTTTCTTTTTCTTTCTTTTTTTTTTTTTTTTTGGAAGTGTAATGAGGAAGAACAGAAAATTTTGCATGCAAATGTAAAATATCAAATTGGAAAACATTATGTTCATTTTCGCCAGCGAAATGTTCGAAAAGGAGCACCGAAATGACATTTCGCTTCGAAGCGTAGACACAATGAGCACAAGTGCTTATTGTGTTCTCAGTTTGGGTAACGCACGACACTCGCTATTTATATACACCAATGAGACATTACATTATGACCACCTACCTAATGTGTTGTAGGACCCGCTTTAGCCCGTAAAACATCGGCCACTTGGCGAGGCATCGATTTTATGAGGTGGCGATAGGTATCCTAGGGTATCTGGTACCATAATGTCAACAGCAGATCCTCCAGTTTTCGTACATTTCGGGGTGGTGGTGATTTAGCGCGAACCTGCTTTTTCAAGTACAACCACAAATCTTTGACTGGGTTCCTGTCAGGTGAATTTGGAGGCCAGGGCATTTAAGAAAGTCACCAACATGTTCCTCGAACCACTCCTTAATGATTCTGACAGTGTAGCATGGCGCAATATCTTGTTGGCAATGGCCATCACCAGCAGGGAGCACAGTTGCCATGAATGAGTGAACTTGGTCCGCAAAGATGTTCAGATACCTGACAACTCTCAGTGATTTTGCTATTGCAATAATGGGGCCTAAGAAGGGTTCAAAGAAGAGATCGCCCACAGCATAACACCGCCGTTTTCAACCTGTTTCCACCCAACATTGCATCCAGGTGCCATTGCCTTCGTTGGTAATCAGCGTATCTGCGCTCCACCGTCTACGTGATGCACCAGGAATCTTGATTCGTCAGACCAGGCTACTTTCTTCTCATCATCCACGGTCTAATCTCGATGATATTCGGTCCATTTCACGCGTTGTTGGCGATGACGTGCAGTGAGCATGGTGACCTGGCTGGCTATTCGACTGCGCAGGTCAATGCGCAGGAGGCTGCTATGAACTGTGTGCTGTGACACACTGTCCTGATAACCACTGTTGTAGCTGCGGTTGATTTGTTGTACTCTGGCCTTGCGGTCACTGTGAGCAATGCGCGACAGTCTCCTTTCCCCTTCTGGCATCAATGAGCTACGGACAACACTCGGCTGGACGATAGTCCGTCGTTCGGCCATCTGTGCACCACCTCTGATACGTATGCGCTACAGTGGTACATGAACAAGCCGTGCTGTTTCCGAGATCATAGTTCCGAGGAGCCCTGCCATCACAATTTGTTTTTTTATCAAACTCGGATAAATCGGCAGCTTTTCCCGTTCTGACTCCGAACACTCAACTAACCGAAAGCCGGTCCTCAAGTTGCACTTTGTAAACATATTGCTTTGTAAACTTCACCTCCTCCACCGTTCGTTCTCTAGGCGAGCTCACTTCTCTAGGCTAGGGGTGGTCATAATATAATGGCTTATCGGTGTATATTCTGCCGTGGAACTTTTTTGCAATTACTTTTTCGTGCGCTGAAAATATTTTCTTTTCAATAACGACTGAAAAATGATGAACAAGTAATAGGGCTGGAGGTGCCGCAAACAAGCAAAGGAAGAATTTCATGCTGGCTGTTAAAATGCATGTTTTGGCGAGGGTTAGCAAATCTTGGATGCATATCGTAATGCAGACCTAATTACGCGTGCCATTTAAGCAATTCTGAAGAATACCGAGAAGAAAAAGATTTCAGCCAACCCCATCTCTTCATTAACTGTAACATAGCTTACACGTTCAAGGAGTAGTTCATTGGAGAAGATAAAACGACACTGAAGAACACTTAGCGGAAGATAAGGATTAGCGTGTTGTGCATGTGATCCAGTTAATCAACATGTAGAAATCGAAGTACATTTTTAACTTCCTCCAAGAACAATGCGTAATATCAATAACAGAACTAGGTCAAGCCATTTGTGGACAGACAGCTCTGCAGTTTGAAGCACGGCAGTAACCTCCATGATTAAATCTGCCGTCTGAGTTTCCTGCAATGCTCATGGCAATTATCGAGTAGAGTAATTATCCTCTCTTGCTTAACTTAAAAGTTGACTGAAGTTGCGTTTATTGGAAGTGAATGCTATCACGCCCTTTCACCTCCAGACAAGAGAAAATACATCAAGGTTTAAAACTGCCTTACGTTTTTGATTTGCGGTGATGACAAGGAGAGTTTGTGTTTTATTCCTAACTTATCCACATTAGTGTAAAAAATTAAAGTGACAGACACAAAATCATGAATAACTCAAAACCCACACGACAAATATTAATGATGTTTTGTATGGATACACATATATCGATAACACAGTAGCACACAACAGAACAAGAGTGCCATCTCAGCGTGAGGAGGAAGCAAGTGCATGACAGTAAGGCGGTCTAAAAGTGATGCAGCAAATGGTTTGGATTTCGAGAGGTTAATTGGGAGTGAGCTTACCACGAACAGCTAGCACAACGAGCCCTCATGCTGCTTACAAGGCTGTGAATAAGAGTTTGGGTCAATAAGTGTCAGTAAGTACTTTTCCACCAAGGCACGTAGGAGTCCCGAGAGGGTTATGGGAAGAGCTCCCGGCTTACAATTGCTAATCACAGGGTATTCCACATATGCTCTATCGGGATTAGGTCTAGAGATCTTCCAGATTTACAGGGATTAGGTCTAGAGATCTTGCGGATCACTCCATAAAATCCTCACTCTTCAGGAATTCGTCAACTGGCCGAGCTCTATGGGGGATGGGCGTTATCGTCCCTAAAAAGGAATTCGAGGCCAAGATCTCCCCTGAAAAGCCGTACATAGGTCTATAGGATGTGAACCCCGTATTGTGCAGCGGTCAGGGTGCGTCCTGGAAGCACGTGCAGTGGAATACGTCCATCCAACATGGTAGCAGCCCAAATCAGGAGTCTTCCACTACTGTAGTGGCCAATTCCCCGGATGTTGGAAGGAAGAACACGACTTTATGCCTCTCTCCAAATGTACATGGGTGAAGAATCGGTGTTTAATCTGTACCGGGACTAGTCACTGAAGAGAATACAGACCCATTAATAAATAGTCCAGGATTGACGCTGTCGGGGCAAATTCAGACGAACCCTTCCGTGCGGTGCGGCGAGTATGGTACAGATTTTGGCTTTCTTGCATACGGACCTCTATCGGTGAGTCTTCTGTAAACTGTTTGCCTCATTATCGCTGTTCCGTAGCACAGGATAACTCCTGCGAGAGTTGTCTGGCTGTAGATTCCTTAGGAAAGCAATCGGTTACAGACAAATACCGATGGTCTTGACGTTGTGTGGCTCGTAGGAGTCCTTGTCCCGGAATTCTGGTTATTGCTCATTTTCCTGGAACTGTCTCCAGAGATTGAAGGCCTTTCGCTTTGACACACTCAGCCATCTTGCTTGAGATTGCCCTTTTTCCAATCTACGGATCGCTCTCCATCGTAAATAGGCTTCTAAGTGGTGCTGTCCAGCCATTCTTTCACTAAGAGTTCAGCTCCAGATAAAGTACCCCGCTCAGAGCAACGTTTATCAAGGTCGCGTGTGACTTAGTTCGATGATGTGCGGTCGTCATTTACATACACTATATTGACAAAAGTCACCGGACACACCTTCAAAAGCAAATGAACGGATCTGCTGCGTTGTTAAGATGTGCGGCACAGCTGCAAACGATATAAAAACAAGCCTGCAGCTTACCGCGATCAAATCGCACTGTGAGGTTGAGTGAAAATGTCACGGCGGGAGAGAACAGACTTTGAGAAAGGAAAGATTGTTAGGTGTTATATTAGTTGGTTGTCCATAAGAGAAACCGAAAGGCGTTTAAACATACCCAAGGCAACTGTTTTGGATGTACTGAATAAGTGGAAAACACGTGGCGTGCCTAAAGCAGCAAACCATACCGGCAGGTCAAAGAAAATCAGTGAAATACGAAGTCGAAGCCTTAGGAGGTTCGTTACAGCTAATCGACGAAGTACTGCACAAGACCTCAGCGTACAGGTGAGTAAAAATGCTGGAACATCGGTATGCACACGTACCTTTAGCAGAGAACTTCATTCCATGGGACACTGTGGTCGTGAGGCTGCTCATAAGCCTTTCATCTCCACTCGGAATACTGCTCGTCGTTTAGCATGGTGTAAAGAACATTTATCGTGGACCGTAGATCAATGGAAACGGGTCCTATGGACTGATGAATCCAGATACACGATCCATCAGTCTGATGGCCGTGTGTGGGTATGGAGGCAGCCGGGGGAACGCTATTTATCACAATGTACTATTCCTACGGTCACGTTTGGAGCTGGCAGTGTACTCGGGTGGGGGGTGTGTTTCGTGGCACGGTCTCGTCCCATTGGTTATCGTGGAAAAACCTGTTAACCAGCACGTCTACCTCGATATTAAGGACAATTATGCCGTACCAACGCTGTGGCAATACTATGGAACCGAGCCTTGTTTGTACCAGCAGGATAATGCACTGAACCAAAAAGCAAGGACTGTTACGGCATGATTTGACGATAATTCCGCATCGTGTGTGGACTGGCCAGCACAGAGCCCTGATGTTAATCCCATAGAGCACCTAAGGGGTGAATTAGAGCGCCGCATAAGAAGTTTGAAAATAGGGCCTACTACTAAGCAACAGTTAGCGGCAGCATTATGTACTGAATGGAAACGCATACCTATCGCTGTGTTCCAAAAATTATCGAAAGCCTGTCTCGAAGGGTCAGTGCACTCATTAAGGCCAATGGTGGACCTACTCCGTACCAATGTATGGCAATAAATGCTATGTATCTTTCTCTTCTAGGTTTCCGGTGACTTTTGTAAACATAGTGTATATTCCATTCTACGTATGGTCCAGTCCAAATTTGGCGTTAGCAGTAAGAAGACATGGATCCCTCATGCATAGCATCAACTGTCCGGACCGTTGTGGATGTATGGTATGGGGAACGTTTAACTGACATGAACTCGCCAATGGGTGCATATACTGCACAAACATGTGGACACCAGCTACTGCCTGCGGACTCTGTACAACGCGTAATGTTTTACCTCGACTCAGAAGGGAGTGAGTTCTTCTAGGACGGTTATGTACCACGTCATCGTTCCCCTTGGTACAGGAATTATTCTACGAAGTTCTGATATGAGACATCTCAAATGACCCCAAAATCGCTGATCTGAACGTAATTGAGCGTCTACTAAATATTGTGGAACGCCAGGGGAAGAATATGGACCCGCTCTATTGCGGAACTATGTGCATACAGCTTGGTTTTGTGATGCTCAACTGGGTTCAGATCAGGCGATTTTGGTGGTTATTCGAGATGTCTTATATCAGAACTTCGTCAAACAGTTCCTCATACAACACTACAAACACCTCGTGAAGTTGATGCCACACGGAGCTAAGGCCGTGTTATTGGAGAAAGGACGGTTCATGTAGTAACAGCTAGAAGGCTGTAATCCATTGAGCGCTCAGTGTAGTGTAATGTGGTCCAGATAAAATGACCAGACAATGTATATTCAACTATGTAATACCTTTTAAGAATTAAATGTACCATTCCTGAAAGGTTATGTACACATGCTAAGTCCTACTAAATCCGAGGCTGAATAATTGCTCTACAAAATATGTCTAGCAAAGATAAATTAAGTAGTTCAATCGAGCAAAGTTTTGTCATTTCTGTGAAGCAGGTTAATGGAGCGGAGCAGAGCCTTTCTTTTCTGAAAAAGTACAATGTAATAGCCGGGACTGTTGCATTTATATCGACCCATTCTTCGGCGTCATTTGTGTGATACTAAATCAAACGCTCATTTCTGCAGCATCTATCCCATTTGGAAATTGGATGACCGTTTTCTGTGGAGCTTTTAGGTGCTTCTGGTTTTGCGATTCCTCAGGGAATCGTTATACTTCCGGGAGCGATATCACCATTGGATAGATGCAGCTCTTTATTTGTTTTTAAGCTGAAGATACAAAGAAATAAACTTGCTTTTGGTTTCAGACATGACATGTAGAAGAGAGCTGCATTGCATCAATGCGCTAATTTCTTTGTTGAAGATGATGAAGATGTATTTCGGTAATCAACAATTCGTTTCGAGCGAGTTCCTGTACCATTCAATATCCCTGGACGTTACATGAAGTTAAACATAGTATGTACGTAATCATGCAATTTGTCAGAATAAACATTTTACGGAAACTCAAATGCAGGATGAACCGGATAATTGGAAAATCATTTTCGTGACAGAAAAGTTATTTAGCTGCCCTTTGAATGAGAAACTAAATTGGAAAGAGAAAAACTTTGGTTACTAGATCCAAAATCTGATCATGGTTACTAGATTATAAATTGGTTACTAGATCCTAAATCTGATCATGGCTACTAGATTATAAATTGGTTACTAGATCCTAAATCTGATCTTGATTACTAGATCCTAAATCTGATCTTGGTTACTAGATTCTAAATTGGTTACTAGATCCTAAATCTGATCTTGATTACTAGATCCTAAATCTGATCTTGGTTATTAGATTCTAAATTGGTTACTAGATCCTAAATCTGATCTTGATTACTAGATCCTAAATCTGATCTTGATTACTAGATCCTAAATCTGATCTTGATTACTAGATCCTAAATCTGATCTTGGTTACTAGATTCTAAATTGGTTATTAGATCCTAAATCTGATCTTGGTTACTAGATTCTAAATTGGTTACTAGATCCTAAATCTGATCTTGATTACTAGATCCTAAATCTGATCTTGATTACTAGATCCTAAATCTGATCTTGGTTACTAGATTCTAAATTGGTTACTAGATCCTAAATCTGATCTTGGTTACTAGATTCTAAATTGGTTACTAGATCCTAAATCTGATCTTGATTACTAGATCCTAAATCTGATCTTGGTTACTAGATTCTAAATTAGTTACTAGATCCTAAATCTGATCTTGATTACTAGATCCTAAATCTGATCTTGATTACTAGATCCTAAATCTGATCTTGATTACTAGATCCTAAATCTGATCTTGATTACTAGATCCTAAATCTGATCTTGATTACTAGATCCTAAATCTGATCTTGATTACTAGATCCTAAATCTGATCTTGATTACTAGATCCTAAATCTGATCTTGGTTACTAGATTCTAAATTGGTTACTAGATCCTAAATCTGATCTTGATTACTAGATCCTAAATCTGATCTTGATTACTAGATCCTAAATCTGATCTTGATTACTAGATCCTAAATCTGATCTTGATTACTAGATCCTAAATCTGATCTTGGTTACTAGATTCTAAATTGGTTACTAGATCCTAAATCTGATCTTGATTACTAGATCCTAAATCTGATCTTGGTTACTAGATTCCAAATTGGTTACTAGATCCTAAATCTGATCTTGATTACTAGATCCTAAATCTGATCTTGATTACTAGATCCTAAATCTGATTTTGGTTACTAGATTCTAAATTGGTTACTAGATCCTAAATCTGATCTTGATTACTAGATCCTAAATCTGATCTTGGTTACTAGATTCTAAATTGGTTACTAGATCCTAAATCTGATCTTGGTTACTAGGTTCTAAATTGGTTACTAGATCCTAAATCTGATCTTGATTACTAGATCCTAAATCTGATCTTGGTTACTAGATTCTAAATTGGTTACTAGATCCTAAATCTGATCTTGATTACTAGATCCTAAATCTGATCTTGATTACTAGATCCTAAATCTGATCTTGGTTACTAGATTCTAAATTGGTTACTAGATTCTAAATTGGTTACTAGATCCTAAATCTGATCTTGATTACTAGATCCTAAATCTGATCTTGATTACTAGATCCTAAATCTGATCTTGGTTACTAGATTCTAAATTGGTTACTAGATCCTAAATCTGATCTTGATTACTAGATCCTAAATCTGATCTTAGTTACTAGATTCTAAATTAGTTACTAGATCCTAAATCTCATCTTGATTACTAGATCCTAAATCTGATCTTGATTACTAGATCCTAAATCTGATCTTGGTTACTAGATTCTAAATTGGTTACTAGATCCTAAATCTGATCTTGATTACTAGATTCTAAATCTGATCTTGATTACTAGATCCTAAATCTGATCTTGGTTACTAGATTCTAAATTGGTTACTAGATCCTAAATCTGATCTTGATTACTAGATTCTAAATCTGATCTTGATTACTAGATCCTAAATCTGATCTTGGTTACTAGATTCTAAATTGGTTACTAGATCCTAAATCTGATCTTGATTACTAGATCCTAAATCTGATCTTGGTTACTAGATTCTAAATTGGTTACTAGATCCTAAATCTGATCTTGATTACTAGATCCTAAATCTGATCTTGGTTACTAGATTCTAAATTGGTTACTAGATCCTAAATCTGATCTTGATTACTAGATCCTAAATGTGATTTTGGTTACTAGATTCTAAATTGGTTACTAGATCCTAAATCTGATCTTGATTACTAGATCCTAAATCTGATCTTGATTACTAGATCCTAAATCTGATCTTGGTTACTAGATCCTAAATCTGATCTTGATTACTAGATCCTAAATCTGATCTTGATTACTAGATCCTAAATCTGATCTTGGTTACTAGATTCTAAATTGGTTACTAGATTCAAAATTGTTTAATAGATTCAAAATTGTTTAATAGATTCTAAATTGGTTACTAGATTCAAAATTGGTTAATAGATTCAAAATTGGTTAATAGATTCTAAATCCATGGGTTGAATACACGAGCCAGGGGGAATTTGCTGCTAAAAATAACGAGAAGTAAAATAAACTATCCTTCCTCTTCAAAACAAATGTAGCTTCGGAGGAGTGACACAACGTTAAAAATGTAACAGAATGAGGCATGAACTAGTAAATATATTAATTAAATAATCGTCTTAGAAGACCACAAGTACAGCACAAAATTTTGGAAAGCGCCTTTAAATTGGTACACTCGTTGAAAATGAGTGAAGTTCCCTTAATGTAAATAAAAACAATCGCTACTTTGAAAAAATAAACTTATGAATTATATGAAACTGACATTTATGAAAAGTACCTCGCAATATTGTAAAATTGAAAAAAGAACCGTTATTTCACATTGCGCTGGAAAGAGGCTCAGCTTCAAGCGAAAATTTGTGCGTGGCAAATCAGGGTAGTCGACTGTCCTTGGTTCGTCTCCAGCCAGATCCAAACGGATGCTCTTCAAGACCTGTCGAGAAAATTTCCCCAGAGCGATGCCGTCATGTAGAAGTTTCGTAAGGGGAAAAGAAATAGTCTTTGTGGCCTTGGGAAACTGTGGTTATTTTTTTCTTTTTTTTTAAAAGCTACTACTTGGAAATTGGCGGACAAGATTCGGCAAGCCATCAGTCACGTCACGTGATTGCCAGCTGCCACTGCCGGGCAACTAGCGAACCACATTAGGCTAGCCATCATTTATGGCACGTGCTGGGCCGATGAAGGGCCACTTGTGGCAGCCACTGCCTGTGATGGATAACTGATGGCCCTGTTCTGGCATATGACAACTGATGGGATGGCAAATGTTGGCCAGCTGCGCGCCGAACCGATGGGACATGTGGTGGCCGCCGGGACATTTAATTGACGGTTGGGCGGCGGCAACATAGTGCTTTGTCACTGCTGGCCGCCAGTGCTGGCTTGAGTGCTGGCCCAGCAACAGTGTTTTTGTTGTGGTATGTTCGGCAACGCTTGCTCTCTGAGCAAAGGTACGTCCATCGATGTGTGGTATGGTCGGCAACGCTTGCTCTCTGAGCAAAGGTACTTCCATCGATGTGTATTCACGGTACCCCCATGATACGGTTGCCACCGGGAACCCTGTGGTTCTTTCTTACTTCTTGAACGATAGAATGACCCGTTTGTGTTTCGCCGACAATGTATCCATGACCAAGGGTGCTCAGATCACCACTTTTACCCATGTTTGTCGATGGTGATACACTGTTGCGAAATCCTGCTGTCCGTCTATTTATAGCCATTGTTTGGTTTGGGTCTGTTCTATTCTGCGCGGGGGATGCCTATATCAACTGCCCATCATCCCTATCCCTAAAGTTCTGCCTACTGGCTGTACACCAAACTACAGGAATATCTCTAAAATAACCCACGGTTATCGATACCTCAATGTTAAGTAGTTGAGAGACATTTAATTTAATCATTTTTTTTCTCGTGCTACATCTCAGTTAAAGTTAAGTCGGCAGTTTTACTCGGCTACGATTTTTCGAAATTAGTTTGTGCACGCTTCCGAACTTGAAATTCCCAAAGCTATTAAGTTATGTTTGAAAATGAACTGTTCGCGAACGTTACCCTACGGCCGAAGCTGTCAGCAAATATTTATGCAATTATCGATTCGTCGCTTAGAGCGATGGAAGTTTGACAGTTGATTAGTAAGCGACAGTGAGAGACACCAAATGAACATAAACACATTGTTCAGGGAGCTCTTTCCGTTGCCATCGCCGAGTCAGAAACTTCGGAAATAAAAATACTGAAATTATCTTCTTCCCTTTTTAATGGAGTTAATTCTGGGAATTTCAGGGATATGTTTGCGTTATTACCATTACAGCTTGCAACAACAGTTCTAAAATAAGCAAGATTTTAAAAATCCAAACAGCGTCTACATGAATTTCCATCCTGTGATTTCCTGGATGTTTGAGGTAAACAAAACTTGAGATCTTTTACAGTGTGTTAACGCTTTTGTCGATGAACACTGGATCTCGTAAATCACTCAAAGGCATTAGAGCTGTCTTGAAATCTTTTTATACGTAAATCCGTTGGGCAAAGATGTTAATTTAGTCATATTTTAATCAAAATTTTGTTTCGGAAAGCAAGGCCATTACGCTTTTATGATATCAAAAACTGCAGGAGCATTAAATTGGGAAGCAGTAAATTTAAATTATAACAAACAGTTATCTCCCCTTTTCGCACCTAGTGTTCAAACGATTAACAGGAGGTGTGACACCGAATTTTCTGTTGTAAACAACACATGTTTTGAATCCGTTCCGACGCAAATTAAATTTATCAAAGTTATTCAAAGTCAATGGAACCGGTTAGGAAAACGATCAACCGGTTTCTACAATCGATAAAACATCCACGAATGGAAACACCTACTTAGTTCCACCAGCGGCTAAAACGCATGCTATGAAGATTAACAAATTGCGTCACAAAAAGTTTCTCATAGAACAAGGAAGGTATCAGAGACAAAGAGATTTTCAAATTGAACAGTTAAAAGAAGGAATATAGAGAAAGAAGAGTCTACGAGAGAATTTAGCCTAATGGAAAAGTTGAAAATAGGCGAAAAATATTTTTCATGGAAAAAGCTATGCTAAGGAAAAAGAATTTTCAAATACGTTCTCCGGAAGCAGAAATAGCGAAAGAAAAAGTATCAATCTTTACGCACCTACCGGGAAATCTTTGCATTATTTAAAGAGGATAATGCTCCACATCTCTGTTGTATCAAATGACAGACAGTGAAAAATAAATTTCTCAATAGTGTTTTTAGAGACTGCGATACGGCAGCAAACTAAAGCACACAAGAGTCACCTACTGACAGTTATGGGAACTGCAAAATTCCTCATATACTCAATTCAGTTCTAACCTTGAGCCTAAAAATGTTATACAATGTAAATGGCACCGGAGGTTGAAATAGTGTTTTAAATCGGGCATGTAGAAGTAGAGATATTGAGAAAACATATTAAGCATTTGCGCCCCCTAGCGGCTACATTGTGCGTTGTTTCGGTAATGTCTTTTTAAAAACGTTCCAAAGAAATGTGGACAACTCCTGTATTTCATGTTTAGTACGACGTTTGTGAAACTTGAATTAATAAATCATTAGCCCCGCTCCGGTGGTGCAGTGGCTTCTCAACATTTCTCGAAGTAGGCCTAGGTTCTAAGAGTCGCACTGGGTTCCTGTCTTATGTCACAAACTTCTCGCTGCTATGGAACCCATAGTCGTAAATTAAGGACAGGCGACGGCTCATAGCCCTTCGAATTGCTCAAAGGTGTCGTTGAACCTCCAATCAAACAATACGAAGGCATCGTGATTAAAGAGTTAGAAAGCTATTGATATAGAATGAATAGGGGAGAATCAAGTGTTAGGTTTTTCTACGGATTTAAAATCATCAATTCAGTACCAACCTTGAGCCTAAAAGCGTGCACACTATATACACTGACGGAAAAAAATCCCAACAACACGAAAAAATAGTTGTAGAGGAATGAAATGGCGGCAATACATTTGTATAGGTAACATATTTAATCGATTAAGGTTTCAAGATCACAGCTTAATGTAAGCGCGAGAAGAGCCATTTTAAATGTGAAATGCTGGTATATTAATAACCGGTGTAACCGCCAGAATGTTGAATGCTAGCACGCAAACGTTCATGCATTGTGTCGTACAGGTGCTGGATGTCAGTTTGTGGGATGGAGTTCCATGCCTGTTGCACTTGGTCGGTCAATACAGGGACGGTTAATGCTTGTTGGGGGTGACGCTGGAGTTGACGTTCAATGATGTCCCATACGTGCTCGATTGGAGAAAGATCTGGTGATCTAGCAGGCCACGGCAACATGTCGAACTGTAGAGCATGTTGGGTTACAACAGCGGTGTGCGGGCGAGCGTTATCCTGTTGGAAAACACACCCTGGAATGCTGTTCATGAATGGCAGCACAACAGGTTGAATCACCAGACCGACGTACAACTGTGCCGTCATGGTGCGTGGGATAACCACGAGAGTGCTCCTGCTGTCATAGGAAATTGCTCCCTAGACCATAACTCCAGGTGTAGGTCCAGTGTGTCTCGGCCGCAGACAGGTTGGTTGCAGGCGCTCACCTGGCCTCCTTCTAACCAACACACGGCCATCACTGGCACGCAGACAGAACCGACTTTCATCAGAAAACACAACAGATCTCCACTCCGTCCTCCAATGAGCTCTAGCTTGACGCCACTGACGTCGCAAACGGCAGTGGTTTGGAGTAAATGGAATGCACGCTACAGGGCGTCTGGCTCGGGCCTGTCCTTCAAGTAACCGATTTGTAACAGTTCGTTGTGTCACTGTGGTGGCAACTGCAGCTCGAATAGCTGCCGCAGACGCGGTACGATGCGCCACATCCATACGCCGTACACGGCGGTCTTCCCTCTCAGTAGTGCCACGTGGCCGGCCCGAACCCGGTCTTCTTGAGGTAGTACCTTCCCTTGACCACTGCTGCCAACAATCATGCACAGTGGCTACATTCCTGCCAAGTCGTTCTGCAATATTGCGGAAAGAAAATCTACCTTCTCGTAGCCCTATTACACGACCTCGTTCAAACTCCGTGAGCTGTTGATAATGGCTTCTTCGTCTTCTTAAAAGTATTCTTGACTAACATCAACACACTACGTCGAATCTGAACGATAACTAACGCTCACGAACGTTACAGCGCGTATTTACAGCAAACCTGCTTTGCATGTTCCAAAGGGGCGCTACTAGCGCCACACGTATGCGCCGAGCGTGAAATTTGCATAGACGTAATTTTACAGATATGCTCTCACCGCCTACCAACTGTCGTTTATCTAACACAACCTCTTCTTGGTGTTGGGATTTTTTTCCGTCAGTGTATATTTTACAGTGGCCTGAGCACCAATCAGTATAAAACAGTAGGAGACTAATAGCTGACTGACTGCTAGTAACTTTGCATCTCTATGCTCAAACAAAGGGGAAGCCATAAATCAAACTCCTGTTAGAATCTTACAACGACACTCTAAATAGTGAGACAAGAGCTTAATATCACTCGAACCAAACAGAGAACAAAATTTTCTGGAAAGACGTTAAAATATTATTGCTGATATGTTATACACACACCGGCCACTGAATTAGAAACTTTCATGCAGATGTAGGTAAACATCACTTGCGCAGCATTAATGCAAAATACGTGCTCACATGCGTTACCACGTGATCTAGGCAACAAATTAAAACTGTTGCTATTCAGAAATCGCCAGTGGTGTTGATCACAATGGCAAAAACAAAGGATCTTTTGGATTTCCATCAAGGGTGTATTCCAGATCTGGCTGCAGCGACAGGTTTGAAAACATCATAGATGACTAGTTTCACAAAAAACGAGTCTTTAATCATTAGAAAAATTACCCGTATTGCTTGTCTAAGAAGCGTAATTGTGTTACGAGGACAATTTGTCAAGAACGAGATCGCAGTCGTCTGAGAAGACTTGTGCGGAAAAGTGACTTCCCGTGTGGAGCAATCGACCGAAGCATTCAATGAAAGCTTTTCCAGACCCATATCTCAATGAACTACGCTTAGGGAATTGAAAAGGATTGGCACTGGCAATCGCATGCGTATACGGAAACCGTTGATTTCTACAAAGAAACAGTGTCTACCGTGGTATCAGGAACATCCTGACTGGACACTGGAAGACTGGGAAAACGTCCCTAGGTCCGACAAGCCGCAGTCAGCCTTGTTTTATTCTGACAGTAGTCAGAGTGTTTGGCCGGAGCCCCATTGAGTGACAGTCTCGGCTTGCCTTGTAAGAACAATCCAATGTTCTGGATGTGGTGTATTGGTGTGGGACACGTTGGTTTGTTACAGAACGGGTCTTCTGATATCGCTGGAAGATCAGATGTTCTGCAAGGAGTATGTTAACATTGTTGCCGATCAATGCCACACTGCAATGTTGGCATTTTATCCAGCGGGTGACGGCTGTTTTGTGGATGACAATGTAACTGTCCGTAGGCAACATATGTTCAGTGGTTTAGCGAGCTTGACAGCAACTTCTATTTTGGGCTATGTCCTCAACAGAGCCCATATCTGAACCCTATTGCATGGAGCTTCCTGAAAAAGCAAGCCCCGGGAACAAAGTCCTCTTCCATCAAATCTCAGCCAGTTGAAGGACAGTCTCGGGAATGCCTGGTGTCGTGTCTTAGGCGTGAGGTCACCTATCTGATTTTTCCAAGAGGTGGCACTGCGAAACAGAGTCGTCAAGTAAGCCAATTCAGGTCAAGTCAAGTAAGCCAAGACAGATCAAGTCAATTTAAATAGGCTAAGACAGATCAAGTCAAATCAGGTCAAATCAAATAAGCCAAGGCAGATCAAGTTAAGTCCTACGTAAACACAGTTAAGGTTTGAATTGGAAACATTCAACGAAGTCAGCACGGACGTGCAGATGTAGGTAAGTCATAAAGGATGGTGAAAAGTCAGTCAGTCAGATGAGGTGGCATGAAAAATCCATGAGTTGAGTGTACTACACATTGGATAAATGGATTAACTCTTTGATGAAAGAATTCAACTCCCCATTGGATTAAATAGAGTATGACATATTGGAGTCAACTACCCCCTTGCAGGACAAACGGAACAGTCATAACCTGGCGGTAAAATCATTCTATAAACTTTTCTAAAATATAGCAGCCGTCAATAAACTTTCTTAAATTGCGGAACATTCACTTTTCGCGTACAGTGTATTCTAAAACTGTCTTATCCATCGTAGAAATTTATCCGATAAATGATTTGTAAGTATAGTTGTATGATATAAAATGATTAATTCGAATCAGCGTTGCAGCCTAATTAAAGTTGTTGGGGACGGCCCATATATCGTGATTCCACATAGTATGCTGTAGACGTATATGCATTCCAGCACGTTGTGGAATATATGCCAAATCGCATTAAGTGCTGTAATTCGGGCTAAAGAGGGGTCCAACCTGATATTTAATGAACGTTTCTAATTCGGTGGCGGGTATTGTATAGGAATAAGATCTGGTGCAACTTCATCCACAATATCAATATCAAAACAGTAAATAAGAAATTAGACCATTCCGTTTTGTGGAACAGCGATGAAGCTACCTGATGCACTTAGAGGAAGACGTATTTCTTTCTCGTGAAAACAAGAATATGCATTATTATTGGGTATCGACTAATAAAAATCCCAGCGCTGTTATTAGACACAAACGTGCCAGTCCAAAAGCAAATTCGTTCTGTGCCAGAACGCACGACGAAACCCTTGAACCTTTCTACTCTAAGGACTTACTACATGATATTTCGCCTTTCACAATTTTCGTAGACATATTTCTTTTGGGTTATGTGAAGGATAAGACTTATTCTACAAAGGTCATAGGTTAAATCTACAAAGGGTTTTCAAAGTTTTCTTACTTTTACGGGGAACGCTGTTGGAGTATTATTGGTTTTCAGAATATCAGTTTCAAATGTCGTGATTCTTTCCCAGAGAGTGTTTGCGTGTGTGTACGGGAAAGAAACATTCTTCAACATTTCTGTTTCTTGGCCGATTTCTGCTTTTCTTTACGAAAACTTATATTTCGATTAGAAGAATAGTACTTCAATGCGGTTGCACGCTAAAATGATATGGGCCAAAGGTTAAATTTTATGCATACATCTGTTTACTTTTAAAAATAAACTGCATCGATCTGATTCATGGTTTGAGAAACCTACAATATGAATTAAATTTAAATATCATTTATTTATGAGGGGATCATGTAAGTTGTGACGCAAACTCTAATTTGACCATTCTTGTCTAAATTTGTTTTATACCACTTAAACGTCCTTTTCTAACTAAACGCCAAGGATTCTTTCTCGATGATTTTGACGTTGACAATTCTTGACAATGGGTCAAAGCAAAACATAGCTCTTACCTCGAGAGATAAGAGCTATGTTGTTGTATGAACTGAGTACTTACTGATTTGTGGTAAGACCGACGAATATTTATGTGAAACAAAATATTGTTAGGTCCCTAGCGTATGATTCGATGATTCAGTGACTACAATTAGTCCTCGTATTTATTTGCATTTTTGAGGAAATGAAGGAATACCAATTAACAAGTTGAATCTGAATGCTACGTTGATTCATTTACGAATCCTAACAACAATTCATTACATACATGTTTTGAATTGTGCATTAGTTAAGCTATATCAACTAACACACTGGTGTGCAAAAATTAAGGACGAAGAGGAGAAATTAGCATAACAGCAGGACGAGCAGGCAAAACGGACCGAAAGACACTCAGGAGATAGACAAGGGTCCGGTATGGTAGGGCATGCGCATATATGCAGCATGACGTAGGAGAGGGGGGAGTGTCGGAAGGGTATAAAACACACGAGCGGTGTACGCTCAGCAATTCGGTGAAAGCTATTGCACGGTGTACATCGGTTTGAACGACGTCGAATTGCTGCCACCGTGTGATATGGCCAACAGACAACCCAATAGATGACATCTGGATGATTTTACCCGAGGTCGCGTCATTGGGAAGTTCGAAAAAGGTTGAAGTGTGACTAGAGTGGCCGAGGAGTTCGGGATAGCTCACAGCATCGCTTCACGAGCTTGGAGAGCATTTCAAACGACAGAAACAGCTGTCCGAGAGTTTAGCAGTGGTCGTCCACGAGCAACCATGGCGGCGGACGACCGGTATATTTTCCTACAGGCGAGAAGAGACAGACGACAGACTGCGGGAGAAATTGCAAAGCGCATGCAACAGGCAACTGTACGTCCATTTTCGTGTTTTACCGTGGCCAGGAGGCTGCACAAAGATGGTCTATTTGCACGACGACCAGTACGGTGTGTGCCATTAACGCCTGCTCATCGAAGACGGCGGTTTCTCTGGTGCCAGGAACACAAGAACTGGACACATCAACAACGGGGTCGAGTTCTCTTTACAGACGCGAGCCGATTTAGTCTGACGAGCGATTCTGGAAGTATACACATCAGGAGAGAGCAGGGAACGCGCAATCACACCTCCAACATCATCGAAAGGGACCAATTTGGAGGTAGCGGATTTCTCTTTTGTGGCGGTATCATGTTTGGTAGCCGTACTGACCTCCACATCTTCCAAGGAGGTTCAGTCACTGTGTCCGCTATTGTACCGAGGTTATCCTGCCTCACGTGCGTCTGTTTAGAGGTACTGTGGGTCCCGAGTTCCTCTTCATGGAGGACAATGCTACACCTCATCGTACAGTGGCTGTCGCATAGCTGTTGGAGAGTGAAGATATTCAACGCATGGATTGGGCCGCAAGGTCCCCTGACCTAAATCCAATCGAACACGTGTGGGACCTTCTCGGGACACGCTTGGCAGCACGTCACCAGCCGCCAGCAACGACTCCGCAGCTGCGATTGGCGCTACAAGAGGAATGGGCAACGATGCCTCAACAGCTCCTTGACAACCTCGTCCTCAGCATGGACAGACGTTGTAAATCCTGCAACGCAGTGAGGGGTGATCATATCCCCTACTAAAGACTAGATTTTTCTTGGCAGCTCCCTGTCAGATGGACGTTTCTGTCTTCTGTCCAGTTGTGATCGAAGCTACTTTTTTAATAAAGTGCCTTTGTATCCTTAGGATTCCTTGTTTGGACGGTTTTGCTCACTTGTCCCATATCATATTCTTACATCTTGTGGAACTTATGGTATGATTTGAGTCGATGTGGAGCACTTCTGCAAGACGTTACATTCGAAAAACAGTCTCGTCCTTAACTATTGCTCGCCAGTGTACGACTTACACTCATCCGGGACAAAATCCATTAGTTGACATTGCAATTTACAGTAAAGCAAATTGTAATGTCAAATAAACAAAAGCTGTGGTAAAGTTCAAAGGTTAATATAAAGGACACACATTTGCAATATACCAATTAATACGTTATAAAGTGCACGAGGTCCATTGCAAATTGCTTCTCTCTATCGGCGAAACAAACAGGCATTTATGGGGATCCCCTCTTAAATAAGTGATGTTAAATTTGATAAGAATTTGTTTCCCTGATTTTACTCCTAGAATTTCTCAGCAATTACTTTTTTAACAGCTGTAAATATTCATTGGGGTGTTAAGTGCTATAGTTTCGGCCTTTTTGATAAACTTTGTTTAAAGACTTTGGGGATAGCATGCATGATAACATTATCACGACTCTCAAAGAATCTTACATTATCACGACTCTCGAAGAAGGCGAAGGCTATGTACTTGTGTATGGCCGTACTTTAATTCTAAACTTTAGGTTTCTTGATTCGAGGTGACCCACGTATTAATAGCCCAAATTATATTTTAAAATCCGTACTGATTTAAGTCATCTACCTATATTGTACGAAAATAACCTTTATAACCACTACTGTCTGTCTGTTTTCTCGTAGGCAATTTTTTTACCTCTTGTTACGCTTTCTAACCTAAACGTCACATCAGAACGCCCAAGAGTTTATTCTTTGGTGATTTTCTGTCAGTCAGTCAAGTCTTGGATTCAACGCAAGACCGTGCAACTGAAGGACTGCAACAAGTCTGCCTCAAGCACCCCAAGTATGTTCAACAAGATTCAGGTCAGGGAAACAAACTGGCCACTCCATACAGATGATGATGTTTATCTCAAGATATTGGTCAACAAATTTCTGGCTCGGTGAGGACGGCCATTATTGTTCTTTAGGATAAAATTATCACTCATCGCTCCTGTATAAGTCCTAACAAAGCGTTCAAGGATCTTACCTCCATAAATATGGGTATTCATAGAGAATGCTTAAAGTAAGACGAGATCTGTGAGACACACTATGACATTACTACCACCGTAAGCAATCGTTTCTAAGACATTCAAATAATCATGGTGTGTTCCTGGATCTCTACAAAGGCGTCTTTGTCTGGATCCACCCTGGAGAGCAAACCTGGACTCATCCGAAGAAAGAACAGAGTTCCAGTGATCATCAGTCCAGCTGACATGACTGCGACAATTCTGTCTTATGACGAGAGGTCAGGGATTTTCACATCATTGGTGCCCTAGCAAAAAGACAATACTCGTGATAAGGGTTGAAAAGGGGTCAAAACATGTTTGGACGCGAAACCGAGGTCATATAATTGGACCCGACCAGGATTTCTAACTCACACGGACCAGACCCGGACAAATCTTTTGAACTACAATATATACAGAGCACTCAAAAAGTCTTTGCTCAGTGGGTTTCTGTGGTTACGTGGAAATCAAACAAATGTACACAGAAATGTACACTATCTACCAACAAGTAATTGGACACCCCGGTAATCGACGATATCTACGGTCCTGATACACGTCACGGCCGCCACATTTAAATATCGTGTGGAACAACGCAACCAGTCGCATGCAAGATGCCACGCAGTTCGGAGCTCTCTGATTTCGAGAAAGGTGTAATCGTCGGGTATCACAGAAATGGCTGAACCATACGTGACATATCCAGCGAGTTGAAGTACCCAAAATCGACAGTGGCCTACGTAATTGGCAAGTGGAAGATGAGAGGTGATTATCGGAATGTGCCCCGATTCGGCAGACCTACAAAACTGGGAGTTAAGAGACCGACGGGTGCTGGCCAGAGAAATTCGGAAGAACCACACCAAATCGATGAGCCACATCCGCGAGGAGTTTTAACAGGCATCCGCGAGTGTTCTTTCTTTCGATGAATGCCATCCGTAAGGCAGCCCATCTGCTCGGTTATCATGGACGTGCTGCTGCCCACAAGCCTTTTATCATCAAGTTCAATAGCGCTGCTCGGCTAACGTGGTACAAAGAACGTCGACAGTGGACCGTTGAACAGTGGAAACAGGTTCTATGGAGCGACGAATCAAGGTTCACCCTCTACCGTTTGGATGGAAGGGTCTGGGTTTGGCGTCTGTCTGGAGAACGCCTCCTGTCGGAATGTATTGTGCCAACTGTGAAGTTCGACGGCGGTGGAATTAGGCTATAAGGGTGTTTCTCCTGGTATGGCACGGGACCCTTGGTCAAAATTCCTGGTAGACTCAACGCCGAGACCTACTGCACCATTTTGGATGACCATGCGCTTTCTACATTGTGGCAGTTTTACGGGGGGGGACCCATGTTACTTTCAGGATGACAATGCCACCTGTCATGTTGCGAGGTCCACCATGGCTTGGTATGGTGACAATGGGGTTAATCGAATGGACTGGCCTGAGCAGAGCCCGGACCTTAACCCTATCGAGCACCTCTGGGACGAGTTGGAGCGTCGACTTAAGGGGGTCCCCACCGTCCGAAATTGGTGAAGGAACTGACCTGTCTTCTCCAAGCCGAGTGCAAGAAAATACCGCTAGACGTCGTACATCGCCTGGTTGAGAGTATGCCCCGGAGGGTCGCAGCTGTAATCGCCGCTCGTGGAGGCTCCACCAACTATTGAAGGTGAATAAACTTCGTTTTCCTTTGCTATCACAGGTGTCCAATTAATTGTTGGTAGATAGTGTATAATTTACTCATTTACTTAGGGGAAGTATTGAAACTGTCGTTCCTCATTTGGAAACATAACCTGTTTTACACATGTTTCCAAACACATTTACGAGAGTCAAATAGTCCCTGCGCAGTTCCACCTAATTTTGATGGCGATACAGTCAAATGTTTTGAATTAAACACGTTTTCGCTGTTATCTTGATAACATATCAAGCTTCAGAATATGTTGCATGACAACACTAATTTTCACAAGTTTACGATGAGTTGAAAGTTTTCAGAATTTGGATGTTGCTTTCATCATTGCTCATCAGAAGGAAGGGTCACTTTTTCTTTTAAGGACACTCTTCCTTCATATTGCTAGACAAATCATGTTTCAGTCTTCGAAGCACCAGCTTCGAGCACAAAATTCCACAATGCGTCTTGTTTTTGAAAACATTGATTTCCAACAATAAAACAGAAATAAGACCGGTTCGAAATCGGGTGAGGAACACCTTCTCCCAAACAGTCTGACTCGCTCGAAATTGTCGACCCGTCGACCCGTGACCCGTTTTCATCTCCGCTCGTGATGTCTCTTGCGAACCGTGAGAGAAGGTACCACATTTTCTGTGGCTGCCACAAGATTCAAACGCTGTTGATTGCGCGTGGACATCTTTCTTCTTCACACACTTAGCTATAGATAACGGTCATCTCTTGAATTTGTTGGTCTTTCATTAAAAAGCCTTCTCAATGCTGTATTTGTTCTTTGGAATGTGGCCTAAACATCTATGGACTGTGGGACGACTCGCATTGAACCTCATTGCTACTTCTACTTGAGACTGGTCCACTTTAAGACTTCCAACAGCTCATCGACTTAATACGTCTTCTAAATGGAGTCTACATGTGTCGCCCTAACAGTGCAACCCAACTTCAAAAGCAACGTGTTCAATTTGCAATACAGAAAAAGTGAAATGAAAAGACGATCTTCAGTGGCACGCCTTTTACCCTAAAGCTGATTTGCATATTTAGATTGACTTTATGTCAATCTACTTATATTTTTTATTAGGGTTTAAAGACCACCGTGAGCAACTCAATGGGCTATAATCAGTCGCCTGTACCTAATTTAAGACCAATGGTTCCAGGGAAGGGTAGTAAGACAAACACAACATCCATACCTCATCGGGGTACGAACCCAGACCCATCTTGGGCGGTCAGTAAACGGTTAGTAGCTATAGCTTAGACCACTGCACCACCAGAGAGGCACTTATCATATTTGATATTGCCGGAATACAATACCTCTGGCACGTTAGAAGCATTCATTCATTCACCTTTTTATAGACTCCAAATTTCATGTTTTTCTTTAACTTATCGAAAACAGTGTATTTGACATAAGTACACCAACATTTCACCGTAATGTTAACTTAATCGAATGAAAGCAGAGTGCTTTGCCGCTGCTCTGAAGACAGGCGTTTGTCTAGTATATTATTAAGAATATCATACAAACAAACTGACAACCCATTGTATTACAGAGAATCAGCATAGTTGGGACAAAGGTGTGCCCAGTGCATTGCGATTTCCGGATTTACCTCGAAAAGAAACGAAGCAATACTGCCGATCATAAGGTAGGAGTCTGTTAGACCTAGTTCTTGCTATCAGGATGTCGCATGTAAAAAAAGTGAGAGTAGTCCTTGGAGGACTTGAAACATTGTTTCCGCAAACAAGAGCTAGTGATATAACCAAGATGTAAAGTTAATCGGCATTAGAAACATTTGTTTTTTGTTTCGTGGTTTAGCAACGACTTTGAACAACCCAGAGTGCTATAAGCAGCCACCTGTCTCGATTTCAGGACCACTGGCTCCAGAGAACAAACAGAGCCAGTACCATCAAGCAAACGAATCACTAATGCTTCAGCGGGACTCGAACCCAAGCCAATCTCCGATGAATGGTCAGACAAGAGCTCTTAAAACCCCTCAGCACCAAGGGTGGCAAGAAATTCATTATTTTAACAATAAAGGGGCAGTTTCGCAAAATCAAAAAAATACAATGTTAACGTTTGTCTTCTCAGTGAGCCTGTATCCATGAAGTATCCCCTGAATTTTAACCTTTGTCCTCCAAACAATTTCCAGGAAGAATTAATGGCGCTTTCTAATCAGAATTGTTTAATGAAAATACAATAGAGCAATTTCTGAACTGGATTCAGCTGTAATTTTGAAACAGACCAACAGGCACTTCAGAGATTTACAGCTTAATGCTTCGTTGATTCACAATTCAATGAAAAACTTTTCCCATCTTGAAAAACCAAGTTTCTTCACTGATAAATTTGTTGTTACAAAGTAGAAAGAACTCTTCCTTTCTACTTAATAACAAAAAATTTCGAGATATTCTTACTTACGCTGCTGAGTGAAGGCAAGATGCGTCGTGTTATCCTTCGTAATAACATTTTGGAGATTAAAGAACGACATTTTTGTTATTTCATTACCCACGATATGTGTTGCGCAAAAAATATGACTTTTCAAGTCATTAAGAAACGCTCGTTAATATAATTAGATTTATTTGAGGAAACGGCGCTGAAAAAGTGAAATAATCGAACGTTTTCTCAGGATGGGCTTTTATGACTTACTGTAGTTGGGTAACGTAGGCACAAATTGTAAAAAAAGAAAATGATAAAGTGAAAGACTTTCTTTAGCAGTCGAAAGACCCACTATTTAATTACTCCTTTAGAAATTCTTACAGATAATTTCATTAAGCCGAATTTCTTTTTAACGAAAATAGGTGGAAGTTAATGAAAGCAGCTTTTTGAGAGGAAAATGTAAGACTTATTAAGCTGTCGGATAATAAAAACTTAAAAGTTTATCTTTCAATGACAGGGTCAGAGGACAAAAGTCGAAGGTTGGTCTCATTATAGAGATCGCTTACTGAACTATTTACTCAAGTTTTAGATCCATTCGTGTTAGAGTTACAGGGAAAAAGGCTGAAATATAAATTCACATAAAAATGAGTTCAGTCATCCAACAGCTACTGAATCTGAAATTTAAAATTTTCTGTCGAGTTCGCAAACATTATTGATTCATCTATTCACGTGGAACACTACGCGTCACTTTTCGGAATAACACATAGAGCCAGCCAGTAATACCGATATTATTACTCTAACTCATTAAATGCAATTGGTCCTTATTAAAAAACATTATTTAGCCATCCCTGTGCTGCAGTGGTTCAAGCCACCCTTAGTCCTGGCTGAGGCACGGATTGTGTGCCGTCCACGGCACTAACTCACCTGCTCCCATAACCAATAACCCCAAATTAGGGACGAGGCTCTGAATACCACTCACTAAGTTTCTCACAGTGGTCGTCAAACCGCCAAAGAAAAATCAAAAAGGCAGAAATTCACTGTTCTGCAAATGTGCCATTCCTGGACACCAATACGCTACATCTCTTGCTTGCAACACCAAACACCAATTTTGACCCTTTATTACAATTTTCTTCAGAACTTCCAAGAAACAAGTTGCAGAAAATACAAAAGGATGTGCCTATCAAACATCCATTTGAAGTACATAGCAAAATAATTAACAAAAAAATAATCAATTTGTTCTACAACGTAATGCTACAGCAGCAGTGGGGTCTTCTATGATGCAGTTCAAGCATTGATAATCTCTATTTCATCTCAAAAGTAAATCATAAAAAAAAACAGACAATACAGCTCGAAAACACCTTTCTTATTCATAGACTGTAAAAAAAACATTTGATAGCGTGAACAGATATATTTTTTTTTTATTGGAGGTTTAACGACCACCGTGAGCAACTCAATGGGCTATAATAAGCAGTCGCCCGTCCCTAATTTAGGGTCACTGGTTCCAGGGAAGGGAGAGAGCCAGTGCCGTAAGACAAACACAACACCCATGCCTGACCGGGATTCGAACCCGGACCCCTTACGGACGAATGATCAGAGGCCAGCGCCTTAGACCACTGCGCCACCGGGGCGGCACAAATAATTCGTGTAACGGATTATGAGGAATACCCACTACATTTGATTCAATCTTTCCAAAGCTACACTAAGTTCCGATGTCTATAAACTGCACCGCGTGAACATAGCAGTGATTAATATAACTCAATCAAAGATATACCATCTTAACTAGACCCATCCCCCGCTGTGAGACATCGCCCCCGAAACAAAATGGGATCAACTTGATCCTTTAATAATAAAGAAACGAATATTACAAAGCCAAACATAACAATCAGTTAAATACAATTCATATTAACACAATTCGTCACGAAACCCGAAGTCACCGACATTTATAATCGGTTCTAAGTATGACAAAATTTATCACGCTGAATAAATATTTCCTAGTCGATATCAAACAATCACAAATTCAACCAAATTAGCACAATCACTGATAACAATCAGATAACAAATACTAATACAATTTTTTTCCTTAACTACCATCAATTAAAAATGCTTAGAGTAAATCCCTTAGCAGATACAAAGTCAAAGATGCAATTCTAAATCAATTCACACTAAACGAAAAACTCACAATTCCCATAAGAACGAACTGCAACAGATTCAAGGTACTCAACAAATCAATTGACATTAACACATCAGTAAAATACACTGCTGGCCACCCAATATGCAACATAAAGAAGGAGGCATCCGATTGGCCTGAAATTCGCAGCATGCGTCGCCCGTGAGAGGACATGCAAACGATTAGCATTGCAGGACATATGCAAATCATGTGCGCCCGGCACGCCACCGAGAACCACTATAAGAAAGGTTCACAGAAGGCTAGTGGAAGTAGTGGAAGTGTGTTGTGCTGCCGGACCTGTACGTGGGAAGCTTCCTGATGCCTCGTCGCAGAATACGGCAGTCATTCCAGCACGTTTCGGAGTTCGACAGAGGACGAATAGTGGCTTATCGCGACAGCAGTTTATCGTACCGAGACATCGGCGGCCGTGTGGGACGACATCCAGCCACAGTGAGGCGAGTATGGATTCGGTGGATGCAGGAGGAACGGACGGACAGACGTGAGCAGTTCCCGCACCCGCGGTACACCACCAAACGAGAGGACTGGCATGTTGTGCGGCGGGCATTGACGGCTCGCACCGCAACATCACGAATGTTAGCGCAGGAATTAGATAATGTTGCGCAACAACGTGTCTCAGCACGTACCGTTCGACGTCGTCTGCAGGAGCGCGGACTTGTCGCACGGCATCCGTTGCTCCTATTACCATTGACGTTACACCACCGGCGAGTGCGGCGGCAGTGGGCCGTTGAATGTCGCACCTGGACTACGGAATGGAACGACATTGTCTTCTCCGACGAATCCCGCTTCTGCCTGCAACACCACGATGGTCGGATCCTCGTGTGGCGGCACTGCGGCGAGAGACTGTATGTCGCCTGCATTATGCATCGCCATACCGGTCAGTCGGCTGACGTCATGGTTTGGGGCGCAATTGGATATGATACCCGCACTCCTCTGGTACGCATCACCGGCATACTCAACAGCCACCGCTACATCTCCGACGTTTTATAGCCTGTAGTCCTCCCTTACCTGCAGGACATGCCAGTGGCCACGTTTCAACAGGACAATACGCGCCTGCACGTGGCACGCATCGTGCAACAATTCTTCACGACCCACCAGGTGTCACTGCTGCCGTGGCCCGTCTGTTCTCCCGATATGTCGCCCATCGAACACGTCTGATCGCTGATCGGCAACCGAGTGGCCCGGCAAGCACCACAGCCTTATGAACTGTGACAACGTGTGGAAGCAGCCTGGACCGACATACCCCAAGCCCACATCCAAAGCCTCTTTCGTTTGATGCCGCGGCGCGTAGCGGCCGTTATTGCCACCCATGGGGGCCACACGAACTATTGATGTCTGCGTGTTCCGCAAGTCGCACGGACCTGTAAGCTCAACCGTTTCATCTTTGTGTCTGTTGTTATGAGCCCAGTAAATCTGGCTTTGAAATCTCGTGTCTTTTTGGTGTTGCATTTTGGGTGGCCAGCAGCGTACATAAGCAATTTTTCAGAACAATCAAAATCACAATCACAAAATAACTGATGATGGTTTTACATTTGTTATATAATTATAATAGGAATCGTTATAACAATACACAATTAAAACAAGTACACCCTTCCGGGTAACTCAAAACAAAATCCCATCTAACCGGAAGATTAAAAAAAAAAAAAAAAGAAACTGTGAAGGGTGCTATCATTTCCATTACATGCCACCACACCCATGCGGTAAATGGTATCGTCCGCAAACGACGTATACACTGTATCGGCAAAAATAATGAGATACTTACTGAGTATCGTGTGGGACATCCTCCAGATCGGCGAAGTGCAGCAACTCGACACGGCATCGATTTTACAAGTGACCGCAAGACTTCTGGAGCGATGTTGAGCCATGCCTTCTGAACAGCCGCCATAGTAGCCTGGTATTTGTACACTGGTGTGAATGAAAAAACTAAGGACGAAGTGGAGAAATTAGCATAACAGCGGAACGAGCAGGCAGAACGGACCGAAAGACCACTCAGGAGATAGACTAGTGTCCGGTACGGTAGGGCATGCGCATATATGCATCATGACGTAGGGGCGGGGGGGGGGAGGGCCGGAGTGGTATAAAGCACACGGGCGGTGTACGCTCAGCAATTCGGTAAAAGCTAATACACGGTGTACATCGGTTTGAACGACGTCAAGGTGCTGTTACCATTTGATATGGCCAAAAGGCAATCCAGTAGATGCCATCTGGATGACTTTACCCGAGGTCGCGTCATTGGGAAGTTGGAAGAAGGTCGAAGTGTGACAAGTGTGGCCGAGGAGTTCGGGATCGCTCACAGCATCGTTTCACGAGCTTGGAGAGCATTTCAAATGACGGGAACAGCTATCCGAGAGTTTAGCAGTGGTCGTCCACAAGCAATCACGGCTTCGGACGACCGATATATTGTCATACAGGCGAGAAGAGACAGACGGGAGACAGCAGGAGAAATTGCTAGACACATGCAACAGACAACTGGATGTCCGTTATCGCGTTTTACCGTAGCCGGGACGCTGCACAAAGGTGGTCTATTTGCACAACAACTAGTACGGTGTGTGCCATTAACGCGTGTTCCTCGGAGACAGCGGTTTCTCTGGTGCCAGGAACACAAGAACTGGACTCATCAGCAATGGGGTCGAGTTCTCTTTACGGATGAGAGCCGACTTAGTCTGACGAGCGATTCTGGACGCATACATATCTGGAGAGAGCAGGGAACCCGCAATCACATCTCCAACATCATCGAAAGGGACCGGTTTGCAGGTGGCGGAATTCTCGTTTGGGGCAGTAACATGCTTGGTAGCCGTACTGACCTCCATATCTTCCGAGGAGGTTCAGCCACTGGTGTTCGCTATTGTACCGAGGTTCTCCTGCCTCACGTGCGTCTGTTTAGAGGTGCTGTGGGTCCTGAGTTTCTCTTCATGGACAACAACGCTACACCACATCGTACAGTGGCTGTCGCAGAGCTGTTGTAGAGTGAAGTGATTCAACGCATGGATTGGCCCGCAAGGTCCGCGGACCTCAATTCAACCGAACACGTGTGGTACTTTCTCGGGAAACGCTTGGCAACACGTGACCAGCCGCCAGCAATGATTCCGCAGCTGCGATTGGCGCTAAAAGAGGAATGGGTCGCGATGCCTCAACAGGTCCTTGACAACCTCGTCCTCAGCTTGGACAGGCGTTGTAAATCCTGCAACGCAGTCAAGGGTGATCATATCCCCTACTAAAGACTGGATTTTTCTTGGCAGCAGCCTGTCACATGGACGTTTCTGTCTTCTGTCTAGTTGTGCTCGAAGCTACCTTTTAAATAAAGTGCCTTTGTATCCTTTGGATTCTTTGTATGGACGGTTTTGCTCACTTGTCCCATATTCTTACATCTTGGTGATTTTATGGTATGATTTGAGTCGATGTGGAGCACTTCTGCACGACGTTACATTCGAAAAACCGTCTCGTCCTTAATTTTTGCACGCTAGTGTAGGTGCAGGATCTTGGGTGCAAATAGACCTTTCCACCACGTCGCATAAGTGCTCTATTGGGTTCATTTCGGGCGAATATGGTGGCCGCACCATCCACCGGAACTGTCCAGAATGCTCCTCGAACCAATTTTAGACCCGATGACATGTGCATTTTCAGCCTGGTCAGATCCCATTGTCAGATCCCATCGTTGTTGGGGTACTTGAAGTCTATGAAAGGCTCAAAATGGTCACCCAGTAGAGCAATAAAGCGATTGCCGATTAATGACGTATTTACGAAAACCAGAGAACACAAACTGTACCACGTAAAGACACCCCACACATGCATGGAACCACCACCAGCTTGCACAGTGCCTTGTTAACAGCTTTGGTCCATGGCCTCATGGGGTCTGCTCCACACCCGAACCCTACCATCAGCTCGTAACAACTGGTAGTGTGACTCATCTGACCACGCCACATGTTGCCAGTCTTCCAGGGTTCAAATACTGTGTTGAGGAGCCTAGGTGTGGCGCTGTGTCCGACGTCGTGGTGTTAACAAAGGCGCTCTGGTGAGTCTTCTGCTCCCATACCCCACGGACGCTACATTACATTGCACTGACCTGATGGATATGTCTCACGTACCTCCTGCATTGAATGTGGATATTATCAATGCGAGTGTCACTTGTTAGTTAGCATGGACAATGCTGGTCAGACGTCACTAGTCACGGTGATTCAGCACCCGTGGTCGGCCACTGCGCCTTCCATAGTGGGTGGTAATGCCTTTCATGAGGTATTCGCGGTACACACGTGACATTGTGGATCGAAGAATGTTGAATGTTCTCACAATTTCTAAAACTGAATGTTTCATCCATCTAGCTCCCACTCCCATGCCTTGTTCAAACTCCGATACTTCACGTCTTCTTGCCATAATCCTACTGGCGGTTGTTCAACTTGACTCACGAGACTACACCTCGCAAACTGATAAAAATCGTGGAGTGCGTCGAAGCTTTTATACGACGGCAGGGCTAGTTAAACATTTGCAAACAGCTGTCCCATGACTTTTGGCACTTCACTGTATATAGAGGTAGATATTCCCGCAAGCACAAGTAGCAGATTTCTTAGATAAGATATCAGGATTTAAGCGATTTCGAACGTTATATGATAGCTGGTGCCTGAGAGATGATTTACTCCACCTTGGAAATTACCAGTAAATTTGGATTTACATGGTTAACAATTTCAAGGGTGTACCTGGATTTGGATTACACAACTTAGGGGGGGGGGAGGATCCAGAGTACGAGACATGGCCGTAAATAAGCCCTGGAAGATCGTGGACAACAGGGTGTACCCGGATTACAAAACTTAGGGGGGGGATCCAGAGAACGATACGTGGCCGTAATCAAGCCCTGGAAGATCGTGGGCAACAGGGTGTACCTGTATTACACAATTTAGGGGGAGAATCCAGAGTACGAGGCGTGGCCATAAAGAAGCTCTGGAATATCGTGAACAACAGGGTGTACCTGCATTACACAACGTAGGGAGGGGGGTGCCCAGAGTACGAGAAGTGGCCGTAAATAAGCCCTGAAAGATCGTGGATCCACAGGGTGTACCTGGATTAGACAACTTAGGGGGGAATCCAGAGTACACGACGTGGCCGTAAATAAGCCCTGTAAGATCGTGGACAACAAGGTGTACCTGGATTACACAACTTGGGGGAGGATCCAGAGTACCAAACGTGGCAGTAAATAAGCCCTGGAAGATCGTGGACAACAGGGTGTACTTGGATTACACAATTGGGGGGGGGGGAATCCAGAGTACGAGACGTGACCGTAAATAAGCCCTGGAAGATCGTGGACAGCAGCGTCTGGCGCGCATCGAACATCCGTCCGGCGTGCAACGTTCCCCATGGTATATAAGGTTCCGGAGCCATCTACTCATCCAGGTGGAGTTACTTGCCCGACGATTCAAGGCTGTGCTCAATGCTTAGGCTCGGGAGTACCTCCATTAGACGCAAGATGACTGAAAACGTGTAGCAATGAATCCCGCATGCCTACAAGGGGTAGTGCAGGCCGGCGTGAGGTTTGTAATGGTTTGGGGTGTTTTCAGCTAGTATGCATTAGGACCTCCTCATACGTCTGCAAACTTCTGTTACAAGTGGAAGCTACGTAAGCTTCCTTTATGCATCATTTGCACCCTTCATATCATGCAACCACTTCGACGGGTACGACCTCTTTCAACACAATAATGCGCTACCGCGAACGTCCACAGTCGTCCGATTATGGCTGGAGAAACATTCCAGGGAGTTGGAATTTTGACTTGCCCCCTCGTTCTCCGGATTTAAACACCATAGAATACGCTTGGGATGCTGTTGAACGTGCCGTTAATGCCAGGAGTCCTCTACAGGCGAATACTACGGAATTATGCGAAGCTCTTCAGGAAGCATAGTGCGCATTGTCTCCACAGTACTACAGAGAGGTCGTGAAGTCCATGTCCCGTCGCATTGCTGCCGTTATCCGATCGCGAGAAAGACCAACCGGTACTAGAGAGGTATCCCAGGTTTTTGGCACTTCAGTGTGTATCAAGGAACACAAATCTTATTAGCGAAAACTTACAACTGTTATATTATAGTAACTCATTGTGTGATACAAGGCCGTGGTCTATTTCAAGTACTGCATATTCTTACATGTACTGTAGTATTAAATTATTAGGAACATCTACTTAGTAAGAAGTTGGACTGCCCTTAGTTTTTAAAACGCCCGTGGCGTGGATTCAACGAGGTGCGGATATCGTTCATAGGCAGTTTAGCCACCCGGGCATAATGGCGTTCGTCAAATGCCAAATATTCGCTGTCGGAGAAACTCTGTTATAAGAGGCTCCCTCAAACTATTCACAGAAGTATTCAACTGGGTTAAAATATGGGAATTACGCAGGACTATGTAGCACTATAGCCACTGCCGTGTTACTCGAAATACTGGACCATGGAGTAGCTTCCTTCCATCAGGAAACACCATCAACATGTACGGGTATGCCCCGTCCGTTGTGACATAAAGACTTAATTTAATACATCTGGAACAGCTTTTCAAATAATGTTCCAGGGATATTAAGCAACCCAATGTCCCCCATGAAAACAAACCCGAGACGATTATACCGCCTCCACGAGTTTTTTCAGTTAATGCTAGTCAGCTGGCATCCATTAATTCCTGCTCTTGAAATCATGTTCTTGTTCGTCACTTGGAATGTATCAATTGAAAATGGTATTAACGGGACCAGACCACCTATGTCTATTCCCCGAGGGTTCGGTTATGGTGCTTCCGTGCTCACCGCAAACCAGTTTGTCAGTTTTTATCAGAGACGACTGGTACATGAAGGGAACGTCCACGATTATTGTCTATTCCCGCCAACGTGCGGCTGGAAGTGTAAGCTGAAATTTCCCTCTCGATACCGCTGTTCTACTGCCCGGTTACATGAAGCAATGGAGCTCGTTTGTTACCTCATACGAAAACCGGTTACTGCATTACACAATTTTATATAGATGTGCGTAAATGTTTCTTACCCATCGTATATGAAAAATCCGTGCTCACATGCGTCACCACATGATCTAGGCAATTTTTTTTCATTGAAATTTTAACGACGACCGTGAGCAAATCAGTGGGCTATAAGAAGTCGCCCGTCCCTAATTTTAGGGTCACTGGTTGCAGGGAACAAAGAAAGCCAGTGCCGTAAGAAAAATCCATGCCTCACCGGGATTCGAGCCCGGACCCCTTTCGGACGCATGTTCAGAAACCATCGCTTAGACCACTGCGCCACCGGGGCGGCGCAAATATTTAAGACTGCTGCTAGTAAGTCAAAGGCAGCAGTATTGATCACTATGTGAAAAACAATGGATGTTTCAGGGTTCGATGAAGAGCTTATTGTGGGTAAATGTCTTACTGGAGCGACGATTGTTTTTGTTTGGTGGTTTGACAACCATAAGTGGGCAACTCAATGGACTATAAGCAATTGTCCACCCCTAATTTAGTGCAGCTGGTTCCAGGGAAGGGAAACAATCAGAGCCGTAAGATAAACACAACATTCATGCCTCACCGGGATTCGAACCCGTACCCACTTGGACGAACTGCCATAAGCCAGCGCTTAAGCCATTACGCCACCGGGGCGGCAGAAGAACGATTTTGCAGAGTGGTTTCCAAAAAGGTGAGATATCCTGGGTCTTGAACCCACATCACTTGTCTAAGAAGCGGAACTGGGATCCAACGACAATCTGTCAGTAACGAGATCGCAGTCCTCTGAGAAAGCTTTTAAGGGGTGGAAGAGTATTACTACCAGTGTGAAAAAATCGAACGAAGCATTCAACGAAGGCTGTTTCCGACCCATATCTCAGCGAAATGCGCTGGTAGAGAATCAGTATAGGCAGTCGCATGCCTATATGGAAACCAATGATTTCTGCTAAGAACCGGAAAGTTTGTCTACAATGATGTCAGGAGCGCCGTGACTGGACACTGGAAGACTGGAAAAATGTGCTTTGGTCCGAAGAGTCGCGGTTCACCTTGTGCTGTACCGACGGAAGCAAATAGTTTGACGAGAGCCTCATGAAGAGGTGGTCCCAATTTGCCTTGAAAACACAACTCAAGGTTCTGGAGGTAAAGTGATGTCGTGGGGATACTTTCTGTTGGTAGGAAAATGGTCCCCTGATATTGCTGGTAAGTTGGGTGTCCTCCAAGGATTAACTGAACATTGTTGCCGATCAAGTCAAGCCTGTAATGTTGACTTTTTAACAAGATGACGATGGTTGTTTCGTAGACAACTGTATGTTACTGTCAATCATATCTTCAGCAGTGGTGTATCTAAGACAGTTAAAGGACTGTCTGGAGAACACGCGGCATGCTCCGGAAGTAGATGTACTTCAACACATTATGGAATCTATACCAAACGACATACATGCTGTAATGCGGGCTAAAATAGATCCAACTTGGTATTAATTCACTGGCCAATATGTGTACAATCCTCTACAGCCGACTACAGCCGACGCTGCCCTCGAGCATCGAATGCTTGTTTTCTCCCACATAAAGACCGCTACGTGCTTGTTTGGTTGTTTATGCACCGTTACTTGTCCACCTTCGATACATTTGTTTTTACATAGCCGAGACGTTCTACCATTTCTGAGGTGCTTACACCAGTCCGTCTGGCACCCACTGTTATGCATCTTTCAAAATCGCCAATTTCACGAGTCTTTTTCCATATTGAAGCTATCTAGGCCTCGCACACGTATGAATCCCTTCCAGTGAGATATTTATAAAACCATTTCAGCGTCATAATTGCGTACGTGAGTGAGGATGGCATGTGCTTGATTACTATTGTGCATTCCAAATGATTTGTTCAATGTGTATCAAAGACATTGCCCGCTCATAAAAACGTCATGTGACCATGGGGTCAAGGGAGACTTGGTAAAATCATATGACTTGCGAGAATGATATTCCGCAGTGATTTGCCGCACCCCGGCATATCACTACAGAATTCGAAACTGGTATTCTGAAGGTCATTTCTGAAATCTTCACTTATCAGACAATGCCGTGAATGGAATACAACAGTCGACGACAATGTCGGCAAAAGTCTTTGACCTCTTTGATCCACCAGATATTTTTCATCCATTTGATAGCCGATTGGTTGAAGTTTTGTGCGTGTTGCGCCACTCACGATAAACCCTCTTCACGGTTATGCAGGAAAAGGTCAGGCGAATGGCAATTTGGGAAATTCTCTAACCCGCACACCTTGCGCTAACTATCATTCCACGTTCAATGTCTCTCAGATTACTCATTTGCCCAATTCGTAACCTAAATCGAACGTTAACTGATGCTCCACGAGCTCGTTTGCTTGATTAATACCACACATTCAGTCACGTGACGTCTTCTCACATGTTGGAGTGAGCCAGCTGTGCGACGAGTGTGGGTGCGCCTAATAAAGTGACATCTCAGTTTATAGATATTTAAACATGCTAATTCGTAAATTTACTATCATACCACTTGAAAGAAGCACTAGACATTTGTCAACCAAGACAAAGCTGGATTCAGGAGTGGTAAAACGATATAGATCAGTTCTGTACGCTGAGAGAACTGATCGAAAGAGCTAAAGATCCTTAAATCCAATTATGTCCCAAAGCCTTTATTGATTATTAAAAATATTTTTTTGTTTCCATGAAAGAATCAGCAGTTATAATATATTTGAAGTTCTGCGGTATTGGAGATTGATTCATAAATACCATTAATAACATATATGGAAATGCAAGTGCAAGGTTGAACTATTTGACGGTAAATAACTTATAAAACTCGGAAAGGGAGTTAGACAAGGTGACACCATATCTCCCAAGCTTTTCAATTTCACATTGCAGAATGTGTTATAACGTAAATGTCTTTTCGTACTGATACGTTATTTTTAAAACATAACCATACGATGAAATAGTTCCTAAATTAAACCTTAACGGCCAGACGAAACATTTATACAGAAGTCAAACTTACGGAAATGATGCTTTATTTCTTCAGCACAGATATAGCACTTCACGATAGTATAGGAATCACATAACACAAATCAACCACCAACATTCCACCACGCTCCCCACAGCACGCTAACAACTGTTTACTCGTAGTTTTTATCTCTGGTTGTTATCTCATAACAGGCATACGTCACGTTCATTCAACCTCAATTATGTTGCCAACAGTATTCGTTTGAGAGAAAAGATATCACGTTAAGTGTGAAGTATAACTGAGAACAAACTCAAGATTTATATAGGGAAAGAAAGTAAAAAGGAAAGTTAATTTAGAATATACGTCACAGTTGTTTAATCATTAAACCGGGAACATACGGGAATAAAATTTAATGGAGATTATCTAACGGACCTTCGTTTTCCTAATAGCATGGTCATTTTTCTAAGTACTCATACACAGAGGTGCGGCTTATCGTGCAGGAATTTGCTGTCAAGTGCCAAGAAATTTACTTGAAAATGAACTTACAGAGAACAAAATTATGTGCAATTAGTTTTCAAGAACTGAAGACTTAGCGATACGTGGAGCAATTCTAGAAGCAACCGACACCTATATTTAGCTTGGAGAACAGACACCAAGCAAGAATCGCACCTAAAAATAAATTATTAGGTGTATTAAACTTGGTTAGAGAGCATTTGAAGAAACTCTCAGGAGCCATTTCCCAATATGTTTTAAAAAGAAAAATGTTTAATTAATGCATTCTACCAGTTTTTATAAAAACAAAAGACAAAAAAATACGGAATGTAAGCTTTATTCTTTAATATAGAGCAACACAGTCGAGTCATATTATTGTTACCGCCTCCTACTTTTGGCGTCAACAGCGCGTAGCCAATGAAAGAACGCATGCATCGTGAGCTGGCTTGGAGGGTATATAAGGTGTGCTGTGGGCATTCTGAAAACGTATCACTCGTTGCTGTCATGGATAGAAGGAGCGATTTATCAGATTTCCAAAAGGGGATGATTATCGGCTTTCGGGACAAGGGTGGCAGTATTTCGGAAACAGCGCAGTTTGTAAACTGTTCGCGTGCTGCTGTGGTTAAAGTGTATCGTGATTCGATAAATGGCACCATTGCGAATAAGCGACGTGAAAACTGCGAAGCACCACGTGTCATGGATGTGAGAGGTGAACGTCGGCTTCGAAGGTGCGTGAGGGCTGATCGACATGCTACAGTGGAGCACCTCAGTGGCCGGATGAACCAGGGGGCTATCGCAAGTGTGTCTAAAACGACACTTCAGCGAACCCTGCTGCGTATGGGGCTCCGATGCAGACGGATGGTCACTGCACCTATGCTAACGAAGGAGCATCGGTAGAAAACGGTTACATTTGCACGCAGTATCGGAATTGGACCTCCGCTGATTGGCAAGGATTCATGTTTTCTGCTTCATCGAACGGAAGGACGCTGGCGTGTAAAGCGAGAAACATCGAAGAACGAACACTCTTCAAACATTGCTGGCAGAACACAAGCTGATGGGGGCAGCGTTTTGGTCTGGGGAATGTTTTCGTGCCATCCTCTGGATTCTATCATACCTGTGCAAGGCATTATGAACCGAATTCGTTGTGAATCCATCCTTGCAGACCACGTACACTCATACATGCTGATTGTCTTCCCTGAAGGGGATGGGATCTTCCAGCACGACAATGCGACGTGTCACACCGCTAGAAATGTCCGAGAGTGGTTGGAAGAGCACGTTGAAAATTTCAAAGTACTTCCCTGGCCCCTCTAACTCCAAGGACTTAAATCCAAATGAGCACCTGTGGGACCACATCGATCGTGTTGTTCGCTCTATGGATCCTCCACCACGCACCCTCCAGCAGCTGTCAGATGCACTGCAGTCAGCATGGCTCCACATACCTGTGAACACCTTCCAGCACCTTATTGAGTCACTCCCAGCACGTCTAGTTGCTATCCCTGCTGCACACGGCGGTTACTCTGGATATTATCTGGTGGTCACAATAATGGGACTCAACAGTATATATCCCAGATTTTTTTTAATCACCTTTAGATCGGGTGAATGTTCAGGCCAATTGAATGTGAATTTTCTCTCTCATATTCTTCAAACCAATCCAGCGCAGGGATAGCAGCTAGACGTGCTGGGAGTGACTCAATTCTAGCTCGATGGTCACTATGGCACTATAACGATGGACACTGTGTGTCCTTCTTGTTTCATAAACTCAACAAATGGCAATAATACATTGTTTAATAGCGGCACATAATCCATAGATTTCATAAAATTGACCACCTGAACGAATGGTCCAACTCCAGTTCTTGAAATGCAGTCCAAATCCACGATGCCGCCCCGGTGGCGCAGTGGTCTAAGGCGTTGGCCTATGATCATTCGTCCGTAAGGGGTCCGGGTTCGAATCCCGGTCAGGCATGGATGTTGTGTTTGTCTAACGGCACTGGCTCTCTCCCTTCCCTGGAACCAGTGACCCTAAATTAGGGACGGGCGACTGCTTATAGCCCATTGAGTTGCTCACGGTGGTCGTTAAACCTCCAATTAAAAAAAAAAAAAAAAAAAAACAAATCCACGATACTTCCATCTCCTTTTTGCACAGTTCTTTGGACACATTCTGGGTTAAATGCTTCTCCAGCCTTCCGCAAGACATTGGAGCGACCATAATTGGAATGCAAGCAGAATCTGGATTTGTCGGACCATATTATTCGTCGCCACTATTCAATGGTCCACTGATGATGCATTTTTGCACAAGCAAGGCGATTTTTCTTCTGGACAGTTGTTAACTTTGGGTAACACAAGAGAAAATGCCCAAGCCATGTAGTTCTCTTCGTAGCGTTCGTTCTGAGATTGTTTTACCAAATCCAGTATTGTGCTGTTGAGGCAGTTCTTGACGAGTCTGGAAACGGGCAGCAGTTGCTAATCGTCCCAAACGCCTGCGATCCCCATTTGTCATCACAGAGATTCTACCATAGTTCCTCCGCCTACACTGATAGTTTCCATAGATCTCCCACTGGAAATGGACGCTACGGACTGTTGACCTGAACAATTCAACAAACTTCGCCACCTCTTTCATGGAATGATCACGTTCTCGGCCAAGAACAATGGCCCTTTCTGATACTCAGTAACGTCACATTTACAACCCATAGTTGTACATGTAAAAGGAAATATAGAATGCTACAGATTCCTTAAACACACACCTCACATACCCGCAATCATAATTCATCAGTTTCAGTCGCCATATTTACACAACTCGTTATGTTCATCAAATTTATACTTCTGCACATGTTTCAATCAGCAGTCCGTATTTTTTTCCAGTGTGTCCATATGGATCAGAGAAATGGACCTTAACTAAAATATACCCTATATTGACAAAACTCACCGGACACCTAGAAAAGAAACACAACATAGAATTATTGACATACATTAGTACGGTGTCGGTCCACCTTTGGCCTTAATGCATACACTGACCCTTCGAAACATGTTTTCGACAAGGTTTTGGAACACAGCGATAGGTATGCGCTTCTATTCAGTACATAACGTAACCGCTTACTGTTGATTAGTAGTAGGCCTTGGTTCCAAACTTCTTATGTGGCGCTCTAATTCATCCAATAGGTGCTCTATGGGATTAAAATCAGGGCTCTGTGCTTTCCAGTCCACACACGATACGGAATTACCGTCAATATACGCTAAAACACTTCTTGTTTTATGGTTCGGTTCATTATCCAGCTGGTACCAACAAGGCTCGGTTCCATAGTATTGCCACAAAGTTGGCAGGATATTATTGTCCAGAATATCGAGATAGACGTGCTGGCTAATAGGTTTGTCCACGATAACCAATGGGCTGGGGTCATACCACGAAAAACACCACCGCACGAGTACACTGCCAGTTCTAAACTTGATTGGAACCTCGGTACGTACACGTACCAGCAAGTTTAGAACTGGCTGTGGTTGTTCCAGCAAGTTTAGAACTGGTTGTGGTAAATAACGTTTTCCTGGCTGCCGCCATACCCACACACGGCCATCAGATTGATGGATCGTATATCTGGATTCATCATTCCATAGGACCCGTTTCCATTGAACTACGGTCCACGATAAATGTTCTTCACACCATACTAAACGACTAGTATCATTCCTAGTGGTGATGAAAGGCTTATGAGCAGCCGCACGACCACGGTAACCCATGGAATGAAGTTATCTACAAATGGTACGTGTACATACCGAGGTTCCAGGATTTTTACTCACCTGTACACTGAGGTCTTGCGCAGTACTCCGTCATTAGCAGTAATGCCTGTCCTGAGGCTTTAAGGTCGTCTATCACTGATTTTCTTTGGTCTGCCTGTACGTTTTGCTGCTTCGGGCAAACCATGTGTCTTGCACTTATTCAGTACATCCAAAACAGTTGATTTGGGTATGTTTAAACGCCTCTCGGTTTCTCTTATGGACAACCCACTAAAATAACACCCAACAATCTTTCCTTTCTCAAAGTCAGTTCTCTCCCTCCGCGACATTTTCACTCAATCTCACAGTGCGATATGATCGCTGTCAGATGCTAGCGTATTTGTATATTGTTTGTAGCTGTACCGCGCATCTTAACAACGCAGCGGATCCGTTCATTTGCTTTTGAAGGGGTGTCCGGTGACTTTTGTTTAACTGAAACACTACATTGTGTTCCGAAGGACAGGGAAAGTCACAGAATAAGACCATGCGGAAAACGTGTGGATAAAATTCTAAAGTATGTTGATGGCTTTGAGGGGACTGAGTGAAGACAGAAAATTGAGTATATTAGTATTGAGTATTGAATTGATGAATATGAGGGGTCTGAGTGAAGACAGAAAATTGAATATATGATTATTGAGTTGATGACTTTGAGGGGACTGAGTGAAGACAGAAAATTGAGTATATTAGTATTGAGTATTGAATTGATGAATATGAGGGGTCTGAGTGAAGACAGAAAATTGAATATATGATTATTGAGTTGATGACTTTGAGGGGACTGAGTGAAGACAGATAATTGAGTATATCTTCATCCAGCAGTGGATTCATGGTAGTTGATAATGATGATGTGCAGATATTAATGCGTTTTATTATCAAAATTATTTGTCTGAAGTTACTCATTTCCTTTACTGAGAACTTCCGCAACGTCCATTATTAACCCATGACCTAAAGCCTATATTGGAGAATCAAAATCAAATTGAACATTAAGTAATGTAAAACAAATATCGACCTAACTATAATCCGGCAGTACGGCATTCTCCTCTAGTTATTTTGTACCTCCAGGCACCTCTACAGAAACGTTTCGTTTCTATTCCACGAAACAGAAATATCATGTAAGAAATCAGTAGAATAAAATATATGTCCTATTGAAATTCAGACATGAAGAGATTGTTAGCCATGTTGCGGTGCAAGATATTGCTCTTAGAAATTTTACCTCGTGTGTGTTCGAAATAAATGCACATGGGAGAAAATCAATAAGCTTGGAACAAAAGCTTTACAGCTTGGAGGGAATATGGCTGTGTAAATCGTTATTTTTCACATGCAAATGTCGCATAACAGTGTTCGATGTTTCTCTTTATATTTTGGTGTATTTCTTGTTTACGAGCTCTCTTAACGACTGCATGAAAAAATCAATGTTATGCACTCATGCATGAAGGATGTTTCCTCCGTTATTCGTTATTCTTTTATTTCGTCTGCGAAGCAGTCTTGGTCACAAGGAGGTGTTAAAAATTCAGTATCCTCCAACTGAAATTTTCGATTTGCGCACACAAAGAGACAAGTTATTTCAAAAATTTCCTGCTCGTGTTTGATTGGGCAAATTTTATCTTACTTTTTACAGACGCATATTTTTAGTACTTCATACGTCATTTAAATGAACAATACATTATGGGGAAAAGTATTAAAAGTTTTTCGATTTGCACTTTAAAACAAAATACCTCTAGAAATAGTGTCGTATGAGTCAAATGTCCAATGAAATAGAGAAAAGCCTGCTGGCGTAGTTCATTTGGGAGAACAAACGCACCGGGGTGGGAAGACGTGGGTTCGAAATCTAACTTCGGAAAAAAAAGGTTATACAATATATTGCGCAAAGTAGTGTAACGTATATTCTAAATTAGCTTTCCTTTTTACTTTCTTTCCCTATGTAAATCTTGAGTTTGTTCTCAGTTATACTTCGCACTTAACGTGATATCTTTTCTCTCAAACGAATACAGTTGGCAAAATAATGGAGGTGGAATGAACGTGACGTATGCCTGTTATGAGATACGAACCAGAGATATAAACTACAATACTACAGTTGCTTGTTGAGCGTGGTGGAATGTTGCTGGTTGATTTGTGTTATGTGATTCCTATACTATCGTGAAGTGCTATATCTGAGCTGGAGAAATAAAGTATCATTTCCGTAAGTTTGACTTCTGTTTAAATGTTTCGTCTGGCCGTTAAGGTTTAATTTAGGAACTATTTCATCGTATGGTTATGTTTTTAAAATAACGTATCAGTACGAAAAGACATTTACGTAATAGTAGCAGAAAATTCCGATTCTAGAGCGATTCCAGAAATACCATGCATTGTAAAGCTCTATCGAAATACTTTAAAGGTGAATTAGAATACTCTCTAAAATAATACAATTCTTAATAAACTTGCTTATAGCTCGTCCTAGGACGGTTGTTTTTAAGCTTTAAATAAATATTAATATATAGGGGATGTTGCCCGTCCTGTGAAATTTTTAATTGAAGCAGATTGAAAACAAATCAAGTAGAAGCCTGATTTCTGTAAGGAAGCCTAGTAAAAACTTATATAGTAGGACCTCATTCATGTTAGAACTAAAGCTTATATGCTATTTATTTCCGTTTTTCAAAAGACGTCGCGATAAATAACTTTCTGTGTATAATATTTGTTGTTTAACAATTGTGGATTAGAGCGTTTAGATAGAGCAATAGTTTGCAAAATGTGTAATATAATCAGCACTAAACTCGGAAAAGTTGTTTTCGTGTAAACTTACTTTAATAACTTTTACTTTGATTTTTCGCGTTAAATTACTTTTTCTCCGGCACACTTTTTATTCACTTCACGGCTTGTTTAGGACTGTCCTATTCGGAGGTTAATTTGAAATTTCATACTAAAGCATTTTCTACAAAATAATGTGGCATCTGCTCTAACAAATCGGACTTATCTAAATTCTCGACAATGTGCTATTGGGGCGACATCTGCTTTTAGATTTAAAATTTCACATTTCAAGATTTCAGTTTTTATTGTAGGTTAGAGCGCTTAGATACAGATCGATATTTTGCAAAACGTTTAATATAAGCAGCAGTAACTCAGAAAGTTGGTTGAATTATAAAGGTAAAAAATAATTAAAGCGTACAAATTAATATTCGAATTGTGCTAAATTAAATTAATGTAGAACCGCAACTTGCCGTGATATTAAGATTTCAATTCGGATTTTGCAGATCGGATAAATAGAACTCGAGTCATTGATAATCCAATGTTTTTAAATTAGCACGCGATCAATATCAATGATATCGCAGTGTGACCGCATGAAACTAAACGTACTGTGATATTAATAATTCCATTCGAACTTTGTAGATCGGAAAAATAGAACTCGGGTCTATAATAATGCAATTTTTTAAAAATTAGCTCGTGATCACCTTGACATCTAAAAGTGATCGCCTGCTATTATATAGCAGGCAATCGTTTTGACATCGCGAGAGCACACACGAATTGTTTGAAATGTGATGGCGCAACAATGCAGACGTTGCTGTGACGTCAAGTGTTCCAGAGAGACATACGGATCTGGGTGTTTATTATAAAAAATTAATATACACATTAGGAGCAAAAGCTCATGATTACCCTTATCTGATGTTTCAATCGTTTTCACGCTACGGTGAGGAGGTGTGAAGATCAAGAACGTGTGCAGCGCTACTTGTGACACGTGCAGTATAAATCGGGGCTATAAAGAACGAGATTATGTAATGTATTGACCAAACAATTGGGTCAGTTTTTAATGGTCAGATGATTGGGTCAGAGCATATCCGAGACGGCAAAGCTTGGGTGGTGCTCACTGTCAGCCCTGGTTTAAACTGGTCCGAGACACACAATTGTCCTTGATCCTCAGACATCAATCCAATCCAGCATCTGTGGCTTACATTGGAACAGCAAATCCGATTTGCTGCGGCTCAACCACGTGACTCACAAGAATTGAACAATTTGCTGGTAACGTGTTAGTACCAGATACCACAAGACAGCTTTAGAAGTCTGGTAATGCCCATGCCTTGCCGGGTATGAGATGTTTTGGCAGCAGCTCATACCCGGCAAGGCATGGGCACTACAACACTTCTAAAGCTGTCTTGTGGTATCAAGCCAGGTGCTCATAATGTTTTGGCTCTTTGGTATGCTTGGAATAACAGGGATGAGCAGCTGTGGCATACGGACACTCCACCATTAAAACTGGACGAGATATGGGCAGTGCTTTTATGACTTTGCTAGGACATACCGGTGGACATCTTCATGAAACTAGTGGAGGTCATGCCTCTTCTGATGGCAGCAGTGGTAGTGGTTCACGAAGGATCTAAACAATACCAGGTAACTGCTTAGTCATTCGATTTTTCTCCTATCGTGTGCATCATTCTTTTACCTAAACTAAAGACTCCAATGCCTTTTATTATTTACAAGAAAAACTTAAAAAATATGAAATTCAGTATTTGGTCTCTAGAAGGAGTCGAACACTCATTTCTAGATTTAAGGCCGAGTGTACTACAGAAGCGAATATTCGCAGCTAGCTATGCTAGCTGCGAAGCCCATAGAATGCACTATAACGAAGTGAATTTCTCCGTCATTTTTATCAGCGCCGGGGTTCGAACCCGGGTCCACTCATTCCGGAATAAGTTGCTCTACCAATTAAGCTACGCGGACATGTATTCTGATTCCTATCTGCCTTTATGTCGTGTGCGTCCTTCTGGCAGGTACGTCACATCTCCTGGTACGTTACATCATCTCCCCCTTCTTTTTCTTTTTCTTTCGAAGTGCTACTCATATTTTTCCTATCTCGCGGTGTGGAAATAACATCACACCAATGCGAGATTTTGAACGGTCGGGTCATCCGGATAGTTCGGGCGCCATTATAACGAAGTGAATTTCTCCGTCATTTTCGGTCTACGCCGGGATTCGAACCCGGGTCCACTCATTCCGGAATAAGTTGCTCTACCAATTGAGCTACACGGACGTTTTATTCTGATTCCTATCTGGCTTTATGTCGTGTGCGTCCTTCTGGCAGGTACGTCACATCTCCTGGTACGTTACAGCACAAATAAAAGTCAACTATATATATACAAGTAAAAAGCCAATTATGATATGTCGATGCTGTCGCTGCGAAAAAACACGTGCGGATTCACTTCTTTTGATTAAGAGAATCAAACTGGCGAGCGAAGACCAACGGGTCTCCTAGTGGCGGCATTGAGTCATCGTAAAGCAAACAGCTCTACCAGTCAGTCTTCGCTCTTCTGATCCGAAGACCTACGATACAATCACCAACCAGCGTTTCCATGACAACATGAAGGAGTGGGTGTGCTTTGGCAACGGTTCGCTTAGAAAAGAGAAGACTTGGACTTCTTTAATCATTAGCCTGCTCCCGACGATAACAGTATGTGTTTCGCGAGAGTTGCTTCAGTTTGTGTGAAGTGTCAATGACTTAAAATCAGTGATATTGCATATTAAATTCGTAGCTTTCTTAGTTTCGAACTGTTTCGATAAATTTTGTGAAAGTTTTCCTGAACATCTACTGACAGAACTTAAAGAACTCTATGCTTCAAATTTTGGTATAGCTCGACTAAAAATTGAACTGAAGGTGTTTGATTCCGTTGATGAATGCAAAAAGAAATTAGTAAGAGGCTTTACTTGTTACATAAATTTGAATAAATTGTTGGACATTGTGTTTAGTAAGGTGTACAAATCAGCAGACCTAATATTAAAGTTTCCATCAACAACTGCAACTGCCGAAAGAAGTTTTTGTACATTAAAAAGAATCAAGTTATATCTTAGAGCCACACAAGGACATGTACACTGAAGTGCCAGAAAAACTGGTACACCAGTCTAATATTTGGTAGGTCACCCACGGGTGCGCAGGACGGCAGAAATACGACGGGGCATGGACTCCACTACCTTCTGGAAATATTCTTCTGTAGTCAATGCACACCACACTTCCTGCAGAGCGTTCCACAATTTGGGTGTATTCCGAGGTCTCGGATTCCTGTGTTCGATAGCACGTTGCATGGCATCACACATGTGTTCTATCACGTTCAGATCTGGGGACTTGGGTAGGAATGCCAACACACCAAACTCAGATGAATGCTCCTCTAACCATAATGTGGCGTCCCGGCACTTGTGTGGAGGTGCATTGTCCTGCTGGAACAGACCCAACCCGTCAGCATGAATGCAGGACATGAACGGGTGTACCTCGTCAGAAAGGATGCGCACATAGCGTTGGCCGGTCACAGACGTTTGTAGACGTACCAGGGGTACCAGTGAAGTCCAGCTAAACACACCCCATACCATTACGGACCCCCCTCAGCCGGTACAGTTCCCTGTTTACAGGCGGGATCTATGGGTCCATGGGGTTTGCACCACACACAAATCCTTCCATCTGCCCGATACAGTTGAAAATGTGACTCGTCAGACCAGGCTACCTGTTTCAAGTCATCAAGTGTCCAGTGGCTGTGTTAGCGTGCCCAAACGAGGAGCATAGCTTTACGCTGTGCCCCCATCAAGGGGACTCGAGTTGGGCGTCGGCTACAAAAGCCCATATCGTGCAAGGTACGTTGCACCATCCGGACGCAGATGCTTGTTGAGGCTCCAGCATTGAATTCCGATGATACATGCGAGAGTGTTGCACGCTTATCGCGTGAAACGATTCTTGATAGCCGACGATGGTCACGTTTGCCCAATGTCTTTTTACGGCCACACTGGTATCGTAGGTTGGAGGTTTTGCCGGAATTCTTGTAGTCACGGTACACATTTTCAATGGTCGTCCGTGAAAATCCGAACTTCGTTTCTATACCCCCGAAATATTATGGCCCATCTCGCGAGCGCCAACTATGACACCGCGTTGAAAATCGCTTAAATCGTTATTACTTGTCATTCAGAGTCCAAAAACAGCTCTGACAGCTGGCAAGGATATCTATCGCTTTATATACGCACTGCCGGACGCAACCGAGTATGGCCGCCCCGGTGACGCAGTGGTCTAAGGCGCTGGCCTCTGATCATTCGTCCGTAAGGGGTCCGGGTTCGAATCCCGGTCAGGCATGGATGTTGTGTTTGTCTTACGGCACTGGCTCTCTCCCTTCCCTGGAACCAGTGACCCTAAATTAGGGACGGGCGACTGCTTATAGCCCATTGAGTTGCTCACGTTGGTCGTTAAACCTCCAATCAAAAAAAAAAAAAAAAAAACCGAGTATGCTGTATTTAGCATAAGCTCGTCTGTACCAGTTTTTCCTGGAACTTCAGTGTACATTTGAGCAACTTGGCTGTTTTGTAAATAGAGGAAATTATTCTTTTTAAATATGAAAAAGTATTCGGAAGAAACTTTTTATGAAAACGTAACACTCAAGTTCACACAAAAGGAAAGAAGAATGGAGTTCGTGTACAAATAAGTGTTCAAATCCTAATCCTCACAATTATTTGGTATTTTGTTAGCAATAGCATGTACCTAAAATTTAGAAAAAAAATTACTTCTATTACTTAACAACTGAAAAATGAACTTCGCAATTGAAAACCAAAAGGACTGGGGGGTGGGAGTGGGGGGGTGAGATAGCCCATGTCTCGGACCCAAGATACGCCATCGGTGTACTACATAACAAAGTGAAAAGAACACTGACAATGAAACCAACAACAATATTTTCAACACATGTAGCAGGCATATGGGCTCATTGTTTTAATTAATTGATTAATTAATCAATTAATTAATTGCACAGAAATGACAAAATGTTCTCATCTCCAAGCAGCAGTCTTTTCTTTTGTTGGAAATGCGTTTTAATGAGTAACGTAAGAATTTCATTCTCCATCGGAAATCTGGAGAAGCGGGTTCGATTTTGGCTTCAGGACGATGCAATCTTCAAATTTTATGGCGAACTGTATACAAAGAAACCGTTAATTACGGTACCATTGTGCACAAATGATGAACTAGCTCGTAGAGGCGATTTCGCGTAGTATTTAAAAATAGACATTGGAAGGCGTCAAAAATATTTACCTGATTTTTAGTAAGAAAAAAAAAACAAGAAAAATGACCCAGAATTTTCGGTTATTGTTTTCATGTCTTTTTAATCCCTTTCGAAGCGAATAACATTTTTCAAAGTTATTCATAGTCAATGGAACTGGTTAGAAAGATAAACCAATCGGATTTCTACAATCGATAAAACATCCAGAAATAGAAACAGCAACTTACTCCTCCTACCGGCTGAAAAGTATGCTATGAAAATTAACAAATTATGCACAAAATGTTTTTCGTAGCAGAAGGAAGGTATCAGAGGCAAGGAGATTTTCAAATCTAACAGGTAGACAAAGAAATGTAGAGGGAAACATGATATAATTCTTGGCCCCAGGGGAGGAATTTTGCACAAGGGAAAAGTCGAACAGTGCTCTTTTGCTAATAACACCGGAAAAGTTGAACGCTCAGTATTTTTCCTTAGCATAGCTTTTGCTATGCTAAGGAAAAATACTTTTTCTAATAAGTCTCCTGGAAGTAGAGATAACGAGAAAACACTTTTGATATCTACGCCCTCTAGCGGTAAAGCTGTGGATTGTTTAAAGTGGATAATGTTCCCCATCTTATTATAACAAATAGCATAGAGAAAAAACAAAATTCTGTAGGGTTCTTAGAAGCAGAGATACAGGTTTAAAAAGAAAAACAAAGAACCACCTAGCGACAGAACAGTGAACTACAAAATAACTCCGTACAACCGAAGTATTCCTCAAGGTAAAAGGTATCCGACGTTAAAAGAATTTTTTTTTTCAGACATTCAGAAGTTGTGATATTGAGAACAACAGGTTACACATTTGCGCCTCTAGCGGAGAAATTGTTTATTATTTTGGGAAGGAAATACACACAAAATGTTTTCTGTGTTAGTGGTATCTGACCGAAATAGCATTTTTCTCAATTGTCTTTTACTCCTTCAGATGTTTTTGCAAATATGTTGTGAACGGAAACGAGAACTGAAGCCTTCTAGTGGCATATTTGTGCTTCAAGAAAAAATTTAAATTGTATGCAGATCATTTTGCACCAGAAACGTTCTCCGATAAAGAAAGAATGTTTTAAATCAATACAGAGATATTGGCAAAAATAAGATACACATCCACGCTTTTGGCAGAAAATCTAGGCACTATTTTAAGCAGAAGTTATTCTCAAACTAAATTTCGTGGTGAGCAGTATAGGTCCACGAAAAAAAATATTTGAAACGAGTTATTACAAGCGTAAATTTTGCTGCAAATGCATCAGCAACAGAAATATGCACTTATTCCCCATGACTATCAAACCGTTTTTTGCCAAAAATTAGAAATTATAAGGACAACATTTCGCAACAACAGCTCTATCCAATACCGAAAGAATTTTTTAAATAGGACTTTCAGAAGCAGAGATATCGGGGAAATCGTAATGTACCTTAACGCCTCCTAGCGGAAAATCTATGCATTGTCTAAAAAAAGAAACAGCAGCCAAATTAGTCTTGGCTATAAATAGCGTCAAACAGAAGAAATCATTTTTCAGTCCGATATTTAGAAGCAAATACATGAAATAAAATGTGTTTTGAATTCGACAGCATCTGCATTTACGCCTTCTAGTGGAGAAGTCATGCATCGCAAAAAAAATGGAAAGTCAGGTTAATCATTCCTAGATTTAAAGTTTTCCAATGCAAGAAGAATATTTCAAATCAGAGTAATAGTTGCAGAGATATGGAATCCACAGACGGACGGATGAACAAGTGATAATATGAGCCCACACTTTTTTCACAAAAGACGTGCTAAGAAGAATGGTTCAAAATTTTTCAACCACAACGTGAGAACAATTGAATGACATCACGATATTCATGTCATTCAATTCTGCCTGCTTTTTGTGGGATCGAACTTGGTGCTCTTTAAATCTTACTTTTTGTTTAAATATTTCACAATAAAGTTTGTGCCCTTCTATTCGAATGTATTTTCTGTTTTGAACTTTTGATTTTTATCTTTTCTTTCTGCTGAATGTACAATATACGTACAGAGTAAGCCAACTTGCCTTACCCATCACAAGACATATCTCATGTACCTCCACTTTCAAGCTGTGTGAGAATTCCCTTCTCGTTTTTATGTACCATGATTCCAGAATCGGCGAACTTTAATATTAGAAACTCTGATTCAATCAAAGATGCGAATCAGTGTCTTTTAACATTAAGAATATTCTTTGGTGCAAATTCACATTATGGCGATATTTTAAACGCCCAGTCGTGCTCTGGAATTAAAATTAAGTTGAAACCCAAAACACAAATGAAAACAGATGAGCTTTTTAAAAGGAGGTACGATATGTAAAATAGTTTTGTGTAATGCTACTAATTTTCACTTGATAGAGTTTTGGTAATGTAACATAATTTTTAATTCATTACCTGAGCCCGGATGTTGATGACCTAAAAATTCCGGAAAAATGCCCTTAAAGAGATGAAAAACTGCCCTTAAAAAGATGAAAAATGCCTTTAAAATTAAAAGAAGAAATCCCCCTTAAAACAGTTTGTATTATATTGTTTTCAAAATTAAAATTAAATAACTCCAATCTTAGACAATTCATGAACTAGAATTTTATTTTTTCTTTATAAAGTGCACCATAAAACCTCTGAAGAAGAAAAAAAGGAAGTAAATACCTTCCAGGTAGTAGATAAAAGGTTTGGAATGTCAGCAACAGTAAAAGGTCAGAAATTCTGAATTTGAATTCTTTTGTTCACTACTCTCCCCGTAAGTCCACTTCAAAAGCGGACAATGGCGATTCTCTTTCCCCAAAACTGGATAGCACTGAACAGTGTGTTTAAGATATTTGCCAGAATGAGCCATTTTTGAAGGTTTTATGATTTGGTCATCTGACAATCCTGGTTTTGTTTAGCAATTTGAAATTACCATCCTTATGAAAATTTAGTATTTTATTAAAAAAATGATAGAAAATGCAAAAAAAAAAAAAAAAGAAAAAGAAGACTGAAAACGAAAATAATGCTTCAAAAATATAACAAAAATACCCCCAAACCTCGAAAAACGCCCTAAAAACTTAAGAAAACGTCATAAAAAATCAACAACCCCAAAGTGCAAATGTTCCCACAGAAGCGAATGTCATAGAAGCCCTGTTCATTACGATATATTTAAAAAGTTAACTTTGTGTTCCTACTAAAGTAAATTTTCGCATTTAAACAGAAGATTTAGAGACAAAAACGGAAACTTCGCACTACGTACACAAATATGTAACTGCATTTTTCAAATGAGTATACTTTATGTTTTAAACTTAATGCTAATTATAATCTTCTATGAACCATAATTAACGAAATTTTAGTTACCTAAAAATTATTGGAAAATTTGATATAACGCCACTCTTGATGTAACGTCACAATGGAACGCAACAAACGGTGGCGAAACAACAAAAGATTGACTTCATTAATACAAAACAAAATGCAATAATTATTAACGATCTTAGCCAGTTAAAAAGAAAAAAACTTGCTTTATGGGGGTGATACCCCACTCACCCCTCGCTGGATCCTCTCCTGATACAACGGTTGTTTAGAAAAATATTATTCAGAAGATCATGGGGGATCCCTTGTTCACCGCGTTGATACGGGAGCTAACGTTACGCTACTTGTCTCATGCAAAGTCCGCACCAAAAAATAGGAAGCGTAAGAGTATTTCTATAACCTCGGAGATAAAAAAGAAACCTGTGACTTACGAAACATGGACACTTTCTGACACAACACAGCCCAACATATCAGGAATTTATTCAGTGCGTTACATGTACTTGTAAATACCCTTCCTTTGGAGTTTCTGTCTTCGTATGGAAACTTTGTTACTCCTTGGTCAAACATTTTCTTGCTGAACAACACATTATTTTCCCAAGAAGATTTTACATTTTGTCAACACTGACAGTGGATCCCAGAAGAATGAAAAACTATCGCTGAATATGAATAATGGCGAGATAGTAGAGTTGTGGAAAGATTTCGAGTACATTAATATCCGTTGATACTGCAAAAGAAGTAAAGTCTATTTGAAACACTCAGTTTCAAAGAAATGTGCGAAAATGTTTGCGAATTAGCTAACAGTTAAGAACGATAAGCAAATGATCAAAGAATGGGATCAATCTACATGGATTTAACAATTTTACTGTCGAAACTTTACTTACATTTTGTATGACGTACAGTCACCGCCATTTGCAGTGCATTGGACAACGCGGAGTGACAATGAGTCATACTGATGCCGGATATCGTCCTGCGGTACTGCTGACCAAGCAATTTGCACCTCTTGTCACAGGGTATAACGAAGTAAATTTCTCCGTCATTTTTGTCCACGCCGGGAATCGAACCCGAGTCCACTTATTCCGGAACAAGCCTCTCTACCAACTGAGCTACGCAGACTTTCGTTCTCGCTGCTATCTGCCTTTATGTCGTGTGCGTCCTGCGGGGCAGGCACGTCACATCTCCCCTCCCCGAAAGAGGGCCGGGGGCATGGCCCACAGGTCAGCCGTGACCATGAATCGTTGCAGGCAGCCATCCGCTGTAGAAGGTGCAGTTGAGAACTCTCAGTCAATCTGGTGTGTGGAATGCAACGTCACACACATTTATCTTTCAAAGCGCTGAAGAAGGGATTCTCTTATTTTTCCTATCTCGCGGTGTGGAAAGAACATTACACCATAGCGAGATCTTGAACGGCCGGGTCATCCGGGAAGTTCGGGTGCCATTACAACGAGGTAAATTTCTCCGTCATTTTTGTCCACGCCGAGGATTGAACCCCAGTCCACTTAATCCGGAACAAGTTGCTCTACCAACTAAGCTACACAGAATTTCATTCTTGCTGCTATCTGCCTTTATGTCGTGTGCGTCCTGCGGGGCAGGCACGTCACAAGGGCAACCACATTTTGAGCTGGTTGGGGATGTTTGTGAAGCTAACATCCAGCCATGTCCCATATATGTTCAAATAGAGACACGTCATGCGACCTTGCTGGCCAATTAGAACACTGAGAGTCTGTAGGAGCTGTCTAGCCATGCGTGTGGTATGTGCCCGTGCATTACCGTGCAACAGTATAGCCCCTTGTACCTGTTCCACGAAAGGGATTGCGTCGGGATCCAGAACGACATCCACGTATCGCTCAGCTGTCAAAGTGTCATTTAAAAAATCTAGAGTGGAACGGCTGCTATAGCTAATCGCTCCCCAAACCGTGACAGCAGACATTCGAGCTGTGTTGCGGTGAACCACGTGGATTGTTGCGCTCTCAGCTGCTTCGCCACATATGAATACGACGATAGGACAAAGTTGATAGAATGCAGATAATTCAACACGGTTTGTTCCATTACATTCTGCATTAAATTATCTTTCTAATGATATACACAAAGGCCGTTCCATAAAAATTAAGAGTAATTATTTTTGAGTTCGCAAGGGTACGAAGGGGAAAAATAACCACGCAGACGACTTGTATCTATGACAACAGTTATTAGCCGTGGGAGACGATTCTGGTTTTGTTAATTCACAGTTGTTTAAGGTACGTCTGCAATTCGCCCTACAGCAATGGAGGTGAGTGATTCAGAGTTGAGAATTGAAATGCGTTGTGCGATAAAAGTTTGCTCTCGTTTATGGGTAAAAGGACTCCATAAACAGTTGATTTAATGAAACAATCTTACAAAGATAAATGTTTGGGTGAGTCAACGATTTTTAGATGGCACCATGATTTCAAAAAAGGACATTTGTCGGCCGAACTCGCTTCTAGGCCTGGTCGACCGGAAAGTTTTGTTACGGATCGTATTGTTGGCACCGTTTGCGCAATCCTACAAGAAGATCGACGAATGACGTGTAAAGATATAGCGGCCTCAACTAATATTTCAAAAACGTCGGCATTCCTCACTCTACGCGACAAATTACTGCTGCATCATGTGTGTTCCAGATGGGTACCTCACCACCTGACGAGAGAACAGTTGTTAGCCAGAGTTCAGATGTGTCATGATTAGAAACAAATGAGTGCAAAGGATCCAAACTTTGTAAAGACAGTAATAACTGCCGATGAAACATGGGTCCACTATTTCGAACCCCCTCCCCAACGAAGCGCGCTACGAGTTTCTGGAAACACACACGCCCACCTCCTCCGAAAAACGTTCGCCGAACCAAATCAGCTGGGAAGGTGATGATGATAATTTTCGTTTATCATAAAGGTGTAGTCTACCAGCATGCCGTTTCTCCACAAATTATTGTCAATGCTCAGTATTACATTTCAGTCTTGAAGAGTCTGCGACGACACATACCGATAAAGCTACCGGAACTGGTGTGCAAGTGGACCCTACACCATCCCCGTGCGATTTGTAGTTGTTTCCAACAATGAAGGAGAAATTCCGTGGCGCAACATTCAGCACAGCTGCTGACGTTATGCAGAGGTGGCGAAAGCAGCTTCCGCAAAATCCCTTCGCCACATGCTTTGAAAAGTGGAATAAACGATGGGGCCGTTGCATATCAACCGAAGGAAGATACTTTGAGAAAGAAAAACATATATTTTGATGTACCTATATTTCTTCTTTTTGTGTAATTTTACTCACAGTTTTTATGGACCGACTGTTGGAATTTTATGGTATTATTCTAAAAAAGAGAGAATACAAATTTTATAATACTTTAGATATACCAATTTATATACTTTATAAATACAATTTTATCAATACTTTATAAATACAATTTTATCAATACTTTATAAATACAATTTCACCAATACTTTAGAAATACAATTTTATCAATACTTTAGAAATAAAATTTTATCAATACTTTAGAAATACAATTTTATCAATACTTTAGATATACAATTTTATCAATATTTTAGAAAAACAATTTTATCAATACTTTAGAAATACAATTTTATCAATACTTTAGAATCACAATTTTATCAATACTTTAGAAATACAGTTTTATCAATACTTTATAAATACAATTTCACCAATACTTTAGAAATACAATTTTATCAATACTTTAGAAATAAAATTTTATCAATACTTTAGAAATACAGTTTTATCAATACTTTAGATATACAATTTTATCAATATTTTAGAAATACAATTTTATCAATACTTTAGAAATACAATTTTATCAATACTTTAGAAATACAATTTTATTAATACTTTAGAAATACAATTTTATCAATACTTTAGAATCACAATTTTACCAGTACTTTAGAAATACAGTTTTATCAATACTTTTAGAAATACAAATTGTCCTAAAGGTTTCCACAATATTTGTCACTAGTGTATATCTTTAAGCATTTCGAGTTCCTTAAGTACAGTACGAATTATTAAATTTATACCCATTAGCTGAAAGATTTTGTATTTATACAAAATATTTCTGACGCTTACAAGTAACTACGTTTTACGATTCAAATGAAAGTCTCCATAAACATTTCCATGAAATTTCATCACGCACGAATAAAATGTCATCAAAATCGTTCATAAAATTTAGATTGAACCGTCAGTAGCAGTAAACTAAAAGTGACATGCTAACAAACTGACATGACAGCATGCTCAGGAAACTCAGTTTGTCATCGGTTGAATAAAAATTGAGTATTTCCAGCTTTGTGAGCCACGCACGATGATTGGATATCAAGAGGAGAATGAGAAAAAATTCAGTTTTACCCATCTTCCAGAAGGACAGCATAAGTTATTTTATCATTCTTGCTTTTCTGTTCCTTTCCCTTCGCGCAGACGGGAAAAAATTAAAAATATGCTGCCTAACTTACATTTGAGAATATTTATGGTGGCTCGAAGCTATATCGTATGCAGAAAAGGAAAGTAATAATAACAGCGATAATAGCAGCAGCAACAAGATGATAATATACTGTCAGTCATTTTATACGCCTAACCACACTGGTGTCCAAAATTAAGGTGACAAACATAACATCATGAATAATGCAAAATCCACACAACACAGTTTAATGACAGTTGGAAAAGACATACATGCACGGTCGTATCAGAATAATATGACCACCTACCTAATAATGTGAATAACCACCTTTGGCCCGGGTGACAGCGACAAGATGGCGTAGCAATGACGCAGTGATGCCCTGAAAGGTTGCCCAAGGCACACGGGCCCATTCAGACTGCAGCAGAGCAGGAAGGTTCCGGGAAGTGGCTGTGGGTCAGCCCGTCGAACCTGTAGATCAAAGTAGCCCCACAAGTGCTCTATGGGATTGAGGTCGGGCGATTTCGCAGGTTCCTAGAACCAGCTTTCGTGTTCCTGGAACCAGTAAAGCACCTCTTTAGTGAAGTGGCACGGCGCATTGTCCTGTAGGTAGACATCATCACCACTAGGGCAAACATCCATCATGAAGGAATGCATGTGGTCAACGAAAATGGAGAGGTGGCCATTGGCGTTCAGGGACCCATTGGTACCAACGGTCCCAGGCCTTACCGGGAAAACATCCCGCAGACATACACACTGCGACCGCCGGCCTGTACTTGACCGACAAGCGTGTCCCGGTGTTGGTGCTCGTGTGGTTGACGCCGTATCTGCCACCCCCGTCAGTTCTGTGGAGTAGAAACCCCGATTCGTCGGAAAAGGCAACCTTTTCCCACTCATGCGAACTGCAGGGGTCGCTGCCGATGGACCTGGGTTAACATGGGCTCGTCGACGCAGCGTTGGCTCCGGAGACCCATGTGTAACATTGTTCTCTCTGTTGTTATCTGGTACACGTACTTGTGTCTCCCAGCCTTTGTTTGGCGGTATATTGTTGCACTCTTGCGCTTCGATTACCCTTTGCCAGTCGACGAAGGCGACGTTCTCCTTTGGGGTCGATGTCCGTTTGGGGCTCCACAGTTATGACGTCGGGAGGTACTCGGTGTGCCAGCGGTCAATTCTTAGTACACCCGTACTACAGCACCTCGCGAAGATCCCACGAAGTCTGCTGTTTCTGAGATGTTTCCACCCTTGGTGCGGTAGCCGATGATCATTCCTTTTTGAACGTCAGATCACTATCTCTGCCCATTGTGCTCACGTTACGCACTGTGGCTCATTTGTCCTGGCCGGGCGCTTATACCTCCGTGTGGTCGACCTTGTCACGAGTGCACTCTGTGACGCGCCTGGGCGGGTACACTGTGATTCCGGGATTGGCTATATTATTCTGATACGACTGTGTATATCGATAACGTAGCAATACACAACATAAGAAGAATGCGATCTGCACATGAGGAGAGAGCATGTGCATGATGGATTCAGCATGTGGAATGGATTTAGAAGGCTAATTGGGGGTATGATTACCCACAACAGAGTAAGCTCCCACAACGAGCCATTATACCGTTTACAAGATTATAAATGAGAGCTTGAGACCGGATTGCAACTGCTCATCCCAGAGTATCCCAGACATGCTGTATCGGCCTAAAGTCCGGAGATCTAGCAGGCCGTCCTGTGAATATCTTCACTCTGCAGGTATTCGTCGACTAGCCGAGCCCTATGGAGACGAGGGTTATCCTCCAAAAAGGAACTGGAGACAACAGATGTCCTGAAAAGTCGTACATAGGGATGTGGCGTCTTATCTCTGTAGCGTTAATCAGCCAGGTTGCCTCCTGGAAACACGTGCAGTAGTCGGGGTGCGTTCTGGAAACACGTGCTGTAGTCAGGGTGAGTTATGGAAACCCCAGAAGCGTCTTACGTCTATCAAAAATGATGCCAGCCGAAAGCGGGAGTTCTCCACCACAGTAGTGGTCGATTTCCCTAATGTTGGATGGAAGATTTGAGCTTTTCGTTTCTCTCCAAAGGTACACAAGTTCAAATTGGGCACCGTTCACTTGATCGAAAGATCACTTAGCCGAAAATCACTTGATCGAAAGGTACATTCCCCCGCAGGGTCACTTGACCTAAAAGTTCATTTCATGGAAAGGACATTTGATCGAAAAGTTAATTTCATCGAAAGTTCATTTCATCGAAAGGACATTTGATCGAAAAGTTCATTTCATCGAAAGTGCATTTCATCGAAAGTTCATTTCATCGAAAGGACATTTGATCGAAAAGTTCATTTCCCCGTAGGATTACTTTACCTAAAAGTTCATTATATCGAGAGATCATTTCACTTAGCGGTTAGTTTATCGAAAACTTAGAATTTTGTTGTTGGACATCTGTTGGAGTGTGGTGCGGGTTTTTGAAAAACTGGCCACCTAAACCTTATGGGATTGTATAAAAAATGCACCTTTAATTTCATTGAAACACCTCTCCATGAGTAGGTCCAGGGCCAATTTTGAGGCCTAGGGCACCAAAATTGACTCATTTTGCTTGAATAAATGTGCAACATTACTAACTTGAGTTTGTATGTAAACCTTATGAACATGAGTACGCACGATTAAAATTTGCTAAAAAGGCAAATTTAAACTAACTTTTGCGTTCTTTGTGACTCGGAGAAATCAAAGGTGTGATCTGGGTATCATTCCCTAACGTTTCGGTGTGGTCTGTCTTCCAAACTGGCACCATGCTTTAACAGATCCTGTAATGAAATCCAAAGTTTTCGTTAAACTGACCCTTCGGTGAAATGACCTTTCGATGAAATGAACTTTTAGGTAAAGAGACCTTTCCGTGAAATGAACGTTTCGATCAAGTGATCTTTCGGTTAACCAATCTTTCGGTGAAGTGATCCTTCGGTGAAATGAGTTTCGGTAAAGTGATCCTTCGGTGAAGTAAACGTCGGGCAAATGAACCAGGCCCGTTCAAAATCTGGGTTTTGGCTGTACCGCGTCTAGTCACTAAAGAGAACACAGGCCCATTGATCAGAAGTCCATGGGTGATGTTGTCGGTCCCATATTCAGACGTATTCTGTGTAATGCGGCGAGTGGAATACAGACCAGTTGCCTTCTTGCATATAGTCTTCTCTCGTGGAGTCTTTTGTATACTGTTCACCTTGATATCGGGGTTACCGTAGTAGAGGAGAGTTCCTACGAGAGATGCCTCACAGGCTACTCCCTATGGCGTCGAGTTTTTAGGGACAAATGCCGATCGTTTTGACTTGTGGCTCGAGGGCGTCCTTGTTCCGATTTCCTAGAACTGGCTCCAAATAATGGAGATAACTTGTCCCGACACATCACTTGCCTCGATACACACAGTCACCTTTCTAAGTCAGCTTGCGATTGCAGTGCTTCCAATCTACCGATCGCCTTCCACCTTAAAGAGATGGTGCGGAACCATTCTTCCAGTGACAATCCTACTCAAGTCAATCGCCGAACCCCGCTCAGATCAACGTTTATCAAGACTGCGCACCTTACAGCTTGTTGACGTACGGTTGTCATTTGTATATTGGCATAGGAGCTAGTCCAATGTTGCTTGGGTACGTCGACTTAGCCTTTCCCTTGCACAAGTCTCTGAAAAATATTTACGATCAGTCTTCTCGTTTGGGACACCGTAATGTTGCTTGTTGGTTAAATATGCCATATCAGTTAGTTGTTCTTATATCACTGGAGCTGTTAAGCCTCAGATAGTTAGTTCATACACAATTCTTAATTAGACACTAAGCTAAATTAGGCGACCTAACGGCCGAAAGAGAGAAGTCCTGAAAACACGAGCAAATGGACTTTATTGTCGAAATTTCACGGCACTTTAGGAACACAATTTATCAAGAAACGATCTCATCGTCACATTTCACAATGGTGATCTTATATCAACTTAGGTTCGGCGTGTTTACATTTCATTTATTAATTACAGCAATTTGCAACCGTAATTTATCAACTGCACTTTACGCCAAACCACATTTTGTCTGCTAGCTCCAGACATTATATCTGTGTTCTTAGCTTGTCAACACATGCACACGTGATGCACTCTCGACCTCAAGACAGCTGCCACAAAGCATTCAGTGAGCGAGAAAACTATAACGTTAAGGATGAAACGCTTAAGGAGAATGAACACAAAATTTACATAGAGAAAGACAACTCAAAATGAAAGTAAAATTAGTGCACGTCATAAACGCATTCTCGAATTTTTGTTTGTCACATTAGTTTTGAACACCAGCTTAGTAGCGTGTTGCGCCTTCCTTGGATTTCAGAACAGCCAGAATTGATCGGGTCATGGAATCTACAAGATCCTGGAAGCGTCGTGCGGGAATGTTATGTCATGTGAAAGTGATTGATTCACGCAGTTGCTGCAAATTGGAAGGCAGTACAATCTCGCAGTGAGAAGGCTGTTTCACCTTATCCTAGATCTGAATAATAAAGTTCAAATACGAGGAATGTGCAGGCAATTGGAGCAAAGAAAACTCATCGGCATGTTCTTGGAACCATTCGATGAAGATACGTCCCTTGTGAATGGGTGCGTTATTCTTCTGGACTTGTCCATTTACTTAAGGATAAACTGTATCCATGAAGTGGTCAATCTGTGTCGGCAGTGATAGTCAGATACACCGTGTGGGGTTCAGAAGTTCTTTGATAGGGGGCGCAATGCGTGCTTATAAAATATTCGCCCGACGAGCACAGACCGATCTGTATTGTTTAAAAATGACAGAATGGCTTCATGTTCTCATGTCGCTGGCACTAAATTCAGGTTCTACTAAAACTAAGATGCCGAAGGAACTTTGATTCGTTCTTCCAGCGACCCGTTTTTAATCTTGAGCTGCCTTGTGTGAATACACCCGCGCTCATTATCGGCACCCTTTCGTGTTTTGTGCTGGCAGCATCGGAACTCATCGACGGTTGTAGCACATTCGCGACGCTATTCTGTACGTGATGCATTCATAAATGAAACTGTGATGTACTACTGAGGTAACTCATGACTCAAAACGGCAAGCTCAGGCAACACGCCCAGTTCATTCGGGAAAATATCTCGCTCCGGAGTAAAAGATGAAAGTTCGAATCCCACCACTGGCAGAAATGGGCTCGTTCACTATATTGGCTTCCGATCGTAAAACAAATCTCCTGGCAGTGAGGTTTGAAAAATCATCGTCTGGAATGAATGAGAACTGCTTCTTCTTCTCAGGTCTGTTAATCAGTGATGTTCTAGTTATCCAGGCTTAAGCGAGTTTGACAATGGACAAATTGTAATACGCAGATAAATTAATGAATGAAGAAATATTCCTCATAATACATGGCAAATCGATAGAATATTCAAAGTAAACAGAATGTAATTTCTGAATTTTCTTGTAACACTTACTTGGTCATCTATGTAACATCTCTCAGAAAACTTGAAAATTTCATCGCCCTGAAGCGGAAATTGAACCCGCGTCTCCGGATTTCCGTTCGAGTATGTGCAAACGGTTGGCACACTCGAACAGAAATCCGGAGATGCGGGTTCGAGTTCCGCTCCAGGGCGATGAAATGTTCAAGTTTTCTGAGAGGTGTTACATGGATGACCAAGTAAGTGTTACAAGCAAATTCAGAAATTATATTCTATTTGCTTTGAATATTCTATTGTAATACCCAGATGATCCGGTCAGAGCTTTTCAGAGACGGCAAGGCTTGTGTGCTGGTTAGTACCTTCAAAAAGTGGTCCCAGAAGAGAAAAACCATAAAATGCCATCAAGGTGTGGATTGACCACTGCTCATTGATGCGAATGATGAGCACGATCGGAGCAAAAGATTCTGAACGGTTACCTGGTATTCCGTAGGTCCCTTGTAAGACACTACCACTACTGCCATGCGACGAGGTATGCGTAGGTCCCCTGTGAGACACTATTACTACTGCCATGTGACGAGGTATGCGTAGGTCCCCTGTAAGACACTGCCATGCGACGAGGTATCCGTAATTCCCGTGTGAGACACTACCACTACTGCCATGCGACAAGGCATGTGTAGGTCCCCTGTAAGAAACTACCACTACTGCCATGGGACGAGGTATGCATAGGTCCCCTGTAAGAAACTACCACTACTGCCATGGGACGAGGTATACGTAAGTCCCCTGTGAGACACTACCACTACTGCCATGCGACGAGGTATGCGTAAGGCCCCTGTGAGACACTACCACTACTACTGCCATGCAACGAGGTATGCGTAGGTCCCTGTGAGACACTACCACTACTGCCATGCGACGAGGTATGCGTAGGTCCCTTGTGAAACACTACCACTACTGCCATGCGACGAGGTATGCGTAGGTCCCTGTGAGACACTACCACTACTGCCATGCGACGAGGTATGCATTTCCTGAAGGTGTCCACTAGTTTGCAGGAGCGTAGTTGTGTAATCTCGTCCAGTTTCCGTGATAGAGGTTTCGTACGCCGTAGCCTCTGGTCCCTATAATCCCAAATACACCGAAAAGCCGAATCATTATGATCACCTGTCAAATATGATGTTATTCCTACACACGCCGCTCAAAACAGCTTTTAACCGGGAAGGCATAGCCGCGATAAGATTTCTGAAGGTGTATTGTGGTATCTGTAACCATCGCGTTACCAACAGACCATTGAACTCTTGTAAGTTACGTTGTTAACCTGCCGCAGATAGGACTTGATGTTCTAACATAAACCACAAATGCTTCATCGGATTGATGTCGTGGGAATCTAGTGGCCAAGGCAATACCTAAGAGTTTTCTGATGTTCCACGAACCATTCTCGAACAATCTTGGCAGAGTGAAATACCATTGCCATGAATGAAGGTACCCGGTTTAAGTGCTGTTTAGGTAGGATGTCGTTGTTTCCTGCATATGAATGACTCGGCCTGGAGTTTCTCAGCAGAACATTGCCCAAAGTATTACACTTCCTTAGCAGGCTTGCTTTCCTCCTTCGGTGTATCCTGGTGCCAACACTTCCCCAGATAAAGGACGAACGCGTACTCGTTCGTTCATACGGTGCAACAGGAAACAAGATTCATCGGACCAGAGTAGCTTCTGCCAACTATTCAAGGTCCAGTTTTGATGGTCACGTGCCCATTGTAGGCATTTTCGACAGTGAACCGAGGTGAGCATGTGCACTTGGAGCGACCTGTTGCTACGCAACCCGATTTTCAGCAGGATTAGATGTACTATACCCTGAAAATTAATTGGGACAAGCTATTTTATTCTCAGAATTGTAATGTGATCGCCAGTTGATGGCGGAAACCCACGTAAACCGGTTTTATCAGCTGTGAGGTGGTGTGACTGTTAGAACTAGATAGCACGAATGTGGTTTGACCGGTTCTAAACAGGAAATAGACACTTCAGCTTCAGTTGTGAGCTTTCGTGTGTGACAGGTGGATGTTAGTTTTTGCTCTCTGTGAGTACGTGTTGCTTTCGCGTATTGAAAAATGGTTATTTCCCCAAGGAAGCGAGCAAAAATAATTGCTCTGAAGGATCACACTTCTATGACAGTAAGAGTTATCGCTTCTGCAGTTAGTGTAGGCAAATTAAGTGTTTCAAGACTGCTTACGCGATACAATGCATCTGGATCATCGTCTCCAAACAGGAGAGGTAAATGTGGAAGAAAACGAAAAACAACTCCACGAACCGATAAATATCTAATCAGAAATAGTAAAATGAATAAAAAAAAAAAAAACAAGCACCGACCTTCAAAGAGATTTATTGGCTAGTGGTTGTGATGTTAGTGATTCAACTGTACGCCGTAGGCTTCTGGAAGTTAGCCGGAAGGCAAGGAGATCAACGAAAAAACAATATTTGAATGCGAAAATGAAGATAAAACGTTTAGCATGGGCCAAAAAATATAAGTCATGGACTGCTGACGACTGAAAAAAGGTAATTTTTCAGTGATAGAACTAATTTATTTGTGCAGGGTTACCAAGCAAATGTCGTTAGACGAAGCAACTTAAGACCTTAGCATGTCAAACAAACTGTAAAACACCCTCTGAAACATGTTTTGGGGTTTTTTCACATCAAATGGCACTGGAAGCTTAGTTCCTGTTCAAGATATGATGAATTCAGCCAAGTACGTAGAAATATTACAAGGTAGGATTGTTCCATTCTTGCAAACTTTTGACGGGACATTTCAACATGACTTGGCCCCATGTCACAATTCGAAATTGGTCAAGAATTTCATGCTGTAAAATACAATCCATTTGCATGATTGACCTGGAAATTCACCAGACTTAAATCCCATAGAAACGTGTGGAATATTTTGAAGAGACGTTTAGGTAAAATGGACTGTACAACCAAAGAACGCATGATAACGAATGCTATAAAAGTGTGGTTAAAAGATTATGAAGTCAAACATATGTGCACTCAATTAGTGGAGTCAATGCCAAAACGAATTCAAGAGGTCATTTCTGCTAAAGGAGGACATACTTCATACTAATACAGGTATTTATCAGTGTATATCAATGCATAGAATGATATAAAGGCATGGTTTTGGAAAAAAGAGTGATTTTTTTACTTTCTCCCAATTAATTTGCACAGTATAGTACTGTGTATTCTGACACATTACTCCCGTCACCAGCATTGAAATTACCAGCGAGTTGCGCCACAATATCCCTTTTGTTGGCTCGCATAATATAGGATAGTCTTCACTTACCTCTAACATCGATGAACCATGGTTGCCTCCCACCGTCGTGGTTTTTCTCTCCTGGGATCACTTTTTGAAAGTACAAACCACGGGTGACCGTGGGAACCCCACAAGCTTTGCCGTCTCAGAAATGCTCTGACCCAGTCGTCTGGCTATTAAAATTTGGCCTTTGTTAAAATCGCTTAGGTCCGCTGCCTTTCTTATCTGAAGAACATAAATAACGCCAGTTAACAGAGCTCAATATCAAGTACTATTTATACCATTTCATGTCGGTCACTTGCGTCGGTGTTTACCTACAGTTCCTTCGATTTGCATAAAGACGCACTTGCCATTATTTCTTTTGTCACTTCGGTGTATATAAATGATATCTTAAGAAACAGAAATTACATTATGTCTAAAACAAGTTAGTAAAATCATGCAATGCATTGATTATGATACGCTTTCCAATATACTATAAATCATTACTCAAGCTATTACTCAAGTTATGAGGGAAATGGCTGTGGAATAAATCTCACCCCTGTGCCCTGACCTTTGATCCATTTGGATGATATTCAACAGAACTGGTTCAGTATATCTCCAAAATAGCATGATAAAGTTGTGTCGCAATAGAAGGAATTTTACGGAAGTTATGATGCATAAGCGCTATGAAATAGATCCCGCTCCTGTGCCCTAACCTTTACCCCATTTCGCCCAGTTTCAATAGGATTCTTCCCCAGACAGGTCCCTACAACATACCAACATTTCATCCAAATCGAAACATTTTTACGTAAGTTATGACTCATAATGGCGATGGAAGTGATTCCGTTCCTATGTCCTGAGCTTTGACCCCCATTTCGCCAATTTTCAATAGGGTTTGTCCCCAGGTGGTCTCCTACCACATACTAAATTTTAATCGAAATCGAACCTGTTTTACGTTAGTTATGACGCATAAGAGCAGGGCAATAGATCCTGCTCTGATGTCCTGACCTTTGACCCCATTTCGTTCACTTTCAAGAGGGTTCATTCCCAGGTGTTTCCATATCACATACTAAAATTTCATCGAAATCGAACGATTTTTACGGGAGTTATCGTGCGGACGAACATACGCACACAACGCGTGACGTAATGAGGCAGATGGGAATCGCGACCATCTGCTAGCAAGGTGTGACGTCATAAAACTTTAATAGGATCAACAAACAACGCGTGACGTAATGAGATAGATGGCATGACTGCGCGCCAACATCTAATGGGGCGACGCCATGACACCACACTTAGAATACTTAATATTTTCTAAAACGTAATCATAATTATGAAATCCAGCATTTTTTGTCTGCTGACGTCATGAAAATACAGACCGCGCCATTTTTTTCTGGACAATTAATGTGTTCCCAAGGATGAAAATTTGAACATCGATTAAAATAGCTTCATTTTATAACTTGGAATACTTAATATTTTCTAAAACATAACCATAATTATGCAATACAACATTTGTTTGTCTACTGACGTCATCAAAGTACAGGTCGCGCCATCCTTTTTCTGGTTTCAACACCACCAAATCAACACCACCAAAGGAAAAGTTATTGATTTTTAATATAATTATGGTTATGTTTTAGAAAATATTAAGTATTCCAAGTTATAATAAAGTTATTTTAATCGATGTTCAAACTTTCATCCTTGGGAACACATTAATTGTGAAGGAAATGTGTGCAAAAGTTTTTCCATTGGAAGTATAGGAAGCAAAATTACTTGACGTCCACCTTAATAATATGGGATAAGAGCGATGGAATGGATCGCAATCCTATGTCCTGACATTTGACCCCATTTCGTCCCCATTCATTAGGGTTCGTCCCCAGGTGGTCCCCTACCACATACTGAAATTTCATCGAAATCGAACCATTTTTACGCACGTTACGACGCATAAGGGCAACGGAATACATCCCGTTCTTATGTCCTGACCTTTGACCCCACTTCACCCATTTTGAATAAGATTCGTCCCCAGGCGGTCCCCTACCACATAGTAAAATTTCATTGAAATCGAACCATATTTACGCAAGTTATGACGCATAAGGGCAATGGAAGGATCCTGCTCCTACGTCGTGACCTTTGACCCCATTTGTCCCATTTTCAATAGGGTTTGTCCCCATGTGGTTCCCTACCACATACTAAAATTTCATCGAAATCGATTCATGTTTACGCCAGTTATCGTGCGGACGGACGGACGGACAAAGCTGGAGCATATACGCTTCTTCAACCTACGGTTGGAAAGCGTAAAAAAGATCTCCAAATGTTTCCAAGTTCTATATATATATTTGTGTAACTCTAAGATGGCTTTTAAATTTTGTGTTAGGATATGCAAGGTGTTTCAAAACTAATGGAAAAAACTTTAAAGGCTGATAGGACACACCGAAACAAGCACTTTTCGTCATAAAATGCATGGTCGAAAGTAACGCAGTTAGGCGCTGGAGGGGGCTTTTCGTTTCCCCACACACACACACCGTCTTTCGCAACGCAAAGACCCATATCTTTTACCGGAACGCCTGGATGGGAGGACTAGCCTTATTTTCCTTCTTCAAGTCTTGCCTGAATTGATCCAGCATGTACCAGCAGTCGTCCGCAGTAAAATGTGGTTCCAGCGTAAGGAAGCGACAGCTCATTTCAGCATTCAGGTGCGTGTTTAATTGAACGCCACATTTCCACGCCAATGGAACAGCCGAGGTGGACCCATCACTTGGCCCCCCACGATCACCAGATCTGTCCCCTCTGGATTTCTTTTAATGGGGACATCTTAAGTCCGTAATGTACGATACTCCCATTGATTCCAATAAGGAACTAGTCGCTGCTGCAGCTGTCCGGGAAATTCCTGGTATTTTCCACAACATGCGGAATCTTTACGTCGATGATGCGAAGCGTGTATCAGGAGTGGCTGTCGCCCTTTTGAGCAGCTTTTGTAAATGTAATTAATTTCAGTATTTACTTATTAATGTTTGCAAGTCTGATGTAATTTTGTGATATCCCGTTTTGTTTGTTATATTGTCTGCAATAAAGCTTTGCTTTAATCTGTTGTGCCATAACTGTCTTTGCGTTGCGAAAGACGGCGTGTGTGGGAAAACGGAAAGCGCCCTCCAGCGCCTAACTGCGTAACTTTCGACCATGCATTCTACGAAGAAAAGTGCTTGTTTCGGTGTGTTCTATCACCAGTTAAAGTTTGTTCCATTAGTTTTGAAACACCCTGTATGCACTATATCGACAAAAGTCGCCGGACACCTCTTCAAAAGCAAATGAACGAATCCATTGCGTTGTTAAGATGCGCGGTACAGCTTCAAACTGTATAAAAACAAGCCTGCAGCTGACTGCGATCATATCGCACTGTGAGGTCGAGTGAAAATGTCGCGGCGGGAGAGAACCGACTTTGAGGAAGTATATATTGTTGGGTGTTACATTAGTGGGTTGTCCATAACAGAAACCGAGAGGCGTTTAAACAATGGACTGATGAATCCAGATACACGATCCAACAGTCTGATAGCAGTGTGTGTGTATGGCGGCAGCCTGCTGAACGGTATTTACCACAGTGTACTGTTCCAACGTTGAAGTTTGGATCTGGCAGTGTACTCGTGAAGGGGTGGTTTTTGTGGTATGGTCCCGGCTCATTGGTTATCGTGGACAAACCTGTTAACCAGCACGTCTAACTGCATATTCTGAACAATTATCCCCTACCAACTCTGTGGCAATACTATGGAACCAAGCCTTGTTGGTACCAGCAGAATAATGCACCGAGCTATAAAGCAAAGACTGTTACGGCGTGGTTGCACGATAATTCCGTATCGTGTGTGGACTAGCAAGTACAGAGCCCTGATCTAAATCCCATAGAGCACCTATGGGATGAATTAGAGCTCCGCATCAGAAGTTTGAAACCAAGGCCTACTACTAAGCAACAGTTGGCGGCAACATTATATATACTGAATGGAAGCGCATACTGTTCGCTGTGTTCCAAACTCTTGTCGAAAGCATGTCTCGAAGGGTCAGTGCATGCATTAAGGCCAAAGGTGGACCAACACCGTACTAATATACGTCAATAAATGCTATGCTGTGTTTCTCTTCTAGGTGCCCGGTGAGTTGTGTCAATATAGTCTACCTATCATGCATTTCTATCAATTGTGATGCATTATACCTCTAAACAAAGGTTTCAAAGTCGGAATTCGGGATAATACGCAAAATGTCTATTTAGTCTAGTATATAATGACTTTAAAAGATCTCCCTACTCAGATTAGAGAAAGGAAATTGTTCTGCGACTTTAAATTGCGAAATTATACATTTTTAGACAAGCCCGGTAGCATAATTTGGGTGAACTGCAAACTGCATGTCGCAGAAGTATCGCAGTTGGTCTTAAATTCTGTCTTTCACGATTTCGCAAACTCGTTCAAATTTCTTTTAGCTTGAGTCGTGCGCTTGAAATACGTGTAAATAATGAGTCTCCTATATACGTTGTCGAGGAATTAATGGGCGTGGGATGCCAGCTAATGATACTTATTGGACTTGGAGTAAAGTTCACTTTGAAATAGATGGCCTATCACATTTCCCGTTCTTTAAGGGGACTTCTAGTAACTCTACATTATTTAAATAGCATGCAACTAGCGAACAAAGCACTGGATGCATTCGTGTGAGAGATTGAACATAGCGACACCTCAGATTTTAAGCCTTCAAATGTATGCTGGCTCAAAAGCACGTTAGTGGCATGCGAACGTCTCTTTGTAATTTTCCAGCGATAGAATTGAAACACTGGCCTAATAAAATTCACTTAAGACTTTTAGTTTACGTCCCAATGTTTTAAACATGAACATCAGTTGATTTCTCGTAAGCTCCTCACGTGTTGGCCTCCTGTAGGACGTTTTCTGCGGAACTGAAGGAAAAACAGCAGGAATATATTTGAATATAATTGTAGTAATATATTCCTCAACTACCAGGTCTGAACAGTTGTCTTCTTCAAATACCTGCAACTTAGAAAGAAATGTCTTATAACGAAGTAAATTTCTCCGTCATTTTTAGTCCACGCCGGGGCTCGAATCTGGATCCCCTCATTCCGGAATAAGTCACTTTACCAATTGAGCTACGCGGACGTTCGTTCTGACTGCTATCTGCCTTTATGTCGTGTGCGTCCTGCTGGCAGGTACGTCACATCTCCCCCCCCGAAAGAGGACCGGGGGCATGGCCCACGGGTCAGCCGTGACCATGAATCGTTGTAGGCAGCCATCCGCTGTAGAACGTTCACTCGAGAGCTCCCAGTCAATCTGGTGTATGGAATGCAACGTCGCACACATTTATTTTTTGAAGCGCTGGAGAAGGGATTTTCTGATTTTTCCTATCTCGCGGTGTGGAAATAACATCACACCATTGCGAGATTTTGAACGGCAGGGTCATCTGGAAAGTTCGGGCGCCATTATAACGAACTAAATTTCTCCGTCATTTTTAGTCCACGCCGGGGATCGAACCCGGGTCCCCTCATTCCGGAATAAGTCACTCTATCAATTGAGCTACGCGGACGTTCGTTCTGACTGCTATCTGCGTTTATGTCGTGTGCGTCCTGCTGGCACGTACGTCACAATCTCCATAAAAATAACATTAAACAAAAGCTTCATGCAACAGCTATGAGCGAACGGTTAAAAGGAAAATTCGCTAGTTAATACTGTACTTAGTTTCACAGTCCCATGCATTAAATCGGCGAAGAGGAGAAAATGAACACTCAGTAGACAAAACATCAGAGATAGTAGTTATGGGAAGCTGACATGAGCATCATCCGCGTTGAGTGTAACAGATCCAAAACGAACGCAGGCGATAAATAGGCGGACAGGCTCCCCAACAGAGTATAGCAATCGACGAACATGGGTAAACGTGCTGATCTGAGAGGCGCAATGCAGATATGTCATTCTATCACCCAAGTGGTTAGAACCCTAGGGTTCCATAGGACAACTGTATCAGGGGTGTACCGCGAGTATACCATCGACGGATGTGGCAATGCCAATAGAGGAAGCGATGGCCGAACACACGACATTGATGATCGGGTATACGTAGATTATCCGGGCTCTTACAGACCGACCGTTTGGCATAGGGGGCGCAAATCACATCCAGGTTAAAATTCGGTTGCCCAAGCAGCGTCAGAGAGTGTACGGTACTGCGTACGCTGTATAACCTGGGCTACGCGAGTCGACGCCTTACCCGTATCCCACTGTTGTGTGGACTTCTTCAGTTTGGCGCTATTTAATGTAGTCAGATCAATCCCGTTTTAAGCTGCACCGAGCTAACGTCGGGGTGCGGGTGGGGCATAGACAGCATAAGTCCATGGGGCCCGTCCTTCGAGGTACGCTCTGCTCAAGGCGGTGGTGGTTCTGTGATGGTTTGGGAAGCTTTCTCATGGAAAACATTAGGTCCCTTTATGTGTCTGGAGAGATCCTCCACAGCTGCCTTCTACCACTGTGTGCTGGCAGATTACGTACACGCTTTCATTGCCTCCACACATCCCGAGGCCGATTATCTGTTTCAGCCAGCACAGTGCGCTGCCCCACCGAGCCGGAAACACCGAGACATATCTCAAACAACATTCATCTGAGTTTGGAACCATCCAATGGCCCGTAAGGTACCGGATTTCAATCCAGTGAGAGCTATGGTATTTCGTGGAATGTAATATCAGATCCATGCATCCTGGACTAACATCTTGGTCGGAGTTGCGGACAGTGCTGAAAAAGGCATGGCTGGTATTACCTCTGGAAACCCGCCGGCATCTAGTGGAGTCGATGCCTCCGTGTGTTCAATTTATTATTCACGCTAGAGGAAGACCAACACTCTACGAGGTAGGCAACTTAAATGTTTTGTCCATTGAGTGTAATTGCAGTCATACCTTCCTTCGTGACCAGCTCACAGTAGTTGTTTCCTTCAAATTACTGCTACTTAAAAAGAAAAACTTCCATAAATATAGCATTAGACAAAAGCTTCGTTCAACAGTTACTTTTGATAGCGGCGAACTGTCAAAAACAAAATTTGTTTATCAAAACTGTACTCGACTTTACAATCTTCATTTACATTACGTTTCCCAAGTGCAAAACATTATACGTCTTTCGTCTAATCTTGGTTTTTCCGCAAAGACCGAAATTTCGATGATACGGAAGGGGATACAATGAGTGTCGAAGAACATAATTTCTAGCAAAATGAAAAGGAAATGGGAACTGTATGAAAGCTTCAAATTTAATGACAAGATACGAAGAAGTTGGGAGAATGCGAAAAACATGAGAGACTTCCAGCGTCGACATGACAACAGTAAACACAAAACAAGAAAGGCTCAATAGCAAACTGTAAGATACGAATAGCTTAGGTTAATTTGGGAGAATATGGTAACGAGTGTTCTTTTCGGTGGTCACTGGAATGCGAATCAAGTCGCAGCTGAATCAAGAATGTATTCTGATTTTCCCGGTAATCTGTGTATGTCACAGCTGTGATAACAATTTTCATGAGGGCATTTCTCTCTGGTGCATATTGTACAGGATGAGCCAACACGACACCAGTTTTTTACATTAGCGTCATCATGAATCGGGGTGCACTCGGAGCCCCGATAGCTATACCTAAAAATGGGCCACAATGAAAATAATTCCTGAAATATTGCGTTGTTGCAAATGAAACGTCGTATTTTGACACTCGTGCAGTTGACAGGTAATTTAGGAATCAATACATCGCGCGATGTGATGCGTTATACACAGAAGATCCGCAACATCATGACCAGCTGCCTAACACGATTTTGGTCCTTCATGTGCCGACAAAACAGGTATTACCAGGCGAGGCATTGACGCTACGATATTTCTAAACTTGCTTTGTGGTATCCGAGACCAACATGTTACCAGCAGATTTTTTAACTCGAGTTATGTTGTTGAGCCGCCACAGCTCGGATTTGCTGTTCCGACACAAATCACAGACGCTCGATTGGATTTATGTTTGGAAAATTCAGAGGAAAGAAAATACCAGGAGGTCTTCTTTATATCATGTAAACCATTCTCGAAAATTTCGGGCTTTGTACATGGCAAATTTGCTTTAGGAAAGGAGGCACTACTAGAGGGAATACCGTTGCCATGAAAGGATGCACCTGGTCTGCAATAATGTTTAGATAGGTGGTAACCACATACAGGGTTGTCCAAAATAATGGAAATACTTTGAAACAATAGGTGTTATGCACCTAATATGGTGTGAGAGTACCCTGGGCAATTAAAAGTGCTTGAATTCTCCTTGGAATGGACGCACACAAGTCCTGGATGGTGGTAAGTGGTATGTTGTACCATTCTTCATGCAGAAACTGCTCCAATTCCTTGAGAGACGCCGGAAGAGGATAACCGGATCGCACTCTGTTTTCCAACACACACCACAGAGGCTCAGTGTTGTTTAAGTCCGGTGATTGTACAGGCCAGGGAAGGTCATCAACTTCATCCTCATGTTCCTCAAACCATGATTGAACAGTTCGAATTCTGTGAATTGGGGCATTATCATCTTGGAAAGTGCAATCCCCTGACGAACACTATGTCCGCGCCATTGAATGCACATGGTCTGCCAAAAGAGTGACAGAGACACCGCTAGTATCCCGTCCGTGTAAGTTGATAATTGGACCTCCTGCAAACCACGAGATCATGGCCCAAACCATTACGGAACCGCCCCCATGCTTCACTGTAGGAAGAAGAAAGTCTGGGTTGTAGGCTTCTGCGGGGATTCTCCACACGTAAACCCGTCCTGTGGTGGGGAACAGTGAGAAACTTGATTCATCAGAAAACAAGACATGTTTCCATTGATCCGCAGTCCACGTTTTATGTTCGTGGCACCACTGTAGTCTCCGTTTCCTATTCACCTGTGACACCAGGGGTTTTGCAATCTCAACTCTGCCGTAAATATTGTGCTTATGCAATTCCCTTTTCACGGTATGGGTCGACACTGGGTTTCGGAGATGTGCATTAGGCTCAGCAGTCACTTTTGTCGCTGTTGTCTTCCTCTTTGCGGTCACAATCCTCTTTAATGTCCTCCGGTCGCTAGCAGTGAGTTTGGTTTTCCTTCCACAGTTGTGTCTCGCAGATAATGTTGTCCCGTGAACATTGTATGGTGTCATTACCTTCGATACGGTACCTCTCGATACCTCCAATATCTGTGCCACTGTGGTTACCGATGCACCAACCAGACGGGCTCCTACAATCAACCCTCTTTGGAACTCCGACAGGTTAATCATTGTGCCTTCACCTGGAACTAAATTATGCAAACACCGATTAACAATGCAATCACACAGATCCTTGAGAGTATAAGCAACCCTTTTTTTAACAAAAGAAAAGTGTAGCTACATGTTCGTTTTACTCAAAAAGCAGCACATACCAAAGTCACTTTTTCAGCGAGATGTTTCCATTATTTTTGACAACCCCTGTAGTTTCCAGCACATAAATAACTGGACCCAGGCTTTTCCAGCAGAAGATTGCCCAAAGCATTACAGTTCGTCAGCAGGATAGCTTTTGTCGCACGGGGCGTCCTGGTACCAACAATTCTGCTGATAAACGGCGCACACGTACCCAGCCGTCCACACGGTTCAACAGGAAACGAGAGTCTTCTGACAAGACGACCTTCTTCCACTCATTCAAGTCACGTTTTAATGCTCAGGTGATCACTATACGATCTTGTGATGCTGAACCGAGGTTAAAATTTGTACCAGGATGGACATGCAGCTACCCTGCCCGATTTACATCAGGGTTCGGTATACTGCGTGTTGTGACGCATTACCCCCGTCACCCACATTCAAACTACTGGCGAGTTTCGCTACATATACCCCTTTTTTTACTCGTACCATACTGAATAGATTTCTCTCACCCCTAGCACCAACGAACCTTGGTCGGCCCAGACCTTACTTGTGGTTTGCGGTTTTCCCCCTCCTTGGACAACTTTTTAAAGGTTCTAACCACGGCTGACAGTGAGCGTCTATCAAGTTTTGCCGTCTTGGAAATACTCTGACCCAGTTGTCTGGCCATTACAATTTGGGTTTTGCCAAACTCGCTTAAGTTCGGCGCCTTTTCCATCTGAAAAAGCAATTATAACCCTGCTTAACAGAGATCCGTATCAGATGTTATATACACCGTTACATGAAATTCACACGAAGCGTCATTTGCCTGCAGTTGCTTCGATTTGCATAACGGCTACCTGGTCATCTTTCTTTGGAACTTCTGTGTGCGTAAATGTAAAACGTTGGGGTGTTAAAGCACTGATAATTTCTTCAGTGGTATCATTTCTATGGCGATTGAGCTACAGTGAATAGGACGATGAATCAGGGCCAAATTCGTGTCATTTTGAGTTTAAACTTGCACACCGTGCATCTGAGGCAGGTCGTAACATCAATGTACCTCATGGAGAAAGCAACGTTTGTAAACGCAAAACGCAACTGTGGTTTGTTAAATTCCGGTCCTTCTATACGAGCATTGCAAATGAATCACACGGTGGGCTCGAAGGAGCTATCGATGATGCCAAGCTGGAGTCCGTGATTGAATCCGATCGGTGTCAAACGGAACAGCAACTTCACGTGAAACTCGGATTACACTATAAAGCTATTCCCGATATTGAATTCTCACAGGAAAAGTGAAGGAGATGGATTAATGTGTCCAACATGAGTTGAAAAAGCTCGCTTTATTCCACTTCATTTATTAGGAGTGCGGAGAGGTTCTACCCTTCTTCATGATGCAAATTCCAAGTTAAAAGAATTTAAGTAACAAGTGCAATAGCAGATTGTGGCCAAAATGAATTGGCAGCCCCGGTGGCGCAATGGTCTAAGCCATGTCTCCTGATCATTCGTCAGAGATGGATCTTGGTTCGAATCCCGATGAGGCATGGATAATGTGTTTGGCTTACGGCACTGGCTCTCTCCCTTCCCTGGAACCAGTGGCCCTAAATTAGGGACGGGCGACTGCGTATAGCCGACTGAGTTGATCACAGTAGTCGTTAAACCCCCAATAAAAATGGATTGAAGAGTAGGCTCGCAGTAAATGTCTTGAAGGCAAAGTTGGTGCAAGACTTCCACTCCAAGATGTAGAATCGAGTGCAAGAACTAACAAATCAGTGAAGAAATTTATGACGTCCTGTGAGTGTTACTCACAGTACCATTATGATATATTAGGTCAAACGCTTTGATGCGAGGGCAACACGTGTTCCGGTAGTGACAGACCATATATAGATGCCATTTCAGGGTGGAATACAAGGTATGATCAAACGGTATCCAGCATCGACTTATTAATAATGGTACCAAGTATGCAAGTGCATCTCATTCCTAAACAAGTCACAAAAAGGTTAACATGTCAAGCAAAAGCATCTCATTAGACATTGTTTGCTGTATGAATTCGACAAAGGCACCAATGTAGCTGAAGTCTGCTACAAAATCTGTGAAGTGAGTATGAATATGCTGTAGACGAAAGCACATATCGCCATTGGTTCCGGAAATTCCGTGAAGGAGAGCGAAGCTGCAGAGATCAACCAGGTTCTGAACGTCCATCAGAAGTTGTTTTTTTTTTTTTTGATTGGAGGTTTAACGACCACCGTGAGCAACTCAATGGGCTATAAGCAGTCGCCCGTCCCTAATTTAGGGTCACTGGTTCCAGGGAAGGGAGAGAGCTAGTGCCGTAAGACAAACACAACATCCATGCCTCACCGGGATTCGAAACCGGACCCCTTACGGACGAATGATTAGAGGCCAACGCTTTAGACCACTGCGCCACCGGAGCGGCTCAGAAGTTTCGGAGGACGATCTCAAATGACCAACATCTAACCACTGAAGAATTATCAGAAAGGTTTTCTATACACATAACAGCATTAGAAAGAAGGATGCATGCTCTCGGATTTATCACAAAGTTCGAACAGTGAGTACCACATGACCTATTCGTAAGAAATCGATAGAACACTATGACCACCTGTCTTTCTTTGTTTGCGCGTCACAAAAAAGAACCTTTCTTGGAACTATCAGTTACGGGTGATGAAAAGTAGGTCCTTTGCAGAAATGTAAAGCGTCAAAGGTCTGTACGCCGAGTTGGAAAGTCTGCTCCGTGGACTTCAAGAGGAGGACTGACAAATGTCTTGTTAAGCGTATTGTAGGATGTAAAAAGTTTATTCTAGTGGAGGCTGCTTTCACCTAAGCTAAGGTTAAATACTGACCTTTAAAACTGGAAAAACTGACAGAAAAAGTGAAATATAAGTGTCCAGTAATGGTTAATAAGACCATATTTTGAAATATTAAATAATGGTTACGCAAGAACCTATGCTGCTTTAGCCTGTCAGAGAAAATTGCTGGACATTGGTTGGGTAGTGTTACCTCACCCCACGTTTCCAGGTAAAGCTGTAGAAGCACGACCTTGAAGAATCAGACGTAAAAACCACAAGTATATACTCCAACTCATAAAAACACATCAAATTTATTTTATGTTAAAATATACACAGGTTAAAAGTCATACAATTACTTCCGGGTGGACCATCCACCCATCTTCAGGTAGTTCAAGTCAAATGAGACATGATAACGGTGTTGTATATATAGATCGTCAAGATTATAATGTATGACTACAACTGCATGGATACTGCGCAATCTCATCGATCCAACGGGCTAGTTCGTACAAGGTGTAAACATTTACTCTGTTACATCAAGTATCATATTTCTTGAATTAATTCCCGCTGTTTTATGACGCACAAATACCTGTGTGTTGCCACAGAACGGTACAGGATAGTCTATTCAAAGTACAGTCCGTTGGCAGGTACGACCCTTTCCCACCGTTGGGGTAACAAATGGATTCCGCGGTAGAAAAATGCAAGTTCTTTCGAGGCGAACCATTCATCGAGCCATTTTTTGATATCCGCGACAAAAAGGAAGTGCTGCTCCGACAGGCCATGTTGTAGCGACAGGAACAAATGGAAGTCCGAGGAATACGGCGGGTGGGGTAATGCGTTCCAGCCAAGTGTCTCCAAGAGTTCCTTCACGGATTTGGCGACATGAGGTCTAGCGTTGTCGTGGAGAAGAATGACCTTTTCCTGTTTTTTGGCATATTGCGGCCGTTTGTACGTAAATGCACGTTTCACGTCGAGTAATTGGCATCGGTACCGTTCAGCATTGATGGTTTCAACGGGTTGCAGCAACTCAGAATGCACAACACCGACTTGATCCCACCAAATGCACAGCATCACCTTCCTACCATGAATGTCCGGTTTAGGCGTGGAGTTTGATGGTTCGCCGGGACGAGCCCATGATTTCTTGCGCTTAGGACTGTCGTAACCAATCCATGTTTCATCGCCAGTCACTATTCGATGCAAAAACAACTTTCGCTTGTGTCGTTGCAGCTGCAATTCCCACATGGCTTCACGTTTGGTGACGTCACTTTCCCCATGTGGGATCCAATTTCCGAGCTTCTGGATCATTCCCATTGCCTTTAAACGTTTGCTAACCATTGACTTCTCAACCCGTAGTGTTTCAAGCAACTCGTGGAGCGTCTGACACGATTTCTCGTCCAATAAGGCCTCCAATGCGCCATCTGCGAACTTTTTCGGCTGCCCAGGGCGCTCTTTGTCCTTCACGTCATATTCCTTGGATTTGAAGCGTCGGAACCACTCTCTGCATGTCGTTTCCGATAGGGCATGTTCCACATAGGCCTGCAGTAGCAAACGATGACTTTCCGCTACAGATTTATTGAGATGAAAGCAGAAGAGTAATACTTCCCGCAAATGCTCCTTTTTTGGTACGAAACTCGACATCGTGAATGCGATACAAACTCGTGTTCTGTGCTAACCACCGATCGCGTGTCACACACTGCTTCTCCCAGATTACGGACGGTACGTGCGTGTACAAGAGAGATCACGTGTGGCCCGGGTCACAGCGCACCACTGCTGCGCTCTATTGGGCAACAGCGGGAATTAATTCAAGCACTAATAGCATGTCCTGGTTTAATGACTGTATAAGTGATCTCGATACCCTAGGAAGAAAGTATAGCATTTCGTCGTTAGAGCATTGGTCTGCATATCTACAAGTATACAGAGTTTCGGTAATAAGGGTCTGTCTTTTTGGTCTAAGGCTTATTAATACACGCGCTTCAAAGTGCACGTACTTTATTTTCCAATTGTTAAGCAGGATAGAGATTCGGTCCCTGAGGACAGGAGGAGTGGAGTATATGCCATCCCCATGATGAGCCATGACCCAGCTATGAAAGACAAAGTACATTGTATATATCGTCTCCACTACCCGATCTTTGGGGGTAAGGTCGTCTGAGCACAAATATAATGTAAAATGTTGCTCGACTAATACAGCATTAGCCAGAGTTGTCGCCGCTGGACGTGCGTGTGTTAATGAACCTTTGAACAAAAAGACAGACCCTTATTGCCGAAACTCTATATATCTTTAGATATGCAGACCAATGCTGCAACGACGACTTACCATACTTTCTACCTACGGTATGGAGATCACTTACACAGTCATCTACCCAGCATATGCTAGATGGTATAAATATAATACTTGATATAACAGAGTAAATGTTTACACCTTGTACGAACTAGCCCATTGGGTCGATGAGATTGCGCAGTATCCATGCAATTGTCGTCATATATTGTTATCTTGACGATGTATATATACAATACCGTTCTTATATCTCATTTGACTTGTACTACCTGAAGATGGGTGGATGGTCCACCCGAACGTACTTGTAGGACTTTTAACCTGTCTATATTTTAACATAGAATACATTTGATGTATTTTTATGAGTAGGAGTTTGTGTTTTTTACACCTGATTCTTCAAGATCGTGCTTTACCTGGTGATATAGTTGTTATTAGCACGAATGCTTTCCCCTGATACTCACCCCACGTATTTCGTTACTAAAAAATCCCTTAGAACATTTTTTCTCACCAAATAATATGAAGATCACCTCTAAGTTATTATAGTGGGAAGGGAGTAGCACTTATGGAAATGTAGAACCATTCATTCGGCAAGATAAATAGTATGGAGACGGTGAAAGAAATCTTGTAGATAATTGGCTACAGAATTCCCTGAGAAAGATAACACCTCCGGCGTAAGGTAAAAGATTTAGAACAAGAGATAGCTGGAAGGATAGAAGTGTTTCGTATTAAAGCTTTTTTTTTGACATTTATCGGGAATATCGAAATTTGTCTCAATCTTAAACACAGGCGTTTGCCTGAGGGATCTGATTTTACGTTAAATCATGATGTATGGTGCTTCTTACTGTCTGTCGTGAAAATACAAAAGGAAAGGGCATGAAAGAAAATAAATTGACGTACTAAATTTGCTCGATGTGTGTGGCAGAAAGTAACGTTGGTATCACCTTTCTGAGCATTTGCAGTTTTCTTACGAATTCACGAATTCATCGCAGCCAAACATTTTATCTCAAGTTTGTTAACAAACTGAATTGATTTTTCTTTTTCCGACTCAGCATCTTCTCTGTCAGAAGAAATCCCCTCCTCTTCAGATGTTTAATTCAAATCTTACACTACAAAAATAAAACCATCTCAACTTTCAGTAAACTAAAGGACCTCCAACCTCCTTTATGGAAGTAATTCATAAAGCTTCAAAGCAAAAATTTAAAGTCAGCAAAACCAAAAATGCTGCTGTGATGTTTCTAAATAAATCTGCCCAGACTTAATTTGCGAGAAAATATTGAAAGAAAGGATTCTCTTCGCTTCGTACTTATTGCTTTAAATGAAATATATTACGCCATGCTTGTGTCAAATAGCATCAGATCACACTTTGATGCGAGAGCAACACGTCTTGCGATAGTGACAGACCAGATGTAGATGCCATTTCAGGGTGGAATACAAGGTATGATTAAAAAGCTATCAAGCAAGGACTTATTAACAATGGCACTAAGGATGCAGGTAACTCCCATTCCTAAACAAGTCACACAACGGTTAACATGTCAACCAAAAGAGCCAAAATAGGATGACCAGCGTGTTTTTATGCAAATCAAAACAACTGCAGGTAAACGCCGGCGCGAGTGAAAGTCATAAAACGATAGACACTATATTGACAAAAGTCACCGGACACCTACAAGAGAAACACAACATAGCAGCATTTATTTGCATACATTAGTATGGTGTCGGTCCACCTTTGGCCTTAATGCATGCACTGACCCTTGGAGACATGCTTTCGGCCAGGGTTTCAAACACAACGTGAGGTATGCGCTTCCATTCAGTACATAATGCTCCCGCTAGCTGATTCTTTGTAGTAGGCTTTGGTTACAAACTTCGTATGCAGTACTCTGATTCATCCCATAGATGCTCTATCGGATTGAGATCAGGTCTCTGTGCTGGCCAGTCCACACACGATACGAAAATATCGTTAAACGACGACGTAACAGTCTTTGCTTTATGGCTCGGGGCATTACCTTGCTAGTACCAACAAGGCTCTATTCCATAGTATTGCCACATAGTTCGTAAAGCATAATTGTCCAGAATATCAAGGTAGACGTGCTGGTTAACAGGTTTTTCCACGATAACCAATGGGCCGGGACCATACCACGAAAAACACCCCCACACGAGTATACTTCCAGCTCCAAAGTTGTCCGTAGGAACAGTACAATGTGGTGAATAGCGTTCCCCCGGCTGCCGCAATACCCACACACAACCATCAGACTGATGGATCGTGTATCTGGATTCCTCAGTCCATAGGACACATTTCCATTGATCTACGGTCCACGATAAATGTTCTTTACACCATGCTAAACGACGAATAGCATTCCGAGTGGAGATGAAAGGCTTATGAGCAGCCGCACGACCACGGTAACACATGGAATGAAGTTCTCTGCGAATGGTACGTGTACAGACCGAGGTTCCAGCGTTTTTACTCACCTGTACACTGAGGTCTTGTGCAGTACCCCTTAGATTAGCTCTAATGACTCTCCTTGTGCTTTGACGTCCTGTATCACCGATTTTATTTGGTCTGCCGGTACGTTTTGCTGCTTCAGTCACACCATGTGTCTTCTACTTACACAGTACATCCAAAATAGTTGACTTATGTTTAAACACCTTTCGGTTTCTTTTATTGGACAGCCTACTAATGTAACACAGAACAAACTTTCCTTCCTCTAAGTCAGTTCTCTCCCGCCGCGACATTTTCACTCAAGCTCACAGTGCGATATGATCGCGGTCAGTTTCAGGCTTGTTTTATACCGTTTGCAGCTGTACCGCGCATCTTAACAACGCAGTGGGTCCATTCATTTGCTTATGAAGGGGTGTCTGGTGACTGTTGTTAATATAGTGTATATGCACTGAGGGTATCATGCTATGGGAAGAAAAATCCTTTATTATCACGAACCCTCTCACAAAGATGAACAGAGAATATTTACATTATTATTATTTACAAATTTCGTAGCACTTGAGCGAGTGCTGCGGTGATGACTCTGGGCCAGAGTCATCATTCTTCTCTTTAGTCTTCTATCTTCTGTCTTCACCATTCGACTTTAGCTATTCCTACCTCGCGACGAAGTCTTTGACCAGCTCGATATGTCTCGGTCTCGCTCGTGGGTGACCGGGCAGGATCGAGAGGTCCCTTATCTTTTCCAATTCTAGGGCGAGGACTTTTCTCCTGTCTGCAAGAGAACGCACAGTACATCGAACACTGCTGAAAATGGATCTGCGCTGAAGCAGGTCACCCCGAGTGAGAATACCAACCTCGGGTCATCGTGGAAAGCACCTGCGATGGGCACGCGAGCATCAAAACTGGACCTTCGGTTACTGGAAGAAGGCTGACTGGTCCGATCAATCTCCTTTTCCTTTTGCACCATGCGGACGGCGGTATGTGTTTGTCGTTTATTTCGGGAAGTGGTGGAACCAGCATGAACCGTGGGATGAAAACAAATCGATGGAGGAAGTGTAATGCTTCGCAAAATGTTCTGCAGCAAACCCTTGGGTCAAGTCATTCATGTGCAGGAAACTATGACATCTACCACCTACCTAAACATAATTGCAGACCAGGTACATCATTTCATGGCAATGGTATTCCCCTCTAGTAATGTCTTCTTTTAGAAGGATAATGCGCCATGCGACACTGCCTGGATTGTTCAAGAATGGTCAGCGGAACGTGAGATGGCTTCTAGGAATTGTCCTGGCCTCCAAATTCCCCAGATATGAATCCCATCGAGCGTCTGTGGTTTGTGTTGGAATAACAAATTTATTTACCAGGGCTCAACCACTTAACTTACAAGAGTTAAAGGATCTGCTCGTAACGTGTTGGTAACAGGTTCCACAAGACACCATTAAAATCTAGCAGAGTTTATACTTTGCCGAGTAAGGGATGCTTGGCGGCACGTGGAAGAAATGATATTAGGCAAGTGGTCATAATGTTTTTGTACTTCAGTGTATATGCTGCATGAGAACGTTATAATTTCCTTAATAGGTGTTTAGAAATTTCGTCTTCAATATATTTTTGACATTAAATTTTTCATGTAAATTGTGGCAATTCAACAAATAAATTTAATTGTCCCGTAAGTGCGAAATAAACTTATAAACATGCTATGTTGAGGAGCAATTAATTAAGCTAGTGAGTTCAAGTTTCTGAATAGGAGCGACTGAGGCAATTCGAAAATCAGAATAGAGAGAAGAAAGAAAAAAGGATCTGCTTTGGGTTGTAAATTTTTTGTGAATTTACCGAATGCAAGAAAATTTAGAATTAACGAAATGGAAAAAAAATAAAAAATAAATCATACACGGCTTTAAAATATCGTACGAAGAAAACCAGAAAATATGTCGGCAAAAATCTCATGGTGAGATTATTAGTGAAGATTCAAGAAAAATAATATTCTCTAGTAATTTTTGATTGGGGGATCGAAATTTTGCGACGTCATATTTCTTTCGCAACAATTTGAAGTTCACTAACAAAATTTAAGCGTCGCAGAAGGAAGCTGAAATATGAATTGTAAGCGTATTACTACTACTTTTTATCAGAATAATTTACATAACAGATAATTCTAGCCTGCATGCCATTCGGTAGATTATGTTTTTCATGCTCGAAACTTCCAAACTTCCAGTAACGAAACGTTTTCGACAACGGAAAATAATTTACTTCAGTTAAGCCACTTCCACAGAATGCTTTCTTTCTAATTAAAGAGGAACTAAATGCCAAGGAATCAGTGTTTCAGAATATTAGTAACATCAGGAGAACATGGCAAAACGAACTCCATTGCTGTAACTGATGAAATAGAGAATGTAATCAAAATATTGTTTATTTTCTTAGAGACAGAAGAAACTTTCACATCTTGTAATATGTGCAAACTTTACATTAACCCTTTAAAAGACTAGAACGAATTAACTCTGAGTTAGCAAAATGGACTCAAATCAGCTCGTACGAATGTACTTGGTGTCTAAGAACTGGGCCGAAGGCTGCTGGGACGAGTGAACCTTCCCATCAGAAAGCGTTGCTTTCCCCCTTAGCTTTGTTATTCAAAGTGGTCATCTTGGGTGATCATTTGACACTAATCCAGTATCACTGATTACCAGCTAAAAGGGTTGTAACAATGACAGGAATCTAATAACGGACAGAGATCTCTGAGTCCCTTGCTTCCACCCAGCGGCATGATGTCTGTGTCATGGGGACTAGCCCTTCCCTATCACGCCTTGGTACATGGATAAGGGAACAGAGGACTAGAAGCGAGTTATTATTATTTGTGACAAATTTATTGTCGGTACTGCTAAGATGAGAGAGGAATTGCTTTACCTCAGCTTTCAAAACCCAGCCAATACACACTAGTGGCCAAAATTGTGGAAACCTTTTAAAAAAAGTGTATTTCTGAGGTTTGATACCTCATAACACCACTTTGTTTCAGAGTAATACCATGAAATTACATATCAATGGAAAGATGATAATTTCATCAAGAATGTAATGCAATAAAGTTTGTTCAATTACCTGTATTCTATGAAAATTTATGGCCAAATAACCAGAAAAAGGAAGCACAATTTGCTTAGGTTAATATGAAGTAGATTTCCTTCATTTGAACGTAGCCAATGAGTTTGAGTGTTTAGAGAGCCAATCAGGTGTCATCTTGTTTTGGCAATGAGCCAGTCAGGTCACAGTAGGATTCAGCTATTGATGTCAATTATTGGAGCTGAGAGGAGGACATTTGTCAGTGTGTTATGTGATTGCTATCAAGTTGGTTGGTTTTTTGGCGTTCTTTCATTTAGTGAGCTTGTAAAACGCAATAAAATTAAAGAAATGGCGCAAAGAGTTGACTGGTCACCCAGAAAGCGATATAAAATAGTACTATTAAGTGAACAAGGCTTCAGTTATGAAGAAATTAGAAGAAAACAAATCGGTGGAAACTTAACCAGAGGTGGCATTTCTAAATATTTGAAGAGGTATAAGGAGACTCGGTCACTATAAAACCAGACTGGTAAAGGCAGGAAAAGGTGCACAACAGCAAGTGATAATAGAAGATTAAGAGACTGTGCCTGGGTGAAAGAAGAAATTATCTAGGTGTATACAAGATGAAATAGCGCAATGCAATATGAAGTTGAGTGCAAGGACTGTTCGGCGCAGACTGCAGGAATTTGGTCTAAAAGCTAGAATTCCACGAATACAGCAATTTTTATCTCTGAAAGAAAGGTTGAAAAAATTAAACTGGGCCTTTACATTAACCCTTTAACAGACTAGAACGAATTAACTCGTTAACTGGACGAAATAACACGTTAACTGGACAGAGGAACAATGGGACAGTGTTATTTGGAGTGATGAGACCAAAATCTCCTTGTTTGGTAGTGAAAGCATAAAATACGTAAGGAGAAGAATCAGAGAAGATTTGCATTCTGATTGCACTACATGTACCATGAAACACCCAGTTAGTGTTATGATCTAGGGTTGTATGACATCAAAAGGTGTGGGCAGAATTTGGGTGATTAATGGGAATATAAATGGCCAAATACATTAATTAAATACTTGAGCCCAAACCGAAGCCTTACGCACGTGATCTTTTCCAAGATAATGAAGCATTTATATTTCAACAGGATTCAGTTCCATGTCATGTTGGTGCTGTGTGCAAAACGTGGTTTCAAGATAATCATATTTCACTGCTGGAATGGCCTGGGAATAGCCCAGACCTTAACCCCATCAAAACTCTATGGAGCCAACTAAAGAAACTTGTTAGTCAGAAGCAACCCAGCAATAAAACTCAATTAATAGAAGCAATAATTAAATCTTGGTTTCACATTATAACAAACGTAGAACTAAAAAACTTGGTTCACTCCATGGTAAGGCGTTGAAATGGCCGTAATTAATGCTAAAGGTTACCCAACTAAGTATTAAGTGACATGATAAGAATTTTTGTATATCTCATTTTTTTCTATGTGTTTCACTTTTCTTCTTTATAACTGCTGTTCTAATACAAAATCCTTCATAAAAATTATTGCATTACATTCTGGATGAAATTATCTTTCCACGGATATATGATTTTATGGCATTACTCCAAAAACAAAGTGGTTTTATGTGCCATGAAACCTCAAAAACACACTATTTCCAAAAGGTTTCCACAGTTTTAGCCACTACTGTAGGAACATTTCTGTTTGGAAAGCGCAAAAAATTATTGATTTTCGATCAGGAGCATCGGCCGCTTATAGGGTTACTGTACAACATGTCTCCTATGACAGCGTTGTGATATTCATGTGATCCTCGATTAAATCAAATATACTAGTGCTTACGTATGGTGCAGAGACGTGGACCTTAACTAAAAGAGACATACAAAGGCTGCAGACAACTCAAAAAAGCGTGGAGAGGTGCATGCTTGGTGTAACCAGGAGAGATAAGAAGAGGAACTCGTGGATCCGAAAAAGTTGCTCTACCAATTGAGCTACGCGGACATTTTGTTCTGAGTTAAATCCCTGAAATTGCAATGGGCTGGACATACTGCCAGAAGGACAGATCATCGATGGACAGCCGAAATTTTAGATTGGATTCCAAGGGACAGGAAAAGACCCAGAAGAAGACCACATGGGAGATGGGTGGATGAAATTCGAAAGTATGCAGGGGTGACATGGAGGATACTGGCACAAGACAGACCGTTGTAGAGGAAACTTGGGGAGACCTTCGTCCAGCAGTGGATTGATAATGGTTGACAATGATGATGATGATGACTATGCTTTCCATGCCTGTGTTTAATGCGAAAACGAAAACCCGTTGAGCGCTACATTCGACTATTCTACCAGCTTATGATAGAAGAACATAATACAGTACCTATCTAAATTGAAGGTATATAAATATTTTTTCAAACTCTACGCACATTTTCATCACTTCTGGCAAAATGAAGGTAATACACCAGCGACAGTGACAAATGAACTTTTGAATAAATGAGCAAACTTTCCTTTTAATCATGAAACGTGCAGTTATCACAATTACACGTGATCCATAAACACATATATACAAGTCATTTAAATTTTGAACTATGAAGTACTAGCATTATATTCCAAGTAAAGTGAAAAAAATTGCACACGCTATTGCAGTATATCAAACCAGCCCATCCCACTAAAGCATAAAAGTTAGTTAGAAGCTATTAAAACTAACAACAACAAGAAAGATGACACCGAATTTTCGGGTGTAATAACCACGTCTTTTGAATCCGTTCTGACGCAAATTAAATTTATCAAAGCTATTCAAAGTCAATGGAACCGGTATGGAAAACAATAGATCTGACCAAAGAAAGAAGATTTTCAATCGGGTTTTTAATCCCTCAGATATTGCTGTAAACGGAATTGTGAGCTTACGAACTCTTAAAAACAGAGATATCGACAAAAATAAGTTGTGACTTTACGTTCCCTGGTGGGAAAACCATGCAATATTTTAAGAAGAAAGTATTCTCAAAAGGTTTTTTTCCATATGAGCGGTATCGGTCCAAGAAAAAAAATTTAGTCGAGTTTTCAGGAACCCAGATTTTGCTACAAATACATCAGAAGCAGAAATTATTACTTATGCCCCCTGGTGGCCAAACCATTCTTTACCAAACATTAGAAATTATGTGAGAAATATTTTCCATCAGGTCTTGTATGCGATACAGGAAGAATTATTCAAATCGGAGTTTTAGAAGCAGAAACAACGCAGAAAACGCAATTTACCTTTGTGCCTCCTAGCAGAAAGTCTATTTTTTTATTTTTTTTTATTGGAAGTTTAACGACCACCGTGAGCAACTCAATGGGCTATAAACAGAAAGTCTATGATTTACTTGAAAATTTTGAATTTATAGGAAAAACATTTCGCATCGGAAACACTATCCAACAAAGAAAGAATTTTTCAAATCGGACTCCTTCTAGATGAAGAGATATTGACAAAAATAAGATATATATCTACGCCCCCTGGCGAAGAAACCATGCATTATTTCAAAAAGAAAATGTTCCTAAAAGGTTTGTCAACATGAGTAGTATCGGTCAACAAATCACTTTTTTCAATCGAGATCTTAGAAGCTCATATTTTGCTGCAAATACATCAGAAGCAGAAATTAAGATTTACGCCACCTGGTGGCCTAACCATTTCTCACAAAATTTAAAAATTATATGCAAATGATTTCCCATCAGGAGCTGTATCCGGTGCAGAAAGAATATTTCAAATCGGAGATTTAGAAGCAGAGATATAGGGGGAAGGCAATTCACCTTTACGCCCTTTAGCGGAAAGCCTATGAATAAATTGAAAATTTTGAAATTATATTAAAAACATGTCACACTAGAAACACTATCCAACAAAGAAGGAATTTTTCAAATCGGAATCCTAGAAGTAGAGATATCGACAAAAATAAACTATACATCTACGCCCCTTGGCGGAGAAACTGTGGAATATTTTAAGAAAAAATATTCCCAAAATGTTTATCGATGTGAGTGGCATCAGTCCACGAAATAATTTTTTCAATCGATATTTTAGAAGCTCAGATTTTATGGCAAATACATCAGAAGCAAAAATTAACACTTTAACCCCCTGGTGGCGAAAGTATTCTTTACCAAAAAATTGAAATTACATGCAAAAGACTTTCCATCAGGAGATGTATCCGTTGAAGAAAATATTTTTCAAATCGGAGTTTTAGAAGAAGAGTTATAAGGAAAAATGTAATTTACTTTTACGCCCCCTAGCGGAACATCTATGCGTACTTTGAAAAAGTAACTATATCTAAAATACTCTTCGACATAAATGGAATCAAGAGATAAAATAATTTTTTCAATCGGATGTTTAGAAGCAAATATGTGGAATAAAACGTATTTTTGAATTCAATATCATTTGCATTTACGCCCCTAGCGGCGAAATTTTACATCGTAAAAAAAAACGAAATAAAGGATCGTCATTCGCATATTTCAAGCTTTTCAATGCAAAAAGAATTTTTCATATCGGACTAATAGTTGCAGAGATACTGGGGGAACAGACGGACGGACTGACGGACGGACGGACAAACCGGTAACATAAGCACGATCTTTTATTACAAAAAACGTGCTAACAAGAGACTGAACCCCTACTATAGTGCCTGATTTCAGATACGGAAAGCTCATCCGAAGCCAGAGGAACAAGGTTTTTATAGTTTAATAGCTTCTAACTAACTTTTATGTTTTAGTGGGATGGACTGGTTTGATATACTGCAATAGGGTGTGCATTTCTTTTCAATTCACTCGGAATATAATGCAAGTACGTCATAGTTCACAATTGAAATGACTTGCATATATGTGTTTATGATTCATGTGTAATTGTGGTAACTGCACGTTTCATAGATTAAAAGGAAAGTTGGTTCATTTATTCAAAAGTTCATTTGTCGCTGTCACTGGTGCATTACCTTCATTTTGCCTCAAGTGATGAAAATGTGCATAGAGTTTTAAAGTATATTTATATACCTTCAATTCAGATATCTTTCAGCACATGAACTTTGCCAAATAATATTTTCGTCTTAAAAAATATAGTACCTACTACATCTAATTGCATTGTTCGCTCACATTCCGCAGAAATGTCACTGACTAAGTCATTCCCCAAGCTAAATTTAGAACAACACCAAATAAACAGCACAACGAGAAAATATCAACTACAGTACTGTGCTCGCTGTTCTACTTAATGATGGCCTGCACGCACACTACTCATGAGTCGAATATCTGCAGCCTGAAGATAACCCACGGCGATTACAATACAATACACGGCCACTACAGTGTCGTAATTAAGATTCTTCTATCCTGGGGAGTTTGTCGTGGAGAGACGTAACCTGTTTGATGCGTGAGAGGATGGTTAACCTTTACCAGAGCCATGGTTTATCAACAGTAACTTCAATGCACAGGAATACGAGGTTCATCAATGTCAGCGGAGAATTAAATGAGGAATAACATAGTTGGCAACCTCCCGTCCCATTCCAACATGCAGCCAGATAGTCACAATCTTCTCGCGTTTATGTGTTCCCTGCTATCAGCTTTATAGAAATAGCAAGAGAATGTTCCATTTAAGGTTTCAGCACGATAAAGCTCTGATATATCCTCTTATTTAACTTTCCCTATGTTTTAATGATGATCTTATGCAAATTTTGATGTATTCTCTTAAGCATTTCCGAACCATAACGCTACATTTTCTCTTTCGCTGAATGATTTTGTGGCAAGCTGGCTTCATGTCAATAGTTGAATGACGTATATTAACAGACAGATAATAATTATTACTCACGGTCTCGTTAGATGTACAGTATTCAACTTTTCGTTAGGTGAGGCCCGTTCTAGTTAGAAGTCGGCTAGATTGTGAGATTAATGTATTGATGTGGAAATAGATGTTAGGAGAATTTAACCTACCTGTTCATGATAAATTCTTTCATATTGAATGTTGTTTCTTGGAAGTCCTTAAATTGTTGCTTAGTTTATAAAATCATTGAGAAGTATTCAGTATACCACAGAATATGCTGTATCTCACTGTAAAAGTATTAATGATTGAGTGCAAGTGAATGCTACTTTGATTTGTTATGTTGAATACCTTTAGACCAATAAAGGATGGAAAGAATAAGTGCACTTGAATTTTACTTAAGGGTTAAGCTATTAAGTGCTTAATTAAGCGATATTTGTGCAGATGAAGAAGTAGGCCTGCACAGGCCTTAATTTTGAAAGCTTGGCTCTGTCCGAGCCTGGTCTGGCTAAGTTTATGGCCCGGCCGGACCCATTTAAAATTGTCATCAAGTGTTGTCAGCCGTATTATTTCTATTGGTATTTCATTGGTTTTCAAGACTGGTTTATTAATGATAAATTGATCCTTAATACATCTAAAACTAAAGCAATGTTTTTTACTGGTCCAACTTTGAACCTAAACAATCAGCAAGATTCAATCATTTCCTTTCATGATGTACCAATATCTACAATTGATCATTATACTTACTTCGGTGTAGTTATTCAGAATGCCTTTAAATGGGACTTACACACAGATAAAATAGCTCGTGAAGTGTCGAGAAATATAGGAATTATTGGAAGTGTATTTCATAGTCTTACTACGAAAACCATTACATTACTATACTATTCTTTAGTACACTCTCGTTTAGTTTACTGCCTCTCTTGTTAAGGATCTACTACTAAGCGTAACCTCAGGAAACTTCAGGTGCTTCAGTACAATATAATTAGATTTTTAGACCTGAAACTAAATTTACGTTTAATTGGTACAGGTTCACAAAATTATGGTCAAATTAGTCTCGATTCTAATAAACATAATATTTTGAACATTAACCAATTGAATTTAAGCTCTCTAGGTAAAAATATGTTTAAAAGAATTTAATTGGGTTTCAATAATGATATCATTGACATTCATAAAGAAATTCATGAATATGATACGAGATATAGACATATGTTACAAAAATGCTTTCCGACAAATCAGCAAATAGAATTCAGCATTGGATATCAAGGGCCAAATTTTCGGAATGACTTGCCCAAGGAAATTCATAATATTAATAACTATAGTTTATTTGAGAAAAGAATCACTATTTACTTACTCACTAAAATTGTAGTTAAAAACAGAATATGAGGCGGGAATGGAAGTAAAAGGGGATGGGGGAGAAATTACTCATAAGACACAATAGATGAAATATGGCCATACCATTGTGACTGCGTATGTGAGGGTTTTATCCAATTAAAATTTGATAAAAATGTCCACATTATTTATAAATATGAAATGCAAATGTATGATTTGTTTCAAAATATAATTTCACACCATACTTCTTCCCCACAAATATTGCTCTCAACACATTGAGGCATCGTTACTATGCATTTAATACTAACTACTAATACATTTTATATTATGCTCACTTGATGTTAGGTATTTTTTTCTTGTGCTTTTTTCGAAGGGAGATCGGGACTTCTCAGGTCATGTCGGCCTTTTTTCTGTTCTCCCGAGCTGTTATATATCTATTAATTTGTTTCTTCTAATGCGCATTTTGTATGTGTATGATAACAGCTGAACTATAAAATTGAATTGAATTGCATTTATTGCAAATAACACAATTCCTCCTCTAGAGCAGGAGACTTCTATACGTGGCCCGCTGAGCCCTTTTCCGTGGCCCACGTGACCTTGTCCACAAAGGAAATCCCAAAATGGAAGGCAAGACATTATAAAGGGAATGTAACGCAAAGACACCTACAATTTCTCGTAGGAATTCCTCTCATGGCTGTCGTTTAGTCCTTATTACATACTTATGTTGCAAATATGTAAATGGTTTTCCTCATCTACCATTAACTACAAATAATGTAGCCCTTGATATCCAATTCTAACTATCTAATCTCCGCTGTAGCAACGAATTACGCCAGAAGTTCGTTTTGGTTTTGGTTTAAGGAGGCTGACAACTCTGTTCATGTAAACATTTCGCGGGGGAAAAAAGCCACATGTTTCAGTGCAATAGTAATTCACATTTAGGTAACGCCATACAGTTAAACATTTTGTGGTAGATTGTGCCAAAACGTAGTGCGACACAAGCTGCACCACTTTCTTAGAAACGATACACCATTATCTGATGTAAAATAAACCCAACAACATGGTGCAACCACCTTGCGTGGTACCTTGTACCATGATGTGGTGAAAAGTTGAACCACGTTTTTCGGTTTTGTTTGCAATACACGACGGTGTATCTTTTCTCAGGAAGTGGTGCAGCTGGTGTAGCACCACTTTTGGGGCAACCAACCACAAAAGTTTTAGTATTGTAGTGTTTTGATGAAACATAGACTTTTAACTAGTATCTACAACCAAATACCTTAAGAACATTACAGGGAACCTGCTGTTTTTGGAGAAGAGGTCCGAGTGTGGCTAGATAACAATAACATGTTGTGTAGCAGACGTATTTGATGTGGTAATCATGTAACGTGGCCAGGTCGTTCTCCAGATTGTTTCCCCATTGACTTGCTGATTGGGGGTCAACGGAATTAGTGTAACGAACTTCAACTAAAATTTTGAAAGATTTATTAAAACACTGACCGTAGTGCTTGCCACAGTTAACAGGGTTGTGGCCAGAAGAAATCATAAGAGTATTTATGGTGGCTGTATTTCTTATTGCCAATGACTGGGGGAACATTTTGCGTACCAACGGTAGTGCAGTCACGTTTTCTTATAGTTACTGTAAGTGAAACTGCGCAGGAGCTTCATTCTTTAAAATATGCAAATATGCGGGGGATTAAAATCTTCTGCCGAGTAATGTTAAGAATTTCCTGTTTTAGGTAAAAGGAAAAACGTTAAGGTTTGCATGTCACTGCTCCGGTTAATGAACCTTCTACAGCTGAGAGAAAGTTTAGCTTCACCGGATTATAAGCCAATCGTTTATGAAGCTGTAGGAAAGTTTCGCAGCACGTTTAGTGGCCCCGTCATACCAGTGGTCAAATGTTTATCGGCATCGGTTAGTGAACCAGTGTATTCTGCAGTTGAGAGACAGTTAGTCGCGCCCGTGGCCGAGCAGTTAGTGTTTTAGCTCGGAAGTTGAGTCCAAGACGTGGTATTGTATTTCGTTTGTACCACAAAATTGCGTCTCTCTTTTTTCTATCACCAGTCACCTCTAATTAAAAACGGACGTCTGGTTGTGGCGTTAGATTATTCCGATGGTGTCGTTAAATAGAAGATCACGAAAAGAAAGTCTTGCAGTTCACAAGTTGCGTTAAACAGACAGGGAATATTATTTTACTTCATATTACTTTAGAATCATGATGACGATGCAAATTATTTGTCTGTCTTGCCACCATACTAAAAACCCAATACCGGAGTAAACTCGTGTTGTTATACGTTACAAATAAATATTGTCCCGAGAAAACATGGGCGTAGGAGAAATTTTCGGCATGATGCGTTTCTACCCGATTTAAAACGTGCTGAAGTTTATTGGGGAGGACATGAACATTTGTTCGGAGTTTTTGGTTGGCTGCGCATGTGCACTGCTGGGCACTAGAATCACGCTGACCTTACGTGCTGGAACGAGTGACTCATTTTTTTGGCTTTTGCTCTCGCCCACGAGTTTTTTTCTTTGTTAGCTATTGAATTGTGTGATTTGCGGTTAGTACAGTCTTGGATTCTGCAGTACGCTGCAGCGACAAGAAGTTACTTTTCGGCAAGTAATCAATCGGAAACTGATGATAGCAACTCTGATAGTAAAAACGAGGATATTTACCTGAAATTCAGTGGGGGTGATTCTTCAGTAAGTAGCGATTCGGAAGAGAGGACAACTAGAGACATTCCGACAACATCCGTGCGAAATTCAGTCAAATACGTAACTTGCCACCGGCACCCTATCGTTTTCTCCAAGCGCTGTTTGTTTCTCAAAGTTGACAATATCAGTAATATTTTGCAATTTTTCTATAAATATCTTAATGAAGAGTTGATTGATATCATAACAAAGGAATCAATGCACGGAATGTCAGGTATCACTATGTGTAGTTCCTTGTTTCAAAAACTACTCAACAACTAAATTTTAATATTTTTGAGTTGCCTGAGATAAAGAAGTGATATTAAAAAATTATGTATTTCTTGTAATGTAAAGTAAACAAAAACTAAATAAAACATTGCTTTTTTTTATTTCAGTTTCGTTTACCTGAAAATGCAATAACAAAATTGGTAATTCTCTGCAATATTTTCCGTTTAAATTGGTAAGGGAAGCGGTTAATATTTCCTGTCCATAACATTTGTTTGATTCCGTAATCCTGAGTTCATATACTGACTTCATATTAATTCGGACTTTCAATGTTGAAGCTTCTTTTTCAGTTATAACAAAGTTGATAAATTTAGGGGCAGACAGATAATAATTGCTGCCTTCCTTAAAGAAATAAACAGCTCCAAAGAGAACTGAATAACCCTTTAGTAGTTGATCTTGTTATTCCTTGAAGCTCTTACTTTCAAATACAAAAGTGACAAATTACTCTCAGCCTTGTAAGTCTGACGTGCAGAAATAAATCTAATAAAAAACGGAAAAGAAAGTCAAGATCACGACTTTAAAGAAATGTGAAGTTTCCCCATAAGCATTATTCGATAATGTTCTTAATGCCAGGAAGGTACCAGACGTTTCATGCCCAGAGGGATTTCATGACGGTTGAACAAGTCTTGTATCAGATGTTGAAGGAAACGTGACTTGAAAAGCAAGAAAAGAATGTGTCAAAATGTTTTACAAAGAATGTTTGAGGTTGTACTTTTTTTTTATTCGTATGACTGGAGGAATGAGAGAAATATTTTTTTTTCTCCTGAAAGAAAGTGTTTTATTGGACTTTTCGAGGAAGATTACTTCTACTAACAAAAAATGAATCGCAAGATAAAAGAATCGTCCTCTCTTCGGTAATTCTTGCGGAGATAACTACTTACAAAATAACTGCATTTTGTTTTGTGATCTCAGACGAAATGCTGCGAAGGGAGCTACGGTGTTTGGGAATGATTCTCAGACGATTTATGTCGAAATAATCTTAAGCGATTTGTCTAGGATGTGGAGGAGGAATTTCGAAAAAAAACCTAAGGAGTCTTGAAACATTCCGCCAAAAATTTGCATTCTTTCCTGATTACTCACGGGATTTCAACTGCATCGCGGACTCCAAATGAGAATCGTTGCATTTAGATTAAACGCACACGGCCAATCCGATAGCAGACGGTTATTATAATGCAAGTAACGTAACAATAATAAAAGTTCAGCTGTTTTCCAAAGTTACAAGATGTTTAAACTGAACTTAAATCCTACAGGTTTTTTTTTTCTGGTGAGTCTAAGTAAAAATAAATCTAGTTTTCTCTGCTGCATGTATTAACAAAACTTATTTTGTGTGTTGCAAATATATACACTCACGGACAATGAAATTTGCGCACTTGGAGGAAAACATACTACAACCGCGAAACTTTGCAGATAGCTAGAGTGCGTGCTAGTATTCAAATGATCCAAGTTTGGCGTGAGTGCGCATGATCATACACCCTGTGGTGGCGCTGCAAACACGAACCGTCAGTCTTATAAACTGGCGTATAGTCGATGCCCCATGAAAGCGAAAAGCACCGACCGACGCAAGCAAGAGTACAGAGAGACAAGAATGCCGGGTAGATGCCTGAGACGTCGATTTACGCAACTTACGGGATTTCAGAGAGGACTGATCATCGGTGATCTAAACTGCAGGGTGGTCGGCATGCTGTATATCACGCCACGTGGATCGTTCTGACCATACCGTCCGACTGTGTTGGAAGTAATGGACACGTGACGGCGCTGCCACAAGGCGGAGCGGCTCCGGACTGAACAGAAGTGCCACCGGTAGAAAGGATTGACGGATCGTGCGCTAGGTACGAACGGATCTTACGGGGATCCGGTCCACTATACAGGTAGATGTAGCGGCTCCTGTGTGCTCACGAACCATTTCCCGATGCCTCGCGGAAGCGAATATGCGATCCCATCGCCTCTTACGTGTGCTGCCATTAAGACCGGAACATCGCCGGCTCCGTGTGCAGTGCTATCGGGCCAGAGCGAGGTGGGACGCCAAAGACTGGCGGCGTGTGGTGTTTAGCGATGAGTGCCGCTTCGTTTTGGGACCAGATGTTCATCGTCTCGGGGTGTAGAGGTCTTCGCGTCAACGGCACAATCCCAACCTCGCTATCGAGCGCCACACCTCTACCACTTCAGGCATTACAGTTTAGGCAGCCATTGCCTACGATAGCCGATCAGCTCTAGTAGTGGTGCGTGGATCATTGACGGGGCAGAAGAATGTGGAAGAGATCCTGTGCTCCCATTTCTGGCAGGGATTCCAGGTGCGCTATAACAGCAGGAAAATGTCCACCGGCACACGGGTCGGGTTGCCCAAGACTGCCTACGTCATGTCTAGACACTTCCATGGCCTGCTCGCTCCCCGGACATGTCCCCTATCGAGCATATGTGGGACCAGTTGAAACGCCGGCTGCCGCCGGGCCACACTATCCGGGATTTGAAGCACACCGTCGAACAAGTGTGGGCTATAGTCTACCGTAAGACAATATCAGGCGTCTGTTCGCCTCCATGCCGGACCGTATTGCAGCATGTATCGCCGCACGAGGCGGTGCGACTCGCTATTGAAGATGACCGGACTGCGTGCCACAGATCCTTCTGTAATTGTCCTACAGCTCTGTTTTTGCCATCATGTGTATAATTCGTCTGTATTATTACGTCCGTAAAATTTCAGTTTGATGCGATGCTTTCTTCTCGGTGCGCAAATGTCATTGTCCATGAGTGTACTTGTTGTTTAGTGCCTTATGACGTATATCCTTCCTTTTGATTTTCTGTATTTTTATGCAATTCTTGTTTTTTTCTCGTTAAACGTTTCTGACTTAACGACACATTATTTCTCCCGACGAGTTTGCATCATTAACAGTTAATCAAAGGTCAATGTAGTGATATGTTGTGTATAGTTTAGTGGTAGAATGAAGGAACTAAGAAGTGAACGATGCGAGAGCGAATTAGTGCGAGGCCGACTTGCCACAAAAGAGATTTGTTGGGTGAGCAAATTTCTTGTTAATGATAAAAATAGAATTGATATGCTCACTTAAGAGGTATTCTTTCCAGCAAATGATTTGTTAAAAGACAGTATTTTTCAGTGAACAATTTGTTGAACGGAATTTACATAATTTCTTGATATTGCCTCGGTAGCACAGTAATGTCGAATCAACGTCGATTTTTGGATACCAGGTCGATATTACATCGAGGAATAGCTTTCGACGTAAAATCGGTGACACGGAACGTCAAGAAAAATCATTACATTGAATTTTAGTATACATGTAGACGGTTTTACGCAGTTTATCCCTTTAGTTCCGTTAGGTCGAATAATCGATGCTTTTTATGCGATCTGTAAGCGTCGCGCGCATGCGCCTTTGCAACCATTACGCCAAACAAACTTTTCGGATGCTGGGGTGTTGGTCGGTTTTATCTTTTCTGTTGTAAGACGAGATTTTTATCTGTCTCCTTTTTCGTGTGTAAGTTAAAAGTTGGTGTTTTTTGCTTAAGTACTGGACATGCAGAACACTTAAAGTTCTTCAATAGGGAGAGTTACATTCTGACTTCCTCTCGTAAATACGTGCGTTCTGTGAAAGACTCGCACACATTTTTTAAACCTAACTTTCAGGAGATTCACTTTCGTTCGGGCGCTAATGCAACATACACTGACGGAAAAAAATCCCAACACCATGAAAATATAGTTGTAGAGGAATGAAATGGCGGCAATACATTTGTATAGGTAACATATTTAATCGATTAAGGTTTCAAGATCACAGCTTAATGTAAGCGCGAGAAGAGCCATTTTAAATGTGAAATGCTGGTACATTAATAACCGGTGTAACTGCCAGAATGTTGAGTGCAAGCACGCAAACGTTCATGCATTGTGTCCTACAGGTGCTGGATGTCAGTTTGTGCGATGGAGTTCCATGCCTGTTGCACTTGGTCGGTCAATACAGGGACGGTTAATGCTGGTTGGGGGTGACGCTGGAGTTGTCGTCCAATGATGTCCCATACGTGCTCGATTGGTGAAAGATCTGGTGATCTAGCAGGCCACGGCAACATGTCGACACTCTGTAGAGCATGTTGGGTTACAACAGCGGTATGCGGACGAGCGTTATCCTGTTGGAAAACACCCCTAGAATGCTGAATCACCAGACCGACGTACAACTGTGTCGTCAGGGTGCGTGGGATAAATACGAGAGTGCTCCTGCTGTCATAGGAAATTGCTCCCCAGACCATAACTCCAGGTGTAGGTCCAGTGTGTCTCGGCCGCAGACAGGTTGGTTGCAGGCGCTCACCTGGCCTCCTTCTAACCAACACACGGCCATCACTGGCACCCAGGCAGAACCGGCTTTCATCAGAAAACACAACAGATCTCCACTTCGTCCTCCAATGACCTCTATCTTGACACCACGGACGTCGCAAACGGCAGTGGTTTGGAGTAAGTGGAATGCACGTTACAGGGTGTCTGGCTCGGAGCTGTCCTTCAAGTAACCGATTTGTAACAGTTCGTTGTGTCACTGTGGTGGCAACTGCAGCTAGAATTGCTGCCGCAGACGCGGTACGATGCGCCACGGCCATACGCCGTACACGGCGGTCTTCCCTCTCAGTAGTGCCACGTGGCCGGCCGGAACCCGGTCTTCTTGAGGCAGTACCTTCCCTTGACCACCACTGCCAACAATCATGCACAGTGGCTACATTCCTACCAAGTTGTTCTGCAATATTGCGGAAAGAAAATCCACCTTCTCGTAGCCCTATTACACGACCTCGTTCAAACTCCGTGAGCTGTTGATAATGGCTTCTTCGTCTTCTTAAAGGCATTCCTGACTAACATCAACACCCTACGTCGAATCTCAACGATGACTAACGCTCACGAACGTTACAGCGCGTATTTTCAGCAAACCTGCTTTGCATCTTCCGAGGGGCGCTACTAGGGCCACACGAAGGCGCCGACGCGAAATTTGCATAGACGTCATCTTACAGATGTACTCTCACCGCCTACCAACTGTCGTTTATCTAACACAACCCCTTCTGTGTGTTGGGATTTTCTTTTCCGTCAGTGTGTAACATTTTTGCCGCGAGTAGGATATTCGAGGCCACATCTTCCTACTTCGGACCGGCTGTTCTCGCAACTGAAGTACGGTGGCAGGCTTATCGCTGCATCATTGTAGATTTGTCTCATATGTCACCGCAGTAATATGTAATCTACGTCACTCAAGTAGTACGTTACAACCTTAGATCATTCTTACTGCAATAGGTGTAGAAAACTGAGTGGTGCAATGTGTCTAATCGACGGTAGAATAGAATATGTAGTACGGCAATCTCGAATATATAGTACGGCAATCTCGAACATGTAATACGGCAATCTCTGTGTCAAACACAAATACTAACCAGTTAGTACCACGTATCTAAATATTTTAAAATTTTGCTACCAATTACTGATTTGAAATTGTGCGATCCTGAGAGATACACCACGTGACCGACCAGTACTTGATAACGCGGCGGTATTGTTTAGCTATTGATGGCATTGGACAAAATTTGCTTAATAAAAGTTCACGGAGTAAAAAAGCATTATACAGCAAGGTTAGTAGACTACTAGGTTTGCTCACACGGAAGTACGGGAAGAGCTTTCCTGCAGAGCATTCCGTCTGACATCACCGGTCTTACAAGAGAACATAGCGAACACGAGAGTTTTTTTTTTTTTTTTTTTTTTTTTATTGCAAGTTTAACGACCACTGTGAGCAACTCAAATGGGCTATAAGCAGTCGCCCGTCCTTAATTTTGGGTCACTGGTTCCAGGGAAGGGAAAGAGCCAGTGCCGTTAGACAAACACAACATACATGCCTGACCTTAATTCGAACCCGGACCCCTTACGGACGAATGATCAGAGGCCAGCGCCTTATATCACTGCGCCACCGGGGCGGCAAACACGAGAGTTGTGCGCTGTCGACTGACACGCAGGCAGTTTGATGTTAGAAGTAATGCGTTAGCGTAAACACTTTATAAATTTAGTTCTGTAATAAATGAATTCATAATTATTTGTCTTAGAATTTGATTATCACTAAGTATCAGCATTGTTTCAGAACAAAATAAAAAGATTTCTCATGCAGAATGCTGTAAATAAACAAATGAGAGAAATAACATACCTGAAAAAATTCCTTTCTTCATGTAGTTATCTTCAGAAGCTTTCGTTTCCTATTTTTGTTCTCTTTCTGCTGCGAATTGATGTGCCTCATTCGTATCATAGTACGTGCTTTGATGAAAAGTTTAATGCCTCGGCTGAAATTTAGAGGGAATTTTTTGCCTTAAATTTATTATAACGTCTTCACTTGCTTCAGCCTGCGGCAACCCCAATAATTCATTTTGGATACCCTTTTCACAGTCTTCTTCCGCAAAATGTTTGGAGCAAATAGTAGCATTCTGGATTATAAAAGCATCACTTCGTTTGCAGCGCGATTTCCATAACTTGCAGAGCTCAGCTACTTTCGGAAATCTATGGTATGTGATCGGCGATCCTTTAGTATTTCTGTAGTTATTTTTGCAATCTGCAACAGCGCTGGAACTTGAAGGCATCACGAAAAAATAAAGTATTTACAAAGAAACCAAGCTATTCTACTTATGGTACATGTACACTAAAGTATTCAAGAAACAAGAAAACACGGCGCGCTTTGAACAAGAGTCAAAAGACATTTGCAGCCCCGGTGGCTCAGTGGTCTAAGAGATGGCCTCTGATCATTCGTCCGAACGGGGTCCGGGTTCGAATCCCGGTGAGGCATGGATGTTGTGTTTGTCTTACGGCACTGGCTCTATCCCTTCCCTGGAAACAGTGACCCTAAATTAGGGACGGGCGACTGCTTATAGCCCATTGAGTTGCTCACGGTGGTCGTTAAACCTCCAATCTAAAAAAAAAAAAAAAAAAAAGACATTTGCGACTGCTTTGACATCTGCTCTAAGTTCACATCACGTCCGGGGTCTTTGTAAGCCGGTGACGTCATCAGACTTCCTTACGGTCATAACCTTGTGTGTTAAAGAACCTTGTTATACAGCATCAAATAGAGAAAGCGGACAAAGTAATTGAAGTCTATATATCTAGTTCTAACAGCGCACACGGCCTGCTTAAACAGCAATACGTGGGAATATGCAAATGTTATCGATATAAATATTTCATAATATTTATTATGAAGTTTTACTTCACACGTCTAAATTTTCGTCATAGTCATGACATTCGGACGAAGGTCAATTTAGCATCACACCAGTCACTCCAAACAATGAAAAATAGAATTGGCTTACCTTACGAAGTACGTAGAAACTTAATAGGTGTTTAATCCGGCTGTTACTTATATGGTTCAATATTAAAGAGATGTTCTCAAGTGCAGGTTTTTAAAAACTGAAGAAATGGACATAAGATCGGAATTTTAGGTCCATTTGTCAAAATAAAACCAAAATTTATGTCCATTAATCACTGTTTTATGTCCAAAAAATAGACATAAAATTAGAATTTTATGTCCATTTGCCAGAATTAAATCAAAATCTATGTCCATTTTTCAGAAGAAAATCCAAATTTAATGTCCATTAATCAGAATTTTCTGTCCATTTCTCGGAATAAATTCAACATTTTATGTCCATTTGTCAGAATAAAATCAAAATTCTATTTCCATTTGCCAGAATGAAATCAACATTTTATGTCCATTAATCAGAATTTTTTATGTGAATGTCCATTTCTCGGAATAAATTCAGAATTTTATGTCTATTTGTCAGAATTAAATCAAAATTTTATGTCTATTTGTCAAAATAATATTAAAATTGTATGTCTATTTGTCAAAATAATATCAAAATTTTATTTTCATTAATCACAATTTTATGTCAATGTCCATTTCTCAGAATAAAATCAGAATTGTATGTTCATTTGTCAGAATTAAATCAAAATTTACTTCCATTTGTCAGAATAAAATCAGAATTTTAAGTTCATTTGTCAGAATTAAATCAAAATTTACGTCCATTTGTCAGAATAAAATCAGAATTTTATGTTCATTTGTCAGAGTTAAATAAAAATTTACGTCCATTTATCAGAATAAATTCTAAATTTTATATGCATTTGCCAGAATGAAATCAAAATTTCATGTCCATTAATCAGAATTTTATGTCCATATCCATTTATCAGAATAAATTCAGAATTTTATGTTCGTTTGTCAGAATTAAAGCAAAACTTTATGTCTATTTGTCAAAATAATATCAAAATTATATGTCCATTAACCACAATTTTATGTCCATGTTAAGAAATGGAATAAAAACAGAATTTTAAAATCAAACTTTTATGTCCGTTTGTCAGAAAAAAATCGAAATTTTATGTCCATTAATCAGAATAAATTCAAAATTTTATGTGCATTTGCCAGAAGGAAATAAAAATTTCATGCCCATTGATCAAAATTTTATGTCCATGTCCATTTCTCAGAATAAATTCAGAATTTTATGTTTATTTGTCAGAATTAAATCAAAATTTTATGTTTATTTGTCAGAATTAAATCAAAATTTTATGTCTATTTGTCAAAATAATATCAAAACTATATGTCCATTAATCACAATTTTATGTCCATGCATAAAAAAATGGAATAGAAACAGAATTTTAAAATCAAAATTTTATGACCATTTGTCAGAATGTTATGTCCATGTTTAAGAAATGGACATAAAATCTGATTTTATGTCCATTTTTTCAGTTTAAAAAAAAATGCATCTAAGAACGGCTCTTTAATATTGAACCACATGAGTAACAGCCGGATTAAACACCTATCAAGTATTTACGGACTTCGTAAGATAAGCGACTGCTATTTTTCAGTGTTCAGAGTGACAGGTGTGAAGTTATATTGACTTCCGTCCGATTATGACGAAGATTTAAACGTGTGAAACAGAACTTTATAGTAAATATAATGGAATATTTATATCGATAATATTCTAAGTTTTTCTCTAGTATCACGTTAGGAGTTCATTAGTTTGCGTTTTTACTGCACACTCAAAATCCACGAAAATAAATAAAGCTGAATTTTTAGACAACCTTAGAACCATGTACTCGGAAATTACTACTGCTCCTGCAAATGCTTGCAAGACATCTGTATTGAGTTCTACATATTCGACTATTATTTATATACCGAAGCCTAGAAGGAAAATTTTGCAGCAGTTGCAAAAGGAAGTGTACGAAAAAATTAATTTCGTTGTAAACGGTATCGAAGGAAAGAAAGAATATGTGACGCATGAAACGGCAAGTTGCAGCTATAAGCCTAGCCAGCGTAGTCCATGCGGGATAACATGCTGCTCCGGAGTGATAAGACGTGGTTTCGAATCTTGCACCAGCAGAATAAAGCTATTTTGCTACTTTGGTCCCCGAAAGTAAAAATAAATCTCCTGGGCGTGAAGTTAAAAAAAAAGGGGGAGGATGTTTTCACATATCGTTTGGAATTAATTATAACTCCTTCAAGCATGACTCGTCGGTGGACCCGAAACCTCCGATTTCGAGCCCCGGCCTTTCTCAGGGGGAATATTTGTGACGTACCATTGAGGTGAAGCGTGAGTCAAAACGGAAAGTTGCAGCGATAAGCCTCGCCGGCGTAGTTCAGACGAGAGAATATCATGCTCAGGAGTAGGAAAACGAGGCTTCGAATCCCACTAGCGGTCAAAAAAGGACTGTTTCCATACAAATGTTTCAATTAAATATCTAGAACCAATATTATGGTACAAAACATAACTGCATTCTGTAAGAGATTTATGCAGAGGATTTTAGGGAAGGAGTGTCTGACTCCAGATCTTAAACAACCTTTAGATGTAGGAAGCTAGGAGATTTGGGCTAGAATGCCTGACAGGAATGTCACACGGAAGCGAGGCAGAAAGGGCAGGAAGACGACCTTATTTATAACAAGAGGGGGAGGGAGTACTCGGGGTCCGTCCGCTTAATGTGCCCATCCGACGCACGGCGGATATTTAGTGGTTCCAGATTTCGTAGCTGCCTGGGATCGATCCTGAGACACTTCCGTGGCAATCACGAACGCTGACTACTAGGACGTCCGCGGCCCTGCATTGTATAAGGATTGAATATTGCGAAGTTATGCATCGGAAACAGAACAAAATGTAAAGATTGTGGTTCTTAAAGTACACACTTCTCATTACAACACTATTTTTTACGCGTTAAAACCGTAGGTTGAAGAAGCGTATATGCTCCAACTATGTTCGTATGTCTGTCTGTCCGACCGCGCGTTGACTTGCGTAAAAATAGTTCGATTTCGATGGAATTTTAGTATGTGGTGGAGGACAACCTGGGGATGAACCCTATTGAAAATGGGCGAAATGGGATCAAAGGTCAGAACATAGGAGCGGGATCCGTTCCATTGCCTTTATGCATCATCACGTGCGTAAAAATGATTCGACTTCGATGAAATTTTAGTATGTGGTTGGGGATCACCAGGCGACGAACCCTATGGAAAATGGGCGAAATGGGCTCAAAGGTCAGGACATAGGAGCATGATCCATTCCATCCCCCTTATTCGTTATGAGCTACGTAAAAATGCTTCGCTTGAGACAAAACTTTATCATGTTGTTCCGGAAGTACACTTAACTGGTTCTGTTGAACATCATCGAAATGGGGTCAAAGTTCAGGGCATGGGAGCGAGATTTATTCTACAGTCATTATCCCATAACTTGAGTAATGGTTTCTGGTATGTTGGAAAGCGTATCATAATCAATGCATTGCAAGATTTAACTAACGTGTTTTAAATCGGAATAATGGGTGCAGATATATCGTGTTTACAGACGGACCGACATAGTGACAGCATACTGTAAGCATATTCTTTAAAAAAAGCGCGATAAAACTGCACTGTGATAATGGAGTCTTAAAAATACTATTCAGAATTCCAGCGAAAATTTTAGAACTTATTCTAGTTTATTTTTAGATATTCATTAAAGTTTTCTAACTTTTGACACTACTGAAGCTGCTTTAAGAGGAGCTTTATTGAAAGTGACATATGCATATACATACAGGTTCTTTCATTCCTTAAATGCTAATCCCTTCATTGAAAATTCAGCAGCTGACGTCATTCCGTACGGGACAGCAATCTATTAATGACCACTGTCAGCAGGCACCATCTGCTAATAGATATCATTCTGAAAGAAAATTATTTCCGCATCAGGAATACCCCACTATGCCATTTGCTGCTATTCAAATACCCCTTACATCATCATTAGTGTCATGATTTCTTTTCTTTCGTTTATGTGCCATGAAAACCGTTGAAGAGCATTAATCATCAAACGAACTGGTCGTAAGGTATAGTGAAATAATATTTGAAGATTATTCTAGTTGCTTTGTTATACGAGGCTTTTTAGTCAAATGTATTACAAGAATTTCGTTGTGTGAACTTTTCTCAGCAAGTGAGAAATGAAAAAAACAAACTGTTACGACCGTTTATGCTACGGAATGTATATATCGAAACTCAGCACCAATTTTTAACACGTCTTTTATAAAAAAAGATTGTGCTTCTGTTATCAGTTTGTCCTTCGGTACGTCTGTGCGACTGTCCGTCCGTCTGTGGACACCATATCTTTGCGACTATTAGTAAGATTTGAAAAATTCTTCTTGCATTAGGAAGCTTGACATATGCGAATGATGTTCCTGCATTACGTTTTTTCTTTTTTTCGATGTACAATTTCGCCGCAAGAGGTCGTAGGTGCAGATGGTATCGAATTCAAAATACATTTTATTCCATATATTTGCTTCTAAACATCCGATGCCGCCCTGGTGGCGCAGTGGTCTAAGGCGCTGGCCTCTGATCACTCGTCCGTAAGGGGTCCGGGTTCGAATCCCGGTCAGGCATGGTTATTGTGCTTGTCTTACGGAATTGGCTCTCTCCCTTCCCTGGAACCAGTGACCCTAAATTAGGGACGGGCGACTGCTTATAGCCCATTGAGTTGCTCACGGTAGTCGTTAAACCTCCAATCAAAAAAAAAATAAAAAAAAATAAACATCCGATTGAAAAATTCTTTTACCTTTCTATTATATTTATGTCAAAGAATATTTTAGGTGTAGTCATTTTTCAAGTTAAGCATAGATTTTCCGCTAGGGGGCGTAAAAGTAAATTGCGTTTTACCCGATATCTCTACTTCAAAAATTCCGATTTCAAAAATGTTTTCTTCAGCGGATACAGCACCTGATGGGAAATGTTTTGCGTGTAATTTCTAATTTTGGCAAAGAATGGTTTCGCCATTAGGGGGCGTAAGAATTAATTTCTGTTTCTGATGTATTTGCCACAAAATCTGAGCTTCTAAATTTTTTTTTTTTTTTTTTTTTGATTCGAGGTTTAACGACCACCGTGGGCAACTCAATGGGCTATAAGCAGTCGCCCTTCCCTAATTTAGGGTCACTGGTTCCAGGGAAGGGAGAGAGCCAGTGCCGTAAGACAAACACAACATCCATGCCTCACCGGGATTCGAACCCGGATCCCTTTCGGACAAAGGATCAGAGGCCATCGCCTTAGACCACTGCGCCACCTATTTAATGGATAGAGTTTTCAGGCTCTGAGCTTCTAAAATATCGATTGAAAAAATTAGTTCGTGGACCGATACCACTCACGTCGGTGAACCTTTTCTGAATATTTTCTTTTTAAAATAATGCATGATTTCTCCGCCAGGGGGCGTAGTAGTATATCTTATTTTTTGTAAATATCTCTGCTTCTAATAGCCCGATTTGAGAAATACCTTCTTTAATGGATAGAGTTTTCAGAAGACATGGTTTTTATATAATTTCAAAATTTTTAAGTAATTGATGGACATTCCGCTATAGGGAGCGTTATGGTAAATTGCTTTTCTCCCGATATCTCTGCTTCTAAAACTCCGTTCTGAAAAATTCTTTCTGCACCGGGTACAGCTCCTGATGGGAAAACTTTTGAATATAATTCATAATTTTTGTCAAAGAATGGTTTGGCAACCAGGGGGCATAAGGTACTCGGAAATTTACCGTAAAGTAAGTACAGTTGTTATTGATTGTGTTGACGTTACTTCCAAGTTCATTAAGATAACAATACGAACTCATGATTTTTACAGGCCTAAGTAAGACTATGAATGAGTGTGAGTTCACCAACGTATGCATAGGACACTCGACGTTCTGCACAAGTTAGAGCTTTAAACACATGGATAAAAAACTATCACCCAATGACGCAAAGCGTAAAAAATCAGATAATTTACTTTGATTTCTGCTAAATGCTTGGGCGTTTGCTGTGCTAATCAAACGCATTTGTGTGTGTGTGCAAACAAATGTTGCCGCCCCGGTGGCGCAGTGGTCTAAGGCGATGGCCTCTGATCATTCGTCCGAAAGGGGTCCGGGTTCGAATCCCGGTGAGGCATGGATGTTGTGTTTGTCTTAGGGCACTGGCTCTCTCCTTTCCCTGGAACCAGTGACCCTAAATTAGGGACGGGAGACTGCTTATAGCCCATTGAGTTGCTCACGGTGGTCGTTAAACCTCGAATAAAAAAAAATGGAAAAAAATGTCGCTTTATTTGCCTGGCTCTGAAACTTAATTTACGCATGCTTTGGTGAGTAGCTTTAATAAATGTGTATCTACCTCCAATCCAAAGTCTCCGGAAATACAAAATTTCCGTCAATAATTTGACAAAACCGCTTATAAACGCAACACCTATACCCAGCGGTAGGATGGCCGCTTGACAATTTAAGCAAGAACGCAAAAATATGCACAAATTATTCTTCATTACAAAAGCTATGGAAAATAATATATGTCTATCTTCCTTGAAAAAGCCATCTGGTTGGTGTGCGGAAACTTGGAAACGATTGTTTCTGTATTTCTACGCCAATAAATCGGATTACTAGCATAGTTTTACCATTTTCAACAAAAGCTGTTCATGAAAAAACGATATTTTCTACTACGTCTTTTCGGAGCAAAGAAACGGGAGAAATAGATTGGACATTTTAGCTCTTTAGCGGTAAATTTCCGTGTTATTATAAAAGGATAATGTTCCCAATATTCATTGAAGCGAGTGACGTACTTCAAAAAAGAAAAAAAAGTTCTTCAATACGACTTCTAGAAGCTTAGATACAATTTCAAACAAAAATACATTCTAACACCACCTAGCGCCAGAACTGTGAAATACAAACAACCCAAAAGTACATGCAAAATGTTCTCCAAGGTGATTGGTATCCGCTATTAAAAAATAATTTAAATCGGACTTTTAGAAGGCGAGATGTCGAGAAACGCAAATTGAACGTTTTGCTCATTTTATCGGCAAAGTTCTTTATTTGGGGGAAGGAAACGCATTATAAATGCTGCCGTACTCAACATTACCTGACGGAAAACGGAATTTTGCAATAGGACTTTTAGACGCGTAAATATTGCTGCAAATATGCTGTAAACAGACACACAGATGAGTCATTATATTACGACCACCTACCTAACAAACTGTATGACCCCATTTTATTCCGCAAGACAGCGACCACTCGGCAAGACATCGATTCGATTAGGTGTCGATAGGTATCCTGGGGTATCTGGTACCATAATGTCAACGGCAGGTTACCCAGTTCCCATATATTTCCGGGTGGTGGTGATTTAGAGCGAACCAGCAATTCCAAGTTCAACCCCAAATGTTCGATTGGGTTCATGTCAGATGAATTTGGAGGCCAAGGCATGAACGGAAAGTCACCAGCAATGTTCCTCGAACCACTCTTTGACGATTCTGGCAGTGTGGAATGTCGCATTATCCTGTTGGTAGTGGCCATAACCAGCAAGAAACACAGTTACCATGAATGGGTGAACTTTGTCCGCAACGATGTTCAGATACCTGGCAGCTGTCGGAGATTGTACTACAGTATTAGGATAATGGGGCATAAAGTGTCCGCAGAAACATCGTCCACAGCAAAACACGGTGGCAACTGGCCTTTTTCCAGGTGCCATAGCCTCGGTTGCTAATCGGTGTGTTAGCGCTCGGCCGTCTACGTGATGCACCAGGAGACCAGGATACTTTCATCCAATCATGCACGACCAAATTTCGATAATCTTCGGCCCATTTCATCAGTTGGAGATGACGTGCAGTGAGCATGAAGACCCGGATGGGTCTTCGGCTACGCAGGCCCATGTAAAGAAAGCTGCGATGAATTGTGGGCTGTCACACATTGCTCTGATCACCACTGTTGTAGATGCGGGTGAGTTGACGCACTGTGGCCCTTTGGTCGCCGTGAACAATGCGCGACAGTCTCCGCTACCCTCTGGAATCAGTGAGCTGCGGACGACACACTGCTCGACGACGATTCGTCGTCTGGCATCTGTGCATCACTAGTGATACGTACTCACTACAGCGGCACGTGAACAACCCACAAGCCGCGCAATTACCGAAATCGTAGTTCCGCGGCGCCGCGCCATCACAATTTGTCCTTCATAAAATCCAATAAATCGGCAGTTTTTTCCTATTCTGACTCCAAACACTCTATACTAACCTAAAGCCGGTTCTCTGGTTGTATATTTACTGTTCTGTGTACTTCACCTGCGTCACCGTTAGGTCTTCAGGCGCGCTCATTTCTCTGGGCTGGGGATGGCCATAATGTAATGTCTCATCGCTGTATGTCCGCTAGTGACGAACTTGTGAAATAAGAAAAATCTGAAATTATATCCAAAACATTTCGCATGAGATACGCTATCCGAAAAGAACAATTTTGTTTTGTATCGGAGCACCAGAAGCAGAAAGATCGGAAAAAAAGTCATACTTCTACGCCCCCTGGCGGAAAACTATGCATTATTTTATATAGAAAATATTCGTAGAAGGTTTTCCGGGATGTGTGGTTATGTTAGCATAGAAATATTTTAAACAGAGTTTTCAAAAGCGCAGATGCTGCTGATGCTATGTCCGAAGCATAAATACATCATTCCGCCCCCACTAGTGACAAAAGAGTTCTCCAATATTAGGAACTATGTGCAGAAAGTTTCCCACCAGATACACTTCATGATTAAAAACGGTTTATTTTTTCCAAATCAGCAGTCTATAAGTGGAGATATCATAGAATTTAAAATTCGTTTTTCCGCCCCCTAGCGGAAAAACCGTGCTTTATTTGAAAAATAATTGCTAACCAAGGAGGTCTTCCTATTAAATGGTATTGAAGGAAGGACAGATTTTCTTCAATAGGATATTTAAAAGCAAAGATATGGAGTAAATTATATTTTGAATTCCAAACCACATCTGCATTTGCGCCCTCTAGTGGCAAATTTCCACATCGGAAAGGACCGGGGAACAATGGTAATTGTTTTCACATTTCGGGGTTTCCAACGCAAAAAAGATTATTTTAATCAGTTTAATGAGTCCAAAAGTATGATATCCACAGATGGACAGACAGACGGACGGACAAAGCATTCTCACAGGGCGGACAGATGGTCTTTCCCTTATTAAGAACATCTTTTTTTAAAAACCTAGGATAAGTAGAAACAAGCGGTTTGTGAAATGATGTACACTGGCGTGCACAAATTAAGGACGAGACGGTTTTTCGAATGTAATGTCGTGCAAAAGTGCTCCACATCGACTCAAATCATACCATAAGATCCCCAAGATCTAAGAATATAGGACAAGTGAGCAAAACCGTCCAAACAAGGAATCCAAAGTATACAAAGGAACTTTATTGAAAAGGTAGCTTCGAGCACAACTGGACAGAAGACAGAAACGTCCATGTGACAGGCAGCTGCCAACAAAAAACCAGTCTGTAGTAGGGATATGATCACCTCTGTCTGCGTTGCAGGATTTGCAACGTCTGTCCATGCTGAGTACGAGGTTGTCAAGGAGCTGTTGAGGCATCGCGGCCCATTCCTCTTGTAGCGACAATAGCAGCTGCAGAATCGTTGCTGGCGGTTGGTGACGTGCTGCCAAGCGTCTCCCGAGAAGGTCCCACACGTGCTCGATTGCATTTAGGTCCGGACACATTGCGGGCCAATCCATGCGTTGAATATCATCACTCTCCAACAAATCTGCGACAACCACTGTACGATGAGGTGTACCGTTGTCGTCCATGAAGAGGAACTCAGGACCCACAGCACCTCTAAACAGACGCACGTGAGGCAGGAGAACCTCGGTACAATAGCGGACACCAATGACTGAACCTTCTTGGAAGATGTGGAGGTCAGTACGGCTACCAAGCATGATACCGCCCCAAACGAGAACTCCGCCACCTCCAAACCGGTCCCTTTCGATGATGTTGGAGGTGTGATTGCATGTTCCCTGCTCTCTCCAGATGTGTATACTTCCAGAATCGCTCGTCAGACTAAATCGGCTCTGATCCGTAAAGAGAACTCGACCCAATTGCTGATGTGTCCAGTTCTTGTGATCCTGGCACCAAAGAAACCGCCGTCTCCAATGAGTAGGTGTTAATGGCACACACACCGTACTGGTCGTCGTGCAAATAGACCACCTTTTTGCAGCCTCCTTGCCACGGTAAAACGCGATAGAAGACGTCCAGTTGTCTGTTGCATGTGCCTTGCGATTTCTCCCGCTGTCTGCCGTGTGTCTCTTCTCGACTGTAGGACAATATACCTGTCGTCCGCCGCCGTGGTTGCTAGTGGACGACCACTGCTAAACTCTCGGACAGCTGTTCCTGTCGTTTGAAATGCTTTCCAAGCTCGTAAAACGATACTGTGTGTGATCCCGAAATCCTCGGCCACACTTCGACCTTTTTCCAAATTCCCAATGACGCTACCTCGGGTAAAATCATCCAGATGCCATCTACTGGATTGCCTATTGCCTGTTGGCCATATCATACGGTGGCAGCAACTCGACGTCGTTCAAACCGATGTACACCGAGCAATAGCTTTCACCGAATTGCTAAGCGTACACCGCCCGTGTGCTTTATACCCTTCCGACACTTCCCCCCTCCCCTACGTCATGCTGCATATATGCGCATGCCCTACCGTACTGGACCCTAGTCTATCTTCTGAGAGGTCTTTCGGTCCGTTCTGCCTGTTCGTTCCGCTGTTATACTAATTTCTCCTCTTCGTCCTTAGTTTTTGCACACCAGTGTATATAAACTAATACATTTTTAATATTGTTATCACACCTCCACGGGAGTGCTGTTCGTATCCTGGAATATATCTAGATGGTATTCAGTTTCTCGCCATGTTTTTTCTAACATCTGTTTGAAGACTGTGGCAATAACATCTGTTACCATCCTCTGCAAAATTTCATATCAGACACCGGTGCTGAATAAATTTTATCCTTGATATAACCTCTCAGCAAAAAGCATAGGGGCGTTATGTCAGGTGACCGTGAAGGCCATGATGTTGGACAGTTCCTCCCAATCCATCAGTTTGGAAATGCGGTATTGAGGAATTTTAGAACGATTAATTCCCAATGCGGTGGGGCACCACCCCGCTGCAAAAATTGCCCGTGGTTGATATTTGTCCAGCTGAGGTGCAACAAGAGCTCCATCATGTCCAGTAATACATTTGCTGTTATTGTGCGTTCGCAAAAAAAAGATCCGATGACTCTGTTGTGCATGTGGCCGCACTAAACATTCACCTTTGGGCTATCCCGGTGTGTTTGAAAGACAGCATGTGTACTTTCCGATCCCATATGCGCGCATTATGTCTTCTTACTTCCCCAGACGTGTGAACAGTAGCCTCATCCAAAAAACACACACACGCTGCAGGTTGTTGTTCCTGTAATCCATACGCTGTAAAAACTCATTTGCAAAAGCAACACGATGTGGACGGTCTTCCATCTGCAAGACTTGAACAACCTGCACTTTGTCCGCATAGAAACGAAGCTTTGCCATACAGCACAAAACGTTTCAGATATGTATCAATAATGTTACAATCTCTCATTTTCGTAACACTTTCAGAGATATCTTACAGTTACGTTTCAGCAGCATCTATTTTGGAACATAACTCTTTGTTCATTACGGTTACGTTAAACATTGCATTCCCCGATACTACTGTTTTATCGTTTCAACTGCACATAATTGCTACCTTGATGTTACATTCGTGCATTATTTCAGATTTTTGGTTTGGCAACGGCGTGACGCGCATGCGCATTTATGCCATTTCACTGAAGCACTCTCGTAGTCGTATTTCCACGTGCTACTGGGATATTCTTTGGTGATACTGTCGTACTCGAGTTAGCTAGTTAGTTGATTTAATATTTCATCCTTTTTTTTTTTTTTGATAGAAGATCATCAAAAAGTTAGTAATTGTTTTATTATAATTTTTAAATTCTAAAAAGTATTTTAGAAAATCTAAGTAGATGGCTGTGTTGTTGTATTAGTATACTACACCAGCATCGTTTTTTTTACTTGAAGCTGAGAAATTTCATATTGGTAGATATTTACAGAAATGACGAATTTGATTTTCTTTAGTTTTTTCGCTGAAATATAGTCTATTCCACATGCGTACAAGAAATTCGACACCCTCATTTGGGACCCATTTTTATTTCTGTTTCAACGTCTGTTTGTCTGAAGCAGCAAAAACTCTCGAACGCCGAACTGTCGCATCGTGAAACTTGCATAGCTTATTATTACTTGAATTTCTAGGTCAACGCAATTATTTTAAGATCTCTATGTTGCCCCGTTCGCGAGTTATGAATTAATTAATAAGTTAATCAATAAAGTCAGCTTCGTTTGCTACGTCACCTTGTTCCAAATCTGAAAGCACGTGACTAAATTCATCGCCCCAAAACATCCACAGGTGTTTCTATTCTTTGTGCATAAAAAAAATGCAAAAATGAACTTTGCGAAATATTAACGAAACGGGCTGAAAATTGTATCAACACCATGAATTGGTAATAAGAGGAGAACCTCAAAATTTGCCCGTAAATCGGCCTAAACTTTTTAAAATAAGCATGGAATTTTTAATTCATCGGTAAACAGAAATATATACGCAGAAACTGTTAATGAAATTTTGACGGCTAATTTAGAAAAATATTTACCGATTCAGGCAAAATTTGGAGGTCTTGTTCCTATTAAATATTTATGGAGTTCATTAAAATGTCAGCCAGTTTAATAAAACATTCGCAAAGATAAGTTCTTAACTTTTTTATCCGATAAATTCGCCCCTCAAAGACGTCTGAAACTTAAAGCACGTGATGCGTTTGATCGTCGATAACAAATTGTTAACGAATTTTGTGCAGTCAGTGTTCTTATGCTGTGTCTCCTGGACGTGTGTTAAATAATTCGAAACGCTTTTGGTCCGTTTGATTCTACAGATTCTGTACATTCTGTACCGCGCAAAGCCGTGTAGTAAAGCTAGTCAATATACACTGCCGAACAATTGCTAAGGACGGATGACAATAGCAACGATAGCAACCATAAAATGGAAGGCAGGAAAATGTGGAAATTAGCATAAGTGCGGGATACAGTAAGACGTGTGGTGCGTATGCGAATTTTGGATTGCCGAACTTGTTCGTGACGTCATAGCGCTGATAAGAGATATAAAGGATTTGACTCGTATTGACCGTTGTTGTTCAAAGGCAAAGTTGAAAGGGAAAGAATCAATTGACGAACTTGCAATTTTCAGTATGTCTTCCAAAATCACCTAGATGATTTTACGCGTGGCCGTATTATTGGCAAGATTGAAGAAGGGCGAAATATAACAAATGTTGCCAGAGAGTTCGACGTCAGCCACAGTGTTGTTTCAAGGCTTTGGAAATCATTTCAAACAAATGGAGAGTGTAGCAAACGTCACGGAGGAGGTCGTGTTCGCAGTACGACACCTGCAGAAGATCGGTACATTGTGCTATCAACAAAATGACACCGGCGCAGCACAGCTAGTGAGGTAGCAAATCCTTTTATGGCTGCTACTGGCAAGCGGATCTCCCGAAAAACTGTCGCCAGACGTTTGCATGAAGGAGGACTATACGCCCGCCGTCCTGTTGTGTGCATCCCATTGTCGAGACGTCACCGTACCGCCTGTTTGCAATGGTGCCATCAACATCGCAATTGGACTGATAACGACTGGTCTGCTGTCCTCTTCTCAGATGAGAGTAGATACAGTCTATCGTCTGATTGTCGACGACAACTGATCTGGCGTGATAGTGGTACTGCATATTGTCCACCAAACATACAGGAAAGGGACCGATATCCGACATGTAGTGTCATGGTATGGGCTGGCATCATGATCAATGGCCGTACGTCCCTCTATGTGCTTCCAACCGGGACTATGACTGGCCAACGATACATTAATGATGTTCTGCTACCTCATGTTCGCATGTTCCGTGGTGCTGTCGGTGGTAGATTCATTTTCATGGACGACAACGCAACATGTCATCGAACAGTCGCTGTCCAGGAGTGTCTTGAGAGCGATGATATTCAACGCCTCGTATGGCCAGCACGTTCTCCAGATCTGAATCCCATTGAAAATGTGTGGGATTCTTTGAAGAGGAGTCTTGCTGGTTGCCAAAGCCCTCCAATAAACAAGGACACCCTCATCCGTTCACTGACAGAGAAATGGGATAAATTACCCCAACAGCTGCATGATAATGTTGTGCACAAGCATGACACGACGTGTGGAATCTTGCATCGCCCTCCATGGTGGCCATATCCCGTATTGACATCTTACGCCGGAACGCCTACGGACGGTAATTGTATTTTTTTCACGTTTACGTATTCTGCACAAAATGGCCTGTTTGTCTCTTGAACACGTTCCAAAGCCTTCTGGATTTCAGAGCACAATAAATTGTCTTTCTTGTAATGTCCTGGCATTCTGACATTATTTTATTTCACTTGGCATCCAACCACACTTACTTTTTTATGCGCTATATAGCCGTTTATGATCCGTCCTTAGCAATTGTCCAGCAGCGAATGAACGCCGCCACTGTTGCCAATGAACAGCGGAACGCGTTGAACCTGTGAAAACGTAAACAACTCGTAATACGACTGTTGTTGCTTTTCAAACAGCCGTGGAGAGTAATATTTTTTATTGCGATTTTACAAAGTATATTAAAAATATAATGTTCAACGCAGTAATTACGTAACAGTAATATGATGATGTCACAAATATCTTTCAAATACGTAACAATAATGTAACGAAGTTACAAATATCTTTCAAATACGTAACTGTAACATGATCTCAGCAAAAACACAATTGCTGGGAAACTGCTGGCCACCAGCTGTCAGTGATGGGTCACTACTGGCTGAAATATGCCGCTCACGGCCCGGTAGTGGTCCGTTGGTGGCAGCGCCATCAGTTGGCGAGCCATTGGTGGCCCTGCAGCATCGCAGTGAATTGTATGCCTCCAAGCAAGTGCTACAAGTGGCCCGTTGCTGGCAACCAATGCAACCCCAACAGCAGGTGGAAGCAACGCGACTGTGCATGCGCAGAAGCAACACTTGCTGTGTCTCTCATGGTACCAGTTAGTTGAAGACGACGCTATCGCCATCGTGTTATTTTAGTGGATGTTAAGAAAAAAATCCATATGCGGGGAGGCGAATTAATTTCCTAATAAAATTTTACGTCGACGAAGATATCAGATTAAGCCGTGAAATACTAGATTACAGCCATGAAATACACCCACTCCATTCCCATGAGTAACAATATCATGGAATGGAGTTTGAATAACAAGAAAAAATTTGAAACCGCTTGAAACACATATCCTGGAAAACCATTAAAATAGCGTTTGTTGGAAAAAAAAAAAGAATTATACGCGTACAAAATTTATTAATTATTTGAAAGAAAAAAAAAGCAACGCTATGTGGTGTACTCATTCATTGGTTGAATACACAAGACTGGGAGGAATTCGCTTCTAAAAATAACGAGAAGTAAAATATATCTTTACTCTTTAAAACAAATGTAGCTTCGGACAACGGAAAGGAAAGACACAACGTTAAAAATGTAACAGAATGTGACGTGAACCCGTTAAATATATATTTATTCAACAATCTATTTTCGAGACGGCAAGGACAGTACAAAACTTTGGAAAGAGACTCTAAGTATGTACATTCCTTGAAAATGAGTGAAGTTCCCTTAAGGTAAAAAAACTATCGTTACGTTGAAAAAATTAATTTATAAATTATATGAAACTGACTTTTATGAAAAATACCTCGCAATATTGTAAAATGAAAGAGGGAAGCATTCGATTACACAGTGCATACCAAGCAGACAGCTTTAAGCTTGTACCTGAGCGTGGCAAATTAGTCTGGTCGGTAGGGAGCTCAGCTAGCACGCAAACGGCCCTGTTTCAAATCCCTCCGATGCAAACGGAGGTTTTTCCTGTCTGTTGAGAAAATTTCCCCATCGCTGTGCGTTATTTCACAAGCTTCCTAAGGGTAAAAAAAAAATTGTAGCTTTGGGAAACTGCGGTTATCCTTTTTTTTATTATGGCTACTTCTGGGAAATTGGCGGACAAGATTCGGCAAGCCACCAGTTACGTCACGTGGTTGCTGGCTGCCACTAACTGCACACTAGCGGACCACATTAGGCTAGCCATCATTTCTGGCACGTGCTTGCAGGGCCACTTGTTGCAGCTACTGCCTATGATGGGCCACTTGTGGCAGCTACTGCCTATGATGGACCACTGATGGCCCTGTTGTGGCATATGACAACTGATGGGGTGCCAACTGATGGCCCTGTTGTGGCATATGACAACTGATGGGGTGCCAACTGTTGACCTGAACGGCTTGCCCTTCTGTTGGCCGCCCGGACATTTTATTGACGGTTCGTCAGCGGCAACATAGTGCTGGGCCATTGCTGGCAGTGCTGGCTGCCAGCACTGGGCCATTGCTGGCCCAGCAAGACTGTTTTTGCTGGGATGTTGGTATGTTGAAGTTACAAAGACCTTTCGCTGTAACGTATCGGTTATGTTTCAAAGTTATGTAACGTTTGAGGACATTTTGACGTAACCGTAAGGTTTCTGAAACATTACTGTTACATTGCGCAACGTATCTGAAAAGTCACAATGTTTCAGTGCTACGTACTTGCAACATATACGAAATATTCTGTGCTGTGTGGGTTTTGTGTAAAAGTTTCCTTAATGTAGTGCAGAGGACTCCGACGTCAGACGAAGCTCGGCGTGTGGTTTTCCAGGGATGTCTTACGACAGCTGTCTGCACTGCATCCAGGGGAGTCGGAACTATTTTTTAAAACGGGAACAAGATATCAGGATATGCATTCTTTGGTCTGATCATAAATTTTATTTGGCTTTTGAAAAACAAGACGAGATGACATCATCTGAACATTCTATAAAAAAAAAAAAAAAAAGCGATTCTCTATCTCTGTCTGTGACACGGAAACGAGGTAGAAATGTGGAGGAAGATGTCCTTATTTATTTAAAGTGACACGGAAACGAGGTAGAAATGGGGAGGAAGATGTCCTTATTTATTACCTGGAGGCCAGTACCCGGTGTCCGACGGCTTAACGTGCCCATCCGACGCACGGCGGATATTTAGTGGTTCGAGCGTTCGTACTTCTTGGGATCGAAGTTGAGCTCATTTCCGTGGCAGTCAAAAACGTTCCTACGTTTGGGAACAGGTAACCTACAGCTTTACCCACAGAGCCACAAATGCTCGGTATTCTAAACCGCGAACATCGTAAAACAAATTGGGTAACGATGAAATTTTTTTGTCATTAATGCGAGTGATTTAATAATTTTATTTTCGGATAGAACTTATTATTTTTCTGAATAGGTTTTTTTTTTACACTGACAATGACCTTTAGTTATCTTTAAACAAGTTAGTAAAATCATGCAATGCATTGATTATGATACGCTTTCCAACATACCTTAATCATTACTCAAGTTATGAGGATAATGGCTGTGGAATAAATCTCGCTCCTGTGCCTTGACCTTTGACCCCATTTCGAAGATATTCAACAGACTTCGTTCAGTATACCTCCGGAACAACATACTAAAGTTTTGTCGCAATAGAAGCGCTTTTACGTACGTTATGACGCATAAGGGCAATGGAATGGATCCCACTCCTATGTCCTGACCTTTGACCCCATTTCGCACACTTTCAATAGGGTTCGTCCCCAGGTGGTTCCCTACCACATACTAAAATTTCATCAAAATCGAACTATTTTTACGCGAGTTATCTTGCGGACGGTCAGACAGACAGACAGACAGACAGACGGACAAAGCTGAAGCATATACGCTTCTTCAACCTACGGCTAATGCGTAAAAAAAGGTCAAATGTAATCTTTTAAAGTATTATTTCACAAAAAACAGCAACTCCTAAATATAAAAGTTCCTCTTTATAGTAATACTAGCTTTTGTCTTAATTTGTCAAAAGACTACATAGACGTATAACAATCTGCACAAAAAAGTTAAGTACCTAGTTTCTTCTAGTAACGCAATATATAATAAATAGATGGCGCACAAAACAGGGCAGAGGAGAAGAAATATCTTGTGCCACAATAAACAAAATTCATGCGATATGCTATCCACAATATCCGATCTCGCTAGGGAACTTCAAAATTCTACAGACGATTGAAATTTAAAAGTTAATCAAACGTCAAGTATTGTCCCCAATCGCTCCTATTACCGGTAATTTCTCGTCATACGGGTACCGAAAAAGTGAAAACGGAGTTTTTCGGTTAATATCGAAAGGAGTTGCGAAAAGGTTTCTAAAAATTCAGAATTTTCCGTTAACACATTTCTAAAACGGTAATTAATCCGCAATATAATGAAACAAACTGCAAAAAGGTTCCCGAAAATCCAGAATTTCCCCGTGGTACAAAAAATTCGTGAAATTCAGGCTTCTTTCTGTCATTTCACGGAAAAGGTTGTATCAGAAATGCATTATATTGAGAAAAGTAATTGGAAACCTAGAAGAGAAACACAACATAGCATTTATTATTGACACATATTAGTACGGTGTATAGGTCCACCTTCGGCCTTAATTCCAAGCTTCTTATACGGTGCTCTAATTCATCCTATAGGTGCTATATGAGATTAAGATCAGGGTTCTATGCTTTCCAGTCCACACACAATGCGGAATTATCGTCAAGCCACTCCGTAACAGTCCTTGCTTTATGACTGGGTGTATTATCCTGCTGGTACCAACAAGGCTCTATTCCATAGTATTGCCACAGGGTTCGTAGCGCATAATTGTGCAGAATAATAAGGTAGACTTTCTGGTTAACAGGTTTTTCCCCGATAACCAATGGGCCGAGTCAATACCACGAAAAACAGCCCAACACGAGTACACTTCCACCCCAAACTTGACCGTAAAAACAGTATACTGTGGTAAACAGCGTTCTCCTGGCTACATCCGTACCCACACACGCCCATCGTGTATCTAGATTCATCAGTCCATAGGACCCGTTTCTTTTGATCTACTGTCCACGATAAATCTTCTTTACACCATGCTAAACAACGAGTACCATTTCGAGTGGAGATGAAAGGCTTATGAGCAGCCGCACGACCACGGTAACCCATGGAATGAAGTTCTCTGCAAATGTTACGTGCACATACCGAGGTTCCAGCATTTTTACTCACCTGTACACTGAGGTCTTGTGCAGTACTCCGTCGATTAGCTGTAACCACTCTCCTGAGGCTTCGACGTCCTCCATCACTGATTTTCTTTGGTCTGCGGGTACGTTTTGCTGCTTTAGGTACGCCATGTGTCTTACACTTATTCAGTACATCCAAAACAATTGACTTGGGTATGTTTAAACGCCTCTCGGTTTGTCTGATGGACAACCAACTAATATAACACCCAACAATCTTTCCTTTCTCAAAGTCAGTTCTCTCCCGCCTCCCGCCGCTACATATTCACTCAACTTTTCAGTGCGATATGATCGCGGTCAGCTGCAGGTCTGTTTTTAAATCTTTTGCATCCGTACCACGCATCTTAACAACGCAGCAGATCCGTTCATTTGCTTTTGAAAGGGTGTCCGGTGACTTTTTTCAATATAGTGTATGCTTGGTTAATTCGCGAAAGAAATGACGGAAAGTGGCTCGCGAATTTCAGAAAATGTTTTGCACACTATCTCGTCCGTCCACGACTGGTTGAGTCCCGTAAAGACGATTATGCGCCTTTGAGGTTTAATGGCAAGTTAATGCATCCGGCTTGCCAGTCCTCTGCTGCATATGGGGAAAGGACGAAGTTCGTCCGCGGCTGACGCTTCAGAGAGAACCATCTACACATTCGCCTTCCCGAGCCAAGGAGTCAGCGGGAAACCCTGGAAAAACCGCTGACTAGATGGCCGGCTGGACCGGGATTCAAACACCGGTCAGAAACGTCAGCGGGAAACCCTGGGAAAACCGCTGACTTGATCGCCGGCTGGACCGGGATTCAAACACCGGTCAGAAACGTCCGCCACCCACAGTGCACAGAGCGCGTTAACCAACTGCGCCATGACTGTGGTATGAAACGATTATATCGATAAAATCCTAATTAATACAGTATAAACCTTGAATTTCATACCAATATTATACGGATTTTAGACACAAAATGTTTTACTCATTATAAATGATGCTAAACTGTACTGATTTGTACACCTCCATATTAATATGAATTATGCAAAAACCACAGCCCTTACACATTTTGAATATGAGAATCCATTTTTTGGTGTAAATATGCCAAGGATGGTAAGTCAGATAATATCCGAAAACTTGAAACTTTCTTCGACCTGCAGCGGAAGTCGAATCAACGTCTCCCGGACAGCGCTCGAGCATGCTAACAACTACACCACTCAGAACGACAAAGTCTCAAGTTTCCGATAAATGTGAATATAACCATCCCAGGATTCGCAACTTGAAGCAACTGGCATTCATGTTTAGCGAATCTGGAGGTTAAGAATTCTATCCCGTTATTGCCCGGAGGTGCAGATGAACCATGAATGGAATCAATCTCTAGATTCGCAAAACACGAATGCCAAACAGAAGTCATCGTCCTTTCCACGTTTATACACTGCTGGCCCCCAAAATGCAACACCAAGAAGGAAGCATCCGATTGGCCTGAAATTCGCAGCATGCGTCGCACGCAAGAGGACATGCAAACGATTAACATTGCAGGGCATATGCGAATAATGTGCGCCCGGCACGCAACCGAGAAGCACTTAAAGAAGGGTTCGCAGAAGGTAGGGTGTAAGTAGTGGAAGTGTGTTGTGCTGCCGGAGCAGTGCGTGGGAAGCTTCCTGATGCCTCGTCGCAGAATACGGCAGTCATTCCAGCACGTTTCGGAGTTCGACACAGGACGAATAGTGGCTTATCGCGACAGCGGTTTATCATACCGAGACATAGGCGCCCGTGTGCGGGCGACATCCAGCCACAGTGAGGCGAGTATGGATTCAGTGGGTGTAGGAGGGACGGACGGAACGACGTGAGCGATTGCCACAGCCACGGCATACCACCGAACTAGAAGACCGGCATGTTGTGTGGCGGGCATGGACGGCTCGCACCGCCACATCACGAATGTTAGCGCCGGAATTAGGGTGTGTTGCGCAACAACCTGTGTCAGCACGGTCCGTTCGACGTCGTCATCAAGAGCGGAGACTTGTCGCACGGCGCCCATTGCTCCAATTAACATTGACGTTATACCACCGGCGAGTGCGGCGGCAAAGGGCTGTTGAACGCCGCACCTGGAGTACTGAATGGCACGACATTGTCTTCTCCGACGAATCCCGCTTCTGCCTACAACACCACGATGGTCGGATCCGCGTGTGGCGGCACCGCGGCGAGAGACTGTATGACGCCTGCATTCTGCATCGCTATACCGGTCCGTCGCCTGGCGCTGTGGTTTGGGGAGGAATTGGAGAAGACACCCGCACCCCACTGGTACACATCGCTGGTACACTCAAGAGCCACCGCACCATATCTGACGTTTTGGAGCCTGTAGTCCTCCTTTACCTGCAGGACCTGCCAGCGGCCAGGTTTTAACAGGACAATGCGCGCCCGCACGTGGCACGCATCGTGCAACAATTTTTCACAGCCCACTAGGTGTCACTGCTGCCGTGGCCAGCCTGTTCTCCCGATATGTCGCCCATCATCGAACACGCCTGATCGCTGATCGACAACCGAGTGGCCCGGCAAGCACCACCTGTGGCTACGCCTGATGAACTGTGGAAACGTGTGGAAGTAAGCTGGACTGACATACCCCAAGCCCACATCCAAAGCCTCTTTCGTTTGATGCCGCGGGGTGTAGCGGCCGTTATTGCCAGCCATGGGGGCCACACGAACTATTATGTCTGCGTGTTTCGCAAGTCACACGGGCCTGTAAGGTCAATCGTTTCATCTTTGTATCTGTTGTTATGTGTCCAGTATATCTGGCTTTGCTATCTTTAGTCCTTCTTGGTGTTGCATTTTGGGTGGCCAGCAGTGTAAATGAGTCACGGAAAAATTCACATTGGCCGCCACCGGGAACACCGCTGTTGTGCATTGAAAGCATTGGCCACGACCGGGCCACCGCTGTGGTGCAGTGGAAGCATATCCGGCGCGTAACTGGAAAACACTCTTTTCGTTTCCCTGTGGCGGCCAATGAGAATTTTTCCGTGACTCACTTATAAACGTAAAAAGAGTGATGACTTCTGTTTGATGTTCCTAGTCCACGTTAAATGTCTGTATTAAACATGAATGCTGTTTGCTTCGATTAGCGAATCCTGTGATATTTTTATCGACTAGAGAATCCTGTGATGATTATATCGACTAGCGAATCCTGTGATGATTATATCGACTAGCGAATCCTGTGATGGTTATGTCGACTATCGAATCCTGTAATGATTATATCGACAAGGGAATTCTGTGATGGTTATCAAAGATTCGACTAGCGAATCCTGTAATGGTTATATCGCTTAGCGAATCCTGTATTAGTTATATCGATTAGCGAATCCTATAATGGTTATCCCAGGATTCGACTGGCGCCCGAGTATGCTAACACTACAGCACTCATAACGACAAATTCTCAAGTTTTCAATAAATTTGAATATAACCATCACAGGATTTGCTAGTCGAAGCAACCGGCATTCACGTTTAGCGAATCTGGAAGTTAAGAATTCTATCCCGTGATTGCCCAGAGGAGCAGATAAATCATGAATAGAATCAATCTCCAGATTCGCAAAACATGTACGCCGTTTGCTTCGACTAGCGAATCCTGCGATGGTTATATTCAAATTTATCGGAAAACATGGTCGTTTTGGGTGGTGTAGTGGTTGACATACTCGGGCGCTATTCTGAAGACGCTGGTTCTATTCTATAACGACGAGATTTTTATGTATTCCGTTATTATTTGTCTTACCATGCTTGTCGTATTTACACCAAAAAACGGATTCACATTTTTTAAATTTGTATGGTGTAATCCCGTATTCCATTCATGCCCTTACATTTACATCAAACACTATAAAAATAAAAATGTACCTCGTTCCTTTTCCATTTTCTTTCTTCAATAAAGGTTGATTTTATTTTACTTAAATGAAATAGAAAACGCTCCGGCTCATTTTGTAAAAACACAATAATTTTTAAGAATTTCAGAACTGTTTTTTTAATAAGGATGGTACTTCCCAAAATTGTTTTGTTCGCAGGCTGGACAAACGAGAATAGTTTCAACCTACGTCTTAGGAATCATACTAACAAGCTAAGAAAAGTTAACCAACGTCCGGTAAGGTATACGCAGTCGAGTCACATTATTGTGACCACCTCCTACTTTTGACGTCAAAAGCGCGTAGCCAATGAAAGAAGGCACTTGTCGTGAGCTGGCTTGGAGGGTATACACTGATTGGCTACTTTATTATGACAACCCCCTCAATACTTCGTTGGGCCACCTTTTGCCTTTAATACTGCGTCGATTCTTCATGGCATGGACTCAACGAGATATTGACAGGTGGTTTGTGGAATTAGAGACCATGCTTGATGAATAGCACTTTCCAGGAGTGTGAGATTGCAGGGTTGTGGATCCAGCTGTCTGATGGCTCGTCCAACTTCATCCCACAAATTCTCAATAGGGTTGAGATCTGGATATTGTGAGGGCCACCTAAGCAAAATAAACTCACCGGCATGTTCCTGAAACCAATCCTGTACAATACGAGCATTATGGCAGGAGGCATTATCTTGTTGAAAGTAGCCATCGCCATTGGGATAAACCATCCACGTGACAGGATGCACTTGGTCCGCAACGATGTTTAGATATGATGTGCCGGTAAGACGTTGATCAACACGAATTAAAGGGTCCAAAGCATGGCAGGAAAACATTCCCCAAAACATAACGTTGCCTCCACCAGCTTGAAGGGTTGTAGCAATGCATTTGGGGTCCATGCTTTCGTGCTGTTTCCGCCAAATTTTCACTCGTCCATCGGCATGGTGCAACTGAAAACGTGATTCATCGGACCACATAATTTTTTTCCAATTATCGACTGTCCAATCCTTGTGCTCCTGTGTGAACTGGAGATGTTTTCTCTTGTTAACTGCAGACAGCAAAGGTGTTCGAACAATCCTTCGGCTGCCATATCCCATCCGATGCAGTGTGCGGCGAACAATGCGTGCAGTGATCATTTGAGGGGATCCTTGATTAAGATGGTCTGTAATTTGCTGCACTGTTGCCCTTCTGTTGTCGGTTACCAGTCTGGACACTCTTCATTCCGCCCGAGCAGTCACTAATCGATGACGACCACACGTTGCACGTAGAGACCAAGTTTTTTGGCTGACAGTCCAGTCTTTAAACACTTTAACAACAGCTGCTCTGGAACATTTCACGAATGCGGCTGTTTCGGTGATACTCGCTCCATGGCTCCGAGCTCCTACAATCATCCCACGGTGAAAATCCGTCAAATCACATTTTTTACCCATCTCGTCACCCAAAAGTCACTTCTACTATCGCAAGCACTAAGCTTTCCCTTTTTATACTTGTCTCGCCCTCTGGCGGCAACAGCAATCAGCCATAGCTCATTTGCTTAAAACCGTCAGGTGGTCATAATAAAGTGGCCACTTAGTGTATAAGGTGTACTGTAAGCATTTTGAAATCATATCACTCGTTGCTCTCACGGATAACATGAGCGATTTATGAGATTTGCAAAAAGAGATGATTATCGGCGTTCGCGTCAGGAGTGGCAGTATTTCTGATACAGCGCAGTTTGTGAACTGTTGGCGTGCTGTTGTGGTTAAAGTGTATCGCGATTGGTGAAATGGCAGCATGTCAAAATAAGCGATGTGGAAATTGCGGAAGATCACGTTCCAAAGAAGTGAGAAATGAACGTCGGCTGCGAAGGTGCGTGCGGGTAGGATCGACACGCTACAGTGGAGCAACTCACTGGCCGAATGAACCAGGGGGAAACCAGAAGTGTGTCTAAAACGACAGTTCAGCTAACCCTGCTGCGTATGGTGCTCCGATGCAGACGGACTGTCACTGCACCTATGCTAACGAAGATGTATCGGAATTGGACCTCCGCTGATAGGCAAAGGATTGCCTTTCCCGATAAGTCACGTTTTCTGCTTCATCGAACGGATTGACGTTGGCGTATAACGTGAGAAACATCACTGTTACATGCTAAAAGAACACAAGCTGGTATATATGTTTTTTTCTCAAAAACATACCTGTGAACACCTTCCAGCACCTTGTTGAGTCACTCCCAGCCCATCTAGCTGCTGGCTGCGCCACACGGCGGTTATTCTGGATATTAGCTGGTGGTCACAATAATGTGACTCGACCGTGTAGATGGTTAATAATTATATTAGGAGACAGTATTTTGTTTTATTAAAAAGCCTTTTAAATGGTAGGAAATGAACAAAAATTATTAATCCTCATTCTTTTTAAAAATATATGTTTTTTTCTCAAAAAATCTTCACTCCGATGATATGCAACGGTCCCATCTTTCAGTCCATTTTTCAAAGCATGTGGTATGTTTTCGAGGCATTCCCGAGGTTCACTCATACCTGTGGAAGGCACTATGGATCGAATTCCTTACGAATCCATCCTTGCAGACCACGTACACCCATACCTGTTGATTGTCTTCACTGGGGCGGATGGGATCTTCCAGCACAACAATGCAAAGTGTCACACAGCTGGAAATGTCTTGAAGAGCACGATGTAAACTTCAAAGCACTTCCCTGGCCCCCTAATTCCCCAGAATTAAACCCAATTGAGCATCTGTGGGACCACCTGGATCGTGTTGTTAGCTGTATGGAGTCTCCACCACGCAATCTCTAACAGCTGTTGGATGCACTTTAGTCAACATGGCTCTACATACCTGTGAACACCTTCCAGCACCTTGTTGAGTCACTCCCAGCCCATCTAGCTGCTGTCTGCGCCGCACACGGCGGTTATTCTGGATATTAGCTGGTGGTCACAATAATGTGACTCGACCGTGTAGATGGTTAATAATTATATTAGGAGACAGCATTTTGTTTTATTAAAAAGCCTTTTAAATGGTAGGAAATGAACAAAAATTATTAATCCTCATTCTTTTTATGGAAATAATTAAATAGTAAGAAAAGTGAGGGGGCAGCTGCCCCCTCTGCCACCGCGGTTACGATGCCGCTGACTACATCAAGAATTTCTTCAATCACACCAGGTCGAAAAGTTCTTTTCGGGCATCAACACTTCCTGTTTCCTTTAACTTTGCGTACAAAGCTGTTAAGATTTTAGGATCAGGTGGTGGACGTCCGTACTCTCTTCTGAAATTACGCTAAACAATTATCGGTGATTTGTTCTCGTGATAGCACAAAACACATTGCGCCTTTTCCTGCACAGATGCCATTTTGAATTCGTGCGCTGACAGCGCCATCTATTTACAACGGCCCTTCCATAAAAACTGTGATTAAAATCACACAAAATGAAGAAATATAGGTACAGAAAAATATATGTTATTCTTTCTCAAAAAATCTTCACTCGGATGATATGCAACGGTCCCATCTTTCAGTCCATTTTTCAAAGCATGTGGCGAAGGCATTTTGTGGAAGTGTCTTTATCGACCCCTTCTTCAGCTTGATAACGTCAGTATCTGTGTTGAATGTTGCGCCATGGAACTTCTTATTCATTGTTGGAAACAACCGGAAATCTCGCGGGGCGAGGTCAGGATTGTAGGCAGGCGGTGGCATGACTTCAATACTGAATTTCGTATGAAACTGTTGAACACAAGCAGCCACATGTGGGCGGGCGTTATCATGGTGTAGGGTCCATTTGCCCCCCACCCAGTTCCGGTCGCTTAACCAATATGTGTCGTCGCAGATACTTAAAGACTGAAATCTAATACTTAGCATTGACAGTAATTTGTGGAGGAACGGCATGCTGGTAGACTACACCTTAATTACACTGGTCGGCAAAAAAAAAATTTTTTTCGAGCCCTGTCACCATTCCTGCTGATTCTTATGTAAAACGACCTCCTGAAGCCGAATATGACCCCCGTTTTCCCCCATCATCCGCCGTTTTCGGGGAGGCCCCCACCTAATTTTATCATTTTCCGATAATTTGGAGGGATGAAAATGATTATTTCAGACTTTACATTTCTTCTGAGGGGCTAATAGAGGTGAAAAGTTATAAAACATGAGAAACATCTGTAGTAAGGATGTAGATTTGGGGGTATTCCCCCCCAACTGTAAAGAAATCGTTAAAAATAATCGTTTTTTTATGATTTTTTATCCCTTTTCGGTAATATGTTATGGACATGAATTTTATTTGGAGGGGTGAAAAGGATTATTTATTTTAGCTGTAAAGAATAATATATAAAAAGTAAAATACAAATGTAAAGTATAATAAATAAATAAGATAAGTACCTTCATTTGGTGCTTGCTTTCCTTTTGTACCCTGAGGTAGAAGTTTCTCGTACCAAACATAAGCAGTACTCTGCTAACATGCTCGTATTTCACTTCCCTGAAAATCTCCTCTCGATCTTTTTGATGTCTTGATGGAATCGTTCCCCGTGTTCATCGGAAACTGCTCCTAAATGTTCAGGGAAGAAGTCCAGGTGTGAGTATAGGAAATGCACTTTAAGAGACATGTTACACCCCATGGCCTTGTACGCTGACAGCAATTCTTCGACATGAGCAGCATAATTATCACTTTTGTTGTTACCCAAAAAGTTCTTACACACGTTTTGGAATGCAAGCCAAGCTCTTTTTTCTTTACGATTCAGGTGTTCAATAAACGTCGAATCTTTGAAAAGTTGTCTAATCTGGGGGCCCACGAAAACTCCTTCCTTGATTTTAGTCTCACTAAGACGAGGGAATTTATTTTTCAAAAATTGAAATGTATCACCTGTCTTGTCCATTCCTTTCACAAACTGTTTGATCAATCCCAGTTTGATGTGCAAAGGCGGCAAGTAAATATTTTCCTTCGGGACCAGAGGATCATGAACGACATTTTTCTGACCGGCAGTAAAACTTTCTCGCAGAGGCCCGTACGATGTAATGTTTGTTTCGTGCTCGGCTATCCCATTCGCATAGGAAGCAGCAGTATTTTGTGAAGCCTGATTGCAGGCCCGCGAGTACAGCTACAACTTTTAAGTCAGCGCAAAGTTTCCAATTATAATCATGATAACAGATTTTATCAAGAATTCGGCTGATGTTTTCGTACGTCTCCTTTATATCCACAGAGTATGCAACCGGGACTGATGGCAACTCATTCCCATTGGCCAACAGGACAACTTTCAAGTCTGTCTTTGATAAGTCTATAAACAGTCGTCATTTGTCTGGGTCATATGTCATCTTCAGTTCTGTCAGCAATGCATTTGAATTAAGGCAGAACACTAAGCTTTCATCTTCCGAAAAAAGCAATTGCATGGTTGACTGTCTGGTCCTGTAAGAAGATATTTTTACGCCCTTTTCTAAGAGATTCCACTGCTGAAGTCGAGATCCAAGAAGTTGAGATTTAGTCTTAGGTAACTCCAAATCCCTGACGAGATCATTCAATTCCGACTGAGTAACGAGGTGAGGTTTTCGATGAGATGAATCAGCAGAACACTCTTCATCATCGGTGGACGTATCATGTGACGGTCCAAGCTGTGGCTCAAAGTATGTCACATCCGTTTCTGGCTCTAGAGTATAGGTTTTTGGAGGCACTGGGTTTGGCAATGATTCGTTGTGAGGAACTGGTCTTAGAGCTGAAGGGATATAAGGATTCTGAATTGTATGCTTACTTTTGTTGCTAGATAACCCGACGGTGGAAGTCATACAAAAGTAACAATATGTGAGATGACAGTGAGGTTCGCGCCAAACCATGGGCACAGCAAATGGCATTAATTTACGGGTACCTTTGAGCCATTTGGTCAAGCTACTGTAACAAGTAGTGCAGCAAACTGTGGTAGCCCAATTCTTGTCCTGATCGCCAACTTTGCAATCAAAGTAAAATTTATAAGCAGTTTTAAGAAGCGGAGAAAGGGGTTTTCGTTGCACTTTAAAAGTCAATTAACCGCAAACATAGCAGAATCTATCGGGATGATTTATGCACTCGCGTGGCATAATTGAACAGTAAATAAATGCTCTATATTAATCACAAATTACACTCCCGTACTGTAATTCACTTGGAAAAGGCCGGTGTAAACAAATTTCTACAGTTTGTCACAATTTAAACAACTTGGAAACACAGAATCCTCGCCTAGAACATCGACAAGTAGACTCAACGATCGCTGCAGATCAACTGAGGGAAGATAACGCTTACAGTGCAGGATTATCGTGATAAGAGAAATGCAAGTTTGACCTTGACAAAGCCCGTGCAAACCTGTGCGCAATTCCCGTGGGAACCTGTTTGCTCGAGGTATTGAGAGTGCCAGCGTGGTAGAGTGAATGTTCCGAACTGTTGTATATATTTTTATTACTGTTGCTATATATTTTTATTATTTGCGGGTTTTTTGGGGGAGGATGAGAGGGGCTGGAAGCTGGAATGTGTAGCAAATAAGTGAAAAAATTGCCAAAAAAAATGGAAAAATCAATCATTTGTAATGATTTCTTTACAATTGGGGGGGGGAGCAAATCCCCCCAAATCTACCTCCTTGATACAGATGTTCGTATTTTATAACTTTTCAACTCTGTAGCCCCTCAGAAGAAATGTAAAGGCTGAAATAAACCTTTTCATTCCTCCAAATTATCGGAAAGTGATAAAATTAGGTGGGGGCCTCCTCCATAAACGGTGGGTGATGGGGGGAAACGGGGGTCATATTCGGATTCAGGAGGTCGTTTTACATAAGAATCAGCAGGAATGGTGTCAGGGCCGATTTTCATGCTGACCAGTGTTATCAAAGAAAATTATCATCATCACCTTCCCAGCTGATTTGGTTCGGCGGACTTTTTTCGGAGGAGGCGAGCCTGCGTGTTTCCAGACTTTCGTTGCGACTTTCGTGAGGGGGTTGAATAGTGGACCCATGTTTCATCGGCAGTTATTACTGTGTTTAAAAAGTTTGGATCCTTTGCAATAATTTGTTTCCACTGATGACACACCTGAACTCTAGAAAATAATTGTTCTCTCGTCAGGTGATGAGGTACCCATCAGGAACACCCACAATACAGCAGCAGTTTGTCGCGTAGAATGCGGAATGCCAACATTTTTGAAATATTAGTTGAAGCTGCTATATCTTCACACGTCATTCGCCGATCTTCTTGCAGGATTGCCTAAACAGTGTTGCCATACGCTCCGTAGCAAAACGTTCAGGTCGACTAGGCCTAAGAGCGAGTTTTGCCGACAAATGCCCCCTTTTTTTTTGAAATCATGACGCCATCTAAAATCGTTGACTCACCCAAACATTTATCTTTGTAAGCTTTTTCATTAAATCGACTGTTTCTGAAGCCGTTTTACTCAAATGATACCAACATTTTATCGCACAACGCATTTCACTTCTTGATTCTGGATCACTCACCTCCTTAGCTGTATGGCAAATGCAGACGTACCTTAAACAACTGCGTAATAACAAAACCAGAATCATCTGCCACGGCTAATAACTGCTGCCATAGATAATTCGTTAAATGGGTTAGTCGTCTGCGTTATTTTTCCCCAGCTCACTGTTGCGAACTCAAAAAAAAAATTACTCTCAGTTTTTATGAACGGCATTTGTATCACTCAAGATGAACTGGAAATTGGTCGGAAATCATGTAACTGTTACTTTGTCACCGTTACCGAAAAATCACTGTCACAGTTAAGACCAGTGACAAAAAGTAGCAGTTCCAAAGTCACTTATGAAAATGTAACCGTTAGCCGTGTCAGAGCAATGATTGGGGTCCAAGGATACCATGTCACCATGCCATTTTTGTTGAAAAATCATAGAGGTCGCTAGTAATGCCAGCTTTTTCAGAAAAAAGCGGGTTTTCTTGCTCGTCTCTTCACGGGGAGCTTTTACGGACGGACGTGAATGATCATAAAGCGTCAATGCTGTTCAGGATTCATCATAGTAGAAAAGCGTAGGAAAATCTGTCAGGTAAGGGATTATTTCACCGCTGTTGATGGACATTTTGCTTCGTGTGATATTCCTAAGAAAAAGCTTTCTTACAAAATCCCAACTCGCCATTATTTTACTGTTCTGTTACCCCTGTCGTAAACAGTGATTTTGTCCCTGATGCTAGAAAGCCGGTGACTCGCCATCCGATTACAGCTCTGTCACTCCTGTTGTAAACAGTGATTTTTACCCTGATACTAGTAAGACCCTGACTCGCCATCCCGCTGGAGCTTTGTCATCTCTATCATAAACAGTGATTTTTTCACTAATAATGGTAAGACAGTGACTCGCCATCCCGTTACAGCTCCGTCACCCCTGTCGTATACAGTGATTTTGTCCCTGATAGTAGTAAGACCGTGACTCGCCATACCGTTTGAGCTTTGTCACCTCTGTCGTAAATAGCGATTTTTTCACTAATACTAGTAAGAAGCTGACTGGCCATCGCATTACAGTTCTGTCACCCCTGTCGTAAACAGTGATTTTGTCCCTGATAGTAGTAAGACCGTGACTCGCCATCCCGTTCGAGCTTTGTCACCTCTGTTGTAAACAGTGATTTTGTCCCGGATACTAGTAAGACGGTGACTCGCCATTGCGTTACAGTTCTGTCACCCCTGTAGTACACAGTCATTTTGTCCCTGATACTAGTAAGACCGTGACTCTCCATCCCGTTACAGCTCTGTCACCCCTGTCGTAAACAGTGATTTTGTCACTAATAGTGGTAAGACGGTGACACGCCATCTCGTTACTGCTCCGTCACCCCTGTCGTAAACAGTGATTTTGTCCCTAATACTAGTAAGCCGGTGACTCGCCATTCCGTTACAGCTCTGTCACTCGTGTTGTAAACACTGATTTTGTTCCTGATACTAGTAAGACGGTCACTCGCCAAGCTGTTACAGCTCTGTCACCCCTGTCGTAAACAGTGATTTTGTCACTGTTTAACGTCACTCTTATTTCCGTGGTATCGTCAAATTGTCACCGTTTTCACTGTGACAGAAAAATCACTGTTAATCCCACATCTAGCATGTACTCAAAGAAAACAAAAAAAAAACTACGTTAATTTACATTCATCATGCCACAAACCGCTTGTTTCTAACTACCATAGTTTTTTAAATAAATTTTTTCTCAGTGAGGAAATAATTTTTTCACCTTGCAAAAGCACATATAAAAGACATGCTAAAAATGGCAATTTTTTTTTCTTAGCCGGTGAAAGATGAATGGAGTAATTTCGTGAATCGAAAATCAGTGAAATTCAGTCTCTTTTTCCTTCATTTCACTGAAAACTTTGAATCATGAATATGCTTCATTACTTCACGAAAGCAATTCAGGGAAACGGCTCGTGAATTTCAGGAAATACTCTGCAGAGCAGGTTTATAGGGCGACTCTCAGGAATAATTCCTAGCACTGCGATCATTGGAAGTCAGTAGAATAGAAAATAAAAAAGTTTGTTTAACAGAAAGAATAAATCGCAAGTAATTCGGTGAGCATGTCCAAGACATTTCCAGAAAAAAGAATAGTGGTTTAACTACCACGTGAACAGTCGCTTTCATGGATTTACACATACAACATATATGCAGCCTTTCTTTCGGTAAATTGTAGCCGAAAGCTTTTAAATATTTATAAATAAAGAAAAAGGAGAGCGTAGTATAAATGCTACAGCCGAATAACATCAGTGTTGACATTCACGTTTGTGCATAAAATATTATTCGTAATCCATGATTTATTTAAACACGGGAAAACAGTCGGACCCTCAATGGAAGAAATCATTCTTAGGTAAACATTTTGAAACTTTCCTAATCGATCGTAAATGTCGACGAACAAATTCATTTGATAATGATATATTTTGCAATACCTCGACAGAGAAAAGGAAACAGCAGAATAAAAAAAAACATTAAATCTGGAAAGCTTCTTTTATTTGTAGCAGAGCGATAACTCTAAACAAAGCCCGCATATTTTCTTTGTATTCTGATGGTTCGAAAGAAATCTATGAACGGTGATATCGTGGCATTCTCTAAAGCCTGTGGAAATTCGGATCAAACCGTATGATTGGGAACAAAAACGAACATTCCCAAGGAAGTATCGAGCACTATCAATTTATTTTCGTAAAACGTACTTTTCTTGTACACACAGTGCTGTAAAATTTTATTTTCAATTCTCGCATTGGGTTACCTTACAAGAAAAAGGTTGCAAGAAAATGCTCCGCTTTCTTTTTGTTTAAAGCGTTTTATACTGTATTTGACACTACTGTTTGTGAAAATTACAACACAAAGATCAGATCTGATCAAACACTGCTGGCCACCTAAATGCAACACCAAGAAGGACATGAGATAGCAAAGCCAGATTTACTGGACACATGACAACATATACAAAGATAAAACGATTGAGCTTACAGGCCCGTGCGATTTGCCGAACACGCACACATCAATAGTTCGTGTGGCCCCCATGGCTGGAAATAACGGCCGCTACACGCCACGGCATCGAACGAAAGAGGCTTTGGGTGTGGGCTTGGGGTATGTCGGTCCAGGCTGCTTCCACACGTTGCCACAGTTCATCAGGCGTAGCCGCGGGTGGTTCTTGCTGGGCCACTCGGTTGCCGATCAGCGACCAGACGTGTTCGATGAGCGACATATCAGGAGAACACGCGGGCCACCGCAGCAGTGACACCTGGTGCACCGTGAAGAATTGTTGCACGATGCTTGCCACTTGCGGGCGCGCATTGTCCTGTTCAAACGTGGCCGCTTTCAGGTCCTGCAGGGAGGACTACAGGCTCCAAAACGTCGGAGATGTAGCAGTGGCTGTTGAGTGTACCGGCGATGCGTACCAGAGGGGTACGGGTGTCATATCCAATTGCGTTCCAAACCATAACGTCAGGCGACGGGCCGGTATGGCGATGCATAATTCAGGCGTCATACAGTCTCTCGCCGCGGTGCCACCACATGCGGATCCGATCACCGTGGTGTTGCAGGCAAAAGCGGGAATCGTCGGAGAAGACAATGTCGTGCCATTCAGGACTCCAGGTGCGGCGTTTAACGACCCACTGCCGCCGCACTCGCCGGTGGTGTAACGTCATTGGTAATCGGAGCAATAGGCGCCGTACGACAAGTCCCTGCTCCTGCAGACGACGTCGAATGGTACGTGCTGCCACAGGTTGTTGCGCAACACACCCTAATTCCTGCGCTAACGTTCTTGATGTGGCGGTGCGAGCCATCAGTGCTCGGTGCACAACATGCCGGTCCTCTCGTTCGGAGGTGTCTTGCGGCTGCGGCAATCGCTCACGTCGGTCCGTCCCTCCCTTTCCTTCCCTCTCCGAATCCATACTCGCCTCACTGTTGCTGGATGTCGCACCATACGGGCGCCGATGTCTCGGTACGATAAACCGCTGTCGCGATAAGCCACTATTCGTCCTGTGTCGAACTCCGAAACGTGCTGTAATGACTGCCGTATTCTGCGACGAGGCATCAGGAAGCTTCCCACGTACAGGTCTAGCAGCACAGCACACTTCCACTACTTACACCCCGCCTTCTGTGCACCCTTCTTACAGTACTTCTCGGTGTCGTGCTGGGCGCACATGATTTGCATATGCCCTGCAATGCTAATCGTTTGCATGCCTACTCGCAGGCGACGCATGCTGCGAATTTCAGGCCAATCGCATGCTTCCTTTTTGGTGTTGCATTTTGGGTGGCCAACATTGTATGTAGAGGATTTTAGGAAGAGAGTGTCTGATCCCAGGTCTTAAACAACCCTTAGAAATAGGAAGATAGGAGATTTGGGCTAGAGTGCCTGATAGGAAAGTGACACGGAAGCAAGGTAGAAAGGGGGAAGATGACGCCCTTATTTATTGCGGGGGGCCAGTGCACTGGGCCCGACGGCTTAACGTGCCCATCCAACACACGGCGGATATTTAGTGGTTCGAGCGTTCGTACCTGCCTGGGATCGAAAGTCAGGTCTTCTCCGTGGCAGTCACGAACGGTGAACACTAAGGACACCAGCGGCCCTACAACACCGATAAATAGAATCGCTCTGTTCAAATGAAATTTATATCACAGATTCCTTATGTTACAGGAGATAACTGATTACATTTGTAGAGCTATACAAGATTTTTTCACTTCAAAATTCAGTGTCGTGCAAAACTACCCCGAGAAATAATAGCAGCCTTTACACGGTGACGTGGCCTTGAATGGAAGAGGATTTTGATATCGTTCTAGGGAATAGCCAGACAGGCTGTTTCTATGCGAGACCAGAGTGCATATATGGTGACAGACGCTTGACGCCCCAGTGGCGTAGCTACAATGTCCCAGACATGTCCGATCGGGGACATCATCGGCAAACGGCCAGGCCAGTGAAGAAGTGGGTAATGCCGTGCATGGCAGTGGTCTTGGACATTCCGTGCCACATGTGGCCGAGTATTGTCTTGCTGGAATTTAGCGCCAGGACAACTCTGAAGGAAGGGTGTCCTCTCTGCTTCTATGACATTCCCCACACAGCACAGAATAATTCGTATACGTATTTAGCACTGATACATTGACACTTTTCAGATACGTTGCGCAATGTAACAGTACTGTTTCAGAAACCTTACGGTTACGTCAAAATGTCCTCAAACGTTACATAACTTTGAAACATAACCGATACGTTACAGTGAAAGGTCTTTGTAACCTCGACATACCAACTTCATGTTACTGTTACGTATTTGAAAGATATTTGTAACTTCGTTACATTACTGTTACGTATCTGAAAGATATTTCTGATATCATCATATTACTGTTACGTATTTACTTCGTTGAACAGTATAGTTTTAATAAACTTTGTAAAATCACAAAAATATTACTCTCGACGGCTGTTTCAGCAAAAGCAACAACAGTCATATTACGAGTTGTTTAGGTTTTTACCGGTTCAACGCAGTGCGCTGTTCATTGGAAACAGTGGCGGCGTTTATTTGTTGATAACAAAAGAAATAAAAATCGGTCCCAAGTGAGGGTGTCGAATTTCTATTATACATGTGAAATAGACTATATTTCAGCGAAAAAAAGAAAGAAAATCAAATTCGTCATTTCTCTAAATTTCTACCAATATGAAATTTTTCAGCTTCAAGTAAAAAAAAACATGCTGGTATAGTGTATTAATACAACAACACAGCCATCTACTTAGATTTTAAAAAATGCTTTTTAGAATTTAAAAATTATTATAAAACAATTACTTACTTTCAGATGATTTTGTATCACAAGAAAAAACAAGAAAGATGACACCGAATTTTCGGATGTAATGAGCACGTCTTTTGAATCTGTTCTGGTGCGAATTAAATTTATCAAATCTATTCAAAGTCAATGGAACTTGGAAAACAATCAACTGATTCCAACAATCGATAAAACATCTATTTAGTTCCACCAGCGGCTAAAAGTATATTACGAAAATTAACAAATGGCGAACAAAAAATTTCGCATACTACAAGGAAGCTACCAGAGACAGAGATTTTCAAATCTAACAGTTAAAAGGAGAAATATAGATGGAAACATAATCTAAGTCTACGTCTGCTAGCGAAATTTTTTTTGCAATACGGAAATGTTGAAAATAGGCAAAAAATATTCGTCCTGGAAAAACCTATGCTAAGGGAAAAGAACTTTTCAAATACGTCCCCTGGGAGCAGATATTGAAAAAAAAAAAAAAAGGTCTCGACCTTTACGCAGCTATCGGGAAATCTTTACGTTATTTAAAGAGGATAATGCTCTGTTGTAGCAAATGGCATACAGTAAAGAAGAAATTTCTCGATAGCGTTTTTAGAAGCGGCGATACAGCTGCAAACTGCCGAAACACCACCTATCAACAGAACTGTGAACTACAAAATTCCTTATGTACTAGCCTAAAGTGTTCTACAAGGGAAATGGCATCCGGTGTTGAAATAATTTTTTAAATCGTGCGTGTGAAAGCAGTAATATTGAGAAAAACAGAATAAGCATTTGCGCTCCTAGAAGCGAAAGGGTGCACTATTTTCGAAAGAAAGTAAACACACAGAGTTTGTATAGTTAGTGGTATCTTACCGAAGAAAGATGTTTTTGAGAAATATTTTGCATCGGAAACGCTATCTAACAAAGTAGAAAATTTTCAAATCCGGCTTTTAGAAGCAGAGATATTGACAGAAATAAGATATACGTCTACTACCCCCGGCGGAGGAACCATGCATTATGTTAAGAAGAAAATATTATGAAATATTTATCGACATGAGCGATATCGGCTCACGAAGGAATTTTTTCAATCGGGCATTTAGAAGCTGCAAATACCTATGAAACCAAATTTAAAGCTTAAGCCCCCTGGTGGCCAAACTGTATTTTACAAAATTTTTTAAATTACAATCAAAGCATTTCCCACCAGGAGCTGTATCCGGTGCAGGAAGAATTTTTCACTTCGGAGCTTTAGAAGCAGAGACACGTGGGAAAGCGCAATTTACCTGTACTCCCCTAGCGGAAAGTCAATGAATTACTTGAAAATTTCGAAATAATATGAAAAAACATGTCGCACTGGAAGCTCTATGCAAAAAAGAAGAAAAAAGTAGCGATATTGAAAAAAATAAGATATACATCTACGCCCTCTGGCGGAAAAACTGTGCATTATTGTAAGAAGAAAATATTCCGAAAATGTTTGTCGACATGAGTAGTGTTGGTTCACGGAAGAATTTTTTCAATCGACATTTTAGAAACTCAGATTTTGCTTCAAATACATCAGAAACAGAAATCACAACTTACGCCCTCTGCTGGCCAAACCGTTTTATAGCAAAAATTCGAATTTATATGGAAAGTATGTCCCATCAGGAGTTGCATCCGCTGAAGAAACTGGTTTTCAAATCGGAGCTTTAGAAGCAGAGATATCAGGGAAACGCAATTTACTTTTACGCCCTCTAGCGGAGAATCTATGCGTAACTTGAAAAAGTGACTATATCTAAAATAGTCTTCGACATGAATGGAATCTAAAGGTACAAGAATTTTTTGAATTCGATGTTTAGAAGCAAATATGTGAAATAAAACGTATTTTTGAATTCAACATCATCTGCAGTTACGCCCTCTATCGGCGAAATTGTGCGTCGTCAAAAAAGCAAATAGAGGATCATCATTAGCACATTTCAAGCTTCCTAAGGCAAAAATAATTTTTCAAATCGGACTATTAGTTGCAGAGATATCGTGTCTACAGACGGACGGACCAACCGATAACGTAAGCACGATCTCTTTTTTGCAAAAGACGTGCTAAAAAAGGATGGAATATTAAATCAACTAACTAGCTAACGACAGTATCACCAAAGAATATCCCAGTAGCACGTGGAAATACGACTACGAGAGTGCTTCGGTGAAATGGCATAAATGCGCATGAGCATCCACGCCGTTGACAAACCAAAAATCTTAAATATTGCCGGAATGTAACATTAAGGTAGCAATTATGCACAATGGAAACTATAAAACAGTTGTATCGGTGAATGCTATTTTTAACGTAACCGTAATGTACAAAGAGTTATGTTCCAAAATAGATGTTGCTGAAACGTAATTGTTAGATATCTCTGAAAGTGTTGCGAAAATGAGAGATTGTAACATTATTGATACATATCTGAAACATTTTGTGCTGTATGGGCCCTGATGTATAGCTGGCATTTGAGCGTTCCGTCTTTTCGTGTCACGTGAGATCACGAATTGAACCCAATATAGCACCCCAAACCATGACGCTTGGCCAGTATGACGCGGCGATGTACCATGCAACACGATATCTTCGAACAGGTATGCGACTATCATGGTGCATCAAACTGAATCGCGATTCGCCAGAAAACACGGCCTGTTGCCATTGGGCGCGCTGATATCTGCGTTCAAGACCCCATTGTAGCCTGAGGCGTCTGTGGTTAAGGGTCAAAGGAATGCTGAGTAATTGGCTGCTAGCGACCATTTCTCTGTTAAGCAGACGACGTCGAACTCTGCTGGATGACAAACTTAACCAGTGACAGTGCTCCACTGCTGGGCTAACATCGTGGCAGTGACCGATCGCTGTGCGATCGGTCATTGCCATGAGGTAGGTGTCTGTCATCCCATCCTGTGAAGTCGTGCGATTTTGCCGCCCACTGCCCCGGATTTCTGTTTGTCTGAGCCTCATCTGTCCACTGACGCTACGTTAGCATCACTGTGCGGGCATTTTGTCTCGCACGATTGGCGATTTCGCGGTAGGAAATTCCAGCTTCTCTCATCTCAACAATCCTTCCTCGTTCAAATCCCGTCAGCTGTTCATAATGTGATCTTCTTCGGCGACGGGGCATAATGAGACACAAGAAACACCCTTTCCACTCAATGTAGATTTTTCACTAACTGCAACATCTGGTTTGAGCAACATCTCTTTATACACAAGTGGCATAAGCAGTGCTACCAAACTCGTGGGAGTTTCCCACCACGTAGGGAAGGCTTAATATTGACTATTTGGGAAAAAGGGAAATTTGTAAAAATATCCTGAAACGTAGGGAAATTTTTACCCCATCCCAGAAAGTAAAATAATGAAGGGACGTTGCGAATGAATGAATAAATGCACTTCAACTGTAACCTTAAGCTCATAGTTTTACAGTCCCTTACTTTAGTTAAAACTTAAAGCCTATTTTATGGTGGTAAGAATTTACGAAGGTGCCTTGTGGCAGATTTCTCAAGTCGATGTAATGCGATATCGTTCCGTGCTTTTGACGAAACTCATAGCATTGACTATTCACTAGGTCGTGTCTTTCATTAAAAAAAATTAGAAAATATTTGGTATTTAAAAATTCATATTTCTTCTTTCACTAGATTTCCACGTGTGTTTGAGAACGTATATCAAAGCATTCATATTTGGCTTACATGGGCTCTCACAGGGTGTACAAATAATAAGGAAGTAGTCGATGTAAAGTTTATTCCATACCTGTCAGGTTAAAACTCATAAATCGTTTCGATTTAAACTTCATAAATACTGCATCAAGTACAGATGTTTTGCAGCATTTAATCTTATTACGGAGTGTTTTGGATTTGCAGCAAAGTTATTTATGAAACTCTAGCAGCTGCTTACGCAGTTTGTAGCGAAAAACTGAAATATTTTAAAGAAATGCTGAAGTTGCCGGATTTCAAATCTTCATGATTTGCATTCAAAGCTCTCAGGCACGATTTCTATCGCCGAAGCGTACAATACCGGCTTAATGTTGGTAACATTGAAGGAATAGGAAGACAGTGATTCCTCTATAAAGTTCCTCTAAATGTAGTACTTAACTGCCCATTCAGATTTTCGTGGGAAAACTGTGTGGTAAAAAAGGGAAGTTTGTGGGAATTTTCACTTTGAATAATTGGCATCACTGAACTGGGAAGAGACACTCGTAGTTTTTGTGACTCGTGTCGTCCTGAGCGGGTTTGGAAGAAATGCCTCTGCGTGTTGAAATTCAGATACGTAAACGGATTACACTTACCCCATATAAAAAGGTAAGTAGATCGTTTCTGTCGGAAACGACGCAGATATTTACGTTTTTGAAAGGAAGAACTGCGAAGTCCAATTATTACCTGCACAACAAAAGAATTATTTTGTGTCCGATTTCAGTAGCTAGGGCAGATATTCTGATTTACATAAGCGTTGTTTCACTCCCATTTTTTAACATGGTTGTGCCGTATCTTCTGATATCAAACTTGTATTATTAGTAAGAAAGTGTGGTTGTCATGTTTTTGGTTTAATGCTCTCTAGAGGAAATTTTTACGTTCGCACTGTCTTCTTTACTGCTCTCTGATGCATAAGTCGAATCCAACCGTTCCGGTTTAAAATACCAATATTTTGGTTGACCAAACGTAACCAAATAAAGTACATGGTGAAGACTATACTAAGTAATGCAATAGTTATATCATTTCCTCTTACTGTATCACACGTTTTTCTTTATGCAAGTTATGTTGGCTATGTTTAACTAGTGGCATTAAATAGAAATAAAGACGAAAGGTAACAAAATCAGAACATTTATAGAGTATGGACTCACCTAGTGAAGGTTCAACATTGTGGTAGGCTTACAAAGCATCAATTTCTTCATTATTAAATTTTGTTGTATGCCACTTTATGTGCGGTTGTTCGCAGATCGGTAGAAGAGTGACGTGAACGATGTAGAAAGAACTTCAAGGGATTGTACAGCTTTAAGTTTCTTCAATGCAGCAAATTAATAAATCAATGTTAATGACGGTGAAAGCAAATTTGAGGCATAGAATGATGCAGATATATGTGAAATTAAAATGAGCGATGACTGTATGGGATTTCGACGAATTGAAAACACATGCAACGGACATAAAACATTATAAACGTTTATGAACACTGAAAGCTTAAAAAGGAGAAAAGATAATAATAAATACATAGCTCTTAACCACGTTCTTGAAACACACAGCAGCCGAAAAATTGTTTTTCAGCCGCCGCTGTGGAATTGAACCAACAGAACTCTCGATATCTAGCCGAGTGCGTTACATTTACGCAACTACTGCGTTACATTTACGTAACAAAGGAGAAAAAGGCTTACAAATCATAAAATCTAAAAAGGTGGAACATAACTCACGTGAACAGTGTCGAATGAACAATAAAATCCTAAAAGCTTCCGAAAAAGTAATATTCAAAGTACGTAAAAGGTTCCAAAAGGTAACATAGCACACGTCTCCAGCATGACTAGACTAGTTTCAATCAGCATGCATCGCTTTCAGTCGTGAACATATCGACCTTTTGAAACTTCGATTGCAGCAATGACCTCCACGCATATTGCAAGAACATGTTATGCTACGAGTTGCAAACACGTCACGTGAGCCGCCCTACGCTATTACGTAATAGCTTCGTAGCGCCATCTATTGGGTTGCCCCTTAGTAAGTATCATTTTACTTTGTCATTTTGTTTCATTTTTTCCTTATCGTTAAAATATTTTTATCAGCTTCTTTTCTTTGTTGTTATTGAGCAATTACATATATTTTTGTTGCTGACGAACAACAAAGAAAAGAAGCTATTAAAAATTTTTAAACGATAAGAAGAACCGAAAACTGAAATAAATGACAAAACAAAATGATACTCGCTTAGGACCAACCCAGTAGATGGCGCTACGAAGCTATTACGCAGTAGCACAGGGGCGCCTCTCTTGACGTGTTTGCGGCACGTAGCATAACATGTTCTTGCAAGATACGTGGAGGTCATCTATTTAATGCCACTATTTAAGCATATCCCACGTAACTTGCATAAAGAAAAACGTGTAATATAGTAAGAGGTAATGATATAAATATTGCATTACTTAGTAGTTTCGGTTTTATCCTGTGTGTAGCGTCTGGAATCTGATTCGGGGCAGAAGTCCACCAGCGACGTAACAGTGTATTCAACCTCAGTGTTATACTATTTCTGAAGGAACAGTTGTTAAAATAAAATGAATTAACTAATTCAGCGAAAGGGTCAAGAGATGAAGAACGAGTTCTAATAAATGTGATATGCCACAACAGTTCATCAAGCACTGATACGAACAGTTGGCTTAGATTTGTACCTTTCATGATTAAAATTACAGTTTATTTATTTATTTATTTATTTATTGTAAGCACATCCCTATAGACGGTAAATCTAGTTACAGGAATTGCTATATTTATATTTACAGCGATAATTATTTAAGTGATATTTACAATCTTGCAAAATATGCTCTATGAAAAACATTATTTACTTACATTAAAAATATCCCGACATTCTTCGATTGAGTTGTGAAGCCTATACATTTTACATAACGGATACTTTTTTCCAGCATCACTTCTGCAAAATGGCACTGCAAATAGTTCACATTTTGTCTTCGGTAAATATGGGACACGGAAATTCAATTGGTTTACAATTTGAGTATCATCCATCTCTCCATTGATGATGCCGTACAGGAACTTGAGTTCGAGAGCCTTCCTTCTCGATTGCAGAGAGGTCATCTTGAAGAATGTCAGAAGGTCTGCAGTCGGGATGTCCGCTATATAAACACCGGTTGATTTATAAAAAAAGGTGTAGTAGAAACTTTTTCTGAACTTTCTCAATTTCATTTACTAGAGTTACTTGGCTAGGACTCCAAATGATTGCCGCATATTCCAGTGAGGATCTGACCGTAGTCTCGAAAATGCCAATAAGTGTCTGAGTATTCGAGTATTACTTGGAATGTCGCATGATAAATCCAAGTTTTCTGTACGCCGTACGTACAATTCTTTTGAGATGACTTTTAAAGTCCAAGTTCGAATCAAACGTGACAACCAAGTCCTGGACTTCGTTTGTCCGGGTAAGAGTAAAGTCGCCAGCTTTGTAGTGCAACAGAATTGTTTTTCTTTTCCACGAAAAGGAAATGCCATGGCACTTGGAGATGTTGAGATGAAGATGGTTTAATGCACCCCACTGAAGCAGGTTATTGACGTCAGTTTGAAGAGCAAGACAGTCATCAGTAGTCTGTACATTGCGATAAAGCTTGAGATCATCAGCAAACACGAGACATGGGCCATGAATGCAAAAAGGAAGGTCATTAATGTGTATGGAAAACATGAGTGGTCTTAAATTAGAGCCTTGATGCATTCCAGATGTGGCAACATAGGGATCAGAAACATGGTTGTTATAAACAACAGACTGGGATCGGTTTAAAAGATAGGACTTAAACAAGGACATCAAGTTATCACTGAGGCCACGACAAGCCAATTTCTTGAGTAAAATGCCATGACGAACTTTGTCAAATGATTTAGTAGCTTTAGCAAAGTCAGTGTAAATAACATCAACTTGTGATCCTCTGTCAATAGATGACGTAATATCTTCTGTGATGTGGAACAGATTGGTAAGCGTTGAGCGTTTCTTCACAAAAACCACGCTGTGCAGAGCTGAGGACATGTTTGAAGTGATCATATAGCTTAAAAAAAATAAGAGACTCAACTATTTTCTCCAGGACAGAAATAATTGTGATGGCTTATTTAGATTTGTACCTTTCATGATTATTATTTATTGTTTGTTACTAACTGCATTTTCCACAAGAAGCACGCGAACATAAAATTAAGAAATTGTCCTTTCTCTGTCTTAACTGTTTGTTTATTTATCATCGCTTTTGAAACCATTTCTCTCCTCGCTTCTGGGAAATTACAATCAATTGAGGCATATTCAGGCCGAAGCTGTTATTTATTCATGCAATGATTGTCATCTGCAAAAGCTCATACCGAAACAGTGAATTTCATGAGTGCGTTTGTTGAATGAACATTTATTAGTTATTTGCATTATGTTGTGGTTATTCTACGGAAAACGCGAGAATTATAATTCATTCGACATACATGTAATTAATTGTTTGGAAGAAAGAGATGAAAACTGCAAGTGGTCCTCATGGGCCACTGCCAGTCCGATGTGCAGTGTCCGCTTCAGTGGTAAATTTGCAGAGCTTACAATAACGGAACAGCAGTTTCGATTCGAAACGACGAATCGATTACAGTCAGCGAAGCAGAAACTGTGGTTCACATTGGGAGTTAATTATCTGAAGCGCAGCGGCGTCTTTAGAAGTGGCACGTGTATGTGTCATAACTAATTGCTGCAGACTACCAAACGACCGGGTAAGTCAGGTGGTTCTGGTCAAGGTATGACAACACGTGTTGATCGGGAAGGTTTCAAGCGCGAGTTGCTGAAAACAGCATGTTGTATAAGATTGGAAAGTGAAATATATGGATTTAATTCCGAATGTTCATTCAGCGACTTACATAATAGGGAGAGAGAGAGGTTTCATTAAAGCGGTTCCAAATGCGTAAGTAGTTAGTTCAGGATTTAGTAAGAGTGTATTCAATCAGAAGATCCTGTTGGTGGATATATCGAGTAATAATTACTAGGATAATATATAGGGTGTCACAGAAGTCAGGAACCATACGGAAATTTGACAACCCGAACCCGATGGCCTAGTAGTCAGAAACATAGGTTTCTGGGTAGTAGTCTGGGTTGGGCCCGTGTTCGAGTCCCAGATGCATTTGCCTTACGTTGCGACGTGATTGTCTTAAGCCTCTGTCTCTATCCCATCCCTTGAGTCGAAAGCCCGAAATTAGAGACAAGCGACTGCTTATAGCCAGTAGAACTGCCCCAGCAAACACAGTGTTGCTGGGCCAGCAGTACAAGCAGTTGCCCAGCGCTATGTTGCCTCTGCCCAACTGTCAATAAAATGCCCCGGCGACTACCACCATGGGCCAGTAGCTAGCCAATAGTTGGCACGTTCATCAGTTGTCATATGCCAGAACAGGGCCATTAGTTATCCATCACAGTCAGTGGCTACCATAAGAGGCCCTTAAGTGGTCCTGAAAGCACCTGCCATAAATGATGGCTAGCCTAATGTGGTCCTCCAGTTTCCTGGCAGTGGCAGCCTGCAATCACGTGACCTAACTGATGGCTTGCTTAATCTTGTCCGCTAATTTCCCAGTAATAGCCATAAACAAAAATGTAATCGACAACCACTGTTTTTTAAAGGCACAACACCGCTTTCTTTTCCAGCAAAATCTCTGCATGATGACGGCATGGCGCTCAGGAAATTTTATCAACTGCTCCTGAAAAACGCCCGTTCGGATGAGAGTAGCATCGAAACGAAGACGTTCTTTCTGCAAAGCAGAGTCATTAGCCACTACACTAGCTTGCAACACACGTGCTTTTGCTTGAAGGTGAGTCTCTTTCTGAGCAATGGGAAACGAAGGGCTGTCTTTTTAATTTTACAATATTGCGAGTTATTTTTCATAAATGTCCTTTTAATATAGTTCATAAATTTATTTTTCAACGTAACATTTGTTTTTATTTACCTTAAGGAAACTTCACTCATTTTCAACGAGTGTATCAACTTGACGGTTTCAAAAGTTTTGAACGAGTGTATCACAAGACGTTTTTCATTCTCAAGGAATGTATCCCAAGACGTTTTTCATTTTCAACGAGTGTATCACAAGACGTTTTCCAAAGTTTTGTACTGTCTTTGTGGTTTTGAAAGGCGATTGTTTAAATATATTTAACCGTTCATGTCGCATTCTGTTACATTTTTATCGTTGTATCTTTTTTTTCCACGGTCCGAAGCAACGTTTTTAATAAAGATGAAAGATATTTCATTTTACTTGTCGCTATTTTTAGCAGTGAATTCCGCTAATCTTGTGTATTCAACTCATGGATAAGTACATTACATCCCACATAGCGTTGTTGTTGCTTTTTCAAATAACTGATAAATTTTGAACACGTATCATTCAATTTTTTTCCAATAAAATGATTTTTAATGTCTTTTCAAGACTTTTGTTTGAATCGGTTTAGCGTATGCTAAACCGAAAGATTATACAGAAGTTATTTCTTGTTATTCATGGGAATCGAGAGGCTGTCTGTATTCTAGATTCTTTGTGTGTTAGTGCAGGAATTTAGCTACGAAATGGATTTCTGTAAATACATGAGAGTAATTGACTTTTTCTTACAGTTCATTAATTATCTATATAATTTTCTTCCGACGATAATCTTCGTCGACGTAACATTTCATTAGTAAATTAATTCGCCTCTCCACATATGTTTTTTTTAAACATCCACTAAAATAACACGTTGTTGATGATAGCGTCGTCTTCAACTAACTGGCACCACGAAAGAGTACCGAGACTGCGTACGAGTTCCTCGTGCTCATGCGCAGTCCCGCTGCTTCCATCTCGTGTTGGGGTTGCTTCGGTTGCCAGCTACGGGTTACTAGTGGCGCTTACTTGGAGGACCGTAATACACGGCGAAGCTGCAGTGCCGTCAATGGCTGCCAACTGATGGTGCTGCCACAAACGGACCGCTACCGTACCGTGAGTGGCATATTTCATCCAGCATTGAGTCATCACTGCCAGCTGGTGGCCAGCAGTTTTCGAACACTTGTGTTTTTGCTGGGGCATGATGCCGCCCAGGTGGCGAGTGGTCTAAGCGCTGGCTTCAGATCATTCGTCCAAAATGGGTCGGACCGGGTTCGAATTCCGCTGAGGCACGGATGTTGTGTTTCTTGTACGGTACTGGCTCTCTCTCCCTTCCCTGGAGTCGGTGGCCCTAAATTGGGGGAGGATGACTGCTTATGATCCATCAATTTGTCCATAGTGGTCGTTAAACCTCCAAACAAACAAACAAGCAAAACATTTGGCAGCTGTCGTGCGCGCCCTGCAAATTTATTTGGAGGCTGCCCATCATGGAATGACTTCAGATTGTCATACCACACATCTGTGTATATGTTCGTAAGCTCTTTTAGCCCAATGACGCACTGTAATAATTAGATTTCATGTTCGTTTTGACTCGTCTGCCTACGTCGACCAAGTGCTCGGGAATGACCTTAGCTCGAAATCACAGCTGCACGCGCCTCGGGGTGGGGAGACATAAATGTTATCAGGCACAGAGCACTTCCACGTGGCGGATCACTTCTACTATAATTCCATTCAAATTTTTTTATTATTTCATTACTGGAATTAGTACGTTCTCACAATGGGGTGACGTTGTCTCTGTGATTTGCATACGGCGCATGATGTGTACTCCGGTCGCAGTCGGTGTTCCCATCATTTTGATAATTTAGAATAAACACTTTCTCAATATCTAAGAACTTCTTTAATCTTTATTTCGTTGATTTTCATTAAAAAAAACTCCTTTCATCACATTGCATTTTCTTGTAACAACAGTTCAGCGATTATATCCTGCTTAATGTGTCACTTTTTATAAAACACAAAGTGCTTCCAGAGTAGAGCCGGCATTGTTAAATTTATGAAAACAAGATAAAGTCTTTTGAAGGCGAATGCATGAAAACGTGAATAAAAAAATGTGTCGAAAATTTCTGAATAACAGTTCCACCAAACAAAGGGTAGATTTTCCGAGTGAATGGGATTACAATAAAGATCAAATAGAGATATGTAAAGTTCACTTTCTTTCAACGGAATTTTTTAACATGACAATGCGTGCTATAATCGTAGCTCTTTCGAAACTGATAGACAATGAGATGAAATTTTATCCACCGGTGAAATGAAGCTGTAAAAAGAGTTCTTATATTATTTAAATTAGCTCGACTTTCAAAAATTTAGGCAGTAAAGAATACATTTAACAAAGTGAGTTTCTTTTTTTTTTTGAATTGCATATATCAAAACAAATCTCCAAATTGCGAGAAGCATTAAACGCCTTATTTCGCCTTCGGCATATTTTATTCGTGCTTTCTTCTTGTGATCGTGAACACAGAAAAATAACCCTGTCGAAATTAATTTCATAAGAAATATTCATTGAATTCTTATTATTTTTTAATCTACGTGCTCGCCCACGATATCGTCGTTTAAATTACCTATCGCTTACACATGTATAGAATAAAGTATTATTTTTCTTTCACTAGATGTGACCTTCACGGGAAAGAGATAGAATATATATTTTGGAGTAATAATATCATAAAATATATTCTGTTCTAAGCGCCTCAAATTCATCTGACTTAAAGTACATCATATGAGGGGGCACGAGAATGTTTCGCAACTGAGTTTTCTTCCATGAAATTACATTTCAGGTTTAATTAAAAACATGCAGATCGCTTCCTAGTGATATTGATGTTAATCCTCCGCCGCATTTCAACTTAGCACGGTATATAAAAAATATATGGAATTTTAGTTTACGTTCTCTAATTTTAAAAAGTTTATCATTGTTTAACATGAAATTTCTCGCAAGCAGACTGTTGAGTATTTCGTTGACGATACCGAAAACAATGAATAAAATATGGGATTACATCAATGTACAATACAAATTTGGAAGAACTGAATCCGTTTATTAGTGTAAATATGACGTGGATGTTAAGTCAGATAATATCCGAAAACTTGAAAATTTCTTCGTCCTACAGCGGGAAACGAACCCGCGTCTCCCTGATAGCGTTCGAACATGCTATCCACTACACCACCCAGAACGACCAAGTTTCCGCTTAATTTGAATATAACCATCACAGGATTTGATAGTCGAATCCTGTGATGGTTATGCACTAAAACTAATGGAACTTGTATGCGCTAAAACTAATGGAACTGCAAAAGTTCAACGAGTCGCCATTTATTCGAGTATGAAAGCAACACATGTTCCGAATTTCAGATGCAGGAAACCTTTCTTATACATGCTCAGTTTTCTCTATGTCTGTATTGCTCCTCTGGCTAACCGTAGGTAACTTTTGATAGACAACGAAATATGTCACTGCTGGATTCCCTACTCAAACACAGAAGGCAAAAACATCTAACTTTTCTTACGACTGCAACTTGTTTTTTGGTACACTGTATTTGTACATTTGTACGCTTCGAGGTTTAACAAGCGTCATGGCCAACTTGCGACGTACATGCTAGAAATATTAACACTCTGCAAAAAAAAAAAAAAAAAAGAAAAACGAAGTACGCCGAGACAGGCGTTCGATCCTGATGAAACTCCACATGAAAGTACCGTAAGCTTGAATGTGCAACTGCTTAAACAATAACGACCAAAGATATATACACTATATTGACAAGAGTCACCGATCACCTAGAAGGGAAACACAACATAGCATTTGTTGACATACATTGGTACGGTGTCGGTAAACCTTTGGCCTTAATGTATGCGCTGATCCTTCGAGACATGCTTTCGACCAGGTTTTGGAACACAGCGATATGTATGCGCTCCCATTCAGTACATAATGCTGCCGCTAACTGTTGTTTAGTACTAGGCCTTGGTTTCAAACTTCTTATGCGGCTCTCTAATTCACCCCATAGGTGCTCTGTGGGATTAAGATCAGGGCTCTGTGCTGGCCAGTCCACACACAATACGGAATTATCGTCAAACCACGCCGTAACACTCCTTGCTTTATGGCTCGGTGTATTATCCTACTGGTATCAACAAGGCTCTATTCCATAGCATTGCCACAGGATTCGTAGGGCATAATTGTGCAGAATATCGAGGTAGACGTGCTAGTTAACAGGTTTATCCACAATAACCATTGGGCTGGGACCATACCACGAAAAATACCCCGACACGAGTACACTACCAGCTCCAAACTTGATCATAGGAACCGTACACTGTGGTAAATAGCATTCCCTCGGCTACCGCCATACCCACACACGGCCATCAGGCTGATGGGTCGTGTATCTGGATTTATCATTCCATAGGATCGGTTTCTATTGATCTACGGTCCATGATAAATATTCATTACACCATGCTAAATGACGAGCAGCATTCCGAGTGGAGATGAAAGGCTTATGAGCAGCCGCAGGACTACGGTAACCCATGGAATGAAGTTCTCTGCTAATGGTGCGTGTACATACCGAGGTTCCAGCATTTTTATTCACCTGTACACTGAGTTCTTGTGCAGTACTCTCCTGATTAGCGTGTAACGACTCTCCTGAGGCTTCGACGTCCTCTATCACTGATTTTCTTTTGGTATGCCGATACGTCTTCCACTTATTCAGAACATCCAAAACAGCTGACTTGGGTATGTTAAACGCCTCTCGGGTTTCCTTATGGACAACCCACTAATATAACACCCAACACTTTTTCCTTTCTCAAAGTCAGTTCTCTCCCGCCGCGACATTTTCACTGAACCTCACAGTGTCATATATTTTTGCAGTCAGCTGCACGCTAATTTTTATACCGTCTGCAGCTGTACCGCGCATCTTAACAACATAGCGGATCCGTTCATTTGCTTTTTGAAGGGGTGCGCGATGACTTTTGTCAATATAGTAGATATGCAATATAGTGACCCACCACAGCTCATGAGAACCCCGTACCTAGGAGGGTATATCAAGGGGAAAGCTCGTACGCATGGAAAATTGTAAGAGCGTTTGCGGTTGTATTAACTTCCACGGACTGTGAGGATGACTCGACGTCGTATCCGTGCACACTACGAGCAGATGAGCGAGTTTGGGAGGACCTATAATCCGGTTGAAGGAGGGCGGTCGTCCAAGTCGCGGTATAGCCAGGCATTTGGATCGCAGCAGCGCGGCAATCGTTGATGCCAACAGGTCGAGCTGGTCACAACCAAGGGGCACGGGGTCAGTGGTCGGCCGAGGGCAACGCAGAACGCGAGGATCGAGCGATTGTGAGAGCCGCACGCACAGAAACGAATTCTTTGCTCTTAACCATCTGTCGTCATGTTGCGTCATCTACAGGTACGGAAGTGGACATCCGGACCGTTGCCAGACGATGTTAGCCTCCAATGGGTCGAGGTAGGCACCGGACGGCCTAGAGAAACGACAGAACACGAGGATCGAGCGATTGTGATAGCCGCACGAACAGAAACGAATTCTTCGCTCTCAACCATCCGTAGCCATGTTGCGTCATTTACAGGTACAAAAGGGGCCATGTTGCGTCATCTACAAATACATAAGTGGATATCCAGACCGTTGCCAGACAATGTTGGCGCCAATGGATCGAGGAAGCAGGCATTGGACGGCCTAGAGCAACGACAGAACACGATGATCGAGCGATTGTGAGAGCCGCACGAACAGAAACGAATTCTTCGCTCTCAACCATCCGTGGCCATGTTGCTTCATCTACAAGTACAGAAGTGGATACCCAGACCGTTGCCAGACAATGTTGGTGCCAATGGATCGAGGAAGCAGGCACTGGACGGCCTATAGTAACGACAGAACACGAGGATCGAGCGATTGTGAGAGCCGCACGAACAGAAACGAATTCTTTGCTCTCAACCATCCGTGTACATGTTGCGTTATCTACAGGTACGGAAGTGGCCATCCAGACCATTGCCAGACGATGTTGGCGCCAGTGGGTCGAGGAAGCAGGCACTGGACGGTCTGGAGCAACGACAGAACACGAGGATCGAGCGACTGTAAGAGCCGTACGAACAGAAACGAATTCTTCGCTTTCAACCATCCGTGGCCATGGTGCGTCATTTACAGGTACAGAAGCGGCCATATTGCTTCATCTACAAGTACAGAAGTGGATATCCAGACCGTTGCGAGACGATGTTGGCGCCGATGGATCGAGGAAGGAGGCACTGGACGGCCTAGAGCAACCACAGAACACGAGGATCGAGCGATTATGAGAGCCGCACGAACAGAACCATCCGTGGCCCTGTTGCGACGTCTACAGGTACGGAAGTGGCCATGCAGACCGTTGCCAGACGATGTTGGCGCCGGTGGGTCGAGGAAGCAGGCACTGGCCAGCCGAGAGCATGGACAACACGAGGATCGAGCGATTGTGAGAACCGCACGAGTACAACGATCCGTGGCCATGTTGCGACGTCTACAGGTACGGCAGTGGACATTCAGACCATTGCCAGACGATGTTGGCGCCAGTGGGTAGAGGAAGCAGGCACTAGACTGCCTAGAGCATCGACAGAACACGAGGATCGAGCGATTGTGAGAGCCGCTCGAACAGAAACGAATTCTTCGCTCTCAACCATCCGTGGCCATGTTGCGTCATCTACAGGTAGGGAAGGGGCCATGTTGCGTCATCTACAGGTACGGAAGTGGCCATGTTGCGTCATCTACAAGTACGGAAGTGGCCATACAGACCATTGCCAGACGATGTTGGCGCCGGTGGGTCGAGGAAGCAGGAACTGGACGGCCTAGAGCAACGACAGAAAACGATGATCGAGCGATTGTGAGAACCGCACGAACAGAACCATCCGTGGCCATGTTGCGATGTCTACAGGTACGGAAGTGGCCATCCAGACCATTGCCAGACGATGTTTGCGCCAGTGGGTCAAGGAAGCAGGCACTGGACGGCCTAGAGCAACGACAGAAAACGAGGATTGAGCGATTGTGAGAGCCTCACGAACAGAAACGAATTCTTCGCTCTCAACCATCTAGGCCATCTCTGCTTGTAGAGATGTCCGTACAAGCAGAGATGGCCTAGATGAAGTTACTATAAGATTCATCTGGGAGAAACCCATTTCACATTCACTGGAAGATATTGCAATTGTGTTCGAAGTGTGCTTTAGATGAAATAATGTGTCCGGGACTTTATTTACTTGAAGATGTTCATGGAAACCACGAACTGCTTCTCTTTCATTTAAGCGGAATTTGCGAGCTAACTTTCTAATTTCAGCTTCACCAAATGTCAGAAGATTCCCAGGATTTTTCTGGACAATACTTGGAATCTAAAATATTGGCACATTCAGGCAAATCAGCATCATCTCCTTCAAGCAGACATTTTCCAACAGCCTCTTTCAGTCGTTTATAAAATCAGATAAACTTATTATTGCAGTACTGTGTATGTGTGGAGCTCAATCCCTTTGAACGTCATGTTCTTCTGACTTTGAAGAAACATACGGTAGTACGGACCAGGGTTTTCAATTCTTTCCTCCAAAAGTTGAACTGTATACTTTATCTTCCTGTCTGCTTTGTACAAGTCAATATTTCTCCCTTGTAAATCTAGACTTAGTTCGCTAAGTTCTTGGAGAGCATCACACATAAGGCCCAAATCAAGAACAAACTCGCATGACAATATGTTTTTAAAAGGCCTTCATAAAGACAACGATCTGTTTTGCTTCTTCTGCTGTCTTCTTTTGCTCCCTGAAAGGTATGGACGAGGTCTTCAAAGTCTTCCCATACTGCAGAAACAGTGCGAAAGCTAGATGCAACCCAGTGAGTGCTTGAAATTCTGCCAAGTTTAAGAAGTTCTAGAGTCGCTGCACATTCCTGTAGTTCCCTAGCATTCTTAGGTGAAGCATGATAAGTCACATAAAGTTTGTTCATGAAACTCTTAAAGCGATTCACTCCTGCCCCATTGTTCACTGTATCACTAACAGACAATTCAAGGCAATGGCTAGCTAGCACAATGCCAGGAAATAACCCTAGGAAACTTGTCTTGCATTAGCTTCAATTCGTTTAACACAGTAGTACCATCTGCCGGAATATTTATAACACATTTTGATGTCAATAAATCGCAATTTTTTAAAAACTTAAGAAACAAGGTGCCGGTACTGCGTATCGTTGCGTACCGCCAGAAAAAAGCACTGGCTATAGTCCATAAAGCTAGAGGGATAACTTAGCCATTATCTTTGAATTTTCACTTATCTGTTTGAGGTTGATGGTAAAAAGTGATTCTGTTGAGAAAATTCTTGTTATTCACATGGTCTGTGTAGTGATGGTAATTTTTCTTGAAATAGCGCTGCTCAGAAGTACATACGGAACTGATTGAAATGAAAATACTCTTTTGTCATACAGATCAATCTCAATATACTAATAGAATACTTTAATTGTTATGTCCAAAAAGAAAAGTTCTAGTTCTTGATTTCGAGCTTTCTTTAATTTTAGAAAACAAGGGTAAATTTTTGTCAAAATGACCTTTTTCCTTTGTTGTTATTAACACATAGGAGATCATTAATATGCCTGTGCATATAGTTGCAGACTGGAAGTCTACAGAGATTCCTATTTATACATTTGTATCCCTTGTATGCCAAGAAAATATCACATAACGAAGAAGAATGCTGACATACCATTGAGATCTTTTTTGCTTGTAGGAGGATCGTGTGATTAAATTCTACATAGTTGCACTTTTATTTGCATTGAAGTAAAATTATCCAAGTCTTATACAAAATTATCCAAGGATTTGTTAAACAAGTACAAGACTTACGGATTTGAAACATAATCGTCTTTGAAGTGGTCCCCTTCCGAAGCCACAGACTTATCCCAGCAACGTTTCCACTGCTCGAAGCATTTTTTGAAGTCGTCTTCTGAAATAGCGAATAGCTGCTTCGTCGCTTTCTGTTGTATGTCCTCAATGTCTTGAAATCTTTTTCCTCTCAAGCGGTATTTTATTTTGGGAAGAGAAAAAGTCGCAGGGAGCGAGTTTTGTAGAATATGGTGGTTGTCGGACCTGTACAATGTGGTATTTAGCAAGAAAAGGCTGCATAAGTTGCTATGTATGGGCAGGTGCGTTGCCAAGGTGGAGTTACCATTTGCGTCTCTCATGCAGTGCCGGCTTTTGATGACGAACTGCGTCCCTCAAACACCTCAAATCTTGACAATAGTACTTCTTGTTGACCGTCTGACCGGATGGAGCGTATTCATAATGCACAATTCCCTCACGATTGAAAAAATTAGTCAGCATCGTCTTGACATTGCTGTGGCTTTGTCGTGCTTTTTTGGGTCTGGGAGAATTTTGGGTTTTCTACTGTTAAAGCTTGACCTTAGTTTCGGGGTCATACCCATAAACCCACGATCAGAAGCCAAACCAGTTATGCTAGTTTTCAAAAACTCTTCGTCGTTTTCGACACACTCAAGCAGGTCACTATAGCAGCTGAAACACGGGACTGTTTTTGCTCAGCTGTGGCACAATTTCGGCTAAGACGTGTCTCATACCCAAATCGTCCGTAAGGATCAACTGAACTGAACTTAAATCAATGTTGAAGTCATCAGATAACTGACGGATAGTGATTGGGCGATTTTCCCGCAAAGCTGTGCGCATACATTTGACATAGTTTTCACTTTTGCTAGTTGTGGCCTTCCAGACTTTTCACCACACTCAACGCTTTCAGGATCATCTTTAAGACATTTATACTACTCAGAAACTTGTGTGCACATCTCATACAATCTTCTGCGTAGACGTTCTGTAACTTTAAATTTGTGTTTTTGCAAATTTGTCCAAACATTTATGAAATCTGATGCAGATTTGCTCATCAATTTTTCTGAAATGACAAATGTGACGAACAGCTTGAGGCACGTAAGAATCTTCACGTACCTTCAAGCACTACTGTAAAAACACCGCACGAGCAGAGAAGACGTGTCTCAAGGTATTTGCCTAGTATGTTCACAGGTCCATCTGTTTCGCGAGATTTTGAATCTCGATCATTTTTGAACATGCTACAATGGCAAATATGTTTTCAAAATCACAGGCTGTACTGTTGGCAAATATGTTTACTAATCACAGGCTAGCTGAAGTCCATGCCATACACGGGTGAAAAAGCTATGAGTGAAATTTTTATAACACGAATCGTAATACAATGTATGTATGGCTTGTGTTTCTTCAAAAGCTTCATTTCGTCTGCGATGAGCTCTACCTTCGTTGAAGTTCTGCAAAGTATTAGAAGATTGGTTTGTACGGCATCTCCGTTGTTGTTCTCTATTTAAGCGACGTTTTCCTTCAGCTTTGTCTTCTTCCATTTGTACTACAAAGTATTAGAAGAATGGTTTACAAGCCATCGCCGTTGTCGTTCTCTATTTAAGCGACGTTTTCTTTCAGCTTTATCTTCTTCCATTTTGTACTAAAAAGTATTAGAAGATTGGTTTGCACGCCATCGCCGCTGTCGTTCTCTCTATATATCAGCTTTATCTTCTTCCATCTTGTAATACAAAGTATTAGAAGATTGGTTTGCACGCCATCGCCGTTGTCGTTCTCTATTTAAGCGACGTTTTCTTTCAGCTTTATCTTCTTCCATCTTGTACTACAAAGTATTAGAAGATTTGTTTGCAAGCCATCGCCGTTGTCGTTGTCTATTTAAGCGACGTTTTCTTTCAGCTTTACTTCTTCTATCTTGTACTACAAAGTATTAGAAGATTGGTTTCCACGCCATCGCCGTTGTCGTTCTCTATTTAAGCGACGTTTTCTTTCAGCTTTATCTTCTTCCATTTTGTACTAAAAAGCATTAGAAGATTGGTTTGCACGCCATCGCCGTTGTCGTTCTCTATTTAAGCGACGTTTTCTTTCAGCTTTATCTTCTTCCATTTTGTACTAAAAGTATTAGAAGATTGGTTTGCACGCCATCGCCGTTGTCGTTCTCTATATATATCAGCTTTATCTTCTTCCATCTTGTACTACAAAGTATTGGAAGATTGGTTTGCACGCCATTGCCGTTGTCGTTCTCTATTTAAGCGACGTTTTCTTTCAGCTTTATCTTCTTCCATCTTGTACTACAAAGTATTAGAAGATTGCTTTGCACGCCATCGCCGCTGTCGTTCTCTATTTACGCGACGTTTCCTTTTAGCTGTATCTTCTTCCATTTTGTACTACAAAGTATTGGAAGATTGGTTTGCACGCCATCGCCGTTGTCGTTCTCTATATAAGCGACGTTTTCTTTCAGATTTATCTTCTTCCATCTTGTACTAAAAATTATTAGAAGATTAGTTTTCAAGCCATCGCCGTTGTCGTTGTCTATTTAAGCGACGTTTTCTTTCAGCTTTATCTTCTTCTATCTTGTACTACAAAGTATTAGAAGATTGGTTTGCACGCCATCGCCGTTGTCGTTCTCTATTTAAGCCACGTTTTCTTTCAGCTTTATCTTCTTCCTTCTTGTTGTACTACAAACAGAAAATTCCACGGAGCCAAACGCTTTTTTAAGTTTTCATCACAGTGAATACAAACTACACCTGCAGTTACTTTTTTACAATTTTACTTGTTCCTTTTTATAAAATGAAATAACGCTGATTCCTTTTGATGAATTCTTTTTCATAAAATAAAATAACGCTAATTCCTTTTTAAGAAATTACTCTGCGATTTTATTCATTCTGAAATTACTCTGCATCGCGAAGAAAATGAAATAAAACACGACATAACACCTACGTAACAGAACAAACGTCGCAGACAATTGTTCGAGCACGTGCGTGTTGTCACAAATGAAGTCGTTTGTCTTACTAACTTTATTTTATTTTCCGGTATTCCTCCTTGATCTTACGTATCATGAGATAGCGCTGAGCATATTTCTGATTTCGGCCACCGGATAAAAGCAGATGGCGCTGAAAGTACTCAATGGCATCAGAGCGTTAGGGACAGACGTAACTTATTATATAGGTTTTTTTAAACTATTTATGAAACTCTGGTTGGTCGTGACTTTCATGTATTAGGTTGATGTATAAGTTCATGTCGTTTTATTTCACGAGTGTTTCCCAGGTCAGTAGTGACGGTGCAGATGGCCAGTTGTATGTCAAAATGTAGCCAGTAATATCGTGTGTCTAAATCATATTGCGTTGCGCGATTGTGGCTAATGTTTTTTTTTTTGGGGGGGGGGTTCAGGACTCGTAATATGTATGGAGTGTCTAGTAGAGAGAAATAAACATTTCCGACATCTGCTCCTCTACGAGTTTAACAAGGGATCCACAGCCACCGAGGGTACTCGACAGATTTGTGCTGTGTATGGGGAGGATGCTATTGCTCGGACTCTACACGCTCAGGTCGTGCATCTCACTTTGATGAGGATCGTTTGAACCATTTCATCTTTGGATCCGCGTGAAAGCGCACGCTAATTCGCCACTGATATGGACTGTGATCAGGGTACAGTAGTGCGACACCTGGAACGTATGGCAAAGGTCCAGAACTTGGGGTTTGGGGTGTCTCACACTCTCACCGAGGACAATTAAAATCAGAGTGTTGTCATATGTGGTTCTTTGCTCGCCCGTTATCGCAAAAGGTCTCAGCAAGACAAACCCTTTCTGTCACGTATTGTTACTGGAGATGAAAAGTGGTGCATGTACGTTAATTTCAGGCATCGAAGGGAATGGTTAAGCCCATACAGGATGCCCAAACCACGTCCAAAACATGACCTTCATGATGAGAAGATCGTGTTGTGTGTCTAGTGGGACATGGAAAGCATTATTCACTGGGAACTCTACTGTGTGGAGGGAGCAATTCAGCAGAAACGGCCACATCGGCGCCATGGTGTCCTTCTCCAACATGATAACGCACGCCCTCACAGTGCAAACATGACCAAAATGGCCATTCAGGACATGAAATAGAAGATCCTTCCACATTCGGCCTATTCCCCAGATTTCGCCACTTCAGACTATTATTACCTGTTGCGATCTCTGTCGAATGCACTCCGTGGCAGAACGTTCAACATTGATGTTGATCTCCAGAATTTCCTTGATGATTTCTTTGCAGCAAAAACTGCACATCTTTTCAAGAATGGCATTTCAGACCTATGCAGACGGTGAGACACCATCGTAAACAATGGGGGGGGAGAGTACATTGTTGATTGATTCAGTTTTGCCTTCTGATGTAATACATTACTGTAGTGCGGTGAAAAAAACGGCATGAATGTATGCATCAACCCAATATTTCAGAAATGATTTCAAAAGACATTCCAACTTTTTAATATATTCTTTTTTTATGCCCTTTAAAACTATTTTCTATAAACCTAAATTGTTGCAGGAAGCTTATAAAATTTCCGAATGGCAAATAGAAAAGGGAAAGTAGATTCCGAAGTAACAGGAAGGGGAGTTTTTTAAAAGTTTTCCATAAGCTTTTAATTTATTGCGAATTTGTTGATTTTTACCAGAATTTTATGTATACTAAATAATCCCAAATTAAAAATCTTCCTAAGAGACTTAATTTTCTTTATTATTGTCAATATTTATTTTTCTGTCGATGCCGTTTTTGGATAATAAACAGAAACGTACATTACGTTACTTTACCATTGTTACGTATTGGCTCAAGCAAATGTTAACTTTTCTTACCAGAAAAAAATGAATATTCTGGCTTGAGTTTGAACTTTACTTGCAACATGCATCGTAAATAATTAATTTACATTACTTATTGAAGCAGTAATTGTGCACTTTCCATTTCAAAAGTTCTTGCATGATCTTCATCTTCTTTTCAAAGAGCATGATGGATTTCAACGTCTGCTGGCATCAAGTTCATACCTCCTGAAACTCTACCTAATTAGGAGCAAACTTAGAGTTTCTCATCAGTGTTCTTCAGAAACGCAAGGCTTAAAAATCTTTCTTTCTTGATTATCTTTCAGGGAGAAACCATACATTCATTAATCAGAACAAGAGGTAACATGAAAGGACGAGAAGAAGGAATCCCGTCGTTCAGGTAGGAACGCATAATATAGGAAGAGCGTCTTTCACAAAAAACGCCAATTCTGTGTTTGAAAGCAAGAAAAGAACTAAAATCCCTTGCCGGATTATTCAAGAGTTTTAGTGTTCTCGCTTTGGAAATGGTTGTCACGTGGTTCTGCAGCATCCCTGAGATCAAAAGCTTGATTTATTTTGTGTCACGTAATGACTTGAGAGTAATTACTCTTTTCGAGTCTTTCAATAGGAACTCATAAGCAGGTGCAGAAAAACACTGGCATATTGATGGAAATCGTATGTGCTTGAAAAGAAGACGATTTTGATTTCCATCCACTAGTACTTCGCAATTATCTATCTATAATTAGACTGACCAGCTGACGCTAAAAGAAACACCACTGCCGTCGTGTTTTCAAGTAATCAGTAAATATGTCACAATCTCTTCAAAGGTAAATGCTCTTCTTGTGTTGTCGCAACTGAAGTATGAACGATTAACAAAGTTTGTCTTCTCATTCTCCGACTCTCTACTATAGCTTTACAAGCTTTAACATCATCAACCCAAAGTTAGATTGATATCATTCCTCTTTACACGTCCAAGAGACTAAATCAAGAGCTTCCAATGCTAGGTATCTTACTACTAAAGCTGGTAAAATTCTTCTTTATTTCCATAAAGCCTTTGATTGCATAACGGTAAATCCCTCACTTGTTTAAGGAAATAAGCACTGCCGAAAACAAAACATAAAGCGTGTTCCGGAGGGAAGCACGAATTTTAAAGACTATATCAACAGCATTTCGAGGGATTTTTGTTTTGATGCTTACATTTTTACCTTTTGTTTTTTTCACAAACTTCATCAGCTGTTTCACTTACGACATATACGTCTGTCTTTCCGCTGTCTTGATAAAACTTTCATTAGATAAAGCTTTAACCCTTTAACGACCATAACGCCCCTAAATGCAAACGACCATAGCCGCGCGAAACGCCTCTCCACAGTGAGATAGATTTCTATCTTTACCTTTTCTTTGAATTTGCACCACCTATGAGGGATCATTAGAAGTCACATTCAGTTATCATTATTATTACTAAACAAAGAAGCGAACTAACAGGCAGTTTTGGGCGTTAAGGTGTTTAGAGTGATACAAAAGTTTAGGGTTGTTGTAGGGGTCACCCGCGATCAAGCTATCAATTATTATTTTTTTTAATTTTAATGTTGTGATGAACACGTGCGGACGGACGTTTCATTCCGCTATTTTGTTGTCTCAACAAAGAACTGAACATTCTTCACCACGTGAAACAATTTTAGTCCTATGTTTGAGCAAGGAGTGGTGCATGAACACCTGGGGCACCTGACCTTGAAAAGTCGGCTGCTCGAGTGCTTCTGTTAGAAAATTTGTCGTACCGCTTTTGTGTACGTGCAAGGTTGTAATCGCTTGCGGGTATCCGACGGTATTCCTGAGTTCAGGTGTTTCACGTGCTGGCCGGGGTAACGAGTTGTTCTTGCACATGCGTGGTAGAGTACCGAAAGGGCCAAGGGTCTAGTGGGGGACAGTTGAGCTTCGGTTGTCAAGGAGAGTGGGTCCTAGTTCAGATATCGGGTTGACGCAAGGGCTGCGGGTATCGCAGAAATACAGCGTGGTGGACGGGAAGGAGGATTCCTTCGTCCACCGGGTTTTGTGGAAAGCATTGTGAAAAAGTAGCACATGCTCAGCACGTGGACCCTGAACGGGAAGCCATCGGAAACCCGTGAAGGAAATAGTTATCGGAATAATAAAATTTTGCTGTTTAAATTTTTATTTCCGTGTACTGGACTGAGTTTCGTCGATGTAATAATTCTTCTAAGCAAGAACGCCTTCAGCCGGCTTGATAGCCAGATCGCATAGTAAAGGCGAGGCGGTAGCTCGCTATATGGCGGGAATTAAAATATAATATCTAAGATATAATCAAAGATTTAAGAATTGATATGTCTGGCCCTACGGTCATATTCGTTAAACGGTTAACGTCGTAAACTACTTCCATTTTAAAGGTTCTTTAAGAATACCACATAAGGAAAGATCTCTACTGATAAACATTAACTCGAATACACAACGAATGCCACTACCAAAGAGTACAAAGGGATCTAAAAATGGCGAAGATGTTTTCAAGTATACATACACTCCGAAAATAAGAAGTAAAAGCTTTCGAAATATGCCAAGAAACACAAAACTGACTTGTAAACTTAATATTGCCTAATATTATGCATAAGTTTTGAAAACAATGCTGGGACATTTTAGGAGACCCCCAATTAAAGGAAAGCTTGAAAGTTTGATTCAACATGATAATGCACCTGCCCTCAGGTCTCTTATACAGTCTCTCTGAAATTCTCAAATCGATATGTTATAAATCATCCTCCTTTTAGTACTGATTTAGCTCCATGAGATTTTTGGCGCTTTCCAGAATGAAACTAAAATAAAAGGTATTTATTTTTGAGTGATGAAAAGTGCATTAAGGAAGTGGCCCCAAATCTCGAATCGATTCATAAAAAGCCGTTTCGATTACGTGTTTATATAACAAGTGGAACGCTGGGATGAATGCATTTCTCTTAAACTTTGAAAAGAATCATGTGGGTTTAAACTGAAAAACTGTAAATAGCGTTCTTTATGAAGCCAGTCTCCTAAGAGTTTATACAGGCTACGTATATTGTGAAGACCATAGGCCTATTACACTGTAAATACTTGTGGCGTCCAATTACGGTAGATACACTGGCAGCTGAGTGGCCAGTCAATAAACCGTAATCTCAAAGTACCATACCGTAATGTTCATTAACAGTCTAATGAAAGGGAAATAAAAACGTGTTGCCCACAGAGGTGTTGCCAGTCGACTAATCGCACGTAAAAAAACAAATATAAAACCACTTTAAGAAGAACGTTGCCAGATTGTCAAGGTTAAAATACAGCAACAGTTTAAACACCGTAAGCATGTAGTTTATCGAACGAAATTTTTTGTTTGACCTCCAGGGGGCGTGCGTACGATCTGTAAACCGTCTTAATCCTGGTGAAATATTGACTATTCACAGCAATTTTTTACAGTATAGTTGAAGAGCTTGGGCAAAAGAAATGACAGCATTTGATAAGAATGTGAAACTTTGTACTTTTGAATAACATGCACTGACAAATGTTTTTAGGCATGGAAGCACTCAAAAACCACTTAAGAATTCAAAGTAGCGTCCAAAAATCAAAATAGAGCATTTTTGTGAAAATTAACTGCTATTTTGCATATTTTGAAGTCTGAAAATGAATGATAACTCAGAAAACCTACTCAGAAAATGAACGGAAAAAATAGTTTTCCAAAATGAAGTCCAAAATTAAAATTGAAAGCTCTTTGTGAAAATGTACTGTCCTTTTTCCTTATTCTCAGGTTTAAAAATGAACGAGAACTGCAAAAACCTTCTCAGGAATAAACAGAGAAACAGAAACCATTTTCTAAAATGACGGCTATTTTTCACAAATGCCTTCCCTATTCATTTTTTGAGGTTTTTGCAGCTCTCTTTCGTTTTGAAAACTGAAAATAAATAAAAGACAGTTAATTTTTACAAGGAAAGCTCAATTTTGGTATTGAATACTGGAGTGATGTTGGAATGCCTTCACATCTAAAAACGTATATTTATACATGCTTGAAGTGCATGCAAAGTTGTTTGCTTTTATCAGAAAATGCCGGATTTCCTCCCATTTTCAGGGAATTTTTTATCAGAAAATGCCGGTTTTTCCCACAGATAGCTCATCTCCTACATACCCATTTTAAGTGTAAAGCAGTGACACTCGGTAAACGCTCATTAGTTTATTACGTAGTTTTGAATGTAAAAGTTAACAAGAAAGATGACACCGAATTTTTGGGTGTAATAAGCACGTCCTTTGAATCCGTTCTGACGAAAGTTAAATTTATCAAAGCTATTCAAAGTCAATGGAACCGGTATGGAAAACAATAGATCTGACGAAAGAAAGAAGATTTTCAATTCGGTTTTTAATCCCTCAGATATTGCTGTAAACGGAATCGTGAGCTTACGAACTCTTAGAAACAGAGATATTGACAAAAGTAAGATGTGACTTTACGTCTCTTGGTGGGAAAACCATGCATTATTTTATGAAGAAATAGGTCCAAGAAAAAAATTTAGTCGAGTTTTCAGGAGCCCAGATTTTGCTACAAATACATCAGAAGCATGTATTAACAATTATGGCCTAAGGTGGCCAAACCATTTTTTTTTACAAAAATTAGAAATTATGTGCAAACGATTTCCCATCAGGAACTGTATCCGGTGCAGAAAGAATTTTTCAAATCGGAGATTTGGAAGCAGAGATATAGGGGGAAACGCAATTTACCCTTACGCCCCCTAGCAGAAAGTCCTTGAATTACTTGAAAATTTTGAAATTATATGAACTACATGCCACACTGGAAACACTATCCAACAGAGAATGAATTTTTCAAATCTTACTCCTAGAAGTAGAGATATTGACAAAAACAAGATATACATCTACGCCCCCTGGCGTGGAAACTATGCATTACTTCAAGAAGAAAATTTTCCTAAAATGTTTGTCTATATGAGTAGTATCGGCCAACAAACGACGTTGTTTTTCAATTGAGATTTTAGAAGCTCATATTTTGCTGCAAATACATCGCAAACGGAAATTCGGATTTACGCCCCCTGGTGGCCAAACCATTTTTTTTACAAAAATTAGAACTTGTGTGCAAACGATTTCCCACCAGGAGTTGCATCCGGTGCATAACAAAATTTTGAAATCGGAGATTTAGAAGCAGAGATGTAGGGGGGAACGCAATTTACCGTTACGCCCCTAGCGAAAAGTCTATGAATTACTTGAAAATTTTGAAATTATATGAATCACATGTTACACTGGAAACACTATCCAAAAAAGAAGGAATTTTTCGAATCGGACTCCTAGAAGTAGAGATATTGACAAAAATAAGATATACATCTACGCCCCCTGGCGTAGAAACTATGCATTACTTCAAGAAGAAAATTTTCCTAAAATGTTAGTCTATATGAGTAGTATCGGCCAACAAACGACGTTGTTTTTCAATTGAGATTTTAGAAGCTCATATTTTGTTGCAAATACATCACAAACGGAAATTCGGATTTACGCCCCCTGGTGGCCAAACCATTTTTTTTTCAAAAATTAGAACTTATGTGCAAACGATTTCCCATCAGGAGTTGTATCCGGTGCATAACAAAATTTTGAAATCGGAGATTTAGAAGCAGAGATGTAGGGGGAACGCAATTTACCGTTACGCCCCCTAGCGAAAAGTCTATGAATTACTTGAAAAATTTGAAATTATATGAATAACATGTCACACTGGAAACACTATCCAAAAAAGAAGGAATTTTTCAAATCGGACTCCTAGAAGCAGAGATATTGACAAAAATAAGATATACATCTACGCCCCATGGCGTGGAAACTATGCATTAGTTCAAGAAGAAAATTTTCCAAAAGTGTTTGTCGATATGAGTAGTATCGGCCAACAAACGACGTTTTTTATTTCAATCGAGGTTTTAGAAGCTCATATTTTGCTCCAAATACATCAGAAACGGAAATTAAGATTTACGCCCCCTGGTGGCCAAACCATTTTTTTTACAAAAATTAGAAATTATGTGCAAACGATTTCCCATCAGGAGCTGTATCCGGTGCATAACGAAATTTTCAAATTGGAGATTTAGAAGCAGAAGTATAGGGGGAACGCCATTTACCGTTACGCCCCTAGCGGAAAGTCTATGAATTACTTGACAATTTTGAAATTATATGAAAAACATATCACACGGAAAACACTATCCAACAAAGAAGGAATTTTTCAAATCGGACTCCTAGAAGTTGAGATATTGACAAAAATAAATGTACATCTACGCCCCTGGCGGAGAAACTGTGGAATATTTAAGGAAGAAAATATTCCAAAAAAGTTTATCGATGTGAGTGGCTCCAATCCACGAAAGAATTTTTTCAATCGATATTGTAGAATCTCCGATTTTATGGCATATACATCAGAAGCTAAAATAAACGCTTAAGCCCCCTGGTGGCCAACGTATTCTTTACCAAAAATTTGAAATTATATGCAAAAGATTTTCCATCAGGAGGTGTATTCGCTGAAGAAAAAAATTTTCAAATCGGAGTTTTAGAAGAAGAGTTATCGGGGAAAATGTAATTTACTTTTACGCCCCCTAGCGGGAAATCTATGCGTAATTTGAAAAAAAAAGTAACTATATCTAAAATGCTCTTCGACAGAAATGGATTCGAAAGATAACATCATTTATTCAATCGGATGTTTAGAAGCAAATATGTGGAATAAAACGTATTTTTGAATTCGATATCGTCTGTATTTACGCCCTCTAGCGGGGAAATTGTACATCGTAAAAAAAAATCGAAATGAAGGATCATCATTTGCATATTTCAAGCTTGCCAATGCAAAACGAATTTTTCAAATCGGACTAATAGTTGCAGAGATTTCGTGGGTACAAACGGACGGACGGACAAACCGATAACATAAGCACGATCTCTTTTTTACAAAAGACGTGCTAAAAACGAAATCATATTCCCAAGTGCTTTTTAAGCATGAAAGCAATAAACTTTTAAACTTCTGAATCCTACAAAGGCAATTATTTGTATTCACGAATTCTTAAACTTTTTTTGAAATAGTATTTCGTTTCCTAAGAATTATTTTACTCTCAGATCAGTGAATTCAGCTGATTAAAAGAATTTAGTTTTTTGTCAAGAAACTGTGCAGCAGTAACTTTAAGTGTTTCGCATTTCAAAATACGAACAGAAACATTTCCGCCAGGCATTCGAAAGGATACAGGCGTGCCAGGTAAATTTTAACAGAGGTTCATAACAAAGCAGAGCGATACTCTTTTCCTTACAGGGCCTAAACCAAAGTGAGTCCATAATGAACATTGACACCTCTATTAAGAGTCTCGTGCTCAGCGAAGAAACTTTATCACCCGGTTGATTGGAAAAACAGAACATAACGTTTCCTCCCAAATCCACAGCTCTTCGTTCTTGTATGGGAAACTGACAGCAACCCCAAAATACTTATGCACAGCAGAAAGTTTATTTCTAATACACTCATCGTCAAAAAAAAAAAAAAAGTTGCACTGAGAAGGAAGCAACCGAAAGGAATGAAACTTGGTGGGTAGGTGTGAGACAGGCAAATGATTCAAGTATCACGCTGGGCCTCACATGTGACTCCAGCAAGGAAAAGTCGTAGCGCTGTACCTGACAGGCTATATATGGTCGTCCCGTTGCACACCCTTGCCATTCTGACTCGTTTTGTTGTGTTGGTTGCATTCTTTGTAAGTGAAGTATGCCTCGCGCAGAAAAGTTCGGAAGCAATTCCAGCAGTTGGAGGAGTTCGAGAGGGGTCGCATTGTTGGGCTCCAGGAAGCGGGATGGTCTCATCGCCGTATTGCGCCATACCGGTCGTGCGAATATCATCAATGCACTCTGTTGAAGGCATTAGATAGAACAAGACACGCGATAGCGACAGGAAGGGTCTGGGAGACCTTGGCGAACTATGGAGAGAGAGAGAGCCAAGGGTTGCCCGACATGCGCGGAGTGACCGAACAGCCACGATTGCAGATATTCAGCGAACAATGGTGCCCTCTTTGCATCGTCCGATTAGTGCAAGCACTACTGACAGACGGCTGCACGACTTAGGACTACACGCACGCCGACTGTAACGAGGACTGCCCTTAACACCATTGCACCGTCGCCAAAGACTGCAATGGTGTCGTGCCAGACTATCATTGTACCACTCAGAATGGCAGCAGGTGATCTTCAGTGACGAGTCCCGCTGTTGTCTTGCACGAAACGACCAACGAATCCGTGTGTGGCGGCACCGTGTTCGGCGACAAGATGAACGGTTTGTCGTCGAGCGTCACAGGTCCAGAAGGCCAGGTGTCATAGTGTAGGGTGCAATTGCCGACGATGCCAGTCACCTTTGGTGTTCATTACAAGCTCGTTGACAGTCCAGCGTTACGTTAATGAGGTCCTGCTACCAGTGGCCCTAACTTTTCTGAACGGTGCGATTTTCCAACAGGACAACGCTCGTCCGCATACTGATGCTGTCACAAGAGCTTGCCTTCAATGCACTAACACTCTACCATAGGCAGCAGCATCGCCAGACCTATCGCCGATTGAAAATATGTGGGATGCCATTGAACGCGCTGTCCATACTCCACCCATACAGCACAATTTGCAGAAACTGCGTGAGAAGATTCAAGCTGCATGGGATGGCTTATCGCAGGACACCTTTTGGAACCTGTTCAATTCCACGCCGAGACATCTGGCATGTTCTGTGAGCAAACATGGCGTCGGGCCGCCATGCTAAGAAACGCTACTTATTGGTGTGTATCTCAATAAATATTGCCCATATCATTCTCAATGTCTAATCATTTATTGTTCCTGGTAACCTTTACCTTCCTCCCGAATAGCATTGCAATACGATATGTCCTTCTAAGTGCAACTACACTATCTACCAACAAGTAATTGGACACCCCTGCAATCAACAATATCTGCGGTCCTGATACACGTCACTGCCGCCGCCGTTAAATATCGTGTGGGAAACAACAACGCAACCAGTCGCATGCAAGATGCCACGCAGTTCGGAGCTCCTTGATTTCGAGAAAGGTGTAATCGTCGGGTATCACAGAAATGGCCGATCCATACGTGACATATCCAGCAAGTTGAAATACCCAAAATCGACAGTGGCCTACGTGATTGGCAAGTGGAAGATGAGAGGCGACTGTCGGAATGTGACCCGACCCGGCAAATCCACAAAACTGGGAGTTAGAGACCGACGGGTGCTCGCCAGAGAAATTCGGAAGAACCGCACCAAATCGATGGGCCACATCCGCGAAGAGTTTCAACAGGCATCCGGGAGTGTTCTTTCGATGAATACCATGCGTAAGGAAGCCCATCTGCTCGGTTATCATGGACGTGCTGCCGCCCACAAGCCTTTGATCACCAAGTCCAATAGCACTGCTCGGCTAACTTGGTGCAAAGAACGTCGACAGTGGACCGTAGAACAGTGGAAACAGGTTCTATGGAGCTACGAATCAAGATTGACCCTCTACCGTTCGGATGGCAGGGTCTGGGTTTGGCGTCTACCTGGAGAACGCCTTCTATCGGAATGTATTGTGCCAACTGTGAAGTTCGGCGTCGGTGGAATTATGCTATGGGGGTGTTTCTCCTGGTACGGCATGGGACCCTTGGTCGCTGTTCCTGGTAGACTCAACGCCGAGACCTACTGCACCATTTTGGATAACCATGTGCTTCCTACGTTGTGGCAGTTTTACGGGGTGGACCCATGTTACTTTCAGGATGACAACGCCACCTGTCATGTTGCGAGGTCCACCATGGGAAGGTATGGTGACAATGGGGTTAATCAAATGGACTGGCCTGCTCACAGCCAGGACCTTAACCCTATCGAGCACCTCTGGGAGGAGTTGGAGCGTCGACCTAAGGGGTGCGCCCACCGTCCGAAATCGGTGAAGGAACTGACCTGTCTTTTCCAAGCCGAGTGGAAGAATATACCGCTAGCCGTCGTACAACGCCCGGTTGAGAGTATACCACGGAGGGTCGCAGCTGTAAGCGCCGGTCGTGGAGGCTCCACCATCTATTGAAGGTGAATAAACATCGTTTTCCTTTGCTATCACAGGTGTCCAATTACTTGTTGGTAGATAGTGTATTTTTCTGACGATTAATGTATTTCATCATGTACTACGGACGTATTTTTTCTCGCTTAGATGCGTTCAAAATTTAAAACATCAGCTTTGACAAAGACCTGATCTGTTTAAGTTGCAGCAGCGCTTTTTTCCTGGATTTATCTATTGTTCAAGTAGCAGAATGTATTTTCTCGGCTATTAAATGGTTTCTGATTTAATATCTTCTAAAGCGTTTGCAAACTTTTATTAAATTACAACGACATAGCGAAGACCTAGCAAAGCAAAGTTTACATCCGAATAATATTCAGGGTGTAGGATTTGTAACTTTGTAGCGTGGCCCCGGTAGCGCAGGGGTCTGAGCGCCGGTTTCTTATCATTCGCACGAGATGAGTCCGGCGGACTCGAATCCTGGAGAGGCATAGATGTTGTGTTTGACTTACGGTACTGGCTCTCTCACTCTCCTGGAAAAACTGGCTGTAAATTCGGCGTGGGTGACGCTCTATAGCACATCGAGTTGCTCCCGGTAATCGTTAACCCCCCCCCCCCCCCCAAATCGAAGTTTGAAGATAGAAAAGTTTCAGCAAACCACACTTTTGAGTAAATAACCAGTGACAATGCCCAGCCACAATTAGGAAGAAGATACAGGAAATTATTAAGAAAAGTGAAATAATTTAATTTACTGGTAGTGTGAATGTACTAAAAACTTTATTTAATACTTTCTTTGAGCAATTTTCATTAGTTTATCAGTCATCCGCTAAAGGTGAATGGCTCTTTAATCGCGCTTCCGTTTAGCATCGTTGAGTGATTTCACGCATCCAAATGCCTTGGTCTATTTTATTCGCTAAGTAACACTTATATTCGCTTCGTGAAAGCTCTGCTTTGATGAGTAATGACGTCTGTGAAAACCCAAATTGGCCGGCGGCGAGCTCGACCCTTCTGCTCCGGAACCTAATGCTTTCCCAATTAAGCTGCACCGGCAAGGGCTTATTACTGCTAATTGCCATCTTAACATGTCTGCCAGCTCTGAAGTAGTTATGTCACACGACAAAGATCCGACAAAGTTCCGTTCCATGAAATCACTAATCGCAAATTATTGTGACGTCACAAAAACAAGCCTTATACAAATTCTGTAACAGTTGGGTAGAATTTAAATGGACGATGTCATCGCTCTTTCCACGTTATTTCATAAACAACGCATAGCGACTGAAAAATTGTGTTCCGGCACCGCTGGGATCGAACCCCAGAACTCTCGATAACTAGTCGAGTGCGTTCGCATTTACGCTACGGCGCCAACAATTCTCAGCGCCATGCGTGGTTTATCATCCCAGCGGTGCCGGAACACAATTTTTCAGTCGCTATGCGTTGCTTATACAATAACGTGGAAAGAGCGATGACATCGTCCATTTACATTCTCTCCACGTATTTGAAATATAGTATTAACCATTTCCATCGCCCTTTGAATTTATCAGCTAGTATTAAATAGCTGTTGCGTTAAATGCCACCAGATGACGACATCTCAGTTGCTGAGAACATCAATACGGATTCGTGTAGTCAGATGCTGACTAATAAACCACGCATGGCCCTGAGAATTGTTGGCGCCGTAGCGTAAATGCGAACGCACTCGACTAGTTATCGAGAGTTCTGGGGTTCGATCTCAGCGGTGCCGGAATACAATTTTTCAGTCGCTATGCGTTGTTTATAAAATAACGTGGAAAGAGCGATGACATCGTTCATTTACATTCTCTCCACGTATTTGAAATATGGGTAGAATTTGTTCTAGTAATGAAGTTATCTGGCATTCACATCCTTCAGTCTTCTGTAAAAAGTTTATTCAAAACAAACTCCTCCGAATACGCCATGTGACATTCCAAAAGTTTTGTTTTCCGCACGTCTTTTGTTAAAAAGTATCGTGTTTCTGTTATCACTTTGACCGTCCGTCCATCCGCTTGTGGGCAACATGTCGCTGCAACTGTTCCTCCGATTTGAAATAACTCTTTTTGCTTTAAAATGTGACAATGGGGATCTTTGTACTCCGTTTTTTTTATACCGATGCACAACTTTACCACTAGAGGGCGTAAATTCAGATAGTAAGAAAAGTGAATGATGTATTCCAAATTACAACGCTCGAGTTCAAATCTCACTGATAAGGAAAATATAAAACTGGGATTAAAACTGCGATGAGTAGTTTAACTTCCGTTTATCATACTATACACCGATGAGCAATTACATTATGACCCCCTACCTAATAAGCTGTAGGACACCCTTAACCCCGAAAATTAGCGGTCACTCGGCTAGGCATCGATTCAATGCGGTGGCGATAGGTATTCTAGGGTATCTGGTACCATAACGTAAACAGCAGGTCTTCTAGTTCTCGTACATTTCGGGGTGGTGGTGATTTAGCGCGCACCCGCTTTTCCAAGTCTAACCACAAATGCTTGATTGGGTTCATGAATGAGGCCAAGGCATTAAGACAAAGTCACCAGCCTTATCTTCGAATCACTCCTTGACGATTGTGGTAGTGTGACATGGCGCATTATCTTGTTAGTGATGGCTATCACCAGCAGGGAACACAGCTGCCATGACTGGGTGAACTTAGTCCGCAACGAAGTTAAGATACTTGGGAACTGTCAGGGATTGTGCTATTGAGATAACGGGGCCTAAAGTGCCCCAAGAAAACACCGCCCACAGCATAACACCGCCGTCGCCGCCCGGTTTCCGCCCAACAGTGCATCCAGGTGCCATAGCCTTCGTTGGTAATCGGCGTACACTGTAAAAAATTTCCGTGAATTAACGTAAAATCTTATGGCAGCACAGTTGCCAAAATAATTCCGTTCCGTTAATAAAAATTCTGTTTTTTTTACAAAACTTCCGTTTTATAATATTATGTTTTTCCACAAAATATTTCCGTTTTCTGACAGAATTATTACGTTTATTTACAAAAACAGTTTTATAACATTCTGTCTTTTCACAAAGTATTTACGTTTTCTGACAGAATTATTACGTTTTTTACAAAAACCGTTTTGTGCTATTCAGTATTTTCACAAAATATTTGTGTTTTCTTACAAAATAATTACGTTATTTTACGGTTGACACTATAATTCGTGCATAAATACCAGTATTAAAAGAAATCCGTCTTGTTGCACGATTATATTTAATCAGCTAAAAAATGAAATCTATATACAGTTTAAAAACACATGAGCACTTTCGGTGTCACATTGACACCTTCATCAGATGTAATTTCACCATGTGGCTACATGCTGGTCTTAAGTACGTGGAGTAGATGCATCATGGGAAAGGTAATGTCAATGTCACATGATATACCAGATAACAAGACAATAAAAAAAAAAGGCATAGTTAGCCAATGATCACTTAACAGAAGCAATTGCTATTGTGCTGTCCTTCCCAACAAGATTGCTCCAAGGTTCAGGTAAAACATAAGGATAATAGTCATTACAGCAACTTGTATTATAAGCCGAAATATAGAGGCTTTCTGCAAATAACAAGGAATGAACAGAGTTAGGTGTGTTTATGATTTTAGCGTTGTCCCAGTCTGGGATGGAATTTCCAGCACTTATGGTTCTTGCAAAAGAGGTGCTTTGGTGATTCATTTTTAGATCATATCTGTGTTCATTTTAATCTCAAATCCAAATTTCTTTTGGTAGAATCCCACATAATGATTGTTTAGTTCACCAGAGATAGTGTCAAGCATAGGAATAACATACACACCCCCATTTTTTCCCTTTGTCAATTTTGTCACGATCATTGCGGATAATGGTATATAGATTGCATGATCGTATTCCAAATTGTATTTTATGACGAGAACATATGTTGGTAGGAGGTTTACAATATGTGGATTAAAATCAACAGATCCAACATACTTTTTAGGCACTTGCTCACTAATTAAAGCAGTTGACATAGAAAACCGTACTTTATTGTGCACTCCCTAACAACGTTGTCTGGGTAACCATGGTTTTTAGCGATGATATCCATTGTAGTTCTTGAGCTCTGGCGAAATCGGCTAGAAGAATGTGAATATGCTCTTCTAAATAGGAAGTGCAGAGCAGAAATTTTATGCTGAAAAATGTGAGCAGAATTGTACGGAATTAGAGTGGGTGTGGAAGTAGGTTTTCGATAAACGGCAAAAGACAGAGATTGTCAGAATCGAGTAATTTGAAAGTCAAGATAAGGTAAGACGAAATTATTTCAAGTTCTATCGTGAGTTTGATGGAGGGTATTGAGCAGACATAGCGTTGACAAACTGCTGTAACTGATTTATGGTATATGGCCAAATTACCAAGATGTCATCAACGTAACGGATATAGAGACTAGGTTTTTGTGGGAATTCTTGTATGACTTTATTTTCAATATGCTGTAGAAGAATTTCTGCTAAGACTGCGGATAAAGGTGAACCCATGGCTGTCCCGTCGGTTTGTTGGTAAAATATGTTCTGAAATTTGAAAAATGAACGCTTTTTAATGAGATGAAGAGCATTCATTATGAAAGCAATATCATTGGCAGGAATGTCAGAATCAATCAGCAAGGCCTGAATCAACTGAAATGTAGCTCCATAGGTACATTCGTGTATAACGAAAACATCTAGGGACGCCAAAAATAGAATTTGGTAGTGGCTGAATTAACTTTAACCTATCAATAGCTTGTGTGGTGCTCTTTATTGAGTAGGAAGAATTCACTGTAAATTTGGTGAGATAACTTGCCAAAGCTTTTTTCCAAAGGTCGGGTGGGGGCAATGTAACCTGATACAAGAGGGCGAATAGTACCCTTCCTTGTGTAGCTTTAATCTACCAAATAAATCAGGCACATGGCAGCCGGGGGTGGATTGAAATCTTTTGAAAAAGGAGTCCGGAGGAGCTGAAGAGTTCTTAAGGCGGCTTAAAGCACTAACAGTAGCCCTAGTGGGGTCTCGTTTCACTATTACATGAGGGATACTAGAAATGGCATTGAGCATTTTTTAAAAAAAATGCTCAATGCCATTTCTAGTATCCCTCATGTAATAGTGAAACGAGACCTCACTAGGGCTACTGTTAGTGCTTTAAGCCGCCTTAAGAACTCTTCAGCTCCTCCGGACTCCTTTTCAAAAGATTTCAATCCACCCCGGCTGCCATGTGCCTGATTTATTTGGTAGATTAAAGCTACACAAGGAAGGTACCCTATTCGTTCTTGTATCAGGTTACATTGCCCCCACCCGACCTTTGGAAAAAGCTTTTGGCAAGTTATCTCACCAAATTTACAGTGAATTCTTCCTACTCAATAAAGAGCACCACACAAGCTATTGATAGGTTAAAGTTAATTCAGCCACTACCAAATTCCTATTTTTTGGCGTCCCTAGATGTAGTTTCGTTATACACGAATGTACCTATGGAAGCTACATTTCAGTTGATTCAGGCCTTGCTGATTGATTCTGACATTCCTGCCAATGATATTGCTTTCATAATGAATGCTCTTCATCTCATTAAAAAGCGTTCATTTTTCAAATTTCAGAACATATTTTACCAACAAACCGACGGGACAGCCAAGGGTTCACCTTTATCCGCAGTCTTAGCAGAAATTCTTCTACACCATATTGAAAATAAAGTCATACAAGAATTCCCACAAAAACCTAGTCTCTATATCCGTTACGTTGATGACATCTTAATTTGGCCATATACCATAAATCAGTACAGCAGTTTATCAACGCTATGTCTGCTCAATACAACTCCATCAAACTCACGATAGAACTTGAAAATAATTTCTGTCTTACCTTATCTTGACTTTCAAATTACTCGTACCTTCTGACAATTCCCTCTTTTGCCGTTTATCGAAAACCTACTTCCACACCCACTCTAATTCCGTACAATTCTGCTCACATTTTTCAGCATAAAATTTCTGCTCTGCACTTCCTATTTAGAAGAGCATATTCACATTCTTCTAGCCATTTCGCCAGAGCTCAAGAACTACAATGGATATCATCCCTCAAAAACCATGGTTACCCGGACAACGTTGTTAGGGAGTGCACAATAAAGTACGGTTTTCTATGTCAACTGCTTTAATTAGTGAGCAAGTGCCTAAAAAGTATGTTGGATCTGTTGATTTTAATCCACATATTGTAAACCTCCTTACCAACATATGTTCTCGTCATAAAATACAATTTGGAATACGATCATGCAATCTATATACCATTATCCGCAATGATCGTGACAAAATTGACAAAGGGAAAAATGGGTGTGTATGTTATTCCTATGCTTGACACTATCTCTGGTGAACTAAACAATCATTATGTGGGTTCTACCAAAAGAAATTTGGATTTGAGATTAAATGAACACAGATATGATCTAAAAATGAATCACCAAAGCACCTCTTTGCAAGAACCCATAAGTGCTGGAAATTCCATCCCAGACTGGGACAACGCTAAAATCATAAACACACCTAACTCTGTTCATTCCTTGTTATTTGCAGAAAGCCTCTATATTTCGGCTTATAATACAAGTTGCTGTAATGACTATTATCCTTATGTTTTACCTGAACTTGGAGCAATCTTGTTGGGAAGGACAGCACAATAGCAATTGCTTCTGTTAAGTGATCATTGGCTAACTATGCCTTTTTTTATTGTCTTGTTATCTGGTATATCATGTGACATTGACATTACCTTTCCCATGATGCATCTACTCCACGTACTTAAGACCAGCATGTAGCCACATGGTGAAATTACATCTGATGAAGGTGTCAATGTGACACCGAAAGTGCTCATGTGTTTTTAAACTGTATATAGATTTCATTTTTTAGCTGATTAAATATAATCGTGCAACAAGACGGATTTCTTTAATACGTTATTTTACAAAACCTGTTTTATACCATTCCGCATTTTCACAAAATATTTCTGTTTTCGGACAGAATTATTACGTTTTTTCACAAAATTTGTTTTGTAACATTTGGTGTTTTGATAGAATTATTATGTTTATTTACAAAAACTGTTTTATAACGTAATGTTTTTTCACAAAATATTTGTGTTTTCTGACAGTTACTATGTATATTTACAAATATTATGTTTTATATTTTATCCAATTATTTATTCCCTGGGCATAATTCTTTACATAGAAACGTTATGTTTAATAACGTTTTCCCACAAATTATTTCTTTCTGATAGAATTATAAATTTAATTACGAAACTTTTATATTATTTCACTTTTCGCAAAATAATGTTTTCTGACAGATTAGGTCTGGCTTTAAAATTTTTTTTAAATATTCTGTTTCCCAATAAAATATGTATTCAGACAGACAATGTTTCTTTTCATAAATTTTAATTTCTAAATATCATTTTTGTGATATTTAGGTGTTCTTTTAATTATATTGTTTTTTACATAATTTCTTTTGCACACATTATGGTCGAAACGAGTATCATATAATATTGTATGTAAGAAAACACCCAAAAACATTTCGCATGGAACATGCATTTACACAGAACCAGGCGAAATATAAGGTGTGAAAACTAAATAGGCAAAGTACCTCAATAATATTTTATTTCTATAAACTGTTTATGTAAGTAGTATTTGTTTTCAGCAGGCAAATTTTGTTTTGTACAATGTTTTGGTTTATACTTACCACACATATTTTTTTATACTCACCACAAAATTTTTCCTTTGTAATTAATATTTTAGTCAGTTCTGTTTATGTAAATAGTATTTACATTTCTGGCAACAAAACGTCCTACAGGAATTCTTATTTAAAAAGAACTGGCAGGTTTTTTCACACAATATTTTTTTTGTTAGAAGATCTGTTTTATAAAACCGTTGTTTACAAATAGTTTTTGCAGGAATATTTCAGATTTTCATTTTTAGAAACCACCTTATACAAACAGTACAAATACCACATGTTAATGGTCAATGTGTTCTGTTTACGAAATGACAGTATGATCAATAGCAGATCTGTACTTTTTCTTGTTGCCGTCACTCATATGTTTAGTATCTTTTAGCACCAGCTTATGTGTATAAAATTTTTTGTCATTGTTTCAGCAGAATTTTGGAAGAATATTGTAGAATTAAAAAAACAAAACAAAAAACTGCCTGTTCTTAACACTTCAATGAATGGCTTTTGGGTTTTCTTCTGAATCTATGTTCCAAGTTATAAACATGGCTGTTGTATAAATCAACATGTAATTTTAATGGAATGAAAAGATTTCATAGGAGTAGAAATCGGTCATGGCAACTATGTAAGCATATAAAAAAAAACAAAAAAACTTCAAGTGTTTTGGTAGGAATTTAATGTTCCAGAGTTTTATTTTCCTGCACAGTGAAATGCTAGGACACAACAATAATAAACAAATGAAACATTAATTACAAATTGTAATTACCCACAGCTCGCTGTTTTCAAAGATGTTGTTAGCCAGCTAACATTTCTTAGGTATATTTGAACTTCTCCAAAACCACCAGATTATTCAAAGCTAGCTGAAAGTATGATTAACAGCTTGTATCAAGCTGAAAGCTCTGTAAATGCCTACATGTGTTTACACTAAGACTAGAAATTACCATTGCTTATAAACAGGAAAGATAAATGTAGATACATTTTGTAATTGTGATTTTCAACACTACATCTGTTAATGCTACTGTATCATATAGGAGTGCTAGCATTTTCCTTGCATTACTAGTAGTTAGGAAAAAAAAAAGATCAAGGCTAATTACTGCAGTTTTCATAGAATATTAATGAGATTTGACCATTAACATAAAGATGGATGATTTTAGAGGAGCATTCGTGCTCTTTTAAACCTTCAGTATTAACATTAACGTCTGTCATGATATTTGTTCTATAATTATTCTTATACCAAAATGCAAATACGTATGTCAGATTTCAAAGATTCAGCAAACTACATTTAATGATATGTGCCCCACTTTATTTCCGATTATGTACAGAAAAAAAAATGCTTCAATTTCATTTCTAAAACTGGACCAAATTTGAAAAATTGTTTCAACAATGTTTTTATCTTTTCTTCAAGTTGCAACACCCTAGGTGCTATTGCAGGCTGCTGCACCTTCTTTTTGGAACTTTCGTTCTCCTCCGAGGGTTTATGTTTGCAAAGCACCCTGAAAAACAGAAAATGCAAAGAATTAGTATTAAACACATAGCATTAAATATTGTGCAAAGTAGGGTAATGATACATATAACTGTTGTGTACATTTGGTTAAACATTAAAATCATTAATATTCTTGATGATTATGAATTCTCTATTTCAACATTTTGATTTAAAACTCCAATTTAAAAATTTAGCATACCCTTTCGGGGCATCTGATGGGTCAAACAGAAAAGAACATTCTTAGCAATTCCCCTTTCATTCTTCCTTCACAAAGACATACAAAAAATAGGAAAAAAATGTATTCAACACTTGCTCAACATCAGAAACTCATTGACTTGAATTTTTTTCTTCTATCAGGCAAAATGTATCATGTTTCATATCTGAAACAATCATTTGATGTTTCTGAATATTTCTGTTTCACGCGTTATGTTCTGTGAAGGTTCAACTGGCTGATACGTAGCGTCCGACAGTGAAAATTATTTGTGTCAATTGATCATTATAGTTAAAAAATACATATTAATGCTTACCACTTGAGAATTACCCCGCTTTCCTTCATTGTCAGCGAAGGAAAGCGGGGTAGTTCGCAAGTGGTAAGCATTAATACGCTTAATATGTATTTTTTAATTGACACACAAATAATTTTCACAGTCGGACATTACGTATCAGCCAGTCAAACTTTCATAGGACATAACGCGTAAAACAGAAATATTCAGAAACATCAAATGATTGTTTCAGATACTATATTTGTTCCACGTATAATGGCATGATATTGTTAATACCATAATGTGCAACTAGAAAGTATCATGTTTCATCAGAATTATAAAATAGCAATCAAACATTCTATTTGGAATTTCCGCTTCCTGCTCTTTTCTTTTTCTGCATATGGAGATGGGCCTTCATTGTTTATGAAGAATTTTGATGGCCAAAGGAAAAAAGGAAATATTTAAGGTTTTACCTTTCTGGTGCACTCTACTCATCGGTGAGGGTGGAGAAGTCATGTTGAAAACCGTCCAAGAAGACGTCAAGGAAAATGGGATGTCATTAGACCTCAGAACAATGATGCACAACCTATGTCTCAGGACGGGTGTCGCGTTGGCCCGCCATCACGACACTACCAAAACTAAATTTTCGTAATCGTACGCCAAATTATTTTCTTCCATGTTGAACGCTGAAGTTCAAACCTGCACATGTGCGGCGTAATGGTTCGGAGAATGGCCAGTCCAGCGCTGATGCTCCTTTTGTTTACTTTGTTCCCATTGGCTGTTGATCTTCTAGCAGTGCTTGTTTGTTCTCGGTCGACACTAAAGTGGATGGCGTACAGGTATTGTGACGTAACATCATTCGTTCCACTGATTCCACATTAACTGGTACTCCTTGTTATGGTGACTTGCAACTTTTGAGCGAGGCCTTTCCTCTGCTTTTTCAGTTAGTATGGATAAATGCTGATGGTTTTCTTTACTGGAATACCTTTTCTGATGATTGATTTCTTGCAACAACCACCTTAACCCCCACCCCACCCCCCACGCAGTCTATTTTGAATTTAAACCACTTTTTTAGCTTCCCACGTCACTCAAACGTATGTGGTTTCTACTTTATTTTGTGCGCCGTTTGGACTTTTTTTTTTCTTTAGAGAAAAATGCATGCTTCTCTTATAATCTAATTTTATTTCTATCAGAACCAAATTTTGTCTCCTTGTTCTGGATTTTTCCAGAGGGGCGGAGCAAACTTCCTCCAGTTCTTGCTGTTTCATGCATTTACAGCTTTTCGCTTACTATCTTTATTTTTAAGGCTATTTTGCTTTGGGTGTTGGAGGTTTTTATTTTTGTAGCCTTTTATATCTGAGAAAAGTCCCTCAATTCACTGTTTAATTTACTTCTGGAGCACATAGATTTTTATTTAGTGCATCTGCATCATTTTGCATAGAAATGCAGAATTTATCGAAAATAATTACTGAAATGAAAATCTTTTTGGTGCTTGTGTATGTTTAAAGACCAGGAATATGCTGTCCAATTTAATTAATTCTAAATAAATTAGTGCGCAATTCCTAGCAAAAATAGTTTTTTCAGCACGAGTTTGTGCGAAAAATCCAGATTTTGCTCCGAGTTTTCCTAAGCTTTGAAAAGAGCTAAGAAAAGCACTTTTTATTGGGGAGTTTAAACTCCTCTAAAGGCAGAGAAGCCTACTTATTAAGGCAGCATACCTATTTTATAAATTTATCCTTCCGTAGTGCAATGGAGGAAAGACTTCTTGAGAACCTAGCACTTTTTATAGCAAAGCTTACCCACTGTACTTAGGCAACAGTTGACCTTTTAACTCGTCTCTTCAATTAATATTCAAAGAGAACAATCTTTATTATTCTAAGTGCAATGATAGAAAGGGCAGAGGACCCACTTTTTGTCGAAGCACGATGGGCGACCTTCCTTTTTAATCTAAAAGCCTGCTGAAATATTATAATTACTAAACATCCACGAAGATTCCAAGTTCTGATGTCTCCTGACTTCAAGGGCTTCGCGAGCGGCGAACTGAACGAATAGCAGTTCCGAATGATGTGATGCCATGCTGTCTGGACCGGAGGAAGTCGTATTTGATCGAGCCTTAATGTGCGGCACTGCTGTCGCGCGTGATGTCATAGCAGGGTTCTTAACATTTCAAACAAAACAGTATTGCTCGTATGTGTGAACCTTGTTTTTGACGGAGTTTACACATTCATTTGTTTATCATCTAGGATTATTTAAAAGCAAGTTCACAAACAGTTTGTTATGTTGTTATCTTCATAGATTATTAACCAAAAGTTCATAAAAGGCAAGTGTTTTTGTTTCAATTCATAGGCTTCCAACATAATTCATGCATTCGTTTCTTAACAGGTTTATATATCAACTACATTTCAAACTAGGAGTTGTAAATAATAAGTTAGGTTTTTGCATCTAAACATAGTTATTCCATTTTTAATATCTACAGACCAAGCCACACAAGTCTGGGTGGGCTTTTATTAGAGCACCGCGAGATTTGTTACTCAGTGTTCATGCAAGTTTGCTTTAAACCCTTTTGTTTCATTTGATACGTATTTAAGGTTAAGCAGCTATAACTTTTGGAAAAGTGTTTGATATTCCACACCTATCCCCCAACCGACAGACGAATTCATGTCATTGGGTTATTTGTATTTGGTAGTTTGTTTTTTTGGGAAGTGTTTCACATGACTTTACTGTTTTTGTATCAGTTTACATTTCAGCGTTGGAGGGTTTTTTTTTTTGTGTGTCGTCTCCACGGTAAGCAGAGTGATCAGGAACAATGCTCGCTGAAAGGATTATGACTTATGACGGCATTCCCTCTTGGCTTGCTGTATGGGCCGGAATTCAGGGAAACATTTACTATTAGGGAGACAGTACTGAATTCATGGGGGAGAGGGTGGACCTCGAAGCAACTTTTTCTTGTGCTATTTTACTTAATTTCTTTTCCATTAATGCTTAAAAAAAATAAAAAAATTGACCTATGAATTTCCCCTTCCAACACATTTTTATTTGCACACCTGGCAGACAACTGGATTTCTTATTTGCAAGCCCAGACCAATAACTTTGATAACCATTTTATCTTGTCAATGACATTTTGCAAGTACTAATAATGATAAAATTAAAGTAACATTGAAATTTTATTTTTTAATGGAGTCTGTGGTACTGGAAAAGCTGTAAAAAAATTTAAGTGGGTTTATTTACCTTTATTAATGCAATGTAAAATAAATAACTGTTGTGGAGGGAAGTGGAAATTTTTAACTTCTACTTAATTTGCTTTTTTGGTTAGGAATTCTTGCCCTGTGGCTACAAGAATACAAACAGGAGATTTTCCTTACAAGTGCTGCCATTTCTGAGGCACATTTATAGCTGAGAACACAAAGTGGAAATATGTTTTGCATGACTAACACTAAAAATTTTCAAAACCAATGTTTCCTCCACAACAATTTTAAAATTTATGTTTTATCAATTATTAGTGGAGGTACCCAGCATTGTCCAGGATAGACAAAGTTTGTTTTTGAGCACTTCAAAATTATTCACCATGCTGAATCACAAAGCAGTACTTTATTTGCACCTGCCGTTCAGACAACACCTTATCACAATTTATAATGGCCGTTCTGAGCCCTAAAAACTCAAAATAGCAAACATGTACAATACACTTCGTGCACACCGCTTTCAGCTTTCTAGTGTAGATAAGGCACTTTCTAGCAAATCACTTAGAAAACCATCAAGAATGATGCATAACCATTTGGACTCTTTCCCGTATGCCTGTACCACGGACACTTGCGAGCAGTGAGGCGTCACCTGATGACTGTTGCTCTGACATGGAGCAAAACTTCAGCAGCCGACTTTCACCCAGTCTATAGAGGGCCTCATAAAAACACATTTGGCCCCCTTAGGGATGGAATTTCTAAAAATCGTCCCACCTGTTTTTTAATCTGGGTGATGAAGAGTTTGTATGCTAATTTTGGTGTAAATCCATCAAACCGCTTATGAACATATGCGGAACAAACATATTGTTTATCTACATTTTATCGTTGATGTCTTTCGGAAGCAAGTAGCCCAATGCCCCAGTGGCGGACTTAAAACTTTGGAAAAGAAGAACTATTGCATGCATGAACAAACTCACCTTGAATAATGGTTTCATTAGATGAACAAAACTATTATTTAATAAAATAACGTAATAGGAGCACTATACACATAACATATTGAGGGTTCATTTCTTTTTAAAGCTTGCATTATTGCAACTGCTGACGAACAACTTACGTTCGGTTGCCACTTAGCGTATAGATTTTTTTTTTTTTTTTTTTTGATTTGAGGTTTAACGACCACCGTGAGCAACTCAATGGGCTATAAGCAGTCGCCCGTCCCTAATTTAGGATAACTGGTTCCAGGGAAGGGAGAGAGCCAGTGCCGTAAGACAAACACAACATCCATGCCTCACCGGGTTTCGAACCCGGACCCCTTTCAGACGAATGATCAGAGGCCATCACCTTAGACCACTGCGCCACCGGGGCGGCTGTATAGAGTTCATATGATGAACCACGCACTCGACGCAAAGAGAATTTCAAAACAATTCTTTCTCTTCCTCTCATGTGTGGACTTTTTTTTAACTTTTCGACTACTGCGAAGTGCGCAGTATCTTTCCTTGTGTTTTCAACAAAACATACTTTAACTTTTATATATATAGAAATAAATAATTTCAGAGAATAACATGTGTTTTTGAATTAGTAGTAGCATCACTTTTGAGAATATTTTTGTGTTGTAAAATTTAGAAAATTATGAAGTGTTGTGCAGGGGAAATCATACTTTTAAACATGTCTTTCTTATACTTCATAACATTTTGCAGCATTTTTTCAACTGAAAAATATATTCAATCTCATACAATAAAAAGTTAAACAAGTAATTTTAAATTTAAATATTAATAAATATTGAACCTTTCACTGTATTACCTGAGCCCAGATCGACTCCATTTTCTAGTTTCTTCAGGTCATTAATAAGGGGATCAAATTAAATGTTTACCAAATTAAACTCTGAACCCCTAGCACTGTACTCCAAAAAATAAAAAAAATAATGAATATCAAAAGTACTTTTGAGATACTAAATGATGATAGATCAAAAAACTAAATTTGAGTCACTAAAATAATAATGGTATCTACTGTTTTAGTAATGCCTGTATTTTAAATACTATTGCTATACCGAATTTAGTAAATGTTTACCAAATGTGTAACACTAAATTTACACGACAATGCTGAAAAAAGAAAGTTTTTGTTGTTGCAATAAACACTTTGTCAAAATAAAAAAATAAAAAATATTACATCAAATTATTATTTAGCTAGCATACACTGAAGAGCAATTGAATTAGAGATACCTGTCTAGTAACGTGTAGCACCACCTTTCGACCTGATGACGGCGGCGATTCGTCTCGGCATGGACTCGACAAGACACCTGAAGCTTTGGGAAGCCATACGGATTCACGACCAGTGAACAAGCTCCCACAGTTCACGAAGATTTCATGAGGGGGGGGGTCAGAGCCTCGAACCTCTCTCTCGATGGTATCCCAGATGTGCTCGATGGGATTTATGTCAGGTGACCTAGCTGGCCAAGGAAGCGAGGTCACGTCGGTGGAGTGTTCATCCAACCATTCGGATACAATTTGGGACCGATAGCATGATGCATTGTCTTGTTGCAGGATGAGGTCCCCAGCGGGATCTTGAAGACTCACAAATGGGAGCAAATGGTCGTCCAGGATATCCCAGTAACGTTGATCTGTGAGGGACGATGTCGCATGTACCAGGGGTTCCATTTCAGTCCACGTAAACAGTGCCCAGACGAGAATGCCACCCCCATAGTTTGAAGAGTACCCTGCTGGCAAGAAGGATCCATCGCTTCATGTGATTTGCACCGTACTCGTATTCTGCCATCCGCATGTACTAACGTGATACTGCGTCGGACTCTTACTGATTTCCGTCGCATCACTCCTTATATTGTCGGATCGTTGTATAAGTCATGTCGTTTCCGTTTATAGGGCCACCCACAGCACCACATTTGCATAACGCCAGCTGTCTCTAATCCAATTGCTCTTCGGTGTAATTATAAGCCCCGCCCCCAAACGAATTTCAGGTGGTGACGCATTGGAATGTGAAACTTTGGGCAATCCCTGGGAAACGTTCGATGAGTACAAGGAACAACATTTTAGCGAGTGGGAAGTAGAATTACCACAGGACAAGACTGAAAGAATGTACCAATTAGGGAAAAACGTAAAAGAGGACTGACAGTAAAATAAAAAAAACCTTACTAATTCAATTATTTCTTATTTCACGTTTATTATGTGATTTTATTTTTAATAATTAGTGAGACTAATTTTTATATCATGATTATTATAATAAAACTAGCACATTAAAAGTTTAGTTTTCATTGTATTAGCTTAACACCTATAACTACAAGTATTTACAGGTAACTGCAGGCAGGCATATGGGTATTACTACTCAGGGTTAGAATAAGATCTACTGGCCCAGTGGACCACTAGAATTGGCAAACCACTGGTCCACCAAAATGCCTACTGGTCTGTAAAAAAATAATGAATTTTTTTTTTTTTCGACATTTACAATATATGTAGAAAATAATGTATCATTTCAATGGAATTATATCCAATATTTGTTTTTAAACCTGTCATTAGTTTGCAGCCTAAAAAAAAACCATACAGCAAGGTAAAAAAAAACAACAGAAATTCATTTTTTAACTTGTGACAAATTTGAAAAAAAAAAAAAAAAAAACTTCCTGGCCATCTGGGCCAGTAAAATCAATAGTTCAATGGTCTGATGGAAGTTTTACTGGCCAATGACGACCACTGGGTAATTCGAACGCTGCTACTGTTATTTTTTGGTCAGAAAAGAACTTTAGATTTAGTCATGAATTATTAATTTTAATTTCAGTTCAATATCATAAGAACAACATAATTATGATTACATTTTTCCCGTTTTAAAAGTATGTAGTCTTACGTTTGGTAAATATTATTTTGCTTACAAATGATAAAAGAGACTAACAAGTCAATATCAGGTTATTGATCTTAAATTAGATATCATCTAAAATTTGGGGAACATTTAGTGTTTTTGGGAGACACAGTTTTTACTGTCCAATAATTAAGAAAATGATGAGAAGTTAATATCTGGTTATCACTTTATCATTATTACGTGGTCTAAAATTTGGTGAACATTTACTATTTTTGGGAAACAAAAGTTTCTTTAGTGGTGAATAATATGCAGTAACAAGTAAATATCTAGTAAACACTTTAAAAATTAAATATGGTCTAAAATTTGATGAACATTTATACTATTTTGGGGAAACGAAAGTATTTTTTTGTTGCATATGTGGCATGAATATTGCTTCATGCCCATAAAAATCAAAATCCACCACCTGTCTGCATAACAGAACTAATTGCATTAGTTCCATTTCTGATCTGAACCAAGGATACATAAATTTCATGTGCAATACACTCCCATAATTTTATGCTTTTTTTTTTTTTCCAAACCCAAGGGGGTTTGCTGTTTCAAAACTGTTCTGATACAGCAGAATTTTCAAATTTTCTGATTCATGAAAAAACCTAGCACCTTTGAAAATGGCCCCATCTGTGAAGTTTGATAAAACTCCTTCAGAACACAGAAGTGGAGATTTGATTTGCTTTTCTACAGAAGCATTTTGTATTAAAACTGCCAGACTTTTTAAGATTGGCACGCAGTAGAAAGTAGATGTTTTATTATCACCATTTCTGCCTAAATCCATGGCAACAGGATGAACATAACTGAAATTTTGCTCAAAATATTTTTCGTCAAATAGTCACAAGCAAACCTTTATTTGAGCATGCTTGATTCAGAAAATCGTGCTTTTGTTCTTTTTGGAGAACTTCAGTAATCTGAAATTCATTAACTTGATTACTTTTTTGCAACAGACTGCTTATGAACTGCATAATATTCTCCTGATTTATTTCATGAATATTCAGCATTTCAGTAATGATCACATCGACAACAAAAGAAGGTAAATAAAATTTGGCCAGTAGCCTTAAACAAAACAAAGCAACTGATATGTTCATGTCTAAGGCTGAAATTTTACTGTTTGTACTGCTACTCAGTTCATTTACATTCTCCTTATTTAGGTTACTCTCACTGTTAACATCTTCACAAGGTTGTAACGGTTCATTGTTCTTGAATTTATCGGCTGTCAGAAACCTTGTTGTATGCTTTCGAGACAAGTGCAATTAAAATGTCGACTTGTTACTAAATTTACCAATGTGGTAAATGTGTAATTTAACGTCCTAAATTATTTAGTCGGGAAAAGTTTACTGTGTGGGGAGAGTGCGACATAAAATTTTTTAAGCATGCGAAATAATGGGGCAAGCTGCAAAAATACAGTAATTTAAAAGAATGTGAAAGAATTTCACCGAAGTATTTACCTGGAGTACGATGGTGTGTAGCAGTTGGTGACGGAGGAGGCTTAAGCGATGTTAACGGCGACGACGTGAAGCTTCCGTGTTTTGATAGGGAGCAGAAGTTCGTACTGAATGCCCAGAAGAATACAATAAAAGTAGAGTGTATTCTTCGGAAGAGTGTGATGCGTGCTGTAATCCGGCACAAGTGGAAATAGTTCAAAAACTGTTTTTTTTTTTTTTTTTTGAGAAAGAAATGTGCGGAATGTCATTATTAGTTTCACAATGTATCCGAATGGAAACAAAATGAAGGAATGTAAATGTTTTCATGTACGACAGAAGTGTTGAGTAAGAACTTTTGGTTCCGGTTGAATTTCAAGTTTTAGTTATGGTTTCAAAGATGTACAGGGGTAGTTGATTTCTTCAAGTACTTCATTTGTAGTTGTGCTCTTATTCCGTATAGTGTAGCTAATATTTTTGCGCCCTGAAACGGATATTTTTGAAAATAAAGGAGTTTCTTCAGTTTAGATATCATAGTATAGCAGGGAGGTCAAGAGTTTATTGTATTTTGCTGGATAATGAAATTTTAAGCCCTGACGAAATCTGAAATGAAGTATGGAGACTGGAAAGAGCCACTCACACCGTTGAAAAAGCTACCAATACCGCAGTTTACAATGCTGTGTAAAGTCGACCTGTTACTAAATTTACCAATGTTTTACTACACTGCTCATAAGGACGTGGAACTTAATCTTGTCTTTTTATGTGTAGTTGAATATGTGAAATTAAGGAAGCTCAGTCTGCATTCTGTTACTGACATGTTTGAATGGGGCAGGCTATTTTTAATAGTCTGAGTAGTACACAATGGTGTAAGTTTCAGATGGTCATGTGAAGTATGTGTCTTCAAAGATGAAAATTTAGCAAATGTTCTAGAGCATGTTATGAAACCACAAGGAAACTGCACCCTAGTAATGTTTTTGTGTATTTTTATGAGTTGCATAGGACTTAAGTCTCGAAAAAAGGATTTGCACATTTTACACTGGAAATTTGAAGATCCATTTGAATTCATGGTATGATACTTCCAGTGAAATAATGTCAGTTCTGCAAAAAAAAAAAAAAAAAAAAAAAAAGTGGGAGTTTTAGCATTTTTTATACATATGTAGAGAAACAAAAAATACAAATTTTAGTTTCATAGCATTCTAGACCGGTCGGTGCCTTTAATTCATTTTTTAGCGATTCTTTTAACTCTGACTGGTCATACTCCGAGTTATGTATCTCTTTGTTTAATGGGTGCAGTGCCATACTCCGAGTTACGCATCTCTTCGTTTTATTGACCCGCAGTGCCATCGAATTGGTTTCTGATTTGGAAAGTTCGTGATAGGGATACTTAAGACTTGGCCTATAAATCAATAGAGAAGTTGTTTCACCGTTAAATATCGAACCTAAATTAGATTTTTAATATAGCTGATGCAGAACTTCAAGGAAAATCATTGTTTTGGAAAATATCGCTTACGGTCCGATAAGTTAGAATACCGGTAAAAAAAATTTTGTCAGATATTTCACAAATGTGCTGGATTTGTTTTACATTACAAATGCTTTCATGTGAAATGTCCTGAAAACAAATCTTCAAATTCTGTCTTCGTCATTCCAAAGTCTCTTCAATCCTAATAGGAACAGAACGAATTTTGCAGGGATTTAGATTTTCAGTAAAAATTAAACAAGGGGCTCCTACCACTGCATCACCATAACTGCAAATCGATACAAAAAAAAAAAATAATAAATAGCTAGAACATATAGGCTAAACTTTTTACAAAAAGTAAGTTAAATTGGATGGGGGTGGGGTGCGGGGGGACCAAAACAGTATGCCTTATGAGCCTTTGGAAACTTGTATCTGCTGGATGGTTAAATTTTCAGGGTTGTTTAACTAAAAAATTTCTGACAATTTGCCGATTCTAATTACTTCTCACCACGTTTCTGATTGGTAATTCTTTACATTACCAATGCGATAAAAAAAAAAAATGCGAAGGATTGCGATATTTCGCTATATGTATCTGTACTACACAAAACCTTAGGGCCAGAGGGTTTCTGATTCGAAAATTTGGTATTGGGAGTTGCCTGTTGGCGTTTCAATTAGGCGGATCGGTTTGGTCAGGCAACGTTCCCTATTGAAATTTCGTCCTGTTCATGAAATTTTAAGTTATTTTTCTAATGTAACTTACAATTTGGAAGGTTTACCAAAAATACCTTATATATGTGAATTAAAAATATCATAACAAAACAGTTTGGTAAACAGCCCCGTACTGTGTAAATGATGGATTTTGAAGATGTTAGTATAACACACACAATTTCAAATATACTACAGAGCAGCGCACATATCTGAAATCAATTAACTGCAGTTGATTTAAATCATAATGAAACAGAAAAATGTACTTACCAGAAAAGTTTTGTGCTACACGTGGGGTTTGCAATCACGATTTCAGGTTGCTCGTTGTTTTCGTAGTGGAGTCAAACTGCGCATGCGCGTTACGCTATAAACCATTGCCAGATCTTTCTGACTAAGTTTTTCTGTGAATTTACAAACATTTTAACACAATGTTCGAAAGTTTTACTGAAATTCCAGGAAAAACACAGATCAGCTGAAAAAACAGATTTTTTATGTAAAATCACAGAAAAAAGTAATGTGAATTTCAGGTTTTTTTTACAGTGTATCTACGCTCGGCTGTCTACGTGATGCACCAGGAATCTTGATGCGTCAGAGCAGGCCACTTTCTTGCAATCATCCACGGTCCAATCTCAATGATCTTGGACCCATTTCATGCGTTGTTGGCGATGACGTCCAGTAAGCATGGGGACCCGGCTTGATCTTCAGCTACGCAGGAATATGCTCAGAAGGCTGCGATGAACTGTATCGACGCATTTTTTGGTGATTCGGCGCATTATGGCTCTGCGGTCGCTGTGAATAAAGCGCGACAGTCTCTCCCCCCCCTCTAGCATCAATGAGCTGCGGACGACAGTTCGTCGTTTGGCCATCTGTGCACCACTTTTGATGCGTACTCAATACAGTGGCACTTGAACAACCCACAAGCCGCGCCGTTTCCGAGATCGTAGTTCCGAGGTGCCATGCTCTCACAATCTTTCCTTTATCAAACTACGATAAATCGGCAGCTTTTCCCATTCTGACTCCGAACACTCTACTAACCGAAAGCCGGTCATCGGGTTGCATTTATATACAGTTCTGTGAACCTCACCTGCATCTCCAGGCGTGCTTATTTCTCTAGGATGGGGGTGGTCAAAATGTAATGGATCATCCGAGTAAGTTACGTATATTTAAGGTGGACGTCAAGTAATTTTGCTTCCTATACTTCCAATGGAAAAACTTCTGTACACATTTTCTTCACAATTTATGCGTTCCCAAGGATGAAAATTTGAACATCGATTAAATTAGCTTCATTTTGTGACTTCGAATACTTCACATTTTCTAAAACATAACCATTATTATGCAATCCAACTTTTGTTTGTCTACTGACGTCGTCAAAGTACAGGTCGCGCCCTCTTCTTTCCGGTTTCAACACCACCAAAGGAAAAGTTATTGATTTTTAATATAATTATGGTTATGTTTTAGAAAATATTAAGTATTCCAAGTTATAGTATGACGTTATTTTAATCGATGTTCAAATTTTCATCCTTGGGAACACACTAACTGTGAAGAGAATGTGTACAAAAGTTTTTTCCATTGGAAGTATGGGAAGCAAAATTACTTGACGGTCCATCTTAACTCAAAACAATGCTGCTTAGCTTTCCGATTACAGAATAGTAAATAAAAAGGTACGAGCTATTACAAAAAATCGAGATGACAGCCTGGTACTCTTTGTAGACAATTTAAGCTATACATCTTTCGCATGTCAAGGCCGTTGTATGTGTGGAATAAAACGAGTGATGCGACAGTACGCATTTACACTGACGGAAAAAAATCCCAACACCACGAAAAAATAGTTGTAGAGGAATGAAATGGCGGCAATACATTTGTATAGATAACATATTTAATCGATTAAGGTTTCAAGATCACAGCTTATTGTAAGCGAACGTTCATGCATTGTGTCGTACAGGTGCTGGATGTCAGTTTGTGGGATGGAGTTCCATGCCTGTTGCACTTGGTCGGTCAATACAGGGACGGTTAATGCTGGTTGTGGGTGACGCTGGAGTTGTCGTCCAATGATGTCCCATACGTGCTCGATTGGAGAAAGATCTGGTAATCTAGAAGGCCACGGCAACATGTCGACACACTGTAGAGCATGTTGGGTTGCAACAGCGGTATACGATCGAGCGTTATCCGGTTGGAAAACACCCCCTGGAATGCTGTTCATGAATGGCAGCACAACAGGTTGAATCACCAGACCGACGTACAACTGTGCCGTCAAGGTGCGTGGGATAACCACGAGAGTGCTCCTGCTGTCATAGGAAATTGATCCCCAGACCATAATTCCATGTGTAGGTCCAGTGTCTCGGCCGCAGACAGGTTGGTTGCCGGCGCTCACCTGGCCTCTTTCTAACCAGCACACGGCCATCACTGGCATCCAGGCAGAACCGGCTTTCATCAGAAAACACAACAGATCTCCACTTTGTCCTCCAATGAGCTCTAGCTTGACACCACTGACGTCGCAAACGGCAGTGGTTTGGAGTAAGTGGAATGCACGCTACAGGGCGTCTGGCTCGGAGCTGTCTTTCAAGTAACCGATTTGTAACAGTTTGTTGTGTCACTGTGGTGGCAACTGCCGCTCGAATTGCTGCCGCAGACGCGATACGATGCGCCACGGCCATACGCCGTACACGGCGGTCTTCCCTCACCGTAGTGCCACGTGGCCGGCCGGAACCCGGTCTTCTTGAGGCAGTACCTTCCCTTGCCACCGCTGCCAACAATCATGCACAGTGGCTACATTCCTGCCAAGTCGTTCTGCAATATTGCGGAAAGAAAATCCACCTTTTCGTAGCCCTATTACACGACCTCGTTCAAACTCCGTGAGCTGTTGATAATGGCTTCTTCGTCTTGTTAAAGGCATTCTTAACTAACATCAACACACTACGTCAAATCTCAACGATAACTAACCCTCACGAACGTTACAGCGCGTATTTACAGCAAACCTGCTTTGCATATTCCGAGGGCGCTACCAGCGCCACACGTATGCGCCGAGCGCGAAATTTGCATAGACATCATCTCACAGATGTATTCTCACCGCATTATAACTGTCGTTTATCTAACACAACCCCTTCTTGGTGTTGGGATTTTTTTTTCCGTCTGTGTATAATATACAACATTTGAATTTGAATTTGAATTTAATGAAAATTCTGCCACACAACACAGTACATCAAATTTAACAAAATACAAACAACCAAATTGTGATATGTACTAAACTAAAATTAAATATTAACACAATGTTAGCACAATGCAATGAAAACATGGAATCACAGTAATATCACAAAGTTCGATATAAATCTATAACATTTAGTACTAACTATTTATTCCAAAAGTAAACAAGAGCTCAAACCACCTCAGATATATCTAGCATAATAATCATAAACATACAAGCACTAAAACTCATTTATAATTGACCAAAAAATCAATACAAAGTAATTCATCAAAAAAACAAAGATAGCGTAATGTACTATGGAACAGTAGCATGGAGCCAGGGAAAAAGGCTTAAATTTAAGCCTGACGAGCCCCTGATCTCCAAAGGTAGATGAGTCAGGTCAAAACAATTAAAATAGCAACATTAGAAATACGACCGGTATTAACATACCGTGAAAGAAAGAATACTGGAACTCAATCAAACAACAAAAACTCTCGTAGCAGTTTTTTAAATGCCCCAGAGGCCACTATTTCCCTGATGTATAATGGCAGTCTGTTCCACACACGGGGTCCAGCTGCAATAATACTGTTATGCAGCAATCTGGTCCGCGCCCTTGGAACCACAAAACTTGCATGACCTCGAGTATCAGGTGAATGGGAGAAACGCTGTAATTGCAATAGTTCAATATACCTATTCATATAGACTCTGTCATGCATAAATAATAATAACCTGAAAATGAATATTTTATCGAAGAGAAGTATGTTATAAAGACAATAAATAATACCAGTATTTGAAAACGAATTTAGAAGTCGAATGTATTTTCTCTGGAGAACAAGAATTCTGTTAACGTTACCATCCGTTGTCTGTCCCCAGGCCAAAATACAATAAGACAACATGGGATAGATAAAGGAATAATATAGTATTAATCTGAGTCTGATTGTCAAAAAACTAGAAATCCTAGAAATAGCGCCAATACGATGCTTAACAATATTTGCTAAATCATGAAAGAAATACGGGATTACGCAATATAATACAAATTTTGAAGATGACTGTGATGATGTAAAAAAATATTGAAGACAGGGAAAATGGGAAAACTCCAAAATGGGAGGTGGAACGCCATTTTATGCTTGTAGGAAAACAAATGACTTCAGGTCGGCCATATTGTGTACCCAGGGACCCACGGAGAGAAGGGGGAAGGAAATTCTTTTCTTGGTGAATTCCGTTCTGAGGCAGGAGTTTACAGAACATTGGGATGTCTTACTGGCGCAGAAAGTTTGAAGCAGCTAGAGAGACAACTCAGGAGAGAAGAGAGATTTACCACATGGCCTCTTGCTCCGAAGATTGCGCGGTCGGGATTGGCTGTGCGCTCTCCGGGCTGCACAGATAGCTTAAGCGGGAAAAAGTTGTAAAGAACTTTTAGGACACTTTCTCTTTTTGCTCGAATAGGAAGAAGACGGTCGTTTTGTAGTCGTCGCTCGAGATGTATGTACGCTAAGCGGCTGCGGCTGACTAGAGAGTTAATTAGGTACCTACCTGCGGGTTAAGGCCCCTAGAGTATATACGTTGCATTACCTGTGGGTAATTGATTATAACTGTGTAATACTACTAAATGCCAGACTGCGGTCTGCAAGGGAACTACTCCACCTGAGTGAGAAATCTAGCCACGTGTGAAGAGCATATAATTGTTATGTATAAATAACTTCCTTATGCTATGTGCATACTCATAATGCAAAGACTGGACTGTGAATGAACTATGATCGTGCTGGAATGTCGACTTGCTCAAGTTCAAGAACCTTTTTTATCGTTTGACATGTATCTTCAACCTACTCGTCACCAAAGTTGTAAATAAACCTGTACATATTTTTCAGCTCTAAGTCTGTACTCTACAAGTCGTCTTTTCCTTCACCATGCCTCTGAGGAGAAAAACAACGTAAGTTTGATCGGGACTGAAATATCCTGGTCTGGTGGCAGCGAATTACCATAAGCAAATATATTAAAAATAAGTATAAGCATAACACCCCACACGCGATTATAACAATGACAATCCGATTTTTGGCGTAAATGTGACAAGTATGGTAAGTCAGATAATATCCGAAAACTTGAAAATTTTCATCGTCCTGGAGCGGGACTCGAACCCGCGTCTCCCAGAAAACGCCCGGGTAGGCTAACCACTAAATCGGATTGTCATCTTCAAAATTTGTAATATTTGCTAAATAACTTATATGGACATCCCAACGCAAAGTCTCATGTAGTATAACACCCAGAAATTTCCCAGAAGACCCGAATGCAACAGGATCCCCATTCAAGAAAAACACCAGTAGGCATGTTGCACGGGGCAGTATCTCGGACAACGAATCCCCAGGAAAAAATAAGCTGGTGTCGTCAGCATATAAGACTCGGTTAGAAGTAGAAACAACGCTAAATAAATCATTTACATAAATTAAAAAAAAAGCATAGGGCCTAAGACGGAGCCCTGAGGAACTCCAAAAGGAACTATTTGAACTGAAGAGCGAATCATCATCATCATCATTGTCAACCATTATCAATCCACTGCTGGACGAAGGTCTCCCAAGTTTCCTCCACAACGGTCTGTCTTGTGCCAGTCTCCTCCATGTCACTCCCGCATATTTACGAATTTCATCCACCCATCTCCCATGTGGTCTTTTTCTGGGTCTTTTCCTGTCCCTTGGAATCCAATCTAAAATTTCGGCTGTCCATCTATGGTCTGTCCTTCTGGCAGTATGTCCAGCCCATTGCCATTTCAGGGATTTAACCCTGATCATGATGTCTTCCACTCTCGTCATTTTTCGGATCCACGAGTTTCTCTTCTTATCTCTCCTGGTTATACCAAGCATGCACCTCTCCATGCATCTTTGAGTTGTCTGCAGCCTTTGTATGTCTCTTTTAGTTAAGGTCCACGTCTCTGAACCATACGTAAGCACTGGAAGGATGCATTGATCAAACACTTTTCTTTTAAGACATAATGGCATATTGCTCTTGAAAATTATGCTGTTTCTTCCAAAAGCTCTCCAGGCAAGTTTTGTACGCCGATTAATTTCTTCATCAATGTGACCCTCACTTGATATCTGCTGTCCAAGATAAACATACGTATCTGTTATCTCCAGTTTTTCTCCATCAATCGATAAATCTTCATTTCTTGTAAAAGCATTGAACATCACTTTTGTCTTCTGAAAGTTCATTTTTAATCCCACTTCTTTACTCTTGTCAGCAAGTTCCTGGATCATACTCTGCAGCTCTGATGGGGTAGTTGCAAAAATGACTACGTCACCAGCAAAACGAAGGTGGGTTAGATAATCTCATTAATCTTTATCCCTTTGTTTTCCCAGTTCAGTGATTGAAAGACATTTTCCAATGTGGCATTAAAGAGCTTCGGAGATATGGTGTCACCTTGTCTCACTCCCTTTCCAATTTTTATGTGTGTTGTATTTTCAAACAGCCGAATCTTTGCACTTGCATTTTCATAGATGTGATTAATAATATTAATGTATGCATCTTCAATACCGCAGGATTTCAGAGCCGTGGTAACTGCTGATGGTTTCACCGAATCAAAGGCTTTTTCATAATCGATAAAAGCCATGCACAATGGAAGTTCATATTCCCTCGCTCTTTCAATTAGTTCTCTCAGTACGTGGATATGATCTATTGTGCTGTAGCCACTCCCTGAATCCAGCTTGTTCTCTCGGTTGAGCCATGTCCAGTGTTACCTTCAAGCGGTGTGAAAGAACTTTAGTGAAGATTTTATAAACCACTGATAGGAGGCTGATAGGTCTGTAGTTCCTGAGATCCTCAATGTCACCTTTTTTATGTAGCAGGATCATTGTAGCATTGTTCCAATCCTCAGGAATCTTCCCTTCATTAAGGCATCGAGTGAAAATTTGGGCGAGTACTGTTTCGATTTCTCCATTTGCTTCTTGTATGATGTCTATAGTAATTCCATCTTCTCCTGGAGCTTTCCCCCGCTTCATGTTCTTGATTGCATGAGCAACTTCTGCTGGGAGGACTGGAAGAACTCTGGTACCTTTCATGATGTCTGGAGTACATGTATCATCCCTTTCATATAATTTGGAGTAGAAATCTTTCACTCTTGTCAAAATTTCGCCTCTATTTCTTGTTATAGAACCATCTTCTTTTCTCAGAGCCATAATCTGTTTTCTTCCCTTACTGAGATGTCCCTTTGCTATCTTAAGGCTTTGGTTGTTTTCAATTGCTTTCCTCACTAGCTCACAGTTGAATTTCCTTACGTCTTCAGTGATACTTTTTCGTGTTGTCTTGCATAGCTCTATATATTCCACTTTGGAAGTCACATCTTCTTTAGTTGTCCTCATCTCTCTTCTTTTTTGCATCAACATTTTGGTTTTTCCTGATAATTTGTTCACATGCAACTTGTTCTTAGACCCAGCTAATTTTGTTGCTGTTTCCATTAGAGCTTTGGTTACTTTTCTGTTAACTTCCGAAATATCCACTTCTTCCGATGTTAGGTATTCTAAAGCAGAGAATCTGTTCTTCAGTTCTAACTTGAAAGTATTATGGTGTTTTTTAAGGTTGGTTATGTCAATACATTTTGTTTGTCTTATGAGCTTGCCACGTTCCAGTTTAGTGTTGAGGTGCATCTTACATCTCACCAATCTATGGTCACTACCTGTGTTGAACTTGTTTAGCACACTGCAGTCTTCGATGACGAATTTTTTGTTACACATAATAAAATCAATTTCACTTGTCGTTCCAATTGGATGTCTCCATGTCCATTTCCTGTGTGGCTTTTTCTTGAAAAAGGAGTTCAAGATGAAAAATCCTTCTGCCTCTGCAAACTCAACGAGAGTATTTCCACGCTGGTTTCTGTTGCCGTGACCGAATTTACCTACTGAAGTTTCATTCTGTTGCCGTTGCCCTATTTTTGCATTGAAATCTCCCATAATTATCTTCAAGTGCTGCTTACCTTTATTATTTAGATGACGAATTTCCTCATAAAATTCTTCAATTTCTTCTTCAGGATGACTTGTGGTGGGTGCATAAGTTTGAATAATCTGAGCCTGGTATCTTCTCGATAGTTGGATAACGAGTCGTGCAGCTCTGTCAGAGGAACTTTCAACTTCTACCACTTTATCCTTCAGTTTCTTGTTTATTATAAATCCAACACCACTAGTTCTGCCAGTATCTGTCCCACGATAATAGAAGAGATGTCCACTTTTCAGTTCAATGAGATCTTCTCCTTTTCTCCTTACCTCACTTAGCCCGACGATGTCCCACTTGATCCTTTGTAGTTCCTCTTCCAATTCAAGAAGCCTTGAATCAGAAGATAGGGAGCGTCCGTTATAGGTAGCCAAGGTCAGCATCAAATGGCAGCCTAGTCCGGTCCTCCGGGGATTCTTAGCACCCTCTGCCTTCATGTCGCACTGGCCGCTGCCTTGGCCAGGTACATTCCAGCTGCCGGAGACTGAGGGCCAAGATTTAAGTTGTAGAGTCATTTTGGAGGTGTTTGGCCATAACTCACCACGCTGGCCAAGCGGGTTGGTGAGTGTGGGATAGCATTTCCTCTGATCCCGATGGTATAGTTATACCGCTATTGGCGGTCGTCAGAGCCCCTTTAGTGGGAACAGGATGCACCACGAGAAGGCGGGGTTGACATTTGTCAAGGAGAGGCTGTGATGTTACGCATCACCTGACCTTACGAATACCCTGTATTATATTGCATTCATTCGCGTTACTAACGATCACAGTGAGCCACACCCCTAGTACATACTAAGTGAAATTGAATCATAACAACAAACAATAAGATTAATTAATTCCTGACATTGCGCAGTGACTAGGCAGGTGGATTAATAATGTCATTGTCGTAAAACTAATGACAAAAGACATGTGAGCGATAAAGATAAATATTTACTTAACTATAGCGGCGGCAATAATAAATATTTCGGCTGTTTAGTTTTTCGAAATCAATATTTATGTTTTTATTATATATTATTCAGACTTAGACGAACGTACGAAACGACCGTGACACCGATTAAATGGGATGTAGCTGCGGAAGTCCATCTGCCCATGCGCAAACTAAAATCTGACCTCAAGATAGAAAGAAGAGCTGAATCGCAAATCAATTAGTGAATGATTTTGGTAAATTTTGGTCAACGATATATACCCAGTTTGCAGCCCATCGTGTTATACATCATTTTAAAGCTCTCGTCAATAGAACGTAACCTCCTCTTCAGGAGGGGGTTGTCGAGAGGAAGGAAATTTCGCTATGACGACACCGTTTTCATAGCATCAAAAATCCTTTTTTACGCTTTCCAACCGTAGGTTGAAGAAGCGTATATGTTCCAGCCTTGTCCGTCTGTCCGTCCACACGATAACTCACGTAAAAATGGTTCGATTTCGATGAAATTTTAGTATGTGTTAGGGGACTACCTGGAAACGAACCCTATTTAAAATGGGAAAAATGGGGTCAAAGGTCAGGACATAGGACCGGGACCCATTCCATTGCCCTTATGATTCATAACGCGTAAAAATAGTTCGATTTCGATGAAATTTTAGTATGTGGTAAGGTACCATCTGAGTACGAACACTATTGAAAATGGGTGGTGAAATGGGGTCAAAAATCAGGACATAGTATCGGGATGCATTCCATCGGCCTTATGAGTTATAACTTAGGTAAAAATGTTTCGATTGAGACAAAACTTTATCATGTTGTTCCGGAAGTTCTGTTGAATATCGTCGAAATGGGGTCAAAGATCAGGTCATAGGAGCAAGGTTTATTTTACAGTCATTATAATCATAACTTGAGTAATGATTTCTGGTATGTTGGAAAGCATTGCATAATTTTACCTACTTGGTTTGTAATGGCTTTTATGACATTTAGCATCAGGTTTTCGTAATTAACATGCACTATATTGATACGTTTGCACAACACGTGATGAAATAACGTTCGAGGGTAGTTTAGTAAAATATATTGTTGAGTAGCAATGTAATGAACTATTGTTGCGTCACTTCATGGGAAAGCATGTGTCACGCTGAGATTTAGACAATGGTTTTGCCTACTTCCTTTACCCATTTTCGTTACATCGGAATTTACTTTACTACTGTCGGGAAAGACGCATAGCATCAAAATAGTTTCCGTTATATGCGATTAAAAGAACAAGAGAGGATGTTAGGAAGTTCAAAGGATTTTTAAGAATTTCCGTTCATGCGGAACGCGGAACTTCGTTTTATGCGAGCTCGTTACACGTGGGTTGGACTGTACCTAGGTTGATTTAACTGCAGGCTGTGAGTAAATTCAAAATTTGCACTTGAAAAAACAAGCAAACTAAATTCTTTGAGAGGCTAGGATATTCATCCAGAGGTGATGCGTTCCTCGTGCAACAGAATCGTTGCATTCACCAGTTTCATGCATACTAGACGAAATCCGTCTGAATCGACGGTTAGTTGTTTTGTTTATTTTTTGTTTTTTTTTTAAGGAATAAACGCATATGAAACAACAAATGTAAACTTTATTCGATTGACAAATTTATTCAACCACATCAGTAAAGAGAATAGCCTAGGTTCGTTATTTATTTTTTTGACTGAAGGTTTAACGACCACCGTGAGCAACTCAATGGGCTATAAGCAGTCACCCGTCCCTAATTTAGGGTCACTAGTTCCAGGGAAGGGAGAGAGCCAGGGCCGTAAGACAAAAACAACATCATGCCTCAGCACAGGGATTCGAACCCGGACCCTTCACGAACGAACCATCATAAGCCTGTGCTTGGACCACGTGCTCGTGATGAGCATCACGACTGCATTCTTTTTCAGTCGTAAAATGTAAGGCGGAAGTCCACTCATCTCGATCGTGTGCAAACATTCAACTGGATAGCGCATTCTTTCACTCTCATCTTCAGTCACAACTGTGTTTGTAAATGTTGTTAGAATGAGATTCGCGTTGCGAATACTCTTCACCCGTCGCAATCGACGGTTAGTTTTTTTTTTTTGAAAGAGTAAACTCATATGAAACAACAAATGTAAACTTTATTTAATTGACAAATTCATTCAACTACTTCAGTAAAGACAGTAGTTCAGGCTCCTGACTTTTCTTTACTAAAGGTTTAACGACCACCGTGAGCAACTCAATGGGCTATAAGCAATTGCCCGTAATATTTTCACTATCAATGGTCAACCGAATGTTTATTTACATCTTTACATAATGGAAAACGTCTTACCTACGTGAACAAACTGGATTGAATGAATATTAAATTGTATATACACATCACACAGTCCAACGGCATAAGGCAATCAGGTCTTCGAGAGTGTTCGCTGTTCCGATGAGAAGAACTTTGATACGAATGCCTGCCAGCGTTGCTTTGCGCAACGGTTCGCTCAGAAATGAGAAGACTTCGGACTTTGGACGATCTCAGTCCCTCTATGCCTCCGCCTTCAACAGCGCGTGAGTCGACCGGACGCTTCTTCCATCGACTTTACATGGAAACTTTGCAGCCCCACAACGCTCGAACCGTTGCCTCAATCTCATTTTTCTCTTTGACTGGCACATCTACATGGTGAGACCTTTATTTTGATACCTCAACCATATCTTTACGTTCAGTCGTTCTCTCAAAATAGGACTCACAGTAAAAAACCTTATAGAATTAATATACAGATTCTAGTCTTAAAGTTTTGTGGGGTTTTTTTTCTAGTGTGTGAAAACTCGCGTTTTGTCGGTGACGGAGATCGAAATCGCGCTTTCTCACTCCGGAGCCAGTTGTTCTAACTTACCAGACTACACCAACGGATTATGTCGCTGCAGATTTCTTGTCTTTACACGTGTTTCACCTCTGTAGTACGTCATAAGTGTAAATTTCGAATTTATATGCAATTTGAAGTTAATTCAACCTAAGTATTTCCTTCCAAATAGTACCGTTTCTCGTACGTTTCTCTCGCATTACTCTTCCTCGACAAAGCCACCTGCAGGTATTCATAAGTTTAGCAATATCAGTTGTTAACACCAATGAAAAACGGATTTTTGTAATGGCTTGAATTAATTTGGTGCACAAATGGGCTTCTTATTTCTTTATTTGGTAAAGCCACAAATCGTCCCGTTTTTTACTAGCGTTCCTGCGGATGGACCTGAAATTACATCAGTATCTGTCACGTGATACAAAACCAAAGGTTACAGAGAGAATTGAAGCTCTTCTTAGAAAACGCAAACAGAGGTTGTATTGAGTTTTCAGGATTACGGTAACGACGCATTTGTTCGATGTTGGTCTGTTTAGATCTTCGGAGTGAACTGTTCGCGTGTTGTTCTATTTAGATCTTCGGAGTGAACTAGGAGATTTACCTCTTTGTTTCATCTTCTGTGATTCTAATAAATCTACTTCAATAACTTTGACACGAAAGCCTATTAATAGGGCAGCAACAGGTTTGAAAATCTCTTTCCAAACGCGAATACTTTTTAAAGAAAATTTCAAGGATTGTGCATTTATGTATTTAACACTTCATGAGATAGACAGTAGAATTTTGGACACGTTCGAGATAAATAATTATTCAAAATCGTGGTACTACTACATAGCAGCTGTTTAGTTTGTTTTAATGGCATCTAAGATTATAGTTTGTATCCTTCGACTAAGAATAAAATTACAAGCTCTGCAACAAGAAGTCTGGGGTGTGCAAGAACTTCAGTAACTTCTTTGTCTAATCCAATTTCAGTCGCTCCTTTAGATAAAAACTTCAAACGCATGATTTGACATCACCTGTCATTTAGCTTAAGATTCATTCGTGAAGCTCCAATTGAAAGTAAGTATGTTTCACAAAATCTGTTTATGACACATCGCATATCTTTGAACATTTTCGGAAAAAACAAAAAAGAGATCTTGAATATGCTTCTAGAAATAATCTCTCGTACACTTGAATTGTTGTACGAGGTGTACCACATTTTCCCCTTCTGTTTTTGTTCACTTAGTTTTATGTAAATTACAGCAACCTCCCGTTGTGCTTTTCGTACCGAACGTCACGTCGAAACTCCCAAGAGTTTATTCTTTTAGATCCAACTGGCAGTCAGATGGTAAAGCAGCATCTTTTGTTTTTGTTTCGAGGTTTAACGACTCCCATGAGCAACTCAGTGGGCTATGAGCAGTCGCCCGTCCCTAATATAGGGCCACTGGCTCCAGGGAAGTGAGAGAACCAGTGCCGTAAGACAGAGACAACATCCATGCCTCACCGGGATTCGAACCCAGACCCTTCTCGGACGAATGATCAGAAGCCATCGCTCAGACCACTGCGCCACCGAGACGGTTAACCACGACTGTTATTAGTTGTTATTAATCTACGACGAACACTATGAATTGTTTTTGGATTCATCTGACGGTGTACCTTTGTTGGACCTACAAGAAAAAGTATTCTTTGAGGAGATTACGTGAAAGCTATCTTTGATTTTGATGAAGTGTAAACCGTAAAACTCTATAACCGATTTTTTCTATTGCACCTGTGTTGTGACATTCCAATCACGGCTCCCCTGCGAGTGACATTTGATTGTTAATGTAAAGCTGATATTCAAAAAACAGAGGCCGTTTTAAAAGTGTGTTTAGCAAACAATTTGCATTTGCACCTGCACCTTCAGAGAAAAATATTGAGAACACAGATTCAACTTCGATTTGTAGATTCTGAAATAACTGAGCAAATAAAGGGTAATTCAAAATGATTTCCCCTATTACAAATGACAATACCTGGTTTATGAACATAGATACAGAGATCACATTGTTGCACAATAAAGAATGAAGCTCAAAATTTTGTTTCTATACCTTGCAAATGTTCTATGTGACTTTCCTGTGTCACGCAGACAACATCTAAATGGTAATCCATTTTATGTTTTTTGATTGGAGGTTTACCGACCGCCGTGATCAACTCAATGGGCTACAAGCAGTCGCCCGTCCCTAATTTAGGGCAACTGGTCCCAGGGAAGGGAGAGAGCCAGTGCCGTAAGACAAACACAGCATCCATGCCTCACCGCGATTCGAACCCGAACCCCTTTCCGACGGTTGATCAGAAGCCTTCGCTTAGACCACAGCGCTACCGGGACGGCATCCATTTCACGCCACACATTATGAAGCATGTCCGTAGTCACTGATGTCAGTACGAGCTGAATGCGCATCATTAGTTCATATAGTGTTCTGGGCAAAGGTGACACATACACACGGTCTTTGACATACCCCCACAATGAGAAGTCACAAGGAGTAAGATCCGGAGACCCTGGGGGCTACTTGCAGAAAACTCTGTCGTCCTGCTGCGGTCGCCATTTCTTCCCACTGGCTTTGGCGCACGGGCAGCTCACTTTCCTACGTCACCATAGCAACACAGCAGTAGGTTCCAATAAAATTCTAAACTTCCTTCTTTCTTGTGTAGGGATACCAGCTGTCTGTTTATCTTCATAAACATGTTATTGTCATTTGTAATCGGAGCAATCATTTTGAATTACACTGTACAATGTGCAAGTTGGAGAAAAAAAAAATAACAAAGGTGATCTGATTTATCCTCGTAGAACCAATTAATTGAGAATCATTTCACTTTATTTATTTATTCCTCATTTTTTTTATATATAAATCTGGAAACTTACTTTTCTCCGATTAAACAGGAACCGTGATTACCAAAGTTTTAGGACCTCCATAATCTTTGAGCGCGACAAGGGAGACAGCAGAGAAAATCTGAAAAAAAAAAAAAAAAAAACGAAATGGATTAGATAAATTTAGCGGATATCAAAAATGTATTCAAAATATGCAATTTCACCTCAATTACGGCAAATTTTAAAGCATTATAATTACGAGATGGAATCAAAAGTACGCAGACTTTTTGCATAAGTTCGGAAACACGCGACACAGCAGGAAGCGATTTGTCAAACGTTGACCTTGGAACTTACAACGCATGTGCTGTGAGTTACATGTGCAGTAAGTTCCGGTTTTTTTTCTTAGAGCAGTGCTTTATTTCTTACGCGCCTGAAGCTGTTTGTCGCATTTGTGTTGTCGGAAAAAATTTTCAACGAATTTGCAAAAGATTTTGAAAAAACTTGACGAAACTTGCAAAGACACAAAGTTACAGAAAGTCTGTGAGGAGGAATATATTAGTCGTGGTCAAGTTTGCGAGTTGTATAAACGTTTTAAAGACGATCATGAAAGTGTTGAGAGTATAGAACGGTCTGAGAGGGCCGCAAACGGTAAAAGTGAAAAGAATATCGAACTTGTGCACTCAGCTGTGCCGGAAAATCGACGAATCACAATTCGTGAGCTATCTGATGATTTCCGCTTTCTTCTACTCATACCATTGTTGATACTGTGCTCTTTCCCCGTAGTCCCCATTTCAATGTCTCGACTTTTCTCCGCATGGAACTGTTCCCACTCGTTCCCGACGACTTACTCGGTACTTACAGATCTGCCTTTACCCTTCGGCGTTCCTTATGTCCCACCCGCCTCACCCACTTCTACTAATAATCTCTTAGCGGAGCCCCTGTCCTTTTCTGCTACTATTCGCTCTTCGTATTCGTACTTGTACTTCTCCACTTCCCAGCAAAAACACAAGTGCTGGGAAACTGTTGGCCACCAGCTGGCAGTGATGGGTCACTGCTGGCTGAAATCTGCCTCTCACGGCCCGGTAGTGGTCCGTTGGTGGCAGCGCTATCAGTTGGCGAGCCATTGATGGCCCTGCAGCATCGCCGTGAATTGTGGGCCTCCAAGCAAGTGCCACTAGTAGCCCGTTGCTGGCAACCAATGCAACCCCCAACAGCAGGTGGAAGCATCGGGACTGCGCATGCGCAGAAGCAACACTTGCTGTGGCTCTCATGGTACCAGTTAGTTGAAGACGACGCTATCGCCATCATGTTATTTTAGTGGATGTTAAGAAAAACAATCCATATGTAGAGAGGCGAATTAATTTCCTAATGAAATTCCACGTCGACGAAGATATCAGATTAAGCCATGAAATACACTCACTCCATTCCCATGAATAACAATTCATGGAATGGAGTGGGTGAATAACAAGAAAAATTTGAAACCGCTTGTAACAAATGTCCTGGAAAAACATTAAAAAACTTTTTGTTGGAAAAAAAAAGAATTATACGCGTACAACATTTATTAATTATTTGAAGAAAAAAAAGCAACGCTATGTGGATATAATGTACTCATCCATGAATTGAAAACACACGACTGGGAAGAATTCGCTTCTAAATATAACGAGAAGTAAAATAAAATATATTTCCACTTTAAAACAAATGTAGCTTCGGACAACGGAAAAGAAAGATACAACGTTAAAAATGTAAAAGAACGTAACATGAACCCGGGTAAATATATATTAATTCAACAATCGCCTTTCAAGACGACAAGGACAAAACTTTGGAAAGCGACTTTAAGTTGGTACACTCTTTGAAAATGAGTGAAGTTCCCTTAAGGTAAAAACCCATCGTTATGTTGAAAAAATAAATTTATGAATTATATGAAACTGAGTTTTATGAAAAATCCCTCGCAATATTGTAAAATGAAAGAGAGAACCATTCGATTATACATTCCGCACGAAACAGACAGCTTCAAGCACACGCTTGTGCGTGGCAAATCAGTCCGGTCGGTAGAGAGCTCACCTTCCACGCTGACGGCACTGGTTCGTATCCACCCAGATCCAAACGGGCGTTTTTTCCGGTCTGTTGAGAAAATTTCCGCACCGCAGTGCTATAATTCACAAGTTTCGAAAGGAGAGAAAAAAGAAAAATTTGTAGCTTTGGGAAACTGCGGCTATCCTTGTTTTTTTTATGGCTACTACTGGGAGATTGGCGGACAAGATTCGGCAAGCCATCAGTTACGTCACGTGGTTGCCGACTGCCACTTCCGTCAAACTAGCGAACCACATAAGGCTAGCCATCATTTCTGGCACGTGCTTGCAGGGCCGCTGAAAGGCCACTTGTGGCAGCTACTGCCTGTGATGTATAACTGATGACTCTGTTGTGGCATATGACAATTGATGGGGTGCCAACTGTTGGCCTGAACTGCTGGCCCTTCTGTTGGCCGCCCGGACATTTTATTGACGGTTCGGCAGCGGCAACATAGTGCTGGGGAAGCAATACTGTTTTTGCTGGGTTGGCTCGCCAGTGGCGTTGTGCGAGTCTCTCAACTGGTCGATTCAAACCTTCGCTTGAAGTCGCTTTCTCAGATCTCTCCTGCTCTTCCTGATTGGCCTCTTCATTGTGCTCAACTACGTCTGCTTCAGATTTGTATTCGATGACTCTACTCTCTCGTTACGGATCAACGTGGCCTCGTCTGTCAATCCTCGGCGGCGCCTCTCAGTGTACCGTATTTGGTGTATCTTAACGACCTTCCATACCTGCCTCGTCAAGTGACTGTCAAGCTCCTCTACCTGCATTTTTTGACTTATTTTGTTGAACCATCGCCCATTCTCACTGTGCAAGTTCACGAAGATTTGATGGAGGAGGATCAGAGCCTCGAATTTGCAGAACACCGGCTGTCTCTAATTCAATGGCTCTTCAGTGTATACCAAGTGATAACTGAATAAGGACCATGCCTATAAGAAGCGCATACGCTACGTTGACCTCATGATTTTCGAGACGGCGCGATTAGTCGACCGTCGTAACATTTATAAGATGAGAGTGGAGCAGTAGGAAGTAAAATTCAAAGCGTGATGTGTAAATGGAAGGATTTATCGTGCTTTGAGAAAGGATAGATTGGGGAAGCTTCGATAGCTGGTACCTCGATTACCCAAACGGCTGAACTGGTAAGTTGTTCCCGAGCCGCCTCAGTTAAAGTGCATCAGGAATGGCGTGAAAATGGTCAAACAACGTCCCGGAGGCAAAACTGTGCAGAGCAGCGAAAGATTGATGTGAGAGGTGAGTGTAGGTCCGACGACTCTTACAGGCCAACAGACGCAGCAGAACTGCTCAACAGTTGACTACCTAGTACAACAGAGGTCAAACCCGGAACAGTATCTGTCATAATCACGCGTCGCACGTTAGCACATAAGGGTTATAACAGCACAGCACACCGACGACATCTTCTTCTAAGCCAGGTTCAACGGTGTAAAAGCTTCGTCTGGTGCGGAGATCAAGCAAATTGAACGTCGAATGACTGAAAAAAAGTGTCCTGGTCTGAGGAGTTGCATTTTTTACTTCCACTTCGTGGATGGTAGTACATGTATTTGGCGCAAGCAACATGAGGTTTTCGATCCGTCCCGCATGGCCTTCACAGTATAAGCCGAGAAGGCCGTTTGGCACAAACAACATGAGGTACTCGATCTGTCCCGCATGGCCTTCACAGTGCAAGCCGTGAAAGTCATTTGGCGCGAACAACATGAGGTATTCGATCCGTCCCGCATGGTTTTCAACTTGCAGGCCGTGAAGGCCATTTGGCGCAAACCACAAGAGGTACTCGATCCGTCCCGCATGGCCTTCACAATGCAGATCGTGAAGGCCAATTGGCGCAAACAACATGAGGTACTCGATCCGTCCCACATGGCTGTAACAGTGCAACACATGAAGGCCATTTGGCTAAAACAACATGAGGTACTCGATCCGTCCCGCACGGCCTTCACAGTGCAAACAGTGAAAGTCACTTGGCGCAAATATCATGAGGTACTCGATCCGTTCCTCACGCCTTCACAGTGCAAACCGCGAAGGTCATTTGGTGCAAGCAACATGAGGTACACGATTCGTCCCGCATGGCCTTCATAGTGCAAGCCGTGAAGGCCGTTTCGCGCAAACAAGATGAGGTACTTAATCCGTCCCACATGGCTTTCACAGCGCAATCCGTGAAGATCATTTGGCGCAAACAACATGAGGTACTCGATCAGTCCCGCATGGACCTCACGGTGCAACTGTGAAGGCCATTTGGGGCAATCAAATATGAGGTACTCGATCCGTCCCACATGGCCTTCACAATGCAGGCCGTGAAGGCCATTTGGCGCAAACAACATGAGGTACTCGATCCGTCCCGCATGGCCTTCACATGCAGGCCGTGAAGGCCATTTGGCGCAAACAACATCGGGTTCTCGATCCGTCCCGCATGGCTCTCACATTGCAAGACGTGAAGGCCATGTTTCGCAAAAAACATGAGTTACTCGATCCGTCCCTCACGCCTACACAGTGGAAGCCGTAAAGGTCGTTTGGCGCAAACAACATGAGGTACTCGATCCGTTCCGCATGGCCTTCACAGTCTTGAATTGGTTGCTGACCCTGTACACCCAGCGATATTGCACCTTTTCCCGAATGGCGACGGTGTCTTCCAATGCGCTGACCCAAATTTCAATTTATTGAATATTCTGCCATTCACTACAGCAATACCATACATGACACAGAGTTTGACACAACAATACATTATTACAGTAAAATTGCGCTAAGTAGTTAAACAAAACAAAATACAGTTTCAGTAATGTATCCTTAGTATGTTATAACTTAATGACAATAAACCTGCCATTAATTACAATTAAAGAACTTGCACAATTAAACCAAAATTTATAAAGTAGATGTTAAGAGATGTAAAAGAATAATCTATGTCTACATATAGCACTGTAAGTGGATGATATGGAGCCGGGGAAAAAGACTTTAATGAAAAAGCCTGACGAGCCCCCGGTCCCCAAGAAGTGTGTGACAGGCCAAGAACACAGTGCACAGAAAATCACAGTGAGACACGAATCATCGTAATAGTACAGGGAACAGTGCACAGAAAATCCCAGTGAGACACGAATCATCGTAATAGTACAGGGAACAGTACCCAGAAAATCCCAGTGAGACACAAATCATCGTAATAGTACAGGTAACAGTGCACAGAAAATCACAGTGAGAAACGAATCATCGTAATAGTACATGTAACAGTGCACAGAAAATCACAGTGAGACACCAATCATCGTAATAGTACAGGTAACAGTGCACAGAAAATCCCAGTGAGACACGAATCATCGTAATAGTACAGGGAACAGTGCCCAGAAAATCACAGTGAGACACAAATCATCGTAATAGTACAGGAAACAGTGCACAGAAAATCACAGTGAGAAACGAATCATCGTAATAGTACATGTAACAGTGCACAGAAAATCACAGTGAGACACGAATCATCGTAATAGCACAGGTAAGTTAAGGATACATGATGGTAATCAACTGTAATTAAAAATGAGGTGGCATACATACAGACAGTACAGTTACAGCACGTAGAAATCTTAATACATGCCAACATAACCACTGATAAGCAAAGTATAAAAAAACGTAATGAAAGATTTAGTTAGGACATCTATATATATATACACCAAACCAATGCAACCGGAAAATACACATGCCAAGAATATCTGTACAGCACATTAAACAATCATGCAAGAATAAACGAACCAAAATCAACAAGACAAAGCAATAGAGTTAATCATAAATCCCACCACAGTACCAAATACAACGTTGATATATGCAAGAAAACCAATAGGAGTACATTAATAACCATTTAGTACAAAATCACAAATATATGAAAAGAGAAACTCATAAAAAATGTACAACACAAAATAGCAATGTACTTCCCCAAAATAAACGTATAATAATGAATGAAATTCAGTTAAACAAAACAAAAAGGCATCCTATCCCAGACCGCTGCATAACTTCAGGTCAAACACTATTAAGCAATTACAGGATCAAGAGACCCAGCATAAATATATGTGTGGCGCATAGTAATGATACCCAACATGATAGTAAAGGTTAAAAATCAAACAGTGAAAGTTAGTTATCTAGACCACAACATATGTCTAATGTTGTGCAGGAATTGTTTGAGGAACACAGTTCAGACTCCCAGCATATAGACTGGCCTCCGTACTTCGCCAATATCAATCCCATAGAGCACTTGTGGGACACTATGGAACGGCATGTCAGGAGTATGGATACACCTATCACCTCCATACCTGCATTGAAGGCCGCATTACACACAGCTTTGTTGGCCATACCTTCCAAACGCTTTCGGTATCTTATTGAATCGATGCCACGTCGGATAACTGCTGGACTGAAGGCGAAAGGAGGACCTACGAGGTATTAGGTAGAAGGTCATAGTTCATGGATCACTCAGTGTATATCCCTCTCCTTGAGAAAGGCAGGGGCCCGAAATCTTAGGTTTCAGGTCCGCTGACGAACCATGCATCACTGTAGAATAAAGAATTCGTATTCTTTTGCAGACGATGTGTGGATCTCAGACATTTTTTTTTTCGAACCTTTGAATAATTCTAGGTAATGTTTTGAAAAAATTATTACACATTTTTTTCGTACATCTGATTAATTCCAGACAATGTGGGGAAAAATCATCACCACTTTTTCTTTTCAAGCATCATGACCAGGAGATTCATTCTACGTTCGTGCGCCAATATAGCGAACGACTCTTTCTATCGGTAGTAGAACTGGAAATAACGTCTTTCGACTCCGGAGCGGGATGTTGTCCAGACTGAACTACACCACTAAGGCTTTTCGCTTCCATTTTCTCTTTTGACGCAAGCGTTATCTCAGCGGCGTGTCACAACTCTACGTACGAAACGGCATTACACGTATTTTCTTCCTTGAGAGATTTGCTGTAACAGTGTCGTAAAAAAATAGCAAGAAAAAGTCTGAGTGAATGGTTACAAAGCTGTAGAAAATGTTGGTACAGGGAAGAAATATTGTCTCTCATTCCTGACCGCGCGTACTGTGTACAAGGGAATGCAACTATTTTCCTTTCTGTGAATCAATGAAAAACAAGAGGGATTCATAGCGGAACGGAAAATGTGTTGGAAGATATCTGAAGCTACCTAGCAGTGATTCAGCAAACTTAAGATACGTATTGCTGCGCAAGATAGGAACAAATCTATCGAACTGCTAAATGAAGAAGTAAGATGTGTGTTTTTGAACTTTTCAGCTCCCAGCAAAATCCAAATTTGATTGAAAAGCAAAAACAAAAAAAGTACTGAAGCATATTGCAACTTCACTGCCTATAGTATTACACCACATACCGGATTCTGTATCAATATTTCAAAATATGAGAGCTGAATGTGAATCTTTAATGTGCTTTAGGAATTTCATTTTCCGGCATTGTGTTTTCATCACATTTTTTCAGATATGGCATGTTTTCTGCCCGTTTCAAACAGAAAGGCTGAATCTATATTTTTTTTATTTTTCTGATGTACATCTGTTTGCTCCTCAAACAGTCAAAAAATGTCTCAGAACGTAACCCGTCGAAAACCCACACGGGTATAAGTAAACACACTATATACAGTATATTCCGTGAGCCCTTGAAGAGACACAGAAATACCACAATCCTTGTATGCCGCAGGGCGTGGGCATAAACATTACATGTTTTCGATTACGCAACAGCAACTGTAGTAAGGAATGAAACAAGTTAGTAAAATCATGCAATGCATTGATTATGATACTCTTTCCAACATACCAGAAATCATTACTTAAGGTATTACTCAAGTTATGAGGATAATTGCTGTGGAATAAATTTCGCTCCTGTGTCCTGACCTTTGACCCCATTTCGATTATATTAAACTGAATTGGTTCAGTATACCTCCGAAATAACATGATACAATTTTGTCACAATAGAAGCATTTAGAGTCCAGTTATGAGGATAATGGCTGTATAATAAATCTCGCTTTTGTGCCCTGACCTTCGACCATATTTCGATGTTATTCAACAAAACTGGCTCAGTGTACCTCCGGAACGACATGGTAAAATTTTGTCGAAATCGAAGCATTTTTACATAAGTTATAACGCATAAGGGCAATGGAATGGGTCCCGCTCATATATCCTGACCTTTGACCCCATTTCGCCCATTTTCAATAGGGTTCGTCCCCAGGTGATGTACCGAATTCTAAAATTTCATTGAAATTTTACACCTATCAGATGCTAAAATTGAACGATTTTTACGCACGTTATGACGCATGAGAACAATGGAATGGATCCCACTCCTGTGTCCTCAACTTTGACCCCGTTTCGCTCATTTTTTAAAGGGTTCGTTCTCAGGTGGTCCCCTATCTCATACTAAGAGTTCATCGAAATCGAACCATTTTTACGCGAGTTATCGTGCGGACAGACAGACGGACAAAGCTGGAGCATATACGCTTCTTCAACCTGCTGTTGGAAAGTGTAAAAAAGTATTAAAAACATATTTAATTCACTTTGATTTTTGCGTTTTCAATAGTTCACAAATTCGCGATATACCAGATTAAACATATGTTTTCCTAGGCTTTTTGGTCTTGGGAAACATCTGTTTGATACACCATGAAATACGGGATTTTTTTTTTTTTTTTTTTTTTTATTGGAGGTTTAACGACCACCGTGAGCAACTCAATGGGCTATAAGCAGTCGCCCGTCCCTAATTTAGGGTCACTGGTTCCAGGGAAGGTAGAGAGCTAGTGCCGTAAGACAAACACAACATCCATGCCTGACCGGGATTCGAACCCGGACCCCTTACGGACGAATGATCAGAGGCCAACGCCTTAGACCACTGCGCCACCGGGGCGGCAAATACGGGATTATACCAGTATGCCGTTGCTCGGACTGGCGATTTCTGTGATGTGTTAAATTCAAATTACTCAGAAACTTGGGACTTCGTCATTCTGGGTGGTGTCGTGGCTAGCATACTCGGGCGAAAACCTGGAGACGCGGGTTCGATTTCCGCTCCAGAACGATGAAATTTTACAAGTCTTCTGATATTATTTCACTTACCACACTCTTCAATGAATGAAATACGGTATTGCACCATTGTACAATACAATGTTTGAAGTTGTGAATATGTTTATTGGTGTAAATATGACATAAATGGTAAGTCGGATGATACCCGAAAACTTGAAAATTTCGTCGTCCTAGAACGGGAATCGAATCCGCGTCTCTTGGCTAGCGACCGAGTATGCTAACTACTTTACCATCAGAACGACCAAGTCTCAAGTTTTTGTTCGTAATATTCAACTTAATCGGAAACTTGAGACTTGGTCGTTTTGGGTGGTGTAGTGGTTAGCATACCCGGGTGCTAGCCGGGAGACTCGCGTTCGATTCCCGCTCAAGCCCATTGAGTTGCTCATGGGGTCGTAAATCCCCGAATAAAAAAAAACAGAATGGGACAGCTTTGTACTCAAGTGGCCGTAAGAGCAGAACAATAAAAATGATTATAAGTTTTTTTCACTGGCAAACTTTATACATGTCGTCCAGGTGGCGCAAGCTTAGGGCCATTCTTCCGAGATGAGTCCGGGTTTGAATCCCAGTGTGGCGTGGATGTTGCGTTTTGCCATACGGCAATGGCTCTCTCCTTCCCTGGAATCAGTGGCCCTAAATTAGGGACGGGCACTTGATCATAGCCCATCGAGTTGTTCACAATGTTCATTAAATCACTAACCAAAAAATGCATTTTAACCGCAGTAGGGGCAGAAAATACGATCTAATCAAGATGCGTTACGTGGAAGATTCGCAGTAAAATTGTGCACATCCATTGAAACTTTGCAGCCGCTCAAGTGGAAATAAATTCAAATTTACCTGCGTTTGGAGATGGGCAAATCGATTCTTTCGATTCATCTCTCTAAAACGATTCGTTCATTTCGTTCGATGATACTTCCAGTTTAGTGAATGATTTGGTCGGGAAATGACTCGCGGGATTCAATTCTGCGTCGGACCCTACCGTTACCAGATAACTTCGGTTTAGTGAACGATTGCGCAGGGAATAGATCTCAGGAACCGATTCTCTGTTGGATCCTTCCGTTCGTTGAGAGTTCCGGTTTAGTTAACTATTTTTAAGTTTAAATTTGCTTTTATTTCTTACCGCATCCCCCCCCTTCTTCCCTCACAGTTTGAACATATAAGTTCGTTTAGGAACATTCACGTTATTTATTGACATTTTTAAACTTCTGAATAAGGTTAGTTTTTTTGACCAGAACGAAAACCACACTGGGACATCATTGGGAACTTTTGAAGCCTAGCAAAAAGTAATTCTGACTGATTCATGCAAGTACTCTTTCGCGGAATCTATTATTTTCAGGAAACTTGCAAAACATGATTATATTAATACAGTCCCCTAAACGAAGGTGGGATAAATAGTTTTTATTAGTTTTTACCCTCTTGTCTTCCCTGATCAATGATTAGAAAACATCTGTAATGTGGGTATTAAACAACTTAGGAGACATGGCGTCACTGTTTTGACTTTCTTTCCTTTTTTATACGTTAAACACTCGGCGTGGACCAAGGACACCAAACAGAAAGCATCGCTCCTTCCTCGTTAATAAGTGAGCCAAGGAAAAATTTTCATCAGCCACCACCGGGAATCGAACCCAGGCCCTACACGCCACCATTGTACCACAGCGGCCCCGAATTCTCCAGACTCACATGTGAGTAACTGCCAAACGACATGGCAGGTTGCTTCACGGAGCCCTGCACAATGCCGGGGATTCACCAAAGGTGGAAAGCAGCAACTGAACAAATAACTAAGAGGCGAATGGATAATTAATTCAAACACTCGACGAGGATCAGGAACACCAAACAGAAATCATCTCTCCTTCGACGTTGATAACTGAGTCACGGAAAAATTCTCATCCGCCGCCACCGGGAATCGAACCCAGGGCCCTCCAGTCACACGCCGGACGTGCTACCACTGTACCACAGCGGCTCCGAATTCTCCAGACTCACATGTGACGAACTGCCAAACGACATGGCAAGTTGCTTCAAGGAGCCCGCACAATGCCTGGGATTCACCAAAGATGGAAAGCAGCAACTGAACAAATAACTAGGAGGCGAACGGATAATTAATTCAAACACTCAACGTGGATCAGAGACACCAAACAGTTTGGTTTGGCAGTTGGTCAGATGTGAGTCAAGAGAATTCGAGCCCACTGTGGTACAGTGGTGGCGTGTCCGGCGCGTGACTGATTGGCACTGGGTTCGATTCCCGGTGGCGGGCGATGATAATTTTTCCGAGGTTCACTTATTAACGACGAAGAAGCGATAATTTCTCTTTGGATTTTATACGTGCTATGTCTTTCTCTATCAGTCCACCTTATATATCTACTCCTAGATCTTATATGAGAAAAAAAAAGTTTTTCTTGATACATGCAACCCCAGCAAAAACACTGGGAAACTGCTGGCCACCAGCTAGCAGTGATGGGTCACTGCTGGCTGAAATCTGCAGCTCACGGCCCGGTAGCTGTCCGTTGGTGGCAGCGCTATCAGTTGGCGAGCCATTGATGGCCCTGCAGCATCGCCGTGAATTGTGGGCCTCCAAGCAAGTGCCACTAGTAGCCCGTTGCTGGCAACCAATGCAACCCCCAACAGCAGGTGGTAGCAATGGGACTGCGCAAACGCAGAAGCAGCACTTGCTGTGTCTCTCATGGTACCAGTTAGTTGAAGACGACGCTATTGCCATCGTGTTATTTTAGTGGATGTTAAGAAAAAATCCATAAATGGAGAGACGAATTAATTTCCTAATGAAATTTTACGTCGACGAAGATATCAGATTAAGCCGTGAAATACTAGTTTACAGCCATGAAATACACCCACTCCATTCCCATGAATAACAATTCATGGAATGGAGTGGATGAATAACAAGAAAAAATTTGAAACCGCTTGAAACAAATATCCTGGAAAACCATTAAAACAACGTTTGTTGGGAAAAAAATTATACGCGTACAATATTTATTAATTATTTGAAAGAAAAAAAAAGCAGCACTATGTAGGGTACTCATCCATTTGTTGAATACACAAGACTGGGAGGAATTCGCTTCTAAAAATAACGAGAAGTAAAATAAAATATCTTTTACTCTTTAAAACAAATGTAGCTTCGGACAACGGAAAGGAAAGACACAACGTTAAAAATGTAACAGAATGTGACATGAACCCGGGTAAATATATATTTATTCAACAATATCTTTTCAAGACAGCAAGGACAGTACAAAACTTTGGAAGCCACCCCGGTGGCGCAGTGGTCTAAGGCGCTGGCCTCTGATCATTCGTCCGTAAGGGGTCCGGGTTCGAATCCCGGTCAGGCATGGATGTTGTGTTTGTCTTACGGCACTGGCTCTCTCCCTTCCCTGGAACCAGTGACCCTAAATTAGGGACGGGCGACTGCTTATAGCCCTTTGAGTTGCTCACGGTGGTCGTTAAACCTCCAACCAAAAAAAAAAAAAAAAAAAAAAACTTTGGAAAGCGATTCTAAGTATGTACACGCCTTGAAAATGAGTGAAGTTCCCTTAAGGTAAAAAAAAAACTATCGTTACGTTGAAAAAATTAATTTATCAATTATATGAAACTGGCTTTTATGAAAAATACCTCGCAATATTGTAAAATGAAAGACGGATGCATTCAATTACACATTGCATACCAAACAGACAGCTTTAGCATGCGGGCGAGCGTGGCCAATTAGTCCGGTCGGTAGAGAGCATAGGTACCACGCAAACGGCCTAGGTTCAAATCTACTTCAGATGCAATCTGGTGTTTTTCGGTTATGTGGAGAAAATTTCCCCAGCGCCGTTCGTTAATTCGCAAACTTCGTAAGGGGAAAAAAGAAATTCTAGCTTTGAGAAACTGCGGTTATCATTTTTTTTTATTATTATTATGGCTACTACTGGGAAATTGGCGGACAAGATTCGGCAAGCCACCAGTTACGTCACGTGGTTGCCGGCTGCCACTAACACCACACTAGCGGACAACATTAGGCTAGCCATCATTTCTGGAACGTGCTTGCAGGGCCACTGAAGGGCCACTTGTGGCTGCCTGTGATGGCCCACTGATGGCCCTGTTGTGGCATATGACAACTGATGGGGTGCCAACTGTTAGCCATCTGTTGGTCTGAACTGCATCTGAAGTAGATTTGAACCTGGCCAGGTTCAAATCTACTTCAGATGCAATCTGGTGTTTTTCGGTTATGTTGAGAAAATTTCCCCAGCGCCGTTCGTTAATTCGCAAACTTCGTAAGGGGAAAAAAGAAATTCTAGCTTTGAGAAACTGCGGGCCACTTGTGGCAGCTACTGCCTGTGATGGCCCACTGATGGCCCTGTTGTGGCATATGACAACTGATGGGGTATCAACTGTTAGCCATCTGTTGGTCTGAACTGCTGGCCCTCCTGTTGGCCGCCCGGACATTTTATTGACGGTTCGGCAGCGGCAACATAGTGCTGGCCCAGCAAGACTGTTTTTGCTGTGACTGTAAACACGATTTCTCGCGAAGGCCGCCCGGGTGGCGCAGTGGTCTAAGCGATGGCTTCTTATCATTTGCTCAACGGAGCGGGCTGAGTTCGAATCGCTGGTAAGGCATGAATGTTGCGTATGTTTTACTGCTGCCCCGGTGGCGCAGTGATATCAGCGATGGCTTCTAATGATTCGACCGACTGTGGGGTCTGGGTTCTATTTTTATTAGTGTTTTTCTTTCGATGTTTTTTTTTATTTGCTGTGTTCCTTGTTCAGACGACATAATGCATTCAATGTTCACTATGTACATTGCTGTAGTCGAAACATAAAATATCTCTACTGTATATGTCTGCCTGTATATGTCAATGTATCTGTCAATCAGATCAGATCTGATCAGATCGTATATAGAGGATTTTAGGAAGGGAGTGTCTGACCCCAGGTCTTAAACAACCTTAGAAATAGGAAGCTAGGAGATTTGGTGTATGTGTCAATGTATCTGTCAATCAGATCAGATCTGATCAGATCGTGTGTAGAGGATTCTAGGAAGGGAGTGTCTGGCCCCAGGTCTTAAACAACCCTTAGAAATAGGAAGCTAGGTGATTAGGTGTATATGTCAATGTATCTGTCAATCAGATCAGACCTAACCAGATCTGCCAGTATATTTAAAGGTCTTAAGATCCTGGTCTTAAACAATCCTTACAAATAGGAAGATAGGAGATTTGGGCTAGAGTGCCCGATAGGAAAGCGACACGGAAGCGAGGTAGAAAGGAGGGAGGAAGACGTTCTTATTTATAACCTGGGCGCCAGTACCCGGGGTCCAACGGCTTAATATGCCCATCCAACGAATAGCGGATATTCAGTAGCTCAAGCGCATTCGTATCTGCTTGGGATCGAACCTGAGATTTCTCCGTGGCAGTCACGAACGTTGGACACCAGGTTATTCGTGGCCCATATCTGTCAATCAAGTCCAATAAATAATTTTTAAAATTTCAATTAAAACAGCAGATTCCTCGCGAATACTCCGACGATTTTCTGATCAGGATAGTTTTGTATCGAAATGGTTTTGTTTCTATTAGTGCAGGAGTCAAAGACGGTTTTGTAACGTCACCATGGCTGTTTAGCATATTTATGGATACGTGCATGCGTGATGACAAAATGAATGATACTGGTTTATGTCTTGGTAATATCCGTGTGTGCAGATTGCTCTTTCCTAATGAGACAGAACTGTCTCATCAGCATATGGACTGTGTCACAGTCCTTTTGGCAGAGAGCAAAAATGAGTTGCAGAGTAAGTCGTCCTGGATTTACGAAGTTTCAAATAAATTCAATCTGAGTATAAATAAGGAAAAAAACAAAGTTATGGTTTTTACTTACAATTTTTTAAGAAGTTATCAAACTTATTTTAATCGTGTCGTTTCTACTGCACCTCTCTGTTGGTGCAGGAGTCAGACAAGGTTGTGTAATGTTACCATTGCTGTTTAATATATTTATGAATACATGCATTCGTGATGCCAAGATGGACAATACTGGTTTATGTATTGGTAATACCCGTGCGGGAAGATCGCTGTAAACTGATGACCCAGTTGTGTTGGCAGAGAGCAAAAGTGAGTTGCAGAGTATGTTGCTCCTGATGTACGAAGTTTGCATGGAATTCAAACTGAGTATAAATAACGGAAAAACCAAAATTATAGTATTTGAGCGAGGAGTTCTTAGTACTGAACGCAAGATTAGTCGAAATGGCACAGTGCTTGACCAGGTGAATGAGTTTGTATGTTTAGAAAGTATGTTTGACAGAGAGAACAAATTATATGGCGAAATTAATAAGCAGGTGAATTCTTCATTGAAAGGCATACCTGCCTTAGGAGGATTTCACAGGAATGATGGGTTCTCACTGAATTCCTGCATGGCTTTGTATGAAAGTGTAATTGTTCCTACTTTGATATACGGCAGTGAAACCTGGGTACTTCAGAAGAGACATAGGAGTCGTCTGTGTGCTGGAGAGATACGTTACTGACGGGGATTTTGTATCAAGACGCGATCTGGTCATGTGAGGAACAAAGATGTGTTGTAGATACGTAATGTGTGGCAGCATGTTGTTAGTAAGGCGGAGACTAATATGCTTCGGTAGTTTGGCCATGTTGAAAGAATGAATGATGAGATGCTTACTAACAGAAATTGTTCAGCCCAAGTGGCAGGAAAAAGACTTAGAGGAGGGCAAGGAAATCACAGGAAGACCAGATTCAGGAATGTCTGCTTGAGAAAAAGATTATGAGTATAAAATAGAAAAGGTCATGTGTACGATCTGCGATGGATGTCAGGGAAGCTCGAGCCGTGTGTCGAGATCGCTGTAAATGGAGACGTTTGATGCCCCAACATTAAGTAAAATCTAGTTCCATCAGTTATATATTAATCTGCCTGACTTTCTTCCTTGGAGGGGCTAACCTCTGAAACTCAGGGAACAGCTTAATGTTATAAAACAGAAGTCATCGTTCTTTCCACGTTGGTAAGTGAGTCACGGAAAAATTCTCATCGGCCGCTACCGGGAAACGAACCCATGGTCTTTTAGTTACGCGCCGGACGTGCTATCACTGTTCCACAGCTGCCTCGAATTCTCTAGACTCACATACGACTAACTGCCAAACCACATGGCAGGCTACTTCTTGGAGACACGCAAAATACTGGGGATTCACCAAAGATGGAAAGCAGCAACTGAACAAATATCCTGGAAGGGAATGAATAAGGAACATCAAACAGAAGTCATCGCTCTTTCCACGTTTATAAGTGAGTTCCATGTGGCGGCCGATGATAATTTTTCCGTGACTCACTTAAAAACGTGGAAAGAGCGATGGCTTCTGTTTGATGTTCCTGGTCCACGTCAATTGTGTTTATTAACAGCTTAATGATATGTATGTGTATATGATATTCCAGTTTCCAGAAGTCGGATTGGAAAACTATTTTGGTTATCACAGTGGTATAACTATGAAGCTGCTCTTCAATATATACACTGGCGGAAAGTGAAAAAAGAACACCGAGAAGGAGACGTCTGATATCAACGAAATTTATACAGCATAATAACGGAATACCGAGGATAACGTGATCAAAACATTATGGCAAAATGCAGCTGTATTTGCTGGTAAACTGGAAAATAACATTTCCATGTAACATGGTTAGTACGAGGTTGAACCTCCATGAACTGCGTCACACTGTGCAATTCTGGCATGGAGTCTGTCGTACAGATGTTGGATGTAAGTTTGGGGTATTGAGTTCCAAGCATCCTCAACCTGGACGCGTAAATTGGGGATGGTCGTGGTTGGCCGTGAAAACCGGATACGTCGTTGTCCCATAAAATCCCACACGTGCTCAATGGGGGACAAATCCGGTGAACGTGCAGGCCATGGAAGTTGTCTCACACCCTGAAGTGCATGTTGCGTTGCACGTGCCATGTGGCCGTGCGTTATCTTGCTGGAAAACACCACGATGGACTGACCTTACAAATGGCACAACAACGGGCTGAATGATGTTGTTAATGTAGGAGGTGCTGTTTAACGTACCTAGTCGAAACACTAGTTGTGTACGGGAGTAATAGCTGATCGCTCCCCACACCAGGAGATCAGGTGTAGGCCCTGTGTGTCGCTGGCGGATGCAAGAAGGGTGGAGACGCTCCCCCTGTGCGTCTGCGAACACGTATACGGCCATCGGGGGCTCCCAAGCAGAATCTGCTTTCATAGCTGAACACGACAGATCGCCATTGCGTTCTCCAGTGCAGACGTTGGCGACACCACTGCAGCCGTTCCTGACGATGAGCTGGAGTCAGAGGTACACATGCCAGAGGCACACGTGCACGTAGTCCTGCATCCAGTAGACGGTTGCGGAATGTTCGCACAGTCATCTCAAGTGCAACGGCAGCTCGGATTTGCGTCGCAGTGGATGTTCTGCTTGACAACGCCGCTCTTCTTATGCGTCGATCGGTCTGCTCATCAGTCCGTCTGTGACTCCCGGTTCCACGTCTTCTCGTGTGGGAATGTTCCTCGGACTATCTACGCCATCATCGTACCACCACTGTTACTTTCCGTCCAATTCGCTTCACAATAAGACGATACGACCACCCGGCCTCGCGGAGTCAGACTAGAAGACCTCGCTCAAAGTCCGATAATTGCTGAAATCGTACACGTCTTCCATGTCCAGGCATTGCAGCTTCTTCAGCGTTTTCGCACGTGTCCATACGCCGACGACTGATTACATTCACTTCGCCGTACTCCTGAAATACCACCGATGATAATTTGCATATTATGCCGTGCTGTGGCGTAAGCGCTCACCGGTTGGTCTCGAAATCAACATCACTCCTACGTAACCTCCATTAACATATGTAATTTCATGATCGTCCGCTAATTCCTTCTTGGTGTTCTTTTTTCGCTTTCCGGCAGTGTATTTTTAATTTTTGCTGATGCACTTATTTCTCGCTGTATGCCTCAGTTTTGCGTTTGTCATATAAATATAATCGAAATTTAAAACGTTTAAGAAAAATTTAATTTTTAGACAATCATTATTTCTGGCGTACACAAAGATGATAAAATATCTTTTTAACGCTAAAATTGTGAATTTTTACTCTTCTTCTTCCACAAAAAAAAAAAAAAAAAGATCTTTTTCTCACATGATAATTCGTTGGCACCAGTCTTATTCTTCACACTTGACGCATTGGAATTCTTTCTGACTTCTGTAAGCTAAGACTTACGATAGAAATTTGTTGAAAAGTACGGTAGTATTTCCCTTTTAGAGTGACTCTCACTTTAAATATACAGGCAATGTTCTATTAGCTAAGTTTCATAAAACAAATGGACCTCGGAAACATTTAGCGCTGATGTTTCATTCAAATGTGTTTAGGGAATAAAATAGGATGCATTTCTTTTTTTCTTTCCTGGTACCTAATAAGCAGTTCTTGGAATTTCTTCTCAAGCAGTTCGACAAAGAAATGTGGCAGAAAAACGAATCAATTCAGTAGATGTGACTGCAGCATCCCAAGAGCTATGATTTCAAGCGAGGTTTATTGGTTTTTGTTGTTTTTGCATGTCAAAAAAGACTTCCATCTCAAGATTAAATGAATAAAGCAGGTACAGAAAACCAATCCAACTGAAAGTGTCTTTTGGTGTTAGTACCAGTACGGAGCATAGAAAATTTTCTTTTTAGTTCTGAATTCATTGCTGTAAATGGATACTTTTTTTAACTCTTCCCTTTTGTTTCTGCCTTTTAACGGGAATTCTTTTTTTCTTACTTTTTCTTTCTTTGCATCAGAATCTAGCAAGGAATCTTTTAGTACAAGTCGATAAAGTGTCATTACTTCTACAGATGATTAACCAGTAATATGGGGAAAATGTCACTTCAAAAAAGTAATAATAATAATAATAATAATAATGTAATAAAAACAACACAAAGCAAGGCTGAAAACAACAAAAAGTAGTTTGAAAGCAGGTTAGATGGCTGGAAGAACAAGCTACTGGACAGTTTCTAAAGAATATTGAACGAAGAAGTGACAACAACGTGACTCGGGCATGGCCGAAATTGGGTTCCATCAAGAAAGAAGCAGAAGGTCTGATTTTTGCTGCACAAGAACAGCAATTGCAAACACATGCGTTATGAAGGCTAAAATCCAGAAATTCAGTGATAATCTAAAGTATATCGATTTTGTCAAGAAAAAGATGAAACTGTATCTCATCTTATATGTGAATGTAGCAAAATTGCACCGAAAGATTACACAAAGCTAGACACGACAGGGCTGCAAAATTGATTCACTGGTCATTATGCAGAAAGAACAATCTGCCAGCATCGAAAAACTCGTGGGAACATCAGGCTGAGAAAGTCGTAGAAAATATTCAAGTCAAGATCTCGTGGGAATTTCGAATTCAAACGGATCGGCACCTAGATCATAATGGACCAGACATAACAGTCATAGAAGATCGGAAAGTCTGGATAATCGATATAGCGATTCCTGGAGATATCAGATTCGATGAAATATATAGAACTGGAAAACAAATGACTAAATATAAAGACCCAGCCACAGAAGTTACCCGATTGTGAACTAAACAGATAACTGTAGTCTCCATTGTCATCGGGGCACTTGGAACAATGTCAAAAAAATTTAGGAATCGTTTCGAAAAATCGCAGCCTTCTGATATACCACTTACAAAACTGCAGAAGACAGTTTTACTTGGGACATCATATATTTTACGTCGATTCTTGACTGATACCTAGGTCCCCGAAAGCTCCTATCAGCTCAATAACACCAGTCAGTGATAATTTTGTTGTCTTTGTTTGACTCTCATAGGCTGTGTTTCGTATATTTCGAATAAAGAAGATAATAATAATAATAATAATAATAATGATAATACATTACTGAATTCATATTGATATTAAGGTTTCTTCAGAAATCCTGTCCTGACATGAGAATTGAAGTTTTGTCGGTCAGGAAAAACGTGTGACAGGGAATGTTGCAAAAATCCTAACCGCAGTGCAATGGCTGTTTCGTAGTATGTATACTATAACATACTTTAACATCTTCTTATAACATCTTCTGTACTGTATATATTCAATGGACAAAACATTAGAGATAACGACCTAATAGCGTGTTGACCCTCCTCTAGCGTAAAGTACAGCCTGTACACGCCAAGGCTTCGACTCCACAAGGTGCTTAAGAGCTTCTGGAGGTAATGCCAGCCATGTGTATCGCAGCATTGTCCACAACTATGCAGGAGTCGTTGGTCCAGGATCCATGGATCGGATGTTCTGTTTCTCCGCATTCCAGAGAGCTTCCACAGGGTTTTACCCTTTAACGACCATAACCCCAAAATCTTGTATCACTCTAAGTACCATAACGCCCAAAACTGTCTGTTGTTTCACTTCTTTGTTTAATAACAACAATAGTGACTGAGGGTGACTCCTGCTGATCCCTCATAGGTCAAGAAAATTTGAAGAGCAGGTAAGGGTAGGAAATCTGACTCACTCTAGACAGTCGTTTCAGGCGGCTATGGCTGTTTGTACATACTGGTGTTTCGGGCGTTATGGTCGTTAAAGGGTTAAACACAGGGACCTCTGAGAACACTGGATGGTTCTAAACTCGGGAAAGTATTCTTTGAGCCATTATGGCGTGGTTGCGGGAAGTTGGTGCGGGCGCATTGTCTGCTTGAACAGATCATCAGCCGCAAGATGCGCGTAGGCCATGAAAGCGTGTAGGTGATCATCCAGCACATGCTGGTTGCGCGCAGTAGTTAAGGACCTCTCCATACACAATAAGAAACTTAACGTGTCCCATGAGAAGACTCCTGAAACCATGAAAGAGCCACTACCGCCTTGAACAGAGCCGACCTGGCAGGACGGTGCTATGGCCTCATGCTTTCGACGCCTTACGGTACTGCTCTTACGGTAGTGCTGAAAATGTGATTCGTCTCACCACACGATCACAGAGGTCCAGTTTAGGTAAGAGGCACCAGGCGTGATACCTGATGACCAGCAGTTAACAGTGGTACACTAGTTGGGCGCGGCCGCTATAGCCCAGGGTATGCTGCGTGAACCATCAAATTCGCTCTTATATAATGCTTGGGACTTCCACATTTAACCTAGGAGTGATATGCGCCCTCTTTGCAAAGCGGTCGACCAGCATGAGCCTGGATAATTTACATCGATCCTGGTCGTCAATGTCACGTGGTCGGTCGCGGCTTGCTCTCTGGTGCTGGTACGGCCGTCGATGGTATACTAACGGTGCACCCTTAATACGGTTGCCCTCGGTAACTCTGGGGTTCTTTCCACTTGGACAACAGAATGACTCATCTGTCTTGCGCCGACATGTTTCCGCGATAAAAGTCGCTCAGATCACAACGTTTATTCACGTTCCTCGATTGCGATACGCTGTTGAGAAACCCTGGTGACCGCATATTTATCACCTACGTTCGGTTTGGGTCTGTTCAGTGGTGCATTGAGACCGAAACGTCGTTCCCGTACTTTTTCAGCACGCCTTTTGTAAAAAAAAAATCGTACTTATCTTATCGGTTTGCCCGTGCGTCCGTCCGTATGTAGACACGATATCTCTGCAACAATTAGCCCGATTTGAAAAATTCGTTTTGTATTGGGAAGCTTGAAATATGCGAATGATGATCCTTCATTTCATCTTTTTTTACGATGTACAATTTCGCCGCTATAGGGCGTAAAAGCAGATGACGTCGAATTCAAAAATACGTTTTATTCCACATATTTGCTTCTAAACATCCGATTGAAAAAATTATTCTATCTTTCGATTCCATTTATCTCGAAGAGTATTTTAGATATAGTTACGTTTTCAAATTACGTATAGATTCTCCGCTAGGGTGCGTAAAAGTAAATTGCATTTTCCCCGATAACTCTTCTTCTAAAACTCCGATTTGAAAAATCGTTTATTTAGCGGATACACCTCCTGATAGAAAATATTTTGCATATAATTTCAAATTTTTGGTAAAGAATACTTTGGCCACCAGGGAGGGTAAGTGTTAATTTTTGCTTCTAATGTATTTTCCATAAAATCTGAGCTTCTAAAATATCGATTGAAAAAATTCTTTTGTGTGCTGATGACAGTCACATCGATAAACTTTTTCCGAAAATTTTCTTCTTAAAATAATCCATAGTTTCTCCGCCACGGGGCGTAAGATCTATATCTTATTTTTGTCAATATCTCTACTTCTAGGAGTCCGATTTGAAAAATTCCTTCTTTGTTGGATAGTGTTTTCAGTGTGAAATCTTTCTGATATAATTTCAAAATTTTCAAGTGATTCATAGACATTCCGCTAGCGGGCGTAATGGTAAATTGCGTTTCCCCCTTGTAACGTACCAGGAGATGTGACGTACCTGCCAGAAGGACGCACACGACATAAAGGCAGATAGCAATCTGAATAAAAGTCCGCGTAGCTTAATTGGTAGAGCAACTTATTCCGGAATGAGTGGACCCGGGTTCGAACCCCGGCGTAGACCAAAAATGACGGAGAAATTCACTTCGTTATAATGGCGCCCGAACTATCCGGATGACCCGACCGTTCAAAATCTCGCATTGGTGTAATGTTATTTCCACACCGCGAGATAGGAAAAATAAGAGAATCCTTTCTCCAGCACTTCGAAAAAAAAAAGAAAAATAAATAAGGGGGAGATGATGTAACGTACCAGGAGATGTGACGTACCTGCCAGCAGGACGCACATGACATAAAGGCAGATAGGAATCAGAATACATGTCCGCGTAGCTTAATTGGTAGAGCAACTTATTCCGGAATGAGTGGACCCGAGTTCGAACCCCGGCGCGGATAAAAATGACGGAGAAATTCACTTCGTTATACCCTATATCTCTGCTTCTAAATCTCCGATTTGAAAAATTCTTTCTGCACCAGATACAGCTCCTGATTGGAAATTGTTTGCACATCATTTTTTAATTCTTGTAAAAAAAACGGTTTGGCTACCAGGGAGCGTAAATCTTAATTTCCGCTTCTGATGTATTTGCAGCAAAATTCGAGCTTCTAAAATCTCAATTGAAAAAAACGTTGTTTGTAGGCCGTTACTACTGATGCTGACAAACCTTTTAGGAACATTTTCTTCTTGAAATAATGCATGGTTTCTACGCCAGGGGCGTAGATGTATATCGTATTTTTGTCAATATCTCTGCTTCTAGCAGTCCGATTTGAAAAATTCCTTCTTTGTTGGATAGTGTTTGTGATGCGAAATGTTTTTCTAATAAATTCAAAATTTTCAAGTAAATCATAGACTTTCTGCTCGGGGGTACAAAGGTAAATTGCATTTTCTGCGTTATTTCTTCTGCTTCTAAAACTCCGATTTGAAAAATTATCTGTGTATCGCATACAACACTTGATGGAAAATATTTTTCATACAATTCCTAATGTTTAGTAAAGAATGGTTTTAGGCCACCAGAGAGCATAAGTGTTAATTTCTGCTTCGGATGTATTTGTAGCAAAATCTGGGCTCCTAAAAACTCGACTAAATTTTTTCTTCTTGGACCGATACCGCTCATAATGAAAAACCTTTTCAGAATAGATTCTTCTCAAAATAATGCGTGGTCTTACCACGAGGGGACGTAAAGTCACAATATGTTTTTGTCGATATCTCTGTTTCTAAGAGTCCCATTTAAAAAATTATTTCTGTGTTGGAGAGCGTTTCCGGTGCGACATGCTTCTCATATAAATTCATGTTTTCTTAACTTACAAGTCTGCAACCAGAAGGCAGAAACTCACGATTCCGTTTACAGCAATATCTGAAGGATTAAAACCCCGACTGAAAAACTTCTTTCTTCCGTCAGATGCTATTGTTCTCCATACCGGTTCCATTGACTTTGAATAGCTTTGATAAATTTGATTTGCGTCATAAGGGATTCAAAAGACGTGCTTATTATACTATAAATTCGGTTTCATCTTTCTTGTTTAGTATTTGAACGGTTCGAATGCGTTCACAAAACATAAAAAAATTAATATTTGTGTTAGGAAATATTGTAAAATGAAATAATATTTATGCATGCTCCTTCCTTAGTCATTTGTATCAAATTGGGCTTCTTGGTGAAAGCTCTCAGTAACAACTCACAAGTCACACTGCTGGCGCAGCGAGATCAGAAGAAATCTTTCAAAACATTTCTTCTGATCCTCGCCGAGCCAAATTCTTTCTTTCTGATCACGCCGCGCGAACAGGCGTGTGGTGATCAGAAGAAACTTTCAAGAAGAAAACTTGGCGACGGTTGATGCAGAGGGTAGGGTTGTATCTACAGGTCTCGCAATGCACAGTAAAAGAGAGGGTGGAGATTTGAGGTGACTGTTCGCTTTTCTCAGTTGTGTCGTGACTTACTTTCAAGCAGCATCAAAATTTTTCTTGGGCTGTGTCTTGTGTTTCAGTTTCAAAACTAAGTGTGAAACGAATACAAACGTGCATGGACGTATTTGTTACTCAAAACAAGAAACAATTAGCACACACTGAAGAAACGAAAAGTGTTAGTGTTAGTGAACCCGACGTGAACGTGACAAAGAGTGAAGTGATTCCAAAAGGAGATGGTGTTTGCGTTGTTAGTGAAGTGACTCCGAAAGAAGATAATTGGACTAACGATAATACTAATGATAAGAATCGCAAGTCCGAATGACCTGAAATTTGGACTGCTGCTATGTGGGAAGAGAAGAAAAAAACTTCCCATGGATTGTATGTAAGTCTTGTAAAATTGGGTGTTCATCTTGTTCTAGCGTGACAACTTTAGTTTCATTGAAATCACAAGGATTGAAAGTTTCCAAGGAATTGAGTTCTGTGTCAATTTCATTTAATGGTAGCATTTCTACAGCGCAACTTACATCATTGAGGGAAAAACTATTTGAGCATTCAAAGTCCCAGTCACACATAAGCGCTGAAAACATTATACAGGGAGCTAAAACACAATCGATTGAAAACATTGTAGACTGTTTAAATGAAACTGAAGTTGAGTCACTTGGTTTGCGATATAGACAAGCTTCTGTGCAGCTGAAATTTCCCTCCCGATACTGCTGTTGTACTGTCAGGTTACATGATGCACTGAAGCTTGTATATTATTTTGTGCAATCCTATCCTGCTGCTCTTGCTCCCGAAAATAGAACTGTCGTTTTTGCCCACTTGTTTTGTTGTTCGTTCAAGACTCACTGCACACCTTTGGTACAGCTCTTGTACTGTCGAGATGGTTTGCCGTTCCTGAGATGTTTGCACCTGATCACTTAGTGCCATTATAATGCCACTCAGCATCGGCACGCCTAGAACCATTATCATGTCACTCTGCAGCCCCTCGCCTAGCTCCATTGCAATACCACACTTCATCGGCTCGCCGAGAGCTATTTTAATACCACACTGCACTTTTTCGCCTAGCGCCATTATAATGCCACACTGCACCGTCACGCTAAAGCCATTATAATGTTACACTATACTACACCTGCTCACCTAGCGCCATTATAATTCCACACTTCATCGGCTCACTAAGAGCTAATGTAATGCCAATCTGCACCCGCTCGCCTAGCGCCATAATAATGCAACACTGCACCAGCACGCCTAGAGCCATTATAATGCCACTGTCCACCCGCTCGCCTAGCGCAATTATGATGCAACACTTCATCTGCTCGCAGAGAGCTATTATAATGTCACACTGCACCTGCTCTCCTAGAGCCATTATAATGCCACACTGCACCGGCACGCCTGGAGCTATTTTAATGTCACTGTGCACCCGCTTGCCTAGCGCCATTATAATGCCACACTACACTGCACCTGCCCTCCTAGCGCCATTATAATGCCACACTTCATCGGCTCGCTGAGAGCTATTATAATGCCTATCTGCATCCGCTCGCCTAGCGCCATAATAATGCCACACCGCACCAGCACGCCTGGAGCCATTATAATGCCACTGTGAACCCACTCGCCTAGCTCCATTATAATGCCACACTACAGCGGCTCGCCGAGAGCAATTATAATGCTCCACTGCACCTGCTCTCCTAGCGCAATTATAATGCCACACTGCACCGGCACGCCTAGAGCCATTACAATGCCAAACTTCATCGGCTCGCTAAGAGCTGTTATAATGTTACACTGCACCTGCTTGTCTAGCGCCATTATAATGCCACACTACACCGACACGCCTAGAGCCATTATAATGCCACACTGCACCGGTTCTCCTAGGGTCGTTATGATGCCACATTGTACCCGCTCGCCTAACGCCATTATACCATACTGCACCAACTCAGCGACATTATAATGCCACAAGTCGCGTAAATCATAAGCCACCAAGTATTACGGCTATTCATACTTCGTACTTCTCTGAATCCTTTACAGTGAGCTGTTTATCATGCCACTTCGACGTCTTAGTTGGGTACATAAGTGACAATGGCACTTGGCTGACTGCTCGTATAGGTGCTCCCAATAATTTGCTACTTCGGTGTGCATAACAACAGCAAATGGACGGGAGAACATTTTCCCGGTTTGCTACCATTATTTCCGTAAGCGTGATATTGTTCAGCAATGAAGAACAATAACATCATGAAAATTAGCTTTATCTAATGCAACTTCCGTGTTAAATGTCTCTAACTTGGAAGCTTAAATCGCCTCGCGAATTCGAATTGAATTAATTATCACGCAAATGAAATCTTCCAGAACTGTGTTGTTACTTGTGGCGGCGTCTTGCATACGAAATGGCAATCGTGAACCTCCACACGACTTCCCATCCATTATAAACTGACAGGAGGAGCACACAATAGAAGCTCTGAGCCAAACACACGAAAGGGAAATTTCATTATACAGGGTGATTCAACTAAACGTGTGCAAACTTCTATAAGGGGAGGTTGCACAAAGACAAATCGGAATCACATAGCAATGCAGAATATTAGTTTTGCAATCTGTCTCATATGCTGTAGATCAAGGAAGGAAATACAATGTTATTTGAAGTAAAAATAGTGCACATTAGAAAGAAAGAAGAGAGATCACAGCAGGAAGAGCATGGAAACGACTACACTCATACTTATATGTGTTGGAAAAATATATCATAAGAACATCTCACAGGTAGCCAAACATTGTTTCCACGTGCACACAAAAAAGAAGCTGCATATTATTTCTTACTGCGTTAAGTGCTGAAACCGTGTCACGTGACCACTTCTTAAAAAAACACCTGCATGAGAAATTCAACTAGCTTCGGTTCATAGTTCTTTCACATGATATGTGGCGATCATAATGCATATAAACAGTAAACACCCACATCTCTCTATCTCTCTATCTCTCTCTCTGACGGCCGCGGACGGGGTAGTGGTCAAAGTTCGTGACCACCACGGAGAAACCTCAAGTTCGATCCCAGGCAGGTACGAACGTTTGAACCACTAAATTTCCGCCGTGCGTCGGATGAGCACTTTAAGCTGTCGGACACCGGGTACTGTACTCCCGGTGATGAATAAGGGCGTCTTGTTTCTCCTTTCTACTTAGCTTCCGTGTGACTTTCCGATCGGGCAGTCTAGCCCAAATATCTTAGCTTCCTATTTCTAAGGGTCATTTAAAACCTGGGGTCAGACACTCCGTTCCTAAAATTCTCTACATATGATTTCATCTGATCTCTATCTCTCTCTTTCTCTCTGTCTGGAACGCTTGACGTCGCAGCAACGTTCGCAATTTTGCACCATCACGTATCGATCAATTCGTGAGTGCTCTCGAGATGTCAAAGGGATTGCCTACTAAATACTAACACATCAAACAAAGATATTTGCTCTTTCCACGTTAATAAGTGAGTCACGGAAAAATTCTCATTGGCCGCCACCGGGAGTCGAACCCAGGGTCTTCCAGTTACGCGCCGGATATGCTTCACCTACACCACAGCGGCCTCGAATTCCTCCAGACTCACACACGCTAACTGCCAAGCCAATTTGGCAGATTGCCCCCTTGGAGCGCCGCACAGCGCCGGGGACCCACCTAAAATGGCAAGCAGCAACCGAAGAAATAACCAGAAGGTGAATGAGCAATTGGCTTGGCAGTTAGCGTGTGTGAGTCTGGAGGAATTCGAGGCCGCTGTGGTGTAGCGGAAGCATATCCGGCGCGTAACTGGAAGACCCTGGGTTTGACTCCCGGTTGCGGCCAACGAGAAATTTTCCGTGACTCATTTAAAAACGTGGAAAAAGCGAAGATCTTTGTTTGATGTTCCTGGTCCATGTTAAATGTCGGTATTAATATAATAACACGCGATCACTTTTAGATATCAAGGTGATCGCGTGGTAATTTAAAACCATTGGATTATCAATGAGTCGAGTTCAGTTTTTCCAATCTACAAAATTCGAATTGAATTCTTAATATCACGGCAAGTTGCGTTTGTGTACTAATTTAATTTAGCGCAATTCATATATTAATTTGTACGCTTTAATTATCTTTTTACCTTTTTAATTTAACTAACTTTCCGAATTTGTGCTGATTATATTATACGAAATATCGATCTATCTAAACGCTGTAACCTACAATTAAAACTGAAATCTTGAGAAGTCGAAGTGAGCAAAACTGCATCTAGAAGCAGATGTCGCCCCAATAGCACATTGTCGGGAATTCAGATAGTTTCGATTTGTAATACCAGATCTTGCATTGTTGTGCAGGAAAAGCTTCGGTATGAAGTTTCACGAATAGGTCAGTCTAAAACTAGCAGTGAAGGGAATAACCAGTGTGTTGGAGAAAAAGAAATTTAACGCGAAGAATCAAAGTAAAAGTTATTAAGGTAAGTTTACACGAAATCAACTTTCCGAGTTCAGTGCTGATTATATTACACATTTTGCAAAAACCGATCTATCTGAACGCTCTAACCTGCGATTGGCTGAACAATAATTATTTTACACAGAATGTTACTTATCGCGATGTCTTTTGAAAAAGAGAAATAAACTGAATAGAATTTTTAGCTCTAAGATGAATGAGTGCTTGCTATATATAATTTTTTACTATATTTCCTTACAGAAATCCGGCGTTTATTTGATTTGTTTTCAATCTGCTTCAATTGAAAGCTTCACTACGTCACAGGACGGGCAACATCCCCTATATATTAATATTTATTTAAAGCTTAAAAACAACCTTCCTAGGAACGCTAGTTCTCTTGTGATGGTCGTTATGTTTTACGCTGCGATGTACACTATATTGAGAAAAGTCACCGGTCAACTAGAAAAGAAACACAACATAGCAAATATATTAGGTTGTAATGCTGTCTAAAACACGATAAAACTTCATTAAAACCACAGCACACTAGTTGCAAGATGAAATGAAAATTTACTACAATTAAGACCAGTATGTTGCAGTTAAAATGATAAAATTACATGAGGCAAGATCTTTCGGGTCACCCCTTGGTGCCCACTGTCAAGCCAACTGTGAATACATGTGGTGCGGTGACAACTTATATGCCTGGGATCCGAACCTCTAACATTTTTAAGAATTTACGTTCTGACCGAGATGTTGTAGCAACAGGTGAAAAACATGGTGTATACTGTATTCCTCTACGCCCCAGACCCCTAATCAACCAAATTTGTGTTACATTGGCTCCACTTTACGAACAATTTCGGTTCGAACCCGTGAACACCAATATGACATTTCCAGGGAAGCTACAACCATGTTTTTAGCTCGCACAGTAACCCTCAATCATTTCACTCTGTGTTGGAACGAAGTCTCTCATCGCGCTTACACCAAATACAAGAAAGACACCTTGTTTACGGAAGCACTTTTTACAGTATGGTTTAACAAATTATGCTGTAACGACGACCTACCTTATGCCCTCCCTTTAACCTGGCAACGTCTTATACGTTCACTTGAACCTCCATTGTTAATATGATTTTAATTGTTAACCTTTAAATTTATGTTTATTCACGTGCACATTACGGTTACCATGGCAACATCACGTGACTATTATAAAGCATATAAGTTGTCGCCGCACCACATGTATTCACAGTTGGCTTGACAATGGGCACCAAGGGGTGACCCGACAGATTTCGCCTCATGTAATTTTATCATTTTAACTATAACATACTGGTTTTAATTGTAGTAAATCTTTCACTTCATCCTGCAACTAGTGTGTTGTGGTTTTTAATGAAGTTTTATCGTGTTTTAGACAGCATTACAACCTAATATATTTGTGAATGGTAACACGAATTTTCACACAGAACTATGGACACAACATAGCATTTATTGACAAACAATAGTACGGTGTGGGTCCACCTTTGGCCTTAATGCATGCACTGACTCTTCGAGACATGATTTCGACAATTTTTTAGAACACAGCGGTAGATATACGCTTCCATTCAGTACATAACGCTGCCACTAACTGTTGCTTAGTAGTAGACCTTGGTTCCAAACTTCTTAGGCAGCGGTCTAATTATCCCATAGGTGCTCTACGGGATTAAGATCAGGGCTCTATGCTAGCCAGTCCACACACGATACGGAATTATCGTCAAACCATGCCGTAACAATCCATGATTTATGGTTCGGTGCATTACCCTGCTGGTACTAACAAGGCCCGGTTCCATAGTTTTGCCACAGAGTTGGTAGGGCATAATTGTCCAGAATATCGCGGTAGACGTGCTAGTTAACATGTTTGCCGACGATAACCAATGGGCCGGTAACATACCACGAAAAACACCGCCACATCAGTACATTGCTAGCTCCAAACTTGACTGTAGGAACAGTTCACTGGGGTAAATAGCGTTCCCGCGGTTGCCGCCGTACCCACACACAGCCATCAGACTGATGGATCGTGTATCTGGATTCATCAGTCAATAGGACACGTTTCCATTGAACTACCGTCCAAGATAAATGTTCTTTACACCATGCTAAACGACGAGTAGCATTCCGAGTGGAGATGAAAGGCTTATGAGCAGCCGCACGACCACGATAGCCCATGAAATGAAATCTCTGCGAATGGTACGTGTACATACCGAGGTTCAAGCATTTTAACTCACCTGTACACCGATGTCTTGTGCAGTACTCCGTCGATTAGCTGTAACGTCTCTCCTGAGGCTTCAACGTCCTACATCACTGATTTTCTTTGGTCTGCCGGTACGTTTTACTGCTTCAGGCACGCCATGTGTCTTCCACTTATTCAGTACATCCAGAACAGTTGACTTGGGTATGTTTAAACGACTCTCGGTTTCTCTTATGGACAACCCACTATTATAATACCCAACAATCTTTTCCTTCTCAAAGTCAGATCTCTACCGCCGCGATATTTTCACTCAACCTCACAGTGGGATATTATCACGTTTAGCAAGTATGCGCCATTTTCTTATAGGACTTCCGTCCACAGTGAGCAGATTTTAGGTCCCTGCCACCTACAGCGAGTTCGCCTTTTGGGCAGAACACAGAAACGGAAGGAATGAGAGCAAGTCTAGCGACTTTGACAGAACAGTTTGTAGTAAGATTAGAGTACAGTAGATGGCGCCACCGTACAAGTATGATGTTGCACATAGAGGGGTGAGAGAATTTCAGGGAGGGGGGGGGAGCATGGGAAAGAATACCTATTTAACCAGTGAGTCCAGCCTGGGGGCCGTCACCTAACATGCTCGTCCGATGCACGGCGAATATTCAGTGATTGTTAGCAAATCACACCACCTCCGCAAGATCAGTCCAGGATCGAACCTCAATCGAACCTGAGGAGCTTGCATTAGTAGTCTGAACTGCCTACCACCCAGACATATCACAGTCAGCAGCAGGCTTGCTTTTATACCGTTTGCAGCTTACCGCGCACCTTAACAATGTAGCGGTTCCGTTCATTTGCTTTTGAAGGGCGACCGGCGACTTTTGTCTATATAGTGTATTTCGCAAGCGGTGCGTGTGCCGATAATGTATAATATCACACAGTTGCAAGACACTCCATGGTAATCGCATATACGGTCCCTTATGCAATGAGAAGCATTGCATAAGGGACCGTATATGCGATTAGGGACCGTATATGCGATTTGGTCCACCAATGAGAAGCATTGTTAGAAAAGGTGACTCGTCTGACCATGATTGCTTGTGCGCTGACGTAAATGGCTGTTTTTTGACAATTTTACAGCTTTATTCAGTATTTTAACTTCTAGTATTCTGCTTTATTTTCAATATATTGTTAGAAATTCTGATTCAACGGTTTCTTAACGTTGTTCAGATCAGAAATATGTTTTCTATTACATGCCATACAGCATCGTTGAGGATTATTTTTTTTAATTTCTGCTTTATTTACCGGGTTGTCATCAGTATTTTGCATTTAGTCTGCTTAAAATATTGATTCTAAAATATCCGAACGCCTCCAGCGGTGGATGAAAACGAATTCGTAAAATGTATCATGAGTGATTAAAATGTGTGGTTCGGGGCATCCCTATTAGGTGGATCAAAGGAACTTTCACGAGAGATAAATGAAATCTGGTGAAAAAAATCATAAAAGTCAATTGTTCCAAACATACAACATTTCGTTTTAATGTGTAGCAGCGGAAGATAATATTTTAACCAGTATTTAATTTAGTGAAAATTACTTGCTCATTAGATAAGCTGAGCAAGTAATTTTCAGTGCTGTCATGTACTTCGCGAGAAAAGCGAAACATATTACGATTTGCACGGATGTCGTTTTGATGTGTATATTCATAAAATCATATCTGATCCGAATGTTAGTGTGTGTGATCTCGTACCTCTCTCGTGAGTGTTATTTTAATCCAACCTTACCTTTATTCCACTGACTAGCAATACCCCAAACCACACGCATTTTAGGCACTCATGATAAATTTTACGACGCAGTTTTCAGCCACAGACGGTGGTCTTCGGATATTTTAGAATCAACATTTTAAACAGACTAATTGCTAAATGCTGATGATTAACCTGGTAAATAAAGCAGAAATTAAAAAAAAATCTTCCTCAAAGAAAAATACACACAATTGACGTGGACTAGGAACATCAAACAGAAATCATTGCTCTTTCCACGTTTATAAGTGAGTCACAGAAAAATTTTCATCGGTCGCCACAGGGAATCGAACCCGTAACTCACTTAGAAACGTAGAAAGAGTGATGACTTCTGTTTGACGTTCCTAATCCATGTCAATTGTGTGTATTAATTATTCATTAGCCTCCTAGTTATTTGTTCAGTTGCTGCTTTCCATCCTTGGTGAATCACCGGCATTGTGCGTGGCTCCAAGAAGCAACCTGCCATGTGATTTGGCAGTTAGTCGTATATGAGTCTGGAGAATTCGAGGCTACAGTGGTGCAGTGGTAGCGTGTCTGGCACGTAACTGAAAGACCCTGGGTTCGATTCCCGGTGGCAGCCGATAAGAATTTTTCCGTGTCTCACTTATAAACGTGGAAAGAGCGATCACTTCTGTTTGATGCCCCTCAACGATGCCGTATGACATTTAATATCAAACCTTTTTCTGATCTGAACAACGTTAAGAAACGGTTGAATCAAAATTTCTAACACAAAATTGCAAATGAAACGAAATATTCGAAGTTAAAACTTTCTTCAGGATAGGAGGAATAAAAACAAAAAACACTTTTTCTAACAAATCTTCTTATTGGTCGAATAGGAGATGTCACAAAAGGAACCATGTATGTGATTACCACGGAGTGTTCTGCAACTATTCGACATTATATATGTGCCGTGTTCTCTGTTTATTTTGAAGTGATATAATTTACGCTTTCCGACCTTAGGTTGAAGAAGCGTATAAGCTCCAGCTTTGCCCACATGCCTGTTCGCACGATAACTCGCGTAAAAATGGTTCGATTTCGAGGATATTTCGGTATGTGGTAGGGGACAACCTGGGAAGGAATCCTATTGAAAATGGGCGAAATGGGGTCAAAGGTCAGGACATAGGAGCGGGATCCATTCTATCATCGTTATGCGTCATAACTTATGTAAAAATACTTCCATTGCGACAAAACCTCATCATGTTGTTCCGGAGATGTACTATCCTGGTTCTGTTTAATATGATCGAAATGGGGTCAAAGGTTAGGGCACAGGAGCGAGATTTATTCCACAGCCGTTATCCTCATAACTTGCCTAAAAATGCTTCTATTGCGACAGAACTTTAGTTTTGTCATCCACGCCCATTTCCGGCTCCTGATTTTCTGCCTCTTACTGACGGCATAGGGTATCCTTATCTCGCGTGAGTGCTTTTCTCTTGCTTATAAAGCTCGTGTGTATCGTTCCTGCGACCTGTTTTGTCCAGTAAGTGCTTATTTATTTAATATTCGACATATTTTTATGTTTTGTACTTAACCCTCGTCTGCTCCTCCGGTAAACATTGTGACTCGCCTTGACTGTCGCCAGTTTTCCTTACCTACGTTCCAACACTCTGCATTCTGTGTTTCTATTCAAGCGCTCATCTCCGCACCTCCTGTTTCACGTCGCCTGCTATTAGTGGTCCTCGTGTGACGCCATCCACTCCTCAGTTGTGCACCGCCCGTCTCCAGCAGCTCTTCATGTGACGTCATTGCTCAACTTTCTGCCTTCGTTCACCTGTTCATCGTGCCTTCTTCTCCGTTTACCATTCCAGTGCGTGTGCTTTCCTACTCAATGCTCATGGCCTGTGCTACATCTACTGATTATCTTTCACCACTGACGACTCCCCCAGATGTTCTGCTTCACGACAAACTTCATCTCTCGTCGCCTACCGTCACTACCATGCACTCCGCCTTTTTGACGTCCTGCTTAGATTTTATTGTTTCACGACATGATAACGTTCTCATTGCTCACATCCCCGAGTCTTCACCACGAGGTCAGTCTTTACTTGCCTCTTTAGCCTGAGGTGTGAAATTTCTTGCTCTCCTTAATACTAAACTCACTGCGTATACATCAGCTCCTCATGAGATTGTTCCCCGATGCTACTACCCATATTGCACGAAAACCTCGCTCTGTGCTTGTTTATTTTTCCTCTCCCGCTCAGGTTGCGCGGGTTTTTCTTCCCCCATTTCCGTAGGTGATGAAATTTGTTCGTCATACCTTTAGAACAGTGTCCCATACTTGTCAGCATGTCTTCTGTTCCTCCGGAAATCTCTGATGATATCCTGCTTAGTTTCCTCTCCTGTTGTGGCTTCGTTATTGGCCCCATCCTCACGTTACTTGCAGCGTCGAATGAGCAAGGTGCTCGTCCTTATCTTAGTTTTCGGCGACAGGCCCTCGTCGTGTTTCCAGATGAAACTTCCATTACTTCCTGTTCAAAAACATTTCAAGTAATCTCTGGCCATCATACTCGTACAGTACATATCTGGATTGCTCTTCATTGCTTTATTTGTAAATCGCCTACTAATTTATGGGCTTCATGCCCGGACAAAAACATCATTCCTGCTTTGGCTTCGTCTTCTGGTACTTCGGCTTCTACCTCACTGCCTGTCAGATCTTCCTAGTTCGTATCGCCACCTGGTTCGGGTGGATTATCCCCTGTCCCTAAATTTTCTTCTTCCCCCGTCCCTGATGATACCGTATTATCAACTCTTCTCCTACCGTCTTTTCTTCTGGATGTCACTTCTTCTGCTACCACCACGCCACCTTTTTCGCCTCCATCAAGTGCATCTTCCACCAAGACTATAGTCAGGCGCCCTCTGTCCCTCTGTCTTCCTTCTCATCGCATTATTCTCCTGCTACCGCTTGTCCTTTGCCTCTACCTATGGACACTATCTCTACAACCGTGGTCCAGCTCTCCAGTGCTCCAGTTGCTGTTCTCTCAAGTTGTACCTCCTCTGCTGCCTCTACCAGCTCTCAGTGCATCTTACCTGTTACCGTGCCTCATGTTTCTGCTTCGTCATCTGCCACCACACCTTCCATTGTCTTTTCGTCGACCCCCCGAGATGTTTCTTCTTCACTGCACGCCGCTATTCCTGATTCGTTCTCTGCACCACCCGATTCTCCTTCACCAGCTGCTACTTCGCCGCGGGTTACTTCTGATGTTCCCCTTGATTCTTTCTCTCATCTCCCCGCTTCTCAGCGTCGTCTCCTTGCGTCGGTGCCTCATTGGCTGGTTAATGAACTGGGGCCTCAACATATTCCCGGATATCTTGACCTTCTCCGATTTTCGCCACCTCGTAGGAAACAATTTCGCTACTCGAGTTGCTATAAAGCTGCTCGTTCCGAGCGGGAAGAGGCTCTAGAATTCTTCCACATCGTACCTTCTGACGTTTGCCTCTCACGATCGCCTTCGCCACCACGCATTCACTCTCCGCCAGTTACTTCTTCTGCTACTGCTGTGTCTGTTACGGCTTCATCGACTGCCCTGTATGTTGTTTCGTCGATTGTATCTACTGTTTCTCAACCACTGCGATCAGCTCCTGCAGTATCACTACTCAGCTCAACCCTCACATGTCATCTCTGCTAGGTTTCCGCTCGTCTTGTCTGTTACTCCGTCGATGGAGTTTGCCTCTTCCAGCCTCCAGTGTGCTTCTCATTTTCCGCTAATGTCATCTTCCGCCGCTGTACTCTCTGTTATTTCACTAGATTCTCCTGCGACTGTTCCTGCTTCATCGCGTGCAACTCCTCGGGATCCCGGTTCCAAGACCATTGTTGCTTCCTCGTCGCATATTCAGTCTTCTTCTGACGGCATTACTCGGAAACGACGCCGTAAGCGCAGGCGTCGTGCTCCACTTTCCCATGAACCTCCTTCGGAAAGTGACTATGCTTCTCATTGGGGCTTTCTGCGTGCCCTTGATCGTTTGAAAGCGTATCATAATCAATGCATTGCATGATTTTACTTGTTTTATCTTAATTTTTCAGTTTGACGTTTTGTCTGTTTGTTTTTATGAGATGAGGGATGTTTATTGTTAACATATTTAATTAATTATATTATTTATTTAGGTAATAAGTGCTGTATGCAGTTTTGTTTTTTTATTTAACTGTAATTGCTCTTGCTTTGGGTGACTTACGCTTCTGGAGCTGCCCTTTGCAAAGCAAATGAATCTTTAACTTGATTGCCATTGCTTTTGCTTTTGGTAACTTACGATTCTACAGCTGCCTTCAGCAAAGCAAGTACAATCCCGTTAGTGCCAACTGAAAAGAAAAGATGAATAAGAGAAGGGAACATTAGAATTGTCAGAATGCGCGGTAAAGCTTAAAAAGGTAGGGCCTCTTAAAGCCACAATTAATTTAAGAACGACTCGCCCCCATTGGACTAATGTATCAGTCAACCAGAGGACGAGAAGAGTGGAGCGTCGAAAGAAATCCACGTATGGGGCTCTAATACCCAGGATGCAGCATAGCCCTACCTAAAAGATGATTCACCATGTATATCCTCACCCATCCTAATGTTGCCACGACAATTATTCTAATTTCGGGCACATTGCTTTCAGTATAGAATTGCTCAAATTCGGGATTCAAATTCCAAATTAATTGTTTTAATTATGTTAATTAATTAACATAATTAATTATGTAACTGCTTAATTGGGGTAATTCGTAATTAGGTGCTCGTACTATCATCGCAGCCCAGGCCGCACAGCGATTCGCTGTGCTCTTTTCTTTTCTTTTCTCCACTTTCCCTTCCGCTAGGGAAAGGAGAGCTCAATTGCAAACGTCAGGCCATGTGCAAAATTTCGTAAACTTGTCAAAAGGTATTTTCTTCCATTCCCGGCAGGCGAGAAGCAACAGCATTGCGAATTGCATAATGCTTCCGTAACAACAATGGACGCAATGGTGGCTACACGACGAAAATTTAAGAAAGAAATCTTAAAGCGGTAAGAAGCTAAGGCTAGGCAATATATGTCACCCAAGAGCGTTGCCGGAGAACATATTTCAGTCGGGCATACGTGTCTTCGAGCAGTTTTCAAGTTCTAAAAAAGGGTTTGCTCGGAATCTACGATAATAGAACCCAACAACGGGGTGACAGTTACGGCCAAATAAATTTTTAAAGGGCTTAGCTCAGCAGATGGTCAGCAGACCCAGAGAACATCTGCCCCAAAGTAGCCACTGGCCAGCCGCAACTGGACAAGCGGTCCACTTGCGTACGAGGGGGGGGAATCCAGAACCAATGGTGATGCAAGGGACGTTTTCTCGAGGTAAGGACACGCCTCGCAGCAGGGTGATGAGGGAAAGCGAAAACTAAAATAAAAGGAGAAACTTGAAATTTCACGAAAAAAAATATACTAGCGAAAAACGGACAGAGAAAGAGAGAGACAAGCGAGAAAGAGAGAGACGGGGAGAGAAGTTGTTTTTGCGAACATGGGGCAGACAGTAAATTTGGTCAGAAGAGCCAGCGGTAGGCAAAGAAATGCCTAACTATGCGGAGTTCCAGAAGTCCGTCGACGCGAAGTTAGGAACTGTAGAAAAGTAAAGTTCTTAGATAACTACCGGCTGTGTTTTTATCCACGGAGAATACCAGTCGAAAACCTACGGCCACCAGTCAACCTGCGCTTTCCTCAACCACCGGATCGATCAGCCCAGCAGAAGTTCTGTATAGGGTAAGACATCATCCAATTATTTCAATCCCTTGCATGCCGAGTATTCAGTTAAGTTTTAGAAATGAAACATTATTGCTCACCTCGTACTGGTTGGATTGTTAGGGATATTGGTAGCTTTATATTTTCTCAAGTAAACCATAACTTCCTTGTGTAGACATGTGTTATAATTTAAACCGGTCCCACCATTTAAATTGTTCTATAATTAGGCATTATACAGCAAATAAATTTTATATTTGTTTCTTAAATCAACGTGTTTTTCTTCTCGCTGCTCTGCAAATGGGTACGAGTGTCTGTGTATTAGTTTAAAGTAAGCCATAGTTTTCTTTCTTCACAGATACTCCTATTCAAGCATATAACAGAAATGTTAGTTCTTTTTTAAATTCAATTTCTTTTGCGGCATATGAGTTCTTGCGACAATCTCGTACGAGCTCATATGAAACACAACCCTTTCAAGTCCCAACGATGAGACTGGGTCGAAACCCAATGTCATTGTCGTCAATCTAGATGATCGAAAATCGCTAACAAAATCTATGCCCTTCAAGTTCCCACCGGGACTTGGCGTGGTGACACTAAAGAAAGATACCCTAAATTAATGTCAGCAGAGGGTGCATATATGATGCGTAACATCTTCATCATTTTATTTTTATTTGCATACAGTAATTTCTGAAGTATCAAGTCCGCATATTGGAATATACTATAAGCATACCAAAGGAAAGTGTATATACACTCATCGTAAAAAAAATATATATATATTTACACCCAGAAGGACGTGTGGAATTGCAATGCTATTCGAGAGGAAGGCAAGTGTCTCTCAGTATGGCATAGAGCCACCATATTTGTTCGTACAGCCTGTCAGACGTCTCGGCATAGAGTTATAAAGGTTCCTAGTAATGTCCTGCGATAAGCCATTCCATGCAGCTTGAATATTCTCACGCTCTTCCTGCAGATTGTGCGGTAATGGTGGAGTGTGGATAAGACGTCCAATAGCATCCCACACATTTTCAATTGGAGATAGGACTGACGATGCGAATGGCCATGGCAGACTATCAGTGCCTTGAAGGCAAGCTTTCGAGACAGCTGCAGTATGCGGACGAGCGTTGTCCTGTTGGAAAATCGCAACCGTTTGAGCGTTCAAGAAAGGTAGGGCTACTGGTTGCAAGACCTCATTAGCGTACCGTTGGGCTGTCAAAGTGCGTGTAATGAACAGCAAAGGTGATCTGGCATCGTAGGCAATTGCACCCCACACCATGACAACAGGCCTTTTGGACGTGTGACGCTCGACAAAAAACCGTTCATCTTGGCGTTGACCACGGTGCCTCCATACGCGGATTCGGTGGTCGTCTCTTCTAAGACAAAAAGCTGGACTCGTCACTGAAGATCACCCGCTGCCTTACTGCGTGGCTCCATGACAGTCTGGAAGGACACTATTGCCGTCTTTGGCGAGGATGCAGTGGTGTTAAGGGCAGTCGTCTTAACGGTCTGCGTGCGTGTAGTCCTAAGCCGTGCAGCCATCTGTCAAGAGTGCTGGCACTGATCGGACGATGCATGAAGGGCACCACTGCTCGCTGAATATCCGCAGTCGTGGTTGTCGGACAACCCGTCGGTCCTCTCTCTCCGTGGTTCGTCTAGGTCTCCCAGACCCTTCCTGTCGCTGCTGCGTGCCTTGTTCTATCCACTGCGGCCAACAGCGTGTTATGGTGATATTCGAACGATAGGTATGGCGCGCAATACGGCGATAAGACCATCCCGCTTCTCAGAGTCCGACGATGCGGCGCCTCTCGAACTCATCCAACTGCTCGAATTACTTCCGAACTTTCCTCCGAGGTGTACTTCACTTCCAAAGGATGCAACCAACAAAACATCACGACTCAGAATAGCAAGCACGTGCAACGGGACGACCTTATATAGCCAGTCAGGCACAACGTTACGACCCCTCCTTGCTTGCGTCACATGCGCGACCGAGTGTGATACTTGAATAATTTGCATATCTCACTATGTCAAGCCTATCCATCAGGTTTCATTGCTGTCGGTTGCTTCCTTAACGGTACAACTCTTTTTCTTTTTTTCTTTTTTTTTGACCATGAGTGCATATAAACATCCCTTTTTAGCACGTCTTTTGTAAAAAACGATCGTGCTTCTGTTATCGGTTTGGCCGTCCGTCCGTCCGTCCGTCTGTACTCACGGTATCTCTGCAACTATTAGTCCGATTCATTTTGCATTCGGAAGATTAAAATATGCGAATGACGATCCTACATTTCGTTTTTTTTTTTTACGATGTACAATTTTGCCGCTAGGAGGCGTAAATGCAGATGATGTCGAACTCAAATTTACGTTTTAATCCACATATTTGCTTTTAAACATCCGATTGAAAAAATTCTTTTACCTTTCGATTCCATTTGTGTCGAAGAGTATTTTAGATATAGTTTCCTTTTCAAATTACGCACAGATTTTCCGCTAGGGGCGTAAAAGTAAATTACATTTTTCACGATAACTCTTCTCCTAAAACTCCGATTTGAAAAATCTTTCTTTCAGCTGATACATCTCCTAATGGAAACTCTTTTGCACATAATTTGAATTTTTAGTAAAAATACTTTGGCCACCAAGGGGCGTAAGTGTTAATTTTTGCTTCTGATGTATTTGCCATAAAATCTGAGCTTCTAAAATATCGATTAAAAATTTTTTTTCGTGGACTGATGCCACTCACATCGATAAACCTTTTCACAATATTTTCTTCCTAAAATATCTCACACTTTCTCCGCCAGGGGGCGTAGATGTATATCTTATTTTTCTCAATATCTCTACTTCTACGAGTCCAATTTCAAAAATTCCTTCTTTGTTAGATAGTGTTTTCAACGTGACATGTTTTTCATATAATTTCAAAATTTTCAAGTAATTCATAGATTTTCCGCTAGGGGGCGTAATGGTAAATTGCGTTTCCCCCTATATCTCTGCTTCTAAATCTCCGATTTGAAAAATTCTTTCTGCACCGGATATAACTCCTGATTGGAAATTGTTTGCACATAATTTCTGATTTTTGTAAAAAAATGGTTTGGCCACCAGGGGGCGTAAATCTTAATTTCCGCTTCTAATGTATTTGCAGCAAAATATGAGCTTCTAAATTCTCGATTAAAAAAACGTCGTTTGTAAACCGATACTACTCGTGTCGAAAAACATTTTAGAAACATTTTCTTCTTAAAATAGTGCATGGTTACTGCGCCAGGGGCGTAGACGTATATCTTATTTTTGTCAATATCTCTACTTCTAGGAGTCCGATTTAAAAAATTCCTTCTTTGGTGGATAGTGTTTCTAGTGTGACATGTTTTTTTATAAATTCAAAATCTTTAAGTAATTCATAGACTTTCCAGTAGGGGGCGTAAGGTTAAATTGCGTTTCCCACTATTTCTCTGTTTCTAAACCTCCGATTTGAAAAATTCCTTCTGCACCGTATACAGCTTCTGATCGGAAATCCTTTGCACATAATTTCTAATCTTTGTAAAAAATGGTATGGCCACCAGGTGGCGTAAATCCAAATTTCCATTTCTGATGTATTTGCAGCAAAATATGAGCTTCTAAAATCTTGATTGAAAAAAGGTCTTTTGTTGACCGATGCTACTCATGTCGACAAACCTTTTAGAAACACTTTCTTCTTGAAGTAATGCATGGTTTTTACGCCAAGGGGCGTAGATGTATATCTATTTTTTGTCAATATCTCTACTTCTAAAAGTCCAATTTGAAAAATTCCTTCGTTGTTGGATAGTGTTTCCGATGCGAAATGTTTTTTCCTATAAATTCAAAACTTTCACGAAAATCATAAGACTTTCCGCTAGGGCGCATAAAGGTAAATTGCGTTTTCGGCTCCTAAAACTCCGATTTGAAAAATTATTCCTGTATCGCATACAAGACCTGATGGAAAATATTTTTCACATAATTTCTAATGTTTTGTAAAGAACGGTTTTTCCACCAGGGGTCATAAGGTTTAATTTCTGCTTCTCCTGTATTTGTAGCAAAATCTGGGTTCTTGAAAACTCGACTAAATTTTTCTTTCTTGGACCAATACCGCTCATATGGATAAACCTTTTGAGAATACTTTCTTCCTAAAATAATGCATAGTTTTCCCACACCAGGGGACGTAAAGTCACATCTTATTTTTGTCGATAACTCTGTTTCTAAGAGTTCGTAAGCTCAAGATTCAGTTTACACCAATATCTGAGAGATTAAAGACCCGATTGATAAACTTCTTTCTTCCATCAGATACTATTGTTTTCCATACCGGTTCCATTGCCTTTGAATAGCTTTGATAAATTTAATTTGCGTTAGAACGGATTCAAAAGACATGCTTATTGCACCCGAAAATTCGGTGTCATCTTTCTTGTTTCATATCACACTAATACAGCCACAATAATGCTGACGGAAAAGCAGAAGAGATTCGTGAAAAAAGATTCGCATAACTGCTGTAAAAGAAAACAAGTTAGTAAAATCATTCAATGCATTGATTATGATACGCTTTCCAACATGCCAGAAATTATTACTCAAGTTATGTGGATAAAGACTGTGGAATAAATTTCGCTCCTCTGCCCTGACCTTTGACCCCATTTCGATGATATTCAACAGAACCGGTTCAATATACCTCCGGAACAACATGATAAAGTTTTGTCGTAATAGAAGCAGTTTTACGCAAGTTTTGAGAATAATGGCTGTGGATTTGTACAATCACCTTTAACCCCATTTCGTTGATATTCAACAGAACCGGTTTACTATACCTCAGGAACAACATGATAACGTTTTGTCGCAATCGAAGCATTTTTAGGTTAGTTATGATGCACAAGGGCAATGGAATGGATCCCACTCTAGTGTCCTAACCTTTGACCCCATTTCACCCATTTTCAACAGGTTTCGTTCCCAAGTAGTTCCTTACCACATACTAAAATTTCATCGAAATCGAACCTTTTTACGCAAGTTATGACGCATAAGGGCAATGAAATAAATCCCGCTCTTTTGCCCTGCCTGACCTTTGACCCCATTTCTCTCAATTTTAATAGATTTCGTGCCCAGGTGGTTCCCCACAACATACTAAAATTTTATCGAAATCGAACCATATTTACGCATGTTATGAAGCATAAAGGCAATGGAATGGATCCTGCTTTTATGTCCTGACCTTTGACTACATTCCGCTAATTTTCAATAGGGTTCGTCCACAGGTGGTTATTTACCACATACTAAAATTTTATTGAAATCGAACCATTTTTACGCACGTTATGACGCATAAGAGAAATGAAATTGATCCCGCTCCTATGTCTTGACCTTTGACCCTGTTTCGCCCATTTTCAATAGGTTTCGTCCCCAGGTGGTCCCCTACCACATACTAAAATTTCGTCGAAATCGAACTATTTTCATGTGAGTTATCGTACGGACGGACAAAGCTTGGAGCATATACGCTTCTTCAACCTACGGTTGGAAAGCGTAAAAAAAGGAGGAACGTGAAAGTAAATTTGCATATCTTATATCAAAGAATAAAGAAATACTGGCATCAATTCAATGAGAAAAACAAGAAAGGTGACACCGAATTTTTGGGTGTAATAAGCACGTCTTTTGAATCTGTTCTGAAGCAAATCAAATTTATCAAAGCTATTCAAATGCAATGCAACTGGTATGGAAAACTATAGTATCTGACGGAAGAAAGAAGTTTTACAATCGGGTCTTTAATCCCTCAGATATTGGTGTAAACTGAATCTTGAGCTTACAAACTTTTAGAAACAGAGTTATCGACAAAAATAAGATGTGACTTTACGTCCCCTGGTGGGAAAACCATGCATTATTTTAGGAAGAAAGTATTCTCAAAAGGTTTTTACATATGAGCGGTATCGGTCGAAGAAAAAAACATTTAGTCCAGTTTTCAGGAGCCCAGATTGTGCTATAAATACATCAGAAGAAGAAATTAACACTTATGACCCCTGGTGGCCAAACCATTCTTTACAAAACATTAAAAATTATATGAAAAATATTTTCCATCAGGTCTTGTATGCGGTACAGGAAGAATTTTTCAAATCGGAGTTTTAGGAGCAGAAAACGCAATTTACCTTTTTGCGCCCTAGCAGAAAGTCTTAAAAGATTTACGTGAAATTTTTGAATATATAGGAAAAACTTTTGCATCGGAAACACTATGCAACAACGAAGGAATTTTACAAATTGGACTTTTAGAAGTACAGATATTGACAAAAATAAGATATGCATCTACGCCCCCTGGCGTAGAAACCATGCGTTATTTCAAGAAGAAAGTGTTCCTGAAACATTTGTCGACATGAGTAGCATCGGTCAACAAAAGATTTTTCTTTTCAATCCAGATTTTAGAAGCTCATATTTAGCTGCAAATACATCAGAAGTGGAAATTAACACTTACGCCTCCTAGTGGCCATGCCACTTTTTTTACAAAAATTAAAAATTATGTGCAAAGGATTTCCCATCAGGAGCTGTATCCGGTGCAGAAGCAATTTTTCAAATCGGAGGTTTAGAAGCATAGAAATAGTGGGAAACGCAATTTACCTTTACGCCCCCTAGCGGAAAGTGTATGAATTACTTGGAAATTTTGAATTTTTAGGAAAAACATGTCACACTAGAAACACTATCCAACAAAGAAGGATTTTTTTACATCGGACTCCTAGAAGTCGAGATATTGACAAAAATAAGATATACGTCTACGCTCCCTGGCGCAGAAACCATGCACTATTTTAAGAAGAAAATGTTTCTAAAATGTTTATCGAAACGAGTAGTTCGGCCTACAAATGACGTTTTTTTTAATCGAGAATTTAGAAGCTCATATTTTGCTGCAAATACATCAGAAGCGGAAAATAAGGTTTAAGCCCCCTGGTGGCCAAACCATTTATTTTTTACAAAAATTAGAAATTATGTGCAAACGATTTCCCATCAGGAGCTGTATCCGGTTCAGAACGAATTTTTCAGATCGGAGATTTAGAAGCAGAGATATAGGGGGAAACGCAATTTAGCTTTACGCACCCTAGCGGAAAGTCTATGAATTACTTGAAAATTTTGAAATTATATGAAAAACATGCCACACGGAAAACACTATCCAACAAAGAAGAAATTTTTCAGATCGGACTCCTAGAAGTAGAGGTATTGAGAAAAATATGATATGCAACTACACCCCCTGGCGGAAAAACTGTGGGATATTTTAGAAAGAAAGTATTTCGAAAAGGTTTATCGATGTGAGTACATCAGTCCACGAAATAATTTTTTCAATCGATGTTTTAGAAGCCCAGATTTTATGGCAAATACATCAGAAGCAAAAATTAACACGTACGCCCCCTGGTGGCCAAAGTATTCTTTACCAAAAATTCGAAGTCTTTACCAAAAATTCGAAGTTATATACATCTCCATTAGGAGATGTATCCGCTGAAAAAAGATTTTTCAAATCGGAGTTTTAGGAGAAGGGTTATCGGAAAAAATGTAATTTACTTTTATGCTCCCTAGCGGAAAATCTATGCGTTATTTGAAAATGAAATTATATCTAAAACAATCTTCGACATAAATGGAATCGAAAGATAAAAGAATTTTTTCAATCGGATGTTTAGAAGCTAATATGTGGATTAAAACGTAATTTTGAATTCGACATCATCTGCATTTACGCCCCCTAGCGGCAAAATTGTACATCGTAAAAAAAAAAAAAGAAATAAAGGATCATCATTTGCATATTTCAAGCTTCCGAATGCAAAAAGAATTTTTCAAATCGGACCAATAGTTGCAGAGATTCCGTGGGTACAGACGGACGGACGGACGGACCAACAAACCGATAACAGAAGCACGATCTTTTTTTACAAAAGACGTGCTAATCAGCAGAAACCACAGAAGAAGATGAACGAGAATTAAAATAATATGAACTCAGGAACATCTGTGGTATGCTTTTTAATCAGCGAGGAATTCGAAAAAAAATTTCCAATTTCTGAGAAAAATTGAGGAGGAATACGAGATGAAATGGCAATACAACGAGAAGTTCATTCATCAGAAATTTTCATATCTTTTTAATTTACGTAATACAGTAGACTCTCGCTAATCTGGCCATTCCTCGCACAGAGGGGTGAAGGATTAGCAAAAGTGCTAGATTACTGAGAGTGCATAAAAGTTCAGTTTAATTCTTCATTAAATTTAATGTTACAATTACTAGTTTACTATGAGTAGTACATATGTATTTAAAAAAACATAAATAAGAGACAAGCATATGATAATTGTAAAATAACACAATCAGTACGTACTGTACTGTCTCATTTACAACAATGAAAGGATCTTTTCATATTATCAGTTCAGTAAAGCACAATATGTATGTGTACGTACTATACACAGTAAAAGAAACGTACAACAACACATATGAAATCTTATATTTTCTACTCAGTGCGGTCAATTCGAAACATGTCACCGATTTTTGTCAACTTTAATGAAGGTGTTTTTTGTAATATTCTTAATAAACTTGAGAATCTTTCCTACTTTTATTTTAAATTGAGTTACATGAACATTAGTACCAATTCAAAACAAAATATAACGTTAAAATTGAAAACTTTACTCGTGTATAAAATGTAATTCATTCCGGTTTCATATTAACACGATTTTTGCAACCCAAAACCACCAAGTCCGAAGGAGGCTCGATTATGGAGATGCCGGGTTGTGGAGGACCGGATTAGCGAGAGTCTACTATATCTTTTTATATTTCTCGTAGCATCATCAACCATTACCAATCAGCTGCCGGATGAAGGTCTTCCCAAGTCTTTCCTACAACTTTCTATCTTAAGTCAGTCTCTCCCATGCCACGCCAGCATGATTTCGCATCTCAACCACCCATCTCCCACATGGTTCTATTCTATGTCCTTTCCTGCCCCTAGGAATCCAATATAGTATATCAGTTGTCCAACGGAGGTCAGTTCTTTCAGCAGTTTGTTTTGCTCATTGCCACTTGAGAGTTTTCTCTTTGATTATGATGTCATCAACTTTTGTCATTTCTCTAATCCATGTATTCCTCTTCCTAACTTTCTTCAGCACATCAAGATGGACCTCTCCATCTTTATTTTAAATGTTTGCCTTCTCTGAAATCTTTCTTAGTTCATGTCCATGACTCTAATTCATAAGCAAAACCTCTAATGATGCATTGATTAAACAATTTTCTTTTAAGACATAATGGTAACTTGCTCTTGAAAATTGTATTATGATCCTTCCAAAAGCTCTCCAATCAACCCCCAATTATTATTATTATTCTATGTGACCCTGGATTGATATCTGTTGTTTAAGGAAATTCCAAATCTTCATTTTTTTAAAACGCATTGTAGTACAATTTTATCTCCTGTAAGTTCATTTTCAGACTCATTTCTTCCGTCTTGTAAGCAAGTTCGTTGTTGCTCTGAGGAGGTATTTGCAAAAATGGCTATGTTATCAGCAAACCGGAGTATGCTTTAATATTTTCCTTTTATCTTTATCCTCTAGTCTTCGCAGTTCAATATTTGAAAGACATTCTGCCGCGTGGTTTTGAAGACCTTGGGAGATAGGGTGCAAGCAACTTCTATCACTCCCGTTTGTAAGTGCTGTATCCTCCAACAGTCGAGCCTTTATGATTGAATTTTCATAGATCTAATTAATAATGCTGATGTATGCATCTTCAATACCCTCAGGCACACGAGATCCAACACCTGGACACGCCTGTCGCTCAAGTACAGGACGGCCGTGGCAGTGTGTATGTCTCAGGGATGTTTTCCCGGGATGACCTGGGACCGCTGTAATCACTAGATGGGTCCCTGAAGGGCAAGGACTACCTGTCTATCCTCGCTGACCACATGCATCCCTTCATGTTGGACGTTTATCCTGGTGGGGATTGTGTCTACCAACAGAACAATGCACCCTGCCACGTCTCTAAGGGGGTACGTGACTGGTTCCAGGAACACGAGAGCGAGGTCTCCGTTTTCCCTTGGCCAGCGAAATCGCCCTACCTCAATCCCATAGAGCACTTGTGGGACTATTTGCATCAACAGATTCGACGTACCGACCAGCAACCACGGCATCTCCTGGACCTCCGTGCTCTGCTGCAGTACGAATGGGCACGTGTGCCTCCGGCAACCTTCCTGGGCCTCATTGCGTCCATGCTACGGCGTCTCGCCGCTGTCATCCAGGCCAAAAGGTGGTTCTTCCCATTATTAGGTAGGTGGTCATATTATTCTGATACGACTGTACACTGAAGAGCAATTGAATTAGAGACAGCTGGCGTTATGCAAATGTGGCGTTGTGGAAGGCCCTGTAAACGTATGCAGCGATCCGACAATATAAAGAGTGATGCGACGGGAATCAGTAAGAGTCGGACGCAGTATGGGTAAGACGAAGGATCTAAGCGCATTTGATCGTGTGCAAATTGTCGGGGCCCGACGAATTGGTCACTCCATCTCGGAAGTCATGCAGGCACTGGGACTTTCACGAGCCACTGTGTCACGGGTACACCGTGAGTACATCGAATCCAGTAAAACCATCCCTGCAAGGGCCAACTGCCGTGGACAGCAAACAGCGTGTGGATGAGCGGGGTCATCATCGGCTAGCTCGCATTGTAACAACGGATAGACGGGCCACAGTGCAAGAAATCACTCGGCAATTTAACGGTGGTGCACAAAAACGTGTAAGCAGCCACACCATCCAGAACCATCTCCTCGCTATGGGGAACAGAAGCCATCGTCCCACGAGGGTACCGCTGCTGACCGCACATCACAGGGTGCAAAGATTGGCATGGGCACGGGAACATCACCACTGGACCCTAGACATGTGGGAAAATGTTGCCTCGACTCATGAGTCGAGATATACGTTGGTACATGCGGATGGCAGGATACGAGTACGGCGCAAACTATATGAAGCGATGGACCCTTTTTGCCAGCAGGGTACTCTTCAAGCTGGTGAGGGTGGCATTCTCGTCTGGGGACTGTTTAAGTAGACTGAAATGGGACTCCTGATACGTGTGACACCATCCCTCACAGGTCAACGTTACCGGGATATCCTGGACGACCATTTGCTCCCGTTTGTGCGTCTTCAACATCCCACTGGGGACCTCATCCTGCAACAAGACAATGCAGCTCCCGAATTGTATCCGAATGGTTGGATGAACACTCCACCAACATGACCTCGCTTCCTTGGCCAGCTAGGTCACCTGACATCAATCCCATTGAGCACATCTGGGAGGCCATCGAGAGAGATCTTCGAGGCTCTGACCTCCCCTCCATCAAATCATCGTGAACTGAGGGAGCTTGTTCAGGGGTCGTGAATCCGTATGGCTTCCCAACGCTTACGGTGTCTTGTCGAGTCCATGTCGAGACAAATTGCCGCCGTCCTCAGGGCAAAAGGTGGTGCTACACGTTACTAGACAGGTATCTCTAATTCAATTGCTCTTCAGTGTATATAGCTAACAAGAGTAAATTGTGTATTTAAAAGTTTTGTGAAATAATGCGGTAAAGCGGAACATTGAACCTTTCATATTAAAGGCCATTGACAGTCATTGCCAGTTTAAGATGACTTCACGTTCCAAAGCATTATATTACTTTGAAAAGTAACAATGGGAAAAATACGTAATTTGTTAAAGTCCTCTTCCTATAAGGGAAATAAAATTATTACAAACACATTCAGTAAATTAGTAAGCTCCAACAGAAAACAGAATGACTAATTCAGTCAAAATGACAAAAAATAAATAAAAAAGCATTTCATCGTTGCTCATTTAGTTTTACCTTGAACGTGAGTGTGATTTATGTGTCTTTCTGGGTCAGCAGTAACACTCCCAGCTTCTGTTCAGCCAACACAGACGGCTTCGGGTCGATGCCTACCAGTGACAAAGGGAAAGGAATCTCTGGCGAAAGGGACTGAAAATTCAGATTCTTCTATTTTTCGAAATATCTGTATCAATATGGAAAACCCCGAAATGGGTTTTCCTGTAATAAACAGAATTACTGAATGTTAGAAAAGTATGCACTAAAGTACATCTGACATCAATCACAAACGTTGTTTCCATTCGCGGAGAAAAAGTTGTTTATTATTATTTCACGTCTCTGCGTTTTGTACTAGCGGAGAGTCACGTGATTATTTTCCGGCAAACACCTGGCGTGAGAAAAACAACTCGCCAGTATCGCACACGACCTGTGTCGTTCAGTCTGCTGCGATGTTTTTTCGCAAGCGGTTGTGTTGTTCGCTGATACTGACGAGTTAGGGAGGGAGGGGGGCCCAGAGCCCGTTTCTGAAGTAATTTTTTTCTAATTATTATTTTATGGCGTCCGAATATTTTTCAAGCTATACAGTCACCAGGGTTGGGAAGTAACGCGTAAAATACGCGTAAAAATGCGTAATTTATGTCAGAAATGTAAAAAATGTAATAAATTCAAAACTTGCTTTAAATACAATAAAAAAAAAGAAGTGTTGCTTCTAAAGTGTTTTTAAAATGAAATTTTGTAAATATATACAATATTTGATTTATATGGACTACTACAATACACATTAAAACATGATATTTTTTAAAATTTCCTTTTCATTTAATTTTACTTCAATTTAAAAGAAAACTTGACTTTGAAACTCCGATTATAATTTTGACATAATACTACCACTGTTCATTTGCAACGACATATCACTGATGTGCGGAGGGGAGAATATGAAAAATTATATAAAAAAAAAAAAATTGAAGAGTTGCAACCGGTCGGATTGTCGGGAAGTAGCGAAATGGTGGGTGGGGGTTTGGTGAGGAAACGGAAATATGGATTATGTGGTTAGCGGAGGAGCCGAGGTAGGGGGGGGGATTTTATTGCACTGGGGCCCGAGCTCGCTCTCCACGGCCCTGATACTCCATGTTTATTTTTGAGCGTTATACTTTCGAAGCTCCATTCATTCCTTTAGTGTATTATTATAAACTAAAGGAATGAATGGAGCATCGAAAGCAACAACAAATAAAACTTTAGTTTTAAGTGCTTCCTCATCTTTTAATTGGATTATTCTACTTAAGGTGAGTCCTTTCATTCGCATACATTTTATTTTCAAAGTATCAAGTCGCTCCATTGAAACAGCGCTATAAATATGCCTAAGGTAGTGCAGAAACATAAACATCCCGGTTTTACATCCCACTACAACAACACTGACTATCTATCAAAATGCTGCAGTTAAAAAAACGAAAACTGTTAAGAACGGAAATTTCGTTAAAGACAGACACCTACTGGCACGTTATTTTCAGGAATTTTCCGTGAATTTCCCCCACTAATTTTTTACGGTGTGTGTTCTTGTATAATCACAATGATGTCATAAAATACAAATAAGTCTCGTTAAATACAAAGCAAATCTGCAGTCGGTCTGAGCATCATGTTTCCATATGCCACACCGCACTGGTGTGCATATGCCCTTTTAGCTGCATGATACTCTAGAATAATCAAATTTTTGATTTAGAACTACACTGGCGTGCAAAAATTAAGGGCGAGACGGTTTTTCGAATGTAACGTCGTGCAGAAGTGCTCCACATCGACCCAAACCATACCATAAGATCCCCAAGATGTAAGAATGTGGGACAAGTGAGCAAAACCGTCCAAACAAGGAATCCAAAGGATACAAAGGCACTTTATTGAAATAGTAGCTTCGAGCACAACTGGACAGAAGACAGAAACGTCCATATGACAGGCGGCTGCCAAGAAAATTCCAGTCTTTAGTAGGGGATATGATCACCCCTGAATGCGTTGCAGGAATTACAACGTCTGTCCATGCTGAGGTCGAGGTTGTCAAGGAGCTGTTGAGGCATCGAGGCCCATTCCTTTTGTATCGCCAATTGCAGCTGCGGAATCGTTGCTGGAGGCTGGCGACGTGCTGCCAAGCGTCTCCCGAGATGGTCCCACACGTGTTCGATTGGATTTAAGTCCGGGAACCTTGCTAGCCAATCCATGCGTTGAATATCTTTACTCTCCAACAGCTCTGCGACACCCACTGTACAATGAGGTGTAGCGTTGTCGTCCATGAAGAGGAACTCAGGACCCACAGCACCTCTAAACAGACGCACGTGAGGCAGGAGAACCTCGGTACAATAGCGGACACCAGTGACTGAACCTCCTTGAAAGATGTAGAGATCAGTACATCTACCAAGCATGATACCCCCAACCGAGAACTCTGCCACCTCCAAACCGGTCCCTTTCAATGATGTTGGAGGTGTGATTGCGTGTTCCCTGCTCTCTCCAGATGTGTATACGTCCAGAATCGCTCGTCAGACTAAATCGGCTCTCATCCGTAAAGAGAACTCGACCCCATTGCTGATGTGCCCAGTTCTTGTGTTCCTGGCACCACAGAACCCCCCGTCTCTGATGAGCAGGCGTTAATGGCACACACCGTACTGGTCGTCGTGCAAATAGGCCACCTTTATGCAGCCTCCTGGCCACGGTAAAACGCGATAACGGACGTCCAGTTGTCTGTTACATGTACCTTGCGATTTCTCCTGCTGTCCGCCGTCTGTCTCTTCTCGCCTGTAGGCCAATATACCGGTCGTCCGCCGACGTGGTTGCTCGTAGACGACCACTGCTAAACTCTCGGACAGCTGTTCCTGTCGTTTGAAATGCTCTGCAAGCTCGTGAAACGATGCTGTGTGAGATCCCGAACTCCTCCGCCACACTATTCTCTACTTCAACATTCTTCCAACTTCCCATTGACGCTACCTCGGGTAAAGTCATCCAGATGTAGTCTACTGGATTGCCTGTTGGCCATATCACACGGTGGCAGCAACTCGACCTCGTTCAAACCGATGTACACCGTGGTATAGCTTTCACTGAATTGCTGAGCGTACACCGCCCGTGTGCTTTATACCCTTCTGACCCCCCTCCCCCCTACGTCATGCTGCATATATGCGCATGTCCTACCGTACCGGACTCTAGTCTATCTCCTAAGTGGTTTTTCGGTCCGTTCTGCCTGCTTGTTCCGCTGTTATGCTAATTTCTCCTCTTCGTCCTTAATTTTTGCACACCAGTGTACTTTAACTACCCGGTTAGTATGGGGCAACCTATGGCCGATCGCCTGTGAGAAAAATTGGCCTCAATTGAAATCATTATAGCGTTAAAAATACGTGCCGCACACTAATCGTGTTAGCATATTCGTAAACAGCATGGAGTCCAATTCGCGTACTGCGCAATACATTCTGCGCGCGACGCTCCCTGTGCGCTGGGGAGATGATGCATTATTTCTGGGTGTGCCTCCGAGTTTGACTCAGTCTATCTCGGCAACCGTGAGCGCAACACGACTGTGCGTGGTATCGTTTTAAAGTTCTCGACGAGATCTATTCAAATATATGAAAAACATTCCGCAGTGGTTTGAACTGAACATTTTAAGAATTGTTTTCTTGTGAACCGGTGAACACTTTTGATAATATCGTGGTTTATCTGGACAACCGGAAGTGCAAAATGACTGTGCGTGGTATCGTTTTAAAGCTCTCGACGAGATCTATTCAAATATATAAAGGACATATCGCAGTGGTTCAAACTAAAATAAAAAAAATTGTCTTCGTGTGAACGGGGTTAACATTTTCGACAATGCCGCGGAAATCTTAGAATAAACCCAAGCAAAAGTGGAGAAAATCAAAATGAGAGGCAAGTGATGAGAAATGTAAGAAGCCCAAGAAGACAAAGCACCGCGTTCGATAATTCGTGTATCGATCTGCTTTGTGTTCGCAACGTATCCAGCATTATTTGTAGAAATTATGTAAGCTACTTTTCACATCATAGACCTGTGTTGGCTATAGCAAATGAAATAAACGCTTTGAAACCATACTCGACCAGCTGATTTCAACTCCCCGATCTGCAAGTCGTAGTCCTACGTTCCAAACTGAGGGTTCAATCAGGACAGAGCGTACTTGTATTTATTTTTTTCTCTTTCTCTAGTTTTGGACGGCAATGCGTTTCCTTTTTTTTTCTTATCTTATTATTTTGTGCGATCATTTGCACTAGCCTGCCTCACATACAGAAATGTTAAAACTTATGTTCTCTAGTTTTGGACGGCAATCTATTTCTATTTTTCTTGTCTTATTATTTTGTCCGATCATTTACCTGTCTCACACACAAAAATGTTAAAACTTATGTTTTGTACAGAGCAGTTATATGGTTGACGTACCTGCTTATCAGAGACCGTGGAGTACTGTATATCAAGGGTGTTCTGGTTCAAACAGCTAAATTTTCAATATGCACGCCATTAACGATGACGTCAATTTTAGTTTGATTATCGGTGTTGCAAACCTCGGTTTTTATAATCCATAACATAGTTATTAAAAATGCGGGAAAATCTCTTGCTTCTATTAAGTTTCCTGAAAGTTTCCATCCGGTTGTTTCATTTATTAGCGTTGGAATGATTCTTTGCTTGAGGTATAACGTCAAAAATATTTGCTAAAACGTCACCACTAGGAAAAGTCGGGTATTGTTGAAAATGGTTTTGTAAAAGCTGAAAAACTGCCTTTTTTTTATGCTGCCAATATTGGGTGGAAAATTGCACTCCGGCATTTCTGCTTCTACTAATTCTTAGCTTAGAGCCACTAAAATTGAAAACAGTTTTTTTTTTCTTTTCATAAAACAGGTAAATAGCGAAAGTTAATTACTTTTTTTGTTTGTTGTTTTTCTACAAATGGAAGAGAAGACTGTACTGTAATATCGGTAAAAGAAAGAAAGCATATTTATCTTGAAGATGAGCAATATAGTCTCGATGTCGGAAATTGCGCTGAGAGACGTAGTACAACCATTTCAAACGCACGATTTTCAACTCAAAAGCTAACATGAACTTCATTTGCAAAAGGTCCTGCTTCGCGCATGCCATAGAAAAATACTCTTCTACAAGTGATCTCATATCACAATTGCTTTCGATCAGGAAAAAGTCTTACGCCGGTTTATACGTTTCATTACTCAAACAGAACGTTCGTAACTTTACAGAACATACCATTGTTTTTACAATGATTACTAGGAAGAATTATTCTTTAAAGAAAACAAAAAAAATATTTGCTTATAGTATTATCATACTGTTCTTCCGTCCGTCTGTGGACACCATATATCTATAACTATATTAGCCCGATTTAAAAAAAAACAATTTCTTTTGGAAACCTAAACTGCGTTACTGATGATGCTAGCTAGCATTTTGGTGTTTTTGCGTTGCATAATTTCGCCTCAGGAAGCCAAAAATGCAGATATCGTTGACTTAAAAATATATTTATGTCACATCAATGCTGCTAAATTTTATATTTAATATTATTCGTTTGATTTTGCCATTGTTGCAAAATTTTGTATTGTATTATTCGTTTGATTCCTTTTACGAATTCATTCGTTTTAAATGTTCGTATAGTTTTTTTTAAATAATTCACAGTTTACCATTTAGGGGACCAAAATATATATATTGCATTTTCCCGGATATCTTTGCTTCTAAAAATCCAACTTGAAAATTCCTTTTTGTATCGGATGGAGCCTATGGTGCAGAATGCTTTGCATATAATTTCTACGTTTTCGTAACAGCAGTTTTACCACCAAGAGAAGTAGTTTCAGATATATATTTATATTTCGTGTACGTTTGCAGAAGTACTTGGAATTGCAAAATATCGAATGAAAAGAAAAATCCATTAAATACCGACAAAGGCGGAAAAGTTTGGCGCGAATACTTCTAGCTCATGGTAATGTACCATTCTCCCGCCAGGAGGCGTAGATGTATGACCTGTTTTCTCACTGTCTTCGTTTGTTAGGTCAAATTTGAAGAATTATTTATTTTCCGAACAATGTTTCCTGAGAGGAATATTTTGCATAAAATTATCGATTTTTCAAATCGTCGTTGTCAACCATTATCAATCCATTCCTGGATGAAGGTCTCCCCAAGTTTCTTCCACAACATTCTGCTTTGAGCCAGTCACCTCCACGTCACTTCTTCATGTTTTAGAATTTCATCCACCCATCTCACACGTGGTCTTTATCTGGGTCTTTTCCTGTCCCTTGGAATCCAGTCTAGAATTTCGGTTGTGCACCGGCGATCCGTTCTTCTGGAAATGTGTCCAGCCCAATGCTATTTCAAGGATTTTACCCTGATCATGGTGTCTCCTATTCTTGTCAATTTCGTTATCCCCGAGTTCCCCTTCTTATCGTTCTTGGTTACACCAAGTATGCATCTCTCCATGCCTCTTTCTGCTATATGCAGTCTTTGTTTGTCTTTTTGGGTTAAGGTCCATGTCTCCGCTCCATATGTAAGCACTGGAAAGATGCCTTGATTAAACACTTTTCTTTTAAGACATAATGCTATATAGCTCTTTAAATTTATACTGATTCTCCCAAAAGCTCTCCAACCAAGTTTAATACATCGATTAATTTCCTCCTCAATGTCACTCTCACTTGATATCTGCTGTCCCAAAGTAAATGTAGGAATGGGTTATCTCGAGTTTTTCCCCATCAATCACAAAATCTCTCTCTCTCGCCCGATCTCTCTCTCTCTCGCCCGATCTCTCTCTCTCTCGCCCGATCTCTCTCTCTCTCTCTCTCTCTCTCTCTCTCTCTCTGTACTATATATATATATATATATACGTATCTCTATATATATTTAAAGTATTTCACTTAATATTTCTCCCTATAGGTGTCGTATTTGAAAATTTCTGCTTCCATCGCATAGCTTTTCGGATAAGGAATGCTTTGCGCATATTTTATACTTTTGAATAATACATCTTCCGTGTGACGTACTACAGAGGTGAAGCAGGTGTCAAGACGACAAATTTGCAGCGATACATTCCGTCGGTGTAACTTAGTTGGTTAGTGCAACTCAGTCCGGAGCGAGGAGACACGGTTTCGATCGCGTCACTGAAAAATTTATGTTTTCACCGCCGTCAGAAGCTTCAACGTGTATTTCAATTTTACGAAGCATCAGCGATTCTAAAATCCCTTGGAAAAATCCTTTCTTGGTAGAATATCTGATTATGAAGAACATTTTGCAAGCATTTCTTTATTTAAATAATGTAAAGCTTTCGCTCTAAGGAGAGTAAAGTCACTTCACGCTTTTTGTTTCACCTCTTCTTCTTACTGATTGATTAGAAAAATTCCTTTTGCTTCGAATATATTCCGCTATGACAAACATTTTGCGCAGAATTGGTGACTTTTCGTTACATACATTTCTGTCGCTAATGGACATTTCTGTTTCCGTTTGTAAATGTGTTACCATGGTAGAAATTTAGTTAAATGTTATGTTGTTGATACTGCATAACTGTTTCCATTCACTATGAAGAACATTGCTCACTGTGCTTATTTTAAACAATGTGCAGTTTTTCCACTCTAGGTTGCCTAAATGCGTTCCCTTTCCCCCTGAAAAATCTAATTCTTAAAACATTTATGGTATTGGAAAGGATTCAAGAGCCACGCATGCTCACCGAACATGGGAATTCGCACCTGTCTCAGGTGTATTCTCATTGCACCTGAGAATCCTTCTTAGAAGGGGTTTCAGCAGACATCATAAATTCCACGGAAGAAAAACAAAAATGACAAGAGTTATCTCTATTCTTTAGGTTTCAACTCTATAAGATTGATTAGCTTCCAAATTTTAACTCACCATTCTAAATAGAATAGCAATAAAAGAAAACAGATTCTTAGCACGAACAGTGGTCGTTCCTGTGTCTACTGAGCTGGAAGACACCATCAGCAGCAGCATGAAACATCGCTGCATTGCTGTGAGGAGTCACCCCACTGCCTGTGTTGGTACTTTGGCTACTTCATTTTGGCACTTTATTTTCCACTTGGTTCTGTATGTGGTAATTTTTGTCGGAATAAAAAGTGTTTCTTACGAAATGTTTTAAGACCTTTCTCTATAGTATGATATAATACAGGTCTGCACCCAATTTCATAACATTTCATCATGAATAATTTGAGTTATCGTGATTTTTCAGTATTTTCTTTATTTATGGGATTCCGAATATGCAATACCGTTGAAAAGTCCATCCTGTGGTAAATAAAATGTCGGTAACGTCAGTTATATATCTACTAACGGATACACTAAAATCTATTGTTTAGTAGTTCTTAGACATACTATTTCGAGTAAAATTGTTTCGTTCCGTATCCTGTCGCTCTAATGTAGTTTGTAAACAGATAAAGGGTAACGTTATGCTGGCAATCGCTTTCCACATTCGCCCATTATTGTACATTCGCCCATTATTATTACATTCGCCCATTATTATCATATTACTCTTTTCAGCAAGTTCTTGGATCATACTCTGCAACTCTGAGGGGTAGTTGCAAAGATGAGTTAAGTAATCTCCATTAATCTTTATCCCTTTGCTTTCAATCATTGAACTGGGAAAGCGAAGCGATAAAGATTAGTGAACAATAGTATGATCCAACTACCAACTACCCCTTCAGAGCTGCAAAGTGTGATACAAGAACTTGCTGACAGAACTAAAGAAGTGGGATTAAAAATGAACTTTCAGAAGATAAAAGTGATGTACAATGCTTTCCCAAGAAATGAAGATTTATCCATTGATGGAGAAAAGCTTGAAACAACCCTTATCTTGGGCAGCAGATATCAGGTGAAGGTCACATAGATGACGAAATTCATCGCCGTATAAAACTTGAATGGAGAGCTTCTGGAAGAAACAGTACAATTTTCAAGAGCAGCCTGCCATTATGTATTAAAAGAAAGATGTTTAATCAATGCATCCTGCCAGTGCTTACGTATGGAGCAGAGACGTAGACCCTACCTAAAAAAGACATGCAACGGGTGCAGGCTACTCAAAGAAACATGGAGAGATGCATGCTTGGTGTAACCAGGAAAGATAAGAAGAGGAACTTGTGGATAAGGAAAATAACAGGAGTGGACGACATCATGACCAGAGTGAAATCACTGAAATGGCAATGGGCTGGACATGTTGCCAGATGAACGGACCACCGATGGGCAACCGAAATTTTAGGCTGGATTCCGAGGGACAGGAAAAGACTCAGAAGAAGACTCCGTGGGAGTAGGATGGGTGAAATTCGAAAGTACGCTGGAGTGACATGGAGGAGACAGACTTAAGACAGACAATTGTGGAAGAAACTTGGGGAGACCTTCATCCAGCAGTGGGCTGATAACAATTGATGATGATAATGATTAGGTATAAACGCTCTCTATATGTTGTTCCACAAAATGGAGCTGTTGTGTTAACATTTAATTATAAAGTAGCGATTTTACACACACACACGGACACTTTTTAAAGAAAGACACCAACTTACTTTTTATTCATCGCTCTGTTCTTTTAAATTCTGACCGTTCCTATTTTTTCATGGAAATTCTGGCTCCTTGTAAATTTTAAAAATTTGTTACGTAGAGTCTTTGTGGAAATCTCTACCAGCGGGATAGCCTCGGATCATGATTTTTGAACGCTATCGAAATACATTTGGAAACGCTTAAACGTCCGGCAAAAGAAGAAGGAAGCATAGCGAGTGAGCTATGATTTTATGAGATCTTGGCACAGACTTCTAAACTAATTCGATTGTTCGCATTTTGACCTTCAGTATCGCCCTTCTACTATAATTGGTTCGACAAGACATTTATTGCAACTGGTTCGACAAGGTCGTCTCCATTTTTGACCCCTAAACTAAAAACGTTAATTTTCTGTTTTCAGAAACGAATTGGAAAATAATGGGTTCATTTTCATTTTACCCATTCACTTGGAAACATGGTCACAAAGATAAGGAAAGGTCTTGGTGAAATTTCGTCGCAAATGGAAGGTAATCATCTTCACATTTCAGACATATTTGTTTCATTGCCTAATTAATATTCAGCGTATCTCTACAACCTGAAAATAAAAACGCAATACAATTGAAGCCGTAATCGTACTTAATCTACAGTGGATTTTCTCCTTTTCCCCTTTCCTTGTCTGACTTCCATCTTTCATGATACGATATTTTTTGTCATACTTGATGTATATTTTTTGGAAGGAAGAGATGACAAAAGCAATTATGTAGGTGCTGCACATGTGGAGAAATTAGAAATAAACCAAATATTCGATTCCTGTACAATGGAATCATCTGCAATTACCAATCATTAAAGAAATGGTATTTCCTATATTAAAAAGACTTGCTTCAACCAACGACTTTATGCTGTTCTATTAGGTTTTACTATTAGTAAGCATGGTTTGCTGAACAACTATGATGCTACTTACTGTGCCAGTGGCATGCGGCGAAAGTTATGTGTAGGCAAGCAAAATGAAAATAACAGCAAACATAAAAAACAAGAAAGACGACACCGAATTTTCATGTGTAATGATCACGCCTTTTGAATCCGTAATGATGCGAATTAAATTTATCAAAGCTATTCGAAGTCAATGGAACCGGTATTGAAAACAGGAGTATCCGACCGAAGAAACAAGTTTATCAATCGGGGATTTAATCCCGCAGATATTTCTGTAAACCAAATCGTGAACTTACGCCCTCTGCTTGCAGACTTATGCATTAAGAAAAATTTGAAATTATATGAGAAACATTTCGCAGCAGAAACGCTCTCCAACAAAGAAAGAATTTTTCAAATCGGACTCTTAGAAGCAGAGCTATCGACAAATATAAGGTAAGAAAATACGACCCCTGGCAAGAAAAACATTCATTATTTTAAAATAAAGTATTCTCAAAAGGTTTTTCGATGTGATCGGTATTGGTCCAGAAAAGAATCAGGGGCAGAAATTAAAACGTATGCCCTCTGGTGGCCAAAGTATTATTTACAAAATATTATAAATTATGTGAAAAAAGCATTTCCCATTAGGAGTTGTATGTGGTACAGGAAGAATGTTTGAAATCGGAGCTTTAGAAGTAAAAATATAGGGGAAAACGCAATTCACCTTAACCAGCGGAACGTTTATGAATTACTTGAAAATTTGGAAATTAGATGAAAAACATTTCGTACCGGAAACGTTATCCAACAAAAAACGAATTTTTCAAATCCGACCCTTAGAAGTAGAGATATTGACAAAAATAAGATATACATCTACGCCCCCTGGCGAAGAAACATGCAATATTTTAAGAAGGAAATATTTCGAAAAGGTTTATCGACGTGAGTGGCAGAGGTCCACGAACGAATTTTTTCAGTTGAGACTTTAGATGCTCAGATTTTGTAGCAAATACATCAGAAGCAGAAATTTACACTTATGCGCCCTGGTGGCCAAACCATTCTTCACAAAATTAGAAATTACACGCAAAAGATTTTCCGTTAGGAGCTGTACCCTCTGAAGAAAACATTTTTCAAATCGGCGTTTCAGAAGTAGAGATATCAGAAAAAACGCAATTTTCTTTTACACCCCCTAGCGGAAAATTTATGCGAAACTTAAAAAAGTTACTCTACCTAAAATACTTTTCGACAGAACTGCAATTGAAAGGTGAAAAAAGTTTTTCAAATCGGATGTTTAGAAGCAAATATATGGAATAAAATATATTTTGAATTCGATATCATCGGTATTTATGCCCCCTAGCGGTGAAATTGTACATCGTAAAAAAAAACGAAATAAATGATCATTATTCACATACACTGGCGGAAAGTGAAAAAATAACACCAAGAAGGAGACGTCTGATACCAACGAAATTTATACAGCATAATAACGGAATGCAGAGGATAACGTGATCAAAACATTATGGCAAAACACAGCTGTATTTGCTGGTAAACTTAAAAATAACATTTCCATGTAACATGGTTAGTACGAGGTTGAACCGCCATGAACTGCGTCACACTGTGCAATTCTGGCATGGAGTCTGTCGTACAGATGTTGGATGTAAGTTTAGGGTATTGAGTTCCAAGCATCCTCAACCTGGACGCGTAAATCGGGGATGTTCGTGGCTGGCCGTGGAGACCGGATAAGTCATTGTCCCATAAAATCCCACACGTGCTCAATGGGGGACAAATCCAGTGAACGTGTAGGCCATGGAAGTTGTCTCACTCCCTGAAGTGCATGTTGCGTTGCACGTGCCATGTGTGGGCGTGCGTTATCTTGCTGGAAAACACCACGATGGACCGACCTTACAAATGGCACAACAACGGCCAGAATTATTTTGTTGATGTAGGAGGTGCTGTTTAACGTACCTAGTCGAAACACTAGTTGTGTACGGGAGTAATAGCTGATCGCTCCCCACACCAAGAGACCAGGTGTAGGACCTGTGTGTCGCTGGCGGATGCAAGAAGGGTGTAGACGCTCCCCTGTGTGTCTGCGAACACGCATACGGCCATCGGAGGCTTCCAAGCAGAATTTACTTTCACCGCTGAACACGACAGATCGCCATTGCGTTCTCCAGTGCAGACGTTGGCGACACAACTGCAGCCGTTCCTGACGGTGGACTGGAGTCAGAGGTACACATGCCAGAGGTACACGTGCACGTAGTCCTGCATCCAGTAGACGGTTGCGGATTGTTCGCACAGTCACCTCAGGTGCAACGGCAGCTCGGATGTGCGTCGCAGTGGATGTTCTTCTTCACAACGCCGCTCTTCTTATGCATCGATCGGTCTGTTCATCAGTCCGTCTGTGACTCCCGGTTCCACGTCTTCTCGTGTGGTAATGTTCCTCGGACCATCTACGCCACCATCGTACCACCACCGATACTTACCGTCTAATTCGCTCCGCAATACGACGATACGACCACCCGGCCTCGCGGAGTCCGACTAGACGACCTCGCTCAAAGTCCGATAACTGCTGAAATCATACACGTCTTCCATGACCAGGCATTGCAGCTTCTTCAGGGTCTTCGCACGTGTCCGTACGCCGACAACTGATTATATTCACTTTGCCGTACTCCTTAAATACCACCGACGATAATTTGCATATTATACCGTGCTATGGCGTAAGCGCTCTCCGGTTGGTCCCGAAATTAACAGGACACCTACGTAAACTCGACCCCATTAACATATATAAATTTCATGATCGTCCGCCAATTCCTTCTTGGTGTTCTTTTTTCACTTTCCGCCAGTGTAGTTGCAGAGATATGGTGTCTACAGAAGAACGAGCAGACGGACAGATGGACGGACAAACCGATAACATAAGCACGATCTTTTTTTACAAAAGACGTACTGAAAACGACATACCTCATTTGTTAGGGAAATCCATCCTGCGATTTTTTTTCCATTCTTCAGTTAATTTGCCTTGTATAAGATTTGGTATCAAAATCATCAGTAAAACGTTTTCAATAAAAAAAAAAAAGTTAAGGTGATCTGTTTTGTCTTTTTGTACAGACCTTTAACAGGTATTATTCGTTCAATTTAATCGCACAACGTGTTAGTTTACTAAAGCATTTACCCAAACGAAGACCTTGTAAAGTTCTGAACAATTTTTGCAGAATGTTTTAGAACTTATTAGAGGCGGAAGAGTAAAAAAAAATCGCTTTTGAACTAAGCAAAGTGAAAGCGAGTGAGATATGTTTCTTTGAATGAATTCGATCTCTCTTAGGGAAACCCGATGCATTTTGTATTGCAATATTTTAGACCATTAGCTTTCCATACAGGATATTTATAGAATATGATTATGGATTAGGAACTGCCAGGAGGATACTTAACTATCTTGATGAGGGTGGGAGGTTAGAGAAAACGGAATGTTGAACTACACTTTAAGATAAGTGCAGGAAAATCAACAGTACATAATATTTGACAATTTTCTGAATTTTACACTATTTTTGTTTTAGAAAAGCGCAAACAGTTTTTCATAATTTCGTTTACAATAAAAAAAATAACAATTTAGTAAAATCATGCAATGCAATGATTATGATACGCTTTCCAGCATAACAGAAATCATTATTCAAGTTGTGAGGATAATAGCTGTCGAATAAATCTAGCTCCTGTGCTCTGACCTTTGACCCGGTTTCGATTATGTTAAACAGCATTGGTTCAGTGTACCTCCGGAACAACATTCTAAACTTTTTTCGCAATGGGAGCATTTTTAGTCAAGTTATGAAGATAATGGCTGTGGAATAAATCTTGCACCTGTGTCCTGACGTTTGACCCCATTTCGATGATATTAAACAGAACCGGTATAGTACACCTCCGGAAAAACATGACGAAGTTCTGTCGCAGTCGAAGCATTTTTACGTAAGTTATGACGCATAAAGGGGATGGAATGGATCCCCTACAATGTCCAGACCTTTGACCCAATTTCGCCTACTTTCAATAGGTTGTCCCCAACCACATACTAAAATGTCATTGAAATCGAACCATTTTTACGCGAGTTATCGTGCTGTCAGACAGACAAATAGACAGACAGACGGACGGACAGACATACAGACATACATACAGACGGACAAAGTTGGAGCATATACGCTTTTTCAAACTACGGTTGGAAAGCGTAAAAACACGGCCAATAAAATAGCTTTTGGAGTTTTAAAACACTACAAATCCTGTCTGTTTCGTAAATAGAAGCGTCAAAATATGTAATAAGTTCGTATGTTTTTATTTGCCTACCTAAAGACGATGTTAAGCCACTCAGGTTTGAGGTTGGTCTTTCTTTTCTTACACATTCGAATTTTTCTGTAAAACTCATAGAATCAAAAGACTTATTAATTTTGCATCATCTGTTTCCTTATTTTACTTTTGCAGTTTGATTAATTTATCTTGAAGCATTATTGAGCTTTAAAAAGCAAAAGAATGTAGAAAACAGTAACCTTGAATTTTTCCAACTATCGAAACAACAGACAATCTGAAATTACGCACAGGACAGTAAATTCCAGGCAATGTCACCGTCGAAAGAAATTCTTCTGCTTTCCATTGGTTGATACGATAAGCTGTTTCGCATTTCGGGTAGTATTTCAGAGATACTTAATATAGGCGCAACGTAAGTGGGAATAAACAGACGGGACAGAGGGAAAGGATATAATTGGTCAAGGTCCGAAAACCAAATGCAAATATAGACTTCGCATACAACACTTTCTCTCTGCGTGATGTTGAAAGTTTCTTCCCTAGGATCCGCTTCTTCACACGGCGGAATCTCACATGACTACGGGTTTATGATGATGCGAAGGTGGTTTTCGCATTAGCGCTGTATTTCTAAAAACACATGCAAATAGGTGAATTCGTTTAAATTAAAAATCTTCTGAAACCAGGTACATTGTTTAAATATCCCCATAAAAAATTCAGCACGAAGTTTTTCCTCTTGTAGTCCATGTTACCGGTATGTCCGTCCGTCTGTACCCACGATATCTCTGCAACTATTAGTCTGATTTGAGAAATTCGTTTTGCATTGGTAAACCTGAAATATGCGAATGATGTTCTTTCATTTCGTTTTTTTACGATGTACAATTTCGCCGATAGAGGGCGTAACTGCTGATGATGTTGAATTCAAAAATACGTTTTATTTCACATATTTGCTTCTAAGCATCCAATTGGAAAAAATATTTTATCTTTCGATTCAATTTATATCGAAGAGTATTTTAGATCTAGTTATTTTTTTAAATTACGTATAGATTTCCCGCCAGGGGGCGTAAAATAAATTACATTTTTCCTGATAACTCTTCTTCTAAAACTCCGATTTGAAAAATGTTTCCTTTAGCAGATACAGCCAACGAAGGAAAATCTTTTGCATATAATTTCAAATTTTTTGGTAAAGAATACTTTAGCCACCAGGGGGCGTAAATGGTAATTTTTGCTTCTGATGTTTTTGCCCTAAAATTTGAGCTTCTAAAATATCGATTGAAAAAATTCTTTCGCGGACTGATGCCACTCACATCGATAAACCTTTTCGGAATAATTTCTTCTTAAAATATTCCACAGTTTCTCCGCCAGGAGGCGTAGATGTATATCTTATTTTTGTCAATATCTCTACTTCTAGGAGTCAGATTTGAAAAATTACTTCTTTGCTGGATAGTGTTTTCAATGTGACATGTTTTTCATATAGTTTCAAAATTTTCAAGTAATTCATAGACTTACCGCTAGGGGGCGTAAAGGTCAATTGCTTTTTCCCAATAACTCTGCTTCTCAATCTCTGATTTGAAAAATTATTTCTGCACTGGATACAGCTTGTAACGTATACTCTCGATTCACTTTCCTTTTGATTTTTACTATTTCTGGTTATTTTATTTTTCTATGTAAATTATCTTCTTACTGAACGAGATGTTATTTCACCCGCTGAATGAGATCTGGCAATGAGTGTAAGTCATGACGTGGTGGTAGCCAGTATAAATAGGCGCGTTCAACAATACTTAGAGAGAGCTTTTTTTTTTATGTGTGTAGGGAGAGCGTTTGTTGTTGCACGGAGAGAGCGTTGGTTTATGTGAAGGAGAGCGTTGGTTTATGTGAAGGAGAGCGTTGGTTTATGTGAAGGAGAGCGTTGGTTTATGTGAAGGAGAGCGTTGGTTTATGTGAAGGAGAGCGTTTGGTGCTGTATAAAGAGAGTTCGTTTATGTGAGAGCGAGAAGTCAATAATAAAGAATTTGTTGTAAGTACGTTTTTCTCAGTTCATAGTACTGTCAGACCTCTGTCTGGCTGTTAGGTTTATTTCATTTAGTGTTATTAGTAACAACCAGCATAAAACTTTATTCATCTTAATTACTACTTACAACATTACTACCAGTTATAAGTTTGTTCATTACTATTACTACACTACTAGCAGGAGACTTTATTCATGATCTTAATTAACTAGTAACAACAACCATTTGAATTCACTATTAGAAGCTTAGTACAAGCATTGAATTCATCATAATATTAGCTGAGTAGAAGCTTAGCTTAGCTGTAGTGGTAGTGAAAGCTATATTCACGATAATTAGCTTAGCAATTAGCTTAGTTAAAAGCCTTATTCATTATAAGCTCCTGATGGAAAATCCTTTGCACGTAATTTCTAATTTTGAGAGAGAGAGAGAGAGAGAGAGAGAGAGAGAGAGAGCACAAAGGGGGAAAAATAGCGTTTCAGAAACAGAGGAAGCTGAGAGCGGAAGGGAAATGATGTTTTGGTTGATCATGAAATACAATAGGTGTGCTTTGTTTAATGTATTATTTCCACAAGCATACGAGAGAAAATCGCCAGTTAGACAATGGAATGCGGAAGAAATGACTTGATGAAGTGAAGTAAATGGAAGTCCCTTTCAACAGAAGTGGGAATCATACATTACGAAAGGATAAAGCAATATTTTGAAGCGGAATTACGAGTCATCACAGTTAAAAAAATCCTTCAAAATGAGAAACTGAACCTACTCGTTTTTTTTTAAGTACAATCGTATCGTAAACGAGTACATGACATGCTCAAATATAAGTAACCATACATACTTACTAATAACTGCGTCAATAAATATGAATATAATCTCGTATTACTTCATTTTAGATATTATAGATTTCAAGAGAAATTGTTTAATAAATATGGAAAGTAAATAATTAGTACAACAAAGTAACTGATCACAAGTAATTTAATTATGCATAAAGTGTCTTTGTGTACATTTTTACATTAAGTGTCAATCTCATAAATAATATATTGTCACTTCCTCACTATATTTGTCATAAGAAATTGTGCGGTCCATTTGCCCAGCATGTGACAACGAGTATGTCTATTATCGCAGATGTGCCATCGAATAATATGCTTGTAGTTGATTCTATGAATACATGAGTATGTATGGAGTACACTTATTTCAAATTTGAAATCGATGTGCGGATGGCTTAGTGGTTAGAGATTCAGACTGCTGATGGTGGGACTCTAGGTTCAACCCTAGCCTGGTAGTGTGAATTTCTAACAATCGCTAAGTATCCGCCGTGCATCGGGCGAGCACGTTAAGTAACGGCCCCAGGGTAGGAATCCCTCTGTTAAAGTTCCTAAGCCCCCCCCCCCTCCAAATTCTCTGTTCCTTGTATGTGCAAAATCGGACGGTGGTGCTATCTAGTGTGCTCTCACTTATAAATTATTCTGCTAGATTCGCTGGAACTTCTTTCAGTTTCTGTGCCTTGCACGAAAGAGCACAGAAACTGAAAGAAGTTAGAGCACATATTTATGGGTCTTTTTGAGTACATATATTTGAAACACTGTACATGTACTTAAAAATGAGTACACATATTTCAAATTAGAAATACCAGATATACTGACAATTGATTCCTTTATGTACTCAAAAATGAGACACAAGTACTCGGAGCTATTGTAAACCCAAAATGTACTAAAAAAAGAGTACATTTCGCTTATTTCTAAGTACGAATTTTTAACAGTGATATTGCTTAGGAGTGATTCGATGATTTAAGCTAGAAATTATTACATTAAATTAAGCATCCCGTACAGAAGGGCTCAAATTTATTTTGAAAGGTTCTATCCTGACTTAATATTTAAAAAGCACGGCGCTCTTTTCCTCGAAAAAGCAGGCAATTGAATGCCAGGAGCACAGTGCTGATTTCTCAGTTGTTTTTCCTGCTTTATGATTTAAAAATTTGGCACAATTCTGTTTATATATCTCAGATTATTCAAACTTATGCACCCACCACAAATCATCCTGAAGAAGAAATTGAAGAATTTTATGAGGAAATTTGTCATCTAAATAATAAAGGTAAGCAGCACTTGAAAATAATTATGGGAGATTTCAATGCAAAAATAGGGCAACGGCAACAGAATGAAACTTCAGTAGGTAAATTCGGTCACGGCAACAGAAACCAGCGTGGAAATACTCTCGTTGAGTTTGCAGAGGCAGAAGGGTTTTTCATCTTGAACTCCTTCTTCAAGAAAAAGCCACACAGGAAATGTACATGGAGACATCCAAATGGGACGACAAGTGAAATTGATTTTATTATGTGTAACAAAAAATTCGTCATAGAAGACTGCAGTGTGCTAAACAAGTTCAACACAGGTAGTGACCATAGATTGGTGAGATGTAAGATGCACCTGAACACTAAACTTGAACGTGGCAAGCTCATAAGACAAACAAAATCTATTGACATAACCAACCTTAAAAAACACCATAATACCTTCAAGTAGGAACTGAAGAACATGTTCTCTGCTTTAGAAGGCCTAACATCGGAAGAAGTGGACATCTCTGAAGTTAACAGAAAAGTAACCAAAGCTCTTATGGAAACAGCAACAAAATTAGCTGGGTCTAAGAACAAGTTGCATGTAAATAAATTATCAGGAAAAACGAAAATGTTGATGCAAAAAAGAAGAGAGATGAGGACAACTGAAGAAGATGTGACTTCCAAAGTGGAATATATAGAGCTATGCAAGACAGTACGAAAAAGTATCACTGAAGACGTAAGAAAATTCAACTGTGAACTAGTGAGGAAAGCAATTGAAAACAACCAAAGCCTAAAGATAGCAAAGGGACATCTCAGTAAGGGAAGAAAACAGATTATGGCACTGAGAAAAGAAGATGGTTCTGTAACAAGAAATAGAGGCGAAATTTTGACAAGAGTGAAAGATTTCTACTCCAAATTATATGAAAGGGATGATATATGCACTCCAGACATCATGAAAGATACCAGTACCAGAGTTCTTCCAGTCCTTCCAGCAGAAGTTGCACATGCAATCAAGAACATGAAGCGGGAAAAAGCTCCAGGAGAAGATGGAATTACTGTAGACATCATACAAGAAGCAAGTGGAGAAATCGAAACAGTACTCGCCCAAATTTTCACTCGATGCCTTAATGAAGGAAAGATTCCTGAGGATTGGAACACCGCTACAATGATCCTGCTACATAAGAAAGGTGACATTGAGGATCTCGGAAACTACAGACCTATCAGCCTCCTATCAGTAGTTTATAAAATCTTCACTAAAGTTCTTTCACACCGCTTGAAGGTAACACTGGACATGGCTCAACCGAGAGAACAAGCTGGATTCAGGAGTGGCTACAGCACAATAGATCATATCCATGTGCTGAGAGAACTAATTGAAAGAGCGAGGGAATATGAACTTCCATTGTGCATGGCTTTTATCGATTATGAAAAAGCCTTTGATTCGGTGAAACCATCAGCAGTTACAATGGCTCTGAAAACCTGCGGTATTGAAGATGCATACATTAATATTATTAATAACATCTATGAAAATGCAAGTGCAAAGATTAGGCTGTTTGAAAATACAACACACATAAAAATTGGAAAGGGAGTGAGACAAGGTGACACCATATCTCCGAAGCTCTTTAATGCCACATTGGAGGGTGTTTTTCAGTCACTGAGCTGATAAAACAAGGGGATAAAGATCAATGGAGATTATCTAACCCACCTTCGTTTTGCTGATGACGTAGTCATTTTTGCAACTAGCCCATCAGAGCTGCAGAGTATGATCCAGGAACTTGCTGACAAGAGTAAAGAAGTGGGATTAAAAATGAACTTTCAGAAGACAAAAGTGATGTTCAATGCTTTTACAAGAAATGAAGATTTATCGATTGATGGAGAAAAGCTGGAGATAACAGACACGTACGTTTATCTTGGACAGCAGATATCAAGTGAGGGTCACATTGATGAAGAAATTAATCGGCGTACAAAACTTGCCTGGAGAGCTTTTGGAAGAAACAGCATAATTTTCAAGAGCAATATGCCATTATGTCTTAAAAGAAAAGTGTTTGATCAATGCATCCTTCCAGTGCTTACGTATGGTGCAGAGACGTGGACCTTAACTAAAAGAGACATACAAAGGCTGCAGACAACTCAAAGCAGCATGCAGAGGTGCATACTTGGTGTAACCAGGAGAGATAAGAAGAGGAACTCGTGGATCCGAAAAATGACAAGAGTGGAAGACATCATGTTCAGAGTTAAATCCCTGAAATGGCAGTGGGCTGGACATACTGCCAGAAGGACAGATCATCGATGGACAGCCGAAATTTTAGATTGGATTCCAAGGGACAGGAAAAGACCCAGAAGAAGACCACATAGGAGATGGGTGGATGAAATTCGAAAGTATGCAGGGGTGACATGGAGGAGACTGGCACAAGACAGACCGTTGTGGAGGAAACTTGGGGAGACCTTAGTCCAGCAGTGGATTGATAATGGTTGACAATGATGATGATGATGATGATGATATATATATATATAGAGAGAGAGAGAGAGAGCAGAAAGTAAAAAAAAAAACAGTGTTTCACAGCAGTGGCGTATCTTGGGTCCTAGACTTGGGCTATCTCACCTCCCCCCCCTAGGACTGTTTTTAAAAATTTGCAAAGTTTATTTTTTAATTGTTAAGTAATAGAAGTGAAATTTGTTTCTAAATTTTGGGTACATGCTATTGCTAACATGATACCAAATAAACATGAGGATTAGGATTTGAACACTTATTTGTACACGAACTCCATTCTTCTTTCCTTTTGTGTGAACTTGAGTGTTACGTTTTCACAAAAATGTTTCTACCGAGTACTTTTTCATATTTAAAAATAATGTTTTTCTCTATTAACAAACCAGTCAAGTTGCTTGAATTTGCATGTCCTTGTGTGGCTCTAAGATATATCATGATTCTTTTTAACACGGAAAAACTTCTTTGGGCAGTTGCAGTTGTTGATGAACAGTTTAATATTAGATCTGCTAATTTGTACACCTCAATAAACACCAAGGCCAATTATTCAATTTTATATAACAAGTAATGTCTCTTACTGATTTGCTTGTATTCATCAAGGGAACTAAACACCTTCAGTTCATTTTTTAATTGAGCAGTATCAAAATTTGAAGCATAGATTTCTTTAAGCTCTGATAGTAGATGTTCAGGGAAGCTTTCACAAAATTTATCAAAACAGTTCGAATCCAACAAAGCCACGAATTCAAGATATAATATCACTGATTTTAATTCATTGACACTTCACCCAAACTGAAACAACTCTCGCGAAACACGCGCTGGAACCATGGAGAGACTGAGGTAGTCCGAAGGCTTCGTTTTTTCGGAGTGACCCTTGCTGAAAGCAATGGCCGCTCACGTACGTAGCTCATTCATGTTGTCATGGAAACGCTAGCAGGGATAGTACTGAAGCTCTTCGCATCAGAACAGCGAAGGCTCTAGAAGACCTACTTGCGTTATGCCGTTGATCATCGCTCGCCAGACTGATTCTCACAATCGAAAGAAGTGAATTCACTCGTGTTTTTTCTTACCGAAAGTATCGACATATCTTAATATCGTAGATAATTGACTTTTATTTGTGCATTATCTGGGCTTCGCAGCTAGCGTAGCTAATATAAGCCACTATGATTCAGAAACAGAGGAAGCTGAGAGCGGAAGTGAAAAGGCATTTTGGCTGATCATGAAAAGCAATATGAGTGCTTGAAAAAAACTTTTCTCAAAACCGTACAATGCCAGGAAGGGGTAGTTCTGTGTGTCAGAGAGAGAGAGAGAGAGTGAGAGAGCTTAGTATCCCCTAAAATTAGCTTCTTCTTAAAACATAGTACTCAACTAAGTATCTCTACTGTTAGTACTAAGCTGTCTAAGGAAATGTTCTCATAGTAATAAAACAGAAAAAGGGTAAAAAGTACAACGTGGTCTTCATACGAGTGTAGCAATTTTATGAAAAGTAATTAATACTTGTTTCGCGATTTTTGCTTAATTCTGCTTTTATTAGTTTTAGCGTCCGTGAAGGGTCCGAGTTAGAATCCCGGCGAGGCATGGATGTTGTGTTTGTCTCACCGCACTAGCTCTCTCCCTTTCCTGGAACCAGTGGCGCTAAATTATGGAAGGGCAACTGCTTATAGTCCATCGAGTTGCTCACAACGGTCGTTTGAACCTTCAATCGAAAAAAAAAAAAAAGTTGAGCAGGAATTAGAAAAGAATTCAGGAACTCAACAGAGATTGGAAATGATGCAGAACAGATATCCAAATCAAATTAAGTAAATGAACACGGAAATAAAATTTCAGCCGTTTCTTATCTTTAGCGAAACTGGAGAAGTCAGGTTCAAGATTGTCCAGAAAAAATATAGCGCTCTACAGTGCGATAGTGCGTGTTATAGCGGCTTATAAATTTCCTAGTAGAATAAAAAGAAGTTTGATTTCAAAATATGACATTTACTTTTAAATAAATCCATATATTTATGTTAAAGAACAGGATTATTTCGAAAATCAAGAATTCTTGTAAATTAAAAACTTTCAACCGTCTCTCCTCGTTTGTAAAATTTGATGCCACTAACGCACCTTATTTGAAATAATTTTTCGAAATTGTAGAATCGGATAAATGCTATTCTGATTATGGAATCAAAATCACAAATCAAGAGTGACTGAATTTGCTAAAAGATAAATGAGATGACTCAGATCAAGATCGGAGAAACAATAATCAAGGCACAGTTCTATTTTTCGACATATTATCAACTCCTACGCGTAAGTAAATAAAATAATCCGAAGGAATGCGGCAGAATGGCGATATACTGTATATGTAAATATATCTTCGTCTTTAACGAACTGCATCTAATTTACTTTAGTTATTTAGCGATAATACCTTTCTCCCCAGAATAAACATTGTTTTTCTTTGGAGAGGAACAATGGCAAATTTTCCTTCAATTACCACGTGATAAAACTAAAAACTCATCTTTTAGTTTATTCTTCGACAAATCACTTAGATGTGTAAATAACGCTATTACACTCTTACGCGAAAAGTCTTACGTGGAACCGGAAGCTATTTTCTGGGAGCAAACAAAATGATACGTCGGAAATGTGTTTCTTAAGTACAGAGAGACACGATAAAAAGACTTTTTGCCTTGTAACAACATATGTTCTTCAAATAGAAAGAATAACATTGAGAAGCACTTTCCTTTTCTCCCCTCAAATTCAACAAAAGGCTAGTTTTCGTGGAAGTTTCCTAATTTCATGGTGACACTAGGGACAAGATAACAACAAAATGCGCCGGAATGTATGTTTTACGTTTGAAGTTGCGTTTATCTTCAAGCTTTGATCTCACGAACAGAGAACTGTCTCGTTCAATGACCCCTGAAACATCAGGAATAATGGTTCCTCATAAAACATTTCATTTACAAACTTCCAAGTTATACGTATATTGCCTCGCCTTTTCTACAAAACGCCATACAAAGGCTGCAGTCAACTGAAAGCAGCATGGAGTGATGCATGTTGGTGTAACCACGAAAAATAAGAAGAGGAACTCTTGGATAAGGAAAATGACAGGAGTGGAAGGCATCATGATTAGAATAAAATCCTTGAGATGGCAATGGGCTGGACATGTTGCCAGAAGAACGGACCACCGATGGACAACCAAAATTGTAGTACGGATAACAAAGGACAGAAAAAGACCCAAAAGAAGATCGCATGGGAAATGAATGGATGAAATTTGAAAGACCGCCCCGGTGGCACAGTGTTCTAAGCGATGGCTTCTGATCATTCGTCCAAGATTGGTCTGGGTTTGAATGTTGGTGAGGTATGAATGGTGTGTTTGTCTTACACTGCTGGCTCACTGCCCTCCGTGGAGCAGTGGCTCTAAATTAGGGACGGGCGACAGCCTAGAAAACTTTTTCAAGACAGACAGATGTGGAAGAAACTTAAGGAGACCTTGATCTAGCAGTAGATTGATGATGGTTGACAATGATGATGATGATACACTAAAGAGCAATTGGATTAGAGACAGCTTTCGTTATGCAAATGTGGCGCTGTAGGCTGCCAGGTAAACGGAAACGACATGACGTATGCAGTGATCCGACAATATAAGGAGTGATGCGACAGGAATCAGTAAGAGTCGGACGCAGTTTAGGTAACACCAAGGATCTAAGCGCATTTGATCGTGAGCAAATTGTCAGAGCGCGACGAATGGGTCACTCCATCTCGGAAGTCGTGCAGGCACTGGGATTTTCACGAGCCAATGTGTCACGGGTGCACCGTGAGCACATCGAATCCGATAAAACCATCCCTGCAAGGGCCAACTGCCGTGGACAACAGCGTGTGGATGAGCTGGGTCATCGTCAGCTAGCTCGCATTGTAACAGCGGAGAGACGGGCCACAGTACAAGAAAACACTCGGCAATTGAACGCTGGTGCACAAAAACGTCTAAGCAGCCACACCATCCAGAGCCATCTCCTCGCTATGGGGTACAGAAGCCATCGTCCCACGAGGGTACCGCTGCTGACCGCACATCACAGGGTGCAAATATTAGAATGGGCGCGGGAACATCACCACTGGACCCTAGACATGTGGAAAAATGTTGCCAGGACTGATGAATCGAGATTCACGTTGGTACATGCGGATGGAAGGTAACGAGTATGGCGCAAACCCCATGAAGCGATGGATCATTCTTGCCAGCAGGGTACTCTTCAAGCTGGTCGGGGTGGCATTCTGGTCTGCAGACAGTTTACGTGGACTGAAATGGGACCCCTGGTACGTGTGACATCGTCCCTCACAGGTCAACGTTACCGGGATATCCTGGACGACCATTTGCTCCCGTTTGTGCGTCTTCAACATCCCACTGGGGACCTCATCCTGCAACAAGACAATGCACCGTGCCATCGCTCCCGAATTGTATCCGAATGGTTGGACGAACACTCCACCGGAGTGAGCTCGCTTCCTTGGCCAGCTAGGTCACCTGACATTAATCCAATCGAACACATCTGGGATACCATTGAGAGAGATGTTCGAGGCTCTGACTCCCCTCCATCAAAGCTTCGTGAACTGTGGGAGCTTGTTCAGGGGTCGTGGATCCGTATGGCTTCCCAACGCTTCCGGTGTCTTGTCTTGTCCATGCTGAGACGAATCACCGCCATCATCAGGACGAAAGGTGATGCTACACGTTACTGCAACGGTATCTATAATTCAATTGCTCTTCAGTGCATTTGATTTTGAAATTCTGTAGTTAGATCGGATATTGTGGTTAGTATATCACATGAATTTTAGTTACTGTGGTACAGGATATTTCTTCCCCTCTTCCCCATTTTGTGCGCCAGCTATATTTATCGTGTTACCGTAACAAATTGGGTACTTAATTTATTGCACAGATGACTGATTGTGCGACGTTCGTCTGTGGAGTTCTTAACACAAAAACTATATAGCTATCAAGAATAAATTTTATATTTAGAAGTTTTGCGAAATAAAACAGTATATTGCACTTTCTCTTAGAGAAAACTGAAAGTTATTGGCAGTTGTAAACAAGTTAGTAAAATCATGCAATGCATGGATTATGATACGCTTTTCAACATACGAGAAATCATTACTGAAGTTAATACTCAAGTTATGTGGACAGTTGCTGTAGAATAAATCTCGCTCCTATACCCTGACCTTTGACCCCATTTCGATGATATTCAACAGAGCCTATTCAGTGTACTTTCGGAACAACATAATAAAGTTTTGTCGCAATCGAAGCATTTTGACGTGAGTTATGACAATGTTTGTAATGAGGTGACCCGAGTAATCTGACGCCTCAACAATCGAGGTGTCCTGACTGGAATACAAGACTTGCCCAAACGTTGGGCTGCTGTCATAAAGAAACACGGAGATTACTTCGAAGGCCTGTGAAGGTATGTTGTGAAATATATTCGTGTTTTTACGCTTTCCAACCGTAGGTTGAAGAAGCGTATATGCTGCAGCTTTGTCCGTCTGTCCGACCGTCCGCACGAGAACTCGCGTAAAATGGTTCGATTTCGATGAAATTTTAATATGTGGTAGGGGACCACTGGGGACGAACCTTATTGAAAATGAGCGAAATGGGGTCAAAGGTCAGGGCATAGGAGCGGGATCCATTTCATTACCTTTATGCGTCATAACTTACGTAAAAATGTTTCGATTGAGACAAAACTTTATCATGTTGTTTCGGAAGTATGCTTAACCTATTTTGTTTAATATCATCGAAATGGGGTCAAAGGTCAGAACATAGGATGGATATTTATTCTACAGCCATTATCCTCATAACTTGAGTAATGATTTCTGGTATGCTGGAAAGCGTATCATAATCAATGCACTGCATGATTTTACTAACTTGTTGAGAAATAACCCACAGTGTGCAAAATTTTTGAAATGACCTTCGTAGTTTTGCTACAAGAAAATGTAATCGCAAGTGTTCATTTGTATTTACACCATACTCGGAACCTTATCTTTGTTTCTAATAACCCGATTTAAAAATCATCTTTGGTTTGAGTAACTTCTGATATTAGAAATGCCCTGTGCATAACATGTGATTTTTCGTAGTATACATTTCAGCTGGTAGTGGCCAGAAGTAGATATTTCTATTTTCAGGGATTTTATTGTGATCACGATGTCTTCATGATCAGAGTAAAATCCCTGAAATGGCAATGGGCTGGACAAAACAATGCACATTTTGCCAGAAGAACGGACCACCTCTAGAGACAACCGAAATTCTAGATTGGATTCCAAGGGACAGGAAAAGGCACAGAAGAAGACCACACGGAAGATGGGTGGATAAAATTCGAAAGCATGCAGGAATGACATGGAGGAGACTGGCTCAAGACAAGCCATAGTGGAAGAAATTTGGAGAGACCTTCATCCAGCAGTGGACTGATGATTGATGATGATGATGATACCAAAAGAAAATTGGTATTGAAATGAAATAAATGAGCATGTGCTGTGTTCTTTTAATAAAGGCCAAGAGAGACTCAAACGAAAACGTTGCGAGTGAACCTTCCAGTTATCAGTACAATTGTGGACTTGGCCCATCGGTACGTCGCGCCGACGGGGTCTTGAAATAATGTTGTCCGTGCAGGTAGCCCGTGGCTGTCGGTCCCTCGACCGATCCCGTCTGAGGGGGAGATCCAAGAGGATCCTGGCAGGATTGCTTAGCAATGATTTCACCATACAGCTATTTTGATAAACGAGCTTAGCAATGATTTCACCATACAGCTATTTTGATAAACGAGCTTAGCAATGATTTCACCATACAGCTATTTTGATAAACGAGATTAGCAATGCTTTCACCATACAGCTATTTTGATAAACGAGTCTCATTACTGCCTGCAGAGCCAGTAAACATGGCGACACAGAAGTCAGCTAAGTATGCTGTGAAAAAACTGATTACGTTGCGCATTTTATATTTTGCAGACTTTTTTTTTATTGGAGGTTTAACGACCACCGTGAGCAATTCAGTGGGCTATAAGCAGTCTCCCGTCCCTAATTTAGGGTCACTGATTGCAGGGAAGGGAGAGAGCCAGCGCCGTAAGAAAAACATAACATCCATGTCTCACCGGGATTCGAACCCGTGTCGGACGAATGATCAGAAGCCATCGCTTAGACCACAGAGCCACCGGAGCCGCACACTTTTCTTTAGCAAGCGTAAATGTGGTCACTCGTTCGCTGGAGTTTTCTTCTAAATATCTGCTTTGACGTACTTCTTCGGGTCGGAAAGGATTCAAGAGACGGAGTCATCACACCTAAGAATTCGGTATCATCTTTCTTGTTAGTGCATGGCAAGAGCCATTGTTATCTGATATGTAGCCATCATCTCACATATGGATGAGTGGCCTGAGGCTCAGATGTTTGGCCTTCCAGTTATCAGTATATTTGTGGCCTTGGCCCAAATATACTGATAACTGGAAGGCCAAACATCTGAGCCAGGGTTCGAGTGCCATATGAGCCAGGGTTCGTTGGGCCAGGGTTCGAGTGCCATATGAGGTATGATTGTGTGTTTGTCTTACGTTGCTGGCTCTCTCCCTACCCTGCAATCAGTGCCACCAAATTAGTGATAGGCGACCGCTTATAGACCTTAGAGTTGTTCGTGGTAGTCGTTAATGGCTGAAAAATAAAAAGCTTGCTACGTTTAGCTAGAGAAAAAAATAGTGCATTGCAGAAATTCAAATGGACATAAATGGCCGCCCCTCTGGATGGACTATACCAAAGCAGTATAGAAGAGAGGAAGGCAGACAATATTTCTTATTGTTTCGTTTTAGGCTTAACGACTACAGCGTGACATGAACGATGGACCAGTCCTTTATTTAGGGCAACTGGTTTCAGGGAAGCGACACAGAGAGAGATAGCCAGTGTCTCAAGATAAACTCAACATCCATGTCCCACCGAGATTCGAAGAGGATCCATCTTGTACGAACGGCCAAAAGCCAGCGCTTAATCCACTACGCCATCGGAACTGCATGACACGACAATATAGAGATATAAGTTCCCTCCTTTTGTGACATCACTCTTAGGTTACATGGTTTGACATGACGTGTCGTGTTTGTGGTTACACATTAGAGAGTTGCAAAAAAAAATCGAAAGCTTTCGTTTTCGTGTGACATACCTAAAGGAGGGAACTCCTTTGTCTAATGAAGTGGCCTCCTAATTTCGAGACGACCATACAAAAACCGTCCAAAAATAATTTCTTGAATCAAAATTTTTAAGTAGCACATCATGTTTACTTGCATTCAGATTGATCGACAGAAAGATAAATGGACTCTGAAAATTCACCCGAGATATGTTCGAGTTCGAATCCCGGTGAAGCATGGAATTTGTGTTTGCCTTACGGCACTCGCTCTTCCCCTTCTCTGGAACCAGTTACCCTAAATTGGGGACGGGAGGCTGTTGATAGCCCATTGAGCTGCTCATGCGATGGTCGTTAAAACTTCAACCAAAAAAAGAAATATTAACATAGCTAATATGTTTGCACTAAACTAAAGTAGATTGATGCTGTCAACTTAAAAGACGTTCCATGTATAAAAGGAATCATTTCAACGGTGAAACCGCTTTTATTTGTGCATCGGTTAAGTGAATAATAATAACTGATGCATATTGATGGTAATTTTATTTATTTACTGTATATTTTTATTATTAGCAGTCTCTTTTTTATTACTTTTAGATTTGTTTTCTTATAAATATCTGTATGTTTTTAATTTTTCAGTTCCGCCTTTTGTTAATTATTATGAATTCAGTTATTTGAGTACTGTAAAAATTATTGGGAATTTTGAGAAATTTTAAGCTTTTCAAATTTATAACGAGGAACAGTGCACCAATTAAGTAGTAAATAGTAACACTGTACTAGTGATCCGATTTATTGGCGTAGGAAATAATTTTTCAGTTTGCAGTTTCTGTCTAACTTCCTTGAAAAAGCCATCTGGTTGATGTGCGAAAGCTTGGAAACGCTTTTGTGTTTATTTCCTATCCCAATAAATCGGATCACTAGTACAGTGTTACTATTTACTATTTAAGCTTTTCGTTAAATTATCTTAGATTTTCATGTGTTCACTGATAATTAGCTCGCGCACAATATTACAGTAGTTGCTTTGTGAAAAGAGTATTCAACGAGTCTTAATAATTCTTGCAGCAACGTTGGTTCTGGCTTTCGAGATTTTATAGGAATTCGTACCACGGATTCTGTGTTTGACCTGAATTCTTTAATTTCATGAGCATCTTTGTGTTGCAATTAAAAATAATAGTATTCTTCATTTAATTTTTCTCCATTTTTTTTTGCTTCTGTGTTATCTAAACATTTCTGTAGTAGGCCAACAAGCTTCGTTATTCTCAGATTTTAGAGTGACGATTCAAATAATAAAATAAGCGTTGTGGCAATTTTGAAAATGCAGAAAATATAATATATAAAACAATGTAAAAGATGTTTCTTCCAAATTATAGATAGAACATTCAATATTTAAAAAGGTAAAAAGGCTGACCTCAGTAAACAGTATGAAAAGGTTTTGTTTCGTTGTGCCACCCATTAAACTACATTCTTCTTTAAAAACATATTTATCTTTTATCCGCTTTTGTCTGCAAAACTTTTAGCACACTTTGCCTCAAAGAGTTTTAAACAAGTTCTAATTCTTAATAATTCGCATTTTTACTAAAAACATGAACAATTAGGTTTTTCACTTCTTTTGCTGGGTGTTTTCGAACACAGTTCTGTGATAAACAAGTCTGCAAAAAAAAACCCAACCTGTTTCGACGTGGTTGGTAATATTCGCGGAGAGTTATTCTCCATAAAATAAAATGAACTCTTTGATGATGATAGAAAAATCATTGTTGACATCCCAACATTCTTTTCCCATTAAATAAAAAAAGGACGCCTTCCGGTTTCAAAGTTTTAAAGACAACGTCTGCATGCATTCAGGCTGTCAAGTTTTAAAAGTTCAGAAAGGATCTCAGACTTCGTTGAATCAACTCACACACAAAAAAAAACAAGAAGATAGAAAATAGAAAAAAAGAGGCTTTTTAAAACCTCCGCTCCGCGGTACAAATGTCTTTGCTGACATTATCACAGGCTAGCCCTCTTGGCGTATCGTCGCCATTCCCATATTGCGCTCTTTTTATGCTAATCTAACATATAAATGCTTTCCTTCATGGGCAGAAAATGGTTTTTCAAGTAACTGAAAATCTGATAAAAAATAATCCAAAAGTTTCTAAATTATTTCCTACTTGTTTCTTCTCAAAGCCTACTGCTTTCATTTCTTCGTAACCTTGGAGAAACTTTCATGCACTGCATTCAAGTCTAACAGCTTTTCAATCTAAAGATATTTTCATAGTATCTTCCTTACTAACAAAATTGCGAGATTTTTTCAAGATTGAACCTGTTCATCTCTTTTTACTCTTCTATAACCTAATTTTTAAAGCTGTTAGAAACAAATGTTATTGCTTGGCAACTTAGAGATTAAAATGCATGCTCTTTCACTAACAGCATATGTGAGGCTATTTTATCTTTCTTGGTTTAACTACTAATGTGAGCAATTCCTAGGCCTATAAGGAGTCGTCCGTCCCGATTTTAGGGCCGCTGGTTTCAAGAAAGGGAACGAGCCAGTGCTACACTAATGTTTGTGAAAACTGCAACACCAAGAAGGAACCTTGCAATTTGAATGAAATTTATACCACACACATTACTGATATGACTGTACATAAGTGATTTGATTTTCAGAACAATACAAACCTTTTTACCTGCGAAAATCAGTATCTTGTGAAGCCTCCGCGAGCTGTAATAAGAGCTTCTAGACGGCGTGGCATTGAATAGAAATGGCGTTGGATGGTGTCTTGGGTAGATCAATATCAGTGAGTCCACAGATCATTGATACTGACCTCTGGAAAACATTCATGCTCCAGTTTCCGAGTGACCATATCCCAGACATGTCAATAAGCGACATGTCTGGCGAACATGCAGGCCAAGAAAGAAGCGGTACCTGCTGTGCTGCAAAGAGGGCTTGAACATTCCTGGAAACATGTGGTCGGGCATTGTCCTGCTGGAATATAACGCCAGGAGTGCTCTGAAGGAAGGGTATGATTTCTGCCTGTACAACTTCCCTGGTGTAGCGGTCGCTGTTGAGATCAAGTCGTAGCATCCGAGATCGCGAATGATACCCAATGGAACCCCACACCATCACACTTGGCGTTCGGCCCGTCTGACGCTCCACAATGCATGCTGGAAGAAGGAGCTCACCACAATACCGTGTAATGGGTATACGGCCATCATGGTAGTCCAGGTTGAATTGGGACTTGTCCGAAAACACGACATGTGGCCACTCACCACGCCATTTCCTGTATTGAAAACCCCATTCCGGCCTGAGGCGTCCATGGTTCAGGGCCAAAGGAATCTGCCGCAAAGGGATGCGTGAAACTAGTCCTCTGTGCAGCAGACGGCATCGAACTGTGGAGGCAGACAATGCCACACCTGTTGCACTGCTCCACTGTTGTGTTAACACTTGCGAAGATGTGGAACGGTTCGTCACTGCCATTCAAATGAGGTGACGATCATCTGGCGGTGTCGTCACATTTGTCGGTCTACTGCCGGATTGTCGATGCACCTGCTTCCCCTCGGACCACTGCCACTACACGCGCATCACTGTCGTGACGTTATGTACCCTACGAGCCGCAATGTCGCGGTACGAAAATGCACCTTCACGCAGACCAATCATTTTTCTCCGTTCAAACGCTGTCGTACCGTGATATTGTTCCCTTCGTCGTCGTCGAGGCATTATTGAATTCTGAAGGCACTTTTGCAAGTCGCTGCCCGCGATGCACTATTGGTGTGTATTCTAAACATCCCTCTCTTCATACCTCTTACTCGACTGTTCAGGGAGCGCTGCCGGAGCCACACATGCGCAATGACTCTACGCTTCTAATTATCTGCATGTGCAGGGTAGGACCTGCTCTGCATATCCTGTAAGTTTCACGAGATTGCCGTCATTCGTTCATGGAGTTGCAATTCTCACAAATTGTAGTTTATAAGTCAAGCACACCATCAATAACCTTATTTAGGGTTCGAACTATGGCGCCCGATCGGATAAACGGTCAAAGGCCAGCGCTCAAGCCACTTCACCAACTGGACGTTAGACTTCAATGTATGGGAATCCATTTTATTTTATTGAAATATAATTTCATAGCATAGCCTCTTTCTTAGAATTTCTCTCAATTCGATAGAAAGGAACAATCGAATCCAGTGCCAGCGGGAAATATTCTCCTGCGAGAAAAATATTTTTCCAAGATGCATAATGCCTTTAACCCTTTAACGACCATGGCCCAAAAATATTTTATCACTCTAAATAGCATAACGCCCGAAACTGTCTGTTGGTTCACTTCTTTGTTTATTAACAACAATGGTGACTGAGGGTGACTCTAGCTGATTCTTCATAGGTCGTGAAAATTTGAAAAACAGGTAAGGGAAGGAAATCTGACTCACTCTAGACAGGCGTTTCGGGCGGCTATGGTCGTTTGAATGTACGGGCATTTTGGGCGTTATGGTCGTTAAAGGGTTAAGCTGAAGTAAAGCAGAAGCTGCGGGTTTAAAAAATGTGAGGTCAAACAATCAATACGTGAAACTTCGGCAGGGAGTATTTTGTCCAATTGGAGTCGTCATTCGAAAGAAATCATGGTGTTTTACCTTTGGTACATACACTATCTACCAACAAGTAATTGGACACCCCAGCAATCGACGATACCTGCGGTCCTGAAACACATCACGGCCGCAGCCGTTAAATATCGTGAGGGAAACAACAACGCATTCAGTCGCATGCAAGATGCCACGCAGTTTGGAGCTCTCTGATTTCGAGAAAGGTGTAATCGTCGGGTATCACAGAAATAGCCGATCCATACGTGATATATCCAGCGAGTTGAAGTACCCAAAATCAACAGTGGCCTACGTGTTTGGCAAGTGGAAGATGAGAGGTGACTGTCGGAATGTGCCCCGACCCGGCAGACGCACAAAACTGGGAGTTAGCGACCGACGGGTGCTGGCCAGAGAAATTCGGAAGAACCGCACCAAATCAATAGACCACATCCGCGAGGAGTTTCAACAGGCATCCGGGAGTTTTCTTTAGATGAATACCATCCGTAAGGAAGCCCATCTGCTCGGTTATCATGGACGTGCTGCAGCCCACAAGAATTTGATCACCAAGTCCAATAGCTTTGCTCGGCTAACGTGGTGCAAAGAACGTCGACTATGGACCGTTGAACAGTGGAAACAGGTTCTCTGGAGCGACGAATAAAGGTTGACCCTCTACCATTCGGATGGCAGGGTCTGGGTTTGGCGTCTGCCTGACCTGGAGAACGCCTCCTGCCGGAATGTATTGTACAAACTGTGAAGTTCGGCGGCGGTGGAATTATGCTATGGGGGTGTTTCTCCTGGTATGGCACGGGACCCTTGGTCGCAATTCCTGGTAGACTCAAAGCCGAGACCTACTGCACCATTTTGGATGACCATGCGCTTCCTACTTTGTGGCAGTTTTATGGAGTGAACCCATGTTACTTTCAGGATCACAATCCCACCTGTCATGTTGCGAGGTCCACCATGGCTTGGTATGGTGACAATGGGGTAAATCGAATGTACTGGCCTGCGCAGAGCCCGGACCTTGACCCTATCGAGCACCTCTGGGACGAGTTGGAGCGTCGACTTAAGGGGTGCCCCATCGTCCAAAATCGGTGAAGGAACTGACCTGTCTTCTCCAAGCCGAGTGGAAGAAAATACCGCTAGCCGTCATACAACGCCTGGTTGAGAGTATGCCCCGGGATGGTCGCAGCTGTAATCGCCGCTCGTGGAGGCTCCACCAACTATTGAAGGTGAATAAACTTCGTTTTTCTTTGCTACCACAGGTGTCCAATTATTTGTTAGTAGATAGTGTATAACTCGTATTCCTCCTTCCTTTTTATCATGTCAAAATTATTGTGGTATAAGCGTGCGTACATACCTCCAGTTTTATTTCCACCTGTGAATTATTGTGCCGTGTATCCTAGAATGGCAAATGCAATCGCTGTCAGTGATTTCTCAGTTTGTCAGTATTTCAGTGCATATATACACACTCTGAAAATAAAAACAAACGAAGCATCCAGAAGAAATATTCCAATCGAGTTGAAAGTTGATGTGTGAAATGTGCATGTATAGGAAAGGAAATGATTGCAATTCCAGAGCAGTTGGGTAGCTCATTCGGATAAAACATCTACACGAGGTGAACAAGTAAGTCAGTATATTGTAGCGCCAGCTGTGGATCGGATGCAAGCAGTTACCCGCGTGGCATAGATGCATAACGTTCACGGATGATGTCCTGTGGTATAGCATGCCAGATGGTGTCTAAACTGCGGGCCAATTCGCCGACATTCCGGGATGGGCATAGGTGGCGTCCCATAATGTCCCAGATATGTTCGATCGGTGAGAGGTCAGGCGATAGGGGTGGCCACAGAAGGGTGTTTACAATACGGGTAAACGCCTGAGAGAGCCGTGCCGTGTGTGGTCGGGATTTATCCTGTCGAAAAACTGCTTGGTGACGTACGAGTGGACACACACACAACAGCACACACACACAACAGCGCGCACACACACACACACACACACACACACACACACACACACACACACACACACAACAGCACCTTTTTCCCGTGGATATTCTGTTTTGCAGTGGATGTTGATGACTGGCCTGGGTCGACCCAGGACAGCTTGCTTACGGGGTTGTCGCAATAGACCCATTTCTAATCCCCTGTGACAACATTCCACAAGAAATTCTTCCCTTGAAATCTCTTCAGCAACCACACTGAGAAGCCCAATCGTTGACCAACATTACGCTCCGTTAAAGTATGCGGAACCTACTTACCAATCGTCTAAGTCTTCCCCAGGGCCTTTAGACACCGTACCACCGTCGATTGAGTCACTTTCAAACGTTTTGACAGTTTCGCTGTGGATTGCGTGGCATACTCTTGCAACAGCGATTCCAGCTGCTCGTCTGCGAGTTCCGGCGGTCTACCTGCACGTGGCTTGTCTTCCAAGCTTAGGTAATCTTTCTTAAACCTGGCAAACCATTCTCGAAACGTTCCACTCAACCATTACGGTTTCGCCATAAGCCTGACATACTGAACCAAATGCTTCACTCGCACTTTTCTCTAAATTAAACATTAATAAAAACAGTGCCGCAAGTGAACTTTATCGACCGCCATGCTTGACTTCATTTACAAACTGGCAGCATGGGTCGCCTGCCGGTGAGACATCTACAGCGCCGGCTAGCGGGTTCGGTGGAAATTTGTGCATACCCTAATATATAAAATTTTCACTGAATGTTTTCTTAAAAACTGTGTCTTGTTATTCAAACTTCTATTTCCTCAGACAAGATTTCATGTCTCAAGACTTTTAACACATTTAGTGATCTTTTCATTATTTTTCCTTCTCTGTAAAAAATAAGAGGTGTGAATTAACAAAAAAACGATGAAAATAATGTGCAGTAAAGTTGCTGTTAAGTATTTGTATTTTAATGGAATTTCCTTTTTATTTTTTTAACCCGTATTTTTAAAGATTTTTCGTAGTCAGCAATTCCGTTTATTTCAGAAAAGTCCGTTTTTAAGTTTTTTCTTATCTAGACAGATATTTTGCAAAATCCATCTTGCCGAACATTTCAGCCTTTACGCGAGAATATCCTATTCCGCCGGTTCTGGGGATCGAACCATCGAGCCAAGGTAATTTGAGTCGAAGCCGCGTGTATGAACCACCGAGTTAGAAAGTCACAGGAGTCAGACACTCGTTCAAGGTACAACTATAAAGGGCATCCTGAAAGTAATGCTTCGTCTCTCATAAGATATTTATTTGTAGCTACAAAAATGTAAAACTTGGTGGCAAAATACTTGGACATATTGTTAATCAATATCTATATATTTAAAACACAAGACCGTTTCTTTCTACAATCCTCCAGCGTCACCCACTGGAGCAATTTTCATGATTTTTGTTAAGTGAAAGCTACTGACGCACAGATTTGTCATCGCTAATTTTTATTATCATAAGTAATTTATTTTATGTTACCATGGCATTTTCTTTGTACAATCTACCGTTCGTTATTTTGGAGGTTGTTCTCACCTCAGTGCTTGCAGCGCCATCTGCCTTTCTGCGGTGGTCGGACGTGGAACTAAGCCCGCCGCTATCAAATACGTTATTGTAATCGAAGTTCAAAGTCAAACAGAATAGCGGCGCCTTGGACTTTGCTTTCTATGTGATTACGTTTAAGATTAGTCTTAGTGAAGAGTTGTTTTGGTTTGTCATGGAACGACATGTTAACCCTAAGGAGGTGTAGGGAAACACTTGTGACACGTTTACCCTATAAATTAGTAGTATATGATATAAGGATACCAAAAAGAAAAATAAATAATTGTTAAAACCAAACTGGCAAAATGAAACACATTTAAATCCCATTGTGTCGTTATCTAGATACGATATCATTTCGGGTCACTGAAAGAATGTCTCAATACTCCAATGCAAGTCCGTCAACGACGGGTAAGCACATGTTTATACACTAACGAGAAACGTCATCGTTAAATTCGTATACGAGTAGTTGGAAAGATTAAAAATGAATGGGAATATTAGGAAAATTTTGTTGTTGGTGATCCATCTTATAGACTGCCCATTATTAATTCAACCGTTTATTATAGTTATGCATTTTGTTGTGCTTCGTGTTATATGACAAGAAAACATTTCAGTCACAGCTTTTTCAACCGTGCATGGCACGGGTTATGGACTGGTTGTTAATAATGCTAGAGTACTCAAAGTAGTGTCAATCACTTTCTATGTATTTCTGCGATCTTTGAACCCATTGGTAAAATCCATTTTGGAAAAATTCCTAAGGCTATCTTTTCATCTATGAGTTCACAGCCAGCTTAACGCCTGTCACATCATCGAAACGCTACCCACGAAGGGTGTTTTTCAGAGGGGCAAACAGAAAAAAGTTTGAGGGAGCCAAATCAGGACTTTAGGAGTCTACCTCATTTTGACAAAAGCCTGTGAAGTCTTCATTGAGGTGTGGGGACGTGCGTTATCATGGTATAAAACAATACTATGAAGTGGAATGGCACGTCTTTTCCTTCTGAAAGCTTCCGTTAGCTTTTTCAATGTATGTTTATTGTTGCAACTCCTGGATGATGACACGACGATCAGCTGTGATGAGGTCTTTCACTTATTACATGTTGGCATTTGTCACTGCAGTCGCTGGTCTTCTACTCCGTTGTTTGTCTGACACTGAACTTTCTATATCTTGAAATTTCTTCATTTATCTTCGTACATTACTGATATCGATTGTGGCAGCTCCGTACACCGCCAGGAGTCTTCTGTGGGATTTCTGGAGACTCCTCTTTTTTCAGCAATTCAATTACGGCTCGCTGTTCTTCTATGTCATTCGTGATCCAATTCTGAAAAACAAAATGATCCCCACATTGGCAATATATCATAGTACATGTCAGTGCAGTTTTATAAAAATCACTTTGAAATTTCAAACGTCATTAACCCTTCATGTGTGGCAGGAGTTTTGGAAAAGGAAGTGGGAAATTTTGTCACATGCATAATATGATACTGTCTTAAAAGCGCCCTCTCTTTCTGTAGTATTTGTCGTCGTTAAGATACGCATAAAGGCGTTCTCGCCACTGTGAGCCCGGAAATTCTTTCGACGTAACATTACGTCCTCCCGGCTTTTGACAGGTTTTCGGTAAACGTATTACTGCGTCGTCACCGATTTGGGCACAGAAATCTACGAACGTATATATATGTGCTTGCCACATGAAGGGCTAAGTAGGAAGCATTAATTTCAGGATGCCTCTTGTAATTAGGCAACGGTGATTGTTTTCTTTTTTGTTAATGCGAGTTATTTTGCCATTTTATTTTCTATTGGAGCTTATAACTTCTTTTTAATGCGTCTATAATAAATTTATTTCTTCTATACGAGGTATTATTACAAATTACGTATTTTTTTCATCATAATTTTTCGAAGCAACAGAATGATTTGGAGTTTGAGATCTTTTTTCAACTGACAGTAACTTTCAACTATCTTTAAAAGAAGGTGCAATGTACTGTTTTACAATATTATCTCACAAAACTTCTAAATATAAAATTCGCTCTGTAGATAGCTATATAGATTTTGTTTTAAGGACTCCACATACTGATACATAGACATCGTACAATCACCTGTACAATAAATTAAGTACCCGGTTTCTTACCGCAATGCAATATGTAATAGCTGGTGCACAAAATGGGTGAGAAGAGAAGAAATATCCTGTGCCTCAATAACATATATTCATGCGATATACATACACACATACATATTGATACATACATACATACATACATACATACATACATACATACATACATACATACATACATACATACGTACATACATACATACATACATACAGGGTGTATAGGACAGTCCTTAAACAGGGAAATAACTTTTAAACGCAAAATGCTAGAGTTGTGGAAGTAGTGTGTACATGTAGTAAAGTGACCATGTTCTATCAGATGAGACCGATTGCAGCACCCCTAGCAGCGAATTTTGGAAGTTCGCTATCCTATCGCGAGAACCAAGAGAGATAGCGAAAAAAGTCGACAGCAAACGTGTAGAGCGTCACCGATTTAGTATGAAATGACGCACTACATTCACAACAAAAGCTTCAATAGAAGTCCGAAAATGCAGATCTCTCGGTATCCGATCACGGGCATAAATACGTCACTCATCGCGTGCAGAAGTGTGACATTATAAGGTGATGCAAATTTACTAATAAAACTAATACATGCACGTGCCAGCAAGGTACAATTTATTATATACTGTACAGTAAAGTAGTAGGAAATCCATAGGACATTATGAAGAAGAAAAACACAAAATAATGTTCTAGAAATACAAAATGTCAGTACTAATACTTAAGCATTCGCGATGTGTCCACCATCGGCAGCAATACACATCTGTATTCGAGCAAGAACTTCTTGTTGGACGTTCTGCAGCACTTCAAGTGTTACGTTACAGCATGCTTGGATAATACAGGGTTGTAGAAATTTACCATACACGACCAAATGTTAGGCCACACGTCGCACTGATCTCTCTCGTACTGCAGTGTGGGTGGGCTACCGCATATGCCCGGACGTCCACTGGCTGCACGTGCACACCTCAATTGTCGGCCTACCTGAACTTGAACGACTTGTAATGCTCCCGGTTTCTCTCAGCCGGTGAACGACATTGATGACAGTAGCCGCAGTAGGATGAGAACGATTAAGGAAACGTAATGCATATTGGCTTGCTGCCTCTCTTGCCCGACGACCGCATTCCCCTTACAACATTACCATCTAGCAGTACTCCTCGTTGAAATAACTAGCCATGTGTAGACTCGAAGATCCAGTCCACGCACTGTCTGACAAACCTTCCCTGACCGCCAATTTATGCTTCCTGATGAGGTATGACATAGCGTTGCAATTTGCATACTTTCAACCATCCTGCGCTGTTTTGCAGGCAAAATTCGTTTGCAGATTTTACGCTTTGCGATGCCATTAGTGACGTATTTATGCCGGTGATCGGATACCGAAAGATCTGCATTTCCGGACCTCTATTGGAGTTTTTGGTGAATGTAAGGCGTCATTTTATACTAAATCGGTGACGCTCTACACGTTTGCTTTTGACTTTTTTTCGCTGTCTCTCTTGGTTCTCGCGATACGATCGCCAACTTCCAAAATTCGCCGCTAGGGGTGCTGCAATCTGTCTCATTTAATAGAACATAGTCACTTTACTATATGTACACACTACTTCCACAACTCTAGCATTTTGCGTTTAAAAGTTATTTTCCTGTTTAAGGACTTTCCTATACGCCCTGTATACACTGGCGGAAAGTAAAAAAAGAACACCAAGAAAGAATTGGCGGACGATCATGAAATTTACATATGTTAATGGGGTCGAGTTGATGTAGGTGTGATGCAAATTTCGGCACCAACCGGTGAGTGCTTACGCCACAGCACGGCATAATATGCAAATTATTGTCGGTGGTATTTAAGGAGTACGGCGAAATGAATGTAATCAGTCGTCGGCGTACAGACACGTGCGAAGACACTGAAGAAGCTGCAATGCCTGGACATGGAAGACGTGTACGATTTCAGCAGTTATCGGACTTTGAGCGAGGTCGTCTAGTTGGACTCCGCGAGGCCGGGTGGTTGTATCGTCGTATTGCGGAGCGAATTGGACGGGAAATATCGGTGGCGGTACGATGGTGGCGTAGATGATCCGAGGAACATTCCCACACGAGAAGACGTGGAACCGGGAGTCACAGACGGACTGATGAACGGACCGATCGACGCATAAGAAGAGCGGCGTTGTAAAGCAGAACATCCATTGCGACACAAATCCGAGCTGCCGCTGCGCCTGAGGTGACTGTGCGAACAATCCGTAACCGTCTACTGGATGCAGGACTACGTGCACGTGTGCCTCTGGCATGTGTACCTCTGACTCCAGCCCACCGTCAGGAACGGCTGCAGTGGTGTCGCCAACATCAGCACTGGAGAACGAAATGGCGATCTGTCGTGTTCAGCGATGAAAGCAGATTCTGCTTGGGAGCGTCCGATGGCCGTATGCGTGTTCGCAGACGCACAGGGGAGCGTCTCCAACCTTCTTGCATCCGCCAGACATGGGGCTGTCGCATGAGTTGACAACTGCCAATAAAACTAGGCGTTTGAAAGGCTGCACGTCTCTGCTTGCCAGGAATAAACGGGAACCTCTAATGCATCGAATCGTCACCTACGACGAGACGTGGTTCCTTTAAGGTAATCGGAAACGATCTGCAAAATGGTTAAGCAAGGCACAGCCTGCTGGACGGCATCCTAAGCCACCCCTACACACCAAGATGATGCTCCTTGTCTGGTGAACCATAGCAGAGATAATTCAGCGGAGTTTCTTGGCAAGAGGCCGAACCATCACTGCAGAACGTTATTGCGCTGAATTACACCAGATGCACCGGAAATTGCTGCAGAAACAACCCGCTTTGGTCAACAGACATAGTGTTCTTCTGCTCCAGGACAACGTCCGCCCTCATGTCGCACAACGAACGATGCTGACACTAAGTGCCTTGGGCTATGAAGCACTGCCTCATCCTTTCTATTTTCTCGCACTTGTCTCCGACAGACTTTCATCTGTTTCGTAGCCTGGATCACTTCCTGTCCGGGAAACAGTTCACGTCAGACAACGAGGTTCAAAGTGCAGTTGATGACTTCTTCGGGTATCAGACCCAAAACTTTTTTCGTTCCGGGATCATGGGCTTGCCGGACAGATGGCAACTATGTGCCGATCCCGAGGGGGATTATTTTGTATAGGTAAGTTGTCTTACTTTCCGTTCACGCGGTCCACGTATGTTGGTCCTTTGCCGGCCATTTCTTTCGCACCAACACAATACTTCTTCACTGCTTTCTGCGGTGTTCATAAAAATTCTCTTTTACAGCAGACGTTGGGGATATCGGAATATACTCCAATCAAAGTCCTCGATTCAGTTTCTTTCAGCACTCAATTGAATAAAAAATATGTTCCATTTGTTACGAGGCAATCCTACTGTGACATAAATATTTAGTGACCTAAAGCATAGTTGAATCTCAATGTTTCTGAGATAAAAGGCTTAAAGATATTAACTGATGATTATTTTCTAAAAAAAAACCCAATCTCGTAAGCTTCATTCAGTACGTAACTTACGGATTTTGTTTTCTTATATTTCCCCAATGACTAGAATCCGAGTTCAATAGGAAGACAATCCAATCGTTTTAACATTTGGTGCTTTACTTCATAAAATATGAAGATTGGATTTTTCTTTTCTTGTCTCACTTATGACAACAAAAGAACATTTTTTCCGCTTTGTACTTCCGAGCAAATACTTTTTGATCATTACTGCCTTCAAGCTGAATGCTGTTCAAACATACCCTCTTGGCAGCGTTATCAGAGGAACTTTACTTCTGAGATATTGTCACTATTAGGAAATGAAATCAGTTGAAAAGAATAAGATCATGTGTTTGCGCCAGGAAAAACTCATTACTGGTTTTCTTTGAAAATGAACATCTCGAAGCGAATGGAATGATCATTAGTTTAAAAGAAAATTGATCTTGCGTTGCATTTAGACACGTTCGTTTCCCTTAGCAATAGTCTGTAATAGTTTGTCTGGAAACGCTAAGAAAATAAAAGTTTAGAGCTACTACTCTATAGCGTGCGCAAGCATAAAAAAGCAGTTTGGAAATATCGTTAAGTAGTTTTACGTCGCCTTTCAAAACGTTCCTATTATTTAGAAAACAGATAACTCGGAATAGTAAATCCGTGTTAGTAATCACACCGAGGTCTGCAAAGTGAAATTCTAAAAATAACCTCAAATACCAGTAAGTTAGAGTAACATCACACAAAAATGGCCTCTATTCCTGATTTCCGTAAGCTGTAACACAAAATTGTTTATATTGATTTTTTTATGTTTCTTATACAATTCAGAGGCGCTGATTTCAACGCTGATCTTAATTTTTTGTATCATCAAAATGTTTTTAGTTATCTCAAATTTTGTGTTTTTATTAATACATTGTCATTTGCCTTTGCTACAGGATAAGCATAGCCCCGATAAGAGGTTGAATGCTCTCGTCGGATCCTTTCTGTTATGTTTGTGGACACTAAATTGGTCCTAAGCAAGTCAAGCACAAAATCACCACAGGGAATAAGTTTTTCACTGCGCATCAAGCTTATGTCGGAATGCCTATGCGAGACAAAGACATGGTTTGGGCACCGCATGTTTGCTGTGGTAATTGCTGGTTAACTTTGGAAGGTTAGCTTCATTACGCAAGGAAAGAAATTCCATTTTCCATTCCTCGAATTTGGAGGCAACTGTTTCTTTTTTATATGGTTGATATTTGTGGCGTTTGTGTGTAACCGGTTTACTAGAACACTACATAAATCGAAACTTCACCTACAGTGAAATGCGAGTCACTCAAATAAAATTCAAGAGGTTTTACTTACAATTAATCCTTTATTGCTCTTCACTTCAATATGTCCACTTCAACACGGTAAAATCAACTAAACGTGGTTTAATACCCACGATGATAATCAACTATGAAACACAACACTGGAACTTGGGTTAATAAACACCATAATATTTAACTACGAAACACAACACTTTCATTAAGTTAGAACACGCAGCCTTCAACAATACTTTAACGATAATTAAGCAGTCGCCTATCAAAAAGGAGGATTACCATTGACATACAAAATTCCCCTTTTAAACAACCGCTGCGTTGCCTTTTTTACGCTTTCCAACCGTAGGTCGAAGAAGCGCATGTGCTCCAGCTTTGTCCGCTTGTCTGTGTGTCTGTCTACCCGTCGGTTCGTCCGTCTGCCCGTCCGCATGATAACTAGCGTAAAAACGATTCGATTTCGATTAAATTTTAGTATGTGGTAGGGGAGCATCAGGGGACCAACCCTATTGAAAATGAGCGAAATTGGATCAAAGGTCAGGACATAGGAGCGGAATTCATTCCATTGCCCTTGTTCGTCATAACGTGCGTAAAAACTGTTCGATTTCGATGAAATTTTCATAGGTAGTAGGGAACCTCCTGGGGACGAACCTTCTTGAAACTGGGCAAAATGTGGTAAAAGGTCAATACATACAAGCGGGATCCATTCCATTGCCCTCATGCGATTACGACAAAACTTTAGTACGTTTTTCCGGAGATACACCGAACCGGTTCTGTTGAATATCATCGCAATAGGGTCAAAGGTCAGAACACAGGAGCGAAATTTAATCAACAGACATTATCCTCATAACTCTACTAAAAATGCTTCTATTGCAAAAAACTTTTAGAATGTTGTTCCGGAGGTAAACTGAACCAATTCTGTTTAACATAATCGAAATGGGGTCAAAGGTCAGCGCACAGGAGCGAGATTTATTTTACAGCCATTATCCTCATAACTTGACGAAAATTGCTTGTATTACAACAAAACGTTAGTGTGTTGTTCCGGAGGTATACTGAATCTGTCTGTTGAATATCATCGAAATGGGGTCAAAGGTCAGGACGCAGAAGCGAGATTTATTCCAGAGCCATTATCCTCATAACGTGAGTAATGATTTCTGGTATGTTGGAAAGCGTATCATAATCTATGCATTGCATGGTTTTACTAACTTGTTATCGATCGTTCTATTAGGGCCACACATACGTCACTCTTGTTCCGACATGTGGGTGCTGCCAACAGTATTTTCGTTTGAGGGAAAAGACATAACGTTAAGTTTGGGAAGTGTAAAAGAGAACAACTCAAATTTACATAGGAAAAGGAACTAAAAATGAAAGTTAATTTGAATATACGTCACGTTTTTCCAAATAGGAGAAGCCTACGTACCGGAACGCCATTACATATCCCAACATAACATCATCTACTGCAGCAGTACCACATTTCGATGAGCTTTCCATTCTACAACTACCAAAAAATGTGGCAACGATGGAGGAATTTGTCCAGACTGGTGGTGATTGTGAGGACGACAAAGATATGGACTTCCAAGGTGCGTCTTGCAATGCTCAGACACATTCTCAAATCAACGAGAACTAGCCGATTTAATAAGAGACGTGGGGTGAACAAAATAAAATGCAGAACTTTTGACTTCTCGTTTGAAACAATGGAATTTATTGGATCCCAGCTGCAAATTGACCACGTAGAGAAAAAGAAAATAATACATATGCACAACATTAAACAATTGACGTGGATTAGGAACTTCAAACAGAAGTCATCGCATTTTCCACGTTCATAAGTGAGTCACCAAAAAGTTCTCATTGGCTGCCACAGGGAATCGAACCCAGGGTCTTCCAGTTGGGCACCGGACATGCTACACTGCACCACAGCGGTCTCGAATTATCCAGACTCACATACGACTAAATGCCAAACTACATATCAGGCTGCTTCTTGGAGTCCTGAACAATGCTGGGGACTCTCCAAAGATGGTAAAAAACAACTGAACAAATACCTAGGAGGCAAATGAATAGTTAATACGCACAACTGACGTGGATTAGAACATCAGACATATCATTGTAGACGTGGAAAGAGCGGTGACTTCGGTTTCATGTTCCTAATCCACGTCAATTGTGTGTATTAATTATACATTCGCCTCCTAGTTATTTGTTCAGTTGCTGCTATCCATCTTTGGTGAATCCCCAGCATCGTGCGGGGCTCCAAGAAGCAACCTACCAAGTGATTTGGCAGTTAGTCGTTTGTGACTCAGGAGAATTCGAGATTGCTGTGGTGCAGTGATAGCATGTCCGGCGCTTAACTGGAAGACCTTGAGTTCGATTCCCGTTTGCGGCCGTTGAGAAATTTTTCCGTGACTCACTTGTGAACGTGCAAAGAGCCATGACTTCTGCACAACATTATGTTGTAATTGATGCTTTTTGCCATTTCTGCGATATAAATGGGCTCTTTGAAAAAATTGGCAGTCCTCACGTACCCGAAGAATGGAGACTGTTTATAGACAGTTCGATTAGAAATGTGAAGGCTGAGCTATTGCGCAACGAATTACATAGCTTTCAATTTAAGTATAGCACACTCGACACACATGAAAGAAGACTCAACCAATTTCAATCTTCTAGAAAATATCAAATATCACGAATACAATTGAGATGTATTTGCTGATTTTGAGATAATTAGGTTCCTTTTTGGCCTGTAACTTCTTTAAAAAGTATCCTTGTTTCCTTTGCTTGTGGGACACTAGAACAGTCAGCGAACATTACAAAACAAAAGAATGGCCTCCAAGAATTGAGTTGCAAGCTGGTACAGAGAATGTGATACACAGCTCCGACGTTCCAGTACAGAAAGTCTTATCACCCCCGCTGAATATCAAGTTGGGACTGACGATGTAGTTTGCAAAAGCATTGAATCCTTATGGACAAAGATTCAGGTTCATTCGCTCAATGTTACCAAATCTCTTGGATACCAAAGTAAAAGGTGTTATATTTGTGGGACCGCAGATAAATGCAATGCTTACCTCAGAAGAACTACAGAGCAACATAACTGATATTGAAAAGGATTCCTGGCAAACCATTCCGTTTTATCGTGAATGCATTTCTCGGAAATAAGAAGAGCACCAACCACAAGCAGCTTGTAGAGAATTTAGTAGACAATTTTAAAAGAGTGGGGTATCGAATGTCAGCGAAACTCCATTACTTGCATTCGCATTTCGATTTATTTATAGAAAATTTGGGAGCAGTGTGTGATGAACATGGTGTGAGATATTTCAGGAAAACATGCAATATATGAAAAAGAGATATCAAGGAAGATGGTATCAAGACGTAATTGAAAACTACATGTAGAATTTGGTGCGCCATCCTAGTAGTGTTCATAAGAGGCAAAGGCGACCCAAAGTTAATCTTTAGGACAGATATACTTTCTGTCTTCCATTGTTTCAGTTGGTGCTGTGTATTGATAATGCTAGTAGTGTTCATAAGAGACAAAGGCGGTCGAAGTTTTACTTTTCTATTTTTCATAAATTTTTCATTTTACACTGAAAGTTTTGTTATCATTTTTTATTTGTCACTGAAAGTTTTGTTGTCATTTTTCATTTTCACTGAAAGTTTTGCGATCAAAGTTTTGTTTTGCTATTATTTTTCATTTTCCATTTTTCAAAACTTTCAGTGAAAAATGAAATTTTTTAAAACATATTCAATTGAATATTTTTTCATTAAAAATTTTTCACTGAAAGTTTTGCGATCAAAGTTTGGTTTTGTTATCATTTTTCATTTTTCAAAACTTTCATTGAAAAATGAATTTTTTTTTCATTTTTCACTGAAAGTTTTGCGATCAAAGGTTTTTTTTTTTTTTTTTCAAATTTTTTTTTATTTTTCACTGCCTCCACCTAAATCCTGGATTATTATTTTTAAACGGTACAAATTTCAAGAATAGAAAATCCTGGAGTATGATTGAAGCGTTGCAAGCAGGATTATTAATATTAGCACCATGCTAGTAGTGTTCGTAAGGGGCAAAAACGATCCAAACTTACTCTTTAGTACAGAAATACTTCCTGTCTTCCATTGTTTCACTTTGTGCGATATATTGGTAATATTCATGATTTGTACTTTCTTACATCCCTTGTCCTATTGCCTAATGTATTGTAATACATGTACATTATACAACTGCATAGATTTTGGACTAGCGTAAATCGTGGCCAAACTATTGATGCTATGACAAATATAGCGTCAGTTTTGAAATCGTCGCACCAAAATTAAAAAGAAACATCAAAGTATTCAGATAAACACGTAATTGTTCAGATTTTGTAACACAGTGTAATTGTAAAGAGAATTACAAGTTTTATAAAACTTGATATGAGCTTCTTTCACACGACCGTATTGTAGATTTAACGTCATACACTGTGACAAAGATTTTTAGATAGCAGAGTTATAGATAATAAACTGGTAGGGTTTTACTATAAAGTTACTTTGCCGTCTAATGCACGATTTACATGATTTTATCATACATACACTGGCGGAAAGTGAAAAAAGAACACCAAGAAGGAATTGGCGGGTGATCATGAAATTTACATATGTTAATGGAGTCGAGTTTACATAGGTGTGATGTTAATTTCGAGAACAACCGGTAAACGCTTACGCCACATCACGGCATAATATGCAAATAATCATCGGTGGTATTTTAAGGAGTACGGCGAAGTGAATGTAATCAGTCGTCGGCGTACGGATACGTGCAAAGACCCTGAAGAAGCTGCAATGCCTGGACATGGACGACGTGTACGATTTCAGCAGCTATCGGGCTTTGAGCGAGGTCGTCTAGTCGGACTCCGCGTAGCCGGGTGGTCGTATCGTCGTATTGCGGAGCAAATTGGACGGAAAGTATCGGTGGCGGAACGATGGTGGCGTAGATGGTCCGAGGAACATTCCCACACGAGAAGACGGAACCGGGAGTCACAGACCGACTGATGAGCGGACCGATCGACGCATAAGAAGAGCGACGTTGTTATGCAGAACATACAATGCGACGCAAATCCGAGCTGCCGTTACACCTGAGGGGATTGTGCGAACAATCCGCAACCGTCTACTGGATGCAGGACTACGTGCACGTGTGCCTCTGGCATGTATACCTCTGACTCCAGCCCACCGTCAGGAACGGCTGCAGTGGTGTCGCCAACGTGTGCACTGAAGAACGCAATGGCGATCTGTCGTGTTCAGCTATGAAAGCAGATTCCGCTTGGGAGCCTCCGATGGCCGTATGCGTGTTCGCAGACGCACAGTAGAGCGTCTGCACCGTTCTTGCATCCGGCAGCAACACACAGGGCTTACACCTGGTCTCCTGGTGTGCGGAGCGATCAGCTATCACTCCCGTACACAACTAGTGTTTGTACCGGGTACGTTAAACAACACCTCCTCCATCAACAACATCATTCATCCCGTTGTTGTGCCATTTGTAAGGTCGGTCCATCGTGGTGTTTTCCAGCAAGATAACGCAGGCACACATACGGAACGTGCAACGCAACATGCACTTCAGGGTGTGAGACAACTTCCATGGCCTGCACGTTCACCGGATTTGTCCCCCATTGAGCACGTGTGGGATTTTATGAGACAACGACTTATCCGGTCTCCACGGCCAGCCACGACCATCCCCGGTTTATGCGTTCAGGTTGAGGATGCTTGGAACTCAATACCCCAAACTTACATCCAACATCTGTACGACAGACTCCATGCCAGAATTGCACAGTGTGATGCAGTTCATGGCGGTTCAACCTCGTACTAACCATGGTACATGGAAATTTTTTTATTTTCAGTTTAGCAGCAAATACAGCTGTATTTTGCCATAATGTTTTGATCACGTTATCCTCCGTATTCCGTTATTATGCTGTATAAATTTCGTTGGTATCAGACGTCTCCTTCTTGGTGATCTTTTTTCATTTTCCGCCAGTGTATAAAAGATGAATATTATGTACACTAAACCACAAGCTAAAACATATGTTATGTTTTTAAATTGTGTTTTTGTGTACATAGTATTTATTTTCTATACGTATATGTATATGTATATCATCTAAATCGTGTATTAGACTGTAAAGTAGCTTTATATTACCCACCTGCACGAATAAATCACTTTCATCTGCAGTTGCTTATTTAATTAACTAATGTTCCTCGAGAAATTTGAAGAACGTAAATCTCTCTTTTGAACTAACTATAATCCAGGTCAACCAAAGAGTGTAACTATTATAGAAGGTACGGAACTGCAACTTCCGCTAAGAAAAAATGTCCATGGTGTTTTGGGCGAAAGGTAACATAATTATTGGTAAGGATCCGGTTTTGTTTGCTCAGAAGTATATAAGGCAAATTTGCTATACATGTAGCTGAAATTTCAAAAATGGCAGTGCGTTTCAGAAATTGTTTCGAGAAGTTAAGCATTGATCTTTTGGCGGCTGAAGGCTCACCTGAAAAATGTACGTAACTTGGACAGAGAGAGGAGGGAGATGAGGTGCAAGCGATAAAAGACATCTCCGAACACTCGAAAGAGAGAGACAACGAATTTACAATCGGGGAAATACCAGCGCGGTGTCGTAACTTAGCCGTGGGGGAGAAAGAAAGAGGAAAAGAATAGACGATGCAACAACCTTCGGTTAGGTCCCAAAGCCGCAGATGTGGGGAAGGGGGTCAGTGCGAGAGTGTAACGCGGTTCGATGCCATTCCTGCGTTCACTTGGAGACGCTTTACCCTGGCTATTACAATTTATATAATGGTTCAGTCTTAGGTTGATTTGGAGTAGAAGTGAAAAATAATAACCGCCACGTTGAATGAATCAACACTTTTACGGGTAACGGGAGCTTGTTTCTTTATTTTTGTACTCACACTGTAGGTCTAGGTTATCAATACAATATAATCGTCACGTTGTAATGTATTAACTGACGCACAATTTCTCTTATATTAACATATATCTCAATCATATAAGAGTAATACGTATTCGTCGACTCACTTAGATATCCGGCAGGCTACAATTTCTTACCCTATATCAATCCTTCACAATCTATCAGTTTGTAAAGTAAGTAACCGGAAAATAGAGAAGCGTGTATTTCAAGCTTAAAAAATCGTACAAAACACTTCACCTAATCGTTCAGGTAGTCCCCATTGGAACTGATGACGTTGATCACCGATCTTGAAATATCCCATTGCGATAGAAGTCTGGCGAGCGAGAGTAAAAGAAGTCATTCTTTCAACGTTTCATATCATCATCATTAGCAAAGAATTTCTCCAGCGAGAAAATTGGACCAAGACCGGATGAGATGAAAGTCGGACGGAGCAAGATCCGGGGAATAAAGTGAGTGCGACAGTAATTCCCATTCCAGCTCGTGCAATTTTTTCTGGGTCCGTAAAGCGATATGTGGACGAGCGTTATCGTAGTGAAAACAAATTCCGTGGTGACTAATCAACGCTGGGCGCTTTTCATGAAGTAAAGCATGGAGACGGTCCAACTGTTGGATGTAAGCATCTGCTGTGATGTTATTGTTCCGCGGTAAGAGTTCATGGTGAATCACACCGGAAAAATCCCACCTGCGCCTCAGCATCACCTTCCGTCCATGAAGGGACCATTAGTGAGGTTGTTCTTGCTTGGTCCTTGCTCTTTGTTGCGTAATATACATGTATATGACACAATTTTGTATCACCCGTGAGCAACCGATGCAAAATGCCCTCCCGTTTTACTCTTTCACGCAGAGCAACAGCAATTCCGCAGCTTTGCATCCGAAAAAGCATGGGGTACACGTTTGCACAGTTGACACGAATATCCCAAATTCCGAAGTCAAGTGCTGATGCTCGTATGTGATGTCATCAGCTCCTCTGCGAGTTTCTGTAGCGTTGCATTCGGCTTGGTCGATAGCACGTGTTGCAATGTATGTCCTTCAACCTTTTTGGGTCTACCACTTCTGGGCGCATCAGATAGATTCCGTACGCCAGTGTCGAGTTTCCTGTACCAGTCATAGCAAGTGCTCTGTCCGACAATATCGTAACCAAACGCGTTTCGTAATTTTCCAAGTGCTTCGGTAACTTTCACGACATTCAAATATTCGTAGAGCAATATTGCACGCACATCTTCCATCGATATCGCCATAGTATCGTAGCCACGTGCAACTAATCTTCACTAGAATAGCGTACGTTCTAGCCGCAAAATCTATTTTTTCGCGCACAGCAATCTGTTTACCGCACCACAGACCCGCAGTATCTTGTATTACACAATTACACGATTTTTCCGGAAACTTTCTTTACAACCTGATACTTGCAGTTTGTCATTCAGCACTGCACACGTCTCACATTCAACGCCATCTATCTATTTTGCTCTGATTGACTGTCAATTTTGCCAAGATATACAAACTGTTCATTGAAGTAATGTACCGTTTAGTGAGAAAATGTTTAACCAAGAACTAACAATAAAAAGTTAAATTAAGATATACGTCACAAACTCTGATACCTCATACAAGGTATCAGAGTTTGTGGCGTAAACTGAAGTACCAGAAAAATTGGTACACCAGTCTAATACTTGGTAGGTCCCCCACGGAAGCGCAGGATATCATAGATACGACGGAGCATGGACTCCACTAGCTTCTGGAAATATGCTGTCGGTAATGCACACCATACGTCCTACAGAGCGATCCACAATTAGGGTGTATTCCGAGGAATCGGATTCCTGTGTTCGATAGCGCGTTGCATGGTATCCCAAATGTGTTCTATCACGTTCAGGTCTGGGGACTTGGGTGGGAATGGCAAAACCCCAAACTCAGATGAATGCTCCTCTAACCATAATGTGGCCTCCCAACACTTATTTGGAGATGCATTGTCCTGTTGGAACAAGCCCAACCCATCAGCATGAATGCAGGACATGAACGGGTGTACCTCGTCAGAAAGGATGCGCACATAGCGTTGGCCAGTCACGGACGTTTGTAGATGTACCAGGGGTCCCAGTGAGATCCAGCTAAATACACCCCATACCATTACGGACCCACCGCCAGCCAGTGACAGGCGGGATCCATGGCTTCATGGGCTTTGCGCCACACACGAATCCTTCCATCTGCCCGATACAGTTGGAAACGCAACTCGTCAGACCAGGCTACTTGTTTCCATTCATCAAGTGTCCAGTGGTGGTGTTGGCGTGTCCAAGCGTGGCGCATAGCTCTGTGTCGTGCACCTATCAAGGGGACTCGAGTTGGGCGTCGGCTCCCGAAGCCCATATCGTGCAGGGTACGTTGCACAGTTCAAGACGCTGATGCTTGTTGAGGCTCCAGCATTGAATTCCGATGATACCTGCAAGAGTGTTGCACGTCTTTCGCGTGAAACGATTCTGGACAGCTGACGATGATCACGTTCACCCAATGTCTTTTTACGGCCACACTGGTATCGTAGGTTGAAGGTTTTGCCTGAATTCCTGTAGTCACGGTACACCCTTGCAATGGTCATCCGTTAAATTCCGAACTTCGTTTCTACCTTCGAAAAACTATGGCCCATCGCACGAGCGCCAACTATGACAGCGCGTTGAAAATTGCTTAAATCGTTATTACTTGTCATTATCATGCCGAAAACAACTCTGACAGCTGGCAAGGATGTCTATCGCTTTATATACGCACTGGCAGACGCAACCGAGTAGGCGCATAGGTGACGTTGCCATGTATTTTGCATAAGCTCGTCTGTACCAGTTTTTCTGGCACTTCAGTGTATTTCTCAATATAAGGTTCCAGTTGTAGATTTTACGCTATTCGAAAATTGCTGCAAATTATTATACTGGTCTCGTGGAAATACTAACACAGCGATTTCACCACCAGATTTCATCATTACTGAAAATAATACTCATAATAACAAAATTAATTCAGAAAGTTGAGCAACTAATTGTTTTTTAATAATTAAAGAAATATCTACGATTCTGACCTCAGTCTAAAACACAAGCTAGCCCAATCAACCTTACATTTTTACTTTCGTATAATTGTTTAACGACCACTTGGAGCAAGTGAAAGGGTTATAACAGTCACCCGTCCCTCACTTAATGTCGCTAGTTCCAGGTAAGGGAGAGAACCAGAAAAGTAACACACGGCCAACAGCCATGTCTCATCTTGGATTCGGACCCGGATCCAGGTTGGACGTGCGTATCTGACCACTCTATCACCGGAACAGGTAATATGATGCTGGTCATCCACGTGTCACCAAAACACCTGTTACCGGCGAGGATGTGCTTTACACGATTTCTAAAGGTGTCTTGGGGTATCTGGTACCAACACGTTTACTGCAGAACTCTTGTAAATTACGTGGTTGAGCTGCCGCAGATCCGACAGATGCTCGATTGGAGTGATGTATGGGGAATTTGGAGGACAGGGATTTACACCATATAGATGGCCACGTGGCGTACGTATCTGGTCGTCCCCAGGGTGCTACAGGAAAAAACCAACGGACTAGACGACCTTCATCCAATCATTCAAGGTCCAGTTTTAACGATCGCTTGCCCATTGTAGGCACTCGTAACCAAGGGTTAGCATGGCCACTTGGAGCGAGCACTGGCTACGTAGCCTCATTTCCAGCAGGGTTCAAAGTACAGTACTTTCTACGGTGAAACATTACTACCATCACTAGTATTTAAATTACCGGAGATTTGCGCCACAGTATGCCCTCCGTTGGCTGGCAGCTTGCGTGAGAGACTTCGCTCATCTCCAGCATCGATGACCCATGATCCGCCCACACCTTGTCGGCGGTTCATAGTTATCCTTCCTTGGACCACTTTATGAAAGTACTGACCACGGCTGACCGTGATCACTCCTTGCCGTCTGAGAAATGCTCTGACCCAGTCGTCTGACCATTACAGTTTGGCTTTTATTAAACTCGCTGCCTTTCCATCTGCAGAACAAGAATAGCACTAATTAGCAGAGCTCAGTATCAGGTGTTATTTATACCTTTTCATAACCTTCACACGCATCGTTGTTTGTCTGCAAGTGCTTCGACTTGCATAAAGACACGCTGATCATAAAGCTTCAGCTGTCCCGTGTAGATAGTTCATTTTTAACCAACCTAAATGGTTATTAGCTAAAGAGATCTGGTGTCACAAATCTACTGGTGGATAATTTGCTGTTTATGTCAAAACTTTAAAAACCATAAACAACTGTCAAATACACTGTAGGAGTAACAGATCATTATCATTTGCTTAATATCGATTAGATCCTCCGTTAACCGTCATAACTGCGGCCATGCGATGAGACAACTCGATGGGGAAGTCCACAGTCAGGACGTACCAGATCCGCATAAGTGCTGCCCATAGCTCTTTCATTACCAACCATACGCAGGATTTGCCGATCTATATGATCGAAAAAGACTTGAACATGATACATGTCGGCAGATATCAGAGGAGACGGAAGTCGTCTTTGTGTTCCTTCAACAAGTTCTGGACTATACGAACCTTATGACAAACGCGTTGTCGTGCTGATACACTCCATTACGGTCGGGAAACACTGTGAGCGAAAACGGATGAACCTGGTGTGTTATGATGTGTAATGAATTAGCTTTATTTGCTTTCCGCTAAGCTAATGATAATGAATAACCTCTTTCTACCAGCTAAGTATATTATCGTGAATATAGCTTGCACGAATATTATACTGAATTCAAATGGTTGTTGTTACTAGTTAATTAAGAACATGAATAAAGTCTTAACGCTGGTTGTTAATGGTAATTAATGATATAAACATAAGAGCCAGACAGAGGTCTGACAAAAACTATGAATTGAGAAAGACGAACTTACGGCAAGCTTTTTATTCGGTACGCTTGATCATCCAAAGCACACACACAACTTGTTTTACAATAATGAAGAATCACTAATCACATACAACAAAATCTCTCCTCGTATAACAAACACTCTCCGTAAACAACAACGCTCTGCTATCGATGAACGCGCCTATATACTAGCTACCACCACGTCATGACTTACACTCATTGCCAGATCTCATTCATCGGGTGAAATAATATTTCGTTCAGTAAGAAGATAATTTACATAGTAAAATAAAATAACCAGAGATAGTAAAATCAAAAGGAAAGTGAATATAGAGTATACGTTACAGATGGACACGTACGCAATATACATTCAGGCGTCCATCCTCGTTTTCCGAGAACCGTGTATCCCAGGAAAACATTCTCCAGAGTATTACACTGAAAAGCCAAAATTCATGGGATACGTACCACGATAGTAGGTACGTATCCTCTTGCCCGGCGAAGTGTAGCAATGACGTAGCATCGTTCCACAAGTGGCCGAAAGACTTTTCTAGAGATGTTGAGCCATGCAATCTGAACTGCCTCACAGAGTTCCCTGGTATTTAGGACCTTCGAGGCGAATGCACCTTTCTACCACGTCCCATAAGTGCTCTATTGGGTTCATGTCGGATGAACGTGGTGACCACACCATCCGTCGGAACTACCCAGAATGCTCCTCGAGCCAATTTTAGACAATATGGGCCCGATGATATGGTACATTGTCCTCCTGGAAAAATCATTGTTGGGATACATGAAGTCCATTAAGGGCTGGGTGACCCAGCAGAGCAGCAAAGCGTTTACCGGTTAATGACGTGTTTACGAGGACCAGAGAGGACCCAGACCGTGCCATGTAAGGACACCACCCCACACGTGCACGAAGCCACTACTAGCTTGCACACATTGCTACATTGACAGCTTTTGTCAATAGACGCATAGGGTCTGCATCACAGCAGAACCCTACCATCAGCTCGTAATTGGTAGCGTGACTCATCGGAACACGTCACATGTTGCCAGTCGCCCAAGGTCTAATTACCATGCTCACGAGCCCAGGTGATGCGCGGTGTCCGATGTCGTGGTATTAACAAAGGCACTCTGGTGGGTCTTCAGCTCCCATACCTCATGGACGCTAAATTACACTACACTGACCTAATGGATATGCATCTGGTACTTCCTATATTAAATGTAGATGCTATTTTAGCTCGCCTCGCTTGTCGGTTAGCTAGGACAATCTCGGTCAGACACACGCCGTTGCTCACGGTCATTCAACACCCGTGGTCGGCTACTGCGCTGTGCCACGGTGTATGGTAATGCCTTCCATGAGGTATTCTCGGTACACACGGGACACCGTGAATCGAGAAATGTTGAATGTTCGCACAACTTCAGAAAATGAATGCGCCATTCGTGTGTCTCTCACTACCTTGCCTCGTTCAAACTCCGATAATTCACGTCGGCTTGCCATAATCCTACTGGCGGTTGTTCAGCCTGACACATGACATTACAATTCGCAACTGATAAAAATCCTGGCGTGCGTCGAAGTGATTTAAACGACGACAGCGCTGGTTAAAAATGTGCATTCTCCTATCCCAGGACTTTTGATACTTCAGAGTACATACCAGTGACCTTCATGTAGCCGTGGGGGATATGACAACTTATACAATCTTCTCCGCAGCTGTTCGCCTTAACCGCCACCGTTCATCCACTCGACGTATTAAGGAAAGTGATTCACCTGTGAAGGCAACTTTCTTCCATTTTTCCACTGTCCACTCTCGATGTTTTTCGGCAAACTGCAATAGTTGTCGCCGATGACTTGCTGTGGAGACCGGTGCCGTTTCCTTGCGTTCAAACCGTACACTCCTACGTTGGAAGGATCGTTGACCCGTCTCCATAGAGCTACTTCACCTGTTCTCGCCCCCTGTCCACGCCAATAGATCATCTGTTCTCGCTGGTTGCAGAGCATGGCCATTTGTGCCAAAATTACCCGCCTATTGTTCCACCCAACACAGCTTTACCATCATCTTCCAACGCATTATTCTTTTGCGTTGTATCTCTTTCCATCCACTCTCGTTACCGTTAACGAATGAGGTATAGGTGATGCGTTTGTCCAGTGTCTGATCTCCACGGAATCGCCGGTCCAAATTTGGAAATGTGTACTCCCTATAATCTTGGTTGCTCAAGGAGTTAGTTAAATCCTGAAAGAAAAGTAGAAGGCAGCAAAACTTATACGGACTGAACTGAAATGAATTATGCCGTGCGACCATTGTTTTGGGAGAAATTATACTGAGAAAGAAGTGTTACATAATCATTACTGCCAAATTTAACCAGTTGGGAACTCGTTATTGACTTCACACAACCGTGTTTTGTGAATGCTCTACTACTCCCCAGACAGAAACTATACAATAGGATAACCATGTCAACATCAAATTTTCATTTGCGTTACGGAAATACAAATTGAAACATATATAATTTTACGTTAGGTGTGGCCAAGTGATCAGATGCAGTGGCTAATCATGAGAGATGCGCGCGTGTTCGAGTCCTTGTTGCGTTTTCTACGTTTCTGGCTGTCTCCTTTCCTTAGGACCAGACGCCCTGCATTAGAAACGGGCGACTACTTATCAAGTTGAAATTTTACCTGTATGGAATCGCAACAGGCGAAGCGCCGTAGTCGTTGAGCCCTCCCTTCTTCACTTGTTCCCTAATGTTCCGGCCAGGAACAAATCTTTCGCGCTCCTTTTTTTATGAACCCAGGTAGCTCTCATCTTCTCGCCGCTTGACCGGAGGCCTTCATTTGTGGCACATCCCTACGGCCACACATTAAACTGAAACAAATGCCCTCCCATAAATTCTCCGACGTTCGAAACTCGAAAACATTTCTGAGTAACAGCTGCTTCATTTGGAAGTAATGATAATCGTTTTATACATATTTATCGATGTTGTTTGGGATTTCAAGAATCAAGAGAAGGCCAAGCGTGCCGCGTATCAACAAAAATGCTTCGTGGGTCGTACGTTCGCTACCCCTGTTCTAGATCACTCGAGCACGTAAATAGAGGTAAAGGGCTCAAAACTTCACTATACGTTGCTGGGAATGATGCACATTAAAAACGCTATACTGTGAACGGTGGTCTTTGGAAACAGTATACTGCAATATTCGCCGAAGTTTTATTAGGTAGTTCGAATGTTACGTGTAATATATTAAATATACGTATTTGTTCTATTAAAAATCAAGGAACATCGAATTGTAGAGCATTAAAGAACATGTTATCGCATGTTTGTTCCAAGGAGTCAGTGATTCATGAATATTTTCTTAAAACAACAAAAACGTTCTTTTAGAAAAATGTAATTTTAATGCAAAGGAAAGTTTCCAGTTGAAAGACAAAAAAAGTGCCCTTCGACAGACGAATGAAGTGTCATAAAAATGAAGAATGCTATCCCATTTAAAAAGCTGCAGGGAGGCTCAAAATGAACTGTTGTACTGTAAATAGCTTAGAGCTAAAATACGAAAACAGTCTACATTGTGTGACTATGGATGAAATGAGTTCAATGCGATGCTAGATTAAAATTTTCCCCTTTGCTGTGACTCATTTTAAAATATATTTAACTTATTTTAAAATACAGAACACTTCATGCATGAAGAACGCTATAGCTCACTCATGAATAACAAGTTAGTAAAATCATGCAATGCATTGATTATGATATGCTTTCCAACATACCAGAAATTATTACTCAAGTTATGAGGATAATGGCTGTGGAATAAATCTCGCTCCTGTATCCTGACCTTTGACCCCATTTCGATGATATTCAACAGAACCGGTTCAGTACACCTCAAGAATAACATACTAAAGTTTTGTCGCAATAGAAGCAGTTTTACGCAAGTTATGAGAATAATGGCTGTGGAATAAATCTGGCTTTTGTGCAATGACCTTTGTCCCCATTTCGTTCATATTCAACAGAACCGGTTCACTGTACCTCCGGAACAACATAATAACGTTTTGTCGCAATCGAAACATTTTTTGGTAAGTTATGATGCACAAGGGCAATGGAATGGATCCCACTATAGTGTCCTGACCTTTGACCCCATTTCGCCCATTTTCAATAGGGTTCGTCCCCAGTGGCTCCCTACCACATACTAAAATTTCATCGAAATCGAACCATTTTTACGCACGTTATGACTCATAAGGGCAATGGAACAAATCCCGCTCTTATGTCCTGCCTGACCTTTGACCATATTTCGCCCATTTTCAATAGAGTTCGTGCTCAGGTGGTTCCCTACCACATTCTAAAATTTCATCGAAACCGAACCATATCTACGCATGTTATAACGCATAAAGGCAATGGAATGGATTCCACTTTTATGCCCTGACCTTTGACCCCATTTCGCCCATTTTCAATAGGGTTCGTCCCCAGGTGGTTCCTTACGAAATACTAAAATTTCATCGAAATCGAACTATTTTTACGCTAGTTATGACGCATAAGGGCAATGGAATAAATACCGCTTTTATGCCCTGCTTGACCTTTGACCTCATTCGCCTATTGTCAATAGGTTTCGTGCCCAGTGGTTCTTTACCACATACTAAAATTTCATCGAAATCGAACCATATTTACGCATGTTATGACGCATAAAGGCAATGAAATGGATCCCGCTCTTATGGCGTGACCTTTGACCCCACTTCACCAATTTTCAATAGGGTTCGTCCCCTGGTGGTCCCCTACCACATACTAAAATTTCATCGAAATCGAACTATTTTTACGTGAGTTATCGTGCCGACAGACAGACAGACGGACGGACAGACGGACGGAAAAAGCTGGAGCATATACGCTTCTTCAACCGACGGTTGGAAAACGTAAAAAAATATGAATGGTTTGTTCTTTTAATCAGAGTACATTGGCATCTTTGTACCGATCTTCAGTCCTTCTTCCAACGTAACGAACGGTTCTTTCAATGATTGGGAAAAAGTTGTCTCAATTTTCAGCTCTCACTGATCTCATCCATCAACTGTTTCCTTCTGCTAATTTTCAAATGTTCAACAACATATTTCATTAAAATAAAAAATACGAACTTAGATTTACAAATTGAAACGCTCCAGCTAATAACTTCTCGTCGATGATGATATAAAACAGGTTCCTATAAGGCTTCCATTACACTGTCTGGAAACTTAAGAGTCAGACACAATAAACTCCTAAACGATGAATAAAATTGTGCAGATCCACAAAACGTATGGGTTTCTGAATTTCCGTTCCATTAAGTGACTAAGTAAAACAAAGAGCTGATAAATTGTAACAAGAAGATAACTAAGTATGACTACGAAAACATTGGACACGAGGAGGTAATGTTTTGATACTAAGTTTGGATGTGATAAACAATTAAAATAATAAGCGCATATTTCAAATTAAATTATGCAAAGTAAATTAAATTTTGCAAATCGACAAAAACGGACTTTATTCTCAAATTACTGAGAGAATAGAAGCTTTCTGTGAATATACGTTGTTTCTATCGTGAAAAAAAAAACAAAATTTGCAAATTATAGACAAAGACCGTTTCATAAAAACTGAGAGCAATTTTTTTTTGAGTTACCAACAGTGAGTAGGGGAAAATAACCAGGCAGACAGCTAAATGA